>CM060704.1:59041407-60343907 GCA_030686995.1 Artemisia argyi
AAATTCAATTTCATTCCACTTTATAATTTTTCTTGTAGATATTTTAGACATATCTAAATTACTTTCTATCAAAATAGTTTTCATTGTTTTTACTAAACCTTTTACATTTAGGATTCATAGTAGTAAGAGGCCTGAAATAGATTCTATAACAAATACATATTAATTCAGAACCAGGCATATAGTCATAACCATGAGTTTTAACATTTAAAGTTAAACTTTCAAGTATATTAATATCAGATAAAGATAATTGTAAATTAGGATAAATATTAAAATAGACTAGACCATGAGCCAGGCTAGATTGGATAATTCCAATCAGAGATTGCTGCCAATTTCTATTAAGACCATCTCTTAAGACTGCTAAAAAAACTTTCTGGTAACCCTTGTAAAGTTAAGAGTTTAAATGCAACTTGTATTAAACCTATATGTAAATAATTATAATTTAAAACGATATTTTTGAAGATCTCTTTCATTTAATAATTTTAAAATCATTTCATTATTATCAAGAGTTATTGTTTCTTCAGTAGATTTTACTGACTGAACAAATCCCATTTCTTCAAATGTTCCAATTTCATATAAAACTTTTGGTTGGACTTTAGGAATTGTCCATTTATTTAAAAGATCTAAATTTCTGGGAATTTCATATTCCTCAGTCATACTGTTTTTAATAGATTTATTGTTTCTTTTAAAAAGATTTAACATATTAATTAAGATTATGTTGAATAACTTTAAACAAACATATCCCTTTTGTCCATGGCTCTGATACCACATTTAAGGCCCAGGTATGCTCAAATATATGAACCCAAATCAGTCATAAGGATTCTATTTACGATAAGATCCCAAGATAATTATTTCAAACCACAGTCAATCAACCACAAGTCAGTCAATGATAAAATACCCTTAACACGCCATTCACTCGGCTAAACAGGGCTGGATCACGACTATGACATGGTTATTATGACATGGTTATCAAAATATGTGTATGGGCTTGTTATCGACCTAGACTTTGATTGGCTGATATATTTGAACATAACAAAGCTTTAAAATAATATAAGATTCATGGAGTCTAGTTATATGTTTGCTTAATGTTATTCAACATAAGGATTCAAGCTGCCATAAAGTTAAGCTTAAACAAAATAAGATTAAAAAGAAAAACTTACAAAGATTAGGGGATTTAGTCGAACGATTCTTTATTATTCCCAACTTTATTACATCACTCTGACTACCTCTTGTAATATTTTTACTCTCTCTCTCTAATCGGGATCTTATCATAAATAGAATCCTTATGACTGATTTGGGTTCATATATTTGAGCATACCTGGGTCTTAAATGTGGTATCAGAGCCATGGACAAAAGGGATATGTTTGTTTAAAGTTATTCAACATAATCTTAATTAATATGTTAAATCTTTTTAAAAGAAAAAATAAATCTGTTAAAAATAGTATGACTGAGGAATATGAAATTCCCAGAAATTTAGATCTTTTAAATAAATGGACAATTCCTAAAGTCCAACCAAAAGTTTTATATGAAATTGGAACATTTGAAGAAATGGGGTTTGTTCAGTCAGTAAAAACTACTGAAGAAACAATAACTCTTGATAATAATGAAATGATTTTAAAATTATTAAATGAAAGAGATCTTCAAAAATATCGTTTAAATTATAATTATTTACATATAGGTTTAATACAAGTTGCATTTAAACCCTTAGCTTTACAAGGGTTACCAGAAAGTTTTTTAGCAGTCTTAAGAGATGGTCTTAATAGAAATTGGCAGCAATCTCTGATTGGAATTATCCAATCTAGCCTGGCTCATGGTCCAGTCTATTTTAATGTTTATCCTAATTTACAATTATCTTTATCTGATATAAATATACTTGAAAGTTTAACTTTAAATGTTAAACCTCATGGTTATGATTATATGCCTGGTTCTGAATTAATATGTATTTGTTATAGAATCTATTTCAGACCTCTTACTACTATGAATCCTAAATGTAAAAGGTTTAGTAAAAACAATGAAACTATTTTGATAGAAAGTAATTTAGATATGTCTAAAATATCTACATGAAAAATTATAAAGTGGAATGAAATTGAATTTCCTGAAAATTGGCTTTTGGAAGGAGCTATACCTCCTCAACCAAAAATTAATAGTAATCTTACTAATGTTTTGCAAACTTCTGATGAAACTGTTAAAATAAAGTTTGAACAAGAAGATTTGGATAATGCTAATGCTTTAATAAGAAGAAGTAGGTCTAACAGATCTGTATTTTCTAGTCATCTAGATTATGAGGTTAATATACCTTCAACAGCTAGAGCATCTACTTCTCAAATAAGAGAAGAAAGTTTTCCACAAAAAATTGAAAATCTAACTATTAGAAATAATATTGTTCAAGAAAATTTTAATGATGAGGATAATATTACTCCTTCTGAAATGAATTTTTCTATCTAAATGGATAATAGAGAAAAAATTGATTTTTCTCCGGGCTCTTCAGCCAGAATGATTATTTCTCAAGAATTTAAATTACCCAAATGGGAACCTTTTAGAAAATGGTTTTTTGAAAATTACTCAAAAGAAGATAAAAAGAATATTCAAGAAAAATTTTATAATCATTTAGTACAAGTTAACAAAATTATTTATTTTGTTCCATGGTTTATTCATAATTATCTTATAGATTACATATCAGTTTTGGAGAGAGATTACAAATTAATAATTGGTCAAAATTCTAAACAAATTTTTCCTCCGCAACAACCCTTCGTTATAAATAAAGAAGATGTTCATATACATTTTTCAACCTTTCAAAAATTATTTGAAAATGAAACTATATCTATTACAACTGGTCATGTTAACCAGTTAATACAATAACAAAATTTTTCTAATATTTATTTAATAGTTTTGGGAGAACAAATATTTTCTATTCATAATAGAGTTGAAACTCTTATAGGTCAAATTAATCAATTGAAAAGTGAAAAACAAAAAATTACTAAAGACAATGATGAAGCTAGTTGTTCACACGCAGTTGCTGGTATACAACCACCTCCTAAAATAGAAAATTTTAAATTAAAACCAACATCATAATTACAAAAATTAATAGAAAATCAAATAAAGGATTTAAAATTAAATATTATTGATAATGAAGATGATATGTCTGATGAAGAATATAAAAATAAAATTAATGAAAATATTAATAAAATGGAAGGATATAATAGTAAATATGCTAATAAACCTTCTTAAAAATTATATTATTATCCTAGACCTGCTCCTCAAGATGTTCTTCATGAAGAACAGGAGTATGTTATCAATAATAGTTATAGTGGTAAAAATATATATGAATGGAATATTGATGGTTATACAGAAAGACAAATCTATAATTTAGTACATCGTATGATGATGTACTCTACTATTGCTAAAAATAATGGTAATAATGATAAAACAGTTGCAAAAATGATTATAGCAGGTTTTACAGGTCAATTGAAAGGATGGTGGGATAATTATCTTATAAGTCAAGATAAACAAACTGTCCTTGATACAGTTAAAACGGGAAATGGTGTTGAAACGCCTAATGCAGTTTATACATTAATTGTTAATATAATTGAACACTTTACGGGAAGATGGTCTGATAATTTAGAAAATATTAGAACTCTTCTTAATGGATTAAAATGTCCTACCTTAACTTCTTTTAGGTGGTATAAAGATACTTTTCTTAGTAGACTTATGGAACTTCCTGACTCTAATACTACCCATTGGAAGTCAAAATTTATAGATGGTTTACCTAATTTATTTGCTGAAAGGGTAAGAAATACCCTTCGAAAGGATGAAGCAACTATCAATTATGATAGTTTTACTTATGGAAAGTTAATAGGAACTTGTATTCAGGAAGGTTTGGCTTTATGTAATGAAATAAAGCTAAATCAACAAATTAAAACTCAAAATATTAATGAAAGAAAACAATTAGGTCATTTTTGTGATCAATTTGGAATGGCTTGTTCAACTTATGTTGACAAAAAGTTTTATAAATCTTCAAAGGAAAAAGAATTTCTAAAAAACAAAATTTTTTATAAGAATCCTTCTAAATTTGAAAAAAGAAGAGAAAAAAGACAAATGAGAAAACAACTCCGAAATAATAAACCAACACTTACCTGTTATAAATGTGGAAAAGTTGGTCATTTTGCAAATAAATGCAGAGTTAAAAAGAAAATTAATAATCTTAATATTGATGAAGAAATTAAAGATAGTTTAAAGAAAATCCTTTTAAATTCAGAATCAGAAAATGAAAATTCTTCAGATGACTCAGACAATTCAGATTCTGAGATAAATTGTAATTGTTTAAAAGAAGAAAATCTTGTTTCAGAAAATGATTATTCTGAAGATTTTGATAAAAACCCAGATATGGATATTTATAAAATTAAGGCTCAATTTGAAGATTTAAAAATAAATGTTTTAACTAGTGAAACATTAGATCTTTTAAAATCAATAAAAGATGATGATATAAGAAATAAGATTATTGAACAATTTTCTAAACCTAATAATGAAAAAGTTCAAGATGATACTCCATACTCTATGGTTGAAGTTAATAAAATGCTCCAACAAAGACAAAAAATTGATTCTCCAGTTACTCTTAATAATTTATTACAAGAAGTTAATAATCTTAAAAAAGAAATTAATAATTTAAAAAATAAAAATAAAAATTTTGATAATAGAATATCCAATTTGGAAAAAGGAAAATCTTTGGTTGAAATTAGTAAGGATAAAGAGATAATTGAAAAAGAAGATAATGATTTTCTTCAGACTTTAGAGATGATAACATCCCAAAAATGGTGGGTAAAAATAATTTTACTTATTAATAATACTGAAATTAAGGAATTTACTGCTTTGATAGATAGTGGAGCAGATTTAAATTGTGTCAAAGAAAGACTAATTCCTACAAAGTATTTTATAAAAACATCACACTCAGTTGGTACTGTAAGTGGTGAAAAATACATATCAATTATAAATTACAAAATGCAAAAATTTGTAAAAATAATGTTTGTATACCTACAAATTTTATATTAGTAAAAAATATGACTAATCAAATTATTTTGAGAAATCCTTTTATAAACAAAATATTTCCTCTTAAAAAAGTTGATAAAAATGGAATTACTGGTACTTTTAATGGTAAAAGTATAACATTTGAATTTATAACTCAACCTGTTACTAGAATGCTTTCAGAATTAAAAGATCAAATTATGACAAAAAATAAACAAATATGTTTTCTTAAAGATGAAATAAATATGCTGACTATTGAAGAAAAACTAGAAAATCCTAAATTAAAGGAAAAAATACAAATGATTGAAAATAAATTCTCTTTAAAAATTTGTAATGATCATCCAAATGCTTTTTGGAACAGAAAAAAACATATTGTTAGTCTTCCATATGAGGAAGGATTTTCTGAAAATAATATTCCTACAAAAGCAAGACCTGATCAAATGAAACCTGAATTATTAGAATTATGTAAAAAAGAAATAGCTTCTTTATTACAAAAAGGATTAATTAAACCTTCAAAATCTCAATGGTCTTGTACTGCTTTTTATGATAATAAACATTCAGAACAAGAAAGAGGGGTTCCTAGATTAGTTATAAATTATAAACCCCTAAACAAAGTTTTAAAATGGATTAGATATCCTATTCCTAATAAAAAAGATCTATTAGATAGACTTTATAATGCTATTATATTTTCAAAATTTGATTTAAAATCAGGATACTGGCAAATCCAAATTAATGAAGAAGACAGATATAAAACTGCTTTTAATGTCCCCTTTGGACAATATGAATGGAATGTTATGCCATTTGGTCTTAAAAACGCACCTTCTGAATTTCAAAATATTATGAATGATATTTTTAATCCATTTAGTGATTTTATAATTGTTTATATTGATGATATTCTTGTATTTTCAAAAAATATAGAATCCCATTTTAAGCATTTAAATATATTTGAAAAAATTATTATTAATAGTGGTCTAGTCATTTCAAAACCAAAAATGATGATTTTTCAGACAAAAGTCAGATTTTTAGGTCATATTATAGAAAAGGGTCAAATTATTCCTATTAATAGAAGTATTGAGTTTGCATCTAAATTTCCCGATATAATACTGGATAAAACTCAATTACAAAGGTTTTTAGGAAGTTTAAATTATATTTCAGCCTTTTATAAAGATTTAGCTAAAGACACAACTATTTTATATGATAGATTAAAAAAGATTCCCTCACCATCGACTGAAAGGCATACTCAGGCAGTCCAAAAAATTAAATCAAAAGTTTCTAGTCTTCCTTGTTTATCTTTAGCAAATCCAAATTGGGAAAAAATTATAGAAACTGATGCCTCAGATATGGGGTATGGTGGAATTTTGAAACAAATAAATCCAGAAAATAAATAAGAAATTTTAGTTAGATTTCATTCTGGAAAATGGAATAATGCTCAAAAGAATTATGCTACTGTGGCAAAAGAAATTCTTTCTATAATAAAATGTGTTTTAAAATTTCAAGAAGATTTATATAATCAACATTTTATAATAAAAACAGATTGCCAAGCAGCCAAGTTTATGTTTAATAAAGATTTTAAACATGATGTATCTAAACAAATGTATGCTAGATGGCAAGCTCATTTAGCCCCATTTGATTTTACAATAGAATATAAAAAAGGGAAAGATAATATTCTTCCTGATTTTTTAACCCGTGAATTTTTACAGTCATGATTCCTCGAGGAAGAGGAAGAAGAGGTAGTCACCTTTATAGGGGTGGAAGAACAGGAGGAGCCAACAATATATTGGTTCAACATGGAAACAACAGGCTAATAGCTAGCAATATTGCTGAATCAGCATCTTCATCAACAATTCCAGGTCCAAATGATCCATTATATGGAGAATTTTTGGAATTTATAAAAATAAAAAAGGAAATATTCCTTCATATGCTAATGCTCTTATTGAAGAAGATAATGAAGACTCTCATGAATATTGCCAATCTCCACATAAGGAGAGAATCATGTTTCTTGAATATCAAGATGTTATGAGATATTTTGAATCATGGAATGACCCGTGGATTTTGATGTCCAGATACCTTGATAACGCTCCATGTACGGCATATGCGTACAAATCAAGATCATATTATGAGAATATACTCATATCAACAGGGTCAATTGAGGTTAAACATTTTACTGACCAGAATAATAATATTTATAACTTTAGTAAAGTTTTAATAAAGCAGGTTATATCTGCAGAAGAATGGGGTCGAAGCCCTCTAAAAAAAAAGGAATTTATACATCCTATTCAAAAAATTGCTTTGAAATATAATTACTGGGATTATGTTGAAAGTTTTAATAAAGCCTTTTTATATATTAATCCCAAAAAGAAACATTCTTGGTTTTTTAAAGTTTGCCCAAAGATTTATAATAAGTCTTTACCAAATTGGTTTATAAACTGGTGGATTTCATATGGTCCATCTATTCAAATCCTTCCAAAACTCTACAAGGGCTTATATGTTGAATGGATTGATGTTTCTCCAAAATTCATAGACATGATAACAAAAAATAATGGTGCTAAGGAAATTATTCCTTCATTATTATTTTTTACAGAATTTTCTATTCCATGGATAAATGGGCTCCAGAAGTAGATTATGCTTCTGATCAAATTCCTCAATTAAAAAGAATATTTTTCACAAAATTTTGGAAAAAAATGCTTTTGAAAGATCCTGAAAATGGAGGAGAAATATACTCCAAAGAAACAATTGATTTAATAAAAAGAACAACTACTGAATACAAAGCTCAATATGAGTTCGAAAAGAAAAAGGATAATCCAACTCCTTACCAGCAAATTGTTGACAAATTAAAGATCCAAGGAAGAGGAAATATTTCTAAAGAAGAAATTTTGGAGGTATATCTTAAAGAGATTAAAGAAGACTTAATAAAAAATTTTGATTATCAACAATTAGACTCCTCAATGAAGACCTTATCAGAGGATGAAAATCAATATAATTGCTTAGCAGGAGAATCTCAGCCAGATGATACCGAAGAAATACCTTTGGAAGATATTTTTGAAGAAATTAAAAATACGGTTGTTAAACGAATTTCAAAGGGAGAATCTTCCTCAGGAAAGCAAAAGATGGGAAAATAAATTCAGTGGACAATTATAGCCCTTTGTCGGCCATTTTTATAATGATGTAAGCAATGACGAATGTAATAGTAATTTTCCCTTCTATATAAAGAAGGCTCATAGGAAGGAAAGAGTCATCACTCTTACTACCTCTTGTAATATTTTTACTCTCTCTCTCTCTCTAATCGTCCGACTAATTGTAATAAAGTTGGGAAAAATAAAGAATCGTTCGACTAAATCCCCTAATCTTTGTAAGTTTTTCTTTTTAATCTTATTTTGTTTAAGCTTAACTTTATGGCAGCTTGAATCTTTATGTTGAATAACATTAAGCAAACATATAACTAGACTCCGTGAATCTTATATTATTTTAAAGCTTTGTTATGTTCAAATATATCAGCCAATCAAAGTCTAGGTCGATAACAAGCCCATACAGATATTATGATAACCATGTCATAATAACCATGTCATAGTCGTGATCCAGCCCTGTTTAGCCTAGTGAATGGCGTGTTAAGGGTATTTTATCATTGACTGACTTGTGGTTGATTGACTGTGGTTTGAAATAATTATCTTGGGATCTTATCGTAAATAGAATCCTTATGACTGATTTGGGTTCATATATTTGAGCATACTTGGGCCTTATATATATATATATATATATATATATATATATATATATATATATATATATATATATATATATATATATATATATATATATATATATATATATATATATATATAATGTACATATATAAGTTAAGTTTATAAAAGATTTATATCAAATATGTATATGTACATATGTAAAACAATATTATAATTTTTATAAGATAATATTACAGAAAAATCCTCTATGTTTCACAAAAGTTACAATTTTAACCCTAATACATATATATATATATATATATATATATATATATATATATATATATATATATATATATATATATATATATATATATATATATATATATATATATATATATATATATATATATTTATATCAAATATGTATATGTACATATGTAAAACATTATTATAATTTTTATAAGATAATATTACAAAAAAATCCTCTATGTTTCACAAAAGTTACAATTTTAACCCTAATGGTATAAACTTTTCAATATTAGTCCACAATTAAATATAATTATATTTTAGGCCCAAAAGTATCATTAGTAACATTTCTTACAGAAAGGTTTCTATAATTTCAGTTTGTATCCTAGAAATATTAAAATGACAGTTTTAACCCAAAGTTTACACTTTTAGTCCCTCGGTTAACCAATATTTACAAAACTAGTCCAAAAATTTACCAAATTCAAAGATTAACATTTTTACTTTTTAAATAAGCTCTAAACAGATTATTTAACTTATTTCCACTGCTTATTTTCTTAAAATACACTATTATACAAAATTTGGCCCTTAACGAGCCAAATCCTTGCCCCGTTAACAATTTACGATCCAGTGGGCTAGGGGGAACAATGGGCCTACCTTAGGGCTTATTTTTAAGTTATAAAAACGTTGTAAAAGAGTTTACAGGACCAGCTTATGGATTAAGCTTAAAAACTGCTTATTGGACTTATAAGCCCATCTCGTTATATTATTAAGTTTTTAGAAACTGCTCAAAACTCGATTAGCTTTAGCTCTTAGAGATAGGTTATATGAGTTCATTAGACCAAGTAAATTACGTATTCTGATTGTTCAACAAGTGGACAATGAGTTCAAGCTTAAAAATGATATTGTTATGTGTAGAAATAACAAAAATATGTGATCCAAGTAAATGACCAAAAAACGTTTCTGAAACAGTTTCAAGGTCTAAAATATTCTAAGCATTTTAGACAAAAATCGTATAGGTCCAAAGTGTTTTAGGAACGTGTGATTTATTGGCTTATTCGTTAAAAGTGGGTTCCAAATTATTATGGCGTCTCATTAATGACCTATTGAATAAGTAGTGTAATAAATAAAATGTACATGTCGCATTTAGAAATATTTAGTACGTGGTGCCATGTGATACGAGACAAAATGAAATCACACATAATGAAAAGTGGAAAAATGGATGTCGTGGCTTACCTCACCTCAAAGGGTGGGGGTAAATGGATGTCGAGGCTGAAATGGGACAAGGGATCAAGGTGGTTCATTTCTTGGTACACCAAAGACAAAGGAACTATCAAAGGTTGGCTCTCAACTTGCTTCGAGGTCTATGAATTCCTGCCAAGGCTTATAAGCACTAGAACCCTTCAAAGACTTAGTAACATTTTGGTATGAGATATATTTAGGTGTGAGTTAGGTCGACATTGTATGTATCATTTATATAGTCGACTATTGCATGCATGAGTGGTGAAGGAGAGCAGAAACATGTTACTTTAGAGTGTGAGAATGGATCAAATGATGAGAATTTGCATATAACATCCAAAACCAAAAGCTACAAGACAAGATAGGAGCTTATAATCTTTCATTAGTTTCATTCGAACACTCCATGGCTCAAGATCATCATGAGTGCAGTTAGAAGGTGATTGGGGAGTGTTAGAGGTGATTTGGAGGTATATTGTGTGTTGGTACATGAAAAACTCCTTTGTAATGATTTTATACCAAACGTGTTTTAAGACTTTGCTTGGGTCTGTTTTCAAACAGTACATGTGTAAGGAATTTGATGACATTTGGTATTTTTGATTCTTAGTAGCCAGGTGAAACGAGGTGTGTAATACCTGGTGGTGTCGTGTGTCGAAATTTGGAGAACAACGAGCAAAGCATATGGTGGTCGCGACTTATGAAATTAATAAAAGAGGTGCGTTTGGGCTATTGAGCCTGATGGGCTTATGCTGGCAGTAGGCCCAGTCAAAAGAAAGAAAATAAAAAGGGTCCGTTTGATTTGCTGTGTGACGGGCTAAGGCTCAGTGGATATTAGGGCCCGCTTAGCATGTTTTGGGGATCGTGTCGAAGTCCAATAATATTAGTGAGGGTTTAGGAATTTTTTCGTAGGCTCGGGAAACATATAATACATATATGTTTAGTTGTCGAAACGTGTATTTATTAATTATAACGTTTTAAAAAATTATTCGCGATATTTATAGACTATCAAGGTTCGTGTGTAAGCATCGTTCCTAGGTAAAAGTTCAATCACAAATATCGTAGTGATTCATATATCATGTCATGCGTAACAAATTTTTTTTTGTTATTCGTAAAGATGGTATTCAAACCACGTAATACCTTTTTATTCAATTTAATATTTACTAATCATACGGGAAAATTACGGGAGGCTACAATACCTACCCCTTACAGTGAATTCTGTCCTGGGATTCTAGTCTAAAGTAGTTGCCAGGGGTGTCTAGGGAAAAAGATGTGGATACTTAGTGCGAATCTGATCCTCGCATTCCCAAGTATATTCCGGTCCTAGCTTGGAGTCCCAGCGAACTTTGATGATAGGAATACGGTTTTGCTTTAGTTGTTTAACTTCCCTATCCATAATTTCCACGGGTTCCTCAGTGAAAATAAGCTTGTCATCAAGTCGGATCTCTTTCAATGAAATAACAAGAGATTCATCGGATAAGCATTTTTTAAGATTTGACAAATGAAAGGTGTCGTGAACTCGACTAAGTTCTTCCGGTAGTTCAAGCTTATAAGCCACGGGTCCTATCCTTTCCAGGATTTTGAAGGGACCGGTGTATCTTGGGTTTAGCTTTCCATGTTTCCCGAATCGTACCATTCCCTTCCAAGGAGACACTTTCAATAAAACTCTATCTCTAACTTGAAACTCCATACGTTTTCGTCTTATATCGGCGTAGCTCTTCTGTCGGTCGCTGGCTACTTGTAAGCGTTGCTTGATCTTAATAATTTTCTCCATAGTTTCATGAACAAGATTTGGTCCTATGAGTTGCACCTCTCCAACTTCTGCCCAATAAACGGGTGATCTGCACTTTCGACCGTAAAGTGCTTCGAACGATGCTGCCTTAATGTTGGCGTGATAACTATTGTTGTACAAAAATTCTGCCAGCGGCTGGTGCTTATCCCAACCCTTTCTGAAGTCGATAACACATGCTCGGAGCATTTCCTCCAAGGTTTGAATTGTTCTCTCACTCTGCCCATCAGTTTGTGGGTGATAAGCTGTGCTTATATCCAACTTAGTTCCCAAGGCCTTTTGTAAAGATTTCCAGAAATGATAGGTGAAGCGACTATCTCGATCCGAGATGATTGAGGGTTTTTGATGTGCAGCCTTCACTCTTGAACACGTCAAATATTTACCGACATACTCCGCGACGTAGGCTTTCATGTTCGGCCACCAATACAGTTTCTTTAGATCTTGGTACATCTTGTCGGATCCCGGGTGAATGGAATATTTTGACTTGTGAGACTCATTCATGATGAGCTCATGAATACCTCCAAAGAGTAGGACCCAACTTCTATCCTTGAAACACAGCGTTCCATCGAATCTTTTCACGAAACCGTTCTTGTTTTCGGGCATCCCATAAATCTTTTCCTTGGGTTGGTTCTCTTCCTTAAGAGCTTCGCTCTGAGTGGCAAGGATTTGTGATGGAAGGGGTGAGCAAATAGTCATTCCTAATGATCTTACCCTGAGTAGTTTCAATCGTTCTTTCCGGCTTAACGCATCTACTACTACATTAGCCTTTCCTGGATGATAACATATTTCATAGTCATAATCGCTGAGTAACTCTAACCAACGGCGTTGCCTCATATTCAACTCCTTTTGATCCAAGATATGCTGGAGACTTTTGTGGTCAGTGAACACGGTACATTTGGTGCCATATAAGTAGTGTCTCTATAACTTAAGAGCAAACACTACTGCTCCTAGTTCTAAGTCGTGGGTTGTGTAGTTTTCCTCGTGTTTCTTCAATTGTCGTGAGCCATAAGCTATCACTTTACTTCTTTGCATCAGGACCGCTCCTAAACCGTGATACGAAGCGTCACAATATAATATAAAGTCCTTACTTCCTTTAGGAAGTGCTAAGATTGGAGCTTTAGAAAGCTTCTGTTTCAACAACTGAAAAGATGCTTCTTCTTTCTCTCCCCAGATATACTTCTCACTTTTCTTAGTTAACTTAGTCAGAGGCTTGGCAATCTTGGAAAAACCTTCAATAAACCTTCGGTAGTAACCCGCAAGACCTAAAACTTGACGTATCTCCGTGGGGTTTGTAGGAAATGCCCAACCTTTTACAGCCTCGATCTTTGCAGGGTCTACGTGGATGCCTTGACTATTGATTATGTGCCCTAGGAATTGCACAGTGCGAATCCAAAAGTCACATTTCGAGAACTTAGCATACAGTTCTTCTTTATTGAGTAGTTCTAGAATAATCCTCAGGTGTTCAGCATGTTCTTCTTCATTGCGAGAGTAGATCAGGATGTCGTCGATGAATACTATCACAAACTTATCCAAAATATGGCTTGCACACTCGGTTCATCAGGTCCATGAAAACTGCTTGTGCATTGGTCAGACCAAATGGCATCACTTGAAATTCGTTGTGTCCATAGCGTGTTTTGAATGCAGTTTTCGGAATATCCTCCTCTTGGACTCTCAACTGGTGATACCCCGACCTTAGATCAATTTTCGAGTATACACTCGATCCTTGCAATTGATCGAACAGGTCGTCAATTCGGGGTAATGGGTATCGGTTCTTTATCGTAAGTTTATTCAACTCCCGGTAGTCAATGCACATCCGAAACGATCCATCCTTCTTTTTAACAAATAGAACCGGAGCTCCCCAAGGTGATGAGCTTGGTCGAATAAACCCTTTTTCGGACAATTCTTTCAATTGTTCCAATAGTTCCTTCATCTCAGATGGTACTAGCTTATAGGGTGCTTTGGCCACTGGTGCCGCTCCAGGCACTAGTTCAATTTGAAATTCTACTTGACGAGCGGGTGGAAGACCGGTCAGTTCTTCGGGAAATACTTCAGGAAAATCTCTAACGATAGGTACGTCTTCAGGTTGTTTTTCGGTTGACTTATTCTCCGTAACACAAGCCATGAATACCTGAAATCCTTCATTCATGTGTTTTATCACTCAGATGTATGAGATGATTCCATAGCGAGGTTTACTTTTGTCCCCTTGGACAATGAGAGTTTCATCCTTAAGTGGTATATGAATAGCTTTTTCGTCACAGTGAATCCTGGCACGATGGCTGGATAACCAATCCATACCGATAATAGCGTCAAAACTTCCAAGTTGAACAGGCATAAGATCAATAGCAAACGGTTTCTCTAGTAAGGTTAGGGTACAATCTTTCATAATAGTATCGGTGCCTATGAGATTTCCATTAGCCATTTCGATTTCGTAGGTGGTGTTCAGTTTAGAGGGAGTAGCATTTATTAAAGGGGCAAACGTATCTAACACAAAACTCTTATCTTCTCCTGAATCAAATAATACTCTAGCATTATGTTGGTTGAGTAAGAACGTACCGGTGACAACGTCAGGTGCATTGCCGTCTCCAAGTACATACGCTCTAGCTCGAGCATTTTCCTGTCCATTTCCCTTCGGGCAGTACCTCTTGATGTGTCCTACTTATCCATATCCGTAGCAAGTGGGAGTTACATTATGTGTGTTGCTTCCCGTAGCAGGACCTCTACAATGTTTGGTTTGATGACCAATCTTTTGACATTTGTTGCACCGGGTGGTACAAGGACCATAGTGATGGAGCTTGCATCGGTTACACTGCGATTTCGGGCCGTTGTATCCTCCTCCTTCTGTGGCAACGTAGACTCTGGCGTTCTCTTGCCTTCGGTTTTTTTTGTTAGTGGTGTGCATTTCGATCATCCTGGTACTGGTTGTTGTTCCGGTTGTTGTTGCGGTGGTTTCTGGTGTTGCCTTGATGGTTGTTGTTGTGATGGTGGGTGGTCCTCTTGTCATCCAGCTTCCTTTTAAGCTCATTACTTTTAACTTCTCGATCCAGAAGTTTCTGAGCCAATTCCATTGCGGCTTCTAAGGTTGCTGGGTTCAATGAGGTGACATTCCCTTCAATGCTCCGAGGAAGTCCTTCGACATATTTCTCCAAAGTTTTCTCCAGGTCAGGTACCATGGAAGGGCATAACACCTTGAGTTCCTGAAACCTCCGATTATAAGCCCTTAAATCAACACCTTTCACTACCAACACGTGAAACTCATCCTCAAGCTTTCGTAGTTCCGAACGAGGACAATACTTCTTCAGAATCTTGGTTCTGAACTTAGCCCATGTGAGCTGATATGCAGCTGCAGTTCCTAGTGTTTGAACAATAAAGTTCCACCAGGATAGGGCATCTTGCATTAGAGTCCCTGTAGCGAAGGTAACTTTGTTGTTTTCTGAGCACCCACTTCTTTGAAAAACTGTTTCACTTCGCTTAAACCACTGAGCCAGTTTGGATACACATTCGGTACCTTTGAAATATGCCGGTTGGCAAGCCATGAAGTCCTTGTAGGTACATTGACGAGGTGCAGGTGCCACATTTCCTGCTACTTGCATGCTGGCACCTCCATTGCGGTTTTGTTCAGCTAGGACTGCATTAACACCATCGGCAATTGCTTTTTTTATAGCTTCCGAGGTCATGGTTTCAGGAGGTACTAGTACTGGTGGAGTGGTTGTAGTTTGCCTCTTTGTTCGAGCCATATTTCTATTAATCATGAAAGAAAGTATCTCATTAGAAAATTCATAATGATCCTGTTACATTGGAATACTTCAAGTAACAAGTAATGTATAGGTTAGAGTCAAAATGTGTCACAGCATGTTGGGAAGACATACATTGAATTATGAATGATTTGACCTGCATATCCAATAAATTACAAGATAATATGAAAGATCACAACACATATGAATAATAAAAACAACCATGGAATTGCATAAACCAATGTCATTACATTATAACACTTTATTAATACTTGTTTGATTGTTTAACAAAACATCCAAATACAAGTTTTTTTATTAATACGACATTGATGTTGACATGTCTTAGATCTACGGTTTTCCAGGTGCATCATCCATGCGACGTTGGAGTTCTTGGATTGTAGCGGTCAGGGTCTCAATGGTCTGGTCTCGAGCTCTCTCCCTTTCACGGGAATCACGAGCCTCACGTCGAAGAAGTAGAACTTGCGAACCAAAATCATTAAGCTCGCTTGCAAGGGCCCCGATCATGGTCTGCATGGAAGTAGCGGCATCCCCTAATGCAATGACAGTGTCAATTGTTTCTTCTAGGCGATTTTCCATCATCCCAAATACTTCCTCCATAGCAAATTCTCCTACTACCAGGTTCTCAATCTCTTCCGCAAGGGTCTCAAAGTGTTTACGAGGAAATGAATTAATCGTGTCAACAATAGCATTAAGCTGATCTTCATGACGAGCAAGTCTGGCTGCCAATAGGGGCACAGTGTGATGAACGGGTTCTCCAGTGACCGGGAGAATTGGTGAAATAGCAGAAGAAGAACTCTCGCCTAATTCTTTAGCACTTGGGGCACCTTCCTTTGATCGCCAGTAGAGAATGATATGAATCAAGAAAGACCATCTACGGGCATCTACCCGTCGGTGAGTCCTACGGGGAGATGTGGCCTCAGTCTCAGTTTGAACATATGGGTCTGAAGAAGATGGAGTCACATGATATGCCCTCTAACGAAGTGGCAATGGATCACTGTGAGTAACTGTAGGTGGTGACGCTGGATCAAAAATTGGGACTGTAGTGGTCTGTTGATAGAATACCATTGGTGATGGCATGGGTGGAACTGATGAGGATGGTGGAACAACAGAAGCTAGTGGTGATATAACAGGAGTTGACTCATAAGGCTAAAATCGTCGGACTCGCCTACGTCGGAGAATCAGACCAGGTGATGTTGGAGAAGAAACCTCTGAATCAGGTGCAGGTAGAAACTGCTGAATATGCATGTACCTATCAGTTAGGTGACATGGGCATAGCTGTTAGAGCATAGGCTGCAGTAGGAGGCACAACATCCTCAGCCCCTGAATCTGATGACAAGATGATAGGGTGGGAGTTCGAAGACATGACGCTGTAATAATCCTGATTAGTAAATATCAGTAAGTAGCATAATCATAAACAATTTAACATTGTTGAGAAATCATATAATAAGCAACATCTTTACCAGATGTCGGAAATGCTCAGGCACAGAGGGCGTAAGATGGTATTTTGTAAAATTGGTCCTTTTTAAAAGCGTAGTTATAGTCCGGTGTTCAAAAACTCCTGGTTCTCTATAACCGTGGCTCTAATGCCAACCTATAACACCCCCAAAATATGAACAATATAGCGGAAGACTTATGGGGTATTACATAGAGGATCTTTGTCACAATCATAGAAAACGACTTGAATGAGACGTTTTAAGTTTTACTTAAAATACCAAGTATCCAAGTTTCCAAGATGTTTCATAATTAGACAACAAGTTTTATTCCAGAAAACAATAAAACATTTATTTAAGCCCATGTCGGGTTTCATGCCACTCCGTACCTTCAAGATCCATCCCAATTAGTTACCTGAGATAAACATGCTAAAAGTCAACAAAAGTTGAGTGAAATCCATAGGTTTAAATTTACGAGTTGAACACAAGATATAATCATTAATTGTATATCAATTCAATTAAACAAGTTGAAAAATCACATCCATTATTGCCTTAAGCTCTTGACACGCAACGATTAACAGACATCAAAATAACCATAATAATGATGTAAAATAATAGGCCCTCAAGATAGGTATTTGCCAGTAACCTATGAAATCAAAATAACGTGCATTTGGTGGCATTCCTCTAGCGACCAAATGGGGATTGTCAATCCCTAATAGATCTATTCACAATTATTTACGTTCACCCTACAAGTGATTAAGGTTCATGATCGAGGGACTTTTGGCAATAGCAACTTAAGCAATAATAATAATCAGCAGGTATCATAATACCAAGAAAAGACTTGTGTTCAGCTTTTAAGCATGTATCTCCCCCACAAAATAGTTTAAAAGTGGGCTATGAACTTACCTCAGTAGTACGGTGTAAGTAGTAGTATCGTAATCTCAATGATGCAAGGCAACGGCTTCACACACAACCTAAAAGATATGGCAAGTTTTAGTTGATAGTCTAAGTCCGGTTTATCGCGAATATTAGTTATCAGGAAAACTCTTATTTGTTTTAACGTTTAACGTTCAAGAATATAACGCGTGAGTAAAATGATAGATGATAGATGTGTGATGGAGAATCCATATGAATAGGTCAAAGTGTTAGTCGACGTGTTACAATGTATGTTTAAAAGAAATAATTAAATGTATAGTTGTATCGTTAAAATTTATAATTGCTTGAATATATATATATATATATATATATATATATATATATATATATATATATATATATATATATATATATATATATATATATATAATGTACATATATAAGTTAAGTTTATAAAAGATTTATATCAAATATGTATATGTACATGTGTAAAACATTATTATAATTTTTATAAGATAATATTACAGAAAAATCCTCTATGTTTCACAAAAGTTACAATTTTAACCCTAATGGTATAAACTTTTCAATATTAGTCCACAGTTAAATATAATTATATTTTAGGCCCAAAAGTATCATTATTAACATTTATTACCCAAAAGTTTATATAATTTCAGTTTGTATCCCAGAAATATTAAAATGACAGTTTTAACCCAAAGTTTCCAAAGTTTACACTTTTAGTCCCTCGATTAACCAATATTTACAAAACTAGTCTAAAATTTGACCAAATTCAAAGATTAACATTTTTACTTTTTAAATAAGCTCAAAATAGCTTATTTAACTTATTTCCACTGCTTATTTTCTTAAAATCCACTTTTATACAAAATTGGGCCCTTAACGAGCCAAATCCTTGGCCCGTTAACCATTTACAATCCAGTGGGCTAGGGGAACAATGGGCCTACCTTAGGGCTTATTTTTAAGTTATAAAAATGTTGTAAAAGAGTTTATAGGACCAGCTTATGGAATAAGCTTAAAAACTGCTTATTGGACTTATAAGCCCATCTCGTTATATTATCAAGTTTTTAGAAACTGCTCAAAACTCGATTAGCTTTAGCTCTTAGAAATAGGTTATATGAGTTCATTAGACCAAGTAAATTACGTATTATGATTATTCAACAAGTGAACAATGAGTTCAAGCTTAAAAATGATATTGTTATGTGTTGAAAAAACAAAAATATGTGATCCAAGTAAATGACCAAAAATCGTTTCTGAAACAGTTTCAAGGTCCAAAATATTCTAAGTGTTTTAGACGAAAATCGTATAGGTCCAAAGTGTTTTAGGAACGTGTGATTTATTGGCTTATACGTTAAAAGTGGGTTCTAAATTATTATGGGATCTCATTAATGACCTATTGAATAAGTAGTGTAATAAATAAAATGTACATGTCGCGTTTAAAAATATTTAGTACGAGGTACCATGTGATATGAGACAAAATGAAAGGGTGGAGGTAAACGGATGTCGAGGCTGAAATGGGACAAGGGATCAAGGTGGTTCGTTTCTTGGTACACCAAAGACACAGGAACGATCAAAGGTTGGCTCTCAACTTGCTTCGAGGTCTATGAATTCCTGCCAAGGCTTATAAGCACTAGAACCCTTCAAAGACTTAGTAACATTTTGGTATGAGATATATTTAGGTGTGAGTTGGGTCGACATTGTATGTATCATTTATATAGTCGACTATTGCATGCATGAGTGATGAATGAGAGCAAAAACATGTTACTTTAGAGTGTAAAAATGGATCAAATGATGAGATTTTGCATGTAACATCCAAAACCAAAAGCTACAAGATAAGATAGGAGCTTATAATCTTTCATTAGTTTCATACGAACACACCATGGCTCAAGATCATCATGAGTGTAGTTAGAAGGTGATTGAGGAGTGTTAGAGGTGATTTGGAGGTATATTGTGTGTTGGTACATGAAAAACTCCTTTGTAATGATTTTATACCAAACGTGTTTTAGGGCTTTGCTTGGGTCAGTTTTCAAACAGTACATGTGTAAGGAATTTGATGACATTTGGTATTTTTGATTCTTAGTAGCCAGGTGAAACAAGGTGTGTGAAAACCTGGTGGTGTCGTGTGTCGAAATTTGGAGAACAACGAGCAAAGCATATGGTGGTCGCGACTTATGAAATTAATAAAAGAGGTGCGTTTGGGCTATTGAGCCTGACGGGCTTACACTGGAAGCAGGCCCAGTCAAAAGAAAGAAAATAAAAAGGGTCTGTTTGAGTTGCTGTGTGACAGGCTAAGGCCCAGTGGGTATTAGGGCCCAATTAGCATGTTTTGGGGATCGTGTCGAAGTCCAATAATATTAGTGAGGGTTTAGGAAATATTTCATAGGCTCTGGAAACATATAATACGTATATGTTTAGTTGTCGAAACGTGTATTTATTAATTAAAACATTTTTAAAAATTATTCGCGATATTTAAAGACTATCGAGGTTCGTGTGTAAGCATCGTTCCTCGGTAAAAGTTCAATCACAAATATCGTAGTGATTCATATATCATGTCATGTGTAACAAAACAATTTTTGTTATTCGTAAAGATGGTATTCAAACCACGTAATAGCTTTTTATTCAATTTAATATTTACTAATCATACGGAAAAATTACGGGAGGAGGCTACAAGTACGTAGAGGTGGTAAGGGTGAAAATGGGTGTATAGGTGTCGAGGAGGGGGTTGAGTAATCAAGGCTAGAGGGGGTTGTGGCAGGTCTAGTGGTGACAAGGAAGAGCTCGGAGGTAGCTAGGGGGCAGAGGTAGGCCGGTTGTGGTGGTGGAAGGCCGAGGGAGGCGGTTTAGGCAAGGTGGTGACAAGTAGGTGATACACCTACTTGTGTGGGTGCTTGTGAGGTGCTAGGGTGCTAGCTTAACTAGGGAGAGGTGCTAGGGTGCTTGGTTAAGGTGTTTGAGGTGCTTATGTTTAGGTTTTACCAGTTTAGGTTAAGTTTAGACCTAGTTTTATTTAGTGAGATTTTAGGGTTGTACCTAAGGTTTAGTGCCTAGGTTAGGTTCCTAAGAGTGTTTAGTGACTAATCCTAAGTCCTAAGGGGTTTATACTAAGTGATGGTAGCTTATGGGAAAGATTTGGGAAGGTTTGACCAAGTTTTGTGACCTAAATGACCTATTTATGTTTAGTGGGAGATTAGAGTTTATCCTATGGTTTAGTGCCTAGGTTAAGATCCTATGAGTGTCTAATAACTAATCTTAGGTCCTAAGAGGCTAATACTAAGTGGTGGTAACCTCTGGTGAAGTTTTGGGATAGTTTAGACCTAATTCTAAGAAGTTATGACCTAGTTATGGTTTTGTGCTTAAGGGACTTGTACCTAAGTTCTAAGGGGTTGTACCAGTACCTAATGGTCCTAAGATATCCTAATGTTCCTAAGGTAACTCATACTTAAGTCTTGGACACTTTCAAATTAGTTTAGTTAAGCATATAATCACATAGACCTAATTAGGGTTTAGTTAAGATTTATTAGGGTTTTGTGATATATTTAGTGTGTTAGATTGGTAGATTACTTATTATGGTGTTGTTGTGATCTTATGCTTGACATAACAGGGGTTTATAGGATGTGAGTGTTGAGTTATTTGGCTTGTGTGGGTACGTGAGCAGGTCTAGTGAGTCATGCAAGTAATGAATGCACATAAAAAGCAAAAAAAAAAAAAAAAAAAAAAAAAAAAAAAAAAAAAAAAATTACCTGTGAAATACTTACTATAGGTATTTGTAATGGGAATGATAGAAATGAGATTTTGTGGGTTGTTACACTACAATAACCGGCCTACACCAATCCTACGACCAAGAGCCATTAGCGAAGCGATCTTTAAAAAGGCAATTCTGATCCTTCTCCAATCAAAATAAGCGTCTGTAGCGAGAACAAAGAGGCATGTTCCAAGCCAATAGTCTTTCCAAAAGCGAATTACAAAGCCATCTCCAACTTTATGTTCGGTTTATTCGGTTCGTTTAGTTCGGTTAATCTTTTTTCTTGGGTAAAACCGAGAACCGAACCGAATTCAAATTTGATTAAACCAAACCGAGTACTTGAAAACCAAACAGAATAGCCCGAATTACATATTTTTAATTATTTATATAATTTGAACAAAATTTTTTTTTTCAAGCTTAAAAAATGTTATACTATAAAAAAAATTTAATGTCCTTTTTTATATGAATATATAAAAGTTAATATATTTATGTGAATTCATTTTTCGGTTCGGTTTTCTGTTCATTGTGTCATAACTATATCCGAACCGAGAATCAAGTATTTACTTCAGTTCAGTTTGGTTTTGGCAAATTCGGTTCGGTTACAAATTCAAATCGTGTTTTTCAGTTCGGTTCGATTTTGATTTTCGGTTTCTCCGGGTGAAACCCGAATTCAGCAAACCCCTACTTTAACTTCAACATAACAACCATTAGTAGCAGCTAATAAATTGCGGTAACTTGATGCTTAGCCCAACTACTAGACTTTGTATTAGATTACAAAATAAACATGATTCTGGAAGCCCATTACGAAACCATTTGGAAGTTTTCTTGAACTATTCTATTATAAAAATGCAAATGCCTAAAGCGTAAAAAATGTTTGGCATAAAAAGTAGAGCATATGAAGAATGTAGTAAACCTGCCAACAGATCACACCATTTGAAAGAGTCATCAAATGACATGTGTTTAAAGTCAAAATATGACATGTTAATCAAAGCTAAATTTGTCAAAAGATAAACTAAAAGAAAGCCATCTATTTCAAATGATGCAACAATTCTAACCCAAAAATAACAAATTACTCAGGGGGTGTTTTTTATGCTTATTTTTTGTATTACAAGCTAAATTGAGTCGGTTTATATTTAATAGGAATTGATTTGCACACTCAAACTTTTGATTGGGACATTCCACTGTGTGCATTGGATACTTATACAAGATTCACAGTGTGCTTTAACTGTCTATACAATTGAGTATCCCGATCACAAAGTTAAGTGTGCAAATCACCTCCCATATTTAATAGGCTCATTTTTCTTTGCATATTTTCCAACGTACGGGCTTCTTTTCTATAGTTACGTCATAATAAGCTCAAAAGTTTAAAAAGGATAAGCCGGAAAAATGAGTTTATGAAACATGAACCGATTCAAATAAGCTCATAAACCCATAAATAAATTACCGTGTTGTCTAAACTACAATTGAGCTTTACACTGCAAGTCTCTTTTAATACAAAAATCTTGATGACTCCTTATAAACTTGCATAGGCGTTCAAGTTTATTTTATTTATTTATTATTATTATTATTATTATTATTATTATTATTTCTTTTATTCTTATTTTTATCTTTTTATATGAACTAGTTATAAGTTCCGTGAACGCACATGTTTTGCACATGAATCAAATTTATTTTAAAATTTTAATTTAGTTTATGGACACATAAAAATTTACTTGTTAAAATTGTGATATAAGTACAACTAATACAAGAGTTTTTATTATGTATTAGTATCTATTGCAGTAATATTTTGTAAAATAATTTCTTGGTTAAAAGATTTAACTTTGTTTAACTGAAATAAATGTTGAGGTTGATGTTATTGTTTAACTTTAACTATTCATATCATGTTATACAAATGTGCGAGTTTAATAGCACATAATCAACGTTGATGAAGTTAAAATATGCTCCGTAAAGTTAAAAAAAAAAAAAAAATTGGAAACCCATATATAAACTTTAAATAAGAATTTCATGAGTCGTTGTTATAAGTATAATATCATATACTTATTTTCATATCACAGTAATTCGTGCTTACATTTGATATTTATATTCCCGTTAATAATAGTTTAGCTGTATTTAATATTCAAGCCACATATGCATAAATTAAACTTTTAAAATAAAATAGCGTGAGTCATTATTTAACGTTTATAGCAAATCAATATTTTTTTTAATGAATGAAAGTCTAAAACTAATATTAGTTTTAAAAAATATTTAACGTATATTTACAAATTTTGTAATTAATAGATGAAAGTATGAAACTAATATTAATACTCGTTTCATTTTAAACAAAGTTCATATTATAAAGTATAGGGGGTATAAAGTGTAAGGGGTTATTATTTTTTTTTTTTACTAAAGTTATTAAAAAATATGAAAACTTGTAATTTTACACTAAACTCTATATAATTTATATAAAATTCAACCACTAAAGTTTTATTAATTACTTTATCTTTTTGTAAGTTTTTGTTTTCACAAATTTGACACAAATATTTTTGTGTGTTTTTTTCTCAATCAAATTCACTAAAGTTTGACCAAAATCAATTCAATTTTGACTTTCTATTGACCAATCATATTGCTTGATTTTGCCTACGTGGCAAAATTGAGCTTTCCTATTGGTCTAATTTTTTTTTTTTTTCAATAAGAGTGATTTTGCAAAAACACTTTAAAACGATGTAATTCTTTTATTATATAAAATCATCGTTGAAGCCTAGAAATAGTTGGGTTCTCCTTCCTAGTCTAATGTAAGTACTTGATCTACAGGATCATTAAGGTTAATTTGGGTTCCCCTTCTTTTTACTAACCAGTCCAACAAAGGTTTATCACTTTATCATTGCACTCTCTGGCCCGACCCAAATTACCAACTGGCGAGCGAGCCTATAGTTAAGTACTCAAGTAAATGAATGATCATGGTCAGAGAAAAGTTCAAATGCTTACTCTTATTTTGGTGCTTACCAAGGTATTAGTGCAAATAATACGATATTTAATGTATACAATCTCGTTTTTATTGATTGATTACAAACATGTAACTTGATACATAATGTAAAATGTACAAGTTACTCGTAATCATATTTTGTCTCAACATACATTCAACACCTCCCAACGTCTCAAGTCCTCGTATGCTACACAGGTTCGTAAATGTTTGTTATGTGGCATTATGATCAAACCCTTAACAAATCATTTAGAATGTTTAAAATACGTTTAGAGTCGTTAAGTATTTTAAAAGGTTAATCATTCTATTTTGGACTCACTTTACATTTTGCATATACAAGTACTTTTACTTGTACATCATGCTTCCTAAGTTGTATTAATAGAATAAGTGTCACATTATGTGTCAAAGTGCACTTCAGGTGTCAAAATAGGATAAGTGCCACATTAGGTGTTAAAAACAAATAAAGTGCCATATTAGCTGTCAAAGTGTACTTAAGGTAGTTAAGAAAGATTAGTATGTTTACAATAAATAAAAATACATAAGTAATCAAACATTTTTAGTAATTCATTAACTAACTAATTACATCATTTTACTAACTAATATTACTTTCATATACATTTTAATCTAAAATAGAAATGTACTATGACATCATGGCATGCCTCACTTTGAGATCTCTTGTAGATTTTGAAGATTTTTGAAAGATGTCATAGATGTTTTGTTTAGATTTACACTCAAGAATCATAGTAAGATATGGAAAGATATGGTGTAGATTTTGGTTAGATTTGGTAGAAGATTTTGAAGATTGTCTGTCAGATACCCGCGAAACCAAATCAATACATGGACGGAACCCTATATTTGGTTCCGTCTGATCTGTGGGTTGTTGAGTTTGTTTGCCTATAAATAGAAGACCATTGTTCACTCATTGACTAATGACTCACATACACATTCTCTCTACTATGTTTTTACTTATTTAGATAAGTAATAACATACATCATACACCCTCATTATCATGATCATAATGATTCTAACTTTCATTATGATATAAGCATACACCCAAAATGATCCTGTGAAGCAAGCTCAAGGATCTTGAGTCATCATCCACCACAAGCATACATATGTGAAGATCTATCACAACAAGCTTAGGGAACTTGTGATCTTCATCCATTGAAGGCTTCCTATCAATAGAAGTTCATTTAGATTAGTCATTCATATCCATTAGACATTTGTGTCATGGATCATCATTGTATCATCACAATCTATTCACCAAGCTAGATTAGATGGTTTATGTGTTTGTGTTATAAAACACAAGATTTTTGTGTTGGGCCATAAAACATAACGGGAGTGGTTGTACCCTTGTAAAAGAACTCGACATCTAGCTTAGTTTCGGAAATATTGTATAGGTGTCGTTAGGTTGGTTCTACCTCGAACTAGAACCCGGTATTTAGCTTTGTACCGAAAAAGTGTTAGAGACAGTTGTAAGGTTTTCTCGGCCGAGAAGGAAGCTTGTTGATTTAGTGAAGTAACTCTCGAGTTGGGTACTCGGAGAGTGGAGTAGGGCGGAGATGAGCTCAGTGACCAAACCACTATAAATTATCGTGTCCGGTTTGCACTTTCTTTACTTTTATACTTGCACCATATTATTGTTTGTATTGTGGCTTGATGTTTATACTTATGTGACAACTTGTTTTACTATATGCTTTATATTAGTCATAAGACTATTATTAACATTTTATATATTATGGCAAGCTTGATTGGAAATTTGATACAAAAGGTTTAAATTTTTTAAAAGGTAACGTATTCACCCCCCCCCCCTAGGTTTTCACAATTGGCATCAGAGCTTCGTGGCTCTTATTTTCAAACATGGTTTTTAAAATGGAGCATGATCCATGTATCAAATTACCATTGAAGCGGAATATAATATGAAAAATGTTTCGCTAAGTATACTTAGAAATTTTGTTGTTAAATATTACTTTGTATACAAGATTGAAGGTTTTCTTGAAAAATAAAAGAAAAGATTTCTTAAAAGAATTTGTAAGTGTCAAATTATGTGGTTAGAGCGAATTTACGAAAAAATACGGTTTTAAAAAGAGCGTTTGGGATAACTATAAATTTAATTGAAAAATCACATCCGTAAATGTTTAGATAAGTCATATAAGTAGAAATGATATTATAATAAATGTATTATATGTTTACTATCAAATCTAGTAAGTCCTACAAGTTTTCTTTAAAATACAAGTTTTTGTGAATTTGTTACACAGACCCGCGGAACCAATTCTTAACAAGGGCGGAACCTTAAAATTGGTTCCTTGAAATCCGTCGGTACAGTATACAGTTTTTGTCAAACTTTAAAAATTCATAGCAAATTAACCGTAAGTCCGTAGGAGTCGTACCACCTATCATTTTAAAGGGAATTGAGTCTACTTTCTTTTAAAAATAATCTCATAGCCTAAATCTAATTTGAAGTGAGTAGAATAAACCAAAAACTATAGTGTCCAAAAGATTAAGTTTCGTTTTGACATAGAATCTCAAACTTTTGAGTTAGGCAATTTAAGTTGTTATCCTTTTAATACTAATATAATTTATTTTGAAACTAAAGAATTTGATGATATTTATATATGTAAAGGTAACTAATCAAGCTCGGTATACATGTAACACCCCAACCCGTCAAGGGTAAAGATATCACAATAAATAGTGTCCAACAGAGCAAAACACAAGCTAAATACTTTAACAATACAATGAATACAAATGTTACAAATGAATTCCAAAATAAGCAAGATATGATAATAAAACAAAGTCCATTATTTAAAGGAACTCTAAGGTTGGTCCACACTCTCTCATCCCCAAAGCTAAACCCCACATCCTAGCTTAAGTACCTGCCGCATGGAAAAAAAACGCGGCTGAGCATAAAAAGCTCAGTGAACAGATATGTAGATAACAAGCACATCAAGTAATGAGATAAGAGAATACGAAATGAATTTACATATGGTGTCACAAGGTATATCAAGGATTATCAAGGTTAAATATTAAAAGTTATACAAGTTAAGTATCAAGGATCGTCAAGTGTAATATCAAGAATTAACAAGTTTCAAGGTTTTCACAAGTTTCAAGGTTTTCAAAAGTTTCAATATCAAGGATTAACAAGTTAAATAACAAGGATTAACAAGGTTCAAGGCTTTCAGTATTTAACCCCCAGGCCAAGCAAGTATTCAAGTAAACAAGTCAAGTATCCCAAGTTGGAGTAGCTAGCTCCCAAGATGTGAGGGGTTGCAATGCACGCAAGCCCAGTCACCAAGTAAATATGTAGTCCATGTCATAATCATAATGGCCGTAGCCCAATCAAGTATCAAGTCAAGACAAGACTAGGATGCATCCATACGCCCCTGCAGGCCAATAATAATCATAGTAGTAGTCGATAACACGAATCAGGGACGGTGGGGGACATCTCTCTAGCCCCACTAGAGTACATAACATTGGTGCATCAATGCTATGGTTGTGGCTACTCCACAATAAGTAGCATCTAGGTAAAATACTGAAGGGTCAAGTAGTCAAAGTTCAATATCAAGTACAAGTGTCAAGTCATAATCAAAGGATCAAAATCAAGGTTCAATGTCAAATGTCAAGATTAAAGGACCAATCAAGAGTCAATATCAAGGATCAATATCAAAGGGGTCAATCAAGTAATATAAAGGAGAGAGAGAAAAGTCATGAGAGAGAAGTAGTTGTACTCATGCTGAATGAGTACGGAATATCTGTACCTTAGTCCAAATGCAAAAGCAAGGTCACAAAATCAATGAGAGAATGGGTCACTCCCGCTTCACCGGACCTAGAAGAGAATGGATACGAATCAAGACGAGTCCGAATTACTCAAGTTACCTCTTTTAGTTATCTTTCCATTTTTAGAAACTTTCCATATTTAGTAGCATTCTATTTAAGGTAACTTTCCATATTTAGTAACTTCCCACTTTAAGTAGTTTAAGCATTTTAGAAGACTCTCTATTTTTAGTAAGTTTCCTTATTTGGAGAGTTTCCAATTTTAGAAGGTTTCCATAAATTGTACTTTCCAAAAATAGCAGGTTTCCATAATTAGCAGATTTTCAAAATTAGCAAGTTTCCAAGTGTTAACATATTCTTATAAGTTAGTTTTATCACCATATCAAGTTTCATAGCCTTACATATTACAGATTTCATTTCATAGAGCTTTTGTGAAGTTAGGGTTTCTTATGAGCTCCGAATATGTTTTAGGGTTTAAAGTGTTAATATCACAAGTTAAGGGTCACCATTGGTCATATTCACAATATAACACATCAACTTAAGTCAAGAAAGCCAAATATGCCAATATTACTGATGAGTGTCTAAATACTCATCATTTTATACTATTCTGAACTGCCAAAACATACAAAAACACTCAAATATGCATCAAAATACTGAAAATATCTTAGAAGTGTGTTTTATATGTTTCAAATGCAAAATAATCAAAAACAAATAAAAAACGAACAAAGTTTGCATAATTGGCAGTTTCAGTCCCTCAAGTTTTAAAAATTGTCAAAACTAGTCCCTGGTAAATCAAAACATGAAAAATATCATCAAAGGTCCTTAGAGATTCATAAGTTGTCAAGTTTAGTCCTTTAAAGTTAAAAATTACAAAATGACAACTTTAGTCCCTCAAGTTTCAAAAATGTCAAAATTAGTCCTTAAGGTTTTAAAAATGGGAAATTAATAAAATAAACCTTGAACTATTCTTAAATGACAAAATTGGTCCTTATGATAACATTTTGAGAAATTACATCTTTAGTCCCTGAAAAAATCCAAAGTTACATAAATGGTCCCTGGAGTTTGAGAAATTGGCAGAAAAGGTCCCTGGATTTTAAAAATAAAAAAATTACATCTTTTGTCCTTGTGTTTGGTTTAAATGCAGGTTTAGTCCTTGGAAGTAGTTTGGAAATGTTACAAAATCAGTCCCTAAAAAATCACCAAATTACAAAATTGGTCCTTGTTTAATACCACTAAACTAATCGGACCCTTTTTATTAATAAATCCAAAACCAAATCAAATCCAATCCAAACACACCTCAGCCCACACCCCCTAGGCCCAAAATAAATCCAGCCCATGCACCCTTTATTATTTAGAACGGGCATTGACCCGTTTGACCTTCCCAAAACCGCCAAACCACATGCCACTGTTCATCCCTCACCTCCCCAACCTTAAACCTGAAACCAGGTGGTTTTACCACCACCTCACCACCCCTACAGCTCATCCCCTACTCCACCCTAACCACCTTTCCACCTCACAACCAAACCACATCACCAATAAATGCATCCCACACCACTTTTCACTCCAAACCATACCCTGCTCCTCTGTTTTTCAACCCACAGCCCCAACTTGTCTGAAAACCATCTCATTTGTCCCCTCCCACCTCCACAACCTTCCAATTATCTTTAATTGTTCAGCTTTGGCCCCAAGTTAACTTGGAGACTTTTTGGCGCCAAAATGGTTTAAACGGATAGGATTGATTCAGAGCATTGGATGGTCAAGATTCAAGTGGGATATGCTCAGAAGATCTCAAGTAACCCTAATTTGGGCCTATAAAAGGAAGAAAAGCAGAAGAGATTAGTATCTAGTTTATTTTCTATAAATGTATGTCGAATTAAGTAAGTTGTCAATTCTAGTGTAAACCTACGCTTTTAAGCATTGTATTAAGCATCTTTCATGTATTGTAACTCTTTCTGATTAATCAAAGTCAAGTTTCTTTATCTGTTTCATCTTATGCAATTTCATCTTAAATTTCCAAAAAGCTATATAGTTTAATTGTTGTTACTATGAAGTGTATTGGACTTCTAGGATCACTTAAGCTCCCAGATAGCTTATCTAAGCTATTAGTAATAACTAAAAGCAGTTTAGTAATAAAAAAGCTCAAAAACACAAAACAGTCAACGAAAGTCAAACTATCAAGTTCTTGGTGATAAGCAATGGAGCAGGGTTGATTCTGGAAGGCCTTGGGTTAGTGAATCTGTGGAGATTCTATAGGATTGTTCTTGGTTCATGGTTTGAGCAGGAAAGCATATTGTAAGTCCTTGAAATCTCATAATCTGTCTTTGTACTGTAGCTTTGCTCATTCCTTTGCTTTTTCAGTTGCTTTGTGCTTATTCAGTCCTAAATAGTGATAATTTAATCTTTAGTAGCATAGTTGTTTATTGAAATTAGTATTGCTTAGTATTTCAATTTTCAAGTTAAATTTAGTACTTTGTTGTAATCTGAGTTGTTGTTATTGTTAGTGGTACTATTGTCTTAAGATAGGCTTAAATAATCATAGTGTATGCTTCTGTATTCATGAATTAGTAAAAATCAATTGTTAGCTTTGAAAAAATCCCACATCAGTTAGTTAAGGGGGTGTTTGGAACAAGCTAGTGAGCTAAGCTCTTGTTGTTGTTTGATGTTTATTTGTGTTTCAATAGATTGCAGTAGTGAGATTTAGGATAATTAAGGCATAAAATTGTGGTCTTATACACCCAAAGTCAAAATTACATGAATCACTACCTCATAGTTAATTGTGTGATGTTTTGAGTTCCATAAATCATTACATAAGCTCATTAGTTGTATCTTTAGCCTAAGTTGACTTTATTTAAGCTTATCATATCATATATAATCAGCTAGGATCAAGCAAAGTTCATATAAGTCAATTTAGGAGTTAAAACTCAAAAGTCAAAATTCCACTTTGTGCAGAAAACCAAAAATCTCAAGATTTATTGTGAATTTTGTATTAGGTTTCAAGGTCTAAAACTTGTTGTGGTAATAGTATCCCAGCTCAACTCTTAAGTTCTACCTTTACCTCATTTTTAGGATTTTTGTTGTGGGCTCCACAGATCTCCAATCTCACTTGCAGGGAAAGAGGTTCCCTTGCTACACAGACCATCATCTCACTACCACCACTTTGGTGGTTGATTGTGACCACACCAGTGGGTCCCATACTCCAAATCTTGGTTCTTACAACCCCCCTCCTACCAGGGATCAAGGTTTGACCCTTGGTTTGACCTAGGAACAAGTGGACCCCACCTGGAATCCACCCCAAAGTCTGTCCCAATTCTGTGTTAAGTAATCAGTAGTATAAGTGCTTATTTCATTCCCAATAGCTTATCAGTGATCATTGCTAGTTGTTTTCAGCTTATTTAAGTTTGTTTAGCTTATTTATACCTAGTTTTATAATTGTGGACCCCACCTTCAGTCATTTGTGCTTATTTGCTTATTCAGTCAACAAAAGTCAAACTGCTTAAGTAAAGGGGGTGCACACTGCTTATTTTTAAGCTTTGTAAGAAGTTGTTTCACAAAAGTATCTTATTTTCATCTTATATTTAGCTGTCTAACAGAAAAACTCCAAAAAAGCAAACATAAAAATAGTGATAGCTTCTATTTAATAGAAACTATCTTTTTCATTTTTCATTTTAGCTTATTTATAAGCACTTTTCCATTTTTATAATTTTTTAAATTTTCTAGTACCTTTAAGTATTTAAAATAATTTTCTTAGATTTTTCCTGATTAGTTTACTATTTATTAGAATTAAAAGTAGTTTAAATAATTAAATAGGTAATATTAGTAATTAAATAGTTTTCTTTAATTTTAATTAACAACAATAGAATTTTATATTTTTCCTAAGTTTTATAAAGTAGTTAAGACTTTTAGAAAATAGTTTCATAATTTCCACTATCAATTTTCCAATTTTTTTATTTAATTTAATTAAATTAGATTAAAAATAATTAATAGGTAATTAATTAGTGAAATAGCCTAAAATATAATTTTTAGAAGTTTTTATAATTTTTTAGGATTCCTGTGATGGTTAAATAGTTTTATAAATTTTATCATAATTTTCTAATGTAATTTAGTATTAATAGTAATTTAAAATAGTTTAATTAAGATAAATAGTTTTTAATTAATAAAAAACTCATAAAAATACAAAAATATTTATTTTCATTTTTTATACTTTCTTCAAGTTCTAATTAAGGTTTATAAATTATTTTTGCAAGTTTTTAGGTTAATTTGTAATATTTGTCATTTTTAGTTAATTTAAATTAGATTTAAATTAGATTTTTAAATAGTTTTATTAATTAAATAATATTTAAATATTATAATAATCACTTTTATAATTTCATTTTCATTTTCAAATTTCTTTTTAAATTTAAGTTTTCAAAAGTTTCACTTGAACCCCCTGTAGTTTGTAACTTGTTAAAACCCACTTGTCTCTGTCTGTTATCTGATTTTCTTATTTGTGCTTTTGTGTGTATCTCTGTTATTGTTTATATCATTTTATATTATCCAAATACCAAGTAGTCATTAGCATAATCATCCCTCAAATCATTTTGGTTACTGTCCTCAGTACCACTCATCACCTTAATTGTTCAAAATACAATTTTAATCTCGTTAGGATTTAACGACCCGGGGATTTCCCTATATTTCCACGGTCAATAATAACTTGCACTTTCTCCTAGGTGGGCCTATCAACTGCACCCGGTTGACTGGTTGGTTTAGGAGGAGTCAATTACACTTCACATCCTTAAGTTTACAAAGTTTCCATTTTAATCCTTTTAATTATCAAATTAACGTATAAACCACATAACTAATCAAATAACCACATAAGTCCACCAAGTATCACAAAATTACCAATTACTCCAAACATACACACCAACAAGTCAACACGACATTTAAGAACACAGTCCATGTGGGACATGCATTAGGGCACCAAACCATCAAAATAACACCTTAGACATACATTTGACACATGCATATAAAATGACCGATTTTCTAACAGAATATAGCCCACTAAACGAATTTTTAAAACGTATCAGAAGCCCAAAATAAAATTCACAAAAATTCTCACAGAAGTACATGTGTCTTGAGAGTCTACATGAATTTTCCTAGATTTTAGTTTTAAGTGTAACTCCATATGAAAAATCGTTTTCCCAGACCTACCAAGAAAATTAACTGCACAAACATGCAGAAAGTTTGCACTTAACATACCCATTGAAACACCTTAGAAAAATCCACAAAAATTCCAGGAAGTCACAAATAACCCAAATATTACTGCAGTAAAAGGAGAGCTCCTAACTCCTTTCGATTTGAAAATGAAAAATCAAAAATCACGACTGAACTTAATTTCTGAAAACGCAGTTTTGACATATCATCGCACAAAATTCAAAAACATGACCAAATCAACATCAATTACCTCCAAACCAATTGGAACATTTAATTAGGACCCTAAACTGAGTTTACAAACAAAAATTATTAATTAACCATTTACCAAACTCGTTTGATGATGCACACATATTCAGCTAACAAATCTGTCCCAAATCAACAATGACATAAACCCTAATTCCTTTACCCCTTTTAATCCAAAATTAACAAACTAACTATCTAATTCATATCATATCATAATTATAAACGTGTTATCATCATCATATTATCAAAGTAATCAAAGTTTATCAATTCTCTCATAAAAATTATCATGGGTCGATTTTATGTGTAATATGTATATCAATTTGTATCTTTTTGATTCTTGCGTATTATGATATTCGTAACGAAAGGAATTCAAGGTGATAAACAATAATCAAAATATAAATTACCAAACCCTTTCTAGGGTGATGTAGTGCTCGAATGGGAAAGAAAAACACAAGAATCAAGCCTCCAAATGCTTCCAAACAATTTCCTACGTGCACCAAATCCTTCCACGAACGCGTATGAATAATTACCAATGATCAAAGCCAAGAATTTTGGTGAAAAAGATGGACGTGGGTCGTTGAGTATGAGGAGAAGAGGAATAAAATGGTTTAATTTTATGTTTATGGAAGGTTATAGAAATTGAATGAGATTTTAATGTAATTGATTTGGTTTTAATGTGTTTTAATAAGTTTTTTATTCTCTTAATGAGGGGGGCGGCCATATGAAGGAAAAGAGGTCCACCATGCCAAATTTGAAAGAAATTTGCACTCATATTATTTTCATAATTTATTTATAAGTTGCGTACAAAATTTTAAATGTTTTTGGACCCGTTAGGTCACGTAACGTGCAATATTCGTTTCTTAGTCCAAATTTCATATTCTTGGGTTCTCATAATGTTGTAGTAGCTCAATTGTGATTTACTTGAAGTTACAAGTTCACGTTTGTGATCGTACGATAACCGTTTTTGATTCCGGGCTTGTTTGGTAAACGTACTTAATTCTTCAAAATTTCAAATTTGGAGGGTATTTTAGTCATTTAATCATGATATGAAAATGTGGGTTTTACAAACATTGTCATATTTAAACGTAAAGTGACGAAAAATATCTTTCTGTTTTATGGTATGCTAAATGACTAATTGTTTTGGTTTATGTTGGTTGCATATATGTTGCTTTCTTATTGCAAATTGTTGTTTACATTTGTTTCTTTGTGTAACATAAGTATCATTCTTGCCATGTTATTATTCGCTTGTTTGTCGATTTCTTATTTATGCACAATAGGACATTTGCTAGATTTTGTGCACTAAGTCGTAAAATTGTGCTTGCAATGCTCATAGACTTAGATAACTTTCTTTGCATATGTTATATAAAAATCTTGCATAATTCAGTTAGGAATGAAAACTAAGTAAAATGAGTCAAGTATTTGGAAAAATGTTGTTTTGCACAAATAGTTCAAGTGTTAAAACATGTCACTACTTTCAATGATTATCGAAGCATTCAGTGTCTTTGAAAAAGATTTTTGGTACAATAATTAATAATGTTGTATGAACGATTATGTGTTTTATAGGTTGATACTTTTGCTTCTAATCTATCATGTGAACTAACGGTTTAGCTTGCAGGTAGATAACACTTGGTTGTTATTATGTTTCATTTTTCACTCTTAATAGTGAATATCGTTAGCCCCCTGTTGAACTATACCTATCCATATGTTTATGCCTGTGTTTTTGTTGTTTCCTAATCACATCTAATTAGGTGCATACGTTCCAAGTAAAATTAGGAAATTTGAACGAGTTTTGGGGGTCGAAAAATGCTCACTCTTAAGATTTTTTGACCGGCGGATTAGACGAAACCAAAATAAGGGTTCCGTCTGTTCAAAATTTTGGTATCGCCAAAATTAGCCTGACGGATCATGCGGAACCAAATTCATGGTTCCGCCTGTTTTGTTGTTTGGTTCCGCCTTCCAAACAATAACTATTTTTTAAAATCTTCAAATTTCTGTTTAATCCCGCACTCTAGATCACTCACTTTTATTACTAGGATACTTTTCACTGATATTCACTCATATTAGGATCATGTCATATCACTTGCACCAATAGGATAACCATCTCTGATCATAATTTCAAATTTCATGAAAATACTCCAAGGTACCTTTCTCTATAAAGGAAGGAACCCTAAAATTGGTTCCTTGAAATCCGTGAATCATAAATGTTTTGTAAACATTACCCATAGTAACTGTATTCTTCCATCCTTTACTCATCCTTCACCCATTATCTTGATTTATTTTGTGACTTGACAACTTCCTAACAAAACCGCATTCATTATTTGCAAAGATTACATAATATCAAAATCACAAGTCTAACTTATGACATTGTCTTGTATCTACAAGGTTAACATGAAAATAATGTATTATCTTCCAAAACGATTTACATCGAGTCATAACTCACACTTATGTTAAAGATGTATTATCAAGTCTTGCTATCCTTGAGTGCGATTCAATCTCAACAAAGTAGGATTGAAAACTTAAGTATTTTGTCCAAAATATACAAGTAAAATTGACTTACGATTGTAGTCATTAAAATTCATATCCGAAAATCAAAACCTAAGTATTTTAACAACATTTGTTAAAACACTTATCCTAACACTCTCCCAATCAATAGGAATAAAGCGAATGTCAAATAAGTCTTCATCCTTGAACATTTACCACTTAAGTTCACTTGTTCGTTCACCATTATCCCATCACATTCACCTTTGTGATATATCTCAGCCCCTAAGCTTCACAAACACGACTAAAATTTTAAGCACTTCACCCACTAGTTGTACCAACAAATGGACCACAAGAATTAGTATCCATTATTGTTGTTATCAACATACATGAACAAATAATCAACCTACGTACTTCTAGAGCACAACAAACCTCTACATCGATCTTTAGAGACACTAGAAGATCTACCACCTAGATCAACCAATCCACCATCCTTACCATCATTTGAATCCGTTGAGTGCATTGCTCAAAAATCCCTTTGTCCAACACTCGTACAGAATCAAATGCATGTTGAACAAACTTAACCATACTATTCCACCTATGAGGACTTAGATGATTCATTATGGCTAGAACCTCCACTATCAAATGAGCATGATGCTCATGGTAATTTTTATTAATTTCCACTAGGTATAAGTAGTACTACCTTCACAAGTTATCAAAGTATTAGTAATACTTTGTCGTTAAACTTCTGCATAAGTTTTTAAAACCTTAAATCAACATATGTTAAAATGCAATTTCAAAGCCAACCTCATACACCCTAAGTAACAGTGGCGAAGCTAGAAAATTTTCAGTGGGGGGTCGGGATCTAAAATTCTTTATTGCTTAATGTATAAAAAAATTCACAATTAAAATGGGGGGTCGAAACCGAATATACCAAAATTTTTCAACACGAAAACTATATACCCCCTACATCGCAAAAAAAAAATTCGGGGGGTCGGGCGCCCCCCCCCCCCCCTATGTAGCTGCGCCATTGCCAAGTAATAATGACTCTTGAGGAGTATACATAAGAAACTCGAGTGAATTCCTCTTGTCATCATCTAGTGAATATAATCTTGAGACCAAATATATTTAGGATAGGACTATCTGATTCAAACACTTTGGCTTCATATCTTCATTCAGGGGTGTGCACGGTTCGGTTTGGGTCGGTTTTTGGCTAAAACCGAAACCGAACCGTAATGTTCGGTTTTTATAGAACCCAAAACCGAAACCGTTCGGTTTTTGGCGGTTCGGTTTTTTCGGTTTATTATCGGTTTCGGTTTGGTTTTTCGGTTTTTTCTGTTTCTGACCGTTTATATTTGGGCATGAAAAATATATACTAACAAACTTATATTACATAAAAAAAAATTGGTTATTCTTATTTACCTTTTTTTGTCAATCTAAGAATAATAATATTTATTGCATAAACCTTTAATTACATATATATAAATAAGACACGCACATCCAAGTGAATATACACAGAGTATGATCATCGTCATATATTTATTGATATATTCTAAAGTAAATAAATGACACGATAAACACATATATAAACATAAATGTTAAGATAAATATATTATAAATCTACCAACAAAATGAATATGAATTTATAAATTTGATTTATTTAGTTATTTATTTATGTTATATTAATTATATATTATTATATAATAAAATCGGTTTGGTTCGGTTTTTACGGTTCGGTTTTTGTCGAAAACCGAAACCGAACCGTATTTTTCGGTTTTTTAAAAAATTAAAAACCGAAAACCGAACCATCGGTTTTTAGTTTCGGTCGGTTTTTTCGGTTCGGTTTTTTCGGTTTCGGTTTTTTCGGTTTTGTTTGTTCACCCCTATCTTCATTTAGAAAAGCATGATGTTTTGGAAAACATTATGCCTAAGAAATCATGCGTTTAGTTTTCATCTTGTTAAAGGGATAATGTATATCCTATGCATCATTCTCTCCTTGCGATATGAGCGGTTATGTTACAAGAGATTTCATTACACCTCATTGGCTAAATGATCTTGAACAAACATCTAAAACTTCTATGAACTAGCGTATCCAATTCATCTTGTCATACTTATTTTCATAAGCATGATAACTTTATCACATTATATAATCTCATTTGTTGAAATATACTATTTGCACATCCAAGGTTAAAACTACACATCTCTAGAGTATACACAAGATCTATTGAAGTTGGTAACCTCACTTAGATTCTTGTTGAATAAAATTCCAAAGAGCTTTCTTGAGAACGTTCTTAATTTAACATATTACATTACCTGGTCTTAGATGATCAAATCACATTTAAAGTACACACTTCAACTCAACATAAAAGATGTCATCCATTAGATCATACAATTAGCTATGTAATTTGAACATCCTTAGATTCTAAACACAAGATTAAAACATATTGTTTATCAATACACCATTGTTAAAATTCATGTGTATAACATGACATCTTCATCACCTTAGTTATAATGGATTTAGTTGAGTCTCATTAATCCAAGTATTGGTGAACTATCATATTTTATATACGTCAATAGGCAATGATAGAAATTCCAATCTTTCTAACATGAGAATGACTATTGGAGAACCTATTGCACTAGAAACTCAATTTGACCTAACGGTGAAATTGCTTCCAGAAGAGAGTTTGGGTATGTGGAATCACTGGTAAAAATGGTCGTGTTTAGCCTTAATTGAGCACGGCTAGTAATAGTCTTATATTCATTCTCCAACTTGAAAAATCTTTATTCCTATAATTGCCTAAAGTAAGTGTTAAAATAAGATATTTCGCCTCGCCTTAGAAATATTAATCAAATAAGTAGTAGATATGCCTTTTCTTTCTTTAGTTTATTAAAACCACTTGCACTACATGTATTGATTACATGATCTCGACGTTATCTTGGTGTTTGATATCTACTTGATTAGTTGACAAATGTGTAAACCTTGGAAAGGTTTTGTTTGCATGCTTATATATTTCATGCTACTAAATGTTAACATGATTTGTACGATGTTTTCATTGTTTCTTTATATGATGTTTCGCAGGATTAACATGTTACTTGTTAACTCTTATGATACATGATGTTGTTATTTGATATATCTATGTTTAAATGCTATTGTCTTTTGTTGGCATTCATTTATCTATGCATAAGATGGTCTAAATAATACATGATCAAAAATGTTATAATTTAAACATGGTTTGCATGAATTTTTCATCTTGCTTCATTTGTGACGTTGTCACACTATTTGTTTGCTACGTGTGCACTTATAATTTTTCGAAGTGCTTTTGGTATGATAAACATTTATAATTCATTTTGTCCTACAAATTAATCACATGCATCATTATATGCTTTAGTGTCTAAGCCTATCGACAAAACAATCTCACAATGAAGTATTTCATATAATGTCATGCTCTTGCATAATATGATTATTTGTCTTGATGCTATCATGTTGTGTGGTGATTTCTTATCTAGTAGTCGAATATGTCTTTTTTGTTTATATAGGATGTTATCTTGTGGTATTCACATCTTTTGTCACTAACACTTTTGTCTTATAGGTTGATAACAAATGATTTGTTATCTCACTTCGTTCTAACTTTTATATGCTAATAATTGTAATCCCTTTATTGCTATGTAAATTAGTAATATGTTTTATTGGATCCATTCACTTGCATATAGCTTTTAAAGCATATAGAATTAAGTTTTAGAGGCTTGGCATTGCATTGCGTATCTTTCAACCAACCTTTTTCCATATCTCATTATTGCTTCCGCTTTACAATAATCACATCTTTCACTATGTTGCAAGGTATGTTGATGTTCCTAGGATTGCCATGTGCTATGATAGGAATTCTTCTTATGAAGAATGGGCGAGGATCATGCAACAAGTATTTGTGACAGGCCAATTCTTCATCTGTTGGAAACTTGTTAAAGTAATCTTCACCTACCTCCACTACTTATTTTTCACCCTTTTTCTCAATCTCCTCCTTAGGACCATTATTGTCCCCTACTCCACTTTCATTATCCTCATCATCAACATTCCTATTTGGCGGTTTAATAGTAATGACGTTGACGAAGTGAACATGTTTGGATGATGAAGGATCCTTGACATTGCCTCCGCCACTTGTGTTTCTAATGTCCTTACTTAACGGGGCTATTCCTTGGTTGTTAAGAGCCTTTATCAAATTGTCAATTTTATTAGTCATCTCGTTTTGTTGTTGATTAAAATCAGCTTCAAACTTGGCTAAACGAGCTTCTTAAGATGCCATGAAATTGGACATTAATCCTTCAAAGTTGTTGGTATTATTGTAATTCTTGGAAGGATTATTATTGAAAGTAATGTTCAAGAACGAACCGTTTGATTGGAAATGATTAGGTGGATTGGAAGAATTGTTTTGAGACGAGTTTTGGTTTTGTTTCCACCTAAAGTTTGGGTGATTTTTTCAAGAGGGGTTGTACGAATCACCATAAGTGTTTGGCTCGGGTTTGAAAGTGAACCACTTTTCTCCCGCTCCGTCGGTACGCGAGGATGCGTAGTCCACAAAAGCTTGTTCGGAGAGTTCCATGCAATCACGAGTGTTATGGGGACCACTACAATATTCACATGAGGAAGTGATTTTGTTCACTTGGTTTGAATGTTTAGGAGCTTCTTAGGATTTTATGAGAAACTTGACTTGGTCTTCAAGTTCCATGATCCTACGATAGGGAATGCTTGAATTGTTTGAAGGCAAAGATATTTACTTGACCGTTTTGTTTAAATCGCGGGGGTCATTCCAATATTCGTTGTCATAGAGCGCAAGATCTTCTATGATTCCTCCATGACTCTTCCGCATTCTTGTCACGAAGCTTTCCACCGGCCACTTGGTCAATGGTTTGCCTTGTGGATAGATTTACATGATTGTAGAAGATTAGGACTTGGAGCCAAAGATCAATACCATGATGAGGGACTTTTTGGAGTAAGTCCTTGAAACGAGTCCATGCTTCATAAAGAGTTTCACCTTGACGTTGTTAGAACATCAAGATGTTATTCCTTAGCTTGGTAGTTCTCCCTGGTAGGAAAAATTAAGCAAGGAAGCGAGAGGTGAGATCATCCCAAGAGGTGATGGATCCCGCGGGTAAACTCTCAAGCAATTGACTAGCTTGGTCACGTAGAGAGAATTGGAAGAGACACAAGCGTGTCGTCTCTCGAGTGGCAACATCAAGGTCTATTGAATCAACGATTTTAAGAAAATCCTTGAAATGTTGGTTTGGATCTTCAGAACGAACTCCATGGAATGCATATCCGCTTTGCACCAACCGGATAGTGTCGGATCACAAGGAAGTCACATTGGCTCCTTGGTTGAGCTCAATGGTGTTTCGATAGCCTTGGTGGCTACGTCGGGAGTATTCTCTTAAGGTGCAAGCTCTAGGTTGTTCGGGTGGGTTTTGGTGGTTTTGTTGTGGTGGGATGATGGGTTCAAGGATATTACCACCCTCCATGATGGCGGATGATATGGATTATAAACAAAGGAAAAAAGAAAAAGATAGGCTAAAGAAATCTACAAAAAAGAAAACAAAATTCTCACTTGATAGGAATATTGTGAGTAGACCTAAATGAAATAGAAATCAAACCTAAGCAATAACTATTCCCTGGCAACGCCGCCAAAAACTTGATGCGAGGATTGTGGCCTCACAAAAGGTTTTACTTCTCAAAGGATCTTGAGAAGCTTTGCAATCCTCTAGGCAGTGTACCTGCTCGTTATGGTATAGTGGTAAGTATTCCCGCTTGTTACGCGGGTGACCCGGGTTCGATTCCCGGCAACGGCGCCAAAAGCTTGATACGAGGATTGCGGCCTCACAAAAGGTTTTACTTTTCAAGGGATATTGAGAAGCTTTGCAATCCTCCAGGCAGTGTACCTGGTCGTTGTAGTGTAGTATAGGTATGTCCGGGGGATTGATCGTTCTCTAGGAGAATAGTGTTATTAGGTTGAGATGTATGTCAATTTAAGCCTAAAGGTGAGGGATGATTCTTTTTGTATTTTTATATTTTATGAAAGCAATTAAAATCTAGGTTTTGAAGGAATGGGTGGAATTAGTTGCTACTCAACTAATCCAAAACTACTAATTAAACTAAAAACAAAATTAAATAACAATAAAATAAAAGTGGTGGACTTCTTATATGAGACAAATGTGTTTACTTAAATATAATTACTCCCTAGTTATCTCTTATTGATTTGTTGAATGTCACAGTGCAGTTGTTTTAGTTGAAGCGTTGTATTCCTTAATACCAGTCGTGGGGGGGGGGGGGGGGTGTGCACAGCCTTCCCCAACTATATGAATATCAATTTCTCCTTAAGCTATGCGTTAAGCATCCAAACCTTAGAATAATTAACATCTATTTATGCAGTAAATACAACGAGAATAACTGTAGTGCACATCTGATTACGTTTTCTAAAACATTCAAGCTAGTTACACAAAGGAGGTCAGCCAATTTTCTTAGCCTAACGTGAAGCATTCAACTAAACAATAGACAACTTATCAACACTCAATAACTAGGTTTCATTAGATCTAAGCAAACACTAATTGACTTAAGCTAGCATGTAAAAAGGAAGAAAAGATAAACAAATAATCAAACAACACATAGACATATTGAATGATTAAAAGAAAACTTAACTTCAATTGAACATGGAAGAAAAGAGGGTATGAAAACTCTAAAAGTCTTCTGAATTTCGTACTAGGGTTTGTCTCCAAAGATGCACACCTAATGAATGAAAAATCGAAAAGTATATATAGAATTACAAGTCTGACGGCGTCAAGTTATTAACCCTGACGTCGTCAAGTCACCGTTATTAGGGTGTGCAAGATAACCTTCTGACGTCGTCACGTTATAAGTCTTCTGGGCCGTCTCTCTTTGAGTTATAACCAGACGGCCTACTTCCAAATAGACTTGACACCGTCAGGTGTAAATCCATCAAAGGTTCATTGGAGCGTAATGTGTAATATTTTCCAACTACTTTGTCTTCAAGTGACGGCGTCAGGAGGTTCACTGGAGCGTCATGTGTAATATTTTCCAACTCCTTTGTCTTCAAGTGACGGCGTCAACTATTAATGCATGACGCCGTCAGGTGCAACTCCTGACATGTTTTATTGACTTTTTTGTTTTCTTGATTTTTGAGTCCAAAAACGTCCAAAATGCTCCAATTTTCAGAAATCACGTCCCAGGTACCTAAAATGAGAAAAGAAACAATTTAAAGCAATATTTGATCATAAAAACACGATTTAAGGCTTAAATGACCCCTTAAAAATGTACCAAATAAATCCTTATCAAATCAAATCCAAATCCTAAGCCATATACAAACCCAACGGTTCCTAATAGTCTTACTGACTTAATTACTTTTATGAAATCAAGTTCTGATTATGTGGCCAAACTTCATCAAACTTTCTTATAACTAGGCGAGTACCCGTGTATACCAATGGAGGTTCCTAGCGGTAGACAATTAACAATATGTGATATTGTGTTAAGTGTTTCACATAACGTTCAAAATAGAACGTGAAAAGATCAAAATGTAATCACAAACGGTTGTAACATGTGATAATTCAACTCTAGCAAAAATTCTTAACATGTATCAAATAACATATAAAAATATTTAGTGAGAATCCAAAATAAAACATTACATCCCCACACGGAATATCCCCGCCGTAACGGGCGGGTGCAACCCACTTCGTTGAACTTAAAACTCGATGTCTAGTTTTGATAAAAGGTTAACCGATAAATAATCTTTGTATAGTTATATGTATGAACAATATGTACATATATGATTTAGTTTTTAGGGTGCGTTTGGTATTATGCCATGAATGATAATGGGTATGAGTTTGATAGTAGTGGTGGGTCCCTCACCTATGAAAGATCCATACCTTGGTCCCTTGTTGTATATGAAGTATGGATTATATATATAATTCATTACCATAGTGGTAGGCCCTCTCATCTTAAACAAACATCTTTAATCACTTTCATAGTCATTGTTTCATTCCCATAGTGGGATACCAAACGCACCCTTACTCTAAAACTTCCTCCGTCCCAAATTTATAGTCCCCGTTTGACTTTTTCGGTCTTTTTTTTTTCTCAACTTTGACTTTAAATATGTTTGTTTATATTATACAATACTTGATGAAAATTATACCAATGAAAAATATATTTAAAACTCAATTCATTCATATATTTTGCATCAAGATTTATGTAATGGGAGATGATTTGCACACTCTCCCAATTGATTGAGACACTCCAATTTAATGTGTTTGGACATTTATACCCTCACATGGGTGAAAATGTAAAGGTAACTGTAAGGGTATAAATGTCCAAACACATTAAATTGGAGTGTCTCAATCAATTGGGAGAGTGTGCAAATCATCTCCCCTATGTAATATAAACAAAAATACTTAATGTCAAAGTTGAAAAATAAAGACAAAAAAAATCAAAAGATGACTATAATTTTAAAACGGAAGGAGTATATTTTTAACAACTTGTCACATATTTCAAAAAAAAACAAATGAGTTTATATTTTCTATGTAAAAATTTTATGGTTACAATCCCAAAAATGCAAACTTTCCTTTCAAAGATTTCAAAAAGAACTAAATTTTAAAAATTCAAAAAATTTATGACTTTTCAAAATATTTAGTAATTTTACATAAAGTTTTGATAGTTTTTGGAATTTTTTAAACATTCGAAACCTTTTATAAAATTTAAAACTGTTTAAAAAAAGCCAAAAATTTTAAAAATTTTCTAAAGCTACTATAAAAATTGTTAGAATAAGCTCATAAGGTAGTCTATTGCTTCTAGTTGAAGACACAAAATTTAATAGTGACACCTCATGAAATTAATGTATTAAAAAGCTTTCAATTTTTGAAAAAAAGTTTAGCATCGAAAAAAACTTTTGCATAGTCAACCTATATTTTTAAGTCATTTCTAATAGTTGTCATTTCTTTTAATATCATTCATTTATATCATATTTATATTTATACCATATTTATCTCTGACTATTTTCAACTTTCAATATTTTACATTTGACTATTTTTATTTTATTTGTAGTATAGATTAGTGATGCAATATGTCACTGAACTGAAAAAGAAGGGATGTACACCGACACCATATGCATACTAATCGGTGGCAAAGTGAATATCTATATATCATGTCACCTAGATAAATCCAAACAAACAATATGAGATCTCTAATTTACACCACATGTTCATTTTATTTTTTATTATTATTTTTTTTAAAGATACTTTTTCATTTGTTTTTTTATCATTGTAAATTAAAATACTTGCATGCTTGATCAGTAGGAGATTAAATTTTGTGATTGGTTATTTATGCCACACAATTACTATTATTATTTATCCAATTTATTCTGTAATTACATAAAACGAATTGGATTATGACCATGGTTATTGTAATCTTATATAAAAAATAATTATGAACCACAAGTTCAATTATGATTCCTTTGAGAAAATCACAATAACTTAACATAGAGTTATGAATATGGTTTAGAGAACCTAAAAATTCTACTATGATTTTATCAAAAGAATCAACAACATAACCTCAAGTTATGTTACAATTTTATTTTATGATCCCTCAAGAGTAGGTGGCAATTTCTGACACGACACGAAACTCAACCTGAAATTAACACGAAAATTAACAGGTTTGGGTTGAGTTTAAATAGATTTGGGTCGGGTTTGGGTCAACCCATCTAACCCATTTACTAAACAGGTTAGGCTCGGGTTGAGATTAAATTAGGCGGGTCGACCCGCCAACCCGTTTAACATTTTTTCTCTTAAACAAAAAATTAGTTATATTTTATTATATGGGTTTAATGGGTTAAACGAGTTGATCTGCAAACCCGTTTAACCTGTTTAACTCGTGTAATGTGTTAATTTTTGTATATAAAACGGGTTAAATTGGTCAACCCGAAACCCGTTTAACCTATTCTACCCGTGTAACCTATTTAAACCGCCAACCTAAGTATATATGGGTTAAATAGGTCAGGTTCGGGTCATGTGTAAATAGGTTAGAGTTGACATAACTGACCCGATAATTTAAATGGGTCAGGTTCAGGTTGGGTTTCTGATCCACTAACCTGTCAACACGAACCCGGCACGAATTGCCACCCCTACTCAAGAGAATCAACAACATAACCTCAAGTCCTGTTACAATTTAGTTTTGAACCTCAAGTTCATAGTTTACATTGATTCTTAAAAATAATCAAAATAACATAACCTTGTGTGATGATTTTAATGTTCTATTAAAAAAAATGTTATGAACCTCAAGTTCTATCATAATTTTCTTAAAATAAATAAAATATTATAACCTTGAATTATGATTATAATGTTTTGTTGCGATACCCTCAAGAGAATCAGAAGCATAATGTCAGATTATGTTAAAGTAAAAAACAGAATAGTTAGAACGTTCATGATTCTGTCAATAAAATCAATAACATAACCTCATGTTATGCTTAAAAAAAATGTACATATAGAACCTCAAATTCTATTAAGAATTCTTCATTAGAATCAAAGAACATAATCTTATGTTGTTGTAACAGAACCTCGAGTTCTATTGATGCAATTTTCATTTTTTTAGTAATTACTTATGTTTAATTGATCTTTATGCATTATTTTTTCTTTTCTTGCTTGAACATAATCTCAAGTTCATTTTTATGCATAAAAAATGCATTTTTATTCATTTTATTTAATATGTTTACGTATTTTTTTTAATATCTATTTGTTATCTTCTCGAAGAAAACAAACTACATATAACATCATGTTATAAGTATAAAATCGTTTTTGAAACTCATGTTTATGATGATTCTTGAAAAAATTAAAATAACATAACCTATTGTTAAAAAAATCAAAATAACGTAACCTCGATTTATATTTATGATATTTTATATATTATAATCAAAAGATATCATACCTCATGTTATGATTATCGTTATTAATCATGCAACATCCAGTTCTACTACGATGAATAAAATAATGATATAATGACCTCAATAGTTATTGTTAAGTTTGTCAGTTGTGATTTCCTCAAATTAAAAATTAAAAGTAGCATAAACTCAAGTTTTGATTATAACTTTATTGAAAACTTATGTTCAATTAAATTCTTGAAAATACTCATAATCACATAACCCAGTGTATGCTGAAAATAAAAATTAGAACTTCATGTTACCATTATAAATTTATAATTACCTGAAGAAAATCAAAGTAATAACCTCATGTTGCATTAAAGAAAAAATAATTAGAACCTTAATTTCTAAAATGATTCTTTCATAAGGATCAATAATCATAACCTCATTTTATGTTTGAAAACAAAAATATGGAACCTCAAGCTCTAATGATTCCCTAAAAAGAATCAAATAACATAACTTCATGTTATTGTTATACTCTCTCTCTCCTAAATTTATTGTCTACTATTGACTTTTTTAGTTTTTCTTCTTCAACTTTGACCTTAAATATTTTTGTGGGTATTATATAATATTTGATGTACAAAATATATAAATGGATTGAGTTTTAAGCGTATTTTTCAATTGTATAATTTTTCATCAAGTATTCTAAAAAAAAAAAAAAAAATATGATCAAAGTAGAACCAATTTGACTTTGAAAATTCAAACTGAACAATTATTTTAGGACGGAAGGAGTATATTTTATAGAACCTCAAGTTCTATTTCATTATATATATTATGTGATGTCACACCCCGCCACGGCGGAAACGCAAGAGTGTAACTTCATGGATATCATCACAACACCTGGTGTCTATATAGAGAACAACTACATGCACAAAAATAGAGCAAAGTACAAACACGAAGTGTTGTAACAATACCCCAAAACAAAATCCGAAGCAATACATAAATTCAAACATAGATGCTAAACCACTTCCAATGCAACTAAGGTCTCGTCTATCCACTTCCTTCTATCTTATCCTTAGAAAGCTCACCTGAAAATGATGCTTAAAATGTCAACATTACGTTGGTGAGATTTATAGGTTTAAGACTCATACACGCCAGGCAACCAAAATCACTGTGATTACAAAAATATAGCTGGACAAATAATTATAGTTATCATGTAAGCTACATATATTACTAGGCAACATCACAAATAAGGCAACCATCAGGCCGGATCGTGACCCCCGCTCCCAAAACACATCATACCGGGCTGGATCGTGACCCCCGCTCCCAAAATAATGGGTAAATTAATACCCTCCAATTAGGTCGTATGCACGAGCAACAGGGTAAGCACCCTCCCAATTGGACCACACAGCTATCACACAACATATCATTACCGTTCACATATAGCATAAATACGATAACATTAAAAGTCCAAGCTCTTTAACACCATACACATAATCACAGTAATTCAAATCATTTAAGACAAGCATCATTCCCATATCAAGTTTAAAACAAGTTAAAATATGGGTAGGGGTGAAAACGAGCCGAGCCGAGCCCGAGCTCAAGCTCGTTTCGAGCCTCATATTTTGAGCTCGAGCTCGGCTCGTGAAAATTTTCACAAGCTCGAGCTCGGCTCGGGCTCGAGTAAATTATACGATGTTTTGAAAAAAAAAGTTAAAATGAAGCTCGGCGTTAACACAATGCTCGAGCTCGTTTATCAGTTCGAGCTCGTTTATAATTTTAAGCTCGATTATACACGGTTAATCGTGAGGAAGAACAAGCAATATCCAAACCAAAAAAATAATAATAGCAAACAACCCACAAGCTGTACTAAACCATATATCCAAACTAAAACAACAAACTGTCCCAAATCCAATATCACGTCAAGAACAAATCTAGATCTATACACAACCAATAACTCTCGCCATCACTCCCCAACTCAAAAATCTAATCTAAACAAACCACAACCAATAACTCAGTTCCATCATAGATCTTTTTTAGAAGCCAAGCTTCTCTTTAATATCCGAAAATTTTTAAAGTAATAACAAAACAAAAAACTGTTTCATTCTTAAATTTCTTTCGGTTAAAAATAACAAAAACAAGAACACCTTACCTACCCGAGACCTTTTTCAAGATCTTGAAGCCAAAAACGAGAAGTTCGTTAGTCATTCGTGTTTAATTTTTGGATAAGAAAACGTAGTTGTGATTTGGATTGCATAAAGAAATAATCGTAACTTTTGTTGGTGATTGTATTATAGAGAATAAATAAAAGATAAAAAAAGGGATGAATTATTTTTATCTAGATCTGCGTTTTTGTTTTGAGAGGAAAGAAACATGTGGCTGCGTGTTTTTATCTAGATATGTGATTTACTTATAGGAAAATATATATACCCTATATATTTGTAGGGCTCGTTTAGGGCTCGCGAGCCTACTCGATCTTTTTATATAGAGCTCGGGCTCGAGCTCGATTATTAAATGAGCTTAAATTTAGGCTCGAGCTCGGGCTTGGGCTCGTTTAGGCTCGGCTCGTTCGAGCTTTTTACCGATCCGATCCCGAGCTTTTCACGAGCGGCTCGGCTCGTTTACACCCCTAAATATGGGATTATGAACTCACCTCAAACCTTGCAGCTCCATAACACAAATCACAAATCTAAACAACACAAATAAGTCCACGTTACACAAGGCCAAGCTAAAAGCTACAACCCATGTAATACTCATATGACCCACCATGTATCTCCTAGACACCATACTAACCATTACCACAACCTAACACTCACTATATCCCTTGCACTCTTAAAATCAGAAAACGCAGAATTTTTGGGTACATTCGCCCACATAAAATCATGACAAATAAAGCTCAACAACTCACACAAAAAATTCACCATGGTCTCTCATAAGCATAGAAGCTAATCCCAGAAGGCCATGGACCAATAACACACACAAATACTCATAATAAATTCAAACTTGTCAACTACTCAAATTCGGATCTGAACGCACACCAAAAAGTTTAGATTTTAAATAAATACTTCCACAAGTTTTTATCGCAAATCCTTTTCATGGTAGTCTAATATAACCTAATACTTAACTATTCCAGAAGGCCTAGTCAAAATACAACTTTTACAACCACATGACACCCTCAAATTTTTACCCAAAATCTGTCCCGGTTTGACAGCTTTGACACCTTAACAAAGAAAAATCAAAAGACCAACTTTCCGACCTTGAAATCAATCGTGGCTGGAGTTTTTGGAAAGCTCTTTCATTATAGTTCAATTTAGACCTAAAATTCGTGACTTAACTCTTGACCAACTATTATTTACACTCACATCTTTACAGCCTTACAAATCTGTCCAAACCCTAACTCAATAACTAGCATGTTTTACGCTCAATTCTCTTAACCAATCATCATACTATTATCATTAATTGATCCCAACATGTGTAATAACATTAATTTACAGAAGTTAACACAAACCCTAATCCATCATACTTAATATTACATGAATACCAATAATTAATCAATTAATTGAACATAGGTTTAAGGATTTTACCTTGATTCTTGATTTTGGCTTCAAAAACAAAACCCTAACTTTTTCTCCTTCCTTTTCTCTCTTCGTCGACCATAATTTGCAGAAAATAGGGGGTTTGGGTCATTTGTGGGGTAATATGGGTTGGAGGTTGGGCTTGTTTGGGTTGGGATAGGATTCCTTGGGCCTAAGAGTCATATTTGGACTCAAATTGAGTTTCCTTTTTCCCCTAAAGTCCCTCTAGCCAATTTTTATACATATCTATATCTTTTTATATATTTTTTTATTAAATTAATTTATTACACTCAAAACCTCATACTTTTCATATTTTATAAATGTCCGTAACTAATCCTAGCGTCTTACGCGATAAACCTCAGTTTTTACGACAAACCGGAAAAATATCATTTCCAAAAATAAAGTTTCTAAAAATAGAATTCCACACTTTTTTGAAACATAACTCATAAAAATAAACTCCTCTTAACTTGCTAACGCTCAAATACTTGAACGAAGACTCGTTACGCAAAAACACAAAAATACCAAAAACTACACAAGTCATTTCTACACCACAAAGGTGATCAAAATGAACTTTCCCAAATGCTAAACTTTCCAAATCACAATAAAACCACTTACGTAAAGGGATTTAGTGCTAAAACTCACCTATATCACGCTTATATCACTTCAAACACCTAGGACACACCAAACAAACGTCAACCGAATCAAGATTATCAGTCAAACTGACCTGCCAAAACCACGGTTGTTACATCATCCCCCACTTAGGGAAATCGCGTCCCAAAATTTCAACTACTATAGTCACCACTCACAACAACAAAAGGAAATTTATGGATTTTTAAGTGGCTAAATTCCACACCATAAAATCACAGAGAAAGAATCGCAAAAATGTGAACCGACTAAATACTCGAATTCACACGATAGAAAACATTCCGTTACTCTAACGATACACGAAAATAGATACACTACACCGATCAATAACACCAATGATCCAAACGACTTCTCACAGGTAAGTACGATACCCTCGAACCAAATGAAAACCCGAATGGTAACCGCAAGAGGCACTCTCAAATACCAAATACCCATAAAACAAGCATTTATGAATATCCCGCATCTAACTTCCACGATCTAAATCCAACTACAAACGATCTGCTCAGCAACCACATTCGCAAACAAATTTGAGTACTTAAATATCATCTGATCCTCACGTTCCCAAGTAACTCAGGACCACGCTTAGAATCCCACCATACCTTTACCAACACTATCTCACCAAACTTTACACTTCTGACCACTCGGTTCATAATCTCAATAGGTTCCTCGACAAAACGGAGAGTCTTGTCAACCTTAATCTCATCTAATGGCACATGCAGACTAGTATCCGCCAAACACTTCTTTCCATTAGATACGTGAAACGTATCATGCACTCTGCTTTACTCCTCAGGCAAATTCAACCGATATGTCTCAAATTCAATCCTTTCCGTAAATCTCAAATGGTCCTATGTATCTCGGTGCTAGCTTGCCGTTCTTACCGAAACGCACAACACCCTTCCAAGGAGATACTCTTAACCTCACAATATCACCAACACCAAACTCTAAGGGCTTACGGCAATAGCCCGCATAACTCTTTTAGCGATCTCTTGCTGCCTTAAGTCTTTCCTTAGCCAGAAAACCTTATTCGTAGCCTCTCGTTCTAGTTCAGGACCAATTAGTTGGCGTGTTCCAACCTTTGCCCACAGAACATTCCATACAACTTTTCACACGAGACATACTCCATACTAGAATGATAATTGTTGATATAGGAGAACTCAGCTAAGGGTAAATGTATACCCCGACTTCCTCCAAAATCAAACACACCCATGCTCTCAGCTCACCATCCAACGCCTGATTTGTACGCTCACTTAGTTCACTCATTAAAGAATGATAAGTCGTACTCATCAACATACACATTCTCAAGACTCTATAACACGTTTACCACTATCGCGAAGTAGGTATTCCATCACTTTCTTTGATGATCATGCGACACTCCATGTCTCGTTACCAACTCATCAAATGAAAAGTCTCACCAATTCCTCCAAAACAAAATCTCCAAGTATCTCTGACCGTTGCATCACCCTTATAATCGTTGACATCAACACTCACCTTCAAGCGTATCAACCACTTACTAAGGTATAATACGTTTTATCCATTCTCGGATGTATCAAATACCTTGCATAATTGATGTACTTATGCTTCCTCTCAATAAAACCAATAGCTGGTCCGCAAAGTACCTTCCTCCATCTTCGTTCCTTTCCATTTACTGGTCTAGACCAAATAATCATTCTTCTTACATGTTCTCATCCTTGAACCTCTCTCTCTAAGCTGTCAATATCATCCTCTTAACTCCGAACGGATTTATCAAGATCATTGCTCACAAACATCTAAGTTTCACGCGTTCACTCCCGCTCAGCGCTCTTATCACAATGTCCGCCCTTCCTTGACGGTGGCGAATCAGACAATCGTAGTCACTGAGAAATTCCACATCCAACTTCTCTTCAACATATATTAACCTCTTGTCAAATATATGCTAAAGATTCTTATGATCTGTGTAGATAACACTTTCTGATCCATACAAATATCATCTCCAAGTTCTACTTCCCAACTTTAAGTCACGTATCACATAGTTCCTCACATGGTTCTTCTACCTCCGCGATGCCTGAAGAACGTACATCTTGAAGCTGAACTTCTCACTTGGACACTTGGCAAACATCCTCTTCCTCTTCAACGAACAAATTGATAATCAAAACGACAATCTATCCTAAGTAAACGACGCGAACCATGAAACCGGTCGAACTAAAACGTATATCAACGAACTCAAAAGGGGTACGAATTACCGACTAGCGAAGTAACGAACATCAAAATCAAAGCTAGAAAAACACAATGAGAAATTTTCCCCCAATAAAAGTAGACACGGATAAAATGTTCATGAAAACCCATACAAAGAAAATATAAAATACACATACCCATAAAACATCCACAAACGTACCTCAACGAAAGAAACACTCGATGAACCAAATACATAACAAGTTTGGTAAATGAGAATCATAGACAGTTCTTATTCCCGTACTCAACCTTCCCAAAAACAAATGAACATCGTTTTTTTTTTTTTTTTTTTTTTTTTTTTTTTTTTTTTTTTTATAAAATACATATAAACCATTTTATGTAAGACATCAACATAACCATTTTCTTCTTCACACTTCATTGCCCATAAAAATATTAGTTTCCATCAAACGACCTTGAAATACCCAAAACGAATTTGTAAAATGCCATAAAGACTCTAACACAACCTCTTAATCGAACACGAAAGACATTGAAGAATTCCGTAATCAAAATAATCCTCAAACGAACTCATACCAGTGAACACTCACGCAAATACAGTGCAAACCAAGCGAAGAACGCAAAGACTCATTCGTACAATAATCAAACCAAAATCATAGAATAACACCGATACTAACAGGTCACAAAACATGTCACGAAATTCAATTGGTGTGTGTAAATGAGGGATTAAATATCCACACCAACTCGTCACGAACCAACAATACTTGAAGAATAGTATAACATTCACTCGAGGAATGAATGTATGGAATAACCAAAGAAACGAAAAAGTATCCAACAAAACGAATTCGATTACCCAACACCTATCACGACGTCAAATAGAAAGAGTATGGCATCTATACCTTCATGGTACGAATAAGAATGCCAACCAAAGAATTAGGTATACAAACGGAGCGTCTAGCAAATGAATCAACTTAAATACCACAACATAAGTACCCACCGATAATTGAGGTATCAACATATGATAGGTAGGATGGAATCTTACCACCCACACACCCCAACATATAACGACTGCCCAAACGGTTAGGAGAATACTTCTCTAACCATACAGCCATCACCAACATGATATCACATACCATCTACCACAACATATAACAACAGACACTAATCTATGCAATAATGGTCACAAGTCCACGTGTGTGATACCTTTATAATTATGTTCGCGACCATAGTTATAAGCCTATTCCACACGCATACTTACTTCCAAAACCACACATCTCAATGATAACGCACATATATACCACATAGCACCTAATACACTATGCAATCCATGCTATCATACTTGCAAGTCCACTTGTGTTGTGACGCATGTATAATTATATTGGCCACCATAATTATCTATGCCCCCTTTCACAAGTGTACTCCCTCCTATGACAACACATCATGTAAACAATCACGCATACAAAAACAAAAGACGTCGCAAACAATCATCTCGCATGGAACAATTCCAACGATCACGTAAACTCTATAATCAAAATCACTTGGATAAGGTCGATCCAATATCCAAGAGTAATCACGCTCCAACATGGCTCCAGACGGCAAAAGACAATATACAAATTCCAAAACATAACACAAAACAAAAGACGTCGCATAATGGCTCAACTCCACTCTCTCACTTATCTCCCCACTCAGATCAATTCAACTTACTACTCGCTGTGGACTCTAGATCCGAATCCACACCATTTCATCCTAACTCCCTTTCATCGTTACTCCACCAACCATTCATGTTTCCTACATGTTGAGGTAGTCGACAACATGCAAAACCATCTCTATTCTTTTCTTCCAATTCTACATAATTCACAAGCGCATACAAATCACGAGGTTTAGACTAAACCACATCTCCTTCCTAGGTGAAGTGAGGACACTACCAAGGGTATTTGGTAATGGCTCCATCTCCAAAAGTCGTCGTGGTTCCAAACCTCTCCACTTCTTCTCCACCAACGTTTCCCATAAACATCCTCTCCTTGTCAGAACATAGATACATGCTATCGGAAACTCGGATTCTACGGTTAGTCCGCTTCATCCTACCACTTCTCTCGCATCCGATAGCGACTATGGTTGTCCAACGAAGCATCTTACGCGCGGAAGACGATATAATAAAGTCGATATATACAATACTACGTATACGGAATAGAATAGACGTCCGAAACTCAATAAAACATCTCATAAATATAGGAAAATAGACATATAAAATACTATACTTACACATAGGTCCTAAATGCAACTATATGAGGGACTCCAAGGTTATAGTCTAGGTCCAACCGCCTAATTCTCTATAACCAAGGCTCTGATACCAATCTGTCACACCCCGCCACGGCGGAAACACGAGGGTGTAACTTCATGGATATCATCACAACACCTGGTGTCTATATAGAGAACAACTACATGCACAAAAATAGAGCAAAGTACAAACACGAAGTGTTGTAACAATACCCCAAAACAAAACAACCAAAACAATATCCGAAACAATACATAAATTCAAACATAGATGTTAAACCACTTCCAATGTAACTAAGGTCTCGTCTATCCACTTCCTTCTATCTTATCCTTAGAAAGCTCACCTGAAAATGATGCTTAAAATGTCAACATTACGTTGGTGAGATTCATAGGTTTAAGACTCATACACGCCAGACAACCAAAATCACTGTGATTACAAAAATATAGCTGGACAAATAATTATAGTTATCATGTAAGCTACATATATTACTAGGCAACATCACACATAAGGCAACCATCGGGCCGGATCGTGACCCCCGCTCCCAAAACACATCATACCGGGCCGGATCGTGACCCCCGCTCCCAAAATAATGGGAAAATTAATACCCTCCAATTAGGTCGTATGCACGAGCAACATGGTAAGCACCCTCTCAATTGGACCACACAGCTATCACACAACATATCATTACCGTTCACATATAGCATAAATACGATAACATTAAAAGTCCAAGCTCTTTAACACCATACACATAATCACAGTAATTCAAATCATTTAAGACAAGCATCATTCCCATCCCAAGTTTAAAACAAGTTAAAATATGGGAATATGAACTCACCTCAAACCTTGCAGCTTCCACAACACAAATCACAAATCTAAACAACACAAATAAGTCCACGTTACACAAGGCCAAGCTAAAAGCTACAACCCATGTAATACTCATATGATGGATGTCTAAGACTCATATGACCCACCATGGATCTCATAGACACCATACTAACCATTACCACAACCTAACACTCACTATATCCCTTGCACTCTTAAAATCAGAAAATGCAGAATTTTTGGGTACATTCGCCCACATAAAATCATGACAAATAAAGCTCAAAAACTCACACCAAAAATTCACCATGGTATCTCATAAGCATAGAAGCTAATCCCAGAAGGCCATGGACCAATAACACACACAAATACTCATAATAAATTCAAACTTGTCAACTACTCAAATTCGGATCTGAACGCACACCAAAAAGTTTTGATTTTAAATAAATATTTCCACAAGTTTTTATCGCGAATCCTTTTCGTGGTTGTCTAATATAACCTAATACTTAACTATTCCAGAAGGCCTAGTCAAAATACCACTTTTATAACCACATGACACCCTCAAACTTTTACCTAAAATCTGTCCCGGTTTGACAGCTTTGACACCTTAACAAAGAAAAATCAAAAGACCAACTTCCCGACCTTGAAAACAATCGTGGCTGGACTTTTTGGAAAGCTCTTTCATTATACTTCAATTTAGACCTAAAATTCGTGACTTAACTCTTGTCCAACTGTTATTTATACTCACATCTTTACAGCCTTACAAATCTGTCTAAACCCTAACTCAATAACTAGCATGTTTTACGCTCAATTCTCTTAACCAATCATCATACTATTATCATTAATTGATCCCAACATGTGTAATAACATTAATTTACAGAAGTTAACACAAACCCTAATCCATCATACTTAATATTACATGAATACCAATAATTAATCAATTAATTGAACATAGGTTTAAGGATTTTACCTTGATTCTTGATTTTGGCTTCAAAAACAAAACCCTAACTTTTTCTCCTTCATTTTCTCTCTTGGTCGACCATAATTTGCAGAAAATAGGGGGTTTGGGTCGTTTGTGGGGTAATATGGGTTGGAGGTTGGGCTTGTTTGGGTTGGGATAGGATTCCTTGGCCTAAGAGTCATATTTGGACTCAAATTGAGTTTCCTTTTTCTCCTAAAATCCCTCTAGCCGATTTTTATACATATCTATATCTTTTTATATATTTTTTTATTAAATTAATTTATTACACTCAAAACCTCATACTTTTCATTTTTTATAAATGTCCGTAACTAATCCTAGCGTCTTACGCGATAAACCTCAGTTTTTACGACAAACCGGAAAAATATCATTTCCAAAAATAAAGTTTCCAAAAATAGAATTCCACACTCTTTTGAAACATAACTCATAAAAATAAACTCCTCGTAACTTGCTAACGCTCAAATACTTGAACGAAGACTCGTTACGCAAAAACACAAAAACACCAAAAACTACACAAGTCATTTCTACACCACAAAGGTGATCAAAATGAACTTTTCCAAATTCCAAACTTTCCAAATGACAATAAAACCACTTACGCAAAGGGATTTGTGCTAAAACTCACCTATATCACACTTATATCACTTCAAAAACCTAGGACACACCAAACAAACGTCAACCGAGTCAAGACTATCAGTCAAACTGACCTGCCAAAACCACGGTTGTTACATGTGACATGACCGATTGGACCATTCCAAGTCAATGATGATGTAAATATATAAAAGAACCACAAATTTCTTCAAAGATGATTTTTATTGTCTTTATTGCTCTCAATAGAAGTTAATACTTCACATATCACCACAAAATTTAAGTAAGGGCTCATTCCCGTTGATTTTATAAAAATATCCAAAGGAGATATTTGTAGGCCTATAAAAGCGCCATTTAGATCATTTTGATTTTAAAATCGATGAATCGTCAAAATGATCATGAAAGAGGCAACATGTAGTTAGCGTGATTAGTGGCTCCGCTTATAAGAATGCGAGTACGTTTTCCATATTGTATATTTGAAACTGGTTGTGAATACTTTCAAGTATTTGGTAGAATAAGTGTTGAAAATTTTGTATTTCATGTTCTAAGCAAATTGCTTATGTTGAAACACTTATAAAGTGTTTTCAGTTGAACGTAAAGCTAATAATTATGAGAGTAAAACTAATATGTTGGGCATGTTATTTGCAATGATAAATTATGAATTCGCATCATGCCAAAGTTATAATGATTCCTCCCCATTTGAATGGGTGTTCGGTCAAAAACCAAATATTTTCCATCTAAGAGTTATGTAATTGTGCGGCACTACAATGGACAAAGTGGGATATTGAGAATGATAATTCATTCATGGGAAGGGAATGAGTAGCAATAATTAAGATAATAATGTGAATGTTGATCATCACAACACTAATTAATATTGAACTTGAAGTTCAAAGTATAATTCTCTTTTCTGATCCAGGAAATGACAGACATGTTTTGTGACCTAAATAGAATAACTAGATCTTTTATACGCTGCTAATGCTCCAACTTGTATTTGTGTCCCAACTAGACAACCTACAACTGGTAATGATTCTATGGCACGCATACTGCATGATAGAACAATCGATTCCAAATAAAAACTCTTCGAATTATATAAAAATGGAGCAAAAAGTTAAGATGGTCATATCGAGGAAATAAAGACCCCATAATAGTCTTCTACTCCGACACTAGACAAAGAGGATTCTATAAGAACCTCATGTACATAAAAACAATGAGATCTCAATAAATAATATGCTATAATGTCTAGTAGAGTGTAAAATAAAAAAGAATTGAATCTAAGTTGATAGTACCACGGTATCTAATGATACACAAGATAATGCATTTATAAATAAAATAGCGCTATAACAATAGTGAGGATCATGAAAATAATCCTGCAAAAAGTGCAGTTGTAAAATGATTATCCATATTATAAAGACACAAGTAACTAGTGAAAGATTGAAGTCTCCTGTGATGAGACACGTGGGGCTTGAAGTCCATACACATGAATGTGTAAACTTATTGGATTAATATATGTCTTTATAAGAAAGCGAAAATAATGCATTCATATTTTTGCTAACACATGAAAATAATAATGAGACATGATCTAATGTAGTGGATTTAATAAGTATTTTGATATATATATATATATATATATATATATATATATATATATATATATATATATATATATATATATATATATATATATATATATATATATAAGTATAGCAATATGAAAAATATTGATATGCTTCTAAAATAATATAAATAAGTGTTCATTTGTTGTTGAGATTCCTAGAAGGATATAAAATGCATGAAACATATCTCATTACTTAAAATGCCTGAAGGATATAAGTAAAGTTATCGAGAACCCTACATAATCAAATTGAATAAATCATTGCATGAGGTCAAGCAATATGAGCACATGTGTTATAATCGCCTTGGATATTTGTTGAAAATGGGTTATGGATATAGCAATATTTTATTGATGAGGCGAAAAATGATCCGTTTTTAGGGGGTCATTTAAGCCGGAATTGGAATTTATTTGATCAAATATTGCCCTAAATCGTTCCTTTTGTGATTTTAGGTACTTTGGGAGTGAATTCTGGAAAAGGAAACATTTCGGATGTTTTTTGAGCATAAAAGTGAAGAAAATGGCAAAGTCTTAATTTTCCTTGCTGGGAACAGTACCTGACGGCGTCAAGAAGGTTTTGATGACGGCGTCAAGAGCAAATTTGGTGATGGCCCAGAGAAAACGTGACGGAGTCAAAACATGGCCGTCAAGAGTAAAAGTGGTGACGGCCCAGAACAAGATTACACATGACGGCGTCAGATCTGGATCTAGGCAATCTGAGAATATTTTTGGCGGTGGGTTGACGGCGTCAGAACTTTCTTCTTGACGCCGTCACCTTAGGAAATCTATATATAGTTTTTTGTAATTTTCATTCAAAGGAGAGGAGAATTTTAGGGTCGAACTTAATAAACCCTAACATGACTTTTACAGTATTTTCAAAGGTTTTCACCCCTTGAAACCCTTCATGTTCAATTGAGATAAGTATCCTTTTAATTCATTCAATATGTCTATGTGTTCTTTGAATATATCTTACGCTTGTCTTAATTTTAACATGTTAGGCTAGATCTTTTGTGTGTTTGCTTAGATGTAATGAAACCTAGATGTTGATTATAGGTTGATTACTTGTTTATAGTTGTAATGGATGAATGATTTCAATGTTAGGGTTAAGAAAACTGGCAGATCTCCATTGTGTAACTTGCTTGAACGTCTTAAGAAACATGAACCGATGTGTACTAGGTTTTTACGGTTTTATTTAATGCATAAGTGAATTCTAGTGATCCCATGTTAGGAGCTTCTTGCAGGCTTGACATAGGAGTGAAGTAGGAGCTTATAGAGTTGGGGAAGTAAGTACGCCACCCTACGACTGGTATTAAGGAATATAACCCGTCATCCACGCAATTGTAACAAACAATTAACCTGTAAAAGATATCTAGGGAGTAGTGAAATCTAAGTAAACACAATTCTCCCATCTATTGTTCACACCATATTAGTAATTAACTTTATTTTCATTTTTGTTACTTTATTTTGATTGCATCTTAGTTATTGGGTTAGTTGACTAGCAACTAATTCCGCCCACTCTTCCAAAAACCGAGATTTTTAATTGCTTTTCATAAAACATAAAAATACAAAAAGAATCATCCCTCACCTCTAGACCTAGTTCTTAGGCTTTCTAATCCTAGCGACACTATTCCTGAGTTGAATGATCAATCCCCCGGTACTTGTCACTATACTATACTACAACGATCAGGTACACTGCCTGGTGGGGGTTGTAAGCTTCTCGAGATCCCTCGAGAGGTAAAGCCTGGTGCAATTCCCACGCATCATTTCTCATGAAATTTTATAAGGATATCCGGATTTGACTATGGTATGTCAATGAACCTCGTTTAGAGATTATGAAAGAAATTGAATGCTTAAAAACTAAATTGAAAATAGCAGACAAAGTTTGTCTTAATTTATAAATTAAAGATAGCAGACATGGTTTGTCTTAGTTTCTAAATTAAACATATTAAGGATAAAATTCTTGTGCATTAAGAAAGTTGAAATAACATTTGAAATGCACTTTATGTTGCTAGATGATGCTCAAGGTTACATGATGTTGAAAATTCTTCTTTTGACTTATAAAGATAATGATCAAAATATCTATTTGAAATTTTCATACTTATATTGATATGAAACATGGATAGTTCTTGCTAGTGGTCATATATGATATAATATATCATTTACTTTGAATTTGTTGGCACTGTATAACTTATGACTGTACGGGGATGTACTTGAATTAGATATATGACATATGTTTAATCCTTCTAGACACGTGGAGAACCTTTGTTCATGATAGAATCAAACATGTTGTTTTATGAAGACACTTGCTACATTGTTATGGACAAAGTTGATTTATGATAATGGATTGCGCCAACTAAAGAATTCAAGTGATGTGATCATCAAGGGAAGTGAACATACGTGTCACATTCTTTTTCCCTTAGCTATGGTTTTGTCCCCACTGGGTTTTCCTTATAAAGGGTTTTAATGAGGCAATATCCATAGGCATATAAAGGAATTATGTACTATTTTTCCTTGACAAATCTTTTGTACCAATGGGGTTTTATCTTGTAAGGTTTTTAACGATAACCTTTTAAATGGACATAAAAGGGAAAGTGTTATAAATAATAATTGAATGGATGTCCATAACCTTTTATGTATATGATGTATATTTTTACTAGGAAGTTGCCCAATGCGTTTGCTTTTGCCCACAGAATTCGGAGTTTCTTAATTTAGACAGGGCAATTGGGCACCTCGACCATATGATGACAAGTGTCCGCCAGTTGCCCAAAAAATAATCTGAAAAGTGACACTTGTCACTTGCAGATTTCATTTGCCCAAAAACTACAGGTTGCCCTAGTCTAAGTTAAGAAACTCCGGATTCTGTGGAAAATAAGCAAACGCATTGGGCAACTAGGGCATATTAGGAATTATCCTTTTTTTACTATATGTAGGAGATCTTTTCTTAGAGAATACTCACCTTGTAATTATAAATACCCCTTCGTTGTGAGATGAATAAAACAATTTTTCATTAGCTCCAATGGGGATGTAAAACAAATCCCCAATTGGGATGGGGATGGAGAATTGGAAACAGGGATGAGGATGGGAAATGCGATCCCCGACATTTCCTGTCTCGTTGACATCCCTACTCCCTTTACCCTTAGTTTTGACAAATATGTAAGGATAAAAAGAACATAATAACTTATCAAGAGGACCATTTATGTCACTAACTCTAATTCATTTGGACTACACATTGTGTAGAAATAGCTCCAAACAGAATCATTTCTTAAGACAAACACACGCAATAATAATAATAATAATAATAATAATAATAATAATAATAATAATAATAATAATAATAATAATAATAATAATAATAATAATAATAATAATAATAATAATAATAATAAACCTCAAATCTCAATCTGGAACCTAAAGCTGACTAAAATGCAATACAAAAACCTAGGTAGATTAGGCCTAAAAGTATCCTAGCTCTCATACGGAGCATCGGTAAGTTTTGGCAACCAAATCAATGTCAAAGAAGCCAAAACCCTCGTCCAAACAAGCCGTGATCACGGCGTAAACTTTTTCGACAACGCGGAAGTTTACGCCAACGAGCGAGCGGAAGAAATCATGGGACAAGCCATCCGTGAACTTGGTTGGAAAACATCAGACATTGTTGTGTCCACAAAGATCTATTGGGGTGGGCCAGGACCAAATGACAAAGGTTTGTCTAGGAAACATATTATCGAAGGTACGAAAGTTTCGTTGAAGAGATTAGATATGGAATATGTTGATTTGATATATTGTCATAGGCCTGATATTATAACACCTATTGAGGATACTGTTAGAGCTATGAATTTTGTGATTGATCAAGGTTGGGCTTTTCATTACAAAGACAAAGAGCTAAAAACTTTAAGGATTAACCATTCCAATACTTGCAACCAAGTACTGAAACCTTCCAACATCAAAAGCTTTGGTAAGTAAATCTGCAAAATTTTTATTCGTATGTATCTTAACAACTTGAACTATCTTTTTGTCATTGCAGTCTCCTATAAAATGATATCTAATCTCTATGTGTTTTGTTTTAGAGAGTTGAACGGGATTTTTAATAATACAAACAGTACTGCTATTGTCAATGACAATCATGGTATTCATAAAGTTATACCCATAGTCTAGCAATTGATTCTGAATCCAGAATACTTGTCCATGGCAACTAGCAACAGCCACATATTTAGCTTTAGTTGTAGAGTTGGCCACCACAGTCTGCTTCTTACATTGCCATGATATCAACCTGCATCCTAAGAATTGGTAACCGCCTATTGTTGACTTCCTATCTAGACTTGCACCAGCATATTCACTATCTGAATATGCCACCAGATCACAAAAGACTCTCTAGGGTACCAAAGGCCCAATTTAGGTTGACTCTTAAGATACCTAAAGATCCTTTTCACAGCATGTAAATGTAAGGCTTTAGATGTAACTTGGAACCTTGCACATGCACATACTACAAACATAATATCTGGCCTTGATGATGTAAGATACATCAATGATCCAATCATTGACATGTAAAGATGAACATCAACATCATCACCATCTGAATCTTTGAGCAAAGGCTTGTCAGCATCCATAGGTGTGCTAGCAGGTTTAGCATCTGCATAGTTGAACTTCCTCAAGATCTCAGCTACATATTTATCTTGAGTGTTAAATATCCATCTTCCTTTTGCTTTACTTGAAACCAAAGAAGAAATTGAGCTCCCCCATGGAACTCATTTGAAACTAATCATTCATCAGCTTTTCAAACTCAGTGCACAACTCCTTCTTTGTAGATCCAAAAATAATGTCATCCACATATACCTGAACAAGCAAAATATCTCCTTTTTGCTTCTTGATAAATAAGGTCTGATCTATCTTTCCTCTATGAAACCCATTCTCCAACAGATACTTGGCTAAAGTTTCTTACCAGGCACTTGGAGCTTGATGCAAGCCATAAAGTACTTTCACTACCTTGTAGACTCTATCTAGATAATCAGGATCTTTAAAACCTGGAGGTTGAGAAACATACACCTCTTCTTCAATAGTACCATATAAGAAAGCACTCTTCACATCTATCTGATTCACCATAAATCCCATGAAAGAAGCATTAGCTAAGAACAACCTTATTGCCTCAATTCTTGCTACAGGGGCAAATTTTTTTCATAATATATACCTTCCTCTTGAGTATAGCCCTGTGCAACCAACCTTGCTTTGTTCCTAATTACTATACCTCTCTCATCCTTCTTGTTCCTGAATACCCACTTTGTGCCAATAACCTTCATGCCTTTAGGTAAATCCACAAGCACCCAAACCTTCTATAGCTTAAATTGTAGAAGCTCTTCTTGCATAGCCTCCACCCAGCTTGAATCTTGTAATGCTTTGTGTATATTCTTAGGTTCTTCTTGTGATAGGAAACACACAAACAGACAAGTATTAGTGTCTTCATGAGTTTTCTCTTCATAGATTGCATTAAGAAAACCTTGTTCATCTGTAGACTTAGCTTGTCTCATTGTCTTTACACCTGACTGTGCATCTCTAACCACAAGATCTAATGAATGATTTTTGTGAATTCTTGTATAAGGAGTTGTAGGAGCTTGATAGGTGTGAGGCATGTTGTTCAGATCCACTTCATCATCAAAGAATCAACATCATTATTAACTGTTGGGCTAGCAATATAATCATTTGGCCTAGCAGTACAAAGATTTGGCTCAGTAGTACTAATATGTTCAGTAATGCTTTTAGGCCTTTGTTGATCATCAACTTCACTTTCTTTGTTGACTCCTACATCATTCTCCTTTTCAGCATCATTAGAAGATTGTGGTTCATCATTGCCAACATCCTTTGAAGATGAATCAAACAGTGAACCATCTTTCCATATTGGCATCATTAGGTATTCTTGGCTTGACCCTGGTTCCATGCTTGACTGACCTGCATCATTACTATCTTCAGAACCTGCAAAATCATTAGTATTTGTAGCTACAACAACTGGCACATAATTCATAGATTTTGTTAAAGCATCAATGTCAAACAGCCATGTAGGTCATTCACCTGCAACATTAGACTTATTTTCTAGAAACTCAATCTGCAAGTTTTCCTCAACCTTCCTGGTTCTAAAGTTGTATACTCTAAAAGCTTTACTATTCATAGAGTAACCAATAAAGAAACCCTCATCTGACTTTCCATTGAACTTACCCAAATGATCTAAGGTATTCAGAATAGTAATATGACATCCGAATGGTCTCATGAAGCTTAAGGAAAGGGATCTACCTCTAAAAATTTCATAAGGTGTCTTGTTGTGAGGTTTAACCACTAAAACCCTATTCTGCACATAATAAGCAGTATTGACTGCTTCAGCCCAAAATGAAGTGGGTAACTTAGAGTCAGCTAACATGGCTCTAGCAGCCTCTATCAGAGTCCTATTCCTCTTTTCAACAACACCATTCTGCTGAGGAGTTCTCGCTACACTGAATTCCCTCCTAATACATTTCTGATCACAAAATACATTCATAAATCTATTCTTAAATTCTATTGCATTGTCACATCTGATTATTTTTACTTTCCTATCAACTAGGTTTTCTATCTTAGTGATAAAGCTTTTAAGGATTCCATTGGTTTCATCCTTAGTTCCCAAAAAGAAAACCCAAGAAAACATGTTATAATTATCAGTAACAACAAGACAGTACTTCTTATGCATTAAACTACTCACAGACGTTGGACCAAAACAGGCCATATGAAGCATGAATAATGGTTGAGTATTAGAGTTATAAATCTTAGACTTATAAGTGGCTTTGTGTTGCTTCCTCTTCAAACAGGCAACACAAATTTGGTCATTTTAAAAACGTTTTTGAGGTAAACCTCTTACAAGGTTATCCTTAACAAGTTTATTAATAATTTTAAAATTTATATGACCCAGCCTCCTATGCCAAAGCATTGATTCATCTAATGTGGCATCTGCTACAAGACAAGTTAAATTCTCTTTAGGAACAATGTTCTTCATATCAACACTGTACATGTTGTTCTTTCTAGGAACTTTAAGTAAGACATGACTCTCATCAATCAACTTAAAGTTAGGAGATAGAACAAAACATTCAGTTTCAGTAAAAAGAACACTATTTTTTTGTCACACATCTGTGAGACACTAAAAAGATTAAACTTCAATTCCTAAACAAAATACACATCTTCAAAATCAAGCTTGCCAGTTTTTATTGTACCTTTCACTGTTATTCTACCTCCTCTAGCTCCTCCCCCAGAGGCAACATATCCTCCAGCAAATGCAATGAAATCTGAGAGATAGGACATGTTCCCTGTCATGTGCCTAGAGAATCCACTGTCAAAATATCCTGGATCTTCTTCTTCCTTTTGTGGATGTTCATGTATGTTGATATAAATAATGCTTAAAAACGTTATTAATATTTCTCAATAACTCTACATTTTGATAATCACAAAATGTAAACTAAATTAAGTCAAGATTATGATGTAAACAAGTATTTAGTAACAAATATTTACTTCTACAACTAATATCACTTAAGGTATGCATAAACTAAGCATCTTATGCATTACATGATCAAAGGAAATATTTTCTTAACACAAAACATTTTATAAAATGACATTAACATTTTATATATTTTAGAAAATCATTTTTGGTATTGTTTTATTAAACTACAAAGATATGATTTCAAATTTCCAACCAAAAAGGGCAAAATCTCTCCAGAAAAACCTTCCCTACAAAAAGACAAACAAACACAACGTTCTGGAGGGGGCGGCCCCCTTAATTCCTGGGCGGCCCCCTTAATGATTAAAGGGACCGGCCCCTAATTAAGGGGACCGGCACGCTCCAGAACAGTATTTTTTAGCCCTTTAAATATTGGTTCATTTCACAAATTTTCCTCACCTTTTTGCACTCAAAACTTTCTGATCTCATCTCCATTTCTATCCCAAAATCCTTTGATCTTATAATTCACAAGTCTTTGTTTCCAAGTGATCCAAAGCTTCATCCACACAAGTGCAAAAAGAAGAACACTCCTCAACATCCATAAAATTGTAGTAGTGTTGAGATTAGTTAGTATCATCTTGTAGTAGTGCTAGATATTTGTAAATTGTTGTATGAATTAGTTGATTGTAGATATTAGGTGTGTTGTAAAGTAGTGTAGTAGTTTTGAATTAGTTGTGCATAGAAGAAGGTGTGAAGTAAACAAGAAGAAGAGGTTGTGAAGCTATCTTGAAGAAGTTGTAAAGGTGTGAAGAAGGTGTGAAGTTGTGAAGAAGTTGTGAGATTGGTTCTAGCTACGATTAGAACTCGACATTTAGCTTAGTGTCGTTAATAGGTGTTAGCCAAGGTGTGTAAGGTTTCTCCGCCATAAGGAGTTTGTTGACATAGTGAAGAAAACTCTCGAGTGTGGTACTCGGGGAGTGGAGTAGGGCAAGGAAGGTGTCCTTGTAGCCGAACCACTATAAATTCGCGTGTTGTGGTTTGATCTTTCTAACTCTATCTTTACTTCATTTCATTTCAATACTTACATTATTAGATTAGACTTGCTTAAATTTGTTGACACTTGAATTCACGTAAGATCGAATCAAAGTTTTTACAAGCTACAAAAGATTTTGAAAATAAATTTAAAAGATGTAAAACTGTTCAACCCCCCTTCTAGTTTTCCACAATTGGTATTAGGAGCCACGTCTAGCAAGATCTTTAACATATATTGTATTTTAAAACTTGTAACGATCTATGGAATCTGAAAAATATTTAGAAGGCAATCTATGCAAAGACCACCACTATTTCAAAGTGATGGATTTTTATATTGGAAAAATCGATTCGAAACTTATGTGAAATCAAAAGATCTAGATCTTTGGCATGTTATTACTAATGGTGATATTTTACCTATTCAAAATAACCTCGAAACAAAGAAAGATGAAATCGTACCTTTTGAAAAATAAAATGATAATTTAAAAAGAAAACTTGCTAAAAATGATGAAGCAAAAATGGTTATTTATAATGCGCTACCACGTAAAGAGTACGAAAGGATCTTTATGTGTGAAACCGCAAAAGAAGTTTGGAACTCTTTACTAATAACTCACCAAGGTAATAGTCAAGTCAAAGATAATAAAATAGATCTACTTGTTCAACAATATGAGCAATTCACGATTCCGGAAGAGGAATCAATTGATAATGCTTTCGCTAGATTTAACACTATCATCACAAGTTTAAAAGCACTTGATAAGAATTTTTCTAGTAAGAATTTTGTTAGGAAGTTTCTTAGGGCTCTTCACCCAAAATGGCGAGCTAAAGTGACGGCTATTAAAGAATCAAAGAATTTGTCAACATTGCAACTTGATGAATTAATTGGAAACTTGAAAGTCTACGAAGTAATTATAAAGAAGGACTCCGAAATGGTCAAAGGAAAACGAGAGCAAAGCAAGTCAATCGCTTTGAAAGCTAGAAAGGAATCTAGTAACAAAGATAGCTCATCTTCCGAAAGTAATGACGAAGAATACGCCATGGCCGTAAGAGATTTCAAGAAATTCTTCAAAAGGCGAGGAAGATTCGTTAGACAACCACACGATGAAAGGAGAGCATCTCAAAAGAATAAAGATGACAAGAATAGCAAGAATGAGAGAAAGTGTTTCAAATATGGTGATCCAAATCATCTCATTGGAAAATGTCCAATGATGTCAAGAGATCAAAATCAAAGAGCATTTATTGGAGGAGCTTGGAGTGATAGTGATGAGGAGGATAAAGAAACGACAAAAGAAGAAAAGTGTCTTATGGCAAAAACATCAAGCGAGGTACGTTTCAAAACCGAATATTTTAGTGATGAGAATTTATCATTAGACGAAAATGATTTAGATAATGAGTATAATAGACTATGCAAATTAGGACAACAAGTAATAACTAAAAACAAATCACTAAAACATATAAACAACCAATTAGAAAAGGAAATACTAGAACTTAAAATTAAAATACATAAATTAGAGAAAGGCAAAGAAATTATTGAAGAATGTAAATTATGTCAAGAGCTTAAATGTGAAAATGAAATACTTAGAAATGAAATTTGTAAATTTGACAAATTTGAAAATAGTAGTAACTCACTTAAGAAAATAATAAGTATTCAAAGAATATCCGGAGACAAAACTGGCTTAGGATTTAACCCAATTGAAGCTTCATCTAGTGAAACAAAAAATGTTAAGTTTGAAAGCGAATCTAGTAAACCAACATCCTTAGAAAAACATCCAAAATACATACTCATAAATGATAAGAAAATACCTCTTGCTAGTAATGAAGAAATAAAAACGTTTTATAAACCGTCTTTAAAGATCGATGTAGGATCCTCTAAACCTAAAACAAGATCTAAAACTCCACCACCTAGGAAACCAAATAATTCTTATCCTAGATCTAAAACACCTCAACCAAGAAGAAAACAAAATAAACAAAACTACAACAACCCTAGTAATCAAATGTGGAACTATCAACCAAGTTACAACCCTTGGGGAATACTACCACCTTTCTTGCATCCTAGCCAAATGTTGAACATGTTTGCACCAAACAACTTTGGACCAAAGAGGCAGTGGGGACCAAATAGCTTGATCAACATTCCTTACTACTATCTTGGAGTTCTATCATCATAGACTTTTGCCAAGTCTATTTTTCATCTTGAAGATTTAGAAGATTTTTTTTGAATACTGCCGGGTACGCCATTCGTTCTCTACTCATTGCCATGCGTAGATAATATTTTTTTTTCTGCTACTTTGCTTGCGTAGATATAATTTACTTCCTTCTTGTTCTTGAACATATATATATATATATATATATATATATATATATATATATATATATATATATATATACACACACACACACACACACACATGAATGCACATAACCTAGATACGTCATTAGTTGACTTTCTAGAACTCCAGGAAATTGTTCGTTTTCGAACCTTTTCCTTCCCCTCATTGGCCCTTTTGAACTTTGACATTCAACTCAAAAATCTTTTATGTCCAGTATTCGAAGACTCATGATGATGAAGGGATATGAGTTAAGTGGATCAACATAAAGGAAGAACGCCTTCGCACAAGAATGCTATGGATGAAACAAACTCCTTTCTCCGACAAAAACTCATCTACGTCATCATTTCTCAACTCTACCTAATAACCCACCATTTATTCACACTTGCACATAATATATATATATATATATATATATATATATATATATATATATATATATATATATATATATATATATATATATATATATATATATATATATTCCCGAACATCTCTCAAATTCTCCATTAACTTGACACTTTGATCATTTTATCCAAAATTGTCAAAGATACATTTTAATTAACGAAACGTTAATTAAAAATTGTCAAGTACTTCATCATCGTGCCAATAAACTCTTACGTATTTTTGATATTTTATAAATCTAATTATATACGTACAAATATGTTTGTTCCAGAAACTAAAACAGCGAAAAATTCAAAATTTAAAGGGCGGCCCCCTTAAAGATTAAGGGGATCGGTTTGTTATTGAGGGTGGTCCCCTTAATGTTTAAGGGGGCCGGCCTACTGTAACTTCAAAAATCGTTTTCCATCTTAAATTCTTTTCCAAACACTCCATTTGTTCATACTTTCCTCACTCACCACTGTTGTGAACGAACCAAAACCACTAAAATCCTTCACCAAATCACCAATCCGAGGTTGCTTCGCAAGGGGCAAACGCTCACCAAGCATATAACAACATCTTTTGTAAGTTTTCCAACATACATTTCATCACATTTCATTCAATTTAGTGTCTAATCAATAATTAGGTATTTTATTAAAATTTATTTTAATCTGAATTTTAGTAAAATTGAAGTTAGGAATTGAATAACAAAATGCTTCCCATAGGATTAGAATGTAGAATTGCAACTCAAACTAAGTATAACACATCATATTGTCAAAAAAATTAATCGCCCATAAACCCTTATTAATTTCATTCTTCAAAAAGCACATTGTTGATATAACTCTTAAAAACTAGTTAAAACTTACTACATTGTAGTGGTTTAATATTTTAAACAATCAAAACATACTTTTCAATTCATTGTAAAAAGTTTCATAAAGACAACATGGGCGTTTGGTTCATGAACAAATCATACTTATATGAACTTATTTAAAACTTAAAACTAATTCATTAACCTTACTAACATAATTCGAGTCTATAGATGTCATCAAGATATATAATGAATATATATATTGATGTTTTAGGCGATATTCATCTAGTTAAGGGAGCGTTTGGTTTATCTTGAAAAAGACATTTTGAAAACCAAAATTCATATTTTCACTTTTTAAACAAGTTTTATGTTAGTCAAACTCGTAAGAAAATGCAAGATATATAATCTAATATATATCTAGCCTAATTTCGAAATGAATTATGATATCTAAAGTGATGTTTGGATAGTATTGATATTATATCGAACCTATTCCACAACTCCATTTTGACATCATAAAATACATTTTGAACGAGTTTAAAATTAAAAACAAGGAACATTGTGAAACTACTTGTTAGCCTTGCTATTTTATAAAAGATAACGTCACACATAAAGAAATGGACTAGATATCATACAAATAGTACTTTAGAGACTATTATTGTAATATAGGCAAACATGTGATGTAATGAGCCTATAAATACCCCTCATGACTCTCCATGAGGGGTGTGGGAAAATAGTGTGTGTAACCAAACCTTTGTCATTTTAATAAACCACCTTTTCTTTATCTTTCTCTCTCTACTTTCTCTCTCTAAAACAATGGCATATTTTGATCAACCTCGTCCTCCTGAACGTGTTTCTTGGGTTCTACAAGTGGCATCAGAGCTAACCGGGGTCGAATCGTGGTGTTTTTGGGTGAAAAATCGTGTTTTTGGGTGAAATAAGACGAATCGGTACTGTTCATCGCAATTCTATCGAGTTAGGATTTGATGATTATCGAGTTTGGTAATTTTATCAAGTTTGAGATCTGCTTATCGAGTTAGATAGTTTTTTTGGCGAGTTAGGAATATCTTTATCGAGTTAGGATTCAAGTTCTACCGAGTTTGGGTTATTTTTATCGAGTTAGAAGCTGTTTTTTGCCGAGTTAGGCATGGCTCATCCTTATCGTTCATCGAGTAAGGCCTCTCTTGGTTACTCCTAAGTCGAAACTCTGCCCAAATTTTCTCACATTATCGAGTTAAGACTTCACTTATCGAGTTTGAGTTTCTCATCGAGTTAGTAAGTTTTTACCGAGTTAGAGAATTTGAAATCCTTACCGAGTTTGAATAAGTTTATCGAGTTTGCAATGTTACCGAGTTAGGGACAACTATCGAGTTAAAAAAAAAAAAAAAAAAAAAAAAAAAGAAAAAAAAAATTGAGTAAAATTTATTTTTGAGAGGAGACTAAACGTTCAATTTTTACGCGAGATTTTAATTTTGGTACAAGGTTGACAATTTTGGCCCGAAATTCAAATTTTTAGGCCAAAATTCAAATTTTTTCGGTGAAATTTTGCGTAAAAATTTCCAAAACTCGAATTTTTCTGGTAACCTTAGAATTGCATTTCATAGTGATTTCCAAATTATGGGCAAGAAATTTTTCCAATTTTATTTTTTGCGGGAAAATACGAAATCACTACGAATCACCCGAAATAGAATTTCAAGCTTCACCAAAACACACCACGGATTGCTTAAACGATCCTGATCAAGAATCACATTCAAATGACAACGACTAGTATCAGATTTTTGTGACTACAGAGTTTTTGTACGATATTGCTTATTTGGGTTTCAAGTTCATTTCACGGACATGTGTACTTATTTATCTCAAAGTCTAGGGGTGGATGGATGCATGACTTTCGGAGATACTTGTTTGGGCAAACACTGGTAGAGATAGTGATTAAGACTTGGATTATCTAGTTATACCCGATGTAAGGAGTTACATTGTAGTACTCACGGGTTATAGCTATCACTTTAAGGAGTTACGTTGTAGTACTCAGTGTCACATGAAGTTGTGGAGATTCCAAGAGGTGGATATTTCATATACTGTTTGTTGGTTTGGGTATATGGCACTACCTATGCTTAAAGGAGTTACATTGTAGTGCTCAGTATAGGTTCTTAGTCACACCTTCGTACAAGATTAAGTCACATATCTATGAGATGTTTACTTCATTCTCAAATTGGTTATATTGGGTTCTCTCCATAAAGTGGTCATTTACTAGCTAGTTGGAATTTGAAGAGGTCACTTATAGGTTGAAGAGAAGAGCAGAGATTGTAGAATAAAGAGAGTCATATCCTATCAGCATATTCTCGCATATTATGCTTTCATGGTCTATCTATATTGCACCAGAAGTGTAAAGTACGGGTAATTTTGGCATGTACACACAATAGTATGATGATTTCGATACATCGCAACCATCAGGAGGGAGAAGAACATGAAAAAAGAAGTAGTGTTTCATCTCTAGTACGATTGGTTTTTCGAGGGAATTGTGCTTCCACTAGAACCGAAGAAGTACTAATGTTGTGTATATCGGAGCGTATTACCAACCTTCTGTGCAATACTATGTGAGTTATGCTATGATGCTCCCAGAACAACAACCATGGTGCAAACTCATTAGTATCTACCTTATCCGCTGCGAGATGAGAAGAGAGTTTTCTGTTCAGGAGGGAGCAGAAGAAAAAGAATAAAGGCTCACTAGTTAGGAGGGAGTAATAACCTAACTAGACCATTACAGTTGAAGTTCAGAGCTACAAAGACCTTTGCCGTCAGTGTCAAAGATCATACGCCGAGATCGTCGGAAGAGAGAACTTCAAGTCTGCCTCAGTATCTAGACTACAGAGACTCTGCGCTTCAACAACGTCAACATAGTTTACTATTGTTGCAATTTACATGTTTATGTGTTTATAGGTCTCATTGTATCCATTCATGTGTGATGATATCTTGGAGGGAGATTGTTAGCCTTGCTATTTTATAAAAGATAACGTCACACATAAAGAAATGGACTAGATATCATACAAATAGTACTTTAGGGACTATTATTGTAATATAGGCAAACATGTGATGTAATGAGCCTATAAATACCCCTCATGACTCTCCATGAGGGGTGTGGGAAAATAGTGTGTGTAACCAAACTTTTGTCATTTTAATAAACCACCTTTTCTTCATCTTTCTCTCTCTACTTTCTCTCTCTAAAACAATGGTGTATTTCGATCAACCTCGACCTCCCGAACGTGTTTCTTGATTTTAACACTACTTCCTAGGATATTTTTAGGTCGAAGTAGGCTTCCGTTCCACATGTATTGCATATATATATATATATATATATATATATATATATATATATATATATATATATATATATATATATATATATATATATATATATATATATGGTAAGGTTCTAGAGAAAAGTGTAATTACATAGAAAAGTGGGAAAAAAAGTTATATAGTAAATTATGTAAACACTTGAAACTTCAGGGTAAGAAAAGAAAGAACACAAAAAAAAGGAATGATCCGTCGTTTTAATACTGATACAAACACACAACAAACGGTCCTTATTCAAACACACACTCACCATCACCACCACCACCACCACTGTCACCACCACCACCGTCACACCACCACCGGTCAAAATACATATTCCGATCATAAAACACACAATTCGATCAAAAACACACACACTCCAATCCGAAACACACACCTCGATCAAAAAAACACACACACTCCAATCAAAACACACACTCCGATCACCAGATAATGAAAAATTAAACAATAGCAAGTGACTTAATTCCAACCATCTGGAAAAAACAGTAAGTATTTAATTACAGGTTTTTTATTTATTTATTTATATGTTAGTTTAGTACATCATTGTGTAAATTATAAAATAATTCTTGTTATTGTTGAATGAAATTACATATTATAGCATTTGTATGTATCAAATTACAATCTAATGCATCTGCTTTAATAATATGTTACAACATTAGTTTGTCTGAATAAATGCATCATGATTCTTGTTATTCCACCTCTTACTATGGTAAGAGCATCATCTTTTAAGTTAGGGCATCTGTTTGTTTGATTAGTGCATCAAAAATGTGTAACGACATCTCTTAGTATGTGTTTGTTTGATTATTGCATCTAAAGTAAGCGTTAGCGCATCTGTTAATATAATCAGGCATCACTTGACTTGTTACAACATTTGTTTGTATAATTAGTGCATCAAAAAAATGTATTACGGCATCTCTTAGTATGATAGGAACATCATGTTATAAGAACACATGTTTGTATAATTAGTGCATCAAAAAAATGTGTTACAGGATCTCTTAATATGATAAGAGCCTAATGTTAAATTAGAGCATTTGTTTGTTTGATTAGTGCATAAAAAAATGTATTAGGACATCTCTTAGTATGATAAGAGCATCATGTTATAAGTTAGGGCATCTGTTCGTATGTTTATTTCATCGTTGGAACTACTTGGGCATTTGTTTGTCTGTTTAGTGCATCAAAAAACACATTAGGGCATCAATGAGTACGATTAGTGCAATGCATCATCAGACCTATTAAGGCATCAGTGTATATGTTTAGTGCATCCGTTTGTATTTTAGTGCATCCGTTAGTGCAACAGTGCGTTCATTAGAACGTGATTCTCAGCCATGTACCATTGCAAGAGCTTGTCACAGTGTAGCTGTTAGTTACTAGTCATTTTTCATGAGTCAAAACTGGTCGGGCCAACCAAAACACTTTGGTACTATGTATATAACATCCATTTGGTACTATGGCATATGTACAAATGTTTCTTGATTACAATTAAAATAGGTTAGAACCAAAAATCACTAGATCTCTAATTATGTTGTTGCCACTATTGTTTATCAGGGTCTGGACATGCTTCCTTTTCAGGAATTTCAAGAGATGTAATGTTAACATGCTGGCATTGGGGACGGTAGTACCCCTTATCCATTTTATTTATCAACATGCTTTATATTGTAGAGGTGGGACAAAATGGGTGTGTCAAGCGGGTTTGGCGAACATGTCAAACGGGTCATTTTCATAGGAGTCAAAATGTTGGGTTCTTTCTAGAGCTTAATTGGTAAGTCAGATTTTTAGAATAAGATTAAGCAGAAAAATAAGCAAATCCAAACACCCCCATCAGACACCTTTTGACTTTCAGGTCAAAATTGTTGCTTTTAAGGTAAAAAATCAACGCAACAGTTAAATTTTGTACAAGAATCTTATAACTAGTTAGCATTCTTACTAAATTTTGTAGCAAAATTATTTATCTTAATTGGTAAGTGCATCTGTTTGAGGTACTTTAGTGCATCCGTTTGACATGTACCAAATGTTACTCATCTTGACCCATTACCCAACACTCCCATTTTGCCACTCTTTAATACGTAATGAATCATAATCCTTTGCATTTTGTAATGTCTTCTAATAGTTGACTCATTCTCATGCAGTTCCAGTATTAGCATCTGTCCTTTTGTTAGTTGACTACAGTATTAGTTGATAGTACTTTCTTTATTCAGCAGTGAACAACCAATTATGAACATGAAAAATGGTGTAGAGATGTAAGACAAGAGTAGATATTAGGGCATGTATGAGCATGATTGGTGCATCGAAAAGGTAGATATTAGGGCATCTATGAGCATGATTAGTGCATCGAAATGGTAGATATTTGGGAATCTATGAGCATGATTAGTAATTGATTAGGGTTGTCATCTTGACTTTGTTGATCTCAGTTTGATTTGTTGTCTTACATTCCAGAGCATCTGAATTAAAAACCATTACCCATCTGAATAATTTGAATTCATATAGTTGATTTTATGATAAGTAGAGTTTGTTAATACCGGCTTGATTTTTTTGTTGTCTGGCTCTTTGAGCATCTGAATTGAAATTCATGACCTATGTGAATATTTTTAAGCCATAAAGTTGATTTTTAACTATGCTTTGTGAAGCATTTTATCCTAATAAAGTTGATTATATAATTATGCTTTGTACTCTATGTATTTCATCGGGTCCAAGCCTGCTTTGTCATTTTAACACTCAGTTACTCTTCAATTTGTCAAGTAAGAGTGTGTTACTCTGCCATGTTTGGTGTTTTTATATGCATACAAGATTATTTTTTGGTAGAGGAATTTTTCATGACTTTGTGTCCATCTTTATTGCAGTTCTACTCAACAGTCCTCAGATATTTGAGAAAATATTTGGAGATGAATTAATCATGGATATTATTGGATGTCTCGAATGTAAGTTTTCCTTTGAAGTGCTGAAATCTTGTTTGTTTCTTTAGAGAATCCAACTCATGACCACTGCCTATTCTGGACCCATAGATAACATGAAGACGCCTCACATCAATCATCACAACTTCCTTAAAGAACATGTTGTCTTCAAGGAGGTATTTGTACTGATATAGAATATGATCTTCTAATCTTCTGTAATACAATCTATAATTTGAATGTTCACTCATGTAGGCTATACCCATTAAAGACCCTCTAGTTTTATCGAAGATACATCAAACATACAAAATTGGTTATTTGAAGGTTATAACCGTAACTTGCCCATTGACTACATGCTACTGTTAGCCTTCATTCTTATGTATGTTACTTTCTTTTAGATGTTGTGCTCCTTAGGGTATTAGATGATGCTACAGTTGCAAGCCTTAATTCTATGATTCACTCGAATAACGGAATGGTGAGATAATCACATCTTGGTATTTTAGGTCTTAAGGTTCTTGTTTTTGACATGTTTCATTGCAGGTTGTCACGTTATTAAAAGACAATAGCACCTTTATTAAGGAGTTGTTCGCGAGGTTAAAGTCTCCTACTACATCTCCTGAATCCAAGAAAATTTTGGTAAATTTATTTTATGATGCTTTCTATTATTAAATTTTTCAGAAGTTGCAAGTGCATTATTGATGGCTAAACTATAAAGATGATTTTGATTATATTATTATGTGATTTCAAGTTGCAGTAATCATTTTCATTTTTGGATACACAGATTTTTTTATTAATTGATTCAGATTTTCATTGTCCTGCAGGATGTACAACACTTATGGTCTAAGGTTTTTCTTGGGATGGAGAGTGGTATTGTATCAAGTCTTTTGCTAAGGCTCCTGAAGTTGTGCCTTATACTTTGGCTGAAAATGCTGGTTTGAACCCCAATTACCATAGTGACGGAGCTTAGGAACAGGCTTGCACATGATGAGATCAAATGCTGGAATCAATGTGAGGAAGGGGCAAATCACTACTAACATCTTGGAGGAGAATGTGGTGAAACCACTCCTTGTGAGCACAAGTGCGAATGTTTGGATGTATTCATTTGTAATTTTGTATTATTTTTAACAAACCTTAAATTAGTTCTTGTTTGTTTTCACAATTTTCATGCTGTTGTAATTTGTATATTGACACCAACACATATTTTATAATCTTAATTTCATTATTGGTTATTTACAACTATAAAATTAGAATGTTTGGTTGTATTAAGCTTCAAAACAAACGATGAGGCAAATAAATTAGTACAACGAGCTTTTCTATTTAGTTTATTGTCTTTAATATTGGTAAGTTACAAAAAAAAAAAAAAAAAAAAAAAAAAAAAAAAAAAAAAAATGAACACAAACAGTAGCAGTCCCTCATTCCGTTTAAAAATAGGAAAAGATAGAAAGATACAAAACAACCCCTTGAAAAAAGAAGGATAGGACAAACAGGCCCCTGTAGTTGGGGAAAAAAAAGGGGAAGGGGAAGGGGGTAATTTGTACACTTTTCTACCAAAATAAACTTTTTTCATGAACCAACCTCTCTCTCTCTCTCTCTCTCTATATATATATATATATATATATATATATATATATATATATATATATATATATATATATATATATATATATATATATATATATAACAGGAGGCATTTGAAGAATATGTCACCTCATTGCCCAGTAATTCAATTTCAGCCATGTCACCAGCCATGTCATCACATGTAAGCAATTTTTTAAATTTATTGCCACATAAGCAGTGTAGTGTTTTACATGCTAAAATTCGGAAATTATTTAAAAAGTTTGTCACTTATAAGGTTTGAACCCTGGTCTTGGCAACCACAAACAAGCATCTCAACCATTAGACCACACAGGATTTTGTGGTAAACATTAATGACATGCTTAAAATACATATTAATACCTGATCTACAACAAAGTAAAAATAAAGCCCAGTCCATTCATTATACGACGTATGTTTTTCCCAAAACCCTAATATCACTCATTCATCTCATGTCACAAACACGGCAATTTTTTTCTTTTCTGATTTGATGTGCACGTTAATATGTATTTTGTTTAGGGTTTTATTGATTTTTAATGTGTTTTTGTGCAGGTATAGCAGAGTAGAAACAATGATTATATGACAGGACGTTATATGTTTTTTTGACAGATATGGTTTTTGTTTGACTGACCACATACAGGAAAAAAATGTACGTCTCTTTTCCCTCGAAACCCTAATGATGAAACTTTGTTAGTGTGTATGCGTATGTTGGTTTCTATGCAGCTTTTTACAGGTTAGATGTCTTCCTTACAGGTTAGTTCTCTTCTTTTTAACGCATGTTGCTTTAATGATTCTTAAAACAACATGTAGGCCTGTTTAGAACTCATAATAACTTTGCAGGTACGTTGGATGAATGCTTTCTTTTCATAAATCGAGGCATTAATGCTTTCTTTTCTTAAATGATCATGTTCTTATAGTTAATATAAGTGTTATTGCTTTGTTTGACTTCTGATTACTTTGCATTTGAATTAAGTTATAACCTAAGTTTATGTAGTGTATTGAGTTGTTGGTTGATAGTGGGCTTGCTTAGGTACAGATTGGAACCAGATCTGATAATCTGATATAGCTAAAATTTAGGCAGTAACATGTGGGAAAAAAGATCCTGCATTAAGAATATTGGAGTTGTTGGTTGATAGTGGACTTGCTTAGGTACAAATTCTAACCTCCAAAAGTTCCTAAACCAGTTTACGATAATCTCATATAACTAAAGTTTAGGCAATCGTGGGTGGGAAAAAAGATCATGTATTACGAATATGAGAGTTGGTTGATAGTGGACTTGCTTAGGTACATATTATAACCAGATTGTGATAATATGATATTGTGGGATTAAATCTTTGTTTAGTTGCTGGACTTTAGCATGATTTGTAAGTTTTTTCATGAATATGGTGTACAATATTGCTGATCTGTTTAGTTAATCAGCACCATTGTATATAGCTAAGTATTTGCAACCAGTATTTGACGAATAAGCCTTTGTTTAGTTGATGGACTTTATAGTAAGGACATCTACGAAGCAAATTCGGTAAGATGGTTGTCAGTGGTAGGTACTAATATATTACTTGCAACAAATGTCATGGGGTTTTTTTTGTTTGTTCTATTATGTGTCTAATCACTAATGTGACATTCATAAGGGGTAGGTTCACCGGTTCACGTGTTGTGATACATTTACGTTAGGTCATATATTTATTAATGTATGATTTTGTTCACGTTTCTAGGGAACCTTAGAATTGGGCGAGTGAATTTGCCAATGAACGTGTGCATCATCAGGGTCCGGTAGATGATTAGTGGGTCGACAAATTATCCAAGTTCCAAGTCAACGATTAGGAAGATGAATTTGGATGTCAAGATGGTGAAGGGATCCTGGGAGATGATTTTGCTGATAATTGGACCAGTAGATATGAGGAGTAAGTCTTTTATTTAACATATATATTCGAATCAGCTGAAATATACGTCTTTTTGGCATTCTGGATTTGATCAAGTTCATTAGAGTTCATCAGATGTTCTTCCAATCTATTGCACCTAACGGTCTAGCCAGAGACCCACAACCCGTCCGATCTAATTTTAATGTATGACCTGTTTGATCCTGCAGTGTGTTTAGCTGTAGTCATTCACAGTAATGATTAATAAACTTATGTTGGTATGAAACCTTTTTCGCCTTTTATTAAATAGTATTACCTTTTATTGGATACCTGGTCCTGGTTAAAGTTGAAATTAGGACTCATATATATTTATTTATTCATGGTTTAACAAGAATACTTTCTATTCAAGTATTATTGCTATAATGAATTGCATGACCCCATCTCAAATGATATTCCTTTAACTTTAAGAAAAAGGGCCCATTTTTACTTCAAGATTTAACCTCAGAAAATTTTCATAAACATTGATAAAATGAAACTCAAAATTTCACCAGGTTTGTTTAGAGTTTTTATCATTTAAAAATGTAATTTTGTGTAAATAGTTGTGTTTTACATTCAGTTTTAACGACACATATTTGCAACTATCTGTTGGATGTAAGCTATTTGCATGAGGATATGTTGGCTGCTGGTCACACATCACAGAGTCTACCCTCGAGAACACGCAGACAATGTGGTATTTTGTGACCTTTTCTAAAGAATGCAGAAGTTTTCTTAATTGAAGTTACTTTTTGTTTTTGTGACCCTTTCCGTAAATGTATTCAGGAATATTGATATTAGACATAAAGAAGGCGGGGTCGATAAGGCGGTAGAGTTATCTATAAGAAAAGTCAGGGTAAATAATAAAACATTGGAAATTCACCTCCAATATGTTGTGGTTCATGCAAACTATGTTAGTTGGCATCAAAATGGAAGTCACAACGCCTACAACAGAAACACTTGACAAAGGCCGTGTAGGTTTGGCTACCTTAGTTTTTGTACATGAATCGAGTGGGACTATAATATTTAGTATTCTAATGTTAAAAGTGCAAACAATAGCACAGACAGGAAGAATGTTCAGTTTCGTATATAAGTATAACAGTCACATTATGGGAATGGAGTGGATTGTTACCTTATCATAGGTAATACAGGCTAAAGAGCTAAACCAACTGTAAGTCATTTGTTTCTAATTATAGGAATGTTTGGATCTGCAATAATGCTTTCCTATTATTATTTCAAATTGTTAATTTTTTTTACTTGAACCAGCTTACACACCCTTATAATACAGTAATTTTTAGTTTACTTTAGTCTTTTAGATTAAGTTATAAGTGCCTTTGTAGATTAAGTTTGAACGACAATACAAAGGTATCATGATGGGTTTTGCTTTTATAAGAAATCTGCGTGAGGCCGGTATATATTACTAAATCCCTAAATCCTTTATTAAAGTTTGAAAATAAGTCCAACATAGTAATGTTACAATAATGTTTATTGTGTACCGTGAAATGTAGCTTCATAACACAATGATGAACATCTCCTGATCTTTATTTCTTTTGTCTGTCTCTCTTTCTGTATATTAAAGGGAATCATGTCAATAAGTCAGATTTGCTTGATGACCACCGTTATGCATGTACTATATGTAGGTTCATGTTGGGCTAAGCATTCCTCTAATGCAGGGGTTGGTAGGGAAGGGACGTGCATTCGAACGAAGAGGGCGGCGATGTCCTATAGGTTTTATCAAGATAGTTGAGGTGAGAAATCTTGCTTGAAATAGAAATCTGAGTTCGATACCTGATATTGTATACATGTGGTAGTTATAAACTTTTTATGTAAGAAACATTATTTTTGTTAGCTACTGAAATAAGTTATTCAAGCAGCCCCAGATAGCAACATGCGAAGGTTAATTCGCTGCTTGCATAAGCTTTCCAAGAAACAATGATATGCACGATAACTGACTTTTACGGTTGATGTGCTAAATTTTTAAAGTTTTCCATGCTGTAGGTGATTCGACTTATAGGAATCAATGGGAATTCATGATATGTTTATTAATGAACGTCGTTTATTACATCAAGGAGAGTATGCGAGATACAGCCAACGTATCACCAAAGACAAAGGAACCTAATGTTTCAAATTTTTGGTAATCATCTGGTTATTTTACTACCATTTGTGTCAATGTCACTGACTTAGTCATGAGATTTTGATATGTGCTTTTGTATGATTTTTTTTACAGGATTATAAGAGTGCAGCTGAATACTATGTATCCCTTTTTTGGTTCATGAGGTCTAAGCAGGAGTTGGCAGAAAACGCATGACACACGTTACATATTGGTATTGTCGATATGGGTCTTTCAAGATGAAGAGGGGTTGATGTTCTGATTTTTAACATCGCTCATTGGTGGAACTATTACAAAACTAAACTCGGGTGAGTTCACAATATAATTAATAGACCTCATAATAGCTAATTGTTCACATAAATACAAGTATTTATGCACTTCCAGGTGAGACGCTTGAAGGAAAGAAACATGTTTTTCAGTTTTATATCACTACTAGCTGAAAACCAAGTCAAGATTACTTCATCTTGACAGGTGGCTACTCCATGGTAAAAGTTTGGTTTATTAGTTAGAGACATTAGCTTATGGGGTTGATCTCAGTTTGTTGATTGTCAAAAAAAAAATTATAAATGATGTAGAGTGCTAGAGTACAGATTATATAAGTCTAAAAACTATAGTAATGTTAATGGTGATTGCTAGTTGATTCATGCATTGCATAATTGGTTCACTGAGGTGATATCTATGTTTCCGTAGATAAGAGAATAGCTTTACATTTAATTTGATGTTTATTCTTTATATATGGATTATTGGCTATTGGGGGTATTTATATTCGCTGACTTGGTATCTTTGGCGTTTCGTAATAACCAGGTTTTGAGCAAATAACGTTTCTCTTCCTCTTACCTCCATGTGAGTAGTAACATATAGAATAGTCTCATGTTTGGGTTGTATTAAGAATGCGTTTTAAATGGTTTCATTCCTTATGTCATAGATGATCAATGATGCCACTATCTGATTATACATGTTCTTAGTCATGTCTACATTCCTATCATTGGATTCACGTCCCGATTTCATTCACCAAATTTAATATTGCTTTCTTCTCTCCTATCTCAAAAATTTCATTAATCTTTGTATCCATCAAGTGTTTTTCAAAAACTTCTCAAATAGTTTGATCATGATCACTTTAGTTTTGCTACCTCTTGGTTCTCTCGCGGCCCATCTCTAACAATTAGAAGTATAACCGCCGTTATCCCGTTCATTAAATTATCCATGACATTCGTTTTTGGGTTTCCGATGTTACTTATTCTACTCGAGATACCCACGCTGCCACCATCGCGGTTTCTTTCCTTTCTTTCTTTTCGAAGTTTGTGTATACGGTGACCACATCTTTTTATACGTTTGTATTTGTGCTTTAGATTGTGTTTGTAAATTTGTGTAGTGTTGTTTAGCTAGGTAGATTATTGTGTACGCCAAGGACCTGCAAAAAAACCCTATGAAAAAGGCTAAAGAAGGACGTTCGTTGAATTAATATTTGTATATCAATGTCAATGTGTTAACTAAGCGGGTATGAGCTTTGATCAAGACATGTGTATCACCATGTTTGTTCATTAGTAAATCTGTATCATGATGACTATTTTATATTTTGTGCATATAATGTGATTTTAAAAGTTTGTTTATTTTAGTTACGACTTACAAGTTTATTATTTTTACTTTCACAGGTGCTTTCGACTTTGTGATGATGTATCGTGCCAATTCTACAACAACAGTAATTAAATGTTTCTTGGGTAGCATATGGGTGGAGTGTTTTATGCAAGTTCAAAACTTCAAATGCCTCCAATAATAAGATTTAACAGATTTAAAGTAATATTAATTATGGATAAATGTAGGTTGGATTAAGGTCATCCTCATGTAACGACTACTCTTTCGAAGTTGTTAGTAGCCTATGTCGTAGGTGTAGCGGGATGGGCCACTTTAACTAAGCCTATTCCTATAACATTATTAAACAGTTCATTTAGATTTAAACATTTCATTTTTAAAGTTGTATTTTACTAATCATTTTTTACCCTCCACTAAAAAATATGTTACCTTGAGCAAATACAAACCAACAAATAATTACAAGTCATGCTAGCCACATTACAAAACATAATGAAATATTAAAATTTTACATGATTTAACTAAAGAATAATGAAATTTTAGTATATTTGTAAAACTATAATCCTTGAAGCTTTTATTATTTGTTTCACGATTGAGTCAATATTACATCAAATTTTTTCCAATGAATTTATAATTTATAATGTTCAAAATTTGACAATGTATACATAAATATATCACATGTCAAATGAAAATCACAAAACGTGCACGCCCATTGGGCGGGCTCCCTTAAATATTAATTAATATTGGTAAATACCATCAAAATAAAATAAAAGTCGTAAATGTCTCCTTAATAAAAAATAACTTATAATTCTAAAAGATCGCTAATATCCGTACATAACTAAATTAAAATGTAAATTACAAAGCATGCCCGCCCATCGGGCGGGCTTCGAAAGCTAGTATGTATGTGTGTGTATATATATATATATATATATATATATATATATATATATATATATATATATATATATATATATATATATAACATATGCATGTTAATTGTTTTTGTCTTAATTTTATTTTTGTTGTTATATTGTTTAGCTGAAAATGCCTAAGACCACGGTTGGTGATGTTTCACAAACCAAACAATACATTCCTCAAGTTTCCTCTACTCCCGGCATGTCTCCCGCCGTTGCATGTTACTATCGTCCCATTGAAAATAGAAACATTCACGAGGGTAGAATTGTCGATCCATCCTACTATGAATTTGATCATATCGAACGATCGTTCACCAATATCCGTCTTGATTGTCTTTTCAAAATCAACGAACCAATCATTCCTCGCTTTGTTCTCGACTTCTATAGCCAAGTGACGGTGCAAACCGATCCCTATGGCCATCTCCTCATTTCTTTCATGATCCAACATCAATTCATCACTCTTACACTTGCTCAGTTTGGACAAATCCTCAGAATCCCATACACCGGCCAAGCCGTATACTCTAATGAATGGGATCTTTACTCACTTGAACGAAATCGTCCTCAGGGTGCTCCATACTATTCTGAGATTCCTAGTCCTGAAGACATTCGTCGACTGTTTGAACTAGAACGTGGTACGACTAGTCGCAGAATCAAGTCAAAGAATGTCGATATTCATGAAAATCAAATTCTCCTCAAAGAGCTAACCCCGACATGAAAAATTGGGAAGAACTCATTCGTGAGAATGCGTTTGGTACTGGCGGTCACCGTGATCATCTCATGGCTAGCATCGCCCACATGTTATATTGTATAGTTGCTGAAGAAAACTACAATCTGGCTTATCTCTTTGTCCATCGAATCATGACTGCAAAAAACACTCCAAATGCCAATCTTCCTTATGGTATGTTCCTCACTCGACTTTATCATCATGTCATGGAACACTACCAAGATCTTCGAAATGATTTCTATGTGCAAATTCATCCCACTCTAAACCAACTCACTCTTGTTCGTACTCGTCATTCTCGAAGTGACAAAGGAAAATCTCGTGGTCCTTTGTTTTCTATGCCTCGTGGTTCAACATCTCGTCGAGGTAATGATGATGATGATGAGGAGGAAAACACCTCGCGTGCTAGTACCCCCATCTCCCACTACCTATGTTGATGATCTCCCTGATCTTGATTATACCCATTATCAAATTCCTCTTCCTCATGAGCGTACCGATGAACTCCTCTTCTCCCGTCAAACGTCCATTATTAACCAGCAACAACAAATACATGAAGAAGTTCGAGGAGGATTCAAGTCCGTAGGAAAGATGTTTAGGAAGATGATGGGCAAGAAGAAGAAGTAGAGTTGTTGATGTGTTGCTTCTTAATAATATTATTGTTCTATTATGCTTTATTTGTCCAACTTATTCGGAAATACTTGTGCTACTTCATGATTGTCTCTTGAATGTTGCTTAGGCTTTAACTATTATTATGCTTGGACCTTGTTTATAACTTTATGCTAAATTTATGCTTCTTTTAATTTAGCTTATAATATATTAGTTTGCATACATGATTTGTTATTTGTGCATATATTTCATCATTCCTAGAGTATATGCTTCAAATAGAGCTTGCTGGAAACACACATTTGAAAAACCACCCATTTTTGCAAATTTTTGGTTTCTGGTCGCCTGGGAAAACACCAGATGGGCGGCCCCTTTAATTTTCCAAGGCGGTCCCCTTAATTAGTAAGGGGGCGGCCTACAATTAAGGGGACCGGCCATCTGGAACTGGGTTTACTGTTTTCTTTTGCATCGTGTGACCTCTTTCTCTAGTATCAGCTACCATTTCTCCTTTTAACCCAACTGATTTTAGAATCTCTTAAACCATTTCAAAAACATACCTAAATCAACCATTTCTATAGTATAAAGTCCCTCCAAATCAACAATCTTCATCTCATCATTCATCATCTCTTTCAACCTAAACCATCATGTCTCCACCAAGCACCTCCAACTCTAAGGCCTCCAAGAAACAAAAGATTGTTATCATCCCTCCAAAACAACTCTTCATTGACTTAACTAATGAAGAAAACACAACTCCATCACCTCCTCCTAAATGCTCATCTCCAAGTGCACCTAATGCACCATCCAAAACACCTTCCACTCATGGAACTTCCTCATCCTCCATTCCTTCAACTTCCTCAATCAATGACTACATAAACTCACACTTGTCATCACCACAAGCACCATCACCACATCCTACACAAGAACCTCTTTCCACTCATCTTACCATCTCACTTTCACCAGTAACACCACTTGATGCTCATATCTCATCTCCACCAATTACACCACCATTCTTTGTCAATCCCGTACCTTGGAGCTTACTTGAAGCTCATGGTGATACTTGCCTTTGTTGCATCCACAACCGAACCATAATCTTTGGTCTTAGAGATGAAATTCAATATATGTTTTCATATATTGAAGACTTGCTTACCAACCCACCACCACCACCTCCTCCACCATCCTCACCCATTATTCCCCCACCACAATCTTCACCCATTTCTCCACGATCACCATCATGCTCTCCAAATTAAGCATATGATATGCTTCATAAATAAAGCCTTACCACCCTTTTGTTTGCAAGCTCTATGAAGCCCATGTACTCTTTGAATGATGGGGTATTATTCTAGTTGTTATCTTCTCTAGTTGTTATTCTATTTGTAATCTCTTTTGATGCTACATGTATTGTTGTGTTTTTACACAACTTTAGCTTTAATATGTATGCTTCTATTTAATGATGCTTGTTTATAATGTTGTCACTTTATATATTATTGCATGTATATACTTGTGCTTCTAATATTTTTGTTTTGCAAGCATTCCATAGCTCGTCTCCTTGGTGCCCCCAAACGAGGGAGAGTACACATCAAGAGGGAGTTTTCATTCCGTCAATATTTCACGATTGAAACTTGTCGGCAAAACCTTTTTGATTCTACAAAAAGGGGGAGAAGTAAACATAAACTCACTAAAATACTTGTTTAAAAACTAATTTTTGATTTAATGAGTTTAAGTTTTGTAATCATCAAAAAGGGGGAGATTGTTGATATAAATAATGCTTAAAAACGTTATTAATATTTCTCAATAACTCTACGTTTTGATAATCACAAAATGTAAACTAAATTATGTCAAGATTATGACGTAAACAAGTATTTAGTAACAAATATTTACTTCTACAACTAATATCACTTAAGGTATGAATAAACTAAGCATCTTATGCATTACATGATCAAAGGAAATATTTTCTTAACACAAAATATTTTTTAAAATGACATTAACATTTTATATATTTTAGAAAATCATTTTCGGTATTGTTTTATTAAACTACAAAGATATGATTTCAAATTTCCAACAAAAACGGGCAAAATCTCTCCAGAAAAACCTTCCTCACAAAAAGACACACAAACCCAACATTCTGGAGGGGGCGCCCCCCTTAATTCCTGGGCAGCCCCCTTAATGATTAAGGGGACCGGCCCCTAATTAAGGGGACCGGCACGCTCCAGAATAATATTTTTTAGCCCTTTAAATACTGGTTCATTTCACAAATTTTCCTCACCTTTTTGCACTCAAAAATTTCTGATCTCATCTCCATTTCGATCCCAAAATCCTTTGATCTTATAATTCATAAGTCTTTGTTTCCAAGTGATCCAAAGCTTCATCCACACAAGTGCAAAAAGAATAACACTCCTCAACATCCATAAAATTGTAGTAATGTTGTGATTAGTTAGTATCATCTTGTAGTAGTGCTAGATATTTGTAAAGTGTTGTGTGAATTAGTTGATTGTAGATATTAGGTGTGTTGTAAAGTAGTGTAGTAGTTTTGAATTAGTTGTGCATAGAAGAAGGTGTGAAGTAAACAAGAAGAAGAGGTTGTGAAGCTATCTTGAAGAAGTTGTGAAGGTGTGAAGTTGTGAAGAAGTTGTGAGATTGGTTCTAGCTACGATTAGAACTCGAAATTTAGCTTAGTGTCGTTAATAGGTGTAAGCCAAGGTGTGTAAGGTTTCTACGCCATAAGGAGTTTGTTGACATAGTGAAGAAAACTCTCAAGTGTGGTAATCAGGGAGTGGAGTAGGGCAAGGAAGGTGTCCTTGTAGCTGAACCACTATAAATTCGCGTGTTGTGGTTTGATCTTTCTAACTCTACCTTTACTTCATTTCATTTCAATACTTACATTATTAGACTAGACTTTCTTATATTTGTTGACACTTGAATTCACGTAAGATCGAATCAAAGTTTTGAAAAGCTACAAAAGATTTTGAAAATAAATTTAAAAGACGTAAAACTATTCAACCCCCTTCTAGTTTTCCACAATGTACATAACATAAAGGAAATTAGTTTCCTTTGAGGACCCAAGCCATTACTGACTTGGATCTACCTCGGCATCAATGTAGTCATATTTCTTCATAATGATTGATGCACTATTGGGTTTGGTATATCTCCACTCCCAACATGCTGAGGCCTTAACAGCATTGCCCCTATTTGCCCTAACAGCATTTACTAGCCTAGCATTACTAACTACTGGTTTAGCAGTACAAACTGTTGGCCTAACAGTTTTAACTGTTCGGCTAAATTTTCTATTAATTAATGTTATTTTGTTTTGAAAGGGCCTTTTAACAGTTTGTTGTGCTGGTTTAGAATAAAATGACATTTGTTTAGCAATGAAAATTGTTGATTTGGGGTCAGCAGTACAACAGGCCTAACAATGTTAAAAGGTCTAAGGTGTAACACCCCCGAAATACCTGAATGGCAGCGGAATGGAATACCTGAGGGTGTAACGGATCATAGCACACAAGCAAGGAAATATTGAACGACCTAAAGTGTCGTTTGGAAAATACATCGTTTGATTCATTCAAAATATTCAGAGTTATGAAACATAGGTCCCAAAAGTTGGAAAAAGTTTACGGAAACAAGTTTAGTACAATCAAACGATAGTTCAAAGTGCATGAAATCCAAAAGTGACGCGTCAGCCTTGATACACAAAGTGACTCCATGCAATGCCATGAGGATATGCCTTAGTTACCTGAGAAATACATTGCGAAAAACGGTCAACATAAAGTTGGTGAATAATCATAGGTTTATAAGTAAAAATCTAGTGTACAAATGCCCTAAGTAATGCCATGAAATAGGATGTCCGGAAAGTATATACATTGGCTCTTAAGCTCATGACCCCGAAGCTAGACGATACTTGGCCCCAATGAGTGTTTACCAGACACTCTAATAATAAAGACATGAAATGCATTCGTTCCATTTGGAGCAACCCAAACACGAATGGAGGCGTCACCCTCGATAGATCTATCCACTCACTCTCGCTTAGTACTAGAAATTAACGGTCCATGATAATAAAAGGGGACTTGTCAAGACGTGGTAAATAGGCAACTTAAGCAATGTATGAATTTTATACTTAGGCATGTACACAAAAATAAGTAATGCAATGTATTCTCCCCCGTGGGATTTGAAATCAAAATATAGAATTAAAACAGGGCTATGAAAACTCACCTCGAAGTGATGGTACAAAGATGGTGCAATGAGGTAAATGTAGTCGGGACAATGAGGCGCGAGTACTAGCCGCAACCTAAATGAATAACCATGATCTAACTTAGAGCATGCCGAAATGAAATGAATGTACATGCACATGATGCTCATACCACTCGTAATTTAGAAACACTAGTTATCGTCATAGAAAAATAGTTTCCATACTTAGGAAAATATATCCATATATAGGAGTATATAACTTGTACGAAAAAGTTAACGTTATAATCCTTGTATCAAAACCTTGAAATACGTCGTTACGTCGTATAAGTATTCTCTCGGGTCATACGTATTCATTTGATAAGAAATCGTCCTTAGTAATGTTTTCTAGAAAATATACCGTTTAGTACGTACGTTATTATTTTTATTTGTGACCAAAAATATATATATAGTTTTGACAATGTTAAAACGGGTATAACTCGGTCGTTTTAGGCTCGTTTTCCTTGTTCTTTATGTCCACGGATTCGTCTTTGTGTATACTAGTATATTTTAGAGAACTCGGCTCTTTAAAGTTACGTTTAATGCCTCAAATTACCCGTCGTATTCTGCCAAACAGCAAGCAGTTTTCTGAAAAGTAGTTTTCGTCGTTAAATTTGTAAAAATCATATCTCCTTCGTTATAAACTCGTTTTAATCCGTTCTTTCGCCTAAAGTTTCGTTTTTGAATGTATTTTCTAAATATTTGGTCAAAACTTGGTCATCATCTACTGATTTTCCCACGAAATTAAAATAGGGACAGTAGGTATTTCAAAAGTTTCAAAAACCATTTTCAAGTCTCTAAACTAGTTCCATCCTCCATCAATCCACTTTCAAACACCACAAAGCTAGTCTAAACCTACCATACACCTTCTTAGGGTGTCATGGGTCCTTAAACATCACCAATCCACTAGGTCTAACAAGGGTTTCATATGTTTCCATTTCTAGGGCTTGAAAGTTAATATATACAAAAATGAAGTGGTACAAGTTGATGCATGTGTAAGATCTTGTAAGAAAAATATATAGACATAATAATAACTTGTAAAAATCATAAAAATGAGTTTGTAAACTTACTTGATGGTTTAGAGAGTTTAGATGATAAAAAGCCTACTAATCCTTGAGTTTTTATTTCAAAACTCTAACAAGGATGATTATACTAACTAGTTTATAATATGATCTTGTAAAATTTACCCTCCTTGCTCCTTGATCACCTTGGATCGATCCACACACAAGAGAAAATGGAGAGAAAAGTTTGCTAGTTGTAAGAAAAGTGATTTTTTAGTGAAAATGAGTAAGAAAAGTTTAATATATACTAGGGACAATTGTTAGGTGTACCATTAAGAGTGTTGGTGAGATTTAAATGCTTGAAGACCTTTAGGGGGGGGGGGGGGGGGGGTTGGCCGGTTCTAGGGAGTAAAAAGGGGGGATGTGTTGGGTGATTAGTTAGTAAAATTAGTATTAGTAATAAAGTGTAGTTAGGTTAGGTTTAGGTTTAAGGTTTAATCGGGTACCGGGTTTGTTAGAAATAAATTTTGTTGGAGTTATTCGGGTCATAATAAAGTTATAAAAATTGTAAAAATATGTCGGGTATAAGTACGGAGAGTTTGGGTGATTATCGTTAAATCTTGGTGAAAACCGTCGTTATTAAGTTAAACGTACGATACGTAATAGTTAAATTTCCAAAATACCGGGTAATTTAATATTATAGTTTTTATATTATAGAAATGAGTATAAAAATGTATTGGGATCATAGTCGGGAGTGTCGGACATGTTAGACACTTATCGTTCGCGTATTAGTGTTTATTTGAAATAAACGTACGTAAATCGTTAATTATACCAAAAGTATAAATTTAGTTATCCTACGAGTGGAATAGCATGCAAGTGCCCTAATGATGATATGCAGACTATTTCTAGTCCGTATGAAGTGTCCCTGATAATAATGCATGAATTCGCTCCTGAACCAATACGGTTACGCGAATTTGAACACACGTAAACTAAATTTACGATGACATGAATAATGCACGTGAATAGTGGTTTTCTCTCGGAAATGAATAGTGTCAAGTGAATAGTAAAATTTCTGAATATGTCTCGGAATGTCAATTTGACCTCAAAAACGATGAATAGTAAAACGATGAATAGTGATCGATGAATAGTAATTTGTGAATAGTAAAATGTCGAAGTTTGGAAAAATGACCTGAAATTGTGGGTTGTGACATAAGGCCAGTTCTCATTAACACTGCTCTGGGAGCCATGTTTCTTTGAGCATTAGGGTGAGTATATTTAGCAAAATCATTGGTGTTCACCCTAGAATTCCCATTTACCACCCTTTCCCTTTGGTGGTAGTTGCAATTTGCCTGAACATGATATAAACTGTCACAAGTAAAACATGCTTTACTATACATGACAAAATCACCTCCTAGTTGTTTGGACTTCAGATTATTCCAATTTCTCTAGTTACCCCTAGGACTTTGTGACCTATACATCTCTGCATATCTAACTTGTTTCCTAACTGGTTTTTCAACTTCTATCTTAGCCACATTAGGAACATCAATTTTCTTTTCTACCTTATCATCTGACACAAATTTCTCAACAAATGGTGTATAAAATGATTCACTGACCTCTTTAAAGCTTTCTTCACTGTCACTTTTATATTCAGACTCAGGCTTTTTGAGCTCCTCTACACTAGTGCTTGATAAATCAAGTTTAGGGGTTGGAAATAACCCAGTATGAGGAGGTGCAACAGCCTTATACTCTATACTTGTCTTGAATTTATCAATAAGTTGACACTGAATAATCCTATCAATGCTTTTAGTTAACCCAACATATCTCTCTATATTTACTTCAATGCTGTTTTTTTCTAGCTTAATATATTCCAATTCACTTTTAAGCTCATTAATTTCTAAATCTTTAAGCATAATATCTCTTTTTAAAACAACAATATCCTTAGTGAATACACTTTCATTCTTTTTGTAGAAAACAAGTTGTTCTTCTACAACAGCTAAACCTCTCTTATGATTTGCTAAATTAAATTTAGATTGGTTAAGCTCTATTCTTAAGTCATTATAATGCTTTTTAAGAGATTCATAGCTTTTTAAAGTTACACAAGATTTTGAACAAGCATTATCTGTATATACCTCTGAGTCAGAAAAAGCCATCAGTGCCATGTTGGTTGGAGCCTCCTCTTCTACCATGTAGCTCCAATTAAAACCTAGTCCATCATGGCCACCATTGTTTTTGAAGAAGTCTCATCCTCACTTACAGCATTCCTGGTGCTCTCTTGATTCATGGAACCTCTGCTTTCTTGACCTTTGCTTCTGTTATCCTGGTTTTTAGGACTTTTGCACTCTCTAGCAAAACTTATGACAGTTGTAACACTCCACTTTTGACTTGTCAAAACCACCAGTATCACTTCCATTGATAGTGATCTTTTTTCCTATCTTCTGGAAAAACCTCTTGGCCCTCATGCTCAGCAAAGCAAGCTGCCACTTCAAATCCATCTCCTCTGGATCATCTTCATGGATTTGGACAAGGTCCTCATGGACAAGTTGGGACCCATTAGCTTGACTAGCCAAAAATGCATAGATTGTATCATCACTTAAACTAGCAGTACTAGTTTGTGAACTAGCAGTACTAACTTTAGGATTAGCAGTACTAACTCCATAAGCAATATTATCATTATCTGTACTACTAGGGATTAGAGATGACACAATAGCCATATTCTAAGAGCTTGAGCTTGCTGGCCTTTTTACTTCCTGTTCAACAATCTTGAAGTTGTCGAAGAGATCATCAATACTCATTGTGTCTGGATCTTGTATGTTCCTCCAAACCACTACATGAGTATTCCATTCAGCAGGCAAGTTTCTTAAAAACTATAAGTTGAGATCTTCTTGTGAAATTTTTACATCCAAGATAGCCAGTTTACTAACAATCTTTTGAAGCCTGTTGAAGATAGAATCAAGAGATTCAGTGCTTGAATTACTAAAATTCTCATACGTCTATTTAAGAAGAGTCTTCTATGTCTTCTTAGTTGCATCATTGCCTCCAAACCTTGTTGTTATAACCTCAAACAAGGTTTTAGCATCCTTGTGCTTGCTAAAAGTTAATAGTTGCTCATTGGGGAGAGCCATCAGCAACATACTTCTAGCTTTTACATCATTCTTCTTCTGCAACTTCTCTTCTGCAGTAACAGGACCTGATACAGTTTGAGTTACAGCACCACCTTCACTTGTACCAACTTTAATAGTTGGATTGAATGAGTTGCCATTCTCTATGATGTCCCATAGAGCATAATTCTGTATTTGAAAGTATTGCTCAATTCTGAGCCTCCACATCTCATACTCACCCTGCTTGAGAATAAGTAGTTTAGCAATGGTGATTGTTTGAGTAGATTCTGTGAGATCTATCTTTGTTGTGTGAGTAGGGAATACTTCTGAATGGTTTCTTCAAGATCAAAGTTTCAGAACCAAGGCTCTGATACCACTTGTTGATCCCAATACACGATCTCCTTGATCTTTGTTTAGAAACTTTGGTATACCAAAGAGTATGCGGAATCTACTCTTTGATAGTTAGAAGAACACAGACACAATATCAATGTAACAGTGAACTTGAATGAACAAACAATATAACCAAAATGCGTCAATATTATTAAGCAAATAATACGAGTACTATTGCTAGTACTAGGCTTTACAACCTTGAAGCTTATCAAAAACATACATCTAACATCTTAACCTAGGATCTCCTTTTATAGACACAAGGAGTCCTTTACAAGATAACTATCAATATATAATATACATATCTTTCTAACTCTATAAGATAAACTCTAAATATCTTCTATACTTATCACTTTACACGTCTTCAATAACCTTAGCAGTACCTTCTTTCATCAGCAGTCTTCAGTTATGCTATGGCAATATTAACTTTACACTAGCAGTACTAACTCTATTAGTATTGTTAGTTATAATCTTCAGTAGCTCAAACATAGGCTTGGCTGTACAAACTTGGAAGTCATTTAATTCCCAAAAAATATCACAATCTAGTAGGTTCATTCTTCCACCGCCACAGCTACCAGAACCGCTATCAACATCAACAGTTTCCACCGCCGACACCACCGAATCTTAATTTAACAGGTGGTGTTTCGAGCTTGGGTGGTTTTGTTGTTATTTTGGTGGTTTCGATGACTGATATAATGTTTACAGGAAATCACAGCCGAAGCCAAGTCCAAACCAACACAAATCCTAAGCTAGCTCAACCCATATCAGACAACACCAATCATTACTATCCTATCCCATCTCCTTAATGAACAAACAGTCTTCTAAACCAAGACTCGAACAAAATGAAAAATTATAAAATCACAGTTTACTTCTTTCATGTTATAAAAGAAATATCAAGACCTTTGAAGGTGAAACATATGAAAGAAAGAATCATCACAGATCCTTTTTGAAGCATAACTTCTTTTATATCCAAAATATAAAGAAAAATTTATAACAAGTTTGTTATAATCGTTCTTTGGTTCGTTCAAAGCTAAAAAAACCAAAAATCATCATGTAGAACCTACCCGAGACCCTCCAAAGGATCTTCAAGCCGTGGTCTTTGTGGTCGTGTTCTTCCTGCTCCTCGAAGCTAATTAAATGTAGCAAGAAAAAGTGGTCCTTGGGTATGCATGGTTATCAAATCTGTGTTTAGGTTTTGAAACAAGATTTATTATTAGGGGTTATGATTTTTGATGATTAGAGATGAGAGATGAGATTTAATGAGTTTTTGATTAACATGGGATTGGGAGAGAAGTTTGGTGAGAGAGGGGAATTATCTTTGAGGAGTGTGTGTTTAGGGTATGATAAAGAAGAAAAGCTGTAAGCCCAAAGTAGAAGGCATGGACTGTAAACAAGATGCATTGCCCCATTACAAACATTTCCCTTTGTCCTTTTGTTATTATACTTGAGAAATAAATTGGATACATAACTCACTTAGAAAAATTATGCTACCTTTTCTTAATATTTTGTATCACACGAACAAAATATTTTGTTGGTTATTTTCACCTAGTAACCGGTTTATATGTTTATGCGGATTGAAACAATATCTAATATAAACATTGATTTAAATGTACATTTTGTAAATAAAAGTTAAATTAAAATGCTTACCCAGTTTGTACATTAAAGTGTGTCCATATAATCGGTTATAAGTTTGTGTGGATTGAAACAATTTGTACATTAAAGTGTGTCCATTAAAGTGCTCATAAAAGCTGTTGAAACAATATTTGTAAATTAAAGTGCTCATAAAAGCTGTTGAAATATTATAATTTACAAGGTTAAAAGGTTTAGTATCACCATAATATGAGATTTGCTATCTCCAATTTGCCATCAAGCTCGATCAGCCCAAGATTTCTATCACGGGATTCAAGTATTACATAATTGATAGATTAATTAAGTCATATTTTTGTTCGTTTGCAAGTTTATGACTGATACCTGTTGAAGTCATATTTTTGTTTGGATTTTTATATTTTACAAACATTTTTCTCTCTCTAAGACAATGTTTTTTCTCTCTAAGTTTTCTACACATTTTATTAAGAAATTCATCATCCAAATTTCATCTATCCGTTAGATTTCTTTATTGTTATTAGATCTTGATTCTACTGTTCATTTTGAATAGTTTGATATCAAATTTTATACTACTTATATAAAAATCCAAAAACATTTATTATTTCATATTTCCGTTTTATCCGTTTCTTCTATTATCATTTTCTGTTCATCTTATTCGTATCCATTGCTTCTACAAGATTATTTCTTCATTGTTGTTCTAATTCCTTTCACTATTATACTTTATGATCTATTGTATCCATAAACCCTAAAGTTTTGTATGGATTCAATTGATTCGCTTAACCCTAATTTGGTCCCACCTATTGGGGTTGATGATGGTGTTAAATCCAAACGTACTACTAGAAGTCAAGTTGGGGCTATGAAGAAAAATAAGCAAGTGAGAGGTTCTAGTAAATCTGCTCATGTGAGTTTTAAACAAGGAAATCAGAAGTTGGGTAGCAAGGGTTATGAGAATAGTAAAGGGATTGAGGGTAGTGATATTGGAGAAGGTAATAGTGAAGCTGGAGAAGTTTGTGAGGAGGGTCTGGATGGTGAGTTGGGGTCTAACATTGATACTCATAGTTTAGACTCTAGGAGTTGTGGTGATTCAGTTTCTGAGAAAGATGTGGAAGGAATGGTAAGTAAGGATGATAATTTAGTTGATGTATCTGATGTTAATATGAGTAATGGTCTTGGGGATGGTAATGATATAAGTGCTAGCATTAATATTGGTGATATTCCTGTTCCTGTGTCTGAAAATCCTATTCTTAGTACTAGTAATAGCCCTGTTATTAGTCCTAGAATTTTGAAAAGAGGTGAGGTTTTACATGTTAATGGAAATAATGCTAGTGCAGATTTCTCTTTTAATAATAAGGAAAAATGGCCTAGTTTAAGTTTATCTAGTAATGGTGTGAATTCTGGTAAACCTGTTGAGGTTGGTGTTAATGGTAATGTTTCTGTGAATGCTACTGTGAATGTGTCTTCTTCAAATGTTGAGGTTAATACTGATAAGGGTAGGACTTTTGATTCAGCTGTGCAAGGATTAAATGTTGTTGGGAGTAATAAACTTATGCTTATTCCTGTTAGTGTGAATGAAAAGGGTTCTAAATTTGTTGATTTAGACCCTATTGTTGAAGAAGGAAGTAAGTTATGGTCTAAAACTCAGGTAGGTTATTTTGTTGGGATGCAATTAGGATACAGAAATATAATGGGTCATTTGAGAAGAATGTGGAGGGAGTTTCAGTTGGAGGATATTATTGTGAATGAATGTGGGTTATATTTTATTAAATTTAAGGGAGAAGAAGGTATGCAAACTGTACTCGAAAATGGGCCTTGGCTTATTGATGGTAAACCACTATTTGTGCAGAAGTGGGAAGCTGGGATGTGTATGGCTAGACCTGAACCTACTAAGGCACCAATCTGGGTTAAAATCATGCATATTCCTCTTGAGGCTTGGAATTCTGATGGTATTAGTAGAATAGCTAGTAGGATTGGAACTCCAATCATTATGGATAGGATTACAACATCCATGTGTGATAATGCTTATGGAAGGGCCAATTTTGCTAGGGTATTGGTGGAAATTGATGCACATAATGGGCTAGTGGAAGATATTGATGTGTGTTATAAGAGTTTGGGTAAGACTATGAAATTGAAAGTTGAATACCCATGGAAACCTCCTGTTTGTAGTGTGTGCAAAGTTTTTGGACATAATAATGACAATTGTAACATGGTGGTTAAGAGTGAAGCTGTTAAAAATCAAGTTGTGGCTAATGTGCAATTGAATAATTCTGGTAGATCTGGTAAGGAAGGTGGGGTGAATGAATGGAAGACTGTGGATTATAACAAGAATGGTAAGAATGTAGGAACCACTTCAACTTTTAATGGTAAAGCTAATATGCAGGGTGTGAATACTGGTGGTAATAATGGGAATAGAGTTACTTATGGAGGAAATTATTATAATAGAGGTGGATTTTCTGGTAGGGGGAGAGGTAATATGTATGGTAGAGGAAATAATTTTCAAAGGTCCAATAGGTATGAGAATCAGTATGTTCCTGTTAAGAAAGTGAATGAGACTAATGATGAAAAGATTCAAGGTGCTAATGATAAGGGGAAGGGTAAGGTTAATGACATTACAAGTAATAGTCAACCTATGAATGTTAAAGCTAAGGTAAGAGTTAATGAGGTATCGGGTGTTAATGGTGGGGGTGTTAAGAAGAATGTTCAGACTAACAGTAATCAGAACAGGTTTGCTGCACTTGCTGAGGTTCAGGGTATAGATGGTAATGTTGTATTAAATGTAACTAAGGTTAAAATAGATGAGCTGTGTGTTAATGGTGATCTTGTTAGGGAAGATGTAAGAAAGAAGTGGCCTACTAATATTAAGAATTATTATCAAGAGCAGATTCAAGATAGTATTAAAAGAATGAAAGAGGATGGTATTAAGATAATGATACAAAATTTGGAAAAACAAATTAGTTTTAGTAATAGGAATATTGTTATGGGATCTAAAGATAAGGCTGATAGCATGGTTAAAGCTACTATGGTGGAGAAAGGTTTAACTGAGAATCAAGCGTATGCAAAAGTATATGATGAGGTTTATAGAGATGAATTAGAAAGAATTAATGGGCTGATGAGGAAGAAGAAACAGGCTGAGGTACATTTTTTCTATAAAACAGATCAAGTATTTACTCAATTTGAGGCTGAGAAGTGGGACGAGGAAAAACTTGAGATGTATAAAGCAGTTGTGGGGGATGATGTTTATGATAATTTGATAAAGCAATTTTTGAAAGACAATGAAGAGATTAGTGAAGAAGAGGTGGCACAAGTTACTACTGGGAGTGCTGATTTTATGACACAAGATGTGGTAACTAATGATGCTGATTGTGATATTGAACAGGTGCATAATCATATTGCATCTTCATCTTCTATAAATTAGTTATTATGTTAGTTCAGATTGCTGCATGGAATATTAAGGGGATGTGTAGTACCCTTAAACAAAATGAAATCAGGAAATTAATTAGAGATAATGGGATTAGTATGTGTGGCATTATTGAAACTCAATTGAGGAAGAAATTTGTTGATTCTGTTTGTAATAATGTTTTTGCTGGCTGGGATTGGATTAGTAATGCTGATTTAAGTAAGAAGGGGTGTAGAATTGCTATTGGGTGGGATAGATGTACTTTTAATGTTCAACTTCTCTCGTATACTGATCAAGTTATGCATCTTTTGGTTAAAAGAGTGGTTGATAATGATATTATGTATGTATCATTTATCTATGGAGAGAATAATGCCAAGTCTAGAAAGAATCTTTGGAAGGTGTTAAGTGATTATAAAAGTGGTGTTGGTAATTGTCCTTGGCTAATGTTGGGTGACTTTAATGTCATTTTAAATTTCAGTGAACACTCCAATGTTAGGAAGGCTTGTCATGATGGTATTCAGGAATTTAGAGAGTGTATGGAAGATATTGGTATGGAAGACATTAAGATGTGTGGTCTATTTTATACATGGATTCAGAAAATGAAGAATCCTGAATTAGGGATTTTGAAGAAACTGGATAGAGCTATGGGAAATGGGGAATTACTGAATAAATTTTCTACTTGCCAGGCGAGGTTTCTTCCGTATGGAGTGTCTGATCATACTCCTATTCTGGTGTCATATTCTGATGGTAATACTAGTAGTAAAAAATCTTTTAAGTTCTTGTACTATATGGCTACTAAAAAGGAATTTCTTCCATTACTTAGAGAGAAGTGGTTTTTTCCTGTCAATGGGTGTGCTATGTATGTGTTGGTTAAAAGATTGAAATTTTTGAAGAAGCACCTTAGGGATCTTAATAGAAAAAATGGTAATGTATTTGATAAGGTTGAAAGTCTTAAGGTGGAGCTTGATAGGGTTCAATGTAGCTTGGATAAAGACCCTTCAAATCCTATTCTTAGAGAAGAAGAGATGGTGTACTACAATGCTTATAAGAGTGCGTTGGAGGATAAGGAGCAAATGTTGAAGCAAAAGTCTAAGATTCAGTGGTTGAAGGAATGAGATCAAAATAGTGCTTTCTTTCATGAAAGCATGAAGGGGAGGAGAAGTAGGAATAGGATTGATGTTGTATATGATACGCATGGTAATTGTTTTAGAGGTGCTGATGTTACTAATCAATTTGTTTCTCATTTTCAGGGTTTCTTGGGTTCTTGTGATGTTGTTTATCCATTTGAAGAGCCTAATACCCTGTTTACTAAGAAGTTATCTGTTGAGATTGCTGTTGGGATGATTAGACCAGTTGATGATGTTGAGATTAAGGAAGCTTTATTTAATATTGATGATAACAAGGCTGCTGGTCCTGATGGTTATTCAGCTAAGTTCTTTAAGGCTGGATGGAATGTGGTTGGTGATAATGTTATTGCTGCTGTAAAAGAGTTTTTTCGAACAGGTAAGTTGCTTAGAGAAATTAATAATACGCTTATTGCTCTTGTTCCTAAGAATAGGACTCCTATGAAAGTTACTGATTATCGACCTATTGCGTGTTGTAATGTGGTATACAAGGTGATTAGTAAGATTATTACTAATAGGATTAAGCCTAGTCTTAGTGAATTAGTTGATGTAAATCAATCTGCTTTTATACCTGGGAGACAGATTAGCGATAATATTTTGCTTGCCCAGGAGTTTATGAGAGGTTATACGTGGAATAGTGGTGTCAGGAAGTGTGCATTTAAGATTGATATTATGAAGGCTTATGATACTGTTAGTTGGCAATTCTTAGAGTGGACTCTTAAGCAGTTTGGGTTTCATAATGTTATGGTGCATTGGATTATGTTATGTGTTTCTACTGCCTCGTTCTCTATTTATGTTAATGGTGAGACTAATGGTTTTTTCAGATCTGGTAGGGGTCTTAGGCAAGGTGATCCAGTTTCACCGTATTTGTTTACTTTAATGATGGAAGTTCTTACTTTAATGATTAAAAGACAAGTTAGAATGGAAAAGAGATTTAAGTATCATGCTCATTGTAAAGAGATTGAACTTGTGAGCCTGTGTTTTGCGGATGATTTATTGATGTTATGTCATGGTGATAGTATTTCGGCTACTGTGTTGAGAAGGGGACTTGATGAATTTACTTTAACTTCTAGATTATATCCAAGCCCTAGCAAATGTAATAGCTTTTTTGGTAATGTTCCTGATCATGTTAAGGCTGATATACAGTTATTAATGCCTTTTAGTGAAGGAACACTTCCTTTTAGATATTTAGGTGTCCCCATGATTTTTAAAAGACTTACTGCTAATGACTGTAGTGGGTTGATTGAAGTTATGATGAGAAGGTTAGGTGATTGGAAGAATAAAAATTTAACATTTGCTGGGAGATTACAGTTAATTGCATCTATTTTCTCGTCCTTGCAAGTTTATTGGGCTTCACTTTTTATGTTTCCTGTTTCTATATGTGAGAAAATTGAAAAATTGAGTAAGTGTTTCCTTTGGGCAAGAGGTGAATCTGTTAAAGGTATGGCTAGTGTGTCGTGGAAAGAAGTGTGTAAACCTAAGAGTCATGGTGGTCTAGGTTTGAAATCTATGCACTTATGGAATAAAGCGTTAATGGCTAGGCATTTATAGAACCTTGTTAGTAATAAGGATTCTAGCTGGGTTAAATGGGTGAATAGTCATATATTAAAAGGTAGAAGTGTATGGAGTGTGGATGTTAATATTAATGATTCATGGTGTTGGAAACAACTTATGCAGCTTAGAGATAAGATTGAGAGGTTTATAAATGTGAGAATTGGGAATGGTAGGAATTGTAATTTTTGGTTTGATAAATGGTGTTATGAGGGTCCTATTATAAAGATTATTAGCCAAAGAGTGATTGAAATTGCTGGTCTTAACTTGAAGGCTTGTATTTCTGACATGATTCATAACAATGAATGGGTTCTGCCTGCAGAGTGGATAGGGAGATTTGATTCTCTTATGAATATGGAGGTTCCTAGATTAATTAATGATGTGAATGATAAGACGGTTTGGATTAATAGAAATGGGAAAGAGGTGGATTTTAGTGTTAAGGAGGTTTGGAATGCATTGAGTGAAAATAGTCCTAAAGTTATATGGTGTGATCATGTTTGGTTTAATCAATGCATTCCTAGACATAGTTTTATCCTTTGGATGGCTGTTAAGGGTAGACTTAAAACCAAGGATAGACTTGCTAAGTGGTTTAGTGTTCAAGATCAGTTGTGTCATTTATGTAAAACTAAAAATGAATCTCATAACCATATGTTCTTTGCATGTCCGTATTCGAAAAGATTGTGGGAGAGGTTAAAACCATTAGCTTGTCTTGATGGGATTGGTAATAATTGGCCTCAAATCATTTCTGGAATTGTTAATAATCCTGCAAAAAATAAAATATGGAGTATTATTCAAAGATTGGTCCTTGGTGCTTCTGTTTATTTTATATGGCAGGAACGGAATATTAGAAGAATGCAGTTTAATGAAAGAGAGTGTGAATGTTTGTTCAAAATTGTGGTGGATACAGTTAGGTTTAAACTTATTGGACTTAATGTTAAGTTTTCTCCTGATGTTGTTAAGGCTGCATCTATTTGGAATTTTCCGGTTTCTAAAGTTGCTTATTATAGCAGTTTAGATGATGAGATTAATACTAAGGGTATTTCATTATGAGGATTATTACTATGATGTGTATTTGGATTTATTGGTATCATGAGAGTACTGGATTTTGGGATTGTAACACTATTTTTGAATGTGATGATGATGATGATTTCAGTGTGGGTGATTTTGATCAGGCTGGTTATTTGGGATATGATTATGTTTATGTACTGGAGTTGGGTTATGGTGACTGTATCAGGTTGTTGAGGATCTATCTGGTGTGGTTTGGTTCTGATATGGGGTATTATTTGCTATTATCAGCTGATGATTTTATGATATTTGGCTTTAACCATATGAATTTTCTGTTTATTTGGAAGTTGTACTCTTTTTATCCTTTACTTCAGGTTTTTCCCTCTTTGGGTTTTCTTGGATAAAGGATTTTAAGGAGGCAATTCCATCATGGTGAAGTGTTGAAGATCTGTTTGTGTCTAGATGATGTTGGATTCAGCTTTGAAGATATTAATTCTGGTGTTATGTTGGTTATGTCATGTTAGTTGGTCTATTTTGTATTTGTTAGTGATCCAAGTATTTGTTGTTAGTTATTGTTCTTTGCTTCCTACAGGAATGTGTCCTCTATGTAGTTTTGAGTATGGTGATGTTTCACAGTGATGTTGATTGATTTCAGTATCCAAGTTGATGTATTCAGAGTACTCTTGGCTATATAGTTTGGACTGTTTTCTCTTGTAGGATGCATTGTTGGTATTATCTTGTATTGAGCTTGGAAATTTGTCTAATGCCATTTAGTTTGTTGTTTTTTTGTACTATTGCCTTTTATGGCTTTCTTTCTTAATGAATTTACATTTAAGAAAAAAAATGTATGATTTAAGATCATCTTGCGATTAATTTATAAGATTGATAAATGATTCTCTTACTTCTGGGATACTTTTATTTGGAAAAAGTTTTGGCCTTGCTAGTAAGACTGTGTTACTTAATCAATAAGATGGGGGCAATATATTTTGAGAATGAGAGGAATATTAGGGTTAAATGGTGCTAAATATTAGGGTACTACTACTTGGAAAAGTGGGTATTAAGGTTACTACAGGTTCGGCCTTTATCAGATTTGGGTAAACTGTTACCATGGGTTGTTGGTTGACCTTTGACAATTCATTTATAGGATTAGACGAGTTTGTTATGAAATAATGTTGGGATGTTGCCCTTAACCATATTTTTGAGTCAATAATGGAGCTTAGCCTAATCACGTCTCAATTAGAAGTACCATCTTACTTACACTTTAACAATTTACATAAATATTAGGGTTAAGTCCATTTATTAGTAACGTACTTTCTCCAATATACACATCTAGTAAACCAACTTATTTTATTACTGATATAATCATTAAAACTTTCAAATTGTGAACAATATCGGAAACTTTCTTCAAAAACAATTGCATCGTTAGTCCTTCATACTAACGGTCGTTAGTAAATAACTTAAAATTTGATTTTCTTCCGTTTTCGTTTGTTTAAACATGTTTTCGTCCGTTCTTACACATTTTCGCCCGTTTTCATCCGTTTTTACACGTTTTTACCCGTTTTCCACGTTTTCGTTCGTTTTCATTTGTTTTAACACGTTTTCGTCCACGTTTTCGTTCATTTTTTGCGTTTTCATTCATTTTCTTATGTTTTCATCCATTTTAACACGTTTTCTTTTGCTTTTTACATGTTTTCGTTCGTTTCTACGTGTTTTCTTCATTTTGTACATGTTTTTACACGTTTTCGTTCATTTTAAAAATTTTTGTCCTTTTCATAGTTTTCATTCGTTTTCACGTTTTTCGTTTGTATTTATACGTTTTCGTTCGCTTTTGCACGTTTTTGTCTGATTTTCCATGTCTTCGTTCTTTTTCTAACGTTTTCCTCCATTTTTACAAGTTTTCATCCGTTTTTACACTTTTCCGTCCGTTTTTACACTTTTCGTCCGTTTTTACAGAGTTTTGTTCATTTTTGCATGTTTTTCGTCGTTTTTGTTCGTTTTTCTCGTTTTCATTCATTTTCTTATGTTTTCGTCCATTTGTACACGTTTTCGTCCAGTTTTACATGTTTTTATCCATTTTAACACGTGTAGAAACGGATGAAACTGTGCAAAAACAAACGAAAACGTGTAAAAGGGAAAAAAATAACATGCCAAAATGGATGAAAACATGCAAAAATAGACGAAAACATTCAAAAATAGATGAAAACGTGTAAAAATGGAGGAAAACATGCAAAAACGGACAAAAACGTGTCAAAATGAATGAAAACATGTCAAAATGGAGGAAAACATGCAACATCTAGGTCTATGGAATATACGATTTTAAGGAAGTCCTTGAGATGTTGGTTTGGATCTTCGGAACGAAGTCCATATAATGCACATCCGCTTTGCACCAACCGGATGGTGTCGGATCGCATGGGGGTCACATTGGCTCCGATGAGCTCAATGGTGTTTCGATAACCTTGGTGGCTAGGTCGGGAATATTCTCCTAAGGTTCGGGGCCTAAGAGGTTCTAGTGGTGGGTTTTGTTGTGGTGGGATGACGGGTTCAAAGATATTCCCATCTTCCATGATGTCGGGTGGTGAAGAGTTACGAACAAAAACACGAAGAAATAAGATAGACTAAAGAGATCCTAAAAAATAAAAATAAAATCTTACTAGAAAGGAATCTAGCAAGTAGACCTAATAAAAAGAGATTCTAACCTAGACAATAACTATTCCCCAGGCTGCGGCGCCAAAAACTTGATGCGTGGGAATTGCACCAGGCTTTACCTCTCGAGGGATCTTGAGAAGCTTACAACCCCCACCAGGCATTGTACCTGATCGATGTAGTATAGTATAATGACAAGTACCGGGGGATTGATCGTTCAGCTAGGAATAGTGTCGCTAGGATTAGAAAACCTAAAGACTAGGTCTAGAGATGAGGGATGATTCTTTTTGTATTTTTTATATTTTTTAGAAAGCAAGTAAAAATCTCGGGTTTGAAGGATATGGGCGGAATTAGTTGCTAGTCAACTAACTCAATACTAAGATGCAATCAAAATAAAATACTAAAAATGAAAATAAACTAAATTATACTAAGGTTGTGAGCAATATGTGGGAGAAATGTGTTTACTTAGATTTCACTACTTCCTAGATATCTTTTACATGTTAATTACTTGTTATAGTTGCGTGGATGACGGATTGTATTCCTTAATACCATTCATGGGGTGGCGTACTTACTTCCCCAATCCTATGAGTGCCTACTTCACTCCTATGTCGAGCCGGCTAAGAAGCTCCTAACATGGGATCATTAGAATTTACTCATGCATTAAATACAACCAATAAAACCTAGTACACATCGGTTCATGTTTCCTAAGACGTTCAAGCATGTTACACAATGGAGATCTGCCAGTTTTCTTAAGTCTAACATTGAAATCATTCATCCAATACAACCATAAACAAGTAATCAACACATAATTAACATCTAGGTTTCATTAGATCCAAGCAAACACAAGATAGATCTAGCCTAGCATGTTGAAATCAAGACAAGCACAAGATATAGACAACCAACACATAGACATATTGATTAAATTAAAGAGAAGACTTATCTCAATAGCACATGAAAGGATTCAAGGGTTGAAAACCCTTGTAAATACTGTAAAATACGAGCTAAGGTTCACAAAGTTTGGCCCTAGGGTTTCTCCACACAAATTCCTCCCTAATGAATGAAAAATAGAAAACTATATATAGAGTTTAGAAGGTGACGGCATCAAGAACAAATGTCTGACGCCGTCATCTCGCCGCCAAATAGTTCATCGGACTGCCTAGATCTGGGTCTGACGCCGTCATGTAGTCCCCTTATGCAGGCCGTCACACAATTAACTCTTGACGCCCTTCTTGTGACGCTGTCAGGTTTGCACTGGGTCGTCACCACTTTTACTCTTGACGCCGTCATGATTTTCCTCTTGACGCCGTCAGGTACTGTTCTCAGCTTGGAAAATTAAGTCTTTGGCGTTTTCTTCACTTTTATGCACCAAAAACGTCCGAATTGCTTCCTTTTCCAGATTTCACTCCCAAAGTACCTAAAATCACAAAAGGAACGATTTAGGGTAATATTTGATCAAATAAATTCAATTCCGGGCTTAAATGACCCCCTAAAAGTGGTTCATTTTTCGCCTCATCATATACCCTTACACTTGAGATTTGCTTGTCCTCAAGCAAATGCGCTTTTATTCTAATCAAAATACAAGTTAGGGGTCATTTAACACTAACATAAAAGTAATTACAACAAATAATCGTTCCACTAAAGACCAAAGACAAGCACGGAGGTCATATACTAGCACCTCACAAATAGTGTTTAGATACTCACATCTCTCGGGTGTAATAAAGTATAAATTACAATATGGAAACGGAAGATATCTCTCACTACCTATCATAGCAAAATAGATTACCATAGGCTTAGGAAAGGATCAAACCTCCACCACATGGCATAAGCACCTAGGATAAACTATCAAAGAGGTCTTTTAAAGGGTTGTAACGTTAGGTGTAGGGATATGGAATATACGGTTTTGTTGGATATAGGCAGTCTTTACTGGTGGAGAGTTAACAATCTTGGTTAATTACATGTACAATATGGCATTGCTAAGCCAAGACTAGACTCGACTTAAGCTAATAAATGAAAAATAACAAAAACATAAAATGAACATAGAATAAAAAGGGATGGTAGTCCGTATGCTTTTCTCTTTTCTCTTTTTTTTCTATTTTTTTTTTCTTTTTCTTGGTTTTTCGATTTTTTTTTTCATACACTCTTACCCTACCATCCGAAATAATACATCATAGGGAATGAACATTCCCCTTACACTTGAATATTTACATACTTTACAATAAACTAATCTAATGACTCGAATTAAGAAAATTAAAACACTTGGAGTACTTTTAAGATTAACGCACATATGGGGATAATAAATGATGTTCTTCCCCATTACTCCATAAATAAGTACTTTACCCATGAGTCCCAATCGTCCCAAAACAATATGTACAAGGATATGACTCGACTTAGCAACCATGTAATCAATTAGATAATTAACTTAGGGTTTAACAAATAACAATAATGCACTAAAAATGAGTGCATACACGGAAGGCTAAGGCGATTTGGGTGTATATTTAAGTGGGGTGTAACAAATTCTTCCTTTAAGTAAAATGCTTAAAGTTAGAAACGAAAAGATAGGCTCGGAGGGGTGTACTAGGGGTTTGGTGTACTAAAAATGAGTACAACGCTAATGGTGTGGGAAAAATTAATTGACTTAACTAGCCAAGTAATATGACTTAAATGGTCAAGTAATTATGATACGGATTTAATACAAGGGTGATCCTAATACCTCTTATCATGTAGTAAATCCTACTACATGAATGTAGTCTCACTAGCGGTCTCGGGATGCATCACTCACGCAAGTTATAGAATCTAAATGCTACCGGTACACTCATAAGCACTAATAGTGAATGCTTTTCCTATCAAATCTAAAGACGAACCTCACATATTTGGGTGGAAAATTTTTCTGAAAGTACGGTTATGTGCTAGTCATACAATCTCCTATCCATGAGACGCTTGCTACGGCTAAAGTTTCACTCCTAAATATTGTAAAAAAATTTAAATTTGGTGCTAAAATTGCACTAACAATTATTTCTCATAGTTTTATTACACATCTACTATCAAACAAACAAACTCAAGCGAAAGTGTATCTGTAAGGTATCATCATTTTACCCTCCCCTTACACTTAGGATGAACATTGTCCCCAATGTTCAAGTAAAGAATGTAAAAGTGAAATAAGTAAAACGAATGAAATCAAATACTCCCCTGATTCGCTCGGTATGGATAATAAGGTGGCCAGGTTAGATCTTCCTCCAAGAAAATGAACAATCAAAGCTTCCCTTCCAGAAAAATAAATCATCTTCTTGTCATACATAACCTGTAAATCCTGAGAAAACAGACAAGGTAACTTCGCATAAAATCGGCGGCAATCTACATATGTTACTAAATCCTAGAAAACAAAATAAGATATAATGCTTGTGGAATGATGTTTGCAGATTTCCTAGAGATTATAAAACTAATAATTCAACAAAAACTTTAAGACTCCGTTAGAAAAAACAAAACTGGTAAAATTTCCAGATTTTTACACGTGACGCCGTCAAGAGTAAACTCATGACGCCGTCAGAAGTGACCTGCAGAAATTCTTATGTTAAGTTTCTGGAAAATTTCTGGAAAAACTTGGTTCTACTTCCTGGAAAATCCTGCAAAACTTCATTATGACTCGATACAAGCATTTGACTCTAACAAATACGAATATACATGTTCACTTAATATTGTGGAGAATCATGATCGGTTTGTTTCTTAAAAACATATTTGGGGTTTCCCCTTACACTTATCTTTTACAAAAATACCTTTGGGTGAAGTTAAGACTAGGCCAAACAACAAAATAAAGTATTTCCACTATTTAGTTTTGAAACATGATCTACCAACAATAAAAATAAAGCATGCATACGGAAGCAAATAACAAACCAATAAAATAAAAATCACACAAAACATGGGTTGCCTCCCAAGAAGCGCTTTTCTTTATTTACGAGTCTTGTAGCTAGACTCAAGGTCATGGGTTACTACGTGACCTCATCGTTTGTTCCACTCTCTAGGTCGTCTTCAAATCCAGTTTTGTATTCCGGACCTAGTTGCAAGCATTCTTTGTAGAAACCAAGCATCCTATTCTTCACATACTCTACTCCTCTACGTCTATCCTCATCATTCCTATAATAAGCCGCTTGCTTGTGTTCCTTTTCTATATTAGAGAGAAGGCGGTATTGCTCAATTTTGTAAGGCATTTGGTAAGCAATCTCATCATTCTCTTCCTTGAACCTAACTATCCCTAAAGTCGGATCATAACTCATCCTAGTGGCCTCAACAAATGGTTTTCCGAATATTACTTGGCTTAGGCAATCATCTATCACCGGACGAGTGTCTTCTACTATCATAAAATCGATCTCATAAGTGAAATTACCTATAATCACATGCAATCCTTTCACTCTTCCTACAAAATTACTTATCAAATTCTTATTGGGCATCATCCTATAATCAAGTTGTTTCTTCATCACCCAATTGTAATAAGTCCTAGTCATGATGTTTACAGGAGATCTAGGATCGATGTAAGCTTTCCATATATGCATATGCCCGATGTTGCATGGTATGTTGATGTTAGAGGGGGTCTCCCATTTTGATAAGGGGTGTGCCAAGGATATATGGTGTCTCGGGACTATCGAATAAATCCTTATGGTATTCCCGTTCTTCCTTGGTGGGAAACTTATCAAAGTGCTTTTCAATAGTCTCTACTTCCTCTAATTCCTCTCCCTTATTAACCTCAACTCCCCTAATTTCATCCCTAGTCTCGGTTTCTACTTCAACTTCATCTTCATCTTTGTCACTTTCCTCTGTATTCTTATCTATTGGCTTAATGGTGACAACATTGACACAGTGGACATGTTTGGATGATGAGGGGTCCTTAATTTGGATTCCGTTATTGGTGTCCCTAGTGTCCTTCCTAGGTGTGGTTAACGCTTGGTTGTAGAGGGCTTTCAACAAGTTGTCTATCTTGTTGGTCATCTCCGTTTGTTGTTGGTTGAATTCGGTTTCAAACCTAGCTATGCGAGCCTCTTGAGATGCCATGAACTTAGACATCAATCCTTCAAGATTGTTGGTACTACCATAGTTGTTAGATGGATTGTTGTTGAAAGTACGGTTGGAGGGTGGACCATTTGGTTGGTAACGATTAGGCGGATTGGAAGAATTGGCTTGATTTTGTTTCCACCTAAGGTTTGGGTGATTTTTCCAAGAGGGGTTGTATGAATCACCGTAAGGGTTTAGCTCGGGTTTGAAAGTGTACCACTTATCTCCCGCTTCGTCGGTACGCGAGGATGCGTAGTCCACAAAAGCTATTCCGGGGAGTTCCACACAATCACGAGTGTCATGGGGACCACTACATAATTCGCAAGAAGAAGTGATTTTGTTCACTTGGCTTGAAGGCTTAGGAGCTTCGTAAGATTTCATGAGAAACGTGACTTGGTCCTCAAGTTCCATGATCCTACAGTCGGGAGTGCTAGAGTTGTTCGAAGGCAAAGATATTGCCTTGACCGTTTTGTTCAAATCACGGGGATCATTCCAACTTTCGTTGTCATAGAGAGCAAGATCTTCTATGAGTTCCCATGATTGTTCCGCACTTAGATCACGTAGCTTACCACCGGCCGATTGGTCAATGGCTCGCCTTGTGGAGAGATCGATATGGTCATAGAAGATTTGGACTTGGAGCCAAAGATCTATGCCATGATGAGGAACTTTTTGAGGTAAGTCCTTCAAACGAGTCCATGCTTCATAAAGAGTTTCATTTTGACGTTGTTGGAACATCAAGATGTCATTTCTAAGTTTAGTAGTTCTCCCCGGTGGGAAAAATTGAGCAAGGAAACGAGTGGTGAGATCATCCCATGTGGTGATGGATCCCGCGGGTAAACGTTCAAGCCATTGACTAGCTTGATCACGTAGAGAGAATTGGAATAGGCGTAATCGGGGTTGTCTCTCTAGTTGCAACATCTAGGTCTATGGAATCTACGATTTTAAGGAAGTCCTTGAGATGTTGGTTTGGATCTTCGGAAGGAAGTCCATAGAATGCACATCCGCTTTGCACCAACCGGATGGTGTCGGATCGTAAGGGGGTCACATTGGCTCCGGTGAGCTCAATGGTGTTTCGATAACCTTGGTGGCTAGGTCGGGAATACTCTCCTAAGGTTCAGGGCCTAAGAGGTTCTAGTGGTGGGTTTTGTTATGGTGGGATGACGGGTTCAAAGATGTTCCCATCTTCCATGATGTCGGGTGGTGAAGAGTTACGAACAAAAACACGAAGAAATAAGATAGACTAAAGAGATCCTAAAAAATAAAAATAAAATCTTACTAGAAAGGAATCTAGCAAGTAGACCTAATAAAAAGAGATTCTAACCTAGACAATAACTATTCCCCAGGCTGCGGCGCCAAAAACTTGATGCGTGGGAATTGCACCAGGCTTTACCTCTCGAGGGATCTTGAGAAGCTTACAACCCCCACCAGGCATTGTACCTGATCGATGTAGTATAGTATAATGACAAGTACCGGGGGATTGATCGTTCAGCTAGGAACAGTGTCGCTAGGATTAGAAAACCTAAAGACTAGGTCTAGAGATGAGGGATGATTCTTTTTGTATTTTTTATATTTTTTAGAAAGCAAGTAAAAATCTCGGGTTTGAAGGATATGGGCGGAATTAGTTGCTAGTCAACTAACCCAATACTAAGATGCAATCAAAATAAAATACTAAAAATGAAAATAAACTAAATTATACTAAGGTTGTGAGCAATATGTAGGAGAAATGTGTTTACTTAGATTTTACTACTCCCTAGATATCTTATACATGTTAATTACTTGTTATAGTTGCGTGGATGATGGATTGTATTCCTTAATACCATTCATGGGGTGGCGTACTTACTTCCCCAATCCTATGAGTGCCTACTTCACTCCTATGTCGAGCCGGCTAAGAAGCTCCTAACATGGGATCATTAGAATTTACTCATGCATTAAATACAACCAATAAAACCTAGTACACATCGGTTCATGTTTCCTAAGACGTTCAAGCATGTTACACAATGGAGATCTGCCAGTTTTCTTAAGCCTAACATTGAAATCATTCATCCAATACAACCATAAACAAGTAATCAACACATAATTAACATCTAGGTTTCATTAGATCCAAGCAAACACAAGATAGATCTAGCCTAGCATGTTGAAATCAAGACAAGCACAAGATATAGACAACCAACACATAGAGATATTGATTGAATTAAAGAGAAGACTTATCTCAATAGCACATGAAAGGATTCAAGGGTTGAAAACCCTTGAAAATACTGTAAAATACGAGCTAGGGTTCACAAAGTTCGGCCCTAGGGTTTCTCCACACAAGTTCCTCCCTAATGAATGAAAAATAGAAAACTATATATAGAGTTTAGAAGGTGACGTCGTTAAGAACAAATGTCTGACGCCGTCATCTCGCCGCCAAATAGTTCCCCGGACTGCCTAGATCTGGGTCTGACGCCGTCATGTAGTCCCCTTATGCAGGCCGTCACACAATTAACTCTTGACGCCCTTCTTGTGACGCCGTCAGGTTTGCACTGGGTCGTCACCACTTTTACTCTTGACGCCGTCATGATTTTCCTCTTGACATCGTCAGGTACTGTTCTCAGCTTGGAAAATTAAGTCTTTGGCGTCTTCTTCACTTTTATGCTCCAAAAACGTCCGAATTGCTTCCTTTTCCAGATTTCACTCCCAAAGTACCTAAAATCACAAAAGGAACGATTTAGGGTAATATTTGATCAAATAAATTCAATTCCGGGCTTAAATGACCCCCTAAAAGTGGTTCATTTTTTGCCTCATCACTAATAAATGGACTTAACCCTTAATATTACGCAATCAACAATTAAATACAACTTGTGTGTATTGCACGAGTCTGAATGCTCGTATTGCTTAATTTAAGGTTAAAACTAACTTCTTTTTTCTCGTATTGCTTAATTTAAGGTTAAGATGTCTTGGTGACATAAATAGTCCCCTTGAATCATCTATACGTAGTTGAGATGAGAAAAAAGAAGTTAGTTTTGAGAAATATGTAAGAGCACTTTCATCGGTGACCTGAGTTATAACTTAACTCAGTGCCACGTCAACGCCACATCAGCTTTAACACTTTCACCTTAACTCACAAAAAAACACCCTCAACAATAACTCAGCTTTAACTCAAATATTTTCAAATTCAACCCTCAACTAAAACTAATATTTCATTTAATAACTAATAAAACACAACTTATATTAATACTTAAAATTTAAACACACATTAAACTTAAAAGTTACTTAAAATTTAAACACACATTAAACTTAAAACACAAACTACAGCAAACATGAAACATAAAACTACGAATCAATAAAATGAATCATCCGACACATAGCCCTCGTGACTCGAATAGGAGGCACTCAAATCGTCCTCATTCGATGGCACACGTGGAAGTCCCATTTTCCATCGCCATTCTGCTCGACGGTTTCTCCGATCCTGTTTAGCTTTTGCTCGCGCCTCACGAGCTCTTGCCTCACTTTCTTCCTCTGCTTGAACACGTAACAATTCTTGCATATCCTGCTGAAACAGTTCTTCATTATTTAACCCTCTCCAAATGGGTTGGTTTTCCACCTGTGGATTGTTCACCGATTGATCGGGTTGTTGTTGCACAACCTGTGGATTAGGTACCGGTTCATTATCCGGTGTGATTACCGGAAAGATGTCTTCTAGTGGAGTGTTCACCGGTGCATTCGGAATCATGCTGGAGCTTGGGAATTGCTGGAAAAAGTCATGGTGACTTGGGAATTGCTGGGAGAAGTCACAGTGAGTTGGGAATTGTTGGGAGAAGTCACGGTGAGTTGGGAATTGTTGGGAGAAGTCTTTGCGAGACATTGTTGTGGAGATAGTTGATAAATTTTATGTGTGTTTGTGTGAGTTGTGTATATATAAAGCAGCCAGGGAATAAGCCTATATATAGGTAAATGTTTGAAATTCAAAATTTGAATTTGAAGTTTATCCCGCCCTTCCAATTTGAATTCGAAAGATGTTTCCACACGTTTTATTTATTTATTTTTTTGAATTTGAATTTTAAATACTATCCCGCCCTTCAGTTTGAATTTCAATTTTAAATACTATCCTGCCCTTCAGTTTGAATTTAAATTTTAAATATTATCCCACCCTCCGGTTTTAGATATTTGAATTTCTAAACACCCCTATATATAGCACACCAAATCATACTATTTTGCACACACTTCACTTTAAAAAAAAATTACAATGGCTAATCGTTGGTCTGTTTAAGAAGAATGCTTGCTAGCCGAAATGTGGCAAGTCGTTCACGAATACCATCGTGAATCCGTTTTTTGGAATAAGGTTACAGAAAGGTTCAACAAACAATCTGACACACTTGTTCGTAACAAAAGCCAGATAACGGGTAAGTAGGCAAGACTTACCTATGAATGCGAAAAATTCAATGATATTTACTTGAATTTGCAACCTACACGTAAGGTCAATGGTCGTCTTCTCGATGCTATGAACGTTTTCAATGAACGCTATGATGGGCAAGGCTTCAAATACATGCACGTGTGGTTGATCTTGAAAAACAGCCCCATATGGAATAGATATAGGAATTAATGTCCGTATTTATATTTCCGTATCATGTGTATCATTTTCCCTATGTTGTACCGTCTAACGGCAAGTTTCAATATTAATAAAATTTGTAACGGCTAGTTTCCGTTACAATATCGTTTAATGGCTAGTTCCCCTATAAATACAACTTTAACAACACTTCATACTCTCACACAAACACTATGGCTAACGATCCATCTATGGTGCAAAGGAATATCCTTAAACGATTACGAAATGAACAATAAAAAGAGCTAAGGCTGATTAGCAATTTGCTAGGTGATAAGGCGAAAAGTGTACCGCTTTTAAGGGGTCATTTAAGCCCGAATTCGTGATTATTTTATCAATTACTGCCCTAAATCGTTCCTTTTGTCATTTTAGGTACTTTTGAGAAGAAATCTGGAAAAGGAAGCATTTTGGACATTTTTAGAGCATAAAAGTGAAGAAAACGGCAAAGTCTCCAAATCCTTGCTGGGAACAGTACCTGACGACGTCAAGACTTCACACATGACGGTGTCAAGCTTGGAAAAAGATGTGGAAGTGGAAAATACACGTGACGGCCAAGAACACTTTTAGTGCAAATGACCGGACGGCGTCACCAAGGCCGTTAGGGTCAAAATGTATGTGACGGCCCAGAGCTTTATTCCTTCTTGACGACATCAAGATTTGATCTAGGCAATATGATCCTTAATTTGGCGGCGAGTTGACGGCGTCAGAAACTACAACGTGACGCCGTCAGGATGTTTTCTCTATATATATTTTTCCAATTTTTCATTGAAAAGGGTGAACATTAGGAGAACTTTGGAGAGCTTAAACCCTAGACGAATTTTATGTAAAAATATAGGTTTCAACCCTTGTTCCATCCATGCTTAATTGAAGATAAGTTTTTCAATAATCATACGATATGTCTATGTGTTGTGTGATTCTATCTTATGCTTGTCTTTCTTTTAACATGCTAGGCTAGGTTTTTATTGTGTTTGCTTAGATGTAGTGAAACCTAGACGTTGATTATTGGTTGATGATTTGTTTATAATTGTTGTGGATGATAGAATTCGATGTTAGGCTTAAGAAAACTGGCAGACTTCCAATTGGTAACTTGCTTGAACGTCTTAAGAAACATAATCGGATGTGTACTATGATTTTTGGTTGTATTTAATGCATAAGTGAATTCTAGAGATCCCATGTTAGGAGCTTTTAGTCGGCTCGACATAGGAGTGAAGTCAGAGCTTATAAAGTTTGGGAATATTGTACACGGCCCTACGACTAGTATTAAGGAATATAACCCGTCATCCATGCAATTGTAACAAGCTAATCAACCGGTAAAAGATGTCTAGGGAGTAATGAAATCTAAGTAAACATATCTTTTCTCATTATTGTTTCCACCACATAATTACATTAGTTTTTTTTCATTTCTTTTTATTTTATTTTGATTGCATCTTTAGTTAATTGGGTTAGTTGACTAGCAACTAATTCCGCCCACTCCTTCAAAACCTGAGATTTTACTTGCTTTTTATAAAATATAAAAATACAAAAAGAATCATCCCTCACGTCTAGACCTAGTTTAGTAGGCTTTCTAATCCTAGCGAACACTATTCCTGAGTTGAACGATCAATCCCCCGGTACTGGTCACTATACTATACTACAACGATCAGGTACACTGCCTGGCGGGGATTGCAAGCTTCTCAAGATCCCTTGAGAGGTAAAACCTGTTGCGAGGGCGCAATCCCGCGTATTTTTTTTTATTGTTGGTAAATCATGTTTCAAAGTAAATTGTGAAAATGCTTTATTTTGTTTTTAACTTCGTCTCAATTACATATAAAGGTATTTTGCAAAAGCTAAGTGTAAGGGGAATCCAAATTTGTTTATAAGAATGAAAATGAGCATGATTCACTACAATATTAAATGAGCATGTACATTAGTATTTGTTAGAGTCAAATGCTTGTATCGAGTCATAATGATATTTTGCAGGATTTTCCAGGAAATAAGGCATAAGTATTTCCAGAAATTTTTTGGAAACTTAACATAAGATTTTTCCAGGAATATTCTGACGGTGTCAGGAGTTACAACCTGACAGCGTCAGGTACTAAAATTCTGAAAAATTTTGCGAGTTTTGTTTAAACCGGAGTCTTAAAGTTTTTGTTGATTCTTTAGTTTTATAAACTCCAGGAAATCTGCAAACATTCATTCCACAAGCATTATATCTTAATTTGTTTTCTAGGATTTTTTAGTATATATAGATTGCCGCCGATTTTACGCGAGGTTTGCCTTGATTGTTTTCTCAGGTTTAACAGATTATATATGACAAGAAGATGATTTATATTTCTGGGGGAAGCTTTCAAAGTTCATTTTCTTGGAGGAAGATCTAACCTTGTTGACACACTATCCACACCGAACGAATTAGGGGAGTTTTTGTTTTCATTCTTTTACCTGCTTTACTTTTACATCCTTTAATTGAACATTGGGGACAATGTTCATCCTAAGTGTAAGGGGAGGGTAAATGATGATACCTTATAGGATACAACTGCACTGGAGTTTGTTTGTTCGATACTAGGTGTGTAATAAAACTAAAAGAAATACTTGCTAGGGCAATTTTAGTGCCAAATTTAAAATTTTTTACAACATTTAGGAGTGAAGCTTTAGCCTTAACAAGCATCTCATGGATAGGAGTTGTATGACTAGCACAAAACCGTACCACTTAAAAAATTTTCCACCCAAATATGTGAGGTTCGCCTTTAGATTTGATAGGAAAAGCATTCATTATTAGTGCTTATGAGTGTACCGGTAGTATTTAGATTCTAGAACTTGCGTTAGTGATACATCCCGAGACCGCTAGCGAGACTACATTCATGTGGTTAGGATTTACTACATGATAAGAGGCATTAGGATCACCCTTGTGTTTAAACCCGTATCATAATTACTTGACCATTTAAGTCATATTACTTGACTAGCAAAGTCAATTAATTTTCCCACACCTTAGCGTTATACTCATTTTTAGTACACGATACCCCTAGTACATCCCTCCGAGCCTATCTTATCGTTTCTAACTTTAAGCATCTTACTCAAAGAAAGAATTTATTTACAATCCACCCAAATGTGCAACCAAATCGCCTTAGCCTTCTTTGTATGCACTCATCTTAAGTGCATTATTGTTACATGTTTAAACCCTTAGTTGATTATCTAATTGATTACATGGTTGCTAAGTCGAGTCATATCTTGAACCTATTGTTTTGGGACGATTGGGACTCATAGGTAAAGTACTAGTAATATGGAGTAATGGGGAAGACATCAATTTATTATCCCCATATGTGCGTTAATATTTAAAAAGTACTCCAAGTGTTTTGATTATCTTAATTCAAGTCATTAGAGTAGTTTATTGTAAATTATGTAAAAATTCAAGTGTAAAAAAATAGAAAAAGAAAGAGAAAAACATACGGAATACCATCCCGTTTCATTTTATGTTTGTTTCATAGTTTGTTAGATTTTGATTAGCTTAATTCGAGCCGAGTCTAGGCTTAGCTACGCCATATTGTACATGTAATTAACTAATATGATTAACTCGCCACCAGTAAATATTGCCTTTATCCAACAAAACCGTGTTTTCCATATCCCTACACCTAACGTTATAACCCTTTAAAAGACCTCTTTGATAGTTTATCCTAGGTGCTTACACCAAGTGGTGGAGGTTTGATCCTTTCCCAAGCCTATGGTAATCTATTTGCTATGACATGTAGTGAGAGATGTTTTCCATATTGTGATATATACTTTATTACACCCGAGAGATGTGAGTATCTAAACACTATTTGTGAGGTGCTAGTGTATAACCTCCGTGCTTGGTTTTGGTTTTTAGTGGAACGATTATTTGTTGTAATTACTTTTATATTAGTGTTAAATGACCCCTAACTTGTATTTTGATTAGAATAAAGCGCATTTGCTTGAGGACAAGCAAATCTCAAGTGTAAGGGTATTTGATAAGGCGAAAAGTGTACCACTTTTAAGGGATCATTTAAGCCCGAATTCGTAATTATTTGATCAATTACTGCCCTAAATCCTTCCTTTTTTCGTTTTAGGTACTTTTGAGAAGAAATCTGGAAAAGGAAGTATTTTGGACGTTTTTGGAGCATAAAAGTGAAGAAAACGGCAAAGTCTCCAAATCCTTGCTGGGAACAGTACCTGACGACGTCAAGACTTCACACATGACGACGTCAAGCTTGGAAAAAGATGTGGAAGTGGAAAATACACGTGACGACCCAGAACATTTTTAGTGCAATTGACCTGACGGCATCACCAAGGCCGTCAGGGTCAAAATGTATGTGACAGCCCAAAGCTTTATTCCTTCTTGACGACGTCAAGATTGGATCTAGGCAATACGATCCTTAATTTGGCGGCGAGTTGACGGCGTCAGAAACTACAACGTGACGCCGTCAGGATGTTTTCTCTATATATATTTTTCCAATTTTTCATTATAAAGGGTGGAACATTAGGAGAACTTTGGAGGGCTTAAACCCTAGACGGATTTTATGTAAAAATAAGGGTTTCAACTCTTGTTCCATCCATGCTTAATTGAAGATAAGTTTTCCAATAATCATACGATATGTCTATGTGTTGTGTGATTCTATCTTATGCTTGTCTTTCTTTTAACAAGCTAGGCTAGGTTTTTATTGTGTTTGCTTAGATGTAGTGAAACCTAGACATTGATTATTGGTTGATGGTTTGTTTATAATTGTTGTGGATGATTGTATTCGATGTTAGGCTTAAGAAAACTGGCAGACTTCCAATTGGTAACTTGCTTGAACGTCTTTAGAAACATGATCGGATGTGTACTACGCTTTTTGATTGTATTTAATGCATAAGTGAATTCTAGTGATCCCATGTTAGGAGCTTTTAATCGGCTCGACATAGGAGTGAAGTCAGAGCTTATAGAGTTAGGGAATATTGTACACGGCCCTACGACTAGTATTAAGGAATATAACCCGTCTTTCATGCAATTGTAACAAGCTAATCAACCGGTAAAAGATATCTAGGGAGTAATGAAATCTAAGTAAACACATCTTTTCTCATTATTATTTCCACCACATAATTACATTAGTTTATTTTCATTTCTTTTTATTTTATTTTGATTGCATCTTTAGTTAATTGGGTTAGTTGACTAGCAAATAATTCCGCCCACTTCTTCAAAACCTGAGATTTTACTTGCTTTTTATAAAATATAAAAATACAAAAAGAATCATCCCTCACCTCTGGACCTAGTTTAGTAGGCTTTCTAATCCTAGCGAACACTATTCCTGAGTTGAACGATCAATCCCCCGGTATTTGTCACTATACTATACTACAACGATCAGGTACACTGCCTGGCGGGGATTGCAAGCTTCTCAAGATCCCTTGAGAGGTAAAACCTGTTGCGAGGGCGCAATCTTGCGTATCAAGTTTTTGGTGCCGCAGCCCGGGGAATAGTTATTGTCTAGGTTAGAATTTATTTTTATTAGGTCTACTTGCTAGATTCCTTTCTAGTAAGATTTTTATTTTTATTTTTAGGTTTTCTTTAGTCTATCTCATTTCTTTGTTCCTTTGTTCGTAAACATTACCATCCGATATCATGGAAGGTGGTAATATCTTTGAACCCATCAACCCACCACAACAGAACCACCCACAAAACCCACCACTAGCAAACCAACCTCCTAGACCCCGAACTTTAGGAGAGTATTCCCGTCGTAGCCACCAAGGCTATCGGAACACCATTGAGCTCACTCAAGGATCCAATGTGTCTCCCTTGCGATCCGACACCATCCGGTTGGTGCAAAGCGGATGTGCATTCCATGGACTTCGTTCCGAAGATCCTAATCAACATCTCAAGGATTTCCTAAAAATCGTAGATTCCATAGACCTTGATGTTGCAACTAGAGAGACGACCCGATTACGTCTATTCCAATTCTCTCTACGTGACCAAGCTAGTCAATGGCTTGAGCGTTTACCCGCGGGATCCATCACCTCTTGGGATGATCTCACCACTCGTTTTCTTGCTCAATTTTCCCACCGGGGAAAACTACTAAGCTTAGAAATGATATCTTGATGCTCCAACAACGTCAAGGTGAAACTATCTATGAAGCATGGACTCGTTTCAAGGTCTTACTCCAAAAAGTCCCTCATCATGGCATAAATCTTTGGCTCCAAGTCCAAATCTTCTATGACCATATCGATCTCTCCACAAGGCGAACCATTGACCAATCGGCCGGTGGCAAGCTACGTGATCTAAGTGCGGAAGAATCATGAGAACTCATAGAAGATCTTGCTCTCTATGACAACGAAAGTTGGAATGATCCCCGTGATTTAAACAAAACGGTCAAGGCAATATCTTTGCCTTCGAACAATTCTAGCACTCCCGACCGTAGGATCATGGAACTTGAGGACCAAGTAAAGTTTCTCATGAAATCCTACGAAGCTTCTAAGCCTTCAAGCCAAGTGAACAAAATCACTTCTTCATGCGAATTATGTAGTGTTCCCCATGACACTCGTGATTGCGTGGAACTCCCCGGACAAGCTTTTGCGAATTACGCATCCTTGCGTACTGACGAAGCGGGAGACAAGTGGTACACTTTCAAACCCGAGCCAAACCCTTACGGTGATTCCTACAATCCTTCTTGGAAAAACACCCGAACCTTAGGTGGAAAAAAACCAAAACATGCCCCAAAACAATTCTTCCAATCCACCTAATCGTTACCAACCAAACGGTCCACCCTCTAACCGTACTTTCAACAACAATCCTTCCAATAACTATGGTAGTACCAATAATCTTGAAGGATTGATGTCCAAGTTTATGGCATCTCAAGAAGCTCGTATAGCTAAGTTTGAAGCCGAATTCAATCAACAACAAACGGAGATGACCAATAAAATTGGCAACTTGTTGAAAGCCCTCAACAACCAAGTGCTAACTACACCTAGGAAGGACACTAGGGACACTAGTAGCGGTATCCAAATTAAGGACCCCTCATCGTGCAAACACATCCACTTTGTCAATGTTGTCACCATTAAGCCAATAGATAAGAATATAGAAGAAAGTGACAAGGATGAAGTTGGAATAGAAATTGGACCTAAGGATGAGATTAAGGAAGTTGAGGATAAAAAGGAAGAAAAGTTAGAGGAAGTAGAAAATGTAGAGGAATACTTTGATAAGTTACCCACCAAGGAAGAACTGGAATACCATAAGGATCTATTCGATGACCCCGTGACACCATACATCCTTGGTTCACCACTCATCAAAGCGGGTGATCCCTCTAACATCAACATACCATGCAACATTGGACATGTGCATGTGTGGAAAGCCTACATCGATCTTAGATCTCCCATAAACATTATGACTAGGACTCATTACAATTGGGTAATGAAGAAGCAACTTGGATATAGGATGATGCCCAACACGAGTTGGATGAGTAACTTTGTGGGAAGAGTGAAGGGATTGCACGTTTTTGTAGGAAACTTTACATACATTACCAATTTTGTGATTGTAGAAGATATTCGTCTGGTAATAGATGGTTGTTTAAGTCAAGTAGTATTCGGAAAGCCATTTGTTAAGGCCTCTAAGATGAATTATGACCCGTCCCTCGGGATAGTTAGATTCAAGGATGAAAACGATGAAATAGCTTACCAAATGCCCTATAAGATTGAACAATTCCGTCTTCTATCAAACCTTGAAAAGGAACACAAGCAAGCGGTCTACTATAGGAATGATGAGGATAGACGTAGAGGAGTAGACTATGTCATGAGTAGAATATTCGGTTTCTACAAGGAATGTTTGCAACTAGGTCCGGAATACAAAACTAAAATTGAGAATGACCTAGAAAATGTGACCGATGACGAGATCACGTAATTGCCCGTGACCTTGAGTCTAGCTACAAGACTCATTAATAAAGAAAAGCGCTTCTTGGGAGGCAACCCATGTTTTGTGTGTTTTTATTTGTTTGATTTTATTTGTTTCCGTATGTGTGTTTTATTTTTATTGTTGGTAAATCATGTTTCAAAGTAAATTGTAAAAATGCTTTATTTTGTTTTTAACTTCGTCTTAATTACATATAAAGGTATTTTGCAAAAGCTAAGCGTAAGGGAAATCCAAATTTGTTTATAAGAATGAAAATGAGCATGATTCACTACAATATTAAATGAGCATGTATATTAGTATTTGTTAGAGTCAAATGCTTGTATTGAATCATAATGATGTTTTGCAGGATTTTTCAGGAAATAAGGCATAAGTTTTTCCAGAAATTTTCTGGAAACCTAACATAAGATTTTTCCAGGAACATTCTGACGGCGTCAGGTACTAAAATTCTGAAAAATTTTGCGAGTTTTGTTTAAACTTGAGTCTTAAAGTTTTTGTTGATTCTTTAGTTTTATAAACTCTAGGAAATCTGCAAACATTCATTCCACAAGCATTATATCTTAATTTGTTTTCTAGGATTTTTTAGTATATATAGATTGCCACCGATTTTACGCGAGATTTGCCTTGATTGTTTTCTCAGGTTTAACAGGTTATATATGACAAGAAGATGATTTATATTTCTGGAGGGAAGCTTTCAAAGTTCATTTTCTTGGAGGAAGATCTAACCTTGTTGACACACTATCCACACCAAACGAATCAGGGGAGTATTTGTTTTCTTTCTTTTACCTGCTTTACTTTTACATCCTTTAATTGAACATTAGGGACAATGTTCATCCTAAGTATAAGGGGAGGGTAAATGATGATACCTTATAGGAAACAATTGCACTTGAGTTTGTTTGTTCGATAGTAGGTGTGTAATAAAACTAAGAGAAATACTTGCTAGGGCAATTTTAGCACCAAATTTAAAATTTTTTACAACATTTAGGAGTGAAGCTTTAGCCTTAACAAGCGTATCATGGATAGGAGTTGTATGACTAGCACAAAACCGTACCACTTAAAAAATTTTCCACCCAAATATGTGAGGTTCGCCTTTAGATTTGATAGAAAAAGCATTCATTATTAGTGCTTATTAGTGTACCAGTAGTATTTAGATTCTAGAACTTGCGTTAGTGATACATCCCGAGACCGCTAGCAAGACTACATTCGTATGGTTAGGATTTACTACATGATAAGAGACACTAGGATCACCCTTGTGTTTAAAACTGTATCATAATTACTTGACCATTTAAGTCATATTACTTGACTAGCGAAGTCAATTAATTTTCCCACACCTTAGCGTTATACTCATTTTTAGTACACGATACCCCTAGTACACCCCTCTGAGCCTATCTTTTCGTTTCTAACTTTAAGCATCTTACTTAAAGGAAGAATTTAGTTACAATCCACCCAAATGTGCAACCAAATCACCTTAGCCTTCCTTGTATGCAATCATCTTTAGTGCATTATTGTTACATGTTTAAACCCTTAGTTGATTATCTAATTGATTACATGGTTGCTAAGTCGAGTCATATCTTGTACATATTGTTTTGGGACGATTGGGACTCATAGGTAAAGTACTAGTAATATGGAGTAATGGGGAAGACATCAATTTATTACGCCCATATGTGCGTAAATATTTAAAAAGTACTCCAAGTATTTTGATTATCTTAATTCGAGTCATTTGAGTAGTTTATTGTAAAGTATGTAAAAATTCAAGTGTAAAAAAATAGAAAAAGAAAGAGAAAAACATACGGAATACCATCCCATTTCATTTTATGTTTGTTTCATAGTTTGTTAGATTTTGAATAGCTTAAGTCGAGTCGAGTCTTGGCTTAGCAACGCCATATTGTACATGTAATTAACCAAGATGATTAACTCGCCACCAGTAAATATTGCCTTTATCCAATAAAACCGTGTTTTCCATATCCCTACACCTAACGTTATAACCCTTTAAAAGACCTCTTTGATAGTTTATCCTAGGTGCTTACGCCAAGTGGTGGAGGTTTGATCCTTTCCCAAGCCTATGGTAATCTATTTGCTATGACAGGTAGTGAGAGATGTTTTCCATATTTTGATATATACTTTATTACACCCGAGAGATGTGAGTATCTAACACTATTTGTGAGGTGCTAGTGTATAACCTCCGTGCTTGTTTTTGGTTTTTAGTGGAACGATTATTTGTTGTAATTACTTTTATATTATTGTTAAATAACCCCTAACTTGTATTTTGATTTGAATAAAAGCGCATTTGCTTAAGGACAAGCAAATCTCAAGTGTAAGGGTATTTGATAAGGCGAAAAGTGTACCGCTTTTAAGGGGTTATTTAAGCCCGAATTCGTGATTATTTGATCAATTACTGCCCTAAATAGTTTCTTTTGTCATTTTAGGTACTTTTGAGAAGAAATCTGGAATAGGAAGCATTTTGGACGTTTTTGGAGCATAAAAGTGAAGAAAACGGCAAAGTCTCCAAATCCTTGCTGGGAACAGTACCTGACAACGTGAAGACTTCACATATGACGGCGTCAAGCTTGGTAAAAGATGTGGAAGTGGAAAATACACATGACAACCCATAATATTTTTAGTGCAATTGACCTGACGGCGTCACCAAGGCCGTCAGGGTCAAAATGTATGTGACGGCCCAGAGCTTTATTCCTTCTTGACGACGTCAAGATTGGATCTAGGCAATACAATCCTTAATTTGGCGGCGAGTTGACGGCGTCAGAAACTACAACGTGACGCCGTCAGGATGTTTTCTCTATATATATTTTTCTAATTTTTCATTGTAAAGGGTGGAATATTAGGAGAAATTTGGAGAGCTTAAACCCTAGATGAATTTTATGTAAAAATAAGGGTTTCAACCCTTGTTCCATCCATGCTTAATTAAAGATAAGTTTTCCAATAATCATATGATATGTCTATGTGTTGTGTGATTCTATCTTATGCTTGTCTTTCTTTTAACATGCTAGGCTAGGTTTTTATTGTGTTTGCTTAGATGTAGTAAAACCTAGACGTTGATTATTGGTTGATGGTTTGTTTATAATTGTTGTGGATGATTATATTCGATGTTAGGCTTAAGAAAACTGGCAGACTTCCAATTGGTAACTTGCTTAAACGTCTTAAGAAACATGATCGGAGGTGTACTACGATATTTGATTGTATTTAATGCATAAGTGAATTCTAGTGATCCCATGTTAGGAGCTTTTAGTCGGCTCGACATAGGAGTGAAGTCAGAGCTTATAGAGTTAGGGAATATTGTACACGACCCTACGACTAGTATTAAGGAATATAACCCGTCATCCATGCAATTGTAACAAGCTAATCAACCGGTAAAAGATATCTAGGGAGTAATGAAATCTAAGTAAACACATCTTTTCTCATTATTGTTTCCACCACATAATTACATTAGTTTATTTTCATTTCTTTTTATTTTATTTTGATTGCATCTTTAGTTAATTGGGTTAGTTGACTAGCAACTAATTCCGCCCACTCCTCCAAAACCTGAGATTTTACTTGCTTTTTATAAAATATAAAAATACAAAAAGAATCATCCCTCACCTCTAGACCTAGTTTAGTAGGCTTTCTAATCCTAGCGAACACTATTCCTGAGTTGAACAATCAATCCCCCGGTACTTGTCACTATACTATACTACAACGATCAGGTACACTGCCTGGCGGGGATTGCAAGTTTCTCAAGATCCCTTAAGAGGTAAAACCTGTTGCGATGGCGTAATCCCGCGTATCACTAGGTGAGATAACAAGAATTATGTTGCAGATAGAAGATCATGCTCCAAAGATCGAAAGGTTACGTGAGCTGCCTTAATACCATCCAATTATCAGGGTCGGTTTAGAAACTCTATTAAGAAATGATGAAACGGATCTGCAACTTCAGGTCGCCTTGAAAATGGTTAGGGAACAAGTGTTGCAAGTGTGGGAGGAGAAGTCAGATCTCATCGACAATTACAAATCTATATAAAAACTTATTAGTTGTATCATTTTTCTTAGTTTGTATGTTTTTCTTGCGTTGTATTGAACATTTTCTTGCGTTGTATTGAACATTTTTCTTGCATTGTAATGAACTAAGGGGGGTATTTTGCAATTTCTATTATCTTTTATTCCAAATGTTATAAACTTTAGAGGGGCTAAAAGTGTCAAAAAAAGTTTTTTTTTTTACACAAGTCACCCTTAACGCCGGGTTAAAGGCTTAACCTGGCTCGTTAACGCACATTTAACGCAACATGATGCAAAGGCTAACGTGCCTTTAACGCAATAAGTGCTCTAAGGATAAAAAGAACATAGTAGGTTATCAAGGGACTATTCATGTCACCAACTCTAATTCATTTCGACTACACATTGTGTAGAAATAGTGCTCTCCAAACAGAATCATTTCTTGCGACAAAACACACATAAAAAAAAAAAAAAAAAAAAAAAAAAAAGATCTCAATCTCAATCTGAAACCTAAATCCGACCAAAATGCAGTACAAAAACCTAGGAAGATCAGGCCTAAAAGTATCCCAGCTCTCATACGGAGCATGGGTAAGTTTCGGCAACCAAATCGATGTAAAAGAAGCCAAAACCCTCCTCCAGACATGCCGCGATCATGGCGTAAACTTTTTCGACAACGCGGAAGTTTACGCCAACGGGCGAGCGGAAGAAATCATGGGACAAGCCATCCGTGAACTTGGTTGGAAAAGATCAGACATTGTTGTGTCCACAAAGATCTTTTGGGGTGGGCCGGGACCAAATGACAAAGGTTTGTCTAGGAAACATATTATCGAAGGTACGAAAGCTTCGTTGAAGAGATTAGATATGGAATATGTTGATTTGATATATTGCCATAGGCCTGATATTATAACACCTATTGAGGAGACTGTTAGAGCTATGAATTTTGTGATTGATCAAGGTTGGGCTTTTTATTGGGGGACTAGTGAGTGGTCTGCTCAGCAGATTACCGAAGCGTGTGAGGTTGCCAAAAGGTTGGATTTGGTTGGGCCTATTGTTGAGCAGCCTGAGTATAATATGTTTGCTAGGCATAAGGTATATATCCGATTTTAATTGGTTTCGTTTTGTTGTTTGGATTGTGATATATGTAGATTAGCTTATGCAAACTTAGGAAGTGTTTGCGATTGCATGTTTTCGGTGCTTATTGATGGAGTATTTGGATTGCTTATATTACTTCTTAGATGCTTATTTTTGGAGCAAGTAAGCAGTTTTGAGTGTTTAGGAAGAAGAAGAAAAATGATTCTCTAATTATTGCAGAGTATATATTAAGGGGGTGTTTGTTTAAGCTTATATGTAGGCTTATGAGCTTATTTGTTATATTTCATAAGCCCCAATTTTCTGGCTTATTTTAAGACTTACAAACTTATTTGTTTTCATTATTCAGATTGCTATGTGGATTGATTGATTGTATTGAAGCTTTATTTAGGGGGTGTTTGGGATTGCTTATTGAAAATAGATTATACGTTTTGAAAACTCATAATAAGATAATCAGCTGTTACAAAACATGATTCTGATATTTAGTGTTTGGATTTAATTTTGCTGTATGATTAAGCAATAATCATATAATCAGTTTTCTAGCTTTCTGAGTGTTTGGCACATCTGATTATTAAAGTACTTAACATGTAAAATGACTAAATGGTGAGGGTTTACCTGGTTTGTGAGTGTGTGGTAGTGGGCATTTGTCAGCCAAAAGGTCGAAACCAAGGTTAAACATACATCAGATTGTTTTTTCTGTGACTTGTAAAGAGTTAAGGGGGTGTTTCTTTTTTTTTTTTTTGTTACCTAAGAGAGTGTATGGGGTCCACACCTATATAAGCCACTTATTGAGGAAGGCATTACAATCCATGCCTTGTAGAGATATAGACCAGGTGAGCGCGGTTCCGGAACCGCACGGAACCGAACCGGAACCGCGAGAACCGAGAACCGAAAAATGGATGGCCGAGGAACCGAGAACCGGACCGAGTAACATGTCTCGGTTCCGTTTCAGTTCTCAGTCCGGTTCAGTTCCTTGCGGGTCTAACCGATTGGAACTGAAATTTTTAAGAAAAATGCATTTCTTTCAACGGGATATCTAGTCGTAATTAATTAGGTGAATTGTGATATATGTATTTCTTTCAACGCATTCTAGACCATGCCACATTCAACAAATACACAAGATAAAAGGATTCCTAGTATTAGTTCTCGGCAAACTTGTATGAGCTTAACTGATAAATACTATACATCTTTAACTGATAAATACTATACATCTTTTTACATGTTCTCAAGCAAATAGGGGAGTGTGAAGCTTGTTGCAACTTTGCCTTTTTTTTATTTACGATGTAGTCTGTATAAATTTTAAAGCAACTCACTGGCATAGTTTTTAAAAATGAAACAACCTACTTAGCCCCAAATATAGAACTATATAAACTAATAGGCTCATGTTCATAATATTAATACAATAAGAATGGGTTTAGATGAAAGTATGACAAACATCCACTTTTTTCTCAAGTTAAGACGTTATCTAGTGCTATTGGATTATACCAAGTTAAATCATTTTATGGCTTCCTTCTACTGAAATACTTGAAGAATGTTGGTAGTAACCATAATTTCAGTTAGCTTTTTCTTGCCACTATACCTCCCTTACGAAGTTATAAAAATCTACTTCAGTTATTAAAATCAATTAGCTTTTTCTTGCATTATCATGTTTTCTAAAACAAGATGTAAATCTCTTATGAAAATTTTAGTGATGAAGAGTTTTGTTGGGAAATTAGATATTTAGAGTATAATTTAATTTAACGGTAGAACTTAACATAAAGGAGAAACAAGGTTTATTGAGTAATATACAATCGGACGGTTCTTTGGTTCCAGAACCGATACCCGCGGTTCCGAACCGAACCGAGAACCGCAATTTCCAATAATGAAGAACCGGACCGCAGTTCTAAAATTCGGTTCTCGGTTCCGATCGGTTCTCGGTCTATTTGCTCACCCACCAACTAAAGGAAATAGTGGGTCCCACTTAGAAAAGAAATAATATTAAATGGGTTTGTAGACTCATTCTCTTAGCTAACGAAAAAAAAAAAAAAAAAAAAAAAAAAAAAAAAAAAAAAAAGACCCCGTAGTTAAGTAAAATAAACACTCCTACATTATACATAAATTGTTACTAAAAGAACATTTGACATATAATATTGAAGAAGGCCCCAGTTGATGGAGCCCACTTGCCCACAAAAAGAACCCTGTGATTACATAATATCAAAACATAGTGCCTCTTTTTTGCCTATTTATTAGTACTCCGTAGTATAATAACCATATCAGGTTAGCTTTCTGTTTTCTTTTTCTTCATCTTCATGTAAGGTTTCATCTGCCAGTGTTTGAAGGTCTAGAAACACAAATAATTGATTATCAAAAGTCTTTTTCCAAACACTACAAACTGATTGGTTGCGTTTCTGAATAGTGATAATCAGCTCATCTAGATCCAAACACAATTTCAAACGCCCCTTTAGTTTATCTGTATTTAGGGAGTGTTTGGGATTCTGTGTATTTGATGGGTTATTAATAGGGTGTTTATGATTGCTTAGTTTAGTGGTTATATGCATATCCCTGAGTAGATCAGCGGTTTTGAGTGTTTCAGTAAACCTACTTCTTTGCCTTCTTAGAGTATATAGGTAATTGAAAATATGCGGGTAGCTTGTGTTGGATTACTTATTTTTAGCTGCTTATTCTCTTAAAAAAATAAGTTTGTTGTTAACTACTTGTATCTCAGTGATTATGTATACTTAAAAGAGCAGATAAACAGTTTTATCTTGTTCTCTTAAAAAAAATAAGTTTGTTGTTAACTACTTGTATCTCAGTGATTATGTATACTTAAAAGAGCAGATAAACAGTTTTATCCAAACAGTTTTTTTTAAACAAATAAGCTGACGAGAAGTCCCAAAACCTTCTTGGTACATGCTTATCTTTTCAGCAGAATAAGCAATCCCATACACCCCTGGCTTACTGCTTTTTATAAAAGAAAAAAACACTTTTTGATGCTTAATGGATTGTTTAGCATATATTTGATAAAAAGAAGCACAAGTTATTACATTGGTAGGTGTTTATTTTAAAGTACCTCTAAGCATAGGCTAAAACTCTGCATGACCAAACACCCTGTAGCTGTTGATTTGTGTATCGACATACATACCTTTATTATATACTTATGATTTTTGGATGTTGTGGTGTCTTGCAGGTAGAGACTGAGTATCTTCCTCTGTACACCAATTACGGTATCGGGCTTACTACATGGAGTCCACTTGCATCTGGAGTTCTGACTGGAAAGTACAACTCAGGAGTTCCTGCTGATAGCAGGTTTGCACTAGAGAACTACAAGGTTAAACTCTCATATCCTGTTGAAAGTTATTGGTTTACTTGAATATTACTGTCCTCCTTTTATTAAATAATTGCTGTCGTTGTGTTTGAATATTTTGTGGCGATAACATATATTTTTGGGCTTTTTAAAATCAGGATAACTAATAGCACCGTGATTCTGAGTGCTCCAATTTATTTTTATCAATAAATAGAATTCTTATCAGTTTAAAGAATTCAAAAGTATAGAATAGAACAGATTTAATAACTAACTTAATGCTACCCTCAACAAGAATCGTGCTTTTTTATGATGCCATAGACGTTACCTGTTGATATTTGAGCTATGTTTTATGTGTTACTTTTGTTGCTCACTGATTTGTATGATTAATGAATCGTGATCTTGATTGTTACTCTACTAAATAAATGGTGATAAACGAAGCTAAATAACCAACACACACCGTAACTTCTACAGTTATACTAATCAACCTGTCTCTGTCTTCTTTATTGAATCCTGATCACTCCATTTAGTTGTCACTCAAGTGCTTGTCACTCCATCCAATAAAAACTGTTCTCACATCCTTTTTGAAAATTATTGCGGAACTCCATTCCTAGGTATTTTCTAGTTTTCAGTTAATTCTATATTGTACCAAAAATTTGACACTTTTAAATGATTACTACAAATTTTAAAGAGTATTAGACACCTGTGAAGTCTTAACCACTTCAATCTGCCTGGCTGGTCAGTCGTTGCAATTCTTATGCATGATGGAATACGGTTTACTGAATATTGAGCTCCATGCAGTCCTCGCCAATCCAATGTGAAAGTTTTCTGCAGGGGAAATACTTAATATCCAGAATATTGGCTTTACTTTGTTGCTATGCATGTTACATAGTGTACTACTAGTTTATACATTCTGCGAAATTGTGCATCACTGTACCACTTGGTGTTAACTTTCTAGTATCAAATTGCAATGTTTCCTTTGCAGAATTTGGCAAGTAGGTCGCTAGTGGATGATGTGCTGAAGAAAGTTAGGAACTTGAAACCAATTGCTGATGAACTGGATGTACCAATGTCTCAGCTTGCTATTGCATGGTGTGCTGCAAACCCTAATGTGTCGTCTGTTATTACGGGTGCTACAAAGGAGTATCAGGTCAGATTACATTACAGTAAAGATGTTTTCTTGTGTGTCCACCCATTTTCTTACATAAGTTTCTCAAAAACTATTTTTAACAAATGTCAAACTCTGTTAACAGAAGCACTATATAAGTTATTCTAGTTGTCCCAGTGTCTAGTATCCTATTGGGAATCTTGGATTTGCACCAACTGTTCAGCTGTTCTAAATATAATCACTAAAATCGCTTTACTATTTATCTGCAGATTCAAGAGAACATGAAGGCGATAGATCTCATTCCTAAGCTTACACCTGATGTGATGGAGAAAATTGAAGCTGTTGTTCAGAGCAAACCAAAGCGACCAGAATCATTTAGGTGAAGAAATCATATACCATGATGGCTTTCATTGCCAAGACGTCAGATGAGAATTTGTGCTTTACAATTTTAAAAGTATCTTTTGAGGTTTCTACAGGAGTTGTTTGTTGAAGCATTGTTGTTTTAAAACATTCAGTATGTTGTGAACCCTATGTCATCGACGATGTGTTTATTGTTCGCTAGGATGTTTCTTATCAAACTTCCAAAGATTTTATTTTTATTATATACTGTATGGTTTATTTAATCGCATTAATTCGAGTATCATACAAGAAGTGCTACATAAGGAAGGCTACCTCAGTGACATTCAAGTTCACCATTTGGTCTTCCTGTTGTTTTCTAATATGTTCACTCTATCTCCTCTCAATCTATATAATCATTGTTTATGCAAGTTATTGTTTGTGGTTGTACCCAAGTCTTTCCACCCGGTTTTGTCTCTTCGATTGGAGTGTAACTGACATAGCTTGGAGCTTGTTTGCTACCACAGTGAAGGACGGTCTGTCTGCCGGATCATTTGACCAACACTCTTCCATCAACACCTTCCATCCATAATCACAACGTCTTGGGATAGGAGGCCGGAGGGTATTAGTCACGATCCCACCTTTATATGAATTCATAACATCAGCAATCATTTAGTGGATTGTTAACACAGTTGAGATTCAATGTGGCAGTTTTGACTTTTGACCCGTTTAGTCAATGGCTGCGTTTTGGTTTCTCATACAGATCAAATAAAAAAACTTAATTAAACGTATCAAACGGGTAGGATGGGACAAACGGTTGGAAGTCGGCCAAAGTTTATTTTTAAATCGTACCTCTAAAGACAGGTTGCTAAAAGATTCTGTAATAATATTTTATTTGTAATCATAAAAAAAAAAAAAAAAAAAAAAAAAAAAAAAAAAAAAAAAAAAAAAAAAAAAAAAGGTCTCACAATTTAACCCCAGCATGTTTTGACCCATATCAACACCTGCTGATCTTTTCATTTTGCCATCTCTAATAAACATGAACCTACTATTAAAAAACTTGTAGAGAATGCCATCGTGGTCTTACCTATGATGGCACCACAATGCATGTCTGCATACGGCTCCTCGCCAGTCAAGATCTCCCACATCACAACACCAAATGAGAATACATCGACCTAGCAGTTGCACAATCCACAATCAGAGAACAATAAACAATATTACATGTTAAAACGAGTAGAAGATAATGTAAATAAAATTATACTATATACAGTTTTTTCTCATTGTTGATATCTTGACAACTAAATACATTGGTGTGGCAGAATAGCTTACTTTTTCAGAAACTTTATTGCTGCTACCGTCCAAAAGCTCTGGAGCAATCCATGGAAGTGTTCCCCGTGCACCACCCGAAACAAGTGTGTGACGTTTGATTCTTGATAAACCAAAGTCCCCAACCTGAAGATTATGAACCAAAGGGTATTTATGAATATATATTAGGCCATATTTTGATGTATAGCTTCTACTTCTTACCTTACACACAGGTCGTTCAGGATCTCCCAAATTGACAAGCAAATTATCACATTTCAAATCAAAGTGAACAATGTTTTTCATATGCAAATATTCCATGCCTATTGCAGCATCTTGTGCCATTATGAGCTTCTTTCGCTGGTCAAGTGATCTGATAGAATTTCAAGGTTTTCTTATACAAGTCTTCTTTTTGAATTAGTGACAATGAGAAATAAAAATTATCAACTAACTTATTCGTATTTGAAAGAACATGCCGAAGTGACCCATTAGCCATGTATTCGGTAACAGTAGATAATGATCCTCCAGGTCCATCACGCACTACGCCATATAATGCCACCACATTTGGATGATGAAGTTGTGACAGTATTTGAGCTTCTCTCCAAAAATCTTTTGTCTGCCAAAAGAAAATAAGACAGTATTAATAATCATCTATTAGACCCTTTTAGATCTTTTGTCTGATTTTCACTTTCCTTGCACCATGATCTCAAACTTAGAACATCTCCTATTATAAACATATCTTCACTATGCCTAGACTTTTCAAGGGGTTATAAGAAAAAGTAGACGTAGAGTATATAATTAGTATTAATAAGTTTTCTATATTTAATTGCACTCTTCTATAGTTAATTGCACTGAAAGGCTTCATAAACTTGAACCTTTTCCACGCAATGCCATCTTAAACCTTGCCACACTTATGGTGGCTTTGTGAATGCTCTTATAAAAAAAACTTAGTCCTATTAATGGAAAGTTCTTATTGATCTTTTAAAAAGCTGTTGAAAGTTATGTTCTTCCCCTCGCTTATCAACCATTTAACTTGACACATGGTTTAAGCAAAATGTTGAGCAATTTTTTAGATATCCAACATGCCCACAAGTATTAAACAATAGAATGCTATTTGTAGTCACAATAATGAGCAAAGAAGTAATTTATCATGAAACTTCTCGAAAAATAATACTCCCGTATGTTGCAAATCCATGGTATATCCTAACACGGAAGTGTTGCATTTTCAGGATGAAGGAATATTGTTTATTTAATTGCACTTGCGACCTACCAAGCGATCATGTTCATTTGGTTTCCCAGCGAAACAACTTTCTTTAATTCTCTTGATAGCAACATCTGTTCCCCTCCACTTCCCATGATAAACATTTCCAAATGTACCACATCCAAGTTCACTTAGTTCTTCAAGATCAGCATTTCTTATACTCTGCATAGTTCATATTGAAAAAGTTGTTTCACATTAGAAAAACATTTTAACGCCATAAGCATAGCAATAACTGATAATAATTGTGAAATGATATACATAACTCAATTTTGCATTTGTATGTAATGAATAAAACAATGTGAATATATAGTACCTGTAAACCATGTATTCCTGCTTGAATTTCAGCTATTGTATTATCAGTATCCTAAAAACAGGAAGACAATTAAACCAATGAATTTGATGACATGGGAATTAATTAATTGTTCACAACAACCATGTTACCTTGCTGTTCACAACTTTATCAACGGTTTTTTCTTGTATGCAAAAATAATCAGTTGCAGACAAGTCTAAGTCAGGTGGCAGAAATTTTGGCTTATAATCTTGATTCTTTCCATAAGAGGTTTTTGACAGACTCGTGTCACCTAAATTATCGTCATAGTTTTCAGGAAGAGAAGCCTGACTGCTAATTGGAGCAACAATGGGTGACCTTGGAGATAAGAAATCATGGAAATGCTCGTTTTCGTCAGCATTGACATCTGTTCTGCTTGTTTCTGCAGATGCATTACTAACTGTTGTAGCAATAGAATACTGTCTTTCTAAAGGAGTAACTGGTGACACATTGTTCTGACATTCTTCTTTCTCCAAATCATAATCCAAGTTTACATTATTCTTATCGATCCATTTTATCATATCTTGATCCCAATCTGTGTAAGGCTTATTAAGAGTTGAATCCGAAATAACTGGAAGATTTTCACATTTAGATGTTACGGTTTTCTCCTTTATCATATCATGTTGCTGCAAGAAGTTGTTCGCGTTAGGACTTTGTTTATGGTTTTCATATTGGATTGCAGGTTCGTTGAACATGAGTTTCTTGAAGCCCATATTTCTTTGAGTATAAAGATGTAGTTGATCATGAGAAGGATTAATATGATAACCAGTGACATATGCTTGTTGGTCCACTTGATCTCTACTCACTCTTAGCTGAGTCTTCATGTTAGTGGATGTTTGCAAAAAAGGATTGGCATTTGGGAACTTGTCTGTTAAAATTAGGGGAATGAAACTTGGAGGATCTTTTTGCGGACTTGTGGTAGAATTCATTAGACTCCCACTTTCCCTACCAGAACTCATTTGTGAATTTTGTTCTGAAATAATACTATTTACGGCAATCACATATTTAAAGGCATTATCATTCTTTTCAATAGAACTTGCACGTGAAGAACATGGACTCTCACGTTCACTTAACGATTCAAGAAATATCCGTAACCTTTGACACCCTTTTTCCAGCTCTTGATATTCGTCTACCATATGATGAAAATCCTCATCAGAACATACAGATACAAGGGCATCAAGATCCTCACCTGGAAGCTGATATTTGATTATGTGAGGCAGGTTGCAAATAGCATAAGTTCTCTTCTTAAGCTCTAGATAATTAAGATTTTTCTTGATAGAAATAATCCGTGTCTCCCCACCTACATATCTAAACTTTCCATCACATGGCCTTGCCAATATTTTACCACTAAAACTGCAAAGAAATTTCATTTTCTCAGAAACTGAATCTTCCGGGACTCCTGGAACACTATTACACGGTTTATTATAGATTTCATTGGTATATATTGATGATAGTTGTGGATGTTGATGGTATCCCCTAATAGTATAGTCTTTATAATTGTACTTATTGGTTGCATCAGTATACACCTTTTGTTCTCCTTCTATTTGAAGACCTCTGCCACCCGAAACTTCTGACACCTTATTACCATTTACTGGATTGCTGATAATAGAATCAGTACGATACTCATAAACAAGTTTTTCATTTTGGTTGCATTTAATCTCAACTTTCTTTTGTTGGCACTGATTTATAACATTTCCTGCAGGTATTCTAGTAGATGTGCATTCTTCGACTGTTTGAACTATCTTTGTGGTAGGTACCTCACGGTCTTGTTGATACTCTTGCGACAATTTACCACCAGTTTGCATTCTATTTCTATTAGTGAGGTTTTGAAGAAACTGCGGTGAAAACTCTTCACCCGTTTGTACAGAGACATTACGTAAACAATTTTTTACGTCAATTTCATCCCTGACAACATTCTCAAAATGCTGTCGGCATAAAGTACCTGACGAAACCCCACTTTCCATTGTCTCAACGTGCATCGATATTATTTTCTTTGCTACTAGAAGGGCTTACAAGAGAAATTCTTAAGCCCTTGTGTTATTGAGTGGCAACGAATGTACCATATGTTAAAAAGCAAAAACTCGATACAGTAAAGATTATTTTTCCTAAATCTATCGATGATATATCCCCCCCAATTTACCCAAATTATCTAGAAAGAATCAGTGCATCTCCATGTCCGGCAGTAAAACTCCGAATTCAAAAAAGTCCTACAATCATAAAACAACATATATATCATCATTAAGGCATTTCTTTATTTACAATATTCCATAGACATATATATTTTGCAAGTGATAACGGGCAATGTTGACCGGTCCACATGCCCTACCCCACAGACAATATGTGGAATACAATGTTTAGAGCGGCCACCCTTATATCCACATATTAATGACATATTATATAAAATCAATCAGGGCCAAAAATGTTTAACAACGAATGATTGATCGGGTACCTGCAAAATTAGAAGCTTTTTGCGAGAATATCAAAGGATAAACTATGGATGATTTTTGAATGAAATTAAAGGGTAAGCTGCCAAATCGGTTTAAAATCGAGATTATTTCAGGAGGGTTTGGATGATTCTTTTCAGGTGAATAAATTGGATAAAATTTGGAGGGGAAATCCAAATTGGAATCTAGGGTTTCTTTTGGTTAATGTATGAGAAAACAAAAGAGGGTGTTTGAATGTAACGAAATTAACGGAATCACGCGCCATTAATTGACATGTGGTAACAACCTTTATAACTGATTTATATAGAAGGGATCAGGTACGTTTTTGGATTTTAGTGCGGATGTACGGACGAATCTCAGCCCTCCATCTAGTCAACTATCTGAAAAAGGCGGAGTGGTAAAATCGTAAATATCCCGTCTTTTTTTTAAAACGTTAATATCACAGTAGTTTTTTTTCTTGAAAAAATTTCAAAAAAATCTGAAAAAAATAAAAAAAGAAAAAGGATAACAAATAATTAAGAATCGCTGAAAAAAATTTCAAAAAAACAAATCGTTTTCAACGTTAAAATTATTGTGATATTAGCGTTTAATTTTGACTTTTGTAAAAAAAAATCAAAATCAGATTTTGATATCACATAAACCTTTTTTTTTTTTTAATAAAAATCTTAATATCACAATAACTTTTTTGATATCATAGAATATTTTTTTAATATCACGGTTCATTTTTACATGTAAAAAGAATTAGTATCATGGTTGGTTTTATAATATCACCGTATTATAATATTGTTAATATCACCGTAATTATCATGATTTCTTAATATCAAAGTTAAATTTTTTTAATTTCAACGTAACTTTTCTTAATATCGTAACAAAAAAAACAGTGATATTAAGTTTTTTACTAATATCAAAGTAACTTTTTAAGTAAATATCGTTAGTATTATAGTAGGACTCATAAATATCCTTAATATCACGGTACCACTCATAATCACAAAACATAAAAGTTCTCAGAAAAATCTGAAAAAATAAAAAAAGTAAAGAAGACAACAATAGTAAGGAGCGCTTAAAAGGAAAAAAAAAATTAAAAAATCATTTACATGGTCAATTGATTGATTGAAGGTTGCGTTGGATTTTGACTTTTTTACAAAAAGTGAAGATCAGATCTGGAATGGGCGGCCCAGATCTGTCCACACATCCGCACTAAAAAAAAGATCCGCACCTGATCCTTAGTGTGTGTATATATATATATATATATATATATATATATATATATATATATATATATATATATATATATATATATATATATATTTGAAATTTAAAACATGTGACTTATAATTATTTTATTAATTTCTTTTTCCTAACTTTTTTTTAAGAGCTGCACCACACTTGAAATCCGACCCCCAAGTTAAACCATCCAAACACCCGAACCACTAGGAGAGACCCACGAAGGAAAACCTCTAAAACTCACGACTTCGCGCTAGGAGAGAGTGAGAGACCCGAACACACTTGTGAGACTCGAACCCGAGGAACCCCTCTCTGGTGGCCAACTAAGCTAAATTAGTTGGTTTTTCCTAACATTTTTGTTGACCGTGGTTTTTCAACATTTTTTTTTTTTTTTTTTTTTGGCTCAGTGAGCTTGTGTATGCTATAACACATACTCAAATCATATAAAACTGACTCATTTTAGAGGTTGACATAATCACTTAAAGTTGTATGTACCAAGCAAGAATCAAACTTAAACGTCCCACATTTTGAGGATAACAGTCGCAAAGCTTATACCAACTTGTCCAACCTCCAATGGTTATTTTACTATTTCGTTATAGTAACTTTCAAAGGCACCATTCGTTTCTGTTACGAACAAATTTTCAAGAGTAACAAATTTGTTTTTCCATATAATGCGTGATGAGGCGGAGACCGGACGTTAGCGGAAAAATTTGTAGTGTAAAGTTTATAAAATATCCCCTAACAAACCGATTTGTAATCCAGTTTCTAAAAAATTATCAAAGTTTGCCCACTTAACCATAACTTTCTGGCTCCGCTAGCATGTACAGGTTAAAAAAAAATGTGACATTAGCTAGATAAAATATGAAATAAATGTTTAGAAACATGTATATGCAATTAATGTGGAACACTTTGAAGCAAGGGCGGAGAGTCATTAGGATATGAGAGGGCTATGGCCCCCAAAGATTTGTCATCTTTACTTAAAATACCTTTATACTAATAAACAATTTACATTATAAATCTTAGAATTTAAAAATAAATGATGAATTGGCTCTCCCAAATTTAATGATTTACATGTCGGCCCTCCTATGAAAATTAGGCTAGCTCCGCCACTGCTATAAAGTGGTTGGAGATGAGATAATTACAAACATGAGGGTAGTTTGAGCTATCAACCTTTTTTGTATTGCGCTTTGCTCACTAACCAGGGACACTAGCTAAATGACCAAAATTAAGGCCTCGTGGCTTAGCGGTACCTCATATTATGTGAGAGTACAACTCAACTAAATGGTTGTGGGTTCAATTCTTACCTATGACATGTAAGATAAGTTTGAGGGCCCGTTTGGTTTGTAAAATGATTTGGAATCGGATTTGGATTCGGTTTAGAATGAAAGAAAATGAGGTAAGAGAAAAAATTAATATTTTATTAAAAAATTTATTTTAATAGTTGATAAATAATTTATTAGAGAGAAAGTTGGGTAGTTTTATTTTTTAATAATTAATTTATGTATATGTTGTGAGAGAAGATATAAATGTGAGACACATTATATGTTTTTATTCACACAAGATACTATATATGTTAGGTATCAATCTATCATTCTTGGGCCCACATTGATTCCCAAAAGCTTGAACCAAACACGTAAATCTTGGAATGAAACAATTCTCCGAATCCAAAAGGTATAAACCAAACGTGCCCTAAGATGTATATATTGTGAGATATTTAGTTGTCTTTAAAAAAATTGACACCATACTACAAGAAAAAAAATAGAACAGCGATGAACATTTTTGGCGACAACACTCGCCATCCCCAAAATTTGTTAAACGACACAAAAATCACCTCTTTGGCTTTGACTCACACCTTTACAGGAAAAAATTCTTTATAGATCCAACTTTTACCATATAACTTATCAAGCAATCTTAGTCACTCATTTTTTTTATCAAAATAAAAAAAATAAATTTTCACTCTTTTTTTAAAACTTAAATATCTCGCAAACCGTAAATCGTCAAGCTACAAAAAAATACCATCGCGACTAGAATTAAATTATCTTTCTATAGACATCCATTGTTATATACTTTCGACGAACTTTTTTTTTTTTTGATAATTTTTTTTTCAAATTTTCGCCAAAAAAAATCATATATGATTTGTAAAAATCATATATGATTCGTTAAAATCAAATCATATATGATTCTTACGAATCATATATGATTTTTAAAAATCATATATGATTTGATTTTAACGAATCATATATGATTTTACAAATCTGGAAATTTAAAAAAAAAAAAGTTTGTCGAAAAAAAAAGTTCGTCGAAAGTATATAATAATGCATATCTATAGAAAGATGATTTAATTCTCGTCGCGATGGTATTTTTTTGTAGTTTGACGATTTACCGTTTGCAAGATATTTTGTTTTAAAAAAATGTGAAAAATAAAAATAGGTAGTTATAATTGGTTGATTGATTCTATGACAAATATGACATCTATATTAATCTCATCTTCACCTTTACAACGCACATGTCCTTGCTAAATGAAATTACAATTGCAGGAGCATTTGCATATCTTCAAAGTTGCAAAGCATATATATTCTTCTTATTTGATCCTAACTATATATATATATATATATATATATATATATATATATATATATATATATATATCATGCATAATTAAAACCATTTTACAATGCGTATTACATTGTATTGTGTTGATATGTTCCATTCTAGTGAGCAATTGCCAGTAACTCTCTTCAAGGTACGTAGCTCGACTATAGAATTTGTTTATTTATGTACAGACGATAGACCCACAAATTTAGCGAGAAACTCAATATCTCTTAGGAGGGTGGCAGTGATGCTTCCGAAATCACTCATACCTCTCAAATCCACCAATAATATCATTCAACCTCATTTCACCTCATTTTTACTTTTTTTCATACCTCTCAACTCTTTTTTAGTCGCAACCATGCCTTTTTCATACCTCCCAATTAATTTTATTTTTTTATTTTTTATTTTCATAAATTATATTAAACAATTTAATAAAAACATAATATTTCATTAATAACTAAAAGAAAATTACATAATACTTAAAAAAAAAAAAAAAAAAAAAAAAAAAAAAAAAAAACATTATTCTTAAGAAAAAGGAAATAATTAGTTATCGAGAAATGTTAAGTTTTGAGCCTTTACGTGGTCCGTAAGATCATATAGGAGTCGGTAATGGATTTGTTCGTCGAGTAACGCCTGTAATACACTATCGTCATAAACTGGCGCGACCGGCGGATCTATTATATGAATCGGTGATATTGCAACTCGATCGTCTTTTAAAATCATATTGTGAAATATGATACACGTATAAACGAGTTGTCGAATCTTTTCAACTGACATTGCCCGGAGAGGACGAGCGAGAATCATCCATTTATTTTTAAGACGACCAAAAGCTCGCTCGATATCTTTTCTTGCAGACTCTTGTAGCTTCTTGAATCTCTTTTCCTTCAGTTCAACCGGATGCTTATATGCTTTAACAAACGTTGACGATGTAGGATAGATTCCATCGGTAAGATAATATCCACGTTTGTAAAACCGTCCATTTACATGAAATGAACTGTTTGCCGCCGTTCCATTTCGCTCCGTAAGATACAATGGTGATTGATTCAAAACATTGATATCGTTGTTTGCACCGGGAGGACCAAAAAACGAATGCCAAATCCACAAATCGTATGAAGCGACGGATTCAAGCATAATAGTTGGGTATTGATGATCACCTATCTGGAGGTTCACCCGTTGCGAGTTGCCGAATGGCCGATGTGCATTTTTGTAACGCCGTGAAACTTTTTTTTCCCCTCGCATCTAGGCCCTCTTGAAATCATTCGAAATTCGCTTCAACGTCACCAACAACTCTTAAAAACAAGCTTTTATTCATACGAAACTTATCACGAAAAGTATTGTCAGAAAACTTTGGACGTTCAACGAAATAGTCATTTATAAGGGTTTGTAAAGCTTCTTCACGAAAACGGGTTACATACTCCCGAGTTTCGGTAGAGCTTGCCGTGTCGTCAATTGAATCATACACGACTAATAAGGTTTCTAGGGTGCTACCGGATGCCAATAGTTCGGACGATTCGGCGGGACTCAATATCGAGTCGGACGAAGAAGAAGATAATAAAACCATTGTAAAAATATGTGAATTGGTTATATATGTGAATTGTATTGTTTGTGTTAAAAATGTATGTGTTTTAGTTATATAAGGAATTTTTTTTTCTAGCCCAACGTCTACCTCCTCCAACGGTCGAATATTGAATGCCAACGTCCATAATTTCATGAAACCGCCGAAGCAAAAAATGTCGTTGAACCCTTGCCGCTGGCCATACCGCCGAGGTGGCGACGGTGTTCACCGGCGGTATGGCCATGCCGTTGGCCACTGCCACCATTCTTAAAGTCTTATTGTATACTTCCAGTAGACTACAGACTCGTGAATTTTATGTGTGGATAAAACCCAAAAACATACAAATTTGACCCACAATATATATTTATTAGCGGATCTACAAAAAAAAGAAAAAAAAAAAAAAAAAAAAAGAAAAAACTTTGAACATAACATGATATGAATATGCTTACTATTTGTTAGATTAAAATCAAGTTTATAAGCAAAGTGGCAAACAACAAAAGACCAACAATAAAACGAATGTGGAAAATGGTTATTTGCTGTAAGAGGGGGGGGGGGGGGGGGGGGGGGGGGGGGGGGGGGAGTTATTTCTTCACAACCTTTCTCATGATAAATTGAATACAGATATAGATTTACTCACATTTAAAACTTTGGCAAATGAAAAGTAGATAATGAACTCATTTCATTCTAGCTGACTAAAGAAAGAAACAAGTATAAAAAGTAAAAACATCTCTTATACTAAAGTCTTGTTTAAAAACCATTGAAACATAACATTACAAAGTTGTTTATTTTTCAACTAAACATAAGGTTTAACATGTTTGACTGAGAAATCACTAGAGACCACAAAATTTAAAACGAGATAATATAGAATTATTTAGAGTTTTTCAATAGTAATTTCAACATGGTCTTCTAGCATGGGATGTGAGAGAAATCTCACTTTTGCATCTGGATTCACCAACTCCCACCTGAAATCCATTTTAAAATTCAATGATGAATATCAATAGCATTGTAATTTCATTTTTATGAGAAAAAAAAAAAAAAAAAAAAAAAAAAAACAAACAAACAAACAAACAAACCCTACTGTATGTGCTTATCAAATGTTAATTAGATTGACTACATACTTGAATCCTGTTGCCAAATGGTGAAGAAATAATCCAAGTTGTAAGCGAGCAAGCATATTTCCCGCACAAAGTCTTGATCCGCCACCAAAGGGTTGATAGGTTATGGGTGACATTGATGCCTAAGATAAAAATGGCTTTAGTTTTGGTGAAGTGATTAAACAATGAAGAGTAAAAGTACTAAGGTTGCTAGAGACTCACATCCCATCTATCGGGGTTGAAACTCATTGGATCGTTGAAATTTTCAGCATTTGTGTGTAGATACCTAACCCACATAATCATGTTCCATCCTTTTGGTATTGTGTATCCTATACAATATATATAACTCTTAGCAAGAAGAACATAAAACAGGTAAATAATATAAAACACTAAATACAATACCTTTATACTCAACAGATTTTGTCGTTGTACGCAACACAAATGGAACCACATTCGTCATTCTGATTGTTTCTTCCACAACCTGTATGCAAGAATTATTAAATAACAGAATTCGATCATTAGGATGAATCCCTTGTATAAATTTTAAGAAATGAATAAAATTTTACCTTGGAGGTGTATTTCAACTTCATAATCTCATCGCTTGTAGCAAGTTCTCCGTTCTTGCTCTTTTTGAGAGGCATGTTCTCCTCCTATATTTGAACAAATTCATGTAAGTGTAAGGATAATAGAGAACATCAAGTAAAACGTAAATGGTAGCTTGGCATAGATGTAACATTCTTGTCGTACTCGAAGTTTTTGTAGAACTTGTGGGTACTTTGCAAGGTAATAAATAGCCCATGTTGTTACGATAACAGTTGACTCATAGCCGGCAACAAGTAGGCTAACAATGTTATCAAGAATCTCAGTTTCACTTAAGTAGTTCCCTTCGTCGTCTTTTAAATTCATTAAACCATCCAATAGATCATTTATAGGTCGACTACTCCCATCATGATTCTTCTTCCTCTTATCCAACTCTTCCTTGAAAATCGCCATTGTCCTTTTACGGCACTATAAAAAAAAGATCATAACAACCGTGGATCATTAAACATTATCAATAAAAAGTATATGATTGATACACTTCATCTCCAATCAACCAGTTATCTGAAGAAGAACCATTAAACTTGCTATATGCATTACTGACACGACATTAGCAGCAAACGATACAACAGAACAAATCAAATGTTAGAAGTACTTTTAAGGGTAAAGGATACTAATGAGCAACTAACTTTCTCCATTATTTCTATTTTTTTTTTTTAATCATTCAGCTAATTTATTTTCTCTGATTTCAAAAACTGTTTTAGCAATAATGTAAAAATACGGCACAATTATACACCATTATTCAAAGTAGGGGTGTTAAAGGGTTGGATTACAGGGTCCCTTGGGTCGGGTTTGGGTTATCGCAATCCGATCAGGATTGTTTCGGGTTATATCAGGTGATAATTCACATTTCCGGCTGCCTTATTTTCGGCCTAGGAGAATAACACAAGCTCAAAATACATTTGTTCAAACCAATTCGAATTGGCTCAAGCAACCATAAGCAACCAAAAAAACTGGCAAAAGAAAAAAATGGCAGTAAGCAAACACAAAAAATGGCAGTAGGCGTAGCCGCGTAGGAACCATAAAAATTCTAGCAAGTAAAACCAACTAATATACAAGGTGTATGAACCAAAGAAATTGCTAGCATCATGTTGCTACGTAATGGTTTGGGTCGTTTTTTCCTGTCAAGTGTTTGTGGTTCAAGACATGGTTCAGTTTCTGAAGTTTGGGTCGAAAATTTGTTGTGTCATGGTGCAGCGGGTGGTGTAGGGTCATTGTTTTAGTTTCAAGGGTCGTTGTTTAGCAGGGCTTCGACAATCATGATCTGGGTGTTCGGGTGAGGGACCGAACTAGGGGAGTCCCACGGTATCACGCAAGCCCGATGAAATTTTGTAGCGTAGTGCTAATTTTTGTATAATATCCCGAATTTTCATAAATACACTATGTCTAAAAATAATTGTGTTCCTATTACTAGTTTAATTAGTAAAGTAAACTCAAATTTATTTAGCTGCATTGTTTGAATTAAAATAATTATTTTTGTTCATTTTTCCCTTATGCCATGTGGAGGGTTGTTGGTCAGCGAGGTTATGGTCCAGAACAAGGTTCAAGTTGTGATGTTTAGATTATTGCAAAAAACTATTTGGGCTATGGCTCAGCAGGTGGTGGAGGGTTGTAGTTTGGAGATTCAAGGGTCACGGTTTAGCGGGTGTTTGAGGGTCTTGATTCGGGGGTCGTGGTTGAGTAGGCGGGGAGGGTCGTGGTTTGGGTATGGGAGGGTCGTGGTTTGGGTATTGGAGGGTCGTTGTTGTTTTTGGCGTATTTTGAGGGCCGTGGTCATTTTTGGCGTATTTTGAGGGTCGTTCAGGTTGGTTGTTTCCGGCCGCTTGTGGTCTCAGATTGTTAAACGGATGCTTAAGCAAAGGGTGAGAAAGTTGTGTTGTGGTTGATCGAGATTGGTGTCGTTGTGGTTGAGTTCGGGTGGTAGTTGAAAGATAATGTTAGCAAGGGTCTTGGATCGGCAAAGGTGATGGTTGTTACAGTATGTGGTAGTCTTACTTTCACGGGCATTTTCTCCGACAACCGACTCGACATATTGTAGTGCCAGGTAAGATTATGTGGTTGGTACTATTTGGTTGAGGTTACGGGTCGAATTGGGCTGACCTGATTGATAAAGAACAAAGTTCAACCCCAACCTACCCCTATAATGTACAATGTCATATTAGGTTGTTAGACAGCCTGATAACAATTAGTGACCCATTTAGACCCAACCCTATAAGGCTATAAGTCATTATCAGATTCGGGTTTGTGTAAGGTATAACCCATTACTATCTGGTAATATGAGCATCAGTTAACTTTGATCATAGAAATAGTATCAATATTCTAATACACTGTATTAGAAAGCTGATGAGCAAGAAATACCTGCAAGGCATGATAAAATGTTGATCCGGGTATATTCAACCGGGAAGCTCTGAACCCCTTAACCATTCCTGCAAAGTACTCGTCAAGCTTATCGAGGATAGGCCCTGGCTCAAAACTAGCAAAATACATGCCTATGTTCTGAAAAGTAACTTTCTTCAACTCATTGTAGGCAATAATCTTATGATCTTTAGCCCAAGATTTGAGAGCGGAGATCATGCGTGGTTGCACAGCAACAGCGATCCCACGAAGAGCATCTGGTTGGTTAATACTTCTAGAAACAAAACTCCTGAGTCTTTTATGTGCACTTCCATGAACCGAAACCACTGAAGTCTCGCCAACTAGCTCGATATTTGGCCATTTCAATATGAAGCTCTTGTCGTCCCGGAATACAAATTTACTTACTGCTGGTAAAAACACAATTACAGACGGTTTACCAAATAGATGTGTCCTGTACATCCCTACCCCATCACCATACCTATAGAATTGCACAAGCAGTTAAGAAAATCTTGTTAGAGGGTTTTTGAGATTGCTTTTTAAGGATGTTTTTTTTTTCCTTCTTATTTTTTAAGCAGATAATTAGATGAAAGTGATTATCAAAGTACCTTGCTACCAAAAAAAAAAGCAATCCAAATACCCTTTTGATAGTATAAATTAAGAAACATATATAAATAGTAAAGTATAGCTAGTTACTTGTTACGCTTGTTGGTAATGAAATCATCAGGGCGACGAATGAATTTGAAGAACCATAAAAATGTGAACATTTCGCCAATGATCGGAAGACCCATGTAACCGGGTGGCAGTTTGTTGCCGCGTGCTATAATTAGTCCATACCATATATCATTCCACCACCATAATAGCCACCCTACCAGTGGCACCAACCCAACAACCATGGTCAACCATGTTGATGATACCACCATTCTGCTTCTCTAACTTGTTGTCTTTCCCCTTGTATTAATGATTGTTTAAATAGAATATATACTGTATAAAGTACATTAGTTATAAGGGAGTTATTGTCTTGGTAATATTATAAAAGTAATTACACCTCATGAATATTAAATTAAATGCAATAAAATTTGTCATTTTTTTTTGGTAAGTCAAAGATTTTAAATTTTGAATTCTCGTCTTTAATACTAACAACATATCGAATGTATATACTATATACTCCCTCCGTTCCAAACATTTAACTAAGCCCGTTTGGTTTGTAGATGGGTTTAGATTAGAATTTGGAGTTGATGAAAAAGTTGTAGATTAGAATTTGGATTTTGATTTAATGTAGGAGAAAGAAAATATATTTTAAAATAAATAGATAATTATTAGCAATTTAATAAATTGTTTAAAGTTAAATTTTATTATTTAAAAAGACAAAAAAAATAATGAATGAGTGGTGGAAAAAAAAAGTGGCCACCTATGTTAACTAAAAGACAAAACTAAAGTTGGATATATTTTGTAATCCTGGCATATCACTCAAGAATTGTACATGTGGAATTCTTAACTTTCATCCCCAATAATGGGACCCACTTCTACAAACCAAACATGTGTTTTTTTACCATGAGTCCAAATCCTCCTCCAAATTGCTTCAACCAAACGGGCCCTTATATGTTTATCGATGACTTTTAAGACTTTTTTTTTTTTCTTAACTTTGATCTTAAATTATTTCATTTGTGCTATTTAATACTTGATAAAAATTATACCAATATAAATATATTTAAAATTTAATTTATTCATATATTTTGCATCAAGTATTACATAATACAAATAAAATGATTTAAGTTAAAATTAAAAAAAAAAATACTTTAAAAATCAATAATGCACACTTATTTAAAGACGGAAGAAGTAATAGATAGCCAATTACGATATATTCTTTTTCATTATGTTTATCTGCATTACAATATTACATATAAAAAAAACACATTTTTATAAACATTTATAAAATAAGTCACGATTTTATTCATAATCAACTTTACCTACTAAAGTTTTTTTTTTTTTTTTTTTTTTTTTTTTTTTTTTTTTTTTTTTTGAGAATTTCATGTCTCTACCTCTTTTCAACATAAATTTTATATATACCCAAAATATAATCATTTAATGCATATAATTGTACAATGCTTTTAAAGCATCATTTTAATAAAATACGAAATTTTCATGTTTTTTTAATGAGATATGAAATTGCCCCTAAATTTTAATATCCATTAATTTACTTTTAATAGAGTTGCATTAAATTGTGAGTCATTACCATTTCTACTTCAATGATATGAAAACTTTTACATGTCAATTTTGTACCATTACATAAATATCTCTTTATGGGTTTGTCTGATGGGTGCCCTAAGGGCAAGTTTTAAAGTGTTTATAAAATGAAAGTTTGAGTTTATTGAATTACAAATCAGATTTACTTATGGTAATTTTTAAATTTAATTAATGTGTATTAAATACAATTTGTAATATAAAAAAAAATCATGTTTAATAGACAATCTTTTTATTTAGGGTAAAATGCAAAAATGGCTCATAAACTATCACGAAATCGCAAATATGGGACCTAGACAAAAAGGCACGCAAAAAAGCCACTAACGTTACGCAAATTTGAAAAAAAAAAAAACCACCGAGAGCGCTTTTTTGCTAACTTCCATTAGTTTTTCCGTTTGTCAAGGGTATTAGTGTCATTTCACTCGTTTCCCGCCTTTGACTACCCACACTTTATTTGAATGACCAAATTTGCAAAGTTATAACTTAAGTTTTGGAGCCAAAAACACACGTGGCATCTGAAGAGATTAATCTTTCCCTCCTTTTTGTGTAACTCGGCAACCTAAGAGATTGCATAGGGACTATTCAGTTCATCTTTATCCCGCTTATTTAAATACACCAAATGATGAGTGCTCAAACACTCATCATTTTTGGTCAAATCTGAGCTGCAAAATATTCAAAAACAATCAAAAAGGCATCAAAATACTGAAAATATCCCAGGGATTGTGTTTTATGTGTTTTAAATGCAAAATGAGTAAAAACAAATGAAAAAACGATCAAAGTTTGCAAAATTGGCAGTTTCAGTCCCCCAAGTTTCAAAACTTGTCAAAAATAGTCCCTATGCATTTATTTTGAAAGAAAAGTCAACCCAAATCTTTTGAAAGTCAAACATTATAAAAATTGATCATTGGATAAAATGTTTCAAATGTTTGCATAATTGGTCCTTGAAGTTTCAAAATTGGCCAATTAGGTCCCTGGGAATTTTTTAAATAAAAAATTGCAATTTTGGTCCTTGGGTTATGTAAGCTTGGCAATATTGGTCCTTGGAATAACTTTGGGAGATGTACACATCAGACCCCTCAAGTTTAAGAAAATTACAAATTTGGTCCTTGTGATATAATAAACCAGCCGGACCCTTTTTTGTATTACTAATCCCAAACCAAACCAAATCCAACCCAACACACCCCAACCCACTTATCCTACTCCCAAGCCCAATCCCCTTCAGATATCACCCCCGGTCAACGCGGGCCAAACCCCGTCTCCCTCCCCCCCAAAACCTGCAAATTTGTCTCCCTCTCCCACCTTTTCACCAACCAAGCCACCCACAATTAATACCCCTTCACCAACCAAACCAACCCCCCTGCATTTAGTTCCCCTACCAGTTCCACCAAAAATGGTCTGTTTGTCTTTTGGCGCCAAAATCCTAATCAAAGGCTAGGATTGATTAAATCTCAATTCACTGGTACTAAAAGTTGTATTTGTCACGCCAAAAATGTGTGACGATATGCCTATAGTCACACACGTTTTTTTCGTTGTGTGTCACTAAAAGTCCCGCCACCGTAGGTGGCATATGGTCACATTGTTGAGTTCGTGGCCTTTTCCATCGAAAAAGAGTGACCAAAACCCCGAATATGTGTGACAAATTAGTTACAAGTTTTGTTGAATTAGTCATTATCAGTGACCGTAAACACCTTATAGTCACACGAATGCTTTTTGAGAGTGACTATTGTTCGTCCTTTAGCCACATAAATATATAATATATGTGACATTTGAGATGATATATTCAAGTAAATGTGTATTTTGTGTGACTATTGATAATCCAATGGCCACATGAATATACAATAGATGTGACGTTTGTGATGATTTAGTCACACAATGGGTGTTATTTTTTTGGAGTTAGTCACATACAATTTAACACAAAGTGGCCAAAAGTGTGAATAAGTGTGACCATATGCTGTTTAAAGTGAAGAAATGTGTATTTTGTGTGACTACTGATCATCCAATGGCCACGTGAATTTTATGTTTGTGTGGCCTTTTGTAATATTTAGTCACACAAAGCATGTTTGTTTTGGGTATATAGTCACATACAATTTAGGAAACAGTGGCCAAAAGTGTTAATAAGTGTGACCATATGCTGTTTAAAGTGAAGAAATGTGTATTTTGTGTGACTATTGATCATCCAATGGCCACATGAATTTTATGTTTGTGTGGCCTTTTGTAATATTTAGTCACACAAAGCATGTTTGTTTTGGGTATATAGTCACGTACAATTTAGGAAACAGTGGCCAAAAGTGTTAATAAGTGTGGTCGTATGCTGTTTAAAGTGAAGAAATGTGTATTTTGTGTGACTATAGATCATCCAATGGCCACATGAAGTTTATATTTGCATGGCCTTTTGTAATATTTAGTCACTCAAAGCATGTTTGTTTTGGGTATTTAGTCACATACCATTAAGCAAACAGTGGCCAAAAGTGTTAATAAGTGTGACCATATGCTGTTTAAAGTGAACAAATGTGTATTTTGTGTGACTATTGATCATCCAATGGTCACATGAATTTTATGTTTGTGTGGCATTTTGTAATATTTAGTCACACAACGAATTAAGAAAATAGTGACTAAAAGTGTGACTATATGCATCTTTTAGTTACATTTAAAAGATCAATCAAAACAAATTCAAATACAATAAAATTGGAATGTATATAACTGAACCAAATATAAAATTGGCCATCCTTTTATACACCAAGGAGTCCTAGTCGGATTACAATAGTTTCCTAATTAAGTATCTATAATCTTTTCCAGAAGCAACTAGCTAGCAACTTCGAGCCGTCTTGATCTCTGAGCAGTACCAACTGTCGCTAGCAGTAGTAACTTTTGTACTAGCAGTAGAAAATACTTAGCACATTTTCTTTGAAGTTCATGAGCAGCACTAAATCCATCTAAGCAATATTAACACAAACATGAGCAGTAGTAATTCAAACAACATCATGAAAACTTTTAATCCAAAACAATGAACATAATAATAAAATTTGCAGTTAAACTTACAAGTTTTTCTCCATTGATCCAATCTCATCATCTGGATATAAAAACCTTGAAAATGTAGGCTGCTGCATATCAACAATAACCACATCAGGATGAGAGCAGAACTAGAACATGTCAAAGCACACAACATGACAGAAGTAGATGAGCATACCGGAATAAAGTTCTTGATTAGCTGCTAGAAAACCTTCCTCTCTAAAAAGTATGTGGTTATATATATTGTTGACGGGTGCATCTATTTCTTGACATTTGACATAGAGACACTATTGCCATGTCTTTTGTCATGTGCATCTAGTTTGTCAGGCGCCACTAGTTCAACTATATATATGCTGTTTTGGTGTTTTTGAGTCGCTTGATTCGCCACTTATTCAACTATCTGCTTTGGTGGTTTTGAGTCACTTGATGCGCCACTGGTTCAACTATCTGCACAAACAAGGTCTATGGTATTTTCCTCGAATAAAGTGAAAGTAAAAGAGGGCAAAACGCATAAAAAAAAGATCAATTACCTGTGCTCTTACTTTTTTCAGATCCAATGTATTTTCATATGAAGTAGATTTTATATGGTATAAAACTTACTATATCTAATGTATATTTAAAGAGTTGTATATATTTGAAATTAACTATTTAAAAACAAAATCACAAAGTTTGGAGTCTTTGGTAAGTGTATCATCATTGGGCCAATCCAACCTGACTCCCACAATACCAAAATTTGAAGTTTTGAACTATATTACCTAACCTGCCTAGCTATTTTGCCACCTCTAACTATGAGCATAGGAAACAAAATCGTAAAGTGCTGTAAAGAAACAGAAACCCAAGCATATAATCACCGATGTACCCAGGAACCCAGGAACCCAAGCATATAAATTATACTGACCTGGGCGGACCTTCTTGATCTCAAAGTAACCTTTATTGTCGTTTTGAGTCCAAAACTGATAGCACTAATTATGTAAAATAAGGTATAGATTAAACTCTAGGAATGGTTTACAAAGGTACAAGTAACTTTGTCCCAACCACCCAACTAAAAATGGAAAAGATAAGCTGAAAAAATCAAATAGACCAACGTAATTACTTGATTAGAAACAGCTATATTTTTTTATAGTCAGATCTTGGTCTTTTTCCGATTTTTGGCTTTCTTACAATCGATTCTGCACCCTTTATTTGTAATAGTGAGTTGAATACCGTCACCGCCATATATTATCAGTCGCAACCATCACCGTCATTGTAATTGAGACCCCAAATCCAGGAATCGAAACATTTAAGCTACATGAGAGAATTAAAAAGACATGGTAAGATTTTAGACATGAAATATCATAAGTTAATTTACATTTAAAACCTTACCAGGTGACCAAGTAAATCTCTCGTATTGTTCATACGCTTGTCCTATCATCACCAGACATGTGCACATTGTATGTGTGTGTGTTTTGGTGAGGAGAGTGTTGATGAGATAGAAGAAGACCGGATCTAGTTTTGGTGGATATATATTTGGGATGGAGTATTGAAAAACATTGGCGGGTTCAATGAAATTAAGTGGAGGGGCAATTTAAATTTGGGGAAAAAATTTAGGCGGGCTCTTTGGAAAAGTTAAAAGGGAAATTTTATTTTAGCCAATTAAGTAAAGGGACATGTAAAATATTACATATAAATTTAACACATGAAGTATCTTAATTTTTTGCTTTTATAAGAGGCGGAAATGAGCCGACCTTATAAAAGTTCGACTCGAGTTATTGTTGAGTTTTCGAGCTTGTAAGTGATATAGCATATGTTTATATATATATATATATATATATATATATATATATATATATATATATATATATATATATATATATATATATATATATATATTGTATGTAAGCGTACTAAGTGTAAATAGTTAATTATAAATGTATTGAGCATGGTTGTCAGGATCGCGATCCTGATCTTAGGATCTTAAGATTTTACGATACAGCAAAGCAAAAACGATCCGGATCTTATGTAGGATCTTTGAAAGCTTAAGATCGTATAGGAACCCGATCCTTGTAAGCAAAAAACGAGCGATTATATATCAATTTTAATTAATTTTTGTAAGACAACACATCTTTACGTACAAATAAACCGAGCTTTTCGAGTGATCAAGCTCAAACCGAGTTCATTCATGACCGGTGATAATGGCTATAATTCACATGGGTCATGGGTCATATGCATTAGGTTATCATTGGTCACATTCAATAATGGGTATTTGACATCATATGGGTCATATGCATTAGGTTATCACTGGTCGTCACATCCATGATTGTTGATCATGGGGTAAGTAACATGGGTAACGGGTCATGTGCATTAATATTGGGTTGTAGTGACATGTCATATATGTTATCGACCAATACATGATTGGTGATCGACAATGGGTAATTAACATGGGTCATGGGTCATGTGCATTGGATTTTGTAAACTAAGACAAATACTATACAACATTTTATATGTTTTGTATTTTTTTTTAACGTTTTTATCCGTTTGTAACGTTTTTCGTCCCTTTTTGACCGTTTTTAATCGATTTTGATTGATGTCGCTAGTTTTCGACCGACGTTGACAATTTTCGACAGATTTAGACGGATTTAGACCATTTTAGTCCGACTACGACCGATTGCGACCCTTTTCGACCGATTTCATCCATTTTGAATGTTTTCGGCAACTTTCGCTCGTTTTCATATGTTCTTAGCTTTTCTGAATGTTTTCCTCTGTATTAAAACGTTATGAAACGTTTATTACGTTTTCGTACATTTTTGTACAATTTTTTCATAGCAACGAGATTTTTTATAGCGGTAGATAGTTTATTGATAAAAAAATTATAGGTTATAAATGAAAAATAATAAAAGTTTGAAGATTTGGGAATTAAACATAATGTTTTGAAACCTGGTTCGACTCGGGTGGTTCAACTGGTTGAACCGTTCCGGGTGAAAAATGAGTCGATTTAAACCTGGTCAACTTGCTAGGTTGGGTCAAAAATGGGTCAAATTAAACTGAGTCAACCCGCCGGGTTTGAAGAGTCCCGGGTCAACCCGGTTTGTGTTTATTTGGTTGTACTTAATTTGATAGATCTGTTTTTAATTGGTTGTACAATGTGAATAAATCATTGTACTTTTAAGTAATTTGGTAGTTCTGTTTGTTTATAATATGAGAGGGCCCACAACTATGGTAATGAATAATAGAAATCCTCCATACTCTATATATCTCAAAAGAGTAAGGTATGGATCTTTCATACCGAGGGGCCCACCACTACGATTTTACGATACTACAAAGCAAAAACGATCCGGATCTTTCATAGGATCTTTGAAAGCTTAAGATCTTATAGGATCTCGATCTTGACCATAGGATCTTAAGAAAATGATATTACAAAACTATGATATATAATAATTTTGTGTTTATGATATATAATAATTTGTAAATTTGTATAACCTGAGAAACCGACAAACCAAGCATTTGGTTTCGGTTTTTACAACCAATTAAAAATGTTTATACCAAATTAAATACAACCAATTAAAACAATTAATACAAATCACATACCGGGTTAACCCGGGGCGCTTCAAACCCCGACGGGTTGAACTGGTTTAATTTGACCCGTTTTCGACCCAACCTAGCAAGTTGACCCAGTTTAAATTGACCCATTTTTCGGCCGGAACGGTTCAACCAGTTGAACCACCCGGGTCGAACCGGGTTTCAAAACATTATCCATTACTTAAAAGTACAATGATTTATTCACATTGTACAACCAATTAAAAACATATCTATCAAATTAAGTACAACCAAATAAACACAAACCGGGTTGACCCGGGACTATTCAAACCCGGCGGGTTGACCCAGTTTAATTTGACCCGTTTTCGACCCAACCTAGCAAGTTGACCAGGTTTAAATCGACTCATTTTTCACCTGGAACGGTTCAACCGGTTGAACCACCCGAGTCGAACCGGGTTTCAAACACACTTCACTCAGATCTAGGGTTTTGATCCTCTCTTTCTTATCAAACACACTTCGAACACTTGAACATAATCCTCTCTTTCTCGCTTACACTCACAGTTGCAACTCACTCAGATCTAGGCTTTTGATCCTCTCTTTCTTATCAAACACACTTCGAACACTTGAACATAATCCTCTCTTTCTCTCTCACACTCACAGTTGCAACTCACTCGGATCTAGGGTTTTGATCCCAAATCTCAAAAAACTGATAAGATCACAAATTAATTAATATAATCCAAATACCCCCTAGAGCTATTTATTCTTAGGCTTAGGTTGATTATCTGTTATAAGAATTGCATTGCATTTGTATTGATAGAATAAGAAGAACATGCTGTGTTGTTTTTGCGAATAATTAGAGCAAAAGAGATATTAAGGTTTGCTTGGATTAGCTTATTTTATCTTAGGCTTAGGTTGACTATCTGGTATAAGAATTATGTTGCATTTGTATTGAGAGAACAAGGAAGAAAAGTGACGGATGTGTATGCGAATATTTAGGCTAAAATATCCAAGTATCAAAGATGGAAGAAGTATCATCGATGGATGCAAAGACACCACTTTCAAGTATGAACATAAACCTGTTCTGGTGTTTCATCCATCGATGATTCATCTTTGCTCTTTGCCAAAATACAGAAAGAATTATCAAGTATAATTTGTAGGTTTGATGCTTGAATTTAGCGTCTTCGTCTTCCAGCATGTTGGTAGGTTAGAGATTCAAGGATGGATAATATGTTGTTGTTGGCTAGGGTAGAAAGGATGGTAGTTCATTGCATTGTTAATATAAAATTTATATGATTTACTTCATGCACAATTAGCTCTCTAATGTCGTAGAATCTACATAATTAATATGTATGTTCGTCACATCTAAGGGAGCAATATAAATGATAGTAAGAATCTGTTTTCTAATAACTTAAAGCTCAATGATTAGGGCGCTCTATATAGCGTTGTAGATGGTTCCATTGCTTAATTTGGAAAACGTCTACTACCGTTTGTGTGGTTATTAGACGCTACGGCAATGTTAGATAGATCTGTCCTAATCAATGCAATAATGATATAGTGTGTATTGTTCATGACATGCCACACTCCATTATCGCATTCAAGATGAGTGATGTTACTTAGACTCTATTATTTACTTAACATATATAGATTGTTTGTATTACTTTGAGTCTGGAATTTCAACATACCTTTCCATTCTAAGGTCCCATACTGTTTGCTTTGTTTTTTCAACAATCTAGCAATGCGGTTGGTGCAGTCCTTTCCTCAAAGGGAGTTGAAACGACAAAGCGAGCAATAGCGGGAGCTTAGAAGGGTTACGTATGTTGGTTTATTGCATTCCATTATTTTTTATGATCTAAAACCAACCATCCACCAGGTAATGTGGCCATTGGAGTTCCAAGAACAAAGGTTGTTTCAAACACACCCTGAATTGCAACATTATATTTTATTTCATTTACACTATATTTTTTAAAATTTTAATATATTTTTTAATTTTTTTGCAGCAAATCCATGGTCAGACTACTTTCCAAAGGGATATTTGGATCAGGTCAATCATGAAATTTTGCAGATTTCTTCAAGTCAATCATGTTCCATTGTGACTAGTCTTTGTTGGCGACTAATATGTATATAGTTCTGTCAAGAGTTATATATAAGCATTGATCCCTAGCATTAAACATCAATCCTTTCCTGCATTAAACATAGGTAGTTTGGTTTTCCCATATCCCCTTTTTATACTCGTTTCCATGTGTATCTCAAATCACATATCCTAGTTTAACCACTTTTTATATTTTTTATTTTTTCGCAGAAATCATTAAAATTGACAGCAGTGACTCAAGTTCATTTCACATATCAAGCAGTTCTGAAGGTCCTCCAAATACATGGGCAGACTACTTTCCAAAGGGATATTCTGGATCAGGCACAAAAAGGAAGATGCTAGGAAGGTTAAAACTCCAAAAAAGACTGCCAAAAAGATTTTTGATGAGAGGGTTCAGGTGCTAGGCCTGCCCAATGCTAAGACTTGTGAAGACAAGACTATAAAATCATGGGAACCAAAAATGCCCAAAGTTTGTTCAAAAGGGAAGGGTAAAAAGAAAATGTATTAGTTGAGTTAGGAAGTAATTTGAATAAATATTGTAATCCTTTTGTACTACTTTATTGACTTTATGAATAAACATGTTGAAATCCTTTTAGATTAGTAAAATTTAAGAATGTGTACCTTTTGTTACCAGTATTTTGTAATTTTTCATTTCAAGTATTAATGGAATATGTTTAATTTTAATTCCCGTACTTTGTCATTGCTAAATTTTCTCATTGATTGTTACAATATTTTGATTGTTGTGTTCATTAACAAGAACTTGGGATATATTTTGTATCATGTTAATCAAAAGTTATCAAAATCAGAAGTTTCTGCTGCTAAGAAAACGTTACTGCAGGTGGGTTTATACTGCTAGATATGAGAGTGCAGGGGTGGATTGGTAACATTTACACTTAATTGTTACAATATTATGATTGTTGTGTTCATTAACAAGAACTTGGGATATATTTTGTATCATGTTAATCAAAAGTTTCTGCTGCTAAGAAAACGTTACTGCAGGTGGGTTTATATTGCTAGATATGAGAGTGCAGGGGTGGATTGGTAACATTTACACTTAAGGGTTTAAATCCCCAATTAACTAGTTATAAGGCTGTATAAGCCGCTTTCGTACAATAATGTCAACCTACAAAGTTTACTACATAACATTGTCTACGGATAAACCCATATGGTTCATCCTACATTAGCTAATTACATACCATTGTCTAGTGACTGATGCGTGGGAATTGCACCAGGCTTTACCTCTCGAGGGATCTCGAGAAGCTTACAACCCCCACCAGGCACTGTACCTGATCGTTGTAGTATAGTATAGTGACAAGTATCGGGGGATTGATCGTTCAGCTAGGAAAAGTGTCGTTAGGATTGAAATTAATCTAACTAGGTCTAAAGGTAAAGGATGATTCTTTTTATGTTTTTATATTTTATGAAAAGCAAGTAAAAATCTCGGGTATTGGGAGAGTGGCGGAATTAGTTGCTAATCAACTAACCCAAAAGCTACTAATTAAACTAATGTGTAAGAAAACTAAACTAAGGTTCTACAAGATAAGTGAAGCATATCTACCCATGATATGTTACTCCTTGCTAGCTATCCAATTCTACCTATTGAATTATACACCTTGTTTTAATTGACGGGTTGTATTCCTTAATACCATTCATGGGGTGGCGTACTTACTTCCCCAATCCTATAAGCTCCTACTTCACTCCTATGTCGAGCCGGCTAAGAAGCTCCTAACATGGGATCACTAGAATTCGCTCATGCATTAAATACAACCGTAAAAACCTAGTACACATCGGTTCATGTTTCTTAAGACGTTCAAGCATGTTACCCTATGGAAGTCTGCCAGTTTTCTTAAGCCTAACATTGATGAGACATTCAATCAAAACAAGAATCAATAGGAAACAAGAATTATAAACTAAACCAACTAGATCTATTAAAGTTGTCACGCCTTAATTGATGGAGATAGACACACACATCAACAAGCCCTCATTGATGGAGATAGACACAAACATCAACAAGAAATCAATGAGATCTAATCAATTATACACAAGTTTCACACAATCATAAGTAGACAAAAGGTGAATTAGCCAAGCATAATTAATAAAGAACAAGCAACAATAATGATAATTGAAGACATGAATTAAGATAGAATCATCAAACCATTACAAGATGTTTATGGAGTGATTGAAACCCTCTAAGTTGCTGGAAAAACACCCACCTAAACCCAGGAATCGACCTTAGGATTTAGGGCTTACAAAAAGTGAAGTTATGATGTTATATTTATAGGCTAATTTCTGCCCGGCCCATCTTGACGGCGTCAGCCCGTACTCTTGACGCCGTCATGAACAATTTTTTCTTCACCAAATCGTAGATCTTTTCGTCCCGATCGTTTTCTTTTTTGAATCGCTCAAATCCGAGTTCGTATGCAAAAGTTATGGCCAAAACGGTGTTAGCTACCGCGCGCACAAATTGTGACAATTTACACGTGATGGCCTACGTGACGCCTTCATGAAGTTTCTGGGCAGTCACCAACACACGTGACGGCCTTGGTGACGGCCTTGGTGACGCCGTCAGGTACTGTTCCAGCAAGGAAAATTGAGACTTTGCCGTTTTCTTCACTTTTATGCTCCAAAAATGTCCAAAATGCCTTCTTTTTCAGAATTCACTCCCAAAGTACCTAAAATCACAAAAAGAACGATTTAGGGCAATATTTGATCAAATAAATTCAATTTCGGGCTTAAATGACCCCTTAAAAGTGGTTCATTTTTCGCCTCATCATATACCCTTACACTTGAGATTTGCTTGTCCTCAAGTAAATGCGCTTTTATTCTAATCAAAATACAAGTTAGGGGTCATTTAACACTAATATAAAAGTAATTACAACACATAATCGTTCCACTAAAGACCAAAGACAAGCACGGAGGTCATATACTAGCACCTCACAAATAATTTTTAGATACTCACATCTCTCGGGTGTAATAAAGTATAAATTACAATATGGAAACGGAAGATATCTCTCACTACCTGTCATAGCAAAATAGATTACCATAGGCTTGGGAAAGGATCAAACCTCCACCATATGGCGTAAGCACCTAGGATAAACTATCAAAGAGGTCTTTTAAAGGGTTGTAACGTTAGGTGTAGGGATATGAAATACACGGTTTTGTTGGATATAGGCAGTCTTTACTGGTGGTGAGTTAACAATCTTGGTTAATTACATGTACAATGTGGTGTTGCTAAGCCAAGACTAGACTCGACTTAAGCTAATAAATGAAAAATAACAAAAACATAAAATAAACATAGAATAAAATTGGATGGTAGTTCGTATGTTTTTTTCTCTTTTCTTCTTCTATTTTTTTTTTCTTTTCCTTGATTTTTTCGATTTTTTTTTTCTTTTTTTTTTTTTTTTTTTTTTTTTTTTTTTTTGCATACACTCTTACCCTACCATCCAAAATAATACATCATAAGGAATAAACATTCCCCTTACACTTGAATCTTTACATACTTTACAATAAACTAATCTAATGACTCGAATTAAGAAAATCAAAACACTTGGAGTACTTTTAAGATTAACGTACATATGGGGGTAATAAATTATGTTCTTCCCCATTACTCCATAAAATAAGTACTTTACCCATGAGTCCCAATCGTCCCAAAATAATATGTACAAGGATATGACTCGACTTAGCAACCATGTAATCAATTAGATAGTTAACTTAGGGTTTAACACATAACAATAATGCACTAAAAATGAGCGCATACACGGAAGGCTAAGGCGATTTGGGTGTACATTTAAGTGGGGTGTAACAAATTCTTCCTTTAAGTAAAATGCTTAAAGTTAGAAACGAAAATATAGGCTCGGAGGGGTGTACTAGGGTTTTCGTGTACTAAAAATGAGTACATCGCTAATGGTGTTGGAAAAATTAATTGACTTAAGTAGTCAAGTAATATGACTTAAATGGTCAAGTAATTATGATACGGGTTTAACACAAGGGTGATCCTAATGCCTCTTATCATGTAGTAAATCCTACTACACGAATGTAGTCTCACTAGCGGTCTCGGGATGCATCACTAACGCAAGTTCTAGAATCTAAATGCTACTGGTACACTCATAAGCACTAATAGTAAATGCTTTTCCTATCAAATCTAAAGGCGAACCTCACATATTTGGGTGGAAAATTTTTCTGAATTGTACGGTTTTGTGTTAGTCATACAATCTCCTATCCATGAGACGCTTGCTAAGGCTAAAGTTTCACTCCTAAATGTTGTAAAAAATTTTAAATTTGGCGCTAAAATTGCACTAACAAGTGTTTCTCATAGTTTTATTACACATCTACCATTAAACAAAGCAAACTCAAGCGAAAGTGTAAGGTATCATCATTTTACCCTCCCCTTACACTTAAGATGAACATTGTCCCCAATGTTCAAGTAAAGAATGTAAAAGTGAAATAAGTAAAACAAATGAAATCAAATACTCCCCTGATTCGCTCGGTATGGATAATTAGGTGGCCAGGTTAAATCTTCCTCCAAGAAAATGAACAATCAAAGCTTCCCTTCCAGAATATAAATCATCTTCTTGTCATACATAACCTGTAAATCCTGAGAAAACAAACAAGACAACCTCGCATAAAATCGGCGGAATCCTATATAAGTTTCTAAATCCTAGAAAACAAAGTAAGATATAATGCTTGTGGAATGAAGTTTGCAGATTTCCTAGAGATTATAAAACTTGATAATTCAACAAAAACCTTAAGACTCCGTTAGAAAAACAAAACCGGTAAAATTTCCAGGTTTTTACACGTGACGCCGTCAAGAGCAAGCTCGTGACGCCGTCAGGATTGACTTGCAGAAATTCTTATGTTAAGTTTCCAGAAAATTTCTGGAAAAACTTGGTCCTACTTCCTGGAGAATCCTGCAAAACTTCATTATGACTCAATACAAGCATTTGACTCTAACAAATACGAATATACATGTTCATTTAATATTGTGGAGAATCATGATTGGTTTGTTTCTTAAAAACATATTTGGGGTTTCCCTTTACACTTATCTTTTGCAAAAATACCTTTAGGTGGAGTTAAGACTAGGCCAAAACGACAAAGTAAAGTATTTACACATTTTAGTTTAGAAACATGATCTACCAACAATAAAAATAAAACATGCATACGGAAGCAAATAACAAACAAACAAAAATAAAAATCACACAAAGCATGGGTTGCCTCCCAAGAAGCGCTTTTCTTTATTTACGAGTCTTGTAGCTAGACTCAAGGTCATGGGTTACTACGTGACCTCATCATCAAATGTTACATTTTCCTCACCAATCATTTCATTATTATTTTCTTGATAATGTTTTAAACGTTGAATGTTAACAGTAAATTCTCTACCTTCATCGTCTAATAACACAACGGCTCCAGTTTTAGAGGAACTTCTCACCGTAAATGGTCCATACCATCTAGACTTCAGTTTTCCCGGAAATAACCTTAACCGAGAGTTGTACAGTAGGACTTTGTCTCCTTCTGAAAATTCCTTGGGTTTCTTAATTCTCTGGTCATGCCATCTTTTTGCTCTCTCTTTATATGTAATGGAAGACTCATAGGCTTCTAACCTAAGCTCATCAAGCTCGTGTAATTGCACGAACCTATTAGTTCCGGCAATTGTATAGTCAAAGTTACATGCCTTAAGTGCCCAATAAGCCTTATGTTCTAATTCTACTGGCAAGTGACACGCCTTTCCATACACCATGCGAAACGGGGTCGTTCCAATGGGTGTTTTGTAGGCGGTTCGGAATGCCCACAAGGCTTCGTCGAGTTTAAATGACCAGTCTTTCCTATTCTGACTAACCGTTTTTTCAAGTATTCTTTTAATAGCTCTATTTGTGTTTTCGACCTGGCCATTGGTTTGTGGATGATAGGCGGTGGAGAACCGATGGGATACTCCATACCTCTTCATGACCTTTTCCATTTGCGCATTGCAAAAGTGGGTCCCCCTATCACTGATGGGGGCTTTAGGAATCCCGAATCTAGCGAAAAGCTTTTTCAGGAAATGAATAACTACTCTGGCATCATTGGTCCTAAGGGCTTGTGCCTCAACCCATTTTGAAACATAATCGATGGCAACTAAAATGTATTCGTTCCCCCCAGAAGATGGAAAGGGTCCCATGAAATCAATTCCCCAAACATCGAAGACCTCACATACTTGTATAAAATTCTGAGGTGCTTCATCCCTATGTGATATGTTCCCGGCCCGTTGACATGCATCGCATGCCTACTCCATCTCTTTGACATCACGGAAAATTGTGGGCCAATAGAATCCCGCATCGAAAATCTTTCGGGCGGTGGTGTTTATCCCATGATGCCCGCCAGAGGGACCAGAGTGACATTCCCTCATAATCTTTACTGCCTCACTCTCCAAAACACAACGTCTTATAATTTGGTCAGGACACCTTCGGAATAAAAATGGTTCATCCCAAAAGTAGTATTTTAACTGAGAAAAGAACCTTTTTCTTTCGTATCTAGTCAGGTGTTCAGGAACGATTCTGCTTGCGAGATAATTGGCAAAATCGGCGTACCAAGGCTCCGAATCAATCATTAACATGAGTTGTTCATCAGGAAATGAATCCCTAATCTCACTCCTATCGTGCTCACCTAAGGGGTTTTCAAGACGAGATAGATGATCTGCGGCCAGGTTTTCTGCCCCCCTCTTATCACGAATCTCAACATCGAATTCTTGTAACAACAAGATCCACCGAATTAGTCGTGGCTTAGCATCCTGCTTAGCGAAGAGATATCTAAGAGCCGAGTGATCAGTAAAAACGACTGTCTTTGAAAGGACAAGATATTGCCGGAATTTATCGAATGCGAACACTACGACTAACAATTCCTTTTCGGTGGTGGAGTAATTCTCTTGAGCGGGATTCATGGTTTTGCTAGCGTAGTAAATAGGTTGGAATAGCTTGTCACGCCGTTGGCCCAGTACAGCCCCGACAGCGAAATCGCTAGCGTCACACATGATTTCAAACGGTAACTCCCAGTTGGGTGTAATCATGATTGGAGCTTGTGTGAGCTCCTTTTTTAAGAGATCGAATGCATCCTTGCACTCTTGGGAGAAATCGAATGGAGCATCCTTCACGAGCAACTGAGTCATTGGCCGAGCTATTTTGGAGAAGTCTTTGATGAATCTCCGATAAAACCCGGCGTGCCCCAAGAAGCTGCGTATTGCTTTAACAGTCGTGGGGTAAGGTAACTTATATATAGCTTCAACCTTAGCTTGGTCCACCTCTTTCCCATTCCCGGAGATCTTATGCCCTAACACAATCCCTTCTTTCACCATGAAATGACACTTTTCCCAATTTAACACCAAGTTGGTTTCCTCACAGCGTTTAAGCATCTTTTCTAGATTAGCAAGACAGTTGTCGAAGGAGTCCCCGAAGTCTGAAAAGTCATCCATGAACACTTCCATGCTGTCTTCCATAAGTTCGTGAAAGATTGCGGTCATGCATCGTTGGAAAGTGGGTGGGCATTACATAGCCCAAAAGGCATTCTTTTGTAAGCGAACGTTCCATAAGGGCAAGTAAAAGTGGTCTTTTCTTGGTCCTCAGGTGCTATGGGAATTTGAAAATACCCTGAGAATCCATCCAAGAAACAATAGTATTCGTGCCCAGACAATCTTTCTAACATTTGGTCAATGAATGGTAAGGTAAAGTGATCTTTCCTTGTGGCATCATTGAGCTTTCGATAATCAATGCATACCCGCCATCCAGTAACCGTTCTCTGGGGTATCATCTCACCCTTGTCATTCTTAACTACGGTCATTCCACCCTTCTTTGGTACAACTTGTATAGGACTGACCCATGGGCTATCCGAGATTGGGTAAATCAATCCTGCATCCAGAAGTTTGATGACTTCTTTCTTCACCACTTCCTTAATATTGGGGTTCACCCGCCTTTGGGGTTGCACGGTAGGTTTATAATCTTCTTCCATGAGAATCTTATGTGTGCAAAAAGTGGAGTCAATCCCCTTAATGTCGGCTACACTCCATGCAAGCACTCCCTTATACTTTTTTAGGACCTCTAAGAGTTTACCTTTTTGTTCATGTTCGAGGGAAGAGTTTATGATTACCGGCAGTTGGTCCTCTCCCTGAAGGAAGGCATACTCCAAATGGTTAGGAAGTTCCTTAAGTTCTAACTCAGGAGGTTCGATAATAGAAGGCTTAAGCTTGTTTTCTGGTTTTCGGAGCTCAAGATGCTCCGTGGCCTCTTGTCTAGGGTAGAAGGATACTGCACCAACATCCTCCATCTTCTCCACCTCTAGCAAAGGTAGAAAACTCTCATCCCATAGCCAGCCTTCCTCGATTTGTTCATCAACACAACTATCAATGACATCCGTGAGTTCATTGACCTCCCCAATGAAATAGAGCCGATTAGCTGCTTCGAGAGAGAGATCCATAGAGTCCTTAATGTCGAAGGTTGTGCTATCGGTTCCCACTCGCAAGGTTAACTTGCCGTCATAAACATCAATGACAGCACGAGCGGTAGCAAGAAATGGTCTCCCTAAGATGATGGGTACCAAGTCATCCTCCTCCATATCTAGGATTACAAAGTCGACCGGGAATTTGAATTTCCCAACTTTGACTAGCACATTCTCGCATATCCCTACGGGGTACTTGACTGATCTATCGGCTAGTTGGATGTTCATGCGGGTAGGCTTTAATCCAGAGTATCCTAACTTAAGGAACATGGAGTGAGGCATGAGGTTGATACTCGCCCCTAAATCGGCAAGAGCATTCTTTATTGATAGAGATCCTATGGAGCAAGGCAAGGTGAAGCTGCCTAGATCGTCAACTTTTTTTGGTAGCCCTCGATGGGTCACCACCAAACATTCTTCCCCCAAGGTCACAAGACCCTTGAGTTTCTTTCGGTTAGCGAGTAATTTTTTAAAGTACGCACTGTACTTCGGCATGTGATAACAAGCATCAAGGAGGGGTATGGTGACTACTGAGTCTTTTAGATATGACAGGAATCTTTTATTATCATTCTCAGTTTTCTGGTTTTTTAATCGGGATAGGAACGGGATTCTCACAGGTTGGCTAGGTGGGGTTGATGGGGAAGGGGTCGTCAAGGGAGGTTGGTTGGAAGTTTCGATGCTCACATCCTCCTCCTCTTCGCGAGGTTTGTTTGGATCGGGACTGATGGGGGACGAGCTCGGGTAAGGAGGGTCCTTGGTTGTTGTTCCAGCTCGAGTGGTTATCGCGAGCATGGGATTTTTTTTGCTTACTGATGGCATTTCAAGGTTATCAAGGGCTGAGTTAAGCTTGTTGAAAAACTCTCCAATATCATTCTGCTGCTCGTCAACAAGTTCATTGAGACCCTTTAATTGTAGGCCCTTTTCTTGAGTGAAGTGACCAAGGTCATATTCAAAAGTGCTCCTGATTTTGAATTCAGGACCTTCCTCTCCTTCTCCTCTTTTCACCAGATTTCCCCAGAGGGTGTAGTCATCATTTTGGTAAAAAGGCAAAAGGGAGGGATCAACATAGATGTCACCTCCTGACAAACATGCATGTTCAGTCGTGGCTTCTCCTCCGCATTCCTCTATCTCATGCGGGCCCCCACAGTAGTCGCAGATCAAGTAGGGATTTGAAAGTTGCTTAGGTAACTGTGACCCAGCCATGTAATCCACTCTTTTGTGAATTTTTCTTAACCGATCTGAAGTGATTTCAGAAATGCTGACAGTCGACTCAGGTTCATCCCAAGTGTCATCCTGGTCTTGAGCATATTCTTCAATTCTGTCCCATCCTTCTTCGGCACTAAGATTGGCTAGTCTACCTTTTCTAGAGTTGTTGATTCCGTTCCGATCATTTAAGGAGATATTGTCGTAGAAGATTTGGACCAAAAGCCAAAGTTCGATGCCATGATGGGGAACTTGTCTTATTAAATCCTTGAATCTAATCCACGATTTATGGAAGGGTTCATCCTTCCCTTTTCGGAAACAGAGGATCCTATCTCTAAGCGCTGAGGTTTTTCCAGGTGGAAAGAACTTTTCATAGAACTTGGATATGAGTTACTCCCAGGTGAAAATAGATTCAGAAGGAAGTTTATCATACCATTCTTGAGCTTTTTCATATAGGGTGAAAGGGAAGAATCGTAATCGGGACGTGTCTCTAGTAGCCCCATCCGTATGGAGGGTGTCTACTATTTTCAAGAAGTCTTTAATGTGTTGAATTGGATTTTCCTCATCTAATCCACAAAACTTACACACACTTTGGACAAGCCAAACATCGGGCGCATGCAAGACCTCACTGGTGTGTTCGTTTGGGTAGACAATGGCATTTGAAAAGCCACGAGGGGTTGGGGAGGAGTAGTCCTTAAGGCGCTTAGGAGTAGGAGTTACGGGGGTACTCATCTCGTTGTTGGGTTGGGAGCTAGGGGTTGTAACGTGATTTTCTGAATTTTCCTCAGAAAGGGGTGCATCAAAGTTGATAGCAATGCTAGATGGTTCAGGAGTTGAGTGAGTTCGTCTTAACCTACACATTTCTCTTTCGGGTTCTGCATAAAGCAAGACAAGGTCTCTAATGGTACTACGACTCCTAGTGATCCTAAGGTTGGAGAATTCGTTGGTTGCCATAATGGCGGACGGTAGAGAGGTACAAACAAAAACACGAAGAATTAAGATAACTAAAGAAACCTAAAAATAGAAATAAAATCTTACTAGAAAGGAATCTAGCAAGTAGACCTAATAAAAAGAAATTCTAACCTAGACAATAACTATTCCCCGGCAACGGCGCCAAAAACTTGATGCGTGGGAATTGCACCAGGCTTTAACTCTCGAGGGATCTCGAGAAGCTTACAACCCCCACCAAGCAGTGTACCTGATCGTTGTAGTATAGTATAGTGACAAGTACCGAGGGATTGATCGTTCAGCTAGGAATAGTGTCGTTAGAATTGAAATTAATCTAATTAGGTCTAAAGGTGAAGGATGATTCTTTTTATGTTTTTATATTTTATGAAAAGCAAGTAAAAATCTCGGGTATTGGGAGAGTGGCGGAATTAGTTGCTAATTAACTAACCCAAAAGCTACTAATTAAACTAATGTGCAAGAAAACTAAACTAAGGTTCTACAAGATAAGTGAAGCATGTCTACCCATGATATGTTACTCCTTGCTAGCTATCCAATTCTACCTATTGAATTATACACCTTGTTTTAATTGACGAATTGTATTCCTTAATACCATTCATGGGGTGGCGTACTTACTTCCCTAATCCTATAAGCTCCTACTTCACTCCTATGTCGAGCCGGCTAAGAAGCTCCTAACATGGGATCACTAGAATTCGCTCATGCATTAAATACAACCATAAAAACCTAGTACACATCGGTTCATGTTTCTTAAGACGTTCAAGCATGTTACCCTATGGAAGTCTGCCAGTTTTCTTAAGCCTAACATTGATGAGACATTCAATCAAAACAAGAATCAATAGGAAACAAGAATTATAAACTAAACCAACTAGATCTATTGAAGTTGTCACGCCTTAATTGATGGTGATAGACACACACATCAACAAGCCCTCATTGATGGAGATAGACACAAACATCAACAAGAAATCAATGAGATCTAATCAATTATACACAAGTTTCACACAATCATAAGTAGACACAAGATGAATTAGCCAAGCATAATTAATAAAGAACAAGCAACAATAATGATAATTGAAGACATGAATTAAGATAGAATCATCAAACCATTACAAGATGTTTATGGAGTGATTGAAACCCTCTAAGTTGCTGGAAAAACACCCACTTAAACCCAGGAATCGACCTTAGGATTTAAGGCTTACAAAAAGTGAAGTTATGATGTTATATTTATAGGCTAATTTCTGCCCGGCCCATCTTGATGGCGGCAGCCCGTACTCTTGACGCCGTCATGAACAATTTTTTCTTCACCAATTCGTAGATCTTTTCATCCCGATCGTTTGCTTTTTTGAATCGCTCAAATCCGAGTTCGTATGCAAAAGTTATGGCTAAAACGGTGTCAGCTACCGCGCGCACAAATTGTGACAATTTACACGTGACGCCCTACGTGACGCCTTCATGAAGTTTCTGGGCAGTCACCAACACACGTGACGGCCTTGGTGACGCCGTCAGGTACTGTTCTAGCAAGGAAAATTGAGACTTTGCCATTTTCTTCACTTTTATGCTCCAAAAACGTCCAAAATGCCTTCTTTTCCAGAATTCACTCCCAAAGTACCTAAAATCACAAAAGGAACGATTTAGGGCAATATTTGATCAAATAAATTCAATTTCGGGCTTAAATGACCCCTTAAAAGTGGTTCATTTTTCGCCTCATCAGTGACAAACCCATTTGGTTTATCATACATCAGATACTTACAAAAAAGTTTATCCAACTTACAAAAACTTTCAAACATTGTTTCACCCATCAACAAACATAAAACCATCAACAACCATCAAACCATCAACATACATCAAACATTAAGACTCTTTGGGACATGTTTGTGTCATCTGTTAAAAAGAAGCGGAGCATGAAACAATAAACACCTTCCTCCTCACCTTCCCTCGACCAGGTACCACCACTGTTCTCTCACGTACTTGGAACACTTTCTGTATCACTTGGTGCTTCACAACAGCGACAGAGTACCCATACAAGTTGTAATTGTGCACAATTTTTGATGGTATAGTCTGTTACAAAATGTACAAAGTTACAACTGCTATAGATTGATAGTTGTTTAGTTTGTAATCTCATTGAAATTGTAGCATAATTACTATTTGACAAATTATCAAAGTTTTCAAGACACTTACTAGTTGTCCATTTCTCTAGAAGCATGCAGTCAGTGGTCGGTAGAATGCCCTATCTTCTTGGTTGTGGACAGTGTGAAACGACCATCTGCACATCCAGTTCATCCGTCGGGCTTCAAAATCTGAATTTAATATTACAAAATGAGTAAGTTATAGATAATCCAAAATGTTACAAAGATATCATATACTTGATGTAGTTATAGCTAATAAAGGAAAAAGTACCATAGTCATGTGGTTGGTGACACAAGGCATTCATGGCAATATTGGTGCTGTATGTCTCCACAGTTGTGATGGCCCCTCCATCAGGTTCAAACAACATCACATTAAATTCCTGGCCCGGGTAAACCTGAGTAAAAACCATCCACTGACCAGCCTTCAAATTCAAGTCTCGAGCGAGTGTCACCCAACCACCGCCATATAAGAAGGAGTGGACGTATCGACCATTTAGATGATCAATGGCCACCCTAACATTGTAGACAGTCGTGTTAGTGGAAACCAAGACCGAATCAGTAGGGGTTGGACCATCCAGATATCTCAGAAAGTCTTCCTCCAACGACTGCATAAGCAGAGATGTATCTGTCACAGGCACTAAACATCTCCAAAATGGGGCACTCTCAGGTTCATAATTTTGAAACTCCAACCCATTCTCACCATAGCAAGTTACATAGAACACATCCTCACCCTCTTCAACAAAATGTATGTACTCAACAGCAGAACAGGAGATGTTGTGAATGACAAAATCATTCCACCTTGCTCCCTCAACAATACACTTAAATTGTGAGACTCTCCTTACACGAACTTTCCATCTACCCCCCCCCCCCCCCCCACACACACACAGAGAGTTAACTAAGAAAATAAAACCATTGCCAGTATAGGAACCTCCTAGAACATAATCATTGTGCAGTTCCTGTATATGAAAATAAAGTATACAAATGAAAACACAACTAAAAACTTAATCCATTCATATATCTTGCATCAAGTACTATATAACACGGACAAAAAAATTTGAAGTCAAAGTTGAAGAAAAAATACTTGAAAAAGTCAGAGTGGACACTTAATGTGTGACTTTTTAAGTCTTCATTTGGCAAATTTGACCTTATATATTTTTATTTGTGTTATATAATAGTTGATAAAAAATTATACCAATGGAAAATACATTCAAAACTTAATCCATTCATATATTTTGCATCAAGTAATATATAACACAAATAAAAATATTTAAGGTCAAAGTTGAAAACTAAAGACTTAAAAAGTCAACAGTGGACCATAATTATGGGGAGGAATAATTAAACTAGTTTCTTAGAGAAATAACAGCTTGTCAATAATGGTGTTAACTTACAAACTCATCCAAAACATCAGGATTGTCCACAACACAAATAAATTGATTACCAAACATGGTTACTGCATTAACGATTAAGGTTATAAAACAATGCACAATACCGTTTGAATGAAGTAAATATCAGTAAATGTGGTTACCTGGTACGTGTGTTTTTTGAAGAATCACGACTGCTAAGCACCGATTGTATTGTTGAGATATTAGGTTGAAAGAAGATAGAGAGTTTATGTGAGTGTGATTTTGTTGTGTTAAACACGACTTAGTTTTGTTATTTGCAAAAAATATCCTCGTCGATTTTCGTGAAAGGGAGGTAGCTGAAGTGTGTTAATGTGTTATAGCGGGAACAGTGAAGTGACGAAAATACCCTGACGTGCAAAGCACGTGAGGGCACTAGCGAGCTAGCAGCATTAAGTTCTGCCTAGTAGCATTAAGTTCTGCCTTAGCAGCATTAACTTCGGAGTTACTAGCATTCACCCATATTCCAATCCAAACAACTTTTTCTTTGCTTTTCCTGCAAAATGTTAGTCTAGAAACAAAGAAAATACAAGCCATAACATATGCACAATCATCCCAACATCTAAATATACTTAACAGTTCTAAGTATAACTAGGAGCATTGTAATGGGGCAAATGAAGAGTCATGACTAATAGTCTGAACTCAATTCATGCAGTGAATATCAAATTAGACTCAAACTAGCTAGATAGAGTACGTATACATAAGTTATCAGAAATGTGTGACCATATGTATCGAATTGTGACTACATTTAAATAATGTGTGACAAAATATGACACTATGATTTAGCCACCTAAATAAATACTTCATGTGACCATATATATAGCATCTTTAATTTAGTCACACAAAAACTCAATGTGACTATATCAAGGTTAATGATAACTGACTTCACATTTTGCTATAAATAATAGTCACATGAATATTTCACAATGTGACTATTTTGAATGTATTGGTCACATATAATACCCATTAGGATTTGGCAACCAAACACACACTAAACTTTAGACACACTTATTAACTTACGTGACCATATGTATCGAATTTTCGTTATACTTAAATCATGTTTCTATGGTTTAGTGTGACCATATATGACATTTGGTCACACTCGTCAACTGTGTGACATATATTTGTCACTATTAAATGCATATCGTGACTAACGCTTCAAACTTACTTTTCCGTTGTCACACATTTCAAACGCTATATGGCTAAATATTCAGCAAAGAATAGCAGTCACGTTTAAATAATGTGTGACAAACTTGACTATATAATTTAGCCACATACACAATTACCTCATGTGACCATATATCTATTTTGGTTACACTTTTAAATTGTGTGACATATATTCGTCACATATGTATATCTATAGCGTGACTAATGTTTCGAGCTCATTTGTATCTATCACACATCTCGAATTAAAAGTGACTAAATAATCCAAAAAAAAATTTTCCAGTTACCTCTAGTCACATAAATATTCAAATGTGTGACAATAGAATTCTGAAATGGTCACACAAGTCGGATCAAGTGTGGCTGTTCATTTTGTTCTGGTACATTTAGTCACGTATAAATGTTACAGTGTGGCATTTCAAAATCGACCATGCGTGACCAATAGAACTTTTTGTACTAGTGATTAGATGGTGAGGATATGGTCTTGGGTCAACAAAGAAGCTATTGGGAGTACCAAAGTGCTACAGGGAGCCATGTGGAAGCTTAGATTGTTTATTTTTACTTCGTAGTATAAGAAGATAGGTGTAGAAGCCATATATGGCATGTATTAGTTTTATCTAGTTGTAGTATTGCTTAATTTAACCTTTGTACTCAGTTTTCTAGTTAATGAAAGTTTTAATTTAAGTTTACATCCTGTCTTAAATTTCAAGTCTTATTCAAAAATTTCAATTGTTAGTATAAGGGTAACTAGTGTTAATAAGATATCTACAAACTCATATAAGCTCAAAGTGTTTGCTTTCAGAAGCTTTTTAAGCTTGTGGGATTGTTTTAATCAAAGTTTCATAAAAATAGGCAAAAATCTATAAAAAATAAAAATAAAATAAAAAATCATGTTCCCAGGTTGAAGAAGCAAGGAGCACAGTAACTAATGGAAAGCTGTGGGTTAGTGGTTTATGGAAACCAATAGGATTGGTATATGGTTCATGGTTCATTTGGTTTGAGCCGGAAGCACATTGTGAGTCCATTATACCATTTTCAACTTTTCACTATTTAACTGCTTATTCTAGTTTATTACTTAGTTAAGTATTCTTATTAGGGGTAGTTAAGAGTAATTAGGGACTAAAATCAGATGATTGTGTTTGAAATTTCATTGTTATTTATATTTCTAGGATAACTGCCAACTTGTGAATTTTAGTAATATTGGGTATTTGTGAACTTAACCTGTATTCTAGTGCTTATTCTAACTTATTAGCTCATATTAAGTCAGTATAAGTTGTTTTTAAAGCTTAGGTGTTAATCTACTTAATAAACAAAATAATTATATGTTTATAAAGAGTGTTTGGCATATGCTGTTTCAAGGTACTCAAAAGTACCTTGGTTATTGTCATTTAATCTAGTAACTCATATCAGGTTATCAGAGCTTATATCAAGTATAAAAACTAGGTCCCTTTTGGACCAAAGTCAAAATCATCAATAACTTGGTCTAATTTCTGTCTGTGTGAGTTTTAAAGTGGCACAAGCTTCATAACAGCTCATAAGTAGATACCAAAGCTTGAATTAGTGTTCATATATCTTAATTAACCTAAATCAATCCATAAATCAGTGTTCAAAGTTCATCTGGGTCAAACTAGGATCAAAACATAAAAAAGTCAAATTGACCCTTTGTCAGAATTCCATAATTTCCAAGAATTTTGTGATTTTTGTACTAAGAGTTAGGGTTTGTAATTTTCACATGTTGTTGTATCTCGGCTGAATTTTGGAGTTCCACTAATACCTTAATTTTGTGAATTTCCTGGTAGCTTGTGCATAAGCTCAAAGTGAGCTGCAGGGGAAGTTACTCCCCTGTGCACTGATTGCAGTCTTACTCACCCAACTTTAGTGGACCCCACAGGCCTAACCAGTGGACCCTACACCCTGTTTATTGGCTTATTGGAAAGCCAATAAGCCAATCTTCAAGTTTCAGTGCTTATTTTGTGGTTTGCAGCTTATTTGCTAGGGCTGCATTGCCCATCAAGTTTGTCCCATTTCCACTTATAAGCTGAGTGATCAGCTTTTGTGACCATAGTCCAAGCCCCCCCCTGACCTCACCTGTGGGTCCCAGTGATCAACTCTTGGCTTTTTGAAAAGCCAATAAGCTCAGCTTATTGGTTTAACTTTTTATTTGGACCTCCAAGTACTATTGTGGGCCCCACAGGCCTGCAAAGTTGCCCCATTTGGGCTGTTTGGTGCTCAGTTGTGAGGTTAGTGCTTATTGCCTTATTACTGCTTATTTCTTGTGCTATTTGGCTTCATTTGGTTTGATTTAAGCTGTTCTTCATCTGTTTAAACCTTATTTGTGTTTAAAATCTCATTTGGTAGCTTTTTCAATACAAGCAAAATCCTAATAAGCTTAAAAGCTTAACTGTCAATATAATAAGCTCATCAAATTGCTTATTTTTGAGTTCCAAGCAAACTTCCTTCATAAAAGTTGCTTAAAAATAGCGTAAAAGCAGTTGTAAAAAAGAAAAATCTAAAAAAGCCCATTTTAATAGAAGTGATAGCTTCTATTTAAGCCAATTGGCTTATTTCTCAGCTTATTTATAAGCAATTTTCATTTTTATATTTCTCCTAGGCTTCTTATAGTTAAAAATAATTTTAGTAATTTTCCCAGATTTTTCTCTTATCATTTGGTAGTTTTTATAATTTAATTTAGTTTTTAATAATTAATAATTAGTTAATAATTAATAATAATTAATTAAAAAAAACAGAAAAATACAAATTTAGTTTTAAAAATTTTCCAATTTTTTTTTTTATTTTTTAGTGTAATTTCCTAATTAATTATAATTTAGGGTATTTTAGTTAATTAAAAAGTAATTAGAAAAATAGTTTTTAATTAATAATAATTATATCATTAGTGTAAAAATTAATTTTCTTTTTCTAAAAATTTTCTTTAATCAGTAGGTTTGTAAAAATATCATTTTTATACCCGTAGCCTTTTTAGTTAATCAGATTTACTTTTTATCACGTACGTCTGTACCCGTTTTCAGATTAAACGTACGTTTTTAGGTTTTAGCTTGTTTCTTCTTAATCTAAATTCACGTAATCAATCATATAGCTTTCCTAAGTTTTTTTATTTCATAATTCTCAAATAATTCTCATCACAACCCTTTCCTGTGAAATTCACCCGATCACAAGCACGCTAAAGTACAATTCACACCTCGTCGGGACTTAACGACCTGGTGATACCGTATATTACCTGGAGCATTGGTCTAGGTAGTTTGACTTTGTTGACCATTTACGTGGTCAATTTAAGTTGACTGTTCAGGCTCAATCAAAATTTGGCGCCGCTGCCAGGGAGGTGTGCGCGTATCTTCAGCGTCTTAGAGATTAGTGTTATTTCACCATCGTCACTGTAAAAATCCCATCACTTTTGTAAAATTTCAAATAAAAATAAAAGTCATTAACACTTTTCCTAAAGTGTTAAAAAAAAAAAAAAAAAAAAAAAAAAAAAAAAAAAAAAAAAAGATCGTAAAGTTTTCTTTATCGGGTTTCTTTTAAGGTGATTCTTAAAGAGATACGATTTTGGATAACGGGACGATACCAAAAATAATTCCAAAAGTTTTTTACTTACACACAAAAACCCAAAAACATCCGTCTTTTTCTTGTGAATAATAATACATAAAAATAAACCGTCGCAAACCAAGACAGAACACCTACCAACTGGGGGTGTGGACATAATAAGTTCCCAAACATAAGATCAAAACTTGCCATTGTATCTCTGTGAGTGATGTACCTTTCTTAAAGAAGCCACTTACTTGTGATTATTGGTTTAAGTTCACTGTCGTTTTGCCTCGATTTTGTTTTGAGTGAGTTTGTTTTTTTTAGTGCATGCGCACTCGCTCTTCTAGGTCTACTAGCCTATTTCGTGAGCTTGTAAGAATACCTAGAAGACATCGTAGACGTTCAACACCAGCAGTCGGATCTGAGATCCGTACTGTTGCCACATCTGTTGTCACCATGGCGAATGACCGCCCCATGTGTGAGCTTCTCCAAGCACCCATCGAGGGTTACGGAGATGCCATTGTTGTTCCAGCCATCGTGGCTGATAATTTTGAGCTCAAAACCGGGTTACTCAATCTTGTAACCTCAAGTCAATTCTACGGTTTTGAGAGGGACGATCCTCATGCTCACATTCGATGGTTCAATAAAATCACATCAACCATCAAATACAAGAATGTCCCATCTGAAGCAATCAAACTTCTTCTCTTCCCATTCTCACTCGAGGGACAAGCCCGGATTTGGCTTGAAAAACAACCTCCTCGATCTATTGAGACATGGGAAGATCTTGTGAAAAAATTTATGAATGAATTCTTCCCACCTTCCAAGACCACGAGTCTTAAAAACGAGATCACCAAGTTCACTCAGAAATATGATGAATCATTTGGTGAAGCGTGGGATCGTTTCAAAGAACTACTTCGCAAGTGTCCACATCATGGTTTCTCAAAGTTGATGCAACTCGATACTTTCTACAATGGCGTGAGCCAAGTTGATCAGGATTCTCTCAATGCCTCCGCGGGAGGTAACTTCTTGAGTAGAACCACCAAAGAAGCTTTGGCAATCATAGAAAACAAGTCCAAGGTCCGCTTTACACGAAGCAAGCCGGTTGTTTCTCAAATCAATGCGGGTCCTTCTACTTCATCTTCTGTGGGTCAGTCTAGCACGGATGCTAAGATTGACAAGCTCACTGAAGCTATTCAAGCTTTGGTTCTCACCCAACAAAAGAAAGTTTCCTTTCCACAACATCCTCCACCTGCTGAGTTTAAAAAAATGGAAGTCTGTGTGACTTGTGGTGGGCCGCATGCCTACTACAATTGCACAGCTACTGATGGTACTCCATATAAAGCTCATGCTAATGTCGGGTTCCAAAATCAAGGAGGCATCAATACCGCCCTCCTATGGACCCGAACTATCATCCTCATCACTACCCTGGACCTCCGGTTTTAATCAAAACCAAAATGTCCAAAACCGTAACCAAAATCAAAATAGAGTGAACCAAGGTTTTCAAAACCAATGTAACTTCAATCAGGGTCACGGTTTTCAGAATCAGAACCAAGGTTTCCAAAATCAAGGTTTCCAAAATCAAGGAAACTTTAATCGAAACCAAGGTCAGGGTAATTTCAATCCCGGGTATTTTCATGGAAACAATAACCAGAATCAAGGAAATTTCCAACATCAAAATCAAGGAAATTTCAACCAAGGTCCCAACCAAAACAATCGTGCTCAAAATTTCAATAATCCACCTCAAGCTATTGTTCCAACTGGGCCTTCATCTGATGAGTTGTTAAAGCAATTCATGAAATCCCAAGAAGAGATGAACAAGTTGTTGGTTAGCCAGATTTCTGAAATCAAGAAGTCTTTCAATGATCGACCCTCGGGCTCAGGAACACTTCTGAGCAACACGATCGCTAACCCGAGGGGCAATGCTAAGGCGATCACAACAAGAAGTGGTGCTTCATATGATGAACCCGCGATTCCTACTACCTCTTCTTCCTCTCCTCCAAAGGTAGTGGAACGTGAACCTGAGGTGACAACGGACAAGGTGCAATCTCCTAGCTCACGAAGTACCGCACACATCCAACCTTAGGTTATTCCAGAAACCAGATGTAAGCCTGGAGTTGTCTTTGAACCACTAGAAACTCTAGTGGACAACCCTAAATCCAAAACTTCTATTCCTTATCCATCACGTCTCAATGAACAAAAGCTAAGGCTAGTCACAAAATAGATAAATTTTTCCAAATCTTTCAAGATTTGCACTTTGACATTAGCTTCGCGGACGCTATTCTCTTGATACCCAAATTTGCATCGACAATCAAGAATCTGTTAAGTAATAAGGAAAAACTCTTCGAGATTGCTAGAACTCCGTTGAATGAGAACTGCTTGGCAGTTCTTTTGAAAAAGCTTCCCGAGAAGCTTGGAGACCCCGGAAAATTTCTCATTCCTTGTGTTTTTCCGGGTATGGTTGAATGCTTCGCCTTGGCCGATCTGGGTGCTAGCATTAACCTGATGCCATATTCTGTGTGGAAGAAACTCTCTCTTCCCGAACTCACTCCCACGTGCATGACTTTAGAGCTTTCCGATCGTTCAATCTCACGTCCACTTGGCATTGCCAAGGACGTATTCGTTAAAGTGGGAAAGTTCCATTTTCCGGTAGATTTTGTGATTGTTTACTTTGATGCCGATTCAAGGGCCCCTCTCATTCTTGGAAGGGGATTCCTTAGAAATGGGCGTGCTCTCATCGATGTATTTGAGCAAGAGATCACATTGCGTGTTGGAACGGAAGCCATCACCTTCAACCTCGATCAAACTTCGAGGTACTCCTCCAATTATGACTCTGAATCGGTAAACCGAATAGATGTCATCGATGTTGCTGCTAAGGAGTACGCTCAACAGGTTTTAGGTTTCAATGATAATTCTTCGAGTGAAAACTTCACTCCATCTTCTCATCCCATCATAGCCAATTCTTCTCCTTCCCTCACTCCGTTTGAGGGAAGTGACTTCGTCTTAGAAGAAATTGAGGCCTTTCTCAAAAGTGACTCGATTCCCGATGGAATCGATAACCAAGAGATTGACCCCGAGAGGGATATTCTCCTACTTGAGAAATTGTTAAACGAAGATCCCTCTCCTCTTCCTGTTCTACCACAAACACTTCAGAAGGAGGAAGTAAAAAATGTTGAGAAAACTGATGAATTTCCTGAGGTCGAACTTAAGGACTTGCCGCCTCATCTTGAATATGCATTTTTGGAGGGTGATGATAAATTACCCGTCATAATTGCTAAAGATTTAAGTGTTGAGGAAAAGGCTGCTCTAATAAAGGTTTTGAAGTCACACAAGCAAGCAATTGCTTGGAGACTCTCCGACATCAAGGGCATTGACCCCGAATTTTGTACCCACAAAATTTTAATGGAGGATGACTTCAAACCAGTAGTCCAACAACAAAGAAGGGTGAATCCAAAAATTCATGAGGTCATCAAACAAGAAGTTTTAAAAATTCATGAGGATATGGTCTTGAGTCAACAAAGAAGCTATTGGGAGTACCAAAGTGCTACAGGGAGCCATGTGGAAGCTTAGATTGTTTATTTTTACTTCGTAGTATAAGAAGATAGGTGTAGAAGCCATATATGGCATGTATTAGTTTTATCTAGTTGTAGTATTGCTTAATTTAACCTTTGTACTCAGTTTTCTAGTTAATGAAAGTTTTAATTTAAGTTTACATCCTGTCTTAAATTTCAAGTCTTATTCAAAAATTTCAATTGTTAGTATAAGGGTAACTAGTGTTAATAAGCTATCTACAAACTCATATAAGCTCAAAGTGTTTGCTTTCAGAAGCTTTTTAAGCTTGTGGGATTGTTTTAATCAAAGTTTCATAAAAATAGGCAAAAATCTATAAAAAATAAAAATAAAATAAAAAATCATGTTCCCAGGTTGAAGAAGCAAGGAGCACAGTAAATAATGGAAAGCTGTGGGTTAGTGGTTTATCGAAACCAATAGGATTGGTATATGGTTCATGGTTCATTTGGTTTGAGCAGGAAGCACATTGTGAGTCCATTATACCATTTTCAACTTTTCACTATTTAACTGCTTATTCTAGTTTATTACTTAGTTAAATGTTCTTATTAGTGGTAGTTAAGAGTTATTAGGGACTAAAATCAGATGATTGTGTTTGAAATTTCATTGTTATTTATATATCTAGGATAACTGCCAACTTGTGAAGTTTAGTAATATTGGGTATTTGTGAACTTAACCTGTATTCTAGTGCTTATTCTAACTTATTAGCTCATATTAAGTCAGTATAAGTTGTTTCTAAAGCTTAGGTGTTAATCTACTTAATAAACAAAATAATTCTGTGTTTATAAGGAGTGTTTGGCATATGCTGTTTCAAGGTACTCAAAGGTACCTTGGTTGTTGTTATTTAATCTAGTAACTCATATCAGGTCATCAGAGCTCATATCAAGTATAAAAACTAGGTCCCTTTTGGACCAAAGTCAAAATCATCAATAACTTGGTCTAATTTCTGTCCGTGTGAGTTTTAAAGTGGCACAAGCTGCATAACAGCTCATAAGTAGATACCAAAGCTTGAATTAGTGTTCATATATCTTAATTAACCTAAATCAATCCATAAATCAGTGTTCAAAGTTCATCTGGGTCAAACTAGGATCAAAACATAAAAAAGTCAAATCGACCCTTTGTCAGAATTCCATAATTTCCAAGAATTTTTGTGATTTTTGTACTAAGAGTTAGGGTTTGTAATTTTCACATGTTGTATCTCAGCTGAATTTTGGAGTTCCACTAATACCTTAATTTTGTAAATTTCCTGGTAGCTTGTGCATAAGCTCAAACTGAGCTGCAGGGGAAGCTACTCCCCTGTGCACTAATTGCAGTCTTACTCACCCAACTTTAGTGGACCCCACAGGCCTAACCAGTGGACCCTACACCCTTTTTATTGGCTTATTGGAAAGCCAATAAGCCAATCTTCAAGTTTCAGTGCTTATTTTGTGGTTTGCTGCTTATTTGCTAGGGTTGCATTGCCCATCAAGTTTGTCCCATTTCCACTTATAAGCTGAGTGATCAGCTTTTGTGACCATAGTCCAAGCCCCCCCTGACCTCACCTGTGGGTCCCAATGATTAACTCTTGGCTTTTTGAAAAGCCAATAAGCTCATCTTATTGGTTTAACTTTTTATTTGGACCTCCAAGTACCATTGTGGGCCCCACAGGCCTGCAAAGTTGCCCCATTTAGGCTGTTTGGTGCTCAGTTGTGAGGTTAGTGCTTATTGCCTTATTACTGCTTATTTCTTGTGCTATTTGGCTTCATTTGGTTTGATTTAAGTTGTTCTTCATCTGTTTAAAGCTTATTTGTGTTTAAAATCTCATTTGGTAGCTTTTTCAATACAAGCAAAATCCTAATAAGCTTAAAAGCTCAACTGTCAATATAATAAGCTCATCAAATTGCTTATTTTTGAGTTCCAAGCAAACTTCATTCATAAAAGTTGCTTAAAAACAGTGTAAAAGCAGTTGTAAAAATAAAAATCCAAAAAAAGCCCATTTTAATAGAAGTGATAGCATTTATTTAAGCCAATTGGCTTATTTCTCAGCTTATTTATAAGCAATTTTCATTTTTATATTTTTCCTAGGCTTCTTATAGTTAAAAATAATTTTAGTAATTTTCCCATATTTTTCTCTTATCATTTGGTAGTTTTTATAATTTAATTTAGTTTTTAGTAATTAATAATTAGTTAATAACTAATAATAATTAATTAAAAAAATCAGAAAAATACAAATTTAGTTTTAAAATTAGTTTTTAAGTATTTTAAATTTTTCCAAATTTTATTTTTAATTTTCTAGTGTAATTTCCTAATTAATTATAATTTAGGGTATTTTAGTTAATTAAAAAGTAATTAGAAAAATAGTTTTTAATTAATAATAATTATATCATTAGTGTAAAAATTAATTTTATTTTTATAAAAATTTTCTTTAATCAGTAGGTTTGTAAAAATATCATTTTTATACCCGTAGCCTTTTTAGTTAATCAGATTTACTTTTTATCACGTACGTCTGTACGGCTGTACCCGTTTTCAGATTAAACGGACGTTTTTAGGTTTTAGCTTGTTTCTTCTTAATCTAAATTCACGTAATCAATCATATAGCTTTCCTAAGCTATTTTATTTCATAATTCTCAAATAATTCTCATCACAACCCTTTCCTGTGAAATTCACCCGATCACAAGCACGTTAAAGTACAATTCACACCTCGTCGGGACTTAACGACCTGGTGATACCATATATTAGCCGGAGCATTGGTCTAGGTAGTTTGACTTTGTTGACCATTTACTTGGTCAATTTAAGTTGACTGTTCAGGCTCAATCACCAAACCACACACAGATTCCACCGAAACACACATAATCCCAACGATCCAAACAACCCACGATGGCAAACAATGGTAAAGGGAAGGGCATCTATATTGGTACCAAGGAAGAGGAATTTGACAAAGTTTTAAGAACCTATTATCTAAATGATTTACTTCTTGATGCATATGGCGCAGAACCAATTGATGAGTATGGTTCTTATAGACAGATTCCTAAGGAGTTGAGAACTCAGATTCTGACCTATCTTAGGAAACAAGATGGCTACTATGAAGCGCTTTTGAGTGATGAGGAGGAGGAGGAGAAGGAAGAGACTGTGGATACCGTTTTACCAAAGTTTGATGATTTTGGAGAGAGGATTTCCCGTCTTGAAGTTGTGTTTAAGTATCTGAAGGATAAGAAGAACAAAAAAGAAAAAGAATTGAAGAAAATGAATAAAATGGGTGATGCGGAAGGTAGCGGTTCCAAATACTAAACTAGTGTGTTTAGATAACTTTTGGGTGATGTAATGGTTGTGAACTCGTATGATCAATGAAAGTTTCGATCTTTATGTCACAAGGTACAATGATACAGCTTATGCAGAAACTATTAGATAGGGGTTGTTTAGCATGAGTGTATACATCACTCCCATTTAACATTTGTAAGTTGACTTTGGAAAGTCAAAATGCAATTGGTACATTGACAAGTTAATAAACCATATTTGAACAGATAAGATTCATTTCATTCATTAAACCATAATCATAATTTTACAAAAGTAACCCACCCTAACCTACATAAACCAAACCCCTCAGGTATTCCGTCACAACAATCTCTATCTTGTTAAGAATGTTCTCGCGCATTTGCTTCTTTGTATTAAGACTGAGTGTTTTGATGGGTGATTTATTAATGTGGGAATATATAGGAAGTGTGAGGTAGGTAGAGGCGTATTTAGTACGCAAAGGTATACCTGATTGACCCATTGTACTAAAAATACTCTTTCTAAGAAATGACTAAGTTATCCATTGACCCATTTTAACAGTTACATCCCAACTCCTCAATACATATAACATGAATAGACAAACACAGACATATAACATGAATAAACAAAAGACATACATATAACATTGTTAAAAAAACAATAAAGTTAAATATAGAGTACAAACATAGAATCCAAAAGACAGTAAAGTGAAACATATTGTTCGATGATCAGTGGCTAACACATGCAGAACTTGGAGTTGCATGCTCATCATCTGACTTCTTATTTTTAGTTGGCCTGTCAACCTGAGGTCTATGAATGGGTGGTATTATTACTATTGTAGTGTCAATTCTTGGCAAGTATCTTCGGCTAGAACAGCCATTGATCTTGAATGAGTACATACGCGCCCATGTTTCTAGTCTGTAAGCAGCATGAACCCACTCTTCAGGTATACCAACTGCTCTTCCATCCTCATTCATGTAGTTTATTGCAGCCACAACATGTTTACATGGTATTCCAGTCAGCTCCCACTTCCTACAACCACACTCCTTGCTATCCATGTTAACAACACAATGATCCTCGTTAGGCACAGATACTTTATATAAAGAAGCTTCCATCCATTCAATAACGCAATTAGTAGCTTCTTTTTTTATTGCATCAAACATGGCTTGCACAGTAGGAGTAAGTTATCCAAGACTCTTTTCTATTATTTGTTGAACTACCACAATCCTCTTCATCAAGTACTCCTTGATATATTCAAGACAAATGATGATGGTTCTATCTCTGACATCATTTAGCTGGCTATTGAACACCTTACATTTGTTGTTTAAGAGTAGTCCACATAGGGCTTTGCCTGTTAAACAAATCACACATCATATATTAATATATGATCAATTATTAGTATGCTTTTTTCCAGTGCCACTTAATGAATTACCTGAAAAATGTGATCTGCTCCATTGTTCAGCTGGAATCTTCAGCAACCAATCATAAGCTGCAACATTGTTATTCTTGAGGTTATCCATCTCTTTGTTGAATTCAACAACGGTAGTGGCTCTAGCTGCATTCCAAAGCATGTCCTTGTAAACACCTCCTTTAAAATGTGACTTCATCCCCTCATGAATATGCTTAACACAAAACCTGTGTTTAGCATTTGGAAACACACTAGCAATGGCTTGTATCAATCTCTGTGAACAGTTAAGGTTATTGATGGTGTTAAAACTTTACATGTTCTCATTGTGCATAAAGCACATGATTAATTATAGAATAGAAATGGCACATTTTGCTTATCAGAAATGAAAGTGAACTTGCAGTTGGTTTGTATACCAAGATCCTCTCTTAGTAGTTTCAAAAACCAACACCAAGTTGCCTTATTTAGTGCATCAACTACAGCATATGCTACTGGATAAATCCCATTGTTTGCATCAATCCCAACTACTGTTAGTAATTGACCTTGAAAAGGATCTGACATGCATAATCCATCTAATCCTAAGAATTCTCTGCCACAAGCATTGAAATCTTGTTTCATAGCTCCCAAACACACATAAACCCTTTTAAAAGTTCTTGTTGCATTCTCTGGATTTGGTTCTAGATGTACATTAATCATAACAGTAGTTCCTGGATTTTGATTAACCAACTCTTGGGCATACTCTCTAAGCAGTGCATAATGTTTCGTAAAAACAGGTATACCTGATTGATGTTCACAGTCTTTATTGCATAGCAAATCATACTTACTTACGGGAACATCTTCAATTAGCTCCTCATCATCATCAATCACTTCATCATCATTTGGATTATAATCCAAATCCTCTGAATCACTCCCGCCACTCTTTCCTTCTGTTTCATTATCCACCTCTACTACTTTCACATTTCCCATATGACCACCTACAATTGTAAGTCCATAACATTAACAACAAATACACCTTTTAATAAATAAATTAAAAAACAAAAAACAAAAACAAAAACCCCTGTTCAAGTAAATAGGAAAATGCACTGTGTCTTACCGTATCGTTCAAAGGCACAGACGATCGATGTAATCTAACCAAAACTATACGTTAATTAGAATTGTATCTGAATATAGGTGTCCGGCTTAATTTGTTAAAGAGTTGGCAGCAACAATGAGGGTTGTATCTGAAGTTAAAGGGGTATATTAGTCATTTCATGCGATAATACCCTTGACTAACGGAAGTTAGCAAAAAAGCGCTCTCGGTAGTTTTTTTGCAAATTTGCGTAACGTTAGTGGCTTTTTTGCATGTCTTTTTGTCTCGGTCCCATATTTGATTTCGTTATAGTTTAGGGACCATTTTTGCATTTTACCCTTTTATTTAATTATGCATTATTTACATTTTGTATTGTTACTTCTCATAAATAACTTTTGCTCTCTCTCTTTCAAAATTATTATCCATTATCCGAATAAAGTCATGTAGTTTAAAAAAGCCAGTTATTAATACTTTGGTTTTTAAATAAATAAGAATATAATTTTATCATTTAACAATTAAATACTGTTTTTTATTTAGTTTTGTAATGCCATGTATAATCTTTAAATTCATCAAATTACATCTAACATAATTACATAAAAGAAAATTACAAACTTTATTTAATAGTTATAAATGACATTTAATATTCAACATTCAATAAATGACATTTAATATGTTTATTGTTCTAGTATTATGTAACTTTTTGTAAATTAAATTTAATAAATTACTATTAATGGTTATATTTGTACTAGCATGGTATCCGCGCAAAGCAGTGGGTTCGAAGGCGAATGTTATTTAACGATTTAATTATAGGTACCCGTCGCCGAATGTTGTCTAACGAACGGTGCTCGGAGGCAAATTGGATTGAATTTGAGTTTTTCTTTTTCAATAAGTAAGATTAAAACGCTATAAAAAAACGTGTGTTTGATATTGCTTATTACTGTAGAACCAATAAGGGAAAAAATCTAATAAACAACAAATTTGTAAGCTTTGTGTTAACAATCATAAAAGTTGTATATGTATGATATGTATTTGATCGTGCAATAAAAGTTGTATATATATATATATATATATATATATATATATATATATATATATATATATATATATATATATATATATATATATATATATATATATATATATATATATATATATGTATGTATGTATGTATTTGGTTGTGCAATAAATGAACAAAAGTTTATTATAGTCTAGTGGTTGGAATATTTTGCTTTGACCTCGGAGACCCGGGTTCAAATCTTGCCCCTACATGTTTTTGAATCTTACACAATTCCACAATTAGCAAGTGTTATTTTTTGTCATGTTTAACCAATCAAATAAAAGTAAACTAAAAAGTGTTTATAAGAAAAACTCATAAAACTTGTAACCACCAATTTAATGTTAAAATTTGAAAAAAAAAAAAAAAAAATGTTAACTATTTAGACAATTAATAATTTAGACGTTCTACTTTTGAAAAACATACATCTACAACGTTATAAAATATTTGGGACATGGTAAATAAAGAAGGTTTAAAACTAAAAATATTTGCTCGCCACAAAAATAATCATCGAATACTCGTTGCCGCATTGTGCGGGTACCCTTATAGTTTCAAATGAATGGTACAGATCTACACATGTAAACTAGCATTTTGCTGGGCAATCACTTATAATTAGGCTAAATGATAAAAACTTTTATTTTAAGATAAAATGTATATTTTGTAACTGGTTAAATGTAGTGAAAATTCGAAAGTCTATAGTTATTCAATCTAAATCTTAAAATTCCATATTTCTTCAAAATAAATAAATATATAAGTAAAAAATGTTTAAAGCATATGCTAGAGAAATATGTAATTATGATGTTTAAGTTTGGTAAATATAAAATTGACCATGGCCTCGCACGTTGCAACGGAACTTTAATGTTTTTTTTAATAATTTATACACAAGTTGGTGTAATTCATGCACCCCGCAAAAGCATAAAACTATCTTGTTTAGTAGAATAAACTTTGTATTTCACTTATTTGTTTCGAGTGTTTGCAAGCCACGAAACCAAAGTCTTCTATATTTTAAACAAAGCCAAAAATGTAACATTATATTGCTTTTAACAATAGTAACAACAATTACATATATTCTTAGTTTCGAAAAATATAAAATATGCCAAAACGCATAAAAAAATTATTAAACAACATATAAATTACTAAAATATTTTTAATGATAGTGATAATGCTAAGTAAAAACATTAATTAAAACATTTTGTTATTCATATTGCAAATGATATTGCAATTAAAACATTGATTTTCATACGCTTTGCACATAAATGATGTTGCAATTGAAACATTTTTGGACAACACTTGCCACTTTACAACTTTTTGGACTCCACTTGTTCATTTTTAGATTCCACTTGTTCACCCAATTTTTGTTGTATTGGTAGTCCAATACACGAGAGTAGTATATTACAATTACAGTACTATTTTATATCCTGAAAGCTTGTCGTTGACTACATCAATTGCATCTTTAAAGAATATTATAGTGACTTCCTTGTGTTATTTGCATCTTTTTCATCTTAATAATCTTTAAAGATTTCAAACAATAGCTGTTAAGATCTCGATCAAGCGCTTAAAATCTTTCGATCTTACGATCCCGTTAAAAAAAACGAGTCAATTTTTCGTAGGATCTTAAAAAGCATAGGATCTTAAATATGATCTCGATCTTACCATAGGATCGTAAGATCTAGATTTGATTTGATCTTACTTCTCTTAATTTAACTAACTAATAAACTATAAATAAATTAATTTTGTTAAATTAAAACAATATAGCAAGCGTTGATTGTTGTAAATGTTTTATAAGAGTAAGACATATCGATTTTTTGATTCAAAGATTCAGCGTCATTAATTACCGATTAGATATTTTGTATTACAAAGGATTACGCGTCGCATTCTCATATTACTAAAACTTTCATAATTTTTTTTCTTCTCTAATTTGTTATACAATCATCTTTGAATACTAGTTACGATAAAAATAAGATTTTTAGACATTTAAGTAGGATCTTCCAATCTCGATCCGATCTTGCTAAGAAAAAAACGATCGATAGTAAGATCTCGATTTTAACATCCTTTGATTTTCAACCACTTTGATTCGTCATTATGTTTGTGAAACCCGAAAACACTTCTACCTAAAATTCAATTAAAAAAAAATCCTAAATCAGATAGCATCACCAACTCCAAATTAAAAATCTATTGACAATAGTTTTTGCCTTATAAACAAACTGAATTAGCTCAGTTTACTACCTGAGTTTCTTCTAGAGTTTGGGGAGGGGTTTTACCCGGGTTCGAGTATCGCAACTGACAAAAAAAAAAAAAAAAAAAATCCTGATTTTTCTCTTAGTGCGAAGCCGTGAGTTCTACGGGTTTCCCTTCGCGGGTCTCTCCTAGTGGTTCGGGGAGTCAGATTTCAAGTTTCATGCCGTTATATATATACATACATATATATATATATATATATATATATATATATATATATATATATATATATATATATATATATATATATATATATATATATATATAAGTTTTGACTTATATCTATATATCTATATTTATATAAAGATTGAGCATGATGCTATAAATGCAAGTATTTTTATGATTATAAAATCATAATCATAATATATAATGCAGTGAAAGTATTAATTATTATAAATTATTGACTATAATATATATTTCGTAAATATATCATATAAAATCTATAATAGTATATAAAAATCGAGTTTCATGTGATAAACTTACATATTAGTTTTCCATGATTATAATATTTAATTTATAAATATGTTTTATATATCTATTAACAATAAGGATTAAATGTATCTACAAAAATTAGGTTCAAAATTAAGTTTTATGATATATAGATTCTTCTAAAGAAATATGTTTTGTTTCAAGTAATCTTTTAGAAAAATTGTGTATAATAGATTTTTAAGTGAATACACACTGTTAAAATTTAACCTTTTCTTAAAAATATCGAGATACATGCATCACACGGGTATGCATAACTAGTCTATACTAAATATAAATCATGAAATCATGTTTAATTGTTGAATGGTGACTTTAAAAATTGGTGTAATCACAAATATGGAAAGGAATGGATATTCTGATGGCCTGCTGTTTATATTTATTTTTAAGGAATAAATTTTATTACACAAACAACAAAATAGGCCCTGCAGTTTATGTAATAAGTATTTGATGCTGACCTCGCAAACTATATTGGTCTCAATTATTTGTGCTCCTTGTGTGATATGTTAGACTTGTGATTAATTTTACTATTCACTTTTAAGTTGATAAGATATGATGGATACATAGATAGATAGATAGATAGGAGTAGACACTTTGGCATAGTCAAAATCTTACAACACTGTTGCTCAACGAAACATAAACATAATTTTGAAAAAAGAAACCAAAAGTAAGACCGAAACTATGCATATATACATTCGAAACTGATATATGATCTAAGAAACCACACATATATACATTCGAAGAACGGAAATCAACGATTATTGAACAATTTATTCCATTACTTAATGATAAACAAATGCAATATTGTCCATTATACTCCAAATTTCATGGCTGCATGACAAAGACTACATTAATGTTTATCATCCACCCGCACTAGAATAGCAGTCTAGTACTCTTTTACCATGGTTTGTAGGCAGAAATCAACGTCAGGAGACTATGCATTGTCAAGAGCACAATATAACAACTCAATTAGAGACAAAAAGGGTTGATACAAGGCCGATTTAGTCCATGGTGACAGAGGTACATTTGCTGATTCTAGGAAACGAAATTAGGGCCTGATTTGTGTTTCTTTGGAGAGAACAAATGAGCATAAGATGAACAAAAAAGATGACACATAAATCATAATACATGAACATCACAAGATCTAATCGCATGTAGAGAGCAGAAATAGTTCTTTGGATGATATATATATTGTTCTAGATTAGGTAATGTTGAAAAGGTGCATGATACCTACACAATGTATTTGGGCATGATGTACCTTCATATATCCAGCTTCATCTTGCTCATAGTTGTTTATTAAGGGACCTGGAGATCTGTAGGTCACAATAACAAACCCATGGAAGAAACGTACTTATTCCACATTTTAGAATCTCGAACATTTGGAACTTCGTCAGATTCTTTTAAAGCGGGAGTTTCTTTAAACTAGTCACTAGTCATGAAGAAACTTCTAAAACCGCGGATTTTAATGATTCCTTACTAATCTGCTTCCTTCCATATCTGCCCCTCATCTTAATGAATAAACTCTTGTATTTCTCCATAACACGCCCCTTCTCTTCAACTAGTCCTAACTTCTCATATGAATCAGCTACCTTTTGAGCAATATATTTATCTGGAACTTTACGACCATGTACTTCCAGCTTTTTATAAAGTGTTGCAAGCTCTTCCCACATTTCATTTCGATGATAAACAGATATTATAATTTCACATACTTTCCAAGGCACGGTGTCGACATCTCTACTAAGTTTCTGAACCCATAATTTCTTTGCTTCTTCTACTCTGTTATCCATATCTAATGCTCGTATTAGCTGTCCGTATGTTCCAACTGTTATACCCTGCCCTTTACTTAACATCCATTTAATAACCTGCACGACTTTGTGCCATTTTTCCTTTCTCTCAAGGGTGATTAGAGCAGTTTTGAGCCGTCCAATAGGGAATTCTTTTTCCTCTGCTACCCACGCATCAAGTACACCATACACCGCTTCTTTATTGTCATCAAGTTCAAGAAGTTTGCTTATAAAAACATTGATTTTGTCCTTCTTGGACACGTCGAGCGCTTTTAAAAGCTTTCTAGTCTCTTCAGCATCCATTTTGGAGCTCTTTCTAGCCCTTTCACCCTCCTTATCTATGTACGGTATCATGGCTTGTTCCTTGAAGTGGTTCTGAAGTTCATCTTCACTCACAGGGGTGGGTATCTTATCTTGGATTATGGTGGTCTGACTGTAGCTCGATATTGGCCCTTTCAACATACCAAATTGGCTCATCGGTCTAATTAGACCGATGATAGATTTAGAAGATCTCAACATTCGTATAGAAAGCGTAGTTTCCCTAAATTAGTACCCTGAAATATAAGTTAATTTATCAGTTTACACTTGCAGATGTACATTCATGCAGAGAGATCCACATAGTATTTTTATTTTTTTTTAAAAGAACACAAGGATGCTGAGACACTATCACTTCTAGGCAATCAAGTTGCTACAAATATGACTAAATCACTAACGATAAAACTCCTTATTGCCTACACCTTTACTCGGTCCCGTCGTAGAATTCTACCAAAGCGTGAGCTTGGAAAAGAAAGATATAGAATCTAACCAGAACAGCAGAATTGGTTATCAACGTATTAATAAAAAAAAGGGTCATCGTATGTCAGTAAGGCCAATACATGAGCATAGCCGGTTTCAATTAGAAGGTTAAGTCGCCATATCTATTGTGAATTAAGGGGGATTGCACAAACATCTCCATACAACTACAAACTCCGCGTGTATTGAACAACCATAATGCGAATTTACAGCAACACAATACATTTCAAAGCATTTAGGAAGGAAAAAAAAAAAAAGCGGCACCACAACAAAAGTTTTGTGACTAAAGATATTTATTGAAAAAAAGGACTATACACAACAAATCAAAAGTGGCAAGTTAGATATAGGGTATTTTGGCTAAATTTATCAGTTGTTTTTGTTTAGGAGGTGTTTGTTTCGGCTTATGGCTTACTTGGTTTTGGGCTTATGCCATAATAAGCTTACATAAGTATAAGCCGAAAAAGTTTCAAAATAAGCCACAAAAAGTGAGCTTATGTAACATAAGCCCAGAACCAAATAAGCCATAAGCCGGCTATATAAGCCTAAACAAACACCCCCTTAATAAAAGTGTTTGATAACGCAGTTGTGTATGTGACTATAAATTGTAAAATAATGAAATGCTTCTTTCAAGTAGCATTTTAAAAAGTAGAGTTTTCAAACATACCCATATATTCCCAATCAACTAACCTTAACAACAACCCACAATCATAAGTATATACAAATCCACTATTTTTGTATACCCTGAGTCAATTAATAGTCTAACAAACCCTAAATTAACAAAGATCCAAAATCAAATGTAAAATATGTAAAACATAAAAAGAAGTAAGTACGTACTTTAGAAGAGTAGTTGATTAAACAATTTTCACATGTAAGGTTTATATGACGGCGATCCGGTGTCCAGTGAATTACTATATATACTAATTATCATTGGAAACGACGTCGTGCATGTAGCATGGATTTCCAGTTTTTTTTTTTTCGGCCCATTACATGTTCGGTAGCCCAAGTACTATAGATACTAATTACAACAAAAAAATTTCTAAAGCCCAAAAACAAATAACAAACCTTAAGCCCAAATAATAAGCAAAAAAAACTTAAAACAAGCCCAATAACTTTTTTTTTTTTTTTTTTTAAATTGTATATTTACGTTAGATACATGTAAAATGAGAAAGAAAGAAAAAAAAATACAAACCAAAATATATATATATATATATATATATATATATATATATATATATATATATATATATATATATATATACTATTTTAAGATTAAAAAAAGGCTTTCGCTCTTCCCGAATATCATGTATTTTTGCGTCGATATTCTATCTTAAAACCTTATCTGAACTTTATGCTAACTACACTGCTCCGCCGCAATGCGGCGGACCGTCGCCCACTCATTAGAATGAAAATGAAACGCATGGGCCATATGGATAGACAAGTAAGATTAGCCCAATATGCGGGTCCAATATCACTCAAAACTGTAATTCATTCATTTTTGTCCAATCAAATATTATTTTCACTAGTTAAACTCTTTTTTATCCGTTGAAAATGAAATTTATTTTGGTAGATTTCATTAGACAGGACATTTGTTTTAAGACGGATGAAGTTCTTTTCTAAGATTAATGAAATAAGGGGTATTTGAAGTAAGTTGAGTTTTCAAACTCATTCCCATTTCAATACCCATAATCATACCTTAATGTAAATCGAACGCCTCGTAACATTATACTTTCTCTATCGATTAATCTAATAATTAGATATATATATATATATATATATATATATATATATATATATATATATATATATATATATATATATATATATATATATATTTTATCGTTACGTGTCTTTATCATTTAGATAGTATCTTTCTAATCATTTTTTTTTGAACGGCAATAATATATTAGAAAGCAATCTAGCAAGGAGCTAGAAAATTACAAAGGCGATTGTAACCAATCGTTACAACTATTACAATGATTACCTCTAAATTTAAGCAAAGAAAAAGAAACAAGACAAATAAAATAAAAAATATCACATTTCCTCATAGAATGAGAGTTGAATGTGATATTATTTCTAAAACGCCAAAGCGTCCAACAAGTAGCCGCAAAGATGGCATAGGCACGATCCTTCTTGATCTTAGAGGCTCGCCAAGAGTCATACCAATTGTCCCAATCTTCACATGAGTTAAAGAGCGGGAACGTAGAGCCAGTCCAAGTACGAACAAGACGCCAAACAGAAGAAGCCGTGTCACATGTGAAGAAGGTGTGCACATTTGTTTCTGCGAACCCGTTGCAAACCATGCATGTAATCGAATCAATGTCTAAACCTCGGGAAGACAAGTTAATACGATTAGGGAGCCTATCTAAGAACAATCGCCACATGAAAATATTAACCTTCTTAGGGATCATTTTATACCATCGAGTGCTTGGGGATAAGATAGGGAGAGTGTGTTCATCAATGTGTTTCCTAACCTTGTTTACCGAGAAAGTGGTATCATGGGATAGACTCCATATGCAAGAATTAGAATATGTTATCTTGTCAGTCTCCAAGCTAGCAATATCGAGGATAAGCCTATCGAATTCAGTTTTCGTTCTACCCATGTTAACCGGCCTACTCCAATCCCAAGCCCATGAACCATTTATGATACGTTGCCTGATAAAGCAATCTTTATTATTTTCCAGATGGTACAATCGATTATATCTAATGCAAAGTGGCTCGTCACCTATCCATGTATCCTTCCAGAAGCGAATGGAAGAACCATCACCAACCTTGAAACGAATGGAGCTAAGAGGAACGATACCACTCGAGTGAAGATGATTAATCGATCCAACAATGCTAGCCCATACTCCATTAGTTTGACAGCCTCTAATATCAATACCTACTTCATCACCATGAATCGCTTTAACCACATGAACCCATAGAGCATTTGGATTTTGAAAGAGACGTCATCTCCACTTTAATAAAAGAGACTTATTGAAAGCTTTAAGGCTTCCAACCCCGAGACCTCCTTTATCAAAAGAAGCTAGAATATTCGACCATTTAACCCATGCAAACTTCTTGGTATCCTCGGAACCACCCCAAAAAAAGGAAGCACAGAGACTTTCGAGAGACTTGACAACCATTTCAGGAACTTTGAATATAGACAGGTAATAAATGCCAAGACTACCTAGCACAGATTTGATGAGAGTAAGACGGCCGCCTATGGAAAGGCAGTTAGCCTTCCATCCCGACAATCTAGCCTTAAAACGATCAATGAGGACCTGCCAATTTACTATACGACTCATATTCTAACCAATAGGTAAACCGAGATAGGAAAAAGGGAAAGAACCAGCTTCACATCCCGTACAAGATGCCATAGACTCAATCTCATTATTTGAAACCCCGACTCCAAAAACATTTGATTTCTGGATATTAATCTTGAGACCAGAAGCGATGTAAAAAATGTTGAGGATCCGAATAATATTTTTCATATCATTTTGATTCCACTCGGAAAGAATAATGACATCATCTGCATAAAAAAGATGAGATAAATGGATATCCGAAGAACCAATCTTAACTCCATGAAACATATTTGCTGTCAAACCGTCCTTAAGAGCCATATGAAGACCTTCCATAACAATAATGAATAAGAAGGGCGACAAAGGGTCCCCTTGCCTCAAGCCTCTCTTTAAAGAAAACTCCGAAGTAGGACTCCCATTTACTAGAATAGAAGTCCTAGCCGACATTAAGCCAGCTTTAATCCAAGTACGCCATCTAATTCCAAACCCCAACTTTTCTAGGACATAATCAAGATACCTCCAACTCACGGAATCAAAAGCTTTTTCAAAATCAACTTTGAATAACATCATCTTCTTTTTACGTTTCTTGTACCAATCAATAATCTCGCTAAGAATAAGAGGACCATCAAGGATTTGCCTACCCGAAATAAAAGCAGATTGTTCGGGGCTAATGATAGAATCAATAACCTTTGACAATCTATTTGCAAGAATTTTTGCAACAATCTTGTAGTGCAGACCAATAAGAGAAATAGGTCTATAATCTTTGATAAATAGAGGGTTGGACACCTTTGGGATAAGAGTAATGAAAGCAGAATTTGAACATTGGGGAAATGTACCAGTAGAGAAGAAGTTAACCACGAAAGCCTGAATATCATGTTTCAAAAGCTCCCAAAACTTTTTAATGAACATAAAAGAATAACCATCTGGACCCGGGGCTTTTTGACTACCACAATCCGAAATTGCTGCCTTGATTTCATCCATAGAAACCATGGCATCAAGAGAATCCCGATCAGAAGTGCTAAGACGATGAGCAGACGACATTGGAGGAAAAGAAATCGGGGAGTCATGACAACTAAACTTATCTTTGTAGAAGCTAAGGAAAGCCGCTTTAATATCATTTGGTTCAGAAATCCAAACACCCTCGTGCATGATTCCTTGAATCATTTGAGATTTTCTTCTAGAGTTAATAAGGCCGTGAAAGAATTTTGAGTTTTCATCACCCTCCACTTCCCATTTAACTCTCGACTTTTGAACCAAGTCCATTGATTCCAACTTCACGAGATCATCAAGCTCTTGCATCTTAGTAATTCTAGTAGCTTTGTCCTCATCAGTCGCATGACCATCATCAATTTTTATTTCTAAATCTCTCAAAACAGCCAAGATAGAGTTTTTTCTAAATCGCTCAACCTCTTTCGTGTGAGAGTACCAAAGCTTAAGTTGAATTTTAAGATCTTTAAGTTTGGTATGAAGAGGCTTTGTATGACCTGATTCGTCAGAAGTAATAGTATCCCATTTTTCTTTAACAACATCATCAAAATCTATGCGATCGAACCAAGAGTGAAAGACTTTAAAAGGAATCGGACCAAAGTCATACTTCATAGAATGTAAGAGGATGAGATTATGATCCGACCACACCCGATCTAGAGCAACAACCTGTAAGTCCGGAAAAGATTGTAGAACATCATCCGAAATAAGGAAACGGTCTAACTTGCTCATCTTAGACTGATGAGTGCTCAAACACTCATCATTTTTGGTCTAATCTGAACTGCAAAACATACAAAAACACTCAGTAATGCATCAAAATACTGAAAATATTTCAAAATCGTGTTTTATATGTTTTAGATGCAAAACGAGTAAAAACAAATGAAAAACGTACAAAGTTTGCAAAATTGGCAGTTTCAGTCCCCCAACTTTCATAAAATGACAAAACTAGTCCCTGGATATTCAAAATATGGAAAATTATCACCAAAGGTCCTTTTATAATCATAAGTTGTCATATTTTGTCCTTTGGTGAAAAATTGGAATAGTTTTGGAAATTTACACTTTTGGTCCCTGGAGTTTCATATTTTGGCAGATTTAGTCCCTGGTGGGATAATTTTGAATGAAAAATCATTTTGGGTCCTTGGGAAGTTACAAAAATCATTTTGAGTCCTTGGTGTGAAGTTTGAGGAAATTACACTTTCAGTCCCTCAGTTTTGGAAAATAACGGATTTGGTCCTCGGGAATTTGAAAAATGAAAATAATGCAACTTTGGTCCTTATGATATTCACATGTGGGAATTTTGGTACTTATAATAAATTTTGAAAGTTGCAAATCAGCCCCTTGGATTTTTTAAATTTACAAAGGTGGTCCTTGTTTAATAAACAAAACCAAACGGATTCTTTTTACTTATACCACCCAAAACCACTACCAAATCCAACCCTTAAACCTGATCCATGAACACACCAGGCCCAACACATCCGGCCCACTCCCTAACCCTTTTAATAACTTTCCCAGTTTGACCCAGTCAACACCCTCCCACAGATTACTGTTCATCGTCCTCCCTAACTATCCCCCTAATTTCCAGGGTAATTTGCCTCCCCCCTCCTCTCCAAACTCCACAAAACCCTCAACTACACCACTCCAATTCCCCCTCCTCAATTAATGTACCCAACTGCCCACCTAACCCACTAAAACCTACACTTACCCATTTCGCGCCAAAAATTCATTTGAACGGTGGGGATTGTTTGAAGCTAATCCAACGGCCAAAAGTGAGTGGGAAAGAAAGAAGTTGATGCCAGGATTATATAAAGTGAAGAAAGAGGCCAGAGAAAGAGAGTAGTAGTTAGTTTAATATAGTCTAGTGTCGTATGTAGATTAGTTTAATTTTTAGTTGTATTTTCTAGTCAAAATTAGTTGTGATTTTCATTCTCAGTGTATGTAAACCTTATTTTCACAATCAGTTTCTAATTTCAGTATCATTTCAGTTATTGCAATATTTTTTTACTCAAATTCTCATGCTCTTGGTTATGGTAGTTCTAGTTGTTGTTTTGGATTTCTAAGCTCACATCAGTTGTCTATTAAGTTTTTAAAAGGTCTGTGTGTCATCTATTGTAGCAGAAAACATAAAAACAAAAAGAAAAAAAATATATACTAGAAATAAAATAAATTAGAAGAAAGCAGCAAGTTGAGGTCACAAGCTTTCATAAGCTATCAACACCTCTTGATAAGCTCAGGAAACTCTTTGATAGTTTCCCTGAGCTTATCTCACTTCCTAGTTTCACCACTGTGCATTTAACCTTGGTCTCAAAGTAAGTCTTCATATATTTTTTTTTGCATTCTTTAATGTATAAGCTTGTTGGTTGCATCTTTCAATTTATTTAATCCTACCCTATTTATTGTAAGTAGCTGTGCTCCATTTGTTGGTTTGAGTGTTTGTTTAGCCTAAGTTTCATAGTGTAACAGTCCATTAAGGGGTGTTTGGATCTAGCTTTATTGCTACACTCTTGTTGTTGTTTTAGTGTTGTACTGGTGTAATCATACTGCATAAGGTTTAGTTAGGGTCCAGGCATCATAAAATTGGCACCCTAAGCTTAAGATAGTCAAAATTCACTATCAATCCTTCCTAAGTGTTAACTGTTGGTAGTTTTATGGAGGAAATCCATAATTTCAATTCCATATTAGTTAATTTAGCCTAGAATAGTTTTGTTTTATCATAATATATCAATTTCAGTTATTAGATTCAAGTTAAAGTTCATCAAAGTCAAAGTTCAAAGTTTTCTTCAAAAGTCAAACTAGCACATCTCAGAATTTTACAAAAGTTCTAGGAATTTTATAGAATTTAGTGTTTTATTTCAAGACTTGCAACTTGTTTCTATTTATTGTCTACCACCTCAACTTTAGTAATCCACATTGTGCTTATTTTTGAGATTTTTATTGTGCTTATTTCAGTTGCTCAAAAAGGCCTACAGGGCAAGGTGTTGCCCTGCTTCTCAGACCTTGCCAAATGACCCTTTTTCAATGAACATTATCTGTTTCATCTGTGGGCCCCACCACATGGTTTTTGGCTTTTTAGATAGACAATAAGCCAATCTTGAGGATTCTGGGCTTATTTCATGCTTATTCCTTCATTTACTAGGGCTGCTTGTTGTTTCATGTTTGTTCCATGTCACACATATGTTGAGATCTCAGCATGTACACCCAACTTCAAGGTCCTCTCATGAACTCATTTGTGGGACCCATGGTCTGAGCCTTGGCTTTTTAGGAAGCCCAACAACTCAACTTTTCATTTCAGCTTCTTCCCTGGATTTCCAACTCACCTAGTGGGCCCTACACTGGTCTAAAATTGACCAAACAGGCCTATTTTGGTGCCAGGGGGAGTCATGTGCTTATTGCTTATTTTTAAGCTTCTCAGTGAGCTTATTTGGTTCTAGTAACTTGTTTCTAATTCCATTAAGTAGTTTTCATCTTAATTTACCTTTGTTTTCCCCCTCCTAGCTTATTTAAAGCTTCTTGCTTGATAGTTTGACCAAATTCAACTGTCAAGCTAATAAGCACTTGTAGTGCTTATTTTTGAGCTTTTTCCAAAGTTCCTTTTTCATAGTAGCTTAATTTTAGGTATAAATCAAGTTTTCAAAAAGAAAATCCAGAAAATCAAATTTATTTTTTAAGTGATAGTTTCTATTTAATTTTATTTAAATTTTATTTTTCATTTTTAGATTTTAATTAAGTACTTAGCCTTTTTATATTTTTCTTAATTTCCTCTTAAGTTAAAGTATTTATAATAATTTTCTCAGATTTTTAGTTTATTATTTAGTATTTATTAGAATTAATTTTAGTTTTATTAATTATTAATTAATATTAAGTTTAAAATAGCATAATTAGTTTTTATTAAGTAAAACCTAGTTTTTATATTTTTTATAGCTTTTATATGTTATAAAATAATTTTATAAATTTTCTTGTAATTTTTACTGTTCATTTACTATTTTTTTTTAATTTAAAATAGCTTAATTAGGTAATTAATGTTTTATTAGTATTTAATTAATAGAAAATTCACAAAAAGACAAAAAGACTTATTTCTAATTTTAAAAGTTGTTTTTAGTTATTTTATAATTTTAGAAATTTTATTTTCACCTTTTTAGTATTAAATTAATATTATATTGTATTTAAGTGTTTTAAATATTAATAATTAGTAATATTTAGTAATTAATTAATATTAAATAATTAATTAGTGTTAAAATTTATTTTAATTTTCTAAAAATTTTCTTTCATCTTATAATTTGTAAAAAAGTCATTTTCACCCCCTGGGTGTTTTCAGATTTCAGTTTTTACTTTTTATTTCGTACGTCTACATTTTATTTTAAACGTAACGTACGCGTTTTTAAGTTTTAATCGTTTTTGGTTTTTCTTAGCTTCCCGTCTTATTCACATAGCTTGTTTAAGCTATTTTATTGTAGATTCCTTAGTTCAGATCACTCACAAACCCCTTTTCATCCAAATTCACCCGATCACGAAACCGTCTGATAACCATTCACACCTCGTCGGGACATAACGACCCGGGGAAACACTATACTTCCGCGGAGCATTGACTCTAGGCTGTTTGACCATCTTGACCACATCCGTGGTTGACTTTGGTTGGCGGTTTAGCATCAATCAATTTTTGGCGCCATTGCCGGGGAGGTGTGCGCGCTATTCTAAAAACGGTTTTCTGATTAGTGATTTTGGAATTCATTCCATTGTACATTTATCCATCTTTGTTCATATTTTTTCTTAAAAACCCAAAAATATTTTTCCTTACCCTCTATCCGTTTGATTCTACCTTCTTATACCCCTCTCATGTATAATTCTAAATGACATCTCTCGATGACGATTTCCTTGAGCTATGGGCCTTTGAGAGCAAAATTGAAAGACTTATGGCCTTGTCAAAAATATCGAGATGTCGTAGTGATTATGATGGACCTTCGATTCCTATTCCCTCTCCGGTGAGGGAAATGAATCAAGAAACCGAGGTGACAAAGGACCCTGTACTTCCCTCTGACGATGGAAGTGCTAAATACGTCCAACCTACGGCTGTCCAAGAACCTAAGCTCACAATTACTCCTAAACCGTCAAGAATTGATCCTAACCTTTCACGGTTTACGGTCAAAAGTTTGTCAAGCATACGTGCTGAGCTTAGGGCAGAGACTGAAAAGAACGACTTACCTAACCTTCACGTTTATCAAGAACCAAAACCCGAGACCATAACGGAAGTGGTGGAAATTGCTAGCTCTAAGAGCACACCACTTGTCCCACCTCCAGATTTTGTTCCTTGTGTCGGTTGTGGTGAGCCGCTTTTCGGTTTTCCATGTCAATGGTGTACATGTGTGCAATGTGGTAATGATATTCAAAATGGGAGTTGTTTGTTTTGTGGGTCGAGTAATTCATTTGCTTATGATCCTAATCAAAACTCATTCAACGACTCTTCAAATTTTTTCGATTACCCATCACATTCATACGAGCAAGAATCATATTACCCAAATTTCAATGATACTTCGTATCAAAATACACCAAGCCAAACTCAACAGTTTTACTGTTGTGAGTACTGTGGAGGTCCTCACTTTAGCTCAGATTGTCAAACAAGGAATCCTTTTCCTTGTAACAATTACGACTATTCGTTTCAAGAACCACCTCCACAGCACCAAATGATTCACACAACTCCTTCTGTTACTGACATTATAATAGAGGTTCTTGAGATATTGAAAGAACTTAAGGAGTTGGGTACCACAACACTTCATAATGCACCCAGTGTTTCTTGTGTGAATTGTGGGGGTCCTCATGATGATTACCAATGTCAACCTTCCGTTTTGACAAATCCCCACCCCCGCAATTTTCATTTACTCTTAATTCACATGAGAAATGCATGGCTAAAATATTGACGGAAGAGCAGGTTGCTAAAATTGATTCCATAGATGATTTTGAAAAAGCTGTTAGGGAAGCATATGCAAAAGAAAAAGCATCCAAATCTAGCTCTTTGTTCCGTTTTATTCATGATGACGATGATGATGAGGATTCTATTCAAATGAAGGAATATTACAAAGATTCATCCAGTTCATCAGTTGAGATTCCTTCCGTGGAAGCACAGGGAGATAAGAGTATGCAAGAATTGCTAGCAGAAGAACACATGAATAATATAAAATCTATGTGTGCTAGTCTTTCTTATCTCCCTCAGTCTGCTCTTATCACACCCGAAGTTCACACTCACTCTCTGATCATGGGGGATGAGCATCTTAGCACTGTTCCTAATAAGGAATCGGACGAATTAATAAAGTCTAGTGTTGAGATCCTTGTCCCAATCCCGAGAGAGTTACAGGGGACTTCTGACCATATGTGTGATATTCCTCCTCCTCTATTCTTCCCATCTAATCATGATGAGATGTTCTCCGATTCTACTGATGACAATTCGTTATCTTGTGAGGACATCGTTTATATGGAAGAATTACCTTCTGAGCTAGTCAGCTTAGAAGAAGAGAATGACGAGATTGACACTGAAATCAAGGATGAAGCACTTCGTGCAACATTATTGAATGTCGATCTCCTCATTTCTAAAATCGAGGCTTTCAAAATGAAACCTATTTCATCTCCTATCCCCATAAAGGATAGTGACATTGTCTCCGATGATCCTATTCCGGAGTTTGAAGCCTTTACCTTTGATCATATGGGAGAGAAGATTAGTGACAGTACCACTTCTCATTCTCAAATTTCTCTCCCCGATTATGATTCATTCACCTTTGAGGAGTTCTCCGGTGAACTCACTCATATCATATCTCCACCGGAGTATGATAACTTCCACTTTGATCTAAACAAAATTGATCTTTGTTTTCCGGAGGAAAATATTCTCAACCATGAGAATTTGATTGATATCAAAATCCCAACCCTCCCACCCATAATTTGTCTAGATCATATGAGCTTTACTGATGAGATTCATGATACACCAATCATGAATTCTCTTTCTGATGATGATGAATCAATCTTGATTGTCATCAAGATCTTTCTTCCCTTCTTCACCTACAGGGTGACTTCTCCTGTTCTTCATTCCTTCGGGAATGAAGACACTATATTTGATCCCGGCATTTTCATGTATCATTATCTTGAGCCGGTATTATATCTCATCGGTGTGGAACTTTCACATGCTTCAAATGTTTGTCCAAACATCTTGAATGAAAGTCCGATTGAGATTGTTTTTTTTTTCCACATCATGCTTATAGGGTTTTCACCCTAAGTGTGGGGGAGTCCCCCATGCTATGGTTACAAGAGTGAAAAACATAATGGTGTTTTCCACGCTTAGCTTGTAATGTTGCCCTTTTACGTTCAAAATGTCGGCATAATAGCCGGGATTTTGAATATTGAGGACCATATTCATGCTTAATGTGGGGGGATATTCGCTATTCTAGCGAAATTTTATCACATTTTACTATATAATACCCCCGTTTTTTAGCCAAAATTCAAAAGATTTTAAAAAAAAATTCACTGGTGCTTCAAAATTTTTGTGGTAATCAGTCCGCCTTGTCTAACCGACAAAAGGGATTGGCTAGTCCAGGAGCAAACGGCTCTTGGTAAAGACATATCAAATCCGTTTATGGCTTGCAATTTGCCCAAAATTGTATGGTTCCTCAACTCCCCAAAAACAAATGAGTTGGCTAGCCCGCAAGATTATGGCTTGTGGTAAAGGCCGTGGAAAATCCATAATTTGTATTCAGCTCACCAAGATGTTGACTATTCCATCAAGAGCTGGCTAGTCCAGAAGCAAACGGCTTTTGGTAAAGACTACTCAAATCCGTTGACACCTGGTGGTTTGCTCAAAATCACACGGTTATCAGGTGTGCCACAGTTCTTACATCTGGCTACTCCAGAAGTGATGGCTTTTGGTAAAGAGTTTTTCAAATCCATCAAGTTTTCAAAACAGTATTGCTAGGGACTAGCAATAGTTTAGTATGGGGGATTGATGAGTGCTCAAACACTCATCATTTTTGGTCTAATCTGAACTGCAAAACATACAAAAACACTCAGTAATGCATCATAGACCCGACTTTATTCATCCATGTAAACTTCCGGCCACCCATAGGAAGATCGATCAAACCAGTGTCATGAATGAAGGCATTAAAAATTGTCGCATCCCCACTAGAAAAAATAGAACCATATCTCTCCGATTCACTTCTAACTTCATTTAGATCACCAAATAAGATAACTTTCTGATCATTTAACCATTAATCTACATAAGTAATTCGAATATCTAAAGTAACATAAGTTATTGGTAGTTAGGTAAACCTGCGATTCATAGTTTTTAAATATTTTTCTTTTATTAAATGAAGGATATATACAAAACAAACTGTCAAGTATAAGAAAAATAATACTGTAATAAAAAAATATATATATCACAAAATTCTTTGTTTTTCTTTCATTGTGTGCCGTATCTTTCGTGCAAACTACATTTCATATACAGTTGCGGACTATCGTTAATTCGTTAAATTCATTAACCGTGAAAGTTTTAATATCATAATATGATGCAACAATACATAGCTCTTCGTAGCGTGTTATCTTGGTAAGCACGTGATGGTTGTGAAATTCTCCAACAACCTTGGAGGACTTTGAAAGCTCGTTCAACATCTTTTTCTTACGCTTTCTTAAACTCTTTTAAACTTCATCTATTTTTTCATCTCATGCAACGAAATATGTTTTCAAATGCTTTTCCATTTACTACACATGGAGCTTCCAGAGCGGCGGCGTCAACAAGGGCATCAAATAGACTTGAAGTATGTAGAAGTTTTTTTTTTTTTTTTTTTTTTTTTTTTTTTTTTTTTTTTTTTTTGTTGTTGCTGCTGCTGCTGCTACCCTAGAAACACCATAATATGCATGTTAAATCCACAAATCATATAGTGCAACAACTTTAGGCATTATAGTTGGTTATTTATGATAGGGTGACAATTGAGTCGTGTTCGGGTTGACCTATTCGGGTTCCCAGGTTCGTAGGTTAGTATACCATTTACCCAAACACGACCAGTTTATTAATTGTGTCAAGAAACTAAACCCAAACCCAGGCATGCATAACACATGTAACCCATTTGTCGATTCAACTAGTTTAAATCCAAAAATAATATAACGATATAAACAATGATAAAAATAACACACGAATAGCCATATGACAATTTCAATGTTATATGAGTTATAATAATAATTCGCTATTAAGTATATAACAAAATACATTTAATCCAAATCCAACATAAAAACCAAGTTATATTATTATTTTTTAGAGACTTGTATACTTAAACAGGTTCACGGGTTGGCATGTTTAATACTTACTCAACCCAAACACAACCTATTTGTTACACAGGTTAAACAGGTTCACTTTTTTTTACCCTAACATGTTTATCATCAACCCAAACTTGTTTAACTTCGTGTCGGGTTCGTGTCATTTCGAAAATTGCCGCCCCTAATTTATGATCACACATTTTGAATTGCCCGTCGCCTTTGAACATTTTGTCCATTCCCAGTGCATAAAGACAATGCACCCCCAGGAGTCCATGTTTCTCTTCGTACAATGAATATATATGTTGAGTAAGCGTTTAGGGAAAGAGAAAAAAAAATTTAAAAAAAAAAAAAAAAAAAAAAAAAAAAAAAAAAAAAAAAACCCTAAATCCTTTGGAGAAAAATGGCGACTTCCTCTTTCCCTAAATTTTTGGTCAATCTCCCTCATCTTTCTTGATTCTTATGCTTAATAACACTTCTACTATTGTGGAATAATCTGAGTATTACATCCTTTTAGTCGACTTTTTATTTTGTTGCTGTTTCAAGAAGTTAGGGTTTCGATTAATGCTTATTTAAGGAATTCGTTATTTTATTCTTTCTTGGTTATGCTATTCTGAATTGTGATTACATGTTGATGATGTGAGTCGGTTAGGGTTCTTGGTGTGACTGAACCCTTGTGAGGGTTTCGTTATTTAGTTATCCCTTCCTGTCATTATTGTTGCTGCTTTGAGTGTATGTGGGTGCGATCTAGGGTTTTTTTAGGGTTTCTTTTATTTAGGGTTTCATTATTGTTGTTTTTTTTTGCTATTTACATGATGCATGGTGATGATCGAACTGCTGATAAGGGTTCCAATGATAAGGTGAAATGGAATGATCAAAAGTAATTCATCTCTGCTGGATAATGCGCCTATATTGAAGTCTGTGTTGAGAAAGGTTGTACGTAATGTTTCTAAAGATGCTAGTACCTCTGCTGCTAATCGGGAGAATCAATTGGAGTCGAACTTTCATGCGAATAAGGATCAAGTTGCGTTTGGTACATCTGATGGTAAGCTTACCCAGTTGAACAATCAATTGGATTCGAGGTGTATGGAGGACAATGATCTGGCCCGAAGTGGTTTAATTGGTCAATCACAAGTTACTCATAATGCTTTAAATTTTGATTTTAATGTTATATCTGCTGATGTTAATGCATCTCCTATTGAGAATGTGTCGTTTCAGAAGAGAAACTCTCATGTTGATGGTCTATCGGGTACTAATACTAATGATGTAAATGATAAGAGTACTCAATCAGGTTCCACTACTTTTGTGGAAAACTAGAAGGGGGGTTGAATAGTTTACAGCTTTTTAACTTGATTATCTTTAAAACTTTACGTTTGTTTAAAGATATAAACACAACATTATATGTTCAATTCTTTGAAAAGCTTTACTTGTGAATAACAATCCTAACTTTACTTGTTTAGTTCTTTGAAAAGCTTTACGTTTATTTAAAGATATAAACACAACTTTACTTGTTTAATTCTTTGAAAAGCTTTACGTGTGATTAGCAATTCTAACTAAAGACAATATGTATTAAGCAAAGATAAAGAAAGAAACGATCAAACCACAACACGATTGTTTATCGTGGTTCGGCTACAAGGACTCTTTTTCCTTGCCCTACATCCACGCCTCGAGTTTCCAACTCGAGAGTTATAAGCACTAATCAACAAGCTCCTTTCCCGGTGGAGAAACCTTTACAACGTCGCTTACACTTTTACCGACACTAAACTAGATGTCGAGTTCTTTTACACGGGTACAACCACTTCCATCGTCGCTTACACTTTTACCGACACTAAGCTAGATGTCGAGTTCTTTACCAAGGGTATAACCACTCCTGTTAGTTCTTTTACAAGGGTACAACAACTCCTGACACAATACGTATTTTGAGGCCTAAAATACTAACCGATCACTTCTACACACATGATACAAATGAAGTATAAACTACCAAAGCTTATACATAACAAAGCTAACAAGACTTGCAACTTTAGAGTTGAAACTTGTAACTTCTTGAAGGATCTTGTGAAGTCCCTTGCTACATAAGAGGATCACACAAGTCAAATGTTACTCAGTTAGTTGAGAGAGTATGTAAAAATATATGTCCTAAAGTGATAACTCAAAACACACAAGTGGCTTGGTATTTATAGTAAAACAAACAGCAGGTCTGGCGGATACAACGGAACCCTCAGATGGGTTCCGCCCGTGTACCCCCAGGGTTCCGCCAGGCTTGCAGTAGGTTTTACCATAAATAATTCAAACCAACCAAAGTCACATCAACAACAACTAGTTAAACACATTAACTCCAATTTGGAAAGCTTCCAAAAGTGTGTAAGATGTTATGGCAAGTCAAATACACAAGCTTGCCATAAATAAATGATGTGACAAGACACTTTCTAATTAAAGAAATAAAAACAATGTTTTGTTTAAAAGGAAATGTAAACCTTAGTTTAAACAATACTTAAACACTAAAGTGATGATTTACTATTAGCTAAAGTTCATACTTTGTCATTAACAAAACTTAGCAAAGATCGTAAAATATAAATAACGTTTTTTTAGGCGATATTTGTATTAACAATCTCCCCCTTTTTGTTGATGACAAAACATAAACTTTATTTATAAGTAAGCCACTAGTTTTAGTGTTAAGTCTTATAAAGTTAGTATAAAACTTGTTTTTGCTAAGATGATGTGATATGCAAGAGTTAAAAAAAATTGAAACAAGTTTATATATAAATTCTCCCCTTTTTTGTCGAAACAAAAACAAGAGTAGCGAAGCGGAAGTACGCACTTGCTCCCCCTTGGACGATACTCCCCCTAAATGGAGTGCCAAGAGAGGAGACATGGATTTTGAACCTACAAGAAAAAATGTTAGTTGCCGCACAAGACAAGTCATGAAAGCATTTCATGTCTAAGACACAACTAAGAGTTGCGAAGCGGAATAATGCAATACTCATGCTCCCCCTTGAATATTACTCCCCTAAATGGAGTATCAAGGAAAGAAAACATGGATAATGATCCTACAAAAAGAAAGGTTAGTTTCTAAAACACAAGATATATGTATGCTACCATAGCGAGGTATAGTTTACTCATTATACCTAAATGGTCAACAAACAATGCAAAGCTTGTAGTAGAATGAAATTCATTTCATGTAAAATTTTGACTCTTAGAAAGTCAAAGACAAGAAATTAGGACGACATCATCCTACTTCGTAAAAACAAAGAAAAACTAAAAATAAACTAAGAACATAAAATGTTACAAGGAAATCATCATTTTCCTTAATGAGAAACATTTTCCAAAAATAAGGCTAAGGTTGTTTAAGGATGAAAATGTGTGTTGGAGGTTGTAGCGGGCTTTATTTTGAAGGTTGAAAGGGTGACACGGTTTTGGTTTGTTGGTTTAAATGGGAAACATTTTCCAAAAGAAACGATTTTGTTTCATTTTGGAGACTCTAAGGTTGAGGTGGGTGAGACAAGGATTGTAGACGATCCAAAATGTTGTTTAGTATAAACCTCATTTCTTCAGATAGCTCGCGAATTTCCGTTTGACACCCTTCACTAATGTGAGCGGTTCTTTCGCAATGTCCGCAATCATGGCGGGGAAAGTTTGGTGGAAGAGAGGTTTGATTTGTTAGTGGTGGATGGTTTGAACTTGAAGGAGCAAATGTGGATGGTTGAGAGGTGTTTTTGCTTCCTTCATTAGATGAGTGTAGTGTTGTTTGTAAAACCATAATATGGTTGATTTGAGAGTCAACCATACGTTTGAAGGCATGAAGGTGGTTTAAATGAGTGTCAATCTCATTATTAAGGTTTGGAGGTTTTTCCCATATGGATGCTTCTATTTTCTTATAAGAAGAAAATAGAGAATCAAGATGTTGGGAATGCTCTTGTGGTGATGGTTGTTGTTGTTGTGGTTGTTGGTTTTGAACAAAATGGCGGAAGCTTGGTTCGCCGGAAGGATTACCATGAAGGTCTTTGTAAATTGGGTGGAACACAAATGATTGTGAGTGTGTATGACCTTGATCATTTGGAAAAATTGATGGTCTAGCATAACGGTAAGCCAACCGTTCTACCAATGATGGTTGATGGGGTTCATCATCTAATTGCTCACTAGGTTGTTGTTGGGTTTCCATTTGAGCAATGGTGTCAAAGAGTGACAAGGATGGTGGACTTGAGGATTTGGGTGATAGGTCTTCTAATGTTTCCAAATAGGGTAGTGGTGATGTTGGTGGTGTATGGAAAAGTTCTAATGGTGTAAGTGTTGGTGATTGAGGTGATGGAGTTTTTGATGGTTGAGCTTGTTGAGAAGGTGATGTTGAACCACTTGAAGGTCTAGTTGGTGGAGGAATAGTGGCTATGTTGGTGTTGCAATGTGGTGGAGAGGGTGTTGGAGTAGCAAGATTAAGCAAATCTTGAATAGTGATCACATTGGTATTGCAAGGTGTTAAGGATGGTGTTGAGGTAGTAAGGTTAAGGAAATCTTGGATAGGTGAAGAAATGTTAAGTGAAGCATCACTTGAAGATGATGAGCTTGACTTGACGGTTTTGTTGAAGCAACAAGGTTTAACACTAATCTTAGTGGTTTTTGCCAAAGATTTTGATGACTCGGATGAGGTGTTGGATTTAGTCATTTCAAAGGTGTGGTTTTGAGAGAGGGTATTTTGATGGTGATGGTGTGATTTGAATTGTTACAAAACTTCCAAATTTATAGGGTGGAAGAGATGTTGAAATGGGTGTTTGGATTTGATGTTCTACTATTCAAAGATTGAGGTTTCAAATGATTTAGAAAATTTTCATGAATATGTCAAATCATTGGATGTCAATCCAATAGCATAAGGTGGAGTGAAAGACCAACATATGCACTCAATGCTTTGTGATCATAGGAAGTGATTTGGTTGAAAATGTTCCAATGGTTTGAAGGATCCTTTAAAAGGGTTCTTTGGGTTAGTTATGTTTGAATTTGAATTTTTGGCGGGAAGTGACTTCCTAATTGTTTTAGTGAGTGAGAGTTGTCCTAATATGGTTATTGGAGGTAATGGAATATGTTTCTCACTAAAGATAATTGTAACACCCCGTGCCCGCTTAGACCAAAAAATTAAAACTTTACGCGCGGAAACGCTTGACTTTAATGGACATACCGTTACTCTTTCATAAACTGACAAAAATCAGTACATAATCAGACCTTGGGACTATTTTTAAATGAAACTAGACTCAATTACCTTTGAAACGCCGGGTGGCACGACCCGTAACTCCTTACGGATTAAAAGATATGATTTTTCAAAAACCGACAAAATCTGTCCACTGTTGAAACCGAAATTTGGTATATTTCATACCGAAATTTCACCCTTTTACACAATAAACAACCCATACCACCTTATTTACATACCAAACTCACCCAAAGCCATTTACCTTTCATACTTAATCATTTACATAATTAATCAACCCGTTTGATACCCAAAATGGGTAAAAACACACTTAACCCAAACACCCCTTTATCTGCATAATCCTTTTATGCATCTTTCGACCCATTTTCCGGAAAAACAACTTCTATAACTTGACAATTAAGAAAATTTTCCAGATTTACTTAATACATCCATGGGCTCATTTCCATGTGAAAACATTTACCATTTGACTCTCGGAAATATACTTTACAAATTGACGGGTTTTGTGCCAAAACCCGTTTCGACCCATTTACATGACATAAGTCACATACAACTTCCATAACACCTCAAACTGAACCAAAATCATTAACATAACATATAAAACTTGTTCCAATAACACTTGACCTGTTTACTACTCAAAATGGTATGTTTACACTTAAACCAAACGCCCCTTTAACTTTACTCAAAACACATAAACCATACTTTGACTTATCAAATGACTACCAAATTGTCATACAACTCTTGACATACGCTTTGCCATACGGCTGCCCTTTCACAACCCATAAAAGACTAACGGGGGTACAAACTCACACATGAGCCCGGTATTCTAGCTAAGCTCCTAAACACAAATTACCTTAAGTCTTGCATAACCAAAACCTTAATCCACATATCCAAGCCATCCATAAGAACATGCCAATCCTACAAAATGGTTAGACAACTAAACCATAAGCACAAAGGCTTAGTAAGTAAAACGACTATAACATACTATTATACTTCAATCCACATAATGCATCATATACATAAACACTTACTTCATGGTTTACATACCCAAGTCTCAACTATCACATATCATCAACATATTCTATAGCATCATCTCATCACATAAGCCATAACCATGGCATCACATAAGCATAATCCAAGCCCATCTTCTCAACATAAACATACATAACACATAATGATAGAAATTCATATAACATATGCTATCATCATTTTACTTACCTTAATCCAAGCTAAATAACAAGACATCATCATCATCACAATCTTCAATCTTCATCATCATCCTTTACAATATCTCAAAACCTAATAACATTATAATCAATAACATAAACAAGGGTTAACATAACCCATAAAACATACTTATCTTACTTTCTACATCATCATATGATCATATCTTGATCATATGATGAAAACTCGCTTAATCCATAATCTATAACTTCAATAACATCAAGAACATACATACTTACTTGAAGGAGAATCATAGCTAGGGTGGCCATAAGCACTAGGACTTGATCATCTTACTTCTTAAGCCATCAAGTCTATCATTTCCCTCCCTTTTCTCCCTCTAGAACCGGCCTTCCCAAAGACCCAAGAATAATGTAGAGGAGACTAGAATCTCCTGGATTTATTTAGCTAAAATACATGTTTGGGCTAATGGCTAAGATGGCCCCTCAAATCTCTTTCTTCTTACTTTGGCCACATCCTACTCATAACTCATTTACCTCAATGGCAACTTTAGTCCCTTTGGCACTACCACAATTCATTCTTAGTACTAGAACAAGTTGGTTCTAGTACTATTTTCAGATTCTGTCAACTTAGGTCCCTCAAGTTCTTTTCCTTTATATTGGTGACACATAATACTTTCTAAACCACATTACACATTGTTTGACTATCGGGTTTGACTTCCACGTAACATTCTTTGACTAACCAATCACGTAAAGTCTTTAGTCCTCTTTCATCTAGGGTGGGGTCCCAACACCCGGGAAACGGGTCTAACAATAATGGTTTGACACTTTACAAGTTTTGAACTTAAGAAAAATGAAAAAAAATTTCTGCAGGTGACTGGCAGAACCCTCGCGAAACACAGGCGGAACCCTGTTTTGGGTTCCATCTGGTCCGTTTGGCCATTTCTGGGTTGCCCAAAAATTACACTGGCGGAACCCATTCTAGGGTGCCGCCAGATCCGCCAGACCTGAAAAACGAGACAGTCCACTAATTTGACCCGCGAGACGATTTTCAAATTTTTCGAAAACTCTTAAAAATGAAAATTTATTATATGTCTGATTAGGAAATGCAAAAATTTGGCATGTAGACATTCATATCATAGGATTTTGACCGGGGGCTAGCGATTTTCACTAAACTTAGTGAAATTTACCATAAGCAAAAAAAAATGACAAACACCTCAAATATTGTCATTATGCATATAAATTCATACAAAACATAATCCGATAGATGTAATAAAGCATGAACGTGAAAAACAATACAAATCACATAGTTTAACACATACAAGGTTCTAAAACCTTCAAAAGCCAAACACTCCTTAATCACGCTTCTCACAACCGGTCTATCTTCTTATTGAGCTTGCTTAGGTACCTTCCAAAGCACTTGAAGATTCCTTTGGTTTGCTTGAACTCTTCGGATGCATTGTCAATGACGGGGAGTTCTTGAAGGTAGTCTAAAGGAGGTAACTTGGAGTTAGGAAGTTTATCGTCCTCGCTCATGTCGGATGATGATGATGATGAAGGTGAAGGTGAGCGAGTACGTTTGCCCTTAACTTTGAAAACTCGTTTATCACTTAGAGGGACGAAGATGTGAGGAACGAGAGAATAGTCAAGGCACATTTCATTATCGTTAGATGGAATGGGTGAGATTGCTCTAAAGAGGCGGGTGAGAAGCATTCCATAAGGAAGAGCGGTTGTTCCTACCAAGGGTATGTCGGCCATTCTTTTGGCGAGGTAATAGGCTAAGTTAAAAGGTTGACCGGTGGAAATGCTATAGAGCATGTAACTAAGACATGTGTTGACATGATCTCTATTTCCTATGGAACTTATAACGTTGGCTCTAAGAATCTCTTCCCATTTCTTAAATTGTAGTTTGAGCTCATTGATTTCCATACCAAAAGGGTCCTTATCTACCTCTTTACCTGAACGATTCTTCCTAGTTGTTGAGGTTCTAACAAATAGATGCTCACAAATTGCTTCCTTATTCGCAAGAGGAGTGTCGTATGGATGAAAACGCTCAATGGAGTCAAGACTTGAAAGAGGCCACTTATCCGTGTAGAGACATGTACCAACATTAGGGACACCAAGAATTGTTGCAAAATCTTTCAAGGATATGATGTTTGGTATTTGATTGGTTTTAAAGGTTAGTGAGAATTCACCATCGTCATCGAAGTAAAGGGTTAAGGTTGCGTAGAATTCTAAGATGAACCTAGGGCAAATTTGCTCATCAATGTCTAGGAGGCAATCAAAGTTGATTGCGGCAAAGTTTTGGCGAATGGATGTTCCCTCTAGGAAGGATGGATCAATGGTTCTTCCTTCATGAACATAGCGTTTTTCTAGACCCTTAAAGGTTTCAACTTGATCTTTCGTAAGACCTTTGGTCCTATGGTGTTTGGGTAAGTACTTCAGGGTTTCCTTGTGATCGGAGAAATTTACGGGAGGCATGTTGATTCCTAGAAAACACAAAATTTTATGTTAATGACTTTTAACAATGTGGATGTTCTAATGTGTTCCTATATGCAAACAATGTGGAGACTTGGTTATCTTGACTCATTTTGATGCCTAAATTGTTTTGTTATGCAAATTTTTTTTTTAAAATAAAAGACAACCAAGACTCTCCTAATTGAATGTGTCTTCGATTGAATGTACCCGAAAATACATATTAGTTATGTATCCCCTTTAGAATTCAAGAGACAATATGCACGTGATGTTTCAATAACGTTTTTCATTTGTTTTAACAATGTGGCGAAGAGTTATGTTCTAGTTGTAGATTGTAATTTTTGAAAGACAATGCACTTTGTGTGTTTGGCAAATCAAAATAACAACAAAAAGGATACAATTCTTAACTAATGGAAGACATGATTGGTTAGCAACCAAGTTTTTCATGAATAAAAAAGTTCTATGCATAAACCCTAAGATTCTAGTTAATGAATGTAAATGAGAATGTTATACTTGAATCAAAAATGCAATTATGATTAGAACACTTACAAAGTTGATTGGATTTGAAGAGGTTAGATTGAAAGCCCTAAATTTCGTATGGTTATGTGTTTTTGAGAGGGTGATGGTTGTTTGAAAAGTGAATGATTAAGTTAAGAGGGTGTTTGGTTTTGAAATTAAAAATAAAACATGCTGCAGATTCGGCGGACCAGGCGGAACCAAAGGGAGGGTTCCGCCCGTATGGTCTGAGGGTTCCGTGGGTACTGCAGGGAAAAATTCAAAAGGGATTGTCTTGATTTTTGTAGTTTTATCCTAATGTTCAAAACTAAGGTTTTAGGTCTTATGAGTCTTTGACTAAGCCTAGGGATGATGAATGCTTCTCATTCAAGAGGTTTTGTGAAAACGTTAACAGAATGGTTAACGTATAAGACTTTCTTAGTTAAGATGTTCCTCAATAAACATTTTTACCAAGACGATGATGATGGATCACAGTATGTCAATTAAGAACATAATGGATTGGATTGTCGCTGAAGTCGATGCTTCCTTTGTTGAAGAGATAACAATGTTGATGAGATGAATTCCGTTGTCAACGCTAGTTAGCTTGTTCAAGTGGAGCTTGTTGACGTGCTTCTCCATCCGATACTAATATGAGAACCATAAGCGTTTTTGAAGAATCAATGGGTAAGTAAGTATAAAAGTGCAAGTACCACTTGTGCTTTTCTTATCAACTTATTACCTACATAATTCCATTTGGCATACACTATGGTTTCTATTCCCGTTCTTTTGGGATACCATAATCCTAGTTGTGTAGTACCTTTTGATGTATCTAAACAAGCTCAACTAAAGAGTTATTTTAGGATCTTCTCTAAAACGAGCACATAGACAAACACTAAACATAATGTTGGATCTAATTGTTATGAGAACAAGTAGTCTTCCGAACATTTCTCTACGTTTAGTTTTACCTACGGATTTACTAGGAATGTCATCAATAACTTAACCATTGAGAACAAGAGAGTAACTAGGAATGTCTTTAAAAAATCCTTTGCTTTTGGGGCTTGCTTTTATCAAAAAGTCCTTTAAATATTGACACTATAATCACTTAATTACTTTGAAAAATCTATTTTGTTTCACTAGTTGTTTTACTCTAAATTCCAAAAACTGTTTTTGTTGAATTTGTTTAGACACAACTATGACCTATAAATCAAGTTTTATAACTTATGTCAATTTTACTTGATTCAATGTTTGACTCAAGGTGAGAAGATGTTATTTTGTACCTTTATCCTTAATGTTTTACACAACATACTTGTCTTGCCATCATTGGACTTTCGACTAAGTCATCATCTACCAAATATGATATCTTAGAAGGAGGTGATCTCTCGTTAAATGTTATATTCAACGACTCCTCGACTCTTTGGATTTCCATACTTAAGACACTATAAACATTATTCATTTTGAAAAAGTCCAAGAGGTACAACATCATAAGACTAAGTGTCACATTTGATGTGTAAATCCTAGATGTTGAAACTCATTTTCTTCCACACATCCTAATGTATGCTAATGTGATTTATTTCACCTTGTGTGTTTTATGTGAAATTATCATAAAGGAGTGGTTGAAGTAAAACACAATTTAATACCCAAAGTATGGTGTTTAAGAATGTTGTTTTAAAAAGGTTTGTTTTGCAAGCATCACAAAAGTGTTAGACATTTTATCACTAAGGAAATTCTTAGTTAGCTCACTTGTAAGCAAGAGTTGAGTGAAACTCACTCAAAAGTTTCTCGTGTTTATCTCTTGACAGTTAAAGAACCGAAACACCTTATATCTCCTACTAGTACTAATGACGAAATTCCTTGTCGCAGAAAATCTAATCTTTGTTATTACTAATAGCAGGTAAACACTTTAGAATACTACTAATAACACATACTACAACACATAATGCTAGAAACAAGAGACAATCAAAGTCAAGTTGAAGTAATGCGTACCTTTTAAATTGCATAGAGATGCTATCAAGAGAATAAACACAAAGCGTAAAATCTTGATTTGACGACACACTTGGAAACTCAATTACTCATGTATCCAAGAAGGTTAGATAATCATATAAAAGCATAGAACATGATAATCTTAATCCTTTTATCATGAGTTTCTATTAGAGATTGAATTATCTCTAACTCTCTCTTCTAGGTTTGACAAATTTTACTTGCTTTGTTTTACTAGTTGATGATGCTTTTGAGTTAAATCCTAATCCGGTTTTATCTTTAAACAACCTTTGACTCCTCAACAATCTTTCAAGAGATTTTGAGCTTTCATCAAATTTAGCTAACATTTTTCCTTTCTCATTTTTCTTTTTAATCTCATGTTTGTAATCTAGACATAATTTACATTCTAGATCAATTTGAACATTACTCTCAAGTCTAGACATTTTATCTTCTAACAAGATTTCCTTTTCAAAGTTATTCACAAAAGATTTTGAAGACTCATTGTTAAAGATAGTTTTTAGGTTCATGTTACCTAAAAGTTTAGAATCATTTTCTAATTTAGAAAATTCTAAGATAAATGTGTCAAAGCAAAAATGTTTGGTTTCAACATGGACCTTGCTTGTTGTTTCAATAAATTGACAATCACCCACCGGATCATTGTCTTCGTCTACATCCGTTTCATTCCATGATTCACAAGCAAGTTCATCAAGACACACGTACTCATCTTCACTTGTACCTTCATTTAAAACATTTAAACTAGTAGCACATGTATTAACTTCTACTAAGTGTCTATCTATTAGTTTTTCTAAAACTTCTAATTCATATGTAAGATCAAATTGATCATCTTTGACTTGACATATTTCTTGATGAAAGTTGATTATATTTTTCCAAAAATCATTAGCCGTTTGACAAAAATACATTCTTTCATATTCGGTACTTGATAAAGCTTTATAAATCATTATCTTAGCTTTAGTATTTTTATCAAGTTTAGAATAGTCAACTTGGTTTTCAAAACTTGTTTTCGTTGGTTTGAAATCGCCAATAGAAATAATATGCCAAAGATCTTGATCAATTGATTTTACATAGTTTTCAAATATACTTTTCCATTCAAGGAAGTTTTCTTTTTCAAATAGCGGTAGGTTTTGAATAGGTTGCCCTTCTTTGAGATTTTCAAAATCCATGGATCGATCCAAGTTTTAAAATACACTATATTTTAAAGATCTTGAGTAACGTAGCTCTGATGCCAATTGTGGAAAACTAGAAGGGGGGTTGAATAGTTTACTGCTTTTTAACTTGATTATCTTTAAAACTTTACGTTTGTTTAAAGATATAAACACAACATTATATGTTCAATTCTTTGAAAAGCTTTACTTGTGAATAACAATCCTAACTTTACTTGTTTAGTTCTTTGAAATGCTTTACGTTTATTTAAAGATATAAACAAAACTTTACTTGTTTAATTCTTTGAAAAGCTTTACGTGTGATTAGCAATTCTAACTAAAGACACTATGTAATAAGCAAAGATAAAGAAAGAAACAATCAAACCACAACACGATTGTTTATCGTGGTTCGGCTACAAGGACTCTTTTTCCTTGCCCTACATCCACACCTCGAGTTTCCAACTCGAGAGTTATAAGCACTAATCAACAAGCTCCTTTCCCGGTGGAGAAACCTTTACAACGTCGCTTACACTTTTACCGACACTAAGCTAGATGTCGAGTTCTTTTACACGGGTACAACCACTCCCATCGTCGCTTACACTTTTACCAACACTAAGCTAGATGTCGAGTTCTTTACCAAGGGTACAACCACTCCCGTTAGTTCTTTTACAAGGGTACAACAACTCCCAACACAATACGTATTTTGAGGCCTAAAATACTAACCGATCACTTCTACACACATGATACAAATGAAGTATAAACTACCAAAGCTTATACATAACAAAGCTAACATGACTTGCAACTTTAGAGTTGAAACTTGTGACTTCTTGAATGATCTTGTGAAGTCCCTTGCTACATAAGAGAATCACACAAGTCAAATGTTACTCAGTTAGTTGAGAGAGTATGTGAAAATATATGTCCTAAAGTGATAACTCAAAACACACAAGTGGCTTGGTATTTATAGTAAAACAAACAGCAGGTCTGGCGGATACGGCGGAACCCTCAGATGGGTTCCGCCAGGCTTGCAGTAGGTTTTACCATAAATAATTCAAACCAACCAAAGTCACATCAACAACAACTAGTCAACACATTAACTCCAATTTAGAAAGCTTCCAAAAGTGTGTAAGATGTTATGGCAAGTCAAATACACAAGCTTGCCATAATGAATGATGTGACAAGACACTTTCTAATTAAAGAAATAAAAACAATGTTTTGTTTAAAAGGAAATGTAAACTTTAGTTTAAACAAGACTTAAACACTAAAGTGATGATTTACTATTAGCTAAAGTTCATACTTTATCATTAAAAAAACTTAGCAAAGATCGTAAAATATAAATAACGTTTTTTAGGCGATATTTGTATAAACAACTTTTAATGGTACTAAAGTGGCTACGACATTGGACAAAACAGGTACTAATGAAGTGAATGTTACGGCTCACAAGACTTTTTCAACCCCGACATCATTTGCGAATATTTTTTAGGATTCTTCGGTTAAGAAGGTTGTAAAGGTCTCGAAGATGAGGAATAGTGAAGTGGTAAATGAGATTAGCAACAGATTTGCTAATACGCTATACGGATACTTTATTGGTAAGCGACTTGCGTTTCCAATCGTTGAAAATTATGTACGGAACACTTGGGCTAACTTTGGACTTCAAAAGGTTATGCTTAATAATGGATTTTTCCTCTTTCAATTTGCGATGAAAGAAGGTATGGAAAGGGTATTGGAGGAGGGTCTATGGTTGATTCGTCTTGTGCCTATTATTTTGAATATTTGGACCCCTAACTCCAAACTTAAGAAAGATGAGACTACTTCAGCTCCGGTGTGGGTTAAGATCCATAACGTTCCATTAGTAGCTTATTCAGAAGTGGGTCTTAGCCTTATTTCCATACAACTTGGTCGTCCCATTATGTTAGATGCCTATACGAGTGGAATGTGTCCTAAATCTTGGGGTCGTAATTCTTATGCAAGGGTCCTTGTGGAAGTATCTTCGTTGACAGCCTTGCTTCATTCAATTGTGGTGGCGATTCCATACCCTAACGGATCAGGTCATTCCTTGGAAACGCTTAATATTGAATACGAATGGCAGCCCCAGAGATGTTAAACATGTAAGATATTTGATCATGATGATAATGGCTGTCCTAAAAGGTTAAAACAGTTGAGAAACCAGCGGTTAATGAAGATGGTTTAACTAATGTGCATAGGGGAAAAAGTAAAGGTAACAACCTGCTAATAGGCATGTGGATGGTGTGCGTTTTCAAAAACCAAAGGTTTAATTTTATTATAGACCTATTTTAACTATTCCTACCTCCTTTAGTTTTAAACCTCGTACTTTTAAATTCTCTAACATTATTGTATAGATCCTCGGTTTAAAGTGCGGGTTAAGGAGTGTTGGGAGACGAATGTTAGTGGTTTCTACATGTAATGTGTTGTTCGCAAGCTTAAGTTATTGAAGAAGCCGCTTCGGAGTCTATTATATAATGGGGGGAATATTCATAAGAATGTTATCAAACTGCGTCATGAGTTGGATATTGTTCAGAAGGCTCTTGATACGGATCCATTTAATGTTCATAGTAGGGAAGAGGAAGCAGCTTATCTTAATGCTTATAATGAAGCCATCCTTCTAGAAGAGCAGTTTCTGAAGCAAAAAGCTAAAGTAGAGTGGCTTAATGTTGGGAATTCTAACTCTACTTACTTCCATAAAGTGGTCAAGAGCCGTAAAGCTAAAATCCGGATTGATTCAGTGTGCAATAATGAAAGAGTTCGATTTGACCATGACCAGGTTCCTAATGCTTTTGTTAGTCACTTTACTTCATTTCTTGGTTAAGAGGGGTATTTTGTCCCATTTGATAGTAACGATCTGTTTAACACATCTCTTGACCCCGTCGTTGCGGCTTATATGGTTCGGGATGTTACAGCTCAAGAGGTTAAGGATTGCGTATTTTCGGTTGGTGATGATAAGTCACTAGGTCCTCATGGGTATACCGCAGCTTTCTTTAAAGGCGCTTGGGATGTTATTTATGAGGATGTTACTAGGGCAGTTTAGGAGTTTTTCATTAATGGTAAACTTCTAAGAGGTGAACCACACGACTATTGTCCTCCTTCCTAAGGTCACTTCTCCTTCTCGGATTAATGATTTTAGGCCTATTTCTTGCTGCAATGTTATGTATAAATGGATTAGTAAGATTATTGCTAACCGTATCAAAGAGAGTTTAACATCCTTAGTCAGTTTGAATCAATCTGCATTTGTTCCGGATAAGAGGATTTCGGATAATATCTTGCTGACGCAAGAGCTTATGCATAATTATCATCTTGATCGTGGTCCCGCTCGATGTGCGTTTAAGGTTGATATCAAAAAGGCTTATGATACGGTTGATTGGGGATTCTTAAGGAGTATTCTCATTGGTTTCGGCTTTCATACACATATGGTTGCTTGGATTATGGAGTGTGTTACATCGACATCTTTCTCGATTAGTGTCAATGGTGTATTACATTGTTACTTTAAGGGTAAGAGGGTTTTGAGGCAAGGTGATCCTTTGTCTCCATATTTATTTACTCTTGTTATGGAGGTCCTTACTCTCATGTTGCATTGCCGAGTTCGATTGTCTAATTCTTTTATTTTTCATCACAGTTGCTCCAATTTGAATATCATTCATTTGTGTTTTGTTGATTATTTGTTTCTTTTTGCTCATGGTGATGTCAATTCGGCCCAAGTTATTATGGATGCGTTGGATGAATTTAAGTTAGCTTCTGGTCTTACTCCGCGTTTGCCTAAAACTACAGCCTATTTCAGCAACGTTCTTAATCATGTTAAGATTGCTATTCTTCAAGTCCTTCCATTCGGAGAAGGGTCTCTTCCGGTCAAATATCTTGGCATGCCTCTTGTTACTACAAGGCTGATCTTTAGGGACTATAAGGAATTGGTGGAGAGGTTGTCTAATCGTATCAAGGATTGGAGGAATAAATCGCTTTTGTTTGCGGGTCGGTTGCAACTAATCCAATCGGAGCTTTCCTCTATGCATATATATTGGGCTTCAGTGTTTATTCTTCCAGCTCGTATTGTTCATGACCTTGAGCAGCTTATGAGAGGTTTTCTTTGGTGACATGGCGAATTGCGGAAAGGTAAATCGAAAGTTGCTTGAGAAGTTGTTTGTTTACCTAGGTAGGAAGGGGGTCTTGTCATTAGAAGACTTGATTATTTTAGTAATGCCTTAATTACTTCTCATATTTTGAGCATTGTTACGGGGAAGGAATCACTTTGGGTTAGATGGATTCATGTTTATAAGCTTAGAGATCGCAACTTTTGGGATATTCCGTGTCGCGGTAATATGAAGTGGAGTTGGCGAAAGATTTTACAGATCTGTCCTCTTATCCGCAAATTCTTATGGTATAAGTTAGTTAATGGGTCTAAGGCTTCTGCTTGGTTTGATACATGGTGTGATGTTAGTCCCCTGTCGCTTATTGTCTTTTCTCGGGATATTCATCGTGCTGTGTTCTCTCTTGGTTCTACGGTTCGTGATATTATTGCTGAGGATGGTTAGGCTTGGCCTACTCAGTGGGAAGTTCGTTATCCGTCTCTTAATTCGATCATGATTCCTCAATCATATGGATGATCAGTTATTTTGGCCTACTAGTGAGCATTTTTCATTTTCTTTGGTATGGGATTGTATAAGACCTCGAGGCTCTATGGTTGATTGGTTTCATGTGGTTTGGTTTTCTCATAGGATTCCTAGACATGCATTTCATCTTTGGTTGGTTATCAAAAGGAAACTGAAGACGCAGGATATGTTGAGGATGCGGGATGATAACAATAATCCTAATAATGTTATGTTGCAATGCCCACTTTGTGAGTTGCAACCTGATTCTCATGATCACCTTTTCCTTGATTGTATGTTTTCTTCTAAAGTCTGGAATTCATTGAAGTTATTTGCTGGTTTTGGTGCTATGCCTTCTTCGCTGGATGCTATAGTTAACTTCCTCATAATTACGGCGAAGTCTAGGTCTACTCGGAGTATTGTTTCTAAGCTTCATTTTGCAGCCACTTCTTACGTTATTTGGCAAGAAAGAAACAACATGATTTTCAAGAAGATTAGAAGATCGGAAGCTCAAGTTACTGATTTTATCAAGTCCACGGTTCGGATGAAGCTTCAAACGTGCAGATTTAAGAAGACGACGAACGTACAAGATCTTTTCCGTCTGTGGAAGTTGCCTCCTTCTTTTATGCACTTATGATATCGTACATTGAGTGTTGGTTGATGAGGGAAGATGTCGTCTCCTTGGAAGTGGCTTTTGGCTTATTGGATAGTTCGTTGGAGATCCAATTGAGAGTTGTACTCTTTTTTTCCTTCTTAAGGGTTTTTCCTTCTGGTTTTTCCTTGGGAAGGTTTTTAAGGAGGCAGTCTCATTTGGTTCACCAATCTCCTTCGAAGCGGCGTATGGACTGTTGTGGTGATTCATGTTTCCTGCGTTGGTTGTTCCCTATTGGTGATTTAGTTACTATATGTTTATAGTTTTTTTTTGCTATGTGGCATGTCACAAGCGGTTAGTGGGTAGAGGTTGTTCAAGCGTTGCTTGAGGTTAATGTAGTACTTCTGCCACATTCCATTGTACTTGAATTGTTTCTGTGATTAATATATTTTACCAGGATAAAACCCTTTTACCCCAATATATATATATATATATATATATATGGAAGGGATCAAGTAAGAATAATAATTAAAATAAGAAGGGTAAGAAGTAATTTTAGCCACACATTTCAAATTAGGAGGGAAATTTTGAAGGAAGATGCATCCATTTTTGTAGGTGCATATGAAATGTGTGGTTGTGGTTACTTCTTATCATTCCTATTTTAATTATTATTCCTATTTGATCCTAACTATATATATATATATATATATATATATATATATATATATATATATATATATATATATATATATATATATATATATATATATGGTGAGGATTATGTACGTTTTTATCTTTTAGTGTGGATGGTACGGACGAATCTCAGCCCTCCATCTAGTCAACCATCTGAAAAAGGCGGAGTGGCAATATCGTAAATATCCCGTCTTTTTTTAAAATCGTTACTATCATATTAGCTTTTTTTTTTGAAAAAAATTCAAAAAAAAACTGAAAAAATTAAAAAAAAATAAAGAGGACAACAAATAATTAAGAATCGCTTAAAAAAATTTAAAAAAAAAAATCATTTTCATCGTTAAAGGTATTGTGATATTAGCGTCTGATTTTGACTTTTTTACAAAAGTCAAGATCTTATATTGACAAAAGATCTTGACTTTTGTAAAAAAGTCAAAATCAGATTTTGATATCACATAAACTTTTTTTAATAATAAATTTAGTATCACAATAACTTTTTTAATATCATAAAAACTTTTTCTTAATAAAAATTGTTAATATCACCGTAACTATCATGTGTTTTTTAATATCACGATTCATTTTTACATTAAAAAAAGCTTAGTATCACGGTTGGTTTTATAATATAAACGTTTTATAAATATCACCGTATCATAATATCGTTAATATCACCGTAATTATAATGCTTTTTTAATATCAAAGTTATTTTTTTTTTAATATCACCGAAATTTTTCTTAATATCGTAATAAAAAAACAGTGATATTAAGTTTTTTCACAAATATCAAAGTAACTTTTTAAGTAAATATCGTTAATATCACGGTAGAACTCATAATATTGTTAATATCATGGTAGCACTCATAATTACAAAACAAAAAAATGCTCAGAAAAATCTGAAAAAATAAAAAAAATGAAAGAAGACAACAATATTAAGGAGCGCTCAAAAGGAAAAAAATTAAAAAAATCATTTGCATGGTCAATTGATTGATTGAAGGTTGCGTTGTATTTTGACTTTTTTACAAAAAGTCAAGATCAGATCTGGAATGGATGATCCAGATCTGTCCGCACATCCGCACGAATTAAAAAAATCCGCACATGATCTCACTATATATATATATATATATATATATATATATATATATATATATATATATATATATATATATATATATATATATATATATATATATATAGGGTGGGGTTATTCTAAAAAGGGTCTTATAATAAAAAGTGTAGGAAGGATTGTGGGAGTGACATATGTCACCCCCGTGCCACATCATATGACACATATCACCCCCCCCCCCCCCCCCCCCCCCCCCCGCCGAAAAAAAAATATTCCCGCAAAAAAAAAAAATCCCGCCAAAATTTTTTACTGCATCACTGTTATATATTTACTGCATCACTGTTATAAAGTTACTGCATCACGTTTACTGCATCACAATTATGATTTTACTGCATCACGGTTACTGCATTCATGGTTTTAATGTTACTGCATCATGGTTATAAAGTTACTGCATCATGGTTATAAAGAAACTGCATTATCATAAGTTTTCTGCATCATATATGTATGTAACTGCATAACAATTATAATACGATTCTTTTTTAAGTTTTGGTGCATCTTTATTATAAGTTACTGCATCATAGTTAATAGTTTAGTGCATCAACTATGTTGCAGTAACTTATAACCTTAATGCACTAAAATTTAAAACTGTGATGCAGTAACTTTATAACTGTAATGCATTAAAAAATTTGGCGGGAAAAAAAAATTTTGCCCCCAAAAAAATTTTTTTTTGTGGGAATTTTTTTTTTTTTTTTTTTTTTTTTTTTTTTTTTTTTTTTTTTGCGGGGGGTGGGGGGGGGGGGGGGTTGGGGGTGGGAGTGGTGACATGTGTCATATGATGTGGCATAGGGGTGACACATGTCGCCCTTACAATCCTTCCTACACTTTTTATTATAAGGCCCTTTTTATTTTAACTCATACCTATATATATATATATATATATATATATATACAATCTAGATCAAATAAGATCAATCTTAAAGTTCTAAAAATAAGATCCAACTAAAATCAAACAAGTGACACTCTCGTTAAAATAAAATTAAAATTTTTATTGATTACAACTAAAATTGTTAAAGTTTCGATGATTTTTTTTTAAATTGACGAAACCAAGGTGATACACTTTGATTCGACATGTAATGTATCAAGTTAAGGTGATACACTTTCATTCGACATGTAAATTTATAGTTGTGTATCACTAATCAAAACTCATGTATCAGTTGGTTATTAGTTTCTAAAATGTTAATTCGTATTAATACTTTATTTTTTGTGTATTATTGCTAATATGATTATTTTTAAAATGGTTTTAGTGGTTGTTTAAACTAGATCTTATTTTTACAACTTTAAGTTATATATATATATATATATATATATATATATATATATATATATATATATATATATATATATATATACACACACACATCAATTTGCACATACTCATCAACTTCAATTTGAATATTAGTTCTAAATAAAATGCACCTTCATCAAAAATTCCTCTATGGGTATTTGGGTGGCATGTTTTGCATCGCCAAAATAATCGTTCAAAGACGTCGTCGCCAACTTCTCTTTCATGTGGTATGTTTGTCCTCGTAACAACCTTCTGCTTATTAAATTACCGAAAGTTTTCATGCGCTTGAAAAAGATACATATACTTACTCGGATCGTTTTCGAAGTTAGTATCGTAAAAATTATAGTCGAAAATCATATCAGGATCCATGATAAAAGTGAATAAAAATGTACTTTTTGAAGGTAAAAGCGTATTGAATTGAAGATATAAGCGTGTCAAGAATGGTAAAAATGAAACATACTTATAGGATTTAAAGGGGGAAACTTTGAAAACGATATCACACGTTAATTTGTATCTTCTACTTGGTAACCAAAAGTTAGTGGAGAATCGCTGTCAGACCTTGGCTGCTGTTGGAGTAGACCGTAAAATGCAGATGTCCATATAGGTGCAGCAGTTGTTTACAAAAGAGGCGAAGGTTGTGGTTGAGTTAAAGTTAGAACATCATACACCATCATTTTCATACTCAATAAATGAAATAAGAAAGCAAGATATCAAAAGAATCAAGACTCTTTGACCATGCATTATATATTATTTCAAGAGGCTTACATGTTCATCCCACAAACCAGAACATGAAGGTCAATCAAGATTTCTTCCAAAAAAGGCATTTAACAATCTCCAACGGCCTTAAGGCAAGAAGGTATACGATTTTGTACATATGATTTGGAAAACCCAAAAATTGTTGTAGTCAAATTAAGTAGTACGGAGTATTATACTTGTCCAATACCTTCGACTTTCAAGAGGTCTATAACTTCATCCAGCTGAATCTGCCTTAAGGTACAAAAAGTGAGATGCGATGGCTCGTGGAGCTTTGGTGTGATGCATGCATGCCATGAGCCCCATATACCGAATATAGCAAATCAAGTGATCGATGATTTGCATACTGGGCATGACGTTTTCATTCCCAACCATTCATCTATGCACTGTGAAAGGTAAGACAGACTGATTAGTCCAATACTCAAAAAGCAAATTAAATTCACAACAATTTATAAGAGCCTACATCTTTGTGAAATCTGTGAAGGCAAGGAAGATGCCGTATGGTTTCACCAATGGCCAGAGTTTCAAGACAAATTGCACATTCTTGAAGATTTTCTCCCTGCATGGTGCAGCACCTAAGTACTACTAGCAATAATACATATACTATTTAAAACACACTGCATGCCTAACGGGAAAAAAAATAATACCTGAACTGTTGATTCTGGCAAATTATTTATTTGAGCACGAGTTGCACCTCCATGTCGGTGATTATTTTCATCAAGAGCCAACAGCATTTCATAATCATTCCTGATGGTATATGAACAAAGATTAGACTACACCTACAAGGGCGTTTAAACAAATAGGAGACTAAAGGGCACAGGCTGAAACAATCAAACGCTGGACTCGAATCTATCTTACTCGTTAAAGTCACGTCCGATTCGTAGTAGCTCACTGGGTAATCCCATATTGTTAAAGCCTAGAAAATCATTAGGAAAATCCATATCATCAATGGCCTCTAGTGCTTCCAATATTTGCATTCTCTGCAGACACAAAACGGTAAATTGTTGAATTAAAAGTAACAAGGTAACTCAAAAATTAAGCTGAGACAAAAAAAACATCCAATAACAAAAACATGATTGTAGAGCAAGAATTAGCTAAAATATACAAACAAATATAGATAAAGGAAAAAAGTGAGAGCACGGTTCCATACCACATCCATGTCCATGTTTGAAGGAAATATTGGACCGCTTGGAATACTTCTAGATGATACTGTACGAGAGCGTCCAGGGAAACGGCCTCTCAATCGAGCTAGCCTTGTCGGGGCAGGAGATTGTGCTCGGGAAACACTTCTATTTGCTGAAGTGTTTCGAGAAGTACTTGATCGTGAGTGCTGATGTAAGTTTGACAGTGATGAGCCTCTCTGCATAACCACAAAAAGGTGTTTAGAAGAAGTGTTTACATGGGAATCACAATGCTAGGACAGAAGAAATAGTACAAGAAAACTTGCAGGGTTTTTTTAGTTCTAAGTTAGTTATTTGTGCTGAAATTCAAGTAATAACAATGTTTAAAAATAATTGGAATTTGAGGTTATTGAAGGCGGAGGAACACTGTAACAGTGATTCCTCATTACTTCGATAAACTCTAGAATATGTATCATGTCAGGCTGTATTGCAAGATAAAAGAAATATTCAGCTTAAATCGTATATGAAAGTCTAACCAACATATTTGGGCAATTACATAAATGATTTAATAATATCAGCCTTATAAATATTCTTTGCGAAGCAAAATAAAAACAGAATAAAGGGGGTAACATACAGAAGCAGGAGGACCACCAAGACGTAAACTGTGATCTTGCTGCAATGCCGTTGACATACAAGATTGTATCAAATTATTTATCATAATACATAGATGATATGATAGGTTAAAGCAGAGAAAAAACCTCGTCATTTCCAAAGATATTTGCGAGTTCCTCATTGTATAACTGCTCTTGTAGTTCTCTAGCCAACATCTCATCTGCTTCTAACTGTAAAGCCCTGACACTCGAATCCTCGTTACTAATGGAGTCTGTGTTGGACCCATGGTTTCCAACTTCAGGATATAGCTCATCAATAGCAATAACTGGATCTGAAGTGCCCGCACCACGGTGGTTCTTGTTCCTGGTTGATCTTGAAGTTGAAGGTTCACCAGAAAGGCTAGGAAACAGTCTTTCAGAATCGTCAGAACGTGGCATAGCACATTCACGGCTATTACTCAAAGCAACAACATCCCTCTGTCTTTTTGCCAATTGTGCACGTTCCTTGAATTGACCCAAATTATGTGTACGACGAGACATAGTATCTGATGGAGCAGATACACGTTGGGTAGAGTCTATCTCCAAATCGTCAAAATGATTATAAATAGTACTAGAGATATTTCCATTTCTACGGTCTCTTTGCACCATCCCATTATTCTGTTGGTCAAAAGCAGAGCTTGAGGCAGCCTTACCTCTTGATATATGTTGATCGTCATCTACCAATGAGGGATGTACTTTTCTCGTGGTGTTGTGTGTGTTTATCCATCCTTCTGATTCTTTACTAGCATCAGTTGCTTCTATAACAGACCTGTAAGCATATACAAAGTCAAGATTCTTGAATTAACACAATATTTACAAAGATATCAATCAACAAAGTCCCATAAGCCTCAGAACAAAATATTATGGCAATCTCGTTCTCGGAGTTCCAAACATAAAATTATATATGGATTCAATGGAAAATCCCAGTCGAATCATTATCACCAGCCAACTTAAATCTGAAATATCTAGCAAAAAACTATGCTAAAGACAAGAATGACGGATAGTTAGACAAATTACTCAGTCAGGCAATACCTTCTAGGCAAATGTCTACTTCTTGTGTCCTCTTCAAGAAACGAAGGATGATGAGAAAGTCCTTTCCCTTTAAATCTACGTGAATCTTTAGCTTCGGCAATCATATCCTTGATATCAACCGTACTCGGAGAACCATCCAATGCCATATTTTCCACCCTTTCGACATCGTGCTTCTCTGCTACCTGTTTAGACTTTGCTATGTTATGAGGTGATATGCATCCGTTTCTCACCAACCTTTTATTTCTATTAACTCTCGGTGGCGTGATTTCTAATGAAGATGCATTGCTTTCAGCTTTATGTTGACCTCCAATTACAACTCCTTTTCCACGGTCAGGTCTAGGACCTAATTTTACCGTATTATTTACTCCAAATGATTTGCTTGGCGGTATCTTTCCAAATACACCACGCCCATTTTGTTCAGTTAAATCAACGAAACTACTGCCTTCATGACGCACACTCTCAGGATGTACAAACAATCTTCGACCTCCGTTTGAGGCAACAGATTTACCCTTTTCCCTTTGCTCGTTTCTCCTTTTTTCATTAAAGCAATCTCTGTCTATCACACGACAGCTACTAGATCCACCACTTCGTCTTCCAGTGCTGTGTCCATCATTATTACGCGCTGTTATATATCTCTCAGGAGTGTCGGGGACCTCCTCTACTGAATCAATGTCCATATAATCCATAACCTGCATCACCACAAGTATGTGCACGATAACTATCTAATGAGTCACAAATCCATAACAAGCACATTGAAGCTAAAGATTATATCATATAACAATCATAATCTAAAAGTTATGAAATTCTCATGTCGCTCATCTGCTATGAAAATAATCAGGTACGTATTTTTAAGTGATTATTATTATACAATAAACAGATAAGCTATCAGAACACAAAAGCTACTTATGGAATTCACATAAAAACGAAAGTAACCTAATTTTTTTTATCCAAGCACAACTATGTGAAATTTGAAGGCTGATCATGGTATATAATAAAACCAAAACACCACTAAATAATATAAGCCTAACTTAAAAGGGAAAAAAGACACTTACTTGATCAAAATAAGAAGCCTAACACATCTAATAAAACATCACTATCTAACAAGTGACTATGCTTAATTTAAAAAACTAATGAAATCGTCTATACATGAATTTGGCAAATGCCCCAAGAAAGCTAAGCTAAAAATCCCACTTTCGCGGTATGAGTAAATTTAGAAAATGCGCCAAGAAAGTTCACTTTCATCAAAATCTAACAATTTATAATAAATAGTAAACTTACTTAGGTATTTAAGTTTGTCAAAAATTGAACTTTCGCTCCTACATACGTCAAATATTAACGATCTACTAGTTATATATTTATCAAAAACTGGATTTTTAGTTAAACAACTATATCAATTTACCCTATAATTTAATGCACTGTTAATCAAATGATACCCTAAAAAACAGTTACATTACAATTATCATCCTACTAATAATCCTCATAAAATATCAAAATTTTTAAAAAAAAAAAATAAATAAATAAAGGGGAAATTTCACAATTCAATAACCCTTCACAACTAAAACTAAATCAATCACAATTACACAATTATAAATTAAAAAAAAAAAAAAAAAAAAAAAAAAAAAAAAAAAAACAATTTTTTAGATCGATCGATAAATTATAATAAAATTAAACAAATATTGGTACCTTTAATTGGTCTTGAAATGGGTTTGATTGTGAAATTGATGCAGATTTAAAATCTAGGGTTTGTGGGATTAATCGGATGGAAGAGATGAGATGGTGCACCAGTCGCGTTTAAGGGCGGTGTGGCACACGCTCCAATGAAATAAGCGGGATTGTGATTACGCGCCTAATGGATTTGGGGTTTGAAATGGTTTTTGCGTATAGTAGAATTTTTGTTTATTTTATATATATGATGATCCTGTGGTTAGGTTGAGATGGAAATTTCGAATCTGTACGCCGTTTGGTTTCTCTATTGGGTTTCGGCTTTTTTGTTTGTTCGTATGGATATTGTACATGGGCCTTATAAAATACATACAGTATAGGGGTGTTATTCGGTTCATATATGGATTTTTTTTATATATAACATTTTATTGATCTTTTTACATATACAAATATATAAAAAATATATATATATAAGTTTATATGAATTCGGTTTTGATTACCAAAACCATATCTAAACCGAGAACCGAATTAAAAGTTTGATTTGGTTAGGTTTTTGCAAACTCGGTTTGGTTATTTTTGGTTATCGGTTTATTCGGATTTTTCGGTTTTTCTGCTATCCCTAACATACACAAAAGCTTGGAAATATGTGGTGTTATTAAAAATGGTTTTTCTATCTTGTGCCCTAGAGCACAAGATACGAAAGTAAAAAATACACAAAAAGTATTACGGATACATAAAAATGAACTTAGGGATTCATAAAATATGTATTTTTTATGGGTCATTGATGACGTATAGTCCATATTCGGGTCACGAACCCGATTAATGAACATTACTAACGCCCAAGCCCATCACGAGTGGGCTATCATAACAATGATTTGGGCTAACATGCTAACGGTTTGGGCTCACGAAAGCCCAAACCCAAATACATTATTTATTGTCTAGATAAGGATATCTTATTTATAGGATAAGGATCCATAGACCGGATAGGCATTATACGCCGAAGAGTGAGGAACACGAAATCTACAAGGATTTCGTGCCTATATAAAGAATATCATAATTCTCATTAAAGGTACGATTTACAACCCTAACTCTTCTATACAACCCTAAAACCGATTACTTACTCTCACGCCGGAGGATAATCGTGGGAGACAATCCCACGATAAGCCTAACGGTGTTTGTTTGCTTTCTTAGTGCGCAGGTCTCAAGCATTAAGATCTGATTGGTACGAGAACATGAACCCAAACAAGGAACGCCCAACTTTTGTATCAACAAGTGGCGCCATCCGTGGGACCCTACACTAAGAACTAGAATGACGAAGCACAAAAACTCAAGCCAGCGGACTCCGCAGTTGGGAAAAACACATGGTGACCCCCAAAGGAGGAAACATCAAGATTCGACCTCTAGGTAGGCCCCTGGAACAACCAATGCGCCTGGTCACCAAGAATCGGGCCCAACTCTAATTCTCCCAATGGTAGAATTGCCCACAGGGACTACCCAGGCCACTACGACGGCCCCAAGCGCTGAAGAACTTCAACGCACTCTCTTCACTACTCTCCATCAAACGACACCCACTGTGGACAACACTGTGCCGCCATGCGCGCCTAATCGAGATAGGGGACCTAATGTGGAGACAGATATCCTTGCATTGGAAGAGGATGCGCCTGAGTTAACGCTAAGTAATTTTGTGTCTCAAAATTACGAAACTTTAACTAACCTCATGCAAGAGGAGGCAAGAAGAAGGTCAAGTCAGAGCCTGCAAGCCCGGCTTAACTTTGACCCAGAATACGAAACATCCCCATCGCACTACCGAAAAGAGGGGCGCGAAAAAGATAGCCGCAGACTTCCAGTATTCGCTAGAGTTGGAAGGACACCTATAGATGGTACAGCATCTAATTCACAATACTCGGAGGAGTACGAAGACAATGGAAGGTGTACCAATGTCCACGCTAGACTTGGTAATCGCAAGATGCAAGATAGACTTGGACGGCAACGCTCATCGAGCGAGAGCTCTTCGAGGTCTGTAAGTAGAAGAATTTATGATAGACTTGGGAGACGAATCTCCCCAAGTGAAAGCCCACCAAGCTCGGACTCCGAGGAAAAATGGCGCAAGCGCCGCAAAAGGGGCAACTCCTCCTCAAGCGACTCCTCGGACAACGAGGACAAAGAGACAGGACATTGGAAGTCCAGGGGAAGACATCGCGAGGAAGAAGACGTAGATATATCTCTTCCTTGGCGCCGCCAAAAGGTTGACGCATTCACGCGAAGCATCAGCGATTATTCGGATAATAAGAGAAGGCACATGCCCGCCAATGTTAAAACATATGATGGAACGGGTGATCCTGATGACCACCTAAAAATTTTCGAATCAGCTGCTACTATTGAAAATTGGCCACAACCTGTGTGTTGCCATATGTTTAACTCCACGTTAGTAGGGAATGCGCGAACTTGGTTTAGCAAGCTTCCACAAAGAAGCATAAACGGGTTTGAAAAGTTACGAAGAGCATTCCGTTTGAACTTCACTCAAAGAAAGAAGTGCGCCAAGAACCCTGTTGAACTAGCCAGAGTAAAACAGCGCCAAGGGGAATCCACAAGCGCTTATATGGAGCGCTATAAGGATGAATTCATACAAGTCAAGGCATGCCCCGAAGTGCTAAAGATCTCAGGGTTCATGAATGGGATCAATAACCCATAGCTAATAAGGAGACTGAATGATAAGGTACCCCAAACCTTTGATGAATTGACGAAGCGCACTAGATCCTTTATCCAAGGGGAAGCACCTGCTGCGGATAGCAAAAAAGGTTACTCAACCTATAGGCCACAAAAACAGCCCAGGAAACAATCCAATGACCAGAGTAGCAGCTGCAGCAGGAACTACCGCAATCAAGGAAGTGGACGGGATAACGACAAATACACTCCACTCACGAAGACCCCAAGGGAGATATTCGCGACAGAAGGAGCAAACTTTCCAAAACCTCCACCAATGCGCACCCCAGAAGATAGGCGCGTAGGAGGCGGATACTGCGAATACCATGGACAAAAGGGTCACACTACCAACGAATGTGTCCAGTTGCGCCAACTAATCGACAAATTAGTGAAAGAATGTAAAATGGATCACCTCGTTAAAACAGTCAAAGAGGGGAAAGACAGACAGAAGAATGGGGGCAAAAAAGAGACACCCAAAGACAAGGGGAACACAATCTACATGATACAATCATGGCAGCGAAAGACGAGACAAAAAGTCACCCAAAAGTTTTCCTATAGGAGCGAAATCTCTTTCCCCACTCTGACTGCGCAGTAGTGGAACCACTCACCATTGAAATACATACGGGGGGTCACAATATCCACCACATGTATGTTGATGGAGGAGCATCCGCAGACATTATGTATGAACATTGTTTCAAGAGGCTGCGACCTGAGATACGAAGTCAGTTAATTTCGGCCACAAAGTCGCTGACTGGCTTCACAGGAGAGAAGATATGGCCCATGGGGCAATTACGCCTACTTGTGGTCGTAGGTAATGAGCACCACTCTACAGCAGCCTGGATGAACTTCATGGTAATTCGGTCTCCTTCACCATACAATGGCATTATTGGAAGACCATGAATATCAGTCATGCGCGCTGTACCATCCACGACGCATGAGATGCTCAAATTCCTAGTGGATGGAGGAATTATGACTCTCTACAATACCGCTGTGTCACCTAGAGAATGCAACACGGTGACGAGGGAAACGGAGAGTACCCCAGAACAGCACACATCCAAAGTGTCAAACCTAAAGGTTGCAATTCACCCTGACTACCCAGATCAAGATATATCAATTGGAGGGTCGTTGTCTGACAAAGGCAGAGCGGCTGTGTGCGCACTCTTTTAAAATAACTTAGATATCTTTGTGTGGGAACCAAAGCATATGACTGGAGTGCCACGATCTATCACAGAGCACAAGCTAAAAATCCAACAAGGATATCCTCCAATACGACAGAAAAAGCGCGGCCATGCTCCAGATCGCGCAAAAACCATTCTAGAGGAAGTACACAAGCTTGTGGACGCAGGCATCATGCGGGAGGTCTATTAATGATTGGCTCTCCAACCCAGTGATGGTAAAGAAGAGTGATGGCAGCTGGAGAATGCGCGTGGACTTCACTGATCTTAACAAAGCATGTCCACAAGACTGTTACCCGCTACCAGAGATAGACTGGAAGGTAGAATATCTGTGTGGATACCCCTTTAAATGCTTCTTAGATGCATACAAAGGGTATCACCAAATTCAGATGGCTGAGGAAGACGAAGAAAAAACAGCCTTCCACACAAGTCAAGGGGTCTATTGTTATACAAAAATGCCCTTTGGCCTAAAGAACGCAGGAGCAACATACCAGCGGTTAGTGGACAACGCGTTTGAGAAACAAGTAGGTCGCAACCTGGAGGTTTATGTTGATGACCTTGTCATAAAGAGCCATACTGAAGAAGAATTGATGCGTAACATCGAGGAAACATTCAAAACATTGGGGAGGATAAACATGAAGTTAAACCCCAAGAAGTGTACTTTTGGCGCTACAGAAGGCATGTTTCTTGGATATCTAATAGAGCCTAATGGCATCAAGCCCTGTCCAGAAAAGACAGAAGCTGTCATCGAACTCCCTTCACCACGCACACTGAAAGAAGTCCAGTCATTAAATGGAAAATTAGCTGGGCTAAATCGATTCTTATCCAAATCAGTAGATAAGTCACTTCCTCTCTTTAAGACACTCACGAAGTAAACAAAAAAGGGATACTTTCGTTGGACTGCGGAAGCAGAAAAAGCTTTTCAACAACTTAAGCAACATATAGCAGCACTTCCCAAACTTGTCGCACCCCGGCCAAGGGAAGAATTGATCATGTACTTATCTGCAACTCATGGAGCAGTCAGCGCGGTGCTATTGACAGATAGGAACTCCGTTCAAACACCAATATACTTTGTAAGCAAAGCACTCAAGAAGATAGAGACTAACTATACTACTATGGAAAAGTTGGTCCTAGATTTAGTATTCGCAGCTAAAAGACTGCGCAGATACTTTCAGGCGCACCCAATAGCTGTAATTACGTGTTGACATAAATAATGTCTAAAAACATTGTTAACATATTAACAATGTCTCTATGTTTTGATAATTACAAAGCATAAACTCATTAATCTAAAACTTATGACGTAAACAAGTTTTTAGTGCTTAATATTTATCTTTGCTTCCATATCACTTAAGGTATGAATAAACAAAGGGTTTATTGTATTTCATGATCAAAGGAAATTTTTTTAATCACTATAATTTTTATAAAATGTATTAAACATTCTATATCTTTTACAAAATTACTTTTGGAATTAAAAGAATATGTTTAATTCATTATAAATATATGATTTCAAATTTCCAACCAAAAATGGCAAATTTTATCCAGAAAAATATTCCCCACTAAAAGACAAGAAAATCCAACGTTCTGAAGGGGCGGCCCCCTTAATCATTAAGGGAACCGGCCACGCTCCAGAATAGTATTTTTCTCCCCTATAAATACTGGTTCATCCCATAGAATTTTCTTACCTTTTGCACTCCTAAACTTTTTGTTCTAGATCCACATTTCTATTCTCTTAATCCTTTGATCATAAGTGCATAATTCTTTGTTTCAAAGTGATTCAAACTTCATCCTCTCAAGTGCAAGAGAAGAATACTTCTATCCCCCAAGACAAGAAGTATTACAACTTGTTGTGACCTCCACATCCAAGTTGTTGGTGCATCATCAAGATTATTTACATTATTCTTTGTGAAGATTGTTGTGAATATTTGATTGTAGATAGTTGTGCTAGATATATAGATTGTGTGATTAGTTAGTTGTTTGGTGTGAAGAAGAAAAGTTAGGAATTAGATTGTAGTGAAGAAGCTAGGTGTGGAGTAGATAGTTGTGAAGTGAATTGGTGTGAAGAAGAAAGGTGTAGAGTAGTTAGTTGTGAAGTAGATTGGTTTGAAGAAGTTGTGACTTAGTTGTGAAGAAGTTGTGGTCTGTAAATTGGTGTGTAAGGTTTTCTCCGCCATAAGGGAGCTTGTTGATATAGTGAAGAAAACTCTCGAGTTAGGTGCTCGGGGAGTGGAGTAGGGCAAGGAAGGTGTCCTTGTAGCCGAACCACTATAAATCTCTTGTCTCGCGGTTCGATCTTTCCATCTCTTATTTATTTCATTACTTATAATTGTTATATCTTATTTATTGATAGTTTTTTATATTGTGCAAGACTTGAGATCACATATTATCGAATCTAAGTTTTAAAAACTAAGAAAACACTAAAACTATCTTTTACAACAAATTAAAAAGACGTAAAACTATTCAACCCCCCTTCTAGTTTTCCACAATTGGTATCAAGAGCCACGTCTAGCAAGATTTTTAAAATATATTGTATTTTAAAACTTGTAACGATCTATGGAATCTGAAAAATATTTTGAAGGGCAATCTATGCAAAGACCACTACTATTTGAAAGTGATGGATTTTTATATTGGAAAAATAGATTCGAAACGTATGTGAAATCAAAAGATCTTGATCTTTGGCATATTATTACCTTTGGTGATTTTCCTCCTATTCAATATAATGTTGAAACTAAAATGGATGAAATTGTATCTTTCGAAGAACAAAATGATGATTTGAAAAAGAAACTAGCAAAAAATAGTGAGGCTAAAATGGTCATTTATAATGCGTTACCACACAAAGAATATGAAAGAATTTTTATGTGTAAAACCGCCAAAGAAATTTAGGATTCTTTACTAATTACTCACCAAGGTAATAGCCAAGTCAAAGATAATAAAATAGATTTTCTTGTACAACAATATGAACAATTTACGATTCCGGAAGAGGAATCAATTGATAATGCTTTTGCTAAATTTAACACTATTATCACAAGTTTAAAAGCACTTGATGAGACATTTTCTAGTAAAAATTGTGTTAGGAAATTTCTTAAGGCATTGCATCAAAAATGGCGAGCTAAGGTCACGGCAATTGAAGAATCAAAGAACTTGATGACGTTATCACTAGATGAACTAATTGGCAACTTGATGGTTCATGAAGAAATCATAAGAAGAGATTCGGAAACGGTCAAAGTCAAGAAAGAACAAACCAAATTCATTGCTCTAAAAGCCAAAAAGGAACCTAGTGATGATGATGATTCAAGTGACGAAAGTGAAGACGAAGAATATGCAATGGCCGTAAGAGAATTCAAGAAATTCTTCAAGAGACGAGGAAGATTCACTAGATCATCACGAGACGAAAGAAAAGCATTCCAAAGAAATAGAAGTGACAACTATGGGAAAAGAAAGTGCTTTAGATGTGGAAGTCCAAATCATCTCATTGGCGAATGTCTAAAGCCACCAGGTTATGAAAATCAAGGCGCTTTTGTTAGTGGAACATGGAGTGATAGTGACAAAGAAGAAGTTGAAAAGCTAAGAGACGAAAAGTGTTTTATGGCAAAAGAAACCGACGAAATATGTTTAGGAATTGACTTGGAACCTGACGAATGGATCAAAGATAGCGGATGTTCGAGGCACATGACGAGGAACCGCAAGCTATTCTCTACATACAAGGCATACAATGGAGGTAACATTATTTTCGGTAGTGACTTACGTGGAAAAATCATTGGCAAAGGTACGATTTCCCAAGACTCACTTACTATTGAAAATGTAGAGCATGTAGATAATTTAACATATAACTTGCTTAGTGTAGGATAAATATGTGATAATAAATGTAGAGTCACATTTACTGAAGAGGATAGCGAAATAGTTAAGAATGGAAAAATTATAGGTAGAGGAATCAGGAAAGGTGGCATATATGTTATGAAACTAGGAAACAAGCCTGAGGATAGGATATGCCTAACGACCCTAGATGAAAACTCTACATTGTGGCATAGGAGATTAGGACATGCTAACATGCAACAAATACAATCTTTGGCCTCTAAGGAATTAGTTAGAAATTTGCCTAATCTAAAATATGACAAGCATTTTTGTGATGCATGTAAAATTGGAAAACAAGCTCATGCTAGTCACAAAGCTAAGAATATAGTATCGACTACTAGGTGCCTAGAATTATTACATATGGATCTTTTCGGTCCATCCGCTGTGTGGAGCTATGGAGGAAACAAATATACATTAGTAATAGTAGATGACTACTCACGATACACGTGGACTAGGTTTTTAAGTGACAAAACCCAAGCCTTTGAAAAATTCGAAATATTTAGTAAAATGATTCAAAATAAATTAGGATGCTCAATAGTTGCCATTAGGACGGACCATGGTAGGGAATTTGATAACGAAGTACAATTTGGAAAATATTGCGAGTTAAATGGAATATCTCACAATTTCTCCGCTCCTCGTACTCCTCAATCAAATGGCGTAGTAGAAAGAAAAAATAGGTCACTACAAGAAATGAGTAGAACTATGTTAAATGAACAATCCATCCTACAAAAATTTTGGTGTCACGCCGTAGATACATCGACTTATATTTTAAATAGGGTATCAATTAGGAGAATTCTAGGAAAAACTCCTTATGAGTTATTAAGAGGTAGAAAACCAAACTTAAGCTACTTTAGGGTATTTGGAAGTAAATGTTATATTCTAAACACTAAGGATTACCTCACTAAGTTTGATCCAAAATCATATGAAGGAATATTTTTAGGATACTCACAAAATAGCAAAGCATATATAATACTTAACAAACACTCCATGAAAGTAGAGGAATCACTAAATGTAACATTTGATGAAACACCACCACCTCCTAAAACATTACCTTTAGAAGATGATGATTTAGTCGAATATGAAGTTATTGAGATTAGTAAAATAAAACCCATAGGAAATGATAATGAATACATTCACTTAGGAAATAACGAAATTGTTAATATTAAAGAATCTAGATCACATCCCTTAGATAATATAATAGGACATCTTAACCAAAGAACCCTTAGGTCACAAGCCCAAGATAAAAACAATTTCTTTTGTTTCCTCTCAGCAATAGAACCTAAGAATATTAACGAGGCTTTAAAAGATGAAAGTTGGGTTATAGCTATGCAAGAAGAATTAAATCAATTTAAGGCAAATGATGTTTGGGAATTAGTCCCAAATCCAAAGAATATGACCATCATATGAACTAAATGGGTATATAGGAATAAGTTAGATGAGAATGGAATAGTTACTAGGAATAAAGCTAGGTTAGTTGCCTAAGGTTATAATCAACAAGAAGGAATTGATTATGACGAAACTTATGCCCCCGTAGCTAGATTAGAATTGATTAGGATATTACTTGCCTACGCTTGCGCCCTAGATTTTAAGTTATTCCAAATGGACGTGAAAAGTGCATTCCTTAATCGTTTTATCAATGAGGAGGTATATGTGGCACAACCTCCAGGATTCATTGACTTCGCAAAACCTGATTATGTTTATAAGTTAAAGAAAGCTTTGTATGGACTCAAACAAGCTCCCAAAGCTTGGTATGATCGATTAAAAGCTTTTCTTATTAAACATGATTATTCCATGGGAATGGTAGATAACACTCTTTTCACTAAAAGGAAAGACCCAAATCTCATCATTGTCCAAATATATGTTGATGACATTATATTTGGATCGACTTGTCAAGACATGTGTGATGAATTTGCCAAAATTATGCATGATGAGTTTGAGATGAGTATGATGGGTGAACTTAACTTCTTCCTAGGATTACAAATAAAACAATTAGAAGATGGAATATTTTTTAACCAATCTAAGTACATTAAGGAAATGCTTAAGAAATTTGGCCTAGAAGACTCAAAACCCATGAAAACTCCCATGTCTATGGAAGTAAAACTCACAAAGGACGATGAAGGTGAGTCCATAGATAACACCAAGTATAGAGGAATGATAGGTAGTTTACTATACTTGACGGCAAGTAGACCCGATATCATGTTTAGTGTCTGCCTTTGTGCCCGTTTTCAAGAGGATCCCAAAACCTCTCACCTAGAAGCGGTTAAGCGTATCTTCCGATACATTAAAGACACTATACACTTAGGATTATGGTATCCTAAGGGATCTGGCATAGAAACCATCGTCTATGCGGATTCGGATCATGCGGGAGACTACGTAGATAGAAAGAGCACTAGCGGTATTTGCACGTTTATGGGATGTTGTCTAACATCTTGGTTTTCGAAGAAGCAAACCGCTCTTGCTATTTCTACCACCGAAGCCGAATATGTAAGCGCTGGAAAGGCATGTCAACAAGCACTATGGATGAAACAAGCTCTCGTAGACTATGGCATTAGGTTAGAAAATGTCCCCATTATGTGCGATAACAAAGGTGCGATAGACTTAAGTAAAAATCTGGTGCAACACTCTAGGACTAAACATATAGAAATACGCCACCACTTTCTTAGGGATAATGTACAAAAAGGAAACATATCTATAGAAAAAGTTGCATCAGAAGATAACGTTGCAGATATATTCACAAAACCCCTTAAGCGTGAATTATTCAACTACTTGCGTTTAGGATCAGGAATGATGGAACAAGTTGACTAAATTATATTGAATTAATACAAATTTATACTTGCATAAAATTTACTTTTCGTCCACTTCTTCATTTCTGAGTCTAGGAATCTATTTCGCACAAAATTAAAGATTGGTAAAGTTTATTTTCTTTGCATAAACTCTTTTGTAAAACCCAATCAATTTTCTTTAAAAATTATTCTAACATCTAGGAATCACATGAACATCATTTTCCTTGCATTGTTGACTAATGCTAAAAACATTGTCTTCCAAAATCATGCATAAACTCTCACATAAATTGTCAAGGTATATAATCTAATATATATCTTTGACATTTATGATCGAGCAAAAATTGAATCAAGGAGATCTTTAGGATTGTTTCTTAGGATCATTATTTTTCTTTGCATTTAGGAGTCGAAACAATCACAACTCCACATTTGTTGCATATAGACACACACTAGGACAAATTCACAAATAATATTGTCATCTTGCTCTATCACTAGTTTTCCACTCACTAGTTGCCTTTGCCTTTGATCTAAGATAGGTGCCTTAGGAAGTTTAAGTGATCTTGCCTTTACTTATCTCCTCTTGCTTATTATGTGTTGATTATTTGCTCTTTTGCTTATGTGTTTTTGCATGCATGCTATATCTTGATTAGATTAGATTCTATATTGCCTAAAGGAATTGAACTTGCTTGAATTATAATCCAAACACACAACCTTTCTGCAAATTTTCTGCCAAAAACCCAATTCTGGCAACCTGGAAATCACCAGATGGGCGGCCCCTTTTATTTTGTAAGGCGGCCCCCTTAATCATTAAGGGGACCGCCCCCTAATTAAGGGGACCGGCCATCTAATGGTCGGGTTTACAGAATCTTTTCTGCTTTTTAGCCCATTTCAACCTACATTTCCCATTTTTCACCAACACATTTTGTCCTAATCTCCAAACCAAACTTTATCCATCCATAAACACACAAATCTTACACTATAAATACCCCCAATCCTCAAAACTCTTCATTCATCTCTTCATGACTTCTCCAAACAAACCAAAACCAAAAGCCTCAAGGCTTGCAAGAATGACGGAAAAACCCGTTTGGCGAAGAAAAAGCCCTCGTAACAAATCCATCATAACCAATGAAGTTGGTAATCACTCAACACCTCCAACCACTTACTTCCCAAACTTTACACCAAATTCACAAGGACATTCATTTGATCCTCTTTACAAACCATACAACTTTGGCCAAACATCTTCCTTCATGCCAAACCACTCATCCCATCCTCCAACCATTTGTAATGATCCATACAAGTTTGATCAACCATCCCACTACAATTCCAACTACACAAACCCAATTAATCCATATCAACACAATGACTTTCTCCGCATAACCACGGAAAAGCAAAAGTTCCGTGATGAAATATCCCAAATCCATGATCTTAGTGATCCCAATGCCATGCATCTTGCACAACGCAACAAAGGGCAACCTCCATCATCACCCTACAACAATTGCATACCTCACTCTCTCAACTTGGATCAAGTTACAAACCACACTCACTATTTCCCTTGTTGCATCTTCCTTCAGAAACAAATCCTATACTTGAGTGAAGATATTTCTTGGATTGAATATCTCCTCACTCGTCCTCATCCCATACCACCCTTAACACGATACAATATCGTAAGGTCCACCTCTTCCGCTCCATACCCCACTCCATATCCTTCTCCATCTAACAACTAAGCTTTATGCTTATGTTATCCTTCAAGCAAATAAAACAATCAACCATGGGTTGCAAGCAAGTCCAAGTGCTCTTTTAGGCAATATAGGACTATGTCTTTTCTTTTGTTTTATTATGATCAATATGCCTTAAGCATATTAAATGTTGTAATGCTTTCTATGATGCTTGAATGAATCTATTTTTATTTGCATAATTATTGCTTTGCATGTATATGTGCCTTGTTCTCTTCTAATATTTTGTGTAGCCAAGATTTCCATAGCTCATTCCCTTGGTGCTCTCAAATGAGGGGGAGCATACATCAAGGGGGAGCATTAACCTTTTTGATTTTACGAAAAGGGGGAGAAGAGAATGTTAAACTCTAATAATACTTGTCTAAAAATTATTTTTTAGACCTAATGAGTTTAAGGTTTTGTAATCATCAAAAAGGGGGAGATTGTTGACATAAATAATGTCTATAAACATTGTTAGCATATTAACAATGTCTCTATGTTTTGATAATTACAAAGCATAAACTCATTTATCTAAAACTTATGACGTAAACAAGTTTTTAGTGCTTAATATTTATCTTTGCTTCCATATCACTTAAGGTATGAATAAACAAAGGGTTTATTGTATTTCATGATCAAAGAAAATTTTTTTAATCACTAGAATTTTTAAAAAATGTATTAAACATTCTATATCTTTTACAAAATTACTTTTGGAATTAAAAGAATATGTTTAATTCATTATAAATATATGATTTCAAATTTCCAACCAAAAATGGCAAATTTTATCTAGAAAAATATTCCCCACAAAAAGACAAGAAAATCCAACGTTTTGAAGGGGCGGCCCCCTTAATTCCTTAGGCGGCCCCCTTAATCATTAAGGGGACCGACCATTAATTAAGGGGACCGGCCACGCTCCAGAACAGTATTTTTCTCCTCTATAAATACTGGTTCATCCCACAGAATTTTCTTAGCTTTTGCACTCCTAAACTTTCTGTTTTAGATCCACATTTCTATTCTCTTAATCCTTTGATCATAAGTGCATAATTCTTTGTTTCAAAGTGATTCAAACTTCATCCTCTCAAGTGCAAGAGAAGAATACTTCTATCCCCCAAGACAAGAAGTATTACAACTTGTTGTGACCTCCACATCCAAGTTGTTGGTGCATCATCAAGATTATTTACATTATTCTTTGTGAAGATTGTTGTGAATATTTGATTGTAGATAGTTGTGCTAGATATATAGATTGTGTGATTAGTTAGTTGTTTGGTGTGAAGAAGAAAAGTTAGGAATTAGATTGTAGTGAAGAAGCTAGGTGTGGAGTAGATAGTTGTGAAGTGAATTGGTGTGAAGAAGAAAGGTGTGGAGTAGTTAGTTGTGAAGTAGATTGGTTTGAAGAAGTTGTGTAGAAGTTGTGACTTAGTTGTGAAGAAATTGTGGTGTGTAAATTGGTGTGTAAGGTTTTCTCCGCCATAAGGGAGCTTGTTGATATAGTGAAGAAAACTCTCGAGTTAGGTGCCCGGGGAGTGGAGTAGGGCAAGGAAGGTGTCCTTGTAGCCGAACCACTATAAATCTCTTGTCTCGCGGTTCGATCTTTCCATCTCTTATTTATTTCATTACTTATAATTGTTATATCTTATTTATTGATAGTTGTTTATATTGTGCAAGACTTGAGATCACATATTATCGAATCTAAGCTTTAAAAACTAAGAAAACACTAAAACTATCTTTTACAACAAATTAAAAAGACGTAAAACTATTCAACCCCCCTTCTAGTTTTCCACATTACGGACCAACCTATCAAGCAAGTTATCTCTAAACTTGACGCATCGGGACGGCTACAAAAATGGAGTGTGTTATTGAGCGAGCATACCATCTCTTATAGTCCACGCACTGCGATTATAGGACAGATATTGGCAGACTTCATCATTGAGAAGCCATATACCGATACTCCACCTTCAATGAGCGAGGTAACGTTACAAGAACCATGGGTTCTATTCATGGACGGATCTTCGTGCGTGCATGGGTCAGGCGTAGGCCTTATCCTCACTAGCCCAGATGGAATGGAATTCACCTACGCACTGCGTTTTGAATTCACAGCCACAAACAATGAGGGAGAATATGAGGCCCTACTTGCTGGATTACGCATTGCAACTCAAATGGGTGTACGCAACCTAGAGGCAAATGTCGATTCCTGGTTAGTAGCCAATCACGTGTTAGGCGAATATTTGGCTAAGGAGGATAACATGATCCAATATCTCGAAAAAACCAAGTCTCTAATCAAGAATTTCGACAGGTTCACCATCAAACAAGTTCCTAGAGGAGAAAACAGAAAAGCAGATGCGCTGATAAGATCGCGTCTACAAGCTTTACACACCTGTCAAAACAGGTATTGGTGGAAAACTTGAAGAACAAATTAATCTCGGAGAATTTCGACAGGTTCACCATGGCTTCGGTGCGTTGGACCTCTTCAGGCAGATAACATACTACGAGAGATCCACTCTGGTTCTTGCAGTATGCACTCAGGACCACGGTCTATTGTGGCACGAGCCTTGCGGTCAGGATACTATTGGCCTACTATGCACCGCGATGCGCGGGATATGATAAAGAAGTGCAGTGACTGCCAAGTCCACAGGCCCATCCCGCGCCGACCACAACAAGAGCTGACACCCATCACCTCACCATGGCCATTCTATAAATGGGGCATTGATATTGCAGGCCCCTTTCCAGTTGCAGCGGGGGGACTAAAATTCCTCATAGTGGCCATAGATTATTTCACCAAGTGGATTGAGGCAAAAGCAGTGGCAAGTATCACAGGCAACCAAGTCAAACGCTTTGTGTGGGACAACATTGTATGTCGCTTTGGCCTACCTGGAGAAATTATTTCAGACAACGGAAAACAATTCTGTGACAACCCGTTCAAAGACTGGTGCGCGCAATTAAACATTACACAACACTTCGCGTCAGTTAAGCACCCACAAACCAATGGTTTGGTTGAATGCGCGAATCGTAGTCTGGGCGAAGGAATAAAAACACGCCTTGACAAACATAAAAGAAGATGGGTGGATGAATTGTCGCATGTTTTATGGGCGCACCACACGACAATCAAAGTTAGCACTGGAGATACGCCATTCTCTCTTGTCTGTGAGACAGAAGCTGTCATACCAGCCGATGTTGGAATGCCAACTATCCACACAGCGGAAGTCAATGTCACAACTAATGACGACGAGCGACGCATAGACTTGGACTTGTTGGAAGAAAGGCGCGAACCTGCAGCAATACGTGAAGCAAAAGCTAAGTCAAAGATGAAGAAGTACTATGATACAAAAGTCAGAAACACTTCTTTCAGGCCAGGAGACTTTGTCTACCGTGCCAATGATGCAAGCCACGCAGAAAACACGGGCAAACTTGGACCAAAGTGGGAAGGATCCTATGAAGTCATTGAAGCACTAGGACAAGGAGCGTACAAGCTGCGTGACATGGATGGCCGTTAGCTACAATGCACATGGAACATTTGCAATCTCAAGAGATGCTATATCTAGGAAAGGCTACGGCCCTGCGCACGGATACTCTTGCACCTTAGTGAGTGCCCAATAAACATACATGTATTTACATTCTCGTTTCTTTTTTTCTAAGATAAATGTTCTTTATTTTCTCTTTTTAAAAACTTGCAAGTATTAATAAAAAGGTCGTGGTTTCTAGCTAACTCCACGACACATTTAACTTTATTGCTTACATTTTATTCATGTTTCAATATCGTTAATTTATACTTTTACCTACATGGCGTGCATGCATTAAGACCCATGATGAGTGCTCAAACACTCATCATTTTTGGTCAAATCTGAACTACAAAACATACAAAAACACTTAGAAATGCATCAAAATACTGAAAATATTTCAAAATTGTGTTTTATATGTTTTAGATGCAAAAAGAGTAAAAACAGATGAAAAACGTACAAAGTTTGCAAAATTGGCAGTTTCAGTCCCCCAACTTTCATAAAATGTCAAAACTAGTCCCTGGTCATTCAAAATATGGAAAATTATCTCCAAAGGTCCTTTTAAAATCATAAGTTGTCCTTTGGTGAAAAATCTCAAAAGTTTTGGAAATTTACAAGTTTAGTCCCTGGAGTCTCAAAATTGACAGAAATGGTCCCTGGGATTTCAAATTTTGGAAATTATCACTTGTGGTCCCTTGGTTACTTATTTTGGCAAGAATGGTACTTGGGTGGAAGTTTGAGGAAAATTACATGTTTGGTCCCTCAAGTTTGAATTTTGGCAGGTTTAGTCCCTGGGTGTTTAAATTTTGGAAAATAAAATTCAAAGGTCCTTGTATCATTAAAGTGTGGCAAAAATGACCCTTGGGATTATAATTTGGAAGGTGGGCAAATTCAGCCCCTCATGTTTCAGAAAATACAAATATGGTCATTGTGTTTTTATTATCTACAACCAAATGGCCTTAATCCTAAATAAACAAACAATCCACCCAATCCCTGATCCATACCACTTCCCTAGCCCACTCCCTTTTTACCCTAAACTAACAACCAAACCCAATCCACCAAATATATATACTCCCTCCCGTTTTATTATCCCCAGGGTCAACCCCCTAGTTTGACCTCCACCTCACCCCCTTTTCCATCCCTAGCCCTGCAACACCAACACCATCATCACAAACCCTCCCCCTCCTCTGCCAACACTCAACATCCCTTAACCCTACAATTAAATTTCCTCCACTATCCTCCAAAACTTGCCGCCTGCCATAAGCTATCAGGCCCCAACTTGTTTATTTACTCTTTCCCGCCAAAACCAAATGTGAGGCCAAGATCAAATTGCATTCATCCATTGGCTCAGAAGTGAAGTGGGAATATACCAATGAGCACTTTGGAGGATTATAAAGAAAGAAAGAAGAGCAGAGAGCAAAGAGTTAGCTAGTTAGGAGTTAATTTAGTAGCAGTGTAGTTCTAGTTCTCAAATAGGTTTATGTAAAAATAGTTTTAGCTTAATTTCTTCTGTAAACCTTTTTAATTTAATGAAACATCAAGTTTAGTGTTTTGATTCAGATGCTTTCTTCTCAATTTCATTATTACTAAAATTGGCTAGTACACTCTTGCTTACACTCATAAGCTAATCAATAGCTTATTGAGTGTTTAGTATTCATTAGGTTAAGTAAACAAGCTTAAGCTGTTCACAGCTTTGGTGAGCTCATCTTTTCACTTCCTAGTCATTTCACTTTGCATTCCATTCCAAGTAAGTCTTCTAATTGGGTTTGCTGCATATTTTCCTGTTTTAGCTTATGCACTGAAGAACTCCTTTTATTTGTGTTCACTTTTACTTATTTTAGTTGTATGGTTGCTTTCTTTTCATATATTCTGCCCTCTAGGTTAAACTTGCATTCTCACTGCTTAGGTTTAGTCTAATTTGTATCTGCATATTCTAGTTAATATTAGAGTTTAATTTTTGTTACAGTAGCCTCATCATAGTGTAGATTAGTTGGTTCAATCATTATCTCAGTAGGTTATAGCTTAAATATAAGGTTCGTAGTGAAAACATAGGATTTAAGGAGTGTTTGGATGTGTGGATTTCTCCCATGTACAGTGTGATTTTGTGGATGTTATCTATTGGTACATGCTTCTCTAGGTCCTATTAGGTTTTTCAAAGCATTAATTCCAGTGGTCATTTGAAGAAATAGTCAAAATGGATTTAATTTTAGTAGTATATGTACATTAGACTGAATCAGGTTCTCAAATCTTAGATTTAGGTAAATTATTGTGTCTCTTAGCTTAATTAGGATTTATCTCAACTTCTTATAACACCTAGGTTCAATTTAGATCAATAACATCTCAGGTTAGTCAACTTAGGTAAAAACTTTGAAAAAGTCAAAAGCACCACTGCAGTTTCAAATCCAGTTTGTCATGGAATTTTCATGAACTCATCTCTCACCCATTTGATCTGTAACTCTGGGATTTTAGTGTTTGTCAGCTTGTGATTCCATAGGTAATTTTTGTATATTTTTAGTAATTTTGTTTCATAGCTTAATCATAGCTTAAACTTGCTTGTTGAGTTTTGACCTGCCCTGCACCCAGGGGTCTCTGACCCAGCAGTCAACTACAAAGACCAATTTTAAGCCAACCAATTGAGCTTGCTGTTTGTAATTTAGCTTTCTTAGGAGTTCGTAGTATAATTTTTAGATATTCAGATCTTAGTTGCATCATTGAGCTTATCTGTTAGCTTTTGTGACCCATCCAAGTGCTTCTTGCACTGCTCTAGTGAAGCAGTCACTTTGGGTGAATTTCTTTATCACATTAGCTTGTTAAAACTTGTAGTCTTACCAAGTTGTGGTTTTCGATTCATATTGGAGGTTATGTCGAGCCCTTGCATCATATTGCAGCTTATTATTGGCCTTATTTAAGCTATTAAGCCTTTGAGTTTGACTGAGGTTGTCTACATCAGTTTCTCACAGGCCAAATTCAATAGCTCATTGAGAGTTATCCTGTGGACTCTAAGACCTGAAACTTGGTGCATTTAGAAGACTCCCAGCCTAGCTTTTTAGACCAATCACTATTTTGAATCCCCATTCAGTCTTGTGGAGCCCACAGAGGACTGCATAATGCCATATTTAGCCTGTTTGATTCTGAATTGGTTGTGGAATTGCTTATTTTACCTGATTTGCTCATTCAGTGTGTTACTTGTCTGTCTTGGCTTATTTTCAATTGTCTCAGTGTGTGTAGCTTGTTTTCAACTTAAACTCTAACTTTTAACTTAATTTGATGGCTTGGAAACTTGAAAAATCCCATTTGCACTCAAATTCCTCACTGTTTGAGGTTATAAGCACTCACAGTGCTTAATCTTGAGTTTCAATAAGTCCATATTCACTAAAGTTGGTTATTTCAAGCATTTAAGTAGTTTTGAAAAAGAAAAAAACAAGAAAAAACCAAATTTAATTTTACTGATAGCTTTTATTTAATAGAAATTATCTTTTTAATTTTCCTTTTTAGCTTATTATTAAGCAATTTCACATTTTTATATTTTTCTTAGGTTTCTTTTATATGAAAATAATTTTAGGAATTTTTCTAGATTTTTCTCTTTTCATTTGCTATTTTTAATAATTAATATTATTTTTATTAATAATTAATTAATATTAGATAATTAAATAGTATAAATAGTTTTTATTATGTACTCCTATGTTTTTATATTTTTCCAAGGTTTTAAATGTCATAAAATATTTTTAGAAAAAGTTTTAGGATTTTTACTGTTCATCTGCTATTTTTCATTAATTTAATTAGTTTAATTAGTATTTAAATCTTAATTAATTAATAATAAATAGAGAAAAAGTTAGAAAATATATTTTTAGTTTTAAAATTACTTTTAGATTATTTTAGAATTTTTAGAATTAAATTTTCATTTTTCTAGCTTAAATTCATAATTAGTGTATTGTAAATATTATTAATTAGTTATTAAATAGTATTTAATTAATAATAATTATATAAATAGTGTAAAAATTAATTTTAATTTTCTAAAAAATTTTCTTTTATCATTAGGATTTTAAAAATGTAATTTTCATATTCGTATGTATTTTATTTCTCTAAAACTCGCGTTTTACTTCGTACGTTAACGTAACTTTAAATCAAACGTACGCGTTATTAGTCTTAACTCATGTTTTTAGTGTATTTGATCATCAGTAATTGTTTATATAGTGTTTCTAAGTTATTTTCATTCCTCATATCTTAGTGTAATCATTCAAAGCACTCAAACCCCTTTTCTGTCCAAATTCACCCGATCACAAACCCGTTTTGATTACCATCACACCTCGTCGGGACATAACGATCCGGGGAAACCCTATACTTCCACGGAGATTGACTCTGAGCAGTTTGACTTGGTTGACCATCCTTTGGTCAATTTAGGTTGACCGTTTGGAGCCAATCAAATTTTGGCGGCGCTGCCGGGGAGGTTGTGCGCGTTTTTCTAAAACGGTTTGCTGATTAGTGCTTTTGGAATTAAATCCTTTGTATATTTACCATCCTTGTTCATATTTTCTTATCTTATAAAAACAAAACGGTTCACGAAATCATTTTAAAATCAGTTTTCAACGAACACAAAAACCTAAAAAGATTTTCTTTCTTATTTGTATATAAAATATCTTTCTAAAAATCCAAAAATATTCACCTTTACCCTCTCACATCTTTGATTCTTCATTCCTTACCCTCCCAAATCTTTTGATTCTTTGTATGTCTCATCCACACCTTCTGATTTATCAATGGTGTGGTAATCCTCATAATGGTGGTAATTGCCCCAATTGTGGCATGGTAGAGTCAGGAAACGGGTCTGTCTATAACCAAGATCCCTATTCCTACCATGACACGACTGATTTATTCCACCAGCTACCACACCATGATACTCAGCAGTTTTACTGTTGTGAGTACTGTGGTGGTTCACACTACAGTTCTGATTGTCAATCGGAAAACACGCTTGTCTATGAGCAGTTTCCTGATAACGATTATAACTCTAGCACATACGACTCACAGTCACATCAGTTTTACTGTTGTGATTACTGTGGAGGTCCGCACTTCAGCTCCAATTGTCAAACAAGGAATCCATTTCCTTGTAACAATTTTGACACATCGTATTATGACGAACCTCCATCTCAGCCAATTCCTCAAAGTCTTCTCCTCGATCTTTTGGATTTAGTGAAAGACTTGAAAGGAATAACACATACCCCAGATAATCCAAAACAAAAATCGATGGAAGAATTGTTAGCTGAAGAACAGGCTGCTAAAATAAATTCCCAGGATTCCTATGAAAGATCTATTAGGGAATCAATTGCAAAAGAAAAAGCAGCCAGATCTAGCTCTCGATTCCGTTTCATTCCTGATGACAGTGATGATGAAGATACACTTGATATTCTTCAATTTTATAAAGATTCATCAGATGAAATTCCATCACTTGAAATTCCATCTCAATCCACTGTTATCATACCCGAGGTTCCCACTCACTCTCTGAGCATGGGGGACGAGCATCTTGGCACTGTTCCTGAAAGGGAATCGGACGAATTCATAAAGTCTAGTGTTGAGGACCATGTCCCAATCCCAAGAGAGTCACAGGGACTTCTTGATCATTTGTGTGATATCCCTCCTCCTCTTGTCTTCCCGAATGATGATGTTGAGATGTTCTCCGATTCTAATGATGACGATTCGTTATCTTGTGGAGACATCGTTTTTATGGAAGAATTACCTTCTAAGCTAGTTAGCTTAGAAGAAGAGAATGATGAGATTGACACTGAAATCAAGGATGAAGCACTTCGTGCAACATTATTGAATGTCGATCTCCTCATTTCTAAAATCGAGGCTTTCAAAGAGAAACCTATTTCATCTCCTATCCTAATTAAGGATAGTGACATTTTCTCCGATGATCCTATTTCGGAGTTTGAAGCCTTTACCTTTGATCATATGGGAGAGAAGATTAGTGACAGTACCACTTCTCATTCTCAAATTTCTCTCCCCGAATATGATTCATTCACCTTTGAGGAGTTCTCCGGTGAACTCACTCATATCATATCTCCACCGGAGTATGATAACTTTTACTTTGATCTAGACAAAGATGATCTTTGTGTTCCGGAGGAAAATATTCTCAACCTTGAGAATTTGATTGATATCAAAATCGAAAAACCCTCCCACCCATAATATGTCTAGATCATATGAGCTTAAATGATGAGATTCATGATACACCAATTATGGATTCTCTTTCTGATGATGATGAGTCAATCTTGATTGTCATCAAGATCTTCCTCCCATTCTTCACCTATCGGGTGACTTCTCCTGTTCTTCATTCCTTCGGGAATGAAGACATTATATTTGACCCCGGCATCACCGCTTATAGTTTATTCTATTTTAAGTCGGGTACTTATCTCATTGGTGTGGAACTTTCACGTGCTTCAAATGTTTGTCCAAACATCATAAATGAAAGTCCGATGGAGATTGTCTCTTCCACATCATGCTTCCCCATGAACCAATGAATTCGGGGTCGAGTCAAGCCAGCGACTCGATAAACAAAAACAGTAGCATGTACTTAGGGTTTTCACCCTAAGTGTGAGGGAGTTACCCCTACTGTGGTTACTTATAAAGTGAAAATACAAACTGGTGTTTCCACATTTAGCTTGTAATGTTGCCCTTTTACATTCAAAGAGTCGGCATAATAGCCCGGACTTTGAATATTGAGGAAAATATTCATTCTAAGTGTGGGGGGTATTCTAGCGAATTTTATCACATTTTACTATCTAGTACCCCCGTTTTTGGCCAAAATTTCAAAAATTAAAAAAAAAAAAAATCACTTGAGTTTGAAAATTTTTGTGGTTATCAGTCCGCCATGTCTAACCGACAAAAGGATTGGCTAATCCAGGAGCAAACGGCTCTTGGTAAAGATATATCAAATCCGTTGACGGCTTGCAATTTGCCCAAAATTGTATGGTATCTCAACTCGCCATATCCTAAAAAGTGAAAGAGTTGGCTAGCCCGCAAGATTATGGCTTGTGGTAAAGGCAGTGGAAAAACCATAATTGGTAATTAGCTCACCAAGATGTTGACTATGTCCATCAAGAGTTGGCTAGTCCAGAAGCAAATGGCTTCTAGTAAAGACAAATCAAATCCGTTGACAGCTGGTGGTTTGCTCAAAATCACATGGTTATCAGGTGGACCATAGTTCTTACTTGAACTGAAACATTTGGCTACTCCAGAAGTAATGGCTTTTGGTAAAGAGATTAAAATCCATTAAGTTTTCAAAACAGTTTATTGCTAGGGACTAGCAATAGTTTAGTGTGGGGGATTGATGAGTGCTCAAACACTCATTATTTTTGGTCAAATCTAAACTGCAAAACATACAAAGACACTCAGAAATGCATCAAAATACTGAAAATATTTCAAAATTGTGTTTTATATGTTTTAGATGCAAAAAGAGTAAAAACAGATAAAAAACGTACGAAGTTTGCAAAATTGGCAGTTTCAGTCCCCCAGCTTTCATAAAATGTCAAAACTAGTCCCTGGTCATTCAAAATATGGAAAATTATCACCAAAGGTCCTTTTAAAATCATAAGTTGTCCTTTGGTGAAAAATCTCAAAAGTTTTGGAAATTTACAAGTTTAGTCCCTAGAGTCTCAAAATTGACAGAAATGGTCCATGGGATTTCAAATTTTGGAAATTATCACTTGTGGTCCCTTGGTTACTTATTTTGGCAAGAATGGTACTTGGGTGGAAAGTTTGAGGAAAATTACATGTTTGGTCCCTCAAGTTTGAATTTTGGCAGGTTTAGTCCCTGGGTGTTTAAATTTTGGAAAATAAAATTCAAAGGTCCTTGTATCATTAAAGTGTGGCAAAAATGACCCTTGGGATTATAATTTGGAAGGTGGGCAAATTCAGCCCCTCATGTTTCAGAAAATACAAATATGGTCCTTGTGTTTTTATTATCTACAACCAAATGGCCTTAATCCTAAATAAACAAACAATCCACCCAATCCCTGATCCATACCACTTCCCTAGCCCACTCCCTTTTTATCCTGGCCCAACAACCAAACCCAATCCACCAAATATATATACTCCCCCCCCCCCCCCGTTTTATTATCCCTAGGGTCAACCCCCTAGTTTGACCTCCACCTCACCCCCTTTTCCCTCCCTAGCCCTGCAACACCAACACCAACACCATCACAAACCCTCCCCCCTCCTCTGCCAACACTCAACATCCTTTAACCCTACAATTAACTTTCCTCCACTATCCTCCAAAACTTGCCCCCTGCCATAAGCTATCAGGCCCCAACTTGTTTATTTACTCTCTCCCGCCAAAACCAAATGTGCGGCCAAGATCAAATTGCAGTCATCCATTGGCTCAGAAGTGAAGTGGGAATATACCAATGAGCACTTTGGAGGATTATAAATAAAGAAAGAAGAGCAGAGAGCAAAGAGTTAGCTAGTCAGGAGTTAATTTAGTAGCAGTGTAGTTCTAGTTCTCAAATAGGTTTATGTAAAAATAGTTTTAGCTTAATTTCTTCTGTAAACCTTTTTAATTTAATGAAACATCAAGTTTAGTGTTTTGATTCAGTTGCTTTCTTCTCAATTTCATTGTTACTAAAATTGCCTAGTACACTCTTGCTTACACTCATAAGCTAATCAATAGCTTATTGAGTGTTTAGTATTCATTAGGTTAAGTATACAAGCTTAAACTGTTCACAGCTTTGGTGAGCTCATCTTTTCACTTCCTAGTCATTTCACTTTGCATTCCATTCCAAGTAAGTCTTCTAATTGGGTTTGCTGCATATTTTCCTGTTTTAGCTTATGCACTCAAGAACTCCTTTTATTTGTGTTCACTTTTACTTATTTTAGCTGTATGGTTGCTTTTTTTCATCTATTCTGCCCTCTAGGTTAAACTTGCATTCTCACTGCTTAGGTTTAGTCTAATCTGTATCTGCATATTCTAGTTAAAATTGGAGTTTAATTTTTGTTACAATAGCCTCATCATAGTGTAGATTAGTTGGTTCAATCATTATCTCAGTAGGTTATAGCTTAAATATAAGGTTCGTAGTGAAAACATAGGATTTAAGGAGTGTTTGGATGTGTGGATTTCTCCCCTGTACAGTGAGATTTTGTGGATGTTATCTATTGGTACATGCTTCTCTGGGTCCTATTAGGTTTTTCAAAGAATTAATTCTAGCGGTCATTTGAAGAAATAGTCAAAATGGATTTAATTTTAGTAGTATATGTACATTAGACTGAATCAGGTTCTCAAATCTTAGATTTAGGTAAATTATTGTGTCTCTTAGCTTAATTAGGATTTATCTCAACTTCTTATAACACCTAGGTTCAATTTAGATCAATAACATCTCAGGTTAGTCAACTTAGGTAAAAACTTTGAAAAAGTCAAAAGCACCACTGCAGTTTCAAATCCACTTTGTCATGGAATTTTCATGAACTCATCTCTCACCCATTTGATCTGTAACTCTGGGATTTTAGTGTTTGTCAGCTTGTGATTCCATAGGTAATTTTTGTATATTTTTAGTAATTTTGTTTCATAGCTTAATCATAGCTTAAACTTGCTTGTTGAGTTTTGACCTGCCCTGCACCCAGGGGTCTCTGACCCAGAAGTCAACTACAAAGACCAATTTTAAGCCAACCAATTGAGCTTGTTGTTTGTAATTTAGCTTTCTTAGGAGTTTGTAGTATAATTTTTAGATATTCAGATCTTAGTTGCATCATTGAGCTTATCTGTTAGCTTTTGTGACCCATCCAAGTGCTTCTTGCACTGCTCCAGTGAAGCAGTCACTTTGGGTCAATTTCTTTATCACATTAGTTTGTTAAAGCTTGTAGTCTTACCAAGTTGTGGTTGTCGATTCATATAAGAGGTTATGTCGAGCCCTTGCATCATATTGCAGCTTATTATTGTCCTTATTTAAGTTATTAAGCCTTTGAGTTTGACTGAGGTTGTCCACCTCAGTTTCTCACAGGCCAAATTCAATAGCTCATTGAGAGTTATCCTGTGGACTCTAAGACCTAAAACTTGGTGCATTTAGAAGACTCCCAGCCTAGCTTTTTAGACCAATCACTATTTTGAATCCCCATTCAGTCTTGTGGACCCCACAGAGGGCTGCATAATGCCATATTTAGCCTGTTTGGTTTTGAATTGGTTGTGGAATTGCTTATTTTACCTGATTTGCTCATTCAGTGTGTTACTTGTCTGTCTTGGCTTATTTTCAATTGTCTCAGTGTGTGTAGCTTGTTTTCAACTTAAACTCTAACTTTTAACTTAATTTGATGGCTTGGAAACTTGAAAAATCCCATTTGCACTCAAATTCCTCACCGTTTGAGCTTATAAGCACTCACAATGCTTAATCTTGAGTTTCAATATGTCTATATTCATTAAAGTTGGTTAATTCAAGCATTTAAGTAGTTTTGAAAAAGAAAAAAACAAGAAAAAACCAAATTTAATTTTAGTGATAGCTTCTATTTAATAGAAATTATCTTTTTAATTTTCCTTTTTAGCTTATTATTGAGCAATTTCACATTTTTATATTTTTCTTAGATTTCTTTTATATCAAAATAATTTTAGGAATTTTTCTAGATTTTTCTCTTTTCATTTGCTATTTTTAATAATTAATATTAGTTTTATTAATAATTAATTAATATTAGATAATTAAATAGTATAAATAGTTTTTATTAAGTAGTCCTATGTTTTTATATTTTTCCTAGGTTTTAAATGTCATAAAATATTTTTAGAAAAAGTTTTAGGATTTTTACTGTTCATCTGTTATTTTTCTTTAATTTAATTAGTTTAATTAGTATTTAAATCTTAATTAATTAATAATAAATAGAGAAAAAGTAAGAAAAATATATTTTTAGTTTTAAAATTACTTTTAGATTATTTTAGAATTTTTAGAATTAAATTTTCATTTTTCTAGCTTAAATTCATAATTAGTGTATTTTAAATATTATTAATTAGTTATTAAATAGTATTTAATTAATAATAATTATATAAATAGTGTAAAAATTAATTTTAATTTTCTAAAAAATTTTCTTTTATCATTAGGATTGTAAAAATGTAATTTTCATATTCATAGGTATTTTATTTCTCTAAAACTCGCGTTTTATTTCGTACGTTAACGTAACTTTAAATCAAACGTACGCGTTATTAGACTTAACTCACGTTTTTAGTGTATCTGATCGTCAGTAATTGTTTATATAGTGTTTCTAAGTTATTTTCATTCCTCATATCTTAGTGTAATCATTCAAATCACTCAAACCCTTTTTCTGTCCAAATTCACCCGATCACAAACCCGTTCTGATTACCATCACACCTCGTCGGGACATAACGACCCGGGGAAACCCTATACTTCCACGGAGATTGACTCTGAGCAGTTTGACTTGGTTGACCATCCTTTGGTCAATTTAGGTTGACCATTTGGAGCCAATCAACCCACGATGGCAGAAAGGATGAGTAAACCTAATAAATAACTCGTTGAGTAAGAGGGTTGCAAACAATCAACATTGGATCACGTATCCTTGTTAAACACCTTATTCTCAAGACGCTGGAGTAAGTTCAAATGCGCATCCCACGATGAATGCGCAACAATGCACACAGTGCACGTTTAACGAATTAGGGTCAAGACTCTTGGTTCCTTAATTTTGCAGTACGCTGCAAATTAACACATACACTTATGAATTTTTATTTATTAAGTCATGAACTTAATATAATTTTTCCTAAGAACACTTTGGTCAAAATTTGACTCTTGGAAAGTCTTTCATGTAAAGACAAATAATCTAAAGTACAAATAGAATGATGCACATATGCATATAAACCAAATTTATTATTCATTGTAAACTACGAGTTTACACCGAGTATAGACTTTACAGGCACATGCGCCACAAAATGTAAATCTATCAACAAACAAGCTAACATAGCCTACATACTATGACAACGCTCTGGTTTGGGGCTACCCTCACGGTTCGCAGAACTCCCAGCCTCTTGGAGCTTCCTCAACAACAAACAATCTTTGGGTGACACGGTCGCCACGCTAATAGGAACTCCATCCGACCTGGGAATGTGCGCGGCACCGACACCACAAAGGATGGCCTTCCCTTTCGCACCCTTCTTCTTTGCGGCCCTCTCCAGATGGGCCTCTAAACAATCCTTCAAAGGGATCTCTTTCTCAAGGGCGAAGGGGTTGAGGATGTCGCACGGTCGTGCGAACACAGGAACTTGTAGCTGCGACTCGTCAGGCTTCAAAAAATAGTCATGTTGAGTCTCCGCATCCTCCAGGATATGCCTCCCTAGGATCAACCCCTCCATAATCACCTTAATGGGTTAATCCTGGTCGCGCTCCAGCTGCGCGATCCACGGAAGCTCGAACAGCTTCATTCTCTCCATGGCGGCAACAAGCTCTGCATAAGCATCAGCCTTATAACTGGGCACCTCTGCGAGCGGCACTGTTAGCATTTGGCTCTCATACAGCTCCTCCATAGCCTGAGCCTTGCCACGCACCATGGTACACTCAACAACCTTCCCAAAGGCCTCCACAACCTCTTGGGACTCTAGTGTACCCATAGCAGCCAATCGGAGACCATGGCTGATTAACCACCTACAAACACCACATCTTCATTAGATGATAATTCCTTAGAAATAAAAGGCGACAAGTCTGAAAAACTCAAATGAAGCAAAGGAATAAAGAATACCTGTGCTCAGCAATACTGGATAACAGATGCGGGTACAGCTCCTCATCATACTCTATGCTGAGCTTGCGCAGCTTACCCTCTTGGCGCTCCAACGATTCGTTCACAAACTTCACTAGCTCATCCAACTTGGCAAAATGATTGCTTTTGTTCTGCTCCACGAACTTCAGGGCCCAATGACAATTTCCCTTGTACTCCTCATATGTAGACCGCACTCGACTCGCTTGGGCAAGTAGGGACATCTTATCTTCAGCCAGTTTCTGAGCATATAAGTTTGTACACTCTACCACAGCATACACACTTGCCAACTGCGCCTTCAGCTACACAATCTCTTCATCTTTTGTTGCGCTGCTACTACCCTCCCTAGCGTACCGAGCCTTAAGCTGGTCAACCAGAGTGGCCTGACGCAGCCGCCAGACCCAACTCTTTTATCAGACCCCCCCCCCCCCCCCACAGACAACTCCTCGCCAGCCTTCAAAGGCTCTTCCAACTGAGGATGACTCACCTTCGGTGGCGACTACTCAACAAACGCTGCATCACCCCCTGCAGCTTTGTCACTGCATACAAAAGACCACGAGTCAAGACATTATATCAATAGTGAAGAATAAAGAGAATGAAGAAAAACTGCGACATTATCACTTACATAGGAGAACAGGTCTCCGCAGTGTCACGCGCAGTCACAGATTGTGAAGCCTTCTCATCTGTGGACTCATCCACAATAATAGTGTGGCGCTTCGAAGTACCTTCACCACCATCATCCGAGGCCTTGCGCTTGGCACCCTGGCGCTCCTCTTCAGAATCGGTATCAACCTTGAGGATCCCAGCACTGTCAGATGACTCAGTGCACACGGGCTCAGGAGCTACTACTCCCTGCGCAGGAACAGTTTGCACCGGATTTGCATTCAGCAAAGGCTGCGCAACATCAGAGGATTCCTCTTGCGCAGGCTCCAGAAGACGTCCGGTTGTGGCTTCCAGGATAGGCACTTCACCTTCCCTCAGTGAGCGCACACCCACAGTCACTTGCGAGGGCTTTGTCAACTTCACTACGACAAACAAGTCCATCTCTGCGCAACACATGAACAAACAACAAAGAACAATTTAGTTATTAAAATCACAATATGAAAGGGCGCTTACACTACATATGCGAGGGTAAGAAAGGACAAGCACCCACCTCGGCCGCTTTCATCCAAAAATGTTGGCACCTCATCAAAACCATGGACATAGTTGCGACTCATTCCCATATGAACCAAAAACTCCTCAGGATAGGAGTTGATGGGGATGCGGTTATCATTAATGGTTTCCGCATCCTCCACGTTGTACGTACCGGGACCTGGGCACTCATCCTTTGGCAGTGTCCCTTGAGTATAAAACTCAAAGAGCGAAGGGAACACCATATCATCTACCCAGAAAAACCTTTCCCTCCAACCCCTAAGGGCGTCTACTTTTTCAGTATAACACTGATAGCGCCCTAGGTGCTTAGAAAACGATACCCACGACCACGTTGTGTGGTAAAACGCGCGGAAGAGATTGATGGTAGGGTTTATAGCAAGTAAACGACAGTTTACTTCAAAATTTGTTATTCTCGCCGCACCTATACAGTGCAGCTGAGATATATGCAGATGATAGAAGTTGAGCACGTCGCTAAAGAATATAGATATGGGCACGCACTGATTCGCAAACTCGAAAAAGCGCGTGTATACCCCTATCTTTCCCTCAGGGAAGTCTGCGATACATGCGTTTGCCTCCGGTACTTCCGGATGCACCGCAAGGGGGATGAAATAGTCGGAGGTGAACTGACGGAGTTCATCCTCGTTAATCTTAGACACAAACTCATTCAATTGACGAACCATCCTTTATACAAGCTTTGACTAAGGTGCGCACGCGCAATTACCTTAACAGACACTAATTTTTTCTTGATCGATGACTCTTAAAATGGGAAAAGTGACGTTTTTACTGTGATAAAGACAGTGAAAATGGGAACCGTTTATATAGGGTTTCCCCTTGCCTTGGATGAATGCCACGTGGATCCCACTACTTTCATCGTGTGGCTGGAATACAAACAGGTACAAGCACTTTCTCACATATTTCAAGGGATACGTGGGATGTTTTAAGGCTAGATACACCGTATATTATTTTTGGCGGGAAATACTAGAATCTTCCCCGCCACACTTACCGCTGATAATACTAGTCTAGCATCCGCGGTTAAAACCTGCGCATACTAGACTGGGGGACATGATGACGTATAGTCCATATTCGGGTCACGAACCCAATTAATGAACATTACTAACGCCCAAGCCCACCACGAGTGGGCTATCATAACAATGATTTGGGCTAACATGCTAACGGTTTGGGCTCACGAAAGCCCAAACCCAAATACATTATTTATGGTCTAGATAAGGATCTCTTATTTATAGGATAAGGATCCATAGACCGGATAGGCATTATACGCCGAAGAGTGAGGAACACGAAATCTACAAGGATTTCGTGCCTATATAAAGAATATCATAATACTCATTAAAGGTACGATTTACAACCCTAACTTTTCTATACAACCCTAAAACCGATTACTTACTCTCACGCCAGAGGATAATCGTGGGAGACAATCCCACGATAAGCCTAACGGTGTTTGTTTGCTTTCTTAGTACGCAGGTCTCAAGCATTAAGATCTGATTGGTACGAGAATAGGAACCCGAACAAGGAACGCCCAACTTTTGTACCAACAGTCATTTAATACCTTTTTTTGTACTTTTTGTCTTTCTTACCTTGTGCCCTATATGTCACAAGATAGAAAACCTTATTGAAAATCATTTATGTGGAACTAGAACGGTGTCGAATAGTTTACCGCTTTCTAAGTTAATTGCCTTTTCAAACTTTACGTTTAATCAAAGATCTAAACTACAAGACATAACATGCAAGTATAATGAAAGAAACGATCAAACCACAACACGATTGTTTATCGTGGTTCGGCTACAAGGACTCTTTTTCCTTGTCCTACTCCACGCCTCGAGTTTCCAACTCGAGAGTTTCAAGCACTAGTCAACAAGCTCCTTTCACGGGTGGAGAAACCTCTACAATCGTTGCTTAAACTTTATCTGGCACAAAGCTAGATACCGGGTCCTAGTTCAAGGTAGAACCAACCTAACGTCGCCTATCCACTATTTCCGACACTAAGCTAGATGTCGAGTTCTTTTACAAGGGTACAACCACTCCCGTCACACTATGTATTTTAAGGCCTAAAATACTAACCGATCACTATTGAATATACACAATCAAATGAAGTGTAAACTATACTTTACACAATGCAAAGCTAACAAGTCTTGCAACGTTGTGTTGAATACTTGTAACTTCTCGGATGAACTTGTGAACTTCCTTTCTACATAAGAGAATCACACAAGTGAGCTGCTACTGAGTTAGATAAGATAAATGAGAGTATATGTGTAAATTATGACTCTAAGTGATGATTGATTTCTTGCAAGTGGCTTGGTATTTATAGCCAACCAAACCAGTACACCGGCGGATCCGGCGGAACCAAAACAAGGGTTCTGCCCTTGTACCCCCAGGGTTCCGCTAGGTCTGACAGTCAAAGACTTCAAGAAATTTTTTCATATCTAGCAATGTCACATCAAGTTACTTCTAGTCAACACACAATAGATGAAGTGAGAATCCTTCCAAAGTATGTAAGATGTCTTATGGAAAGTCAAACACTCAACCTTTCCATAAAGGATCATGATGCATGCCATGATGTCATGTTACACTTTCTATATTAAGAAATATAACAATGTTATGTTTAACATGAAATGTAAAGTCTAGTTATACAAGACTAACACTAAAATCATGTTTTACTATGAACTAAAGTTTACACTTTGTCGTTAACAAAACTTAGCAAAGATCGTAAAATACATATAACGTTTTAAGGCGATATTTGTATTAACAATCTCCCCCTTTTTGTTGATGACAAAACATAAACTTTATTTTTAAGTAAATCACTAATTCTAGTGTTAAGTCTTTAAAAGTTTAATTTTAAACTTGTTTTACCCAATATCATGAATGATGTGGTATGATATGCAAGAGTTAAGGATGAGAACAAGTTTAACATAAATTCTCCCCCTTTTTGTCGAAACAAAAAGAAGAGTTGCGAAGCGGAAAAATGCAAGTGCTCCCCCTTGGACAATACTCCCCCTAAATGGAGTGCCAAGTAAGGAGACATGGATTTTGAACCTACAAAAGAAATTTAGTGTCTAAAACACAAGATATATGTTACCATAACAAGGTATAGTACAATCATAAAACCTAAATGGTCAACCAACAATGCACACCTTATAGTAGAATGAAATTCAATTCATGTAAAATTTGACTTTTAGAAAGTCAAAGACAAGAAATGAGGAGGATAACATCCTACTTTTAAAAATAAAACAAAAAGAAAAAGGAAACAAAAGAACATAAAGTCCTACTTCTATAAAAAGGAACCCATCATATTCCTTAATGAGAAACATCCTCTAAAACAAAATCTAAGGGTGTTGAGGTAGATGAGAAATGTCATTTAGACGGTCCAAGATGTGGTTTAGGATGAATCTCATTTCATATGTTAGCTCACGGATGTCCTTTTGACATCGTTCACTTATATGAGCGGTTCTCTCACAATGTCCGCAATTATGGCGGAGAAAGTTGGGTGGAAGGGGAATTTCATTTGTTGTTGGTGAATCATTGATGGTTAATGGAGCAAATGTAGATGATTGTAAAGAATCAAAGTGTTGGGAATGCTCTTGTGGTGGTATTTGTTGTTGAGCATAATGGCGGAAGCTTGGTTCTCCGTAAAGAGGATCATGAATGTCATTGTAAGTGGGGTGGAACAACAATGATTGTGGTTATGTATGAGCTTGATCTTGTGAAAAAATTGAGGGTCTAGCATATCGGTAAGCCAAGCGCTCTACCAATGATGGTTGATGAGGTTCATGATCCAATTGCTCTCTTGGTTGTTGTTGGGTTTCCATTTGAGCAATGGTGTCAAAAAGTGACAAAGGTGGTGGGTTTGATGATCTAGGTGGTAGGTCTTCTAAGGTTTCCAAAAATGAATGTGGTGATGTTGGTGGTGTTTGGAAAAGTTCCATTGGTGTTAGTTTTGGTGATTGAGGTAATGAAGGTTTTGATTGTTGATTTGGTACCGAATGTGGTGTTTGATAACTTGGTGTTTTAGTTGGTGGTGGAGTAGTGATTACTTTAGTGTTAAACGGTCTTGGAGATGGTGTTGGAGTAGCAATGTTGAGGAAATGTCGAGTGATGAATCACTTGATGATGATGAGCTTGGTTGGATGGTTTTGTTGAAGCAACATGGTTTTATACTAATCCTAGGGGTTTTCCTAATAGATCTTGATGATTCGGATAAGGTGTTAGATTTAGTCATCTCAAGACTTTGGTTAGCTAGAATTATAAGATTAGGAAAAGTGATGGTGATGGTGTGAAGTTGAAATATGGGTGTTGGTCAATTTATAGTAAGAACATGTTATGGAGGAGTGTTTGGATTTGATGTTGTTCCTTAAAAATTTGGAGGTTTCAAATCATTTGGAAGAGTTCCAAGAACTTGTCAAGTCATTGGAAGTCAATCTAATGGAGTTGGGTGGAGTGAATGAATAACTTATGTACTAAATGCTATGTGATTATGGAAAGTGATTTTGTTAGTAAGCTCCATGGATTAGAAGGAACCTTATGGAGGGTTCCTTGCTTTATGAAGAAAGGTTCCTTAGATTGATATTGTTTGAATTTGAATTTTGGCGGGAAATGGCTTCCTAATTGTTCTAGTGAGTAAGAATGGTCCTAATGTGGTTATTGGAAATTAGGGAAGATGTTTCTCACTAAAGAAAAAGATTTGGTGTTTTACAAATTGTGAAATTTAGAAAAATGAAAAATTTTCTGTAGGTGGCTAGCGGAACCCTACAACATCAAAGGCGGAACCCTTGTTTGGGTTCCGTCTGATCCGTTGGGCCAAACAGGGTTTACCCAGAAATTACACTGGCGGAACCCAATATTTGGTTCCGCCAGATCCGCCAGACCAATAAAATTGGCAGACCTGGTTTTTCAGGGTCGAGACGAAATCCAAATTTTCCGAAAACTTTTGGAACATAAAATTTAAGCTATAACAGATTAGGTAATGCAAAAAATAATTGTAGAAACACTCTTGCCGTTAGACTTTGACCGGGGGCTAGCGAATTTCGCTATACTTAGTAAAAATTTCATAAACTAGAAAATTTGACAACCTTTCAAATGTCGTCTACCTTCATAAATAGTTAAACTAATACACTGTATAACAATAATAATAGAGCATAGAAGTACATAAAACCATAAAGCAACATAAAACACATAGTTTAACGTCTACAAAGTTCAAAAAACTTCATTATGCCAAACGCTCCTTAAACAAGATTCTCACATGCGATCAATTTTTTTCTTGAGCTTTCCAAGATACCTTCCAAAGCACTTGAATATTCCCTTTGTTTGTTTGAATTCTTCTTACTCATTCTTGATGGTGGGAAGTATTTGAAGGTATTCGAGAGGAGCTAGCTTAGAGTTAGGAAGACCATCGTCATCACTCATTGATGAAGATGAAGATGAAGGTGAAGGAGAACGAAGGCGTTTCCCTTGAGTCTTAAAGACTCTCTTATTACTAAGAGGAACAAAGGTGTGAGGAATGAGTGGATAATCAAGGTGAACACCCCGGCTATTTGGTGGAATAGGTGATACGGCTCTAAACAGACGGGTGAGGAGCATTCCATATGGGAGAGCGGTTTTTCCATTAAGAGGTATATCGACCATTCTTTTAGCCATGTAGTAAGCGAAATTGAAGGGTTGTCTAGTGGAGATATTAAATTTCATATAACTTAGACATATGTTCACATGATCTCTATTTCATATGGAACTTATGACATTAGCCCTAAGAACCTCTTCCCATTTCCTAAATTGAGGTTTAAGTTCATTGAGTTCAATTCCAAACGGGTCTTTGTTCACTTCACTTCCCGAACGATTTTTCCTAGTGATGGAAGTTCTTATGAAGAGATGGTCACGAAGCACTTCCTTGCTAACAAGAGGAGTGGTATAGGAGGGATCTTGTTCAATGGTGTCTAGAGTAGAGATTGGCCATTTGTACGTATAGAGGCAAGTGCCATGGTTTGGAATACCAAGGATTTTAGCAAATTTATCTAGAGACAAAAACGTTTTGTGTTCCTTGATGAAAAATTCCACGGATATCTCACCATCTTCATTACTCGAGAGATCTACGGTAGTATAGAATTCTAGAATGAACCTAGGAAATATTGGCTCATCAATATCTAGGAGACAATCAAAGTTGATGGTAGCTAAGTCTTGGAGAATGGAGTTTCCTTCTAGGAAGGATGGATCAATGGTTCTCTCCTCATGAACATAACGCTTTTCTAACCCCTTAAAGATATTGACTCGGTGTGGAGTAAGACCTTTGGTCATATGGTGTTTGGGTAGATACTTGAGGGTGCCTTTGTGATCGGAGTATGTTGCGGGAGGCATGTTGATTCCTAGAAAGCATGAAATTTTATATTTTAGTTAAAATCAATGACTTTTACAATGTAGATGTTCTAATGTGTTCCTATATGCTAACAATATGGAGATGTGGTTATCTTGACTCTTTTTAATGCTCAAAACATTTTATAATGCAAGTTTTTGTTATAAAACAGAAGATAACCCAAACGCTCCTAATTTAGTGTAGCTTCTATTGATTGTACCCGAAAACACATATTGGTTATGTGTCCTCTTTAGCGTTCAAGAGATGTTATGCAAATGATATTTTCATAATGTTTTTCATTTGTTTTAACAATGTGGTGAAAGGCTATGTTCTAATTGTGGAAGTAATATTTAAAAGAGAATGTACTTGCTGTGTTTGGTAAATCATGATAACAATAAAAGGATACAATTCCTAACTAATGAAAAGTATGATTAGTTCACAACCAAGATTTTTCGTGAATCAACAAGTTTATGCATAAACCCTAAGATTTTAGTTTTTGTAAATGAATGGAAATTCTAGGCTTGAATTAGACATGTATTTAGGATAAAGAAAACTTACAATGATGATTGAAAGAGGGATACTTGAGAGAGAGCCCTAATTTTCGTGTGTGATGATGTTTATGAATGAATAGTGGCAGTTTGTGAGTTATAGTTGTGGGTTAGGGAGTGTTTGGTTTAATCCTAAGAATAAGTAGATCTGCAATGTTGGCAGACCCGGCAGAACCAAAAAGAAGGTTCCGCCCGTTTGGTCTCAGGGTTCCGCCACACCAGCAGAGGTGAAAAATGTTTTTATTTGTTTCAATTTTTGTGATTTTATTCTAATGTTCCAAACTATAGTGTAGGTTCCATAAGTCCTAAGCCAAGCCTAAGAAGGTTAAATGGTTCTTGTTTAGGATGTTTTGTGAAAGTGTTGACGATGTGGTTTTCGTATGAAACTTTCTTGATTGAGATGTCCCTCAATGAACATTTTAACCAAGGCGATGATGATGAATTCCACTATGTTTAGTGAGAGCATATTAGATTGGATTATCACTGAGGTCGATGCTTCCTTTGTTGTCGCTTAAATGACGAAGATGACATCAAGTAAGAATATGATGTTGATGAGAGTCTTCTTGATCTTAAGAAACTTGTTGACATGCTTTTTAGCCCGTCGTGGCTTTAGTATGTTGAGGTTTCATGAGTCGTTTGTTACTTAGAGAACTATGAGGTGAGACAATGTTAAAATAAAAGTACAAATACCATTTGTGCTTTTTCTTATTAACATAGTCACCAACATAATCCAAGTAGGCATGCACTATGGTGTCTACTCCCGTTCCTTTGGGATGCCATAACTCTAAATGTGCAGTAATCTAAAAGTTCGTTAAACGACTTCAAGGTTGATTAGGATCTTCTCGAAAATGATCATATAGACAAATACTAAACATACCTTCGGGTCTACTAGCCGTGAGGTAAAGTAGAATTTCAATCATACTACTTTATTTAGTGTTATCTACGGATTCAATTTTCTCATCCTTGGTGAGACATAGAACACGTAATTCATTATGTACATGTGAGGAACTAGGAATGTCTTCTAAGTGATTATTCTTGGGGAAGAACATCATTTAATACCCCCATATGTGCGTTAATCTTAAAAGTACTCCAAGTGTTTTGATTATCTTAATTCGAGTCATTAGATTAGTTTATTGTAAAGTATGTAAAAATTCAAGTGTAAGGGGAATATACATTCCCTATGATGTATTATTTTGGATGGTAGGGTAAGAGTGTATGCAAAAAAAAAAAAAAAACATACGGACTACCATCCCTTTTCATTCTATGTTTGTTTTATGTTTTTGTTATTTTTCATTTATTAGCTTAAGTCGAGTCTAGTCTTGGCTTAGCAACGCCATATTCTACATGTAATTAACCAAGATTGTTAACTCGCCACCAGTAAAGACTGCCTATATCCAACAAAACCGTGTATTTCATATCCCTACACCTAACGTTACAACCCTTTAAAAGACCTCTTTGATAGTTTATCCTAGGTGCTTACGCCATGTGGTGGAGGTTTGATCCTTTCCCAAGCCTATGGTAATCTATTTTGCTATGACAGGTAGTGAGAGATATCTTCCGTTTCCATATTGTAATTTATACTTTATTACACCCGAGAGATGTGAGTATCTAAACACTATTTGTGAGGTGCTTGTGTATGACCTCCGTGCTTGTCTTTGGTCTTTAGTGGAACGATTATTTGTTGTAATTACTTTTATATTAGTATTAAATGACCTCTAACTTGTATTTTGACTAGAATAAAAGCGCATTTGCTTGAGGACAAGCAAATCTCAAGTGTGAGGGTATATGATGAGGTGAAAAATGATCCGTTTTTAGGTGGTCATTTAAGCCCAGAATTGAATTTATTTGATCAAATATTGCCCTAAATCGTTCCTTTTGTGATTTTAGGTACTTTGGGAGTGAAATCTGGAAAAGGAAGCAATTCGGACGTTTTTGGAGCATAAAAGTGAAGAAAACGCCAAAGACTTAATTTTCCATGCTGGGAACAGTGTGTGACGGCGTCAAGAGGAAGAAGTTGACGGCGTCAAGAGTAAAGATCATGATGGCCCAGTACAGAAATGAAGGCGTCACAAAGAAGAGCGTCAAGAGTTAAATGTGTGACGGCCTGGAAAAGTGGACTACATGACTGCGTCAGATGTAGATCAAGGCAGTCCGAGGATTATTTTGGCGGCGAGATGACGGCGTCACAAGATTTTTCTTGACGCCGTCAGACTCTATTATCTATAAATAGTTTTCTAATTTTCTTTCATTAAAGAGGAACAAGTTTGGAGAAACCCTAAGGCCGAACCATATACGAATTTTACAGCTTTTCAAGGGTTTTCAACCCTTGAATCCTTACATGTGTTATTGAGATAAGTCTTTACTTAATTCAATCAATATGTCTATGTGTTGGTTGTCTATATCTTGTACTTGTCTTAATTCCACCATGCTAGGCTAGATTTATCTTGTGTTTGCTTAGATCTAATGAAACCTAGATGTTGATTATGTGTTGATTACTTGTTTATGGTTGTATTGGATGAATGATTTCAATGTTAGGCTTAAAAAAACTGGCAGATCTCCAAATGGTAACATGCTTGAACGTCTTAGGAAACATGAACCGATGTGTACTAGGTTTTGTTGGTTGTATTTAATGCATGTGTAAATTCTAATGATCCCATGTTAGGAGCTTCATGCAGGCTCGACATAGGAGTGAAGTAGGCACTCATAGGATTGGGGAAGTAAGTACGCCACCCCATGAATGGTATTAAGGAATACAATCCGTCATCCGCGCAACTATAACAAGTAATTAACGTGTAAAAGATATCTAGGGAGTAGTGAAATCTAAGTAAACACATTTCTCCACTTATTGCTCACAACCTTAGTATAATTAGTTTATTTTCATTTTTAGTATTTTTTTTATTGCATCTTAGTATTGGGTTAGTTGACTAGCAACTAATTCCGCCCAAATCCTTCAAACCCGAGATTTTAACTTGCTTTCTAAAAAATATAAAAATACAAAAAGAATCATCCCTCATCTCTAGAACTAGTATTTAGGTTTTCCAATCCTAGCGACACTATTCCTAGCTGAACGATCAATCCCCCGGTACTTGTCACTATACTATACTACAACGATCAGGTACACTGCCTGGTGGGGGTTGTAAGCTTCTCGAGATCCTTCGAGAGGTAAAGCCTGGTGCAATTCCCACACATCACTAAGGTCAAAGCTTCATTTTAATCAAATATGCTCATTTATACCCAAGATGCTTTCTTTAAACCAATGTTTGTCATGAGAAAACATATGTTAATTTCATTTTCAGCTTATGTCTTTATGGTTCCTTTTACTAATGTTCCTAATGACACAAGTCTACTAAATGATTCTTAAATCTTTTAGCAAATTCTCTACTTAATAGTTCATTTTCCTTGTCATTTCCTAAGCTCTTTTATCTTACCATTATTCGATTTTTCACTAAGTTATCTTCTACTGAAAGTGATGTTTTAAAGAAAGATGGTCATTAGTTGAATGTTAAGTTTGACGATTTCTCGAATCATTAGGTTCCTTTATTTAAAATAATATAACCTTTGATATTATAAAACCATCCAAGATGTATGTCTCCATAAAACTTAGAGTTGAATCTTTATGTGCAAAACCTTGGTGTTCTAGAGTACGATGTTATCTTCAGACATATTACAATGTTTTGATGTACTCTGGTGAGTGCTTATTCACTCACCTTTTCTGAGCTAAAATAGGTACTTAATAATCCAAAAACTAACCAAAACACCAAAGAAAACATGTTTTTGTGATTGTGAATGTGCAGGTACGGATATCTCGTGAAATGACAAAAAATAAGCAAAAACAAGCAAAAAAACGAGCACGAGAGTAGAACATGTGCAGATCAGTTAAGGAAAGTCAATTCTAAGCCTTAGAAGACCTCAGAGATTTGAGATTTATCATATTTGGTCCCTGGATGAAAGTTTCATGAGATTGTCATTTCTAGTCCTCCTATTTTCAGAAGTTGTCATTTATGGTCCTTGGAAGAAATGTTTTGAGAATTACCAAAGTCAACCCTCTGAGATTTGAGAAAAGGCATTTTATGTCCCTTAAGATATTTGTGAAGAATTACAAATCTAACCCTTGCAAATTCAGTTTTCGCACTTTTGGTCCCTATGTGTTATTAAAACTAAAACTGAAAATCCAACAAGCAAAAGCTTAGTCCAATGTAAAACCAAGTCCACAATATTATCAACAATTCAAGCCCAAAGTACCAATAAAAAAAACCAAGTCCAATCCACCCAATTCCCTTGATCCGTACCCAACATCACCCACAGTCAACAAAGTCAACCAAGGTCAAATCCTATTAAAAATATATAACTTTACCCGCCCCCCTTTTTACCCATACAACCCAGAATTCACTGTTCATTGATGAACCCTAATTACCCCGCCCTTCTAATTACCACAATTAAGGGTATTTTAGTACAATGAAAAGGGTTTCTAGAAGGTGTCAGGTCTTGTCAGAGGGTGTCAGCAGTGAAGAAACACAGATATTGACATGTGGCAGGTTATCATTGGTGTGAACGCGTCACACAATTCAATCCAAAGGCTTAAAATGATTAGGCAATCATGAGGAGATGATCAAAGGCTTAGATTGGCATTGAAGAAGCACATATCACATGGATTTCCAAGCTGGCAATCCGTGAGCACTCTTTCTAGAATCCTCTCTCTTGTAGTATAAATAGAAGCTTAGGATCAGTGTAATGGGTGTAGAGTGATAGATTAGCGAAGCTCTGCCAAATTTCTTTCATGTAATAGAATAGTTTAGTTGTAATTTTTATCTTTAATGAAAACATTTTAGTTTTGTTAATCTCCGCTTGTTGTTGTTTGTTGATTTGGATTTAGCTTAAATATCTTTAAACATTCAGCTTTTAATTCAGTTGTTCAACATTTCAAATTAGTTTAAATTCAATTCAACTTTCCTTATTGTTCAAAGGTTACCTCTAAAACAGAAAATAGAAAAATATATAAAAATAGTTTGTGTTTTAAGACCAGCTTTCAATTAAGCTAGTGTGTAGTATATAGAATCTCATTTTAGCTTTCATAGCTCTTGTGAGGTTGTAATTTCAGTTTCATTGATCTAAAGTGCAAATAGTCAACAAAAAGTCAAACTGACTTGGTTTATTGGTAATCTGAGGAGAAATTGATAGGCCAAAGCAGTTTTGGAAGGATTTGAGCCTGTCTAGAGATAGGCTAGCTAAGTGAATCACCTCTATTCTAGGTGAGGTGAAGAGAATTTGTAAGTACTATTTTTAATTTGCTTCATAATTAGATTAGATCTGTTTTCTGTGTAACTGTTGGATTCAGTGGATTTCACTTGTTGATTTAGCTTTTAGTTGTATTTTTATAGCTTGTTGAATCAGTAGATTGGTGTCTTGGAGTTTAAATCTTGGAATCTTAGTTTATACTATTTAGTAAGGGAGTGTTTGGATTTGTGAATTGCTGTGTGTAGTTGTAATTGTTTTGATGGATTTCTGTTTTACACAGGTTCTATTAGAGTAAAAATAGAGAACTAAGTCATAAAATCTGTTACTCATTTCACATATAGTCAAAATAGATTTCAAAATGGTTAACAGTTAAGTGTAATTAGAAAACAGTTAGTGAAACTTAATTGATAGTTGCAAAATAGATCTTAGTAGCTTTAATCTAGTGTAATCTTAGCTTATAACAACATATAATAGTAGATTCAGTAGCTTAAAATTGGTAATAGTCAACTAGTGTAGGTCTTAAAAATAGTCAACTGTTCCATGCCTTTTGTTCTTGATGGTTGCTGAACTAGAGTAATTTTAGAGTAGCTTATGGGTATTAATCATAGAGATTTTAGGTTTTAGAGTAACTCAGATTGGTAAGCTTGCTTTTGCCCCCATTGGTTTTACTATTTGAGCTTATTTGGTACAGCTTATTGGATCTGCTAGTTAGGGATTTGAGACAGATTTACTGCCATTATATTAGGCCTGCTTATACTAGTTTAGCTTATAGTATTTGCTTATTTGATTGTTCTGAGTTCATTAGAGTAAATTGTAGTGATTTCCATTGTGTTTGTTCTTCTGGCTTATTCTGGAGTGCTTATTACTTTTTCATTGCTTATTGTCAAACTGCTTATTACTTGCATCTAGTATTTTTGTGTGATCTATCATCATTTTTGAGTATTACTGAGCTTATTGTAGCATATTACATCTGTGGTTTCAGTTTGGTTAAGTTTTGTGGCAAGTGCTTATAAATAAGCACTTGCCATAAGCTGTTTTATAGCAAATAAGCACTTCTGATACTTAATTTCTTTTCAAAATTTTTCTGCAAGCTTCTCATATTATTTTAGATTTTCTGTGAATTTTTCATATTTTTCTGAGTTGATTTACTAATTTTCTTAATTTTTCTTCATTAAAAATCATTTTTAAATACTTTTAAATAATCAAAAATCAATAAAAATTCAGAAAAAACCTTTAAAAATACAAAAATATTTTAGGAAATTCTTTTATAATATCTTAGTTTTTTCAGAATTGATTTTATATTTTTCCCATTAATTTTTACATTTTCCTTTATTTTTAATTACTTTTTAATTCCAAAAATAGAAAATAATTCATATAAAATAAATAAAAAGTCAAAAAAATATTTGTATTTTTCTCAAAATTATTCTTAGTTGTTTAAGATTTTTAGAAAATTGCTTCACATTTATTGGATCATTTTTAGTTAAAAAGTTACGTTTTATTTATACGTTACGTTTAATAATCGCGTTTGCATTTTCGTTTTTAGACTTTAGACATTTGTGCATACCTAGCTTGTACTTTCTGTTTAATTCACTATTTATTTTCATAATTTGAATTTCCCCATCACAAATTTCACTATTCATTTGTCACTTCACGGTTCACGAATCGATAATTCAAGATTCCATTCAACTTTCGTTAGGAAACGACTCGGTAAATCCGTATTTCTCGCGGATTTCATCGATACTTAATGTATATACTATAATTGAGCAATAAATTTTTGGCTCCACTACCAGGGAAGGTTGAAGTGAGTTTTTGAATATTCGTTTTGAAAAATCGTGTTTTGATAAACCTTCCTCTATCTTGTATATATTTCTATAAAAATATAAAAATTGGAAAATTCAAAACACTTTTCCTAAAGTGTTTACAAAAATACAAAAATAAAGTTACAGCCTCGACTCTCCCGTGGAAGGGAGGGCGTTGTAAACCAAATAAGCTTCAGAACATAAGAAAAACGTGAAATTAGTTGTTTATCGGATTACTTCAAATTCTACAACTGATTAAGCGGGAAATACGGAAGCTAAGACATTAAATTGCTAGCTGAAGAAAGAAACACTCTTCTTTCCCATCCCGTCGCGAGTGGTTTTGAAGGAAACGGTTTCAATTAACGTAACGTTTTATAAAAAGAAAAACAAAAGAAATAAAAAGTTTTTGAGATTTGTTTAAATAAAAAAAAAAGAAGATTTTTCTTTTTCTTTTCTTCTTCTTTATCTTTTTGATTTTGTTTTTGGTGTACGCACACCCGCTCTTCTTTTGCGAGTCTTATATCACCTTTGTCAAATCCCGAAAGGGTAATTCGACACACACACCGTGTCCATTTCCTTAACGTTGTGGAAATGGATCCAAATAATCAACACCCTCCGGTGGGTGGAGATGATCACCAACACGTGCCAGCTCCCGATCTCCGAACGATGGAGGAGCTGTGTCAACCCACAATGCATGGTAGAGATGGCCCGATTGCCCCTCTAAATATTGAGGCTACGGATTTTGGACTAAAGCATCATATGATACCAACAAGTCCAAAATTCATGCCAATTTCATGGTTTACCGGGTGACGATGCAAACAAGCATCTTGATAAATTTTTAATTGTCACCCAAAGCATGAAACAACATGGGGTCTCCGATGACGCCCTCCATCTTTCTCTCTTCCCCTATTCTCTAACGCATCATGCCACCGCTTGGTTTGATCGCCTTCCCAAGAACTCGATTCATACCTTCGAAGAAATGGTATCGAAGTTCTTGGCGAAGTATTTTCCACCATCTATGGTGACGAAGCTACGAAACGATATTAGTAACTTTCGGCAACTTCCCGATGAGTCTTTATTCAAGGCTTGGGAACGTTATAAGCTTGCTATTGATCGGTGTCCGAATCATAATATGCTTCTTGTTACGATCATTGATACGTTTTATAATGGTTTGTCTTTACGACATCGTGACACGATCAATGCAGCAGCCGGAGGTACTTTTATGAAACGTCGTCCTGAAGATTGTTATGAACTTATTGAGAATATGATGGCTCATTACAACTATTGGGATTCCTCAGCAGAGAGAAATGATCCCACGAGATCGACCGCGACTCATAATTCTTCGTATAATCCCGAGCTTGCCGCAATTACTAAGAAGCTCGATGATATATCGACGGCTATGCTACGAATGCATCAAATGTATCAAACGACTCAGGATCAAACGAAAAACCATCAAGTCAATGCGGTTAGTCATGGTTGTGAGGCTTGTGGTGGTCCTCATTTGTATTATGAATGTCCGGCCACCGGTGCCTTTTCTCATGAGAACGCGTATGCTGCAAATACGGGTAACAACGGTTATCCACCTCAAGGAGATCGAAATCTTCTCAGCTACCGTTCTACTAATTTTCTTGGACCACCCGTTCTCGAACAACCAAACCAATTCAATCAAGTCAACCAGAATCATAATGTGCAAAATCGTAATAATCAAGGAAATCAAAATCAGAGTCGAGCTAATAACGGTTTTCAAAATCATAATCAAGGATTTAATCAAAACCGGGGTTTTCAAGGTAATTACAATCAAGGCCCGCCTCAAGGGAATTTTCAAAACCAAGGAAACTATGGAAACCCTGGGAATTTTCAAAATGCAAATCATGGGAATCAGAATCATGGTAATTTCCAAAACCGTAGGCAGAATTTCAATAATAATCAAAATCAAGGTGTTATTCAAAATCCGCCGCCCACGGATGATTTGATTAAGCAATTGCTTCAAAACCAACAATATTTTATGGCAAAATATGAAGAATTAACACGGTTGTTTGCTAATCAAATCAGTGATATTAACAAGCGTTTAAATGATCGACCCTCAGGTTCGGGTACTACTTCTCTTCCAAGCAACACGATCGCAAACCCGAGGGGCGAGATTAAGGCGATCATGACTCGCAGTGGTGTTAAATATGTTGGACCCGCAACTCCTACTACCTCTTCTTCTTCGTTTCCGCCTAAGGTAGTGGACTGTGAGACCGAGGCGACAAAGGACCCGGTACATCCTACTAATAACGGAGGTTCTGAAAATGTCCAACCTCCGGTTGTCCAAGTGTCTAAAGATAAAGAAAAATTCATTTCTGAAAACAATGTGAAATGCAAATCAAAATTTCCATATCCATCAAGATTTAATGATGAAGAGCTCCTTGCAAAATATAAAAAACAAATGGAAAAGTTTCTGGATATTTTTCAAAAATTGCACTTTGATATAAGTTTCATAGATGCTCTTGTTTACATGCCAAAGTTTGCCTCAACGTTTAAAAATCTCATAAGTAATAAAGAGAAATTGCTTGAATTAGCTGAAACGCCGATAAATGCTCAATGCTCCGCTATTCTTCTCAAAAAGCTTCCTGAGAAGCTTGGAGATTCGGGAAAGTTTCTCATTCCTTGTTCGTTGAAAGATCAAGAGGTTTGAAATGCCCTGGCCGATTCAGGTGCAAGTATTAACCTTATGCCATTATCGATCTATGAACAACTTGGAATGGGAGATCTTAAACCGACTAGAATGACTTTAGAGCTTGCTAATTGTTCGATTACTCATCCGGTTGGAATTGCTGAAGATGTTTTTGTTCGTGTGAATTCGTGTACTTTTCCGGCAGATTTTGTTGTTGTTAATTTCGAGGCTGATCTGAGAGTTCCTCTTATACTAGGGAGACCGTTTTTGCGAACCGCAAAAGCCCTAGTAGATCATTTTGAGGATACTCTAACTTTACGACATGATGATGATATAATGATTTTTCGTGCCGATGCTTCAAAATCAAAGAAGTATTCCGTTAAAAGCGTTGATGTTTGTGATTATTCCTTTGATGATTTTGTGAAAACGTTCGTCTCCGACTTTCCCCCATCATTTCCTCTGAATAAGGAATATGATTCTTTTTTGGAAGAGGTCGATGAATTCCTTGCTATTGATACGATTCCGTTTTCTGAGATTGATGAATCTTACTTTGATTCGGAGGGAGATACTATTTTTCTTGACAATTTATTGAATGATGAACCGTCAATCCCTCCGGATAAAGTTAAGAAGAAGATTGAGCTTACGATTGACGATCCTCTGGAGCCCGAGCTCGAGGAATTTTTACCCGACTATGAGAGTTTTTCATTTGATACGACTCTGGAGATTAGTGGCAATCCCACTTTTCGTCCTGATTTTTCTTATCTGACTTATGAAGCTTTTCAATTTGATATCGATCATACGGAAGAGACGAGTAGTGGCAGTACCACTTCTCTTGCTTTTATCTCTCTTCCGGAGTATGATTCCTTTTGTTTTGATAAGATTGAATGTGATTTCGAAAAGATTTCTAATCCAGAATATGAAAGTTTCAGTTTTGATCTTCAAATTGATCATGATCCGGGTGGCGTTCTTAAAAATGAAAGTTTTAATGGAAATTTTATCCTAACCCTCCCACCTGGGAAAGTTTTTAAAATGAGCTTGAATGATAAGATTCATAATTCTACAATTATGAAGTCTTCTTTTGATTATGATGAGTTTTTCATGATTGTTATCATGACCTTCTTTCCTTTTATAACATTTGGTATGATTTCTCTTCTCCGTCACTCCGTTGGGAGTGAGGACGTTATTTTTGACCCTGGTATCGTTTCTAATAGTTTTCATTATTAGAATACCATTGGGTATCTCTTCGGGGTGGAACTTTCAAATAATTCATATGTTTATCCAAATATTTTGAATGAAAGCCCGAGTGAGATTATTTTTCCACGGATTTTTCCCCAAGGACGAATTTCATTCGGGGATCGATTCAAGCTCATATGACTCGGTTATCAAAAATAAGCGCTTCGTGGGTGGCAAACCATGCTTATCCAATTTCATCTTCTTATTTTTCTTATTTTTAACGAATAACGTGAGGAGGGGGTGCCTCTTCTACTCTTGTGTTCCGTGGTTGTTTGTTTAGGATTGTACGCGATTTATGATGACTCTCGTGCTCGTTATCTTCTCTCCACTCGAGTTTCATTCATCGGTGCTTTTGGAAATCCTATATCTGTGAATCTTATCGACTAACGTTTTCTTTGGCATAATTAATAAACGGCCCTAGAATTTTGTTAGGATTGTCTTAACCCATAAAACATTGAGGACAATGTTTAATTCTAGTCAGGGGGGAGGGTGAATCTTCGATTCGATTTGACCTTGCATTTTTCACCATGTCGTGTACTCTTGCAACTCCGTTTTTTCACCAAAAATAAAAATTGAAAAAATTGAAAATTTGAAAAATTTTGAAGAAAAATGAATGAAAAAGTCATGGAAAAGCACAAAAGATGAGAAAAAGTTGAAAAGTTGTGCAAAAATAAAATAAAGTTTGAATAAGTGTTTTGACACCTTGTTGACTTTCTTGCTGGCGAGAGTAGGAATAAATATTTTGACTTGACCGGGCGTGTTGAGCCCTAGCTTGTTCCCTTAACCAATGATAATCATATAAGCTTGTGCTAGTCTTGTACACCAGGAGCGATAAAATGCGAATTCTTTCTTAAGAATCAGCAAGTTCCCGTACTTGACTTTATACATGCGCAGCTTAAAAGCTTTCGCTAGTCTTTTACATCAGGAGCTAGAAAACGCGAATTCTTCTTCTAGAATTTGCAAGTTTCCGTATCTGACTTTATATATGCGTGGCTGATTATCGGCTAAGTATTCGCTGGTTTCATTATTTGGAATCTTAAATTGCGAAGAGCGAGAAATGGTAGAGTTTATTTAGAAGTTAGATGCTAAACGTGGAGTAGTGGTTCTCTTTAGAGCTCATGAGAGGTACTTGTGGCTTTTTACACCCATAAGATTGCACACCGATATATAATAGATGTTCTAGGTTATTTAGTGGTATTTAGGTTTGGATAATATTTAGTTTCTTATTTTATTAAGAGAATCTTTGCTTTAGAAGTTGGGTACATATCAAGGAACATAAAAAATAAGAGCAAAAATGAGAAAAATCGAAAGTCAAAAGTTGATTATGTATGTGGTTTTGGAGCTACCCGATAAGCTTCCATTGATGTTATGAGAAAAAAGTAAAGAAAGAAAGAAAAAGTATGAAAAATATGAGAAAAATATGAGAAAAGTGAAAAATGAAAAAAGTAAAAGTTGAAAGTTATGATGAATAAGACCTTGAATGTAAATAAGTTGTTGGCGCGTGAGGTGCATGTGAATGATTCTGAATTGGACACATGAGGTGCACGTGTAGTACTCCGCAACTTATCTATGATATTGTATGTACCCAAATTCCTTGATGTGGACCGAATTTCTATTGCAGTTGTTCTTGAGAGAAAATGAAAAACTACTTATCATTTAAACTTAGGTGTCACTATCGGACTAAAAAGTATTGAAACGAGAAAATATGAAGCAATTCATTTCTCAACAAAAATAAAATATTGAGATACAAAAACTTAGGACATGGGAGTAAGAAGTTTCCACAAGTAACTTTTATGAGTAGTATTAGCATCTAATTTGTAAATAACATGTGATCTCGTTTGTACGCTTAGTTTGAGAGCTTGTGAAAAATCAAGGATGACGATTTTTATCCGTATGGTCACTTTTCTATGAAAAGTGTTTCTACTCGTTGACCCTAAAAATTATTGCATAATAATGAAAGCTCAACAAACCGTCCCAAGAATAAAGTATGAAAAGTCCAAAAATAGTATTGAAAGTAGAATAAAGAAAAAAATTTGGAAAACAGAGCGTTTGCAGGAATAAATGATTTTATTACTTCTTTTGAACCTCCTTGCTACTTTACAAAGTCAGTAGGAAGAGTTATGAAATTATTTATCCCAAAAGCGTGAATTGATCACATTGCGTGAGGACACGACAATACCTTAGTCCGGGGGATTTTGGTGAGTGCTTATTCACTCACCTTTTCTGAGCTAAAATAGGTACTTAATAATCAAAAAACTAACCAAAACGCCAAAGAAAACATGTTTTTGTGATTGTGAATGTGCAGGTATGGATATCTCGTGAAATGACGAAAAACAATAAAAAAACAAGCAAAAAAACGAGCACGAGAGTAGAACGTGTGCAGATCAGTTAGGGAAAGTCAATTGTGAGCCTTAGAAGACCTCAGAGATTTGAGATTTATCAGATTCGGTCCCTGGATGAAAGTTTCATGAGATTGTCATTTCTAGTCCTCCTATTTTCAGAAGTTGTCATTTATGGTCCTTGGAAGAAATGTTTTGAGAATTACCAAAGTCAACCCTCTGAGATTTGAGAAAAGGCATTTTATGTCCCTTGAGATATTTGTGAAGAATTACAAATCTAACCCTTGCAAATTCAGTTTTCGCACTTTTGGTCCCTATGTGTTATTAAAACTAAAACTGAAAATCCAACAAGCAAAAGCTTAGTCCAGTGTAAAACCAAGTCCACAATATTATCAAAAATTCAAGCCCAAAGTACCAATAAAAAAAACCAAGCCCAATCCACCCAATTCCCTTGATCCGTACCCAACATCACCCACGATCAACAAAGTCAACCAAGGTCAAATCCCTATGTGTTATTAAAACTAAAACTGAAAATCCAACAAGCAAAAGCTTAGTCCAGTGTAAAACCAAGTCCACAATATTATCAAAAATTCAAGCCCAAAGTACCAATAAAAAAAACCAAGCCCAATCCACCCAATTCCCTTGATCCGTACCCAACATCACCCACGGTCAACAAAGTCAACCAAGGTCAAATCCTATTAAAAATATATAACTTTACCTGCCCCCCTTTTTACCCATACAACCCAGAATTCACTGTTCATTGATGAACCCTAATTACCCCGCCTGATGGATCTAAACACCTTGAACTTGTGTTAGATTGATACTTTGAGTTATATCACTAAGTATGCGGAATCTACTTAGTAACACTTAGAAGTTTGATTGTGAGTAAGACAGTTGTTTATGAATAAGAACAATGTATGTAAACAAACTAATAGCTCCAATATTATTAATGATAATAATACGAGTGATCTTGATATCACTAGGGTTACACCTTGAAGCTCTAGAAAACATATATAAGTTATATCTCAACTGATAACCTAGGATCTCCTTTTATAGCACAAGGAGTCCTCTTCTACAAGATAAGTATAATGCTAACAGAATAAGATATACACAAGATCTATTCTATATTTATCTAGACGCGTTTCCCCAACAGTTATCTAATAAGCAGTGGTAATATATGTTCTTGCAGTGGTAATGAGTTTCCACTGCAAGTACAATCTTCTGCAGTTGTAACATCTTCACTTAGCCGTGGTAACTGTTAGTATAATTCCCAACACCGCCCTTCTAATTACCACAATTATGGGTATTTTAGTACATCAGTCTCTATGAACAACATGTTTGTAACTTGCTCTTCAGTCAACTTGCTAGGATCCTCTTTTGCTTGAAATGATTTCTGAGTCTTTATAACTATTGGTTCTTGATCCATTGGAATGAATTTACTATCTTGTCTTTTGATTCTATAGTAAATACCTTCAACTTGTTCATGTGACATTCCTTTGAATTGAGCCATCTTCATGTTTCCAACATGGCAACAAAAAGTCTTCATTTCAGCAATAATATGTGCCTTTGTAAGCTTTCTTGGCTTCTTTTGACCTTTTCTAACATCCCCAATGATTTCATCAAGAGCCTGCTGATTCTTCATTTGAATGAAATCTTTAAGTTTAGCATACCTTTGTTCTTCATTCAAGGTTGTATTTGCAATAAGTTCAATAGCCTTCTTCCTGATTATTTGATCATTGTTAATCAAGTATTCAATCTCTTCTTCTGTAGGCACATAAGTGAATAATGGAGGTTTCTCATGTATGATAGTTGGTGAGATACTTGAAATAGGTTCTTCCATAACAGCTTCAAGTTTACCCAACCTCTTTGCTTCCATAAAACTAACAACTTCATCTTATTCAAGCTTTCTCTTTCTTTCATTCTCTTCAGCTTGTTGTTGCTCTGCTAATCTTGCATCAAAGTTGATCTGAGCTTGTTCTTTCTTAGAAATCTTTCTTATTTGCTCTTGATCTGAAGCAATCACAACAGTCTTTCCTTTAAGTGATCTTATTCTGGCAGCTTCTTCCTCTGCAGTGGTAATTTCTTGAGTAGCAGTGGGAACATTTTCACTTGCAGTGGTAATTGGTTGATCAGTGGGAACTTGTTCTGCTTCAGTGGAAATTGGTTGAGCAGTTCCAACTAAATCATCAAAGTTAAAACCAGCATCAGCATCCATATCTTCAAAATCCAATTTCCTCCCCCCAGTCTTAGCAACATCATCTTTTGCTTGAGCACTTTCAGAATCATCAAGCTCAGCAAAATCTTTTTCAATATTTTTACTCCTCCCCTTAAGCTCTGCATCTATTTTCCTCCCCTGTTTGGAAGAATCTCCCAAAACTTTAGTAGAACTTGCAGAAAACTCATCTTGAGGTGAAGAGGATAAAGATAACACAACTTGAGGTCTTGTCTTCTTGAAATTCTCAACTTCATTATGCAATCTTTGAATCTCAGCCTTCAATTTATTCAGCTCTGTGGCATGTTGTTCTTTGGTCTGTGCCAGATCTTTCGCCAGAGCTTGAACCTGCTTGACTAATTTGGTACAAATGTCCATCAATTCAGTTTGTTGCACACTGCCTTCATCACTTCCAACTGTGTAACCTGCTGGGAGAGGTGAATCATGAGGCATTGATTCAGGCTCTTCCCTAGTTGGACTAGGATTAAGCCTTGAACCACCGCTGCTTGTTCCTAAACCAAAAGGCTCAGCAACATGCAATGTTGAGATGAGAGAAGTTGGCTGTTTAGACCTTCTCTCATAAGTGTGAGTTACAACAGGGGTATGGTGAATTGGTGGAACAACAATAGTGAGTGTGGTTTGAGATACAACTGGGATTGTTGTATCCGCACCCTGTACTTGAGCAATTTTAGCAAGCATTTGAGACAAAAGTGGATGAACCTCCCCATTCCAAAGATCTGAAGCCTTACACATATTTTAAAAAACTTTTGGCTTAAGAGTGGAAGGTTCATAAATTCTATTGTGAGGGTGCAGTTGAAACTCATTTAACACTGCTTGCACAAACCTTGGATACATCAAAAATTTATATTGACTCTTTACATTGCCTTTCATATTATTGAAAATAAACTTTGAAAAATTGAAAGTCCTATCTGTTGCCAAACAAACCAAAGGATAAGCCATGGTTGATGCAAATTGTTCATAAGATGTTTTCTTAGGACTTAGGCAATGTAGAAGAGTGTGAATTAAAAATCTCCAATGGGGACAAAAACATCCTTTTCTGAAAGTAACTTTTTGTTCAGATGTATCATACCCCATTAAAGCAATATTAGTGAAAATTTCTGATGAGGCGAAAAATGATCCGTTTTTAGGGGGTCATTTAAGCCCGAATCCGAATTTATTTGATCAAATATTGCCCTAAATCGTTCCTTTTGTGATTTTAGGTGTTTGGAGAGTGAATTCTGGAAAAGAAGCCATTTTGGACGTTTTTGGAGCATAAAAGTGAAGAAAACGGCAAAGTACCAAATTTCCATGCTGAAGATACAAGGTGACGGCGTCAAGAGTAATATCTTGACGGCGTCAGACATGAAGATTAAAATACCGAAGGTGGTGACGGCGTCAAACGCCTTCATGACGGCGTCAAAGTGGCAAGAATAAAATACCGTAGTCGGTGACGGCGTCACATAGGCCGTCATAAGTAGATCAAGGCCGTCCGAGGAAGTATATGGCGGCGAGGTGACGGCGTCACATGTAACTCTTGACGCCGTCAGCCTACTTTTCCTATATATAGTTTTCTAGTTTTTTCATTAAAAAAAGAGAAGTTTTGGTGAAACCCTAAAGACGAATTTGGTGCCTCTTTTACAGGTTTTTCAAGGGTTCCAAACCCTTGATACCTTGCATTGTAATTGAGATAAGTGTTCTTCTAATTCAATCAATATGTCTATGTGTTGGTTGTTTATCTCTTGTTCTTGTCTCAATTCAATTATGCTAGGCTAGATCTCTCTTGTGTTTGCTTAGATCTAATGAAACCTAGATGTTGATTATGTGTTGATTACTTGTTTATTCTTGTTCTTGGATGAATGATTTATATGTTAGGCTTAAGAAAACTGCCAGATCTCCAAATGGTAACATGCTTGAACGTCTTAAGAAACATGAACCGAGGCGTATTAGGTCTTTATTGGTTGTATTTAATGCATGAGCCACTGTTTACAATCCCTATAGTTGTGCTGGGTCATGGTGTAGGAGGAGATAAGAGCTCATAGGGTTGGGGAGTTATGTATGCCACCCCACGAATGATATTAAGGAATACAATCCGTCATCCATACAAGTATAACAAGTAATTAACATGTAAAAGATATCTAGGGAGTAGTGAAGTCTAAGTAAACACAATTTCTCCAATTACTGCTCACAACCTTAGTATAATTTAGTTTAATTTCATTTTCAGTATTTTATTTTGAATATATCTTAGCTTTGGGTTAGTTGAATAGCAACTAATTCCGCCCACTCCTTCAAAACCCGAGATTTTAATTGCTTTCTAAAAAATATAAAAATACAAAAATAATCATCTCTCACCTTTAGAACTATTAATTAGGTTTTCTAATCCTAGCGACACTATTCCTAAGCTGAACGATCAATCCCCCGGTACTTGTCACTATACTATACCACAACGATCAGGTATACTGCCTGGTGGGGGTTGTAAGCTTCTCGAGATCCCTCGAGAGGTAAAGCAAGGTGCGATTCCCACGCATCAAGTTTTTGGCGCCGCAACCTGGGGAATAGTTATTGTCTAGGTGATGAGGCGAAAAATGATCCGTTTTTAGGGGGTCATTTAAGCCCGAATCCGACTTTATTTGATCAAATATTGCCCTAAATCGTTCCTTTTGTGATTTTAGGTACTTGGAGAGTGAATTCTGGAAAAGAAGCCATTTCGGACGTTTTTGGAGCATGAAAGTGAAGAAAACGGCAAAGTCTCAAATTCCTATGCTGGGAACAGTGCATGAAGGCGTCAAGAATTGCTCTTGACGGCGTCAGAGTCCCAAGAATAAAAATCCGTAGTTGGTGACGGCGTCACCAAGGCCGTCACCAGGCCGTCACGTGTAAACTTGTCAAAACTTGCGCGCGGAGTAGCTGATATTGTTTTGGTCATAACTTTTGCATACGAACTCGGATTTAGGTGATTCAAAAGCCCACGCGAAGAGTACGAAGAGATCTACAATTTGGTGAAAAAGTGGTCTTGACGGCATCAAGAGTACGGGCTGACGCCGTCACGAAGGGCCGACTGAAAACATGCCTATAAATATAACTTCATAACTTCACTTTTTGTAAGCCCTAAACCCTATGGTCAATTCCTGGGTTTAGGTGGGTGTTTTTCCAGCAATTTAGAGGGTTTCAATCACTCCATAAACATCATGTATTGGTTTGATGATTCTATCTTAATTATGTTTTCCATTATCATTGTTGTTTGCTCTTCTTTGATGATGATTTGCTAATTCACCTTGTGTCTACTTATGATTATGTGAAACTTGTATATAATTGATTAGATCTCATTGATTTCTTGTTGATGTTGTGTCTATCTCCATCAATTAAGGCGTGACAACTTCAATAGATCTAGTTGGTTTAGTTTATAATTCTTGTTTCCTATTGATTCTTGTTTTGATTGAATGATTTATATGTTAGGCTTAAGAAAACTGGCAGATCTCCAAATGGTAACATGCTTGAATGTCTTAAGAAACATGAACCGAGGCGTACTAGGTCTTTATTGGTTGTATTTAATGCATGAGCCACTGTTTACAATCCCTATAGTTGTGCTGGGCATGGTGTAGGAGGAGATAAGAGCTCATAGAATTGGGGAGTTATGTATGCCACCCCATGAATGGTATTAAGGAATATAACCCGTCAATTAAAACAAGGTTACAATTCAATAGGTAGGATTGGATAGCTAGCAAGGAGTAACATATCATGGGTAGACATGCTTCACTTATCTTGTAGAACCCTAGTTTACTTTTCTTGTTAATTAGTTTAAATAGTAGATTTTGGGTTAGTTGATTAGCAACTAATTCCGCCCCTTCTTCCAAAACCCGAGATTTTTACTTGCTTTTCATAAAATATAAAAATACAAAAAGAATCATCCTTCACCTTTAGACCTAGTTAGATTAATTTCAATCCTAACGACACTATTCCTAGCTGAACGATCAATCCCCCGGTACTTGTCACTATACTATACTACAACGATCAGGTACACTGCCTGGTGGGGGTTGTAAGCTTCTCGAGATCCCTCGAGAGGTAAAGCAAGGTGCGATTCCCACACATCAAGTTTTTGGCGCCGCAGCCCGGGGAATAGTTATTGTTTAGGTTGAATTTGATTTTTATTAGGTCTACTCATTAGATTCCTATCAAGTGAGATTTTTTCTTTTTATTTTGTAGCTTTCTCGTAGTCTATCTTTTCTTTGTGATTTTGTTTGTAATTTGCTTCAAATGGACACTTCACTTAGACTTCTAAGATTGCAATATATGGTTGAGTGGCTAGAACACCAAGAAGTGCAAAATACCTCATTTAGAGACACCTATGAATCATATGAGCCTTCACCTAAGATAGATTCTTATGAACAACCTCCATGTTTAGGATCTCGTTTTAGTGAAGCTAATAGAAAAAGCGATCTAGTTTGCCAAGGAATTATGGATAGAGCCGTATCAATAAACCATAAGTTGGATGAAGCACTAGGTTTGTTATTATCACTACCTAAGGATATAGGTGATCGTGACACGTGGAATGATGAGGTAAATAACATAAGCCCACAAAATACTCAACCATCATTTGAGGCACATACACCGCCCGTGACTTACCCGGAAGAAGTAGAAGAAACTTTAGGAATTCCGATGGAGGTAGAACCCTTGGACCAGGCACCACTTGAGGATATAGGTTTGAACACTTGTAGTGATAACCTTACTCCTAGTTCTAGGGAATTTCCTAATGTTGATGAACCGGAACCTCAACCTTTACACAACTTCCCATCCTTAGATTTATTTATAGGAGACAAAAGAGGAACCGACCCACCCATCAACCTATATTATCCGGGTAGTTTTAGGATGAAGGAAGCCATTCACTCACCCCCTTCACCTCACGTGGCATATTCACACCCTAAGGGTGTGTATCGCTACTTTCACCCACACTTAATCCTAAGTGTAGGGAGAACCTCCCCTATTTCCATTAAATAAGGGTAGAGTCAGGCTCGTGACTCGAACAAAAACAAGCGCTTCTTGGGAGGCAACCCATGTTTTGTGTGTTTTTATTTGTTTGTTTGTTTGTTTGTTTGTTTGTTTGATTTTATTTGTTTTCGTATGCATGTTTTATTTTTATTGTTTGTGGCTCATGTTTCAAAGTAAATTGTGAAAATGCTTTATTTTGTTTTTAACTTCGTCTTAATTGCATATAAAGGTATTTTGCAAAAGATAAGTGTAAGGGAGATCCAAATTTGTTTATAAGAACGAAATTGAGCATGAACCACAACAATATTAAATGGACATGTGTATTAGTACTTGTTAGAGTCAAATGCTTGTATCGAGTCGTAATGATGTTTTGCAGGATTTTCCAGGAAGTAGGACGAAGTTTTTTCAGAAATTTTCCGAAAACTTAACATAAGAATTTCTGCAGGTCACTTCTGACGGCGTCATGAGTTTACTCTTGACGGCGTCACGTGTAAAAATCTTGAAATTTTACCAGTTTTGTTTTTCTAACGGAGTCTTATGGTTTTTGTGAATTATTAAGTTTTATAATCTCCAGGAAATCTGCAAACATTCATTCCACAAGCATTATATCTTTAATTGTTTTGTTTTTATTCCTAAGTCTGGAATTACATCTAGTTGTGAGTTATCTTTGTTCGGCTTGATGCTTTGGGTTTTTGTAGTTGTTTTGTCAGGATTTACAGGTTATGTTCGACAAGGAGATGATTTATATTCTGGAAGGGAAGCTTTGATTGTTCATTTTCTTGGAGGAAGATCTAATCTGGCCAACCTATAATCCATACCGAGCGAATCAGGGGAGTATTTGATTTCATTCTCTTTACTTTTTCACTTTTACATTCTTTACTTGAACATTGGGGACAATGTTCATCTTAAGTGTAAGGGGAGGGTAAAAAGATGATACCTTACATATGCACTTTCGCTTGAGTTTGTTTTGTTTGATAGTAGATGTGTAATAAAACTACGAGAAATACTTGTTAGTGTAATTTTAGCGCCAAATTTAAAATTTTTTTACAACATTTAGGAGTGAAACTTTAGCCATAGCAAGCGTCTCATGGATAGGAGGTTGTATGACTAGCACATAACCGTATATTCAGAAAAATTTTCCACCCAAAAATGTGAGGTTCGCCTTTAGATTTGATAGGAACAGCATTTATTATTGGTGCTTGTGAGTGTACCGGTAGCATTTAGATTCTAGAACTTGCGTTAGTGATGCATCCCGAGACCGCTAGTGAGACTACATTCGTGTGGTAGGATTTACTACATGATAAGAGGCATTAGGATCACCCTTATGTTAAACCCGTATTATAATTACTTGACCATTTAAGTCATATTACTTGGCTAGTTAAGTCAACTAATTTTTCCCACACCCTTTGCGTTGTACTCATTTTTAGTACACGAAACCCCTAGTACACCCCTCCGAGCCTATCTTTTCGTTTCTAACTTTAAGCATTTTACTTAAAGGAAGAATTTGTTACACCCCACTTAAATGTACACCCAAATCGCCTTAGCCTTCCGTGTATGCGCTCATTTTTAGTGCATTATTGTTATTTGTTAAACCCTAAGTTAACTTTCTAATTGATTACATGGTTGCTAAGTCGAGTCATATCCTTGTACATATTGTTTTGGGACGATTGGGACTCATGGGTAAGTACTTATTTTATGGAGTAATGGGGAAGAACATCACTTATTACCCCCATATGTACGTTAATCTTAAAAGTGCTCCAAGTGTTTTGATTTTCTTAATTCGAGTCATTAGATTAGTTAATTGTAAAGTATGTAAAGATTCAAGTGTAAGGGAAATGCTCAAACCCCTATGATGTATTATTTTGGATGGTAGGGTAAGAGTGTATGCAAAAAAAAAAAAAAAAAAAAAAAAAAAAAAAAAAAAAAAAAAAAAAAATCGAAAAATTAAGAAAAAGAAAAAAAATAGAAAAGAAAAAGAGAAAAAACATACGGACTACCATCCCGTTTTTATTCTATGTTTATTTTATGTTTTTGTTATTTTTAATTTATTAGCTTAAGTCGAGTCTAGTCTTGGCTTAGCAACGCCATATTGTACATGTAATTAACTAAGATTGTTAACTCGCCACCAGTAAAACTTCCTTTATCCAACAAAACCGTGTAATTCATATCCCTATACCTAACGTTACAACCCTTTTAAAAGACCTCTTTGATAGTTTATCCTAGGTGCTTACGCCATGTGGTGGAGGTTTGATCCTTTCCCAAGCCTATGGTAATCTATTTTGTTATGACAGGTAGTGAGAGATATCTTCCATTTCCATAATGTTATATTACTTTATTACACCCGAGAGATGTGAGTATCTAAACACTATTTGTGAGGTGCTTGTGTATGACCTCCGTGCTTGTCTATTGGTCTTTAGTGGAACGATTATTTGTTGTAATTACTTTTATATTAGTGTTAAATGACCCATAACTTGTCTTTTGAGTAGAATAAAAGCTCATTTGCTTGAGGACAATCAAATCTCAAGTGTAAGGGTATATGATGAGGCAAAAAATGATCCGTTTTTAGAGGGTCATTTAAGCCCGAATCCGACTTTATTTGATCAAATATTGCCCTAAATCGTTCCTTTTGTGATTTTAGGTACTTGGAGAGTGAATTCTGGAAAAGAAGCCATTTCGGACGTTTTTGGAGCATAAAAGTGAAGAAAACGGCAAAGTCTCAAATTCCTATGCTGGGAACAGTGCATGAAGGCGTCAAGAATTGCTCTTGACGGCGTCAGAGTCCCAAGAATAAAAATCCGTAGTTGGTGACGGCGTCACCAAGGCCGTCACCAGGCCGTCACGTGTAAACTTGTCAAAACTTGCGCGCGGAGTAGCTGATATTGTTTTGGTCATAACTTTTGCATACGAACTCGGATTTAGGTGATTCAAAAGCCCACGCGAAGAGTATGAAGAGATCTACAATTTGGTGAAAAAGTGGTCTTGACGGCGTCAAGAGTACGGGCTGACGCCGTCACGAAGGGCCGACTGAAAACATGCCTATAAATATAACTTCATAACTTCACTTTTTGTAAGCCCTAAACCCTAAGGTCGATTCCTGGGTTTAGGTGGGTGTTTTTCCAGCAACTTAGAGGGTTTCAATCACTCCATAAACATCATGTATTGGTTTGATAATTCTATCTTAATTATGTTTTCCATTATCATTGTTGTTTGCTCTTCTTTGATGATGATTTGCTAATTCACCTTGTGTCTACTTATGATTATGTGAAACTTGTATATAATTGATTAGATCTCATTGATTTCTTGTTGATGTTGTGTCTATCTCCATCAATTAAGGCGTGACAACTTCAATAGATCTAGTTGGTTTAGTTTATAATTCTTGTTTCCTATTGATTCTTGTTTTGATTGAATGATTTATATGTTAGGCTTAAGAAAACTGGCAGATCTCCAAATGGTAACATGCTTGAACGTCTTAAGAAACATGAACCGAGGCGTACTAGGTCTTTATTGGTTGTATTTAATGCATGAGCCACTGTTTACAATCCCTATAGTTGTGCTGGGCATGGTGTAGGAGGAGATAAGAGCTCATAGAATTGGGGAGTTATGTATGCCACCCCATGAATGGTATTAAGGAATATAACCCGTCAATTAAAACAAGGTTACAATTCAATAGGTAGGATTGGATAGCTAGCAAGGAGTAACATATCATGGGTAGACATGCTTCACTTATCTTGTAGAACCCTAGTTTACTTTTCTTGTTAATTAGTTTAAATAGTAGATTTTGGGTTAGTTGATTAGCAACTAATTCCGCCCCTTCTTCCAAAACCCGAGATTTTTACTTGCTTTTCATAAAATATAAAAATACAAAAAGAATCATCCTTCACCTTTAGACCTAGTTAGATTAATTTCAATCCTAACGACACTATTCCTAGGTGAACGATCAATCCCCCGGTACTTGTCACTATACTATACTACAACGATCAGGTATACTGCCTGGTGGGGGTTGTAAGCTTCTCGAGATCCCTCGAGAGGTCAAGCAAGGTGCGATTCCCACGCATCACTAGGTTAGGATTTCTTTTTATTAGGTCTACTTGCTAGATTCCTTTCTAGTAAGATTTTATTTTTATTTTTAGGTTTTCTTTAGTCTATCTTATTTCTTCGTGCCTTTGTTCGTAACTCTTTACCATCCGACATCATGGAAAGTGGTAACATCTTTGAACCCATCATCCCACCACAACAAAACCCACCATTAGAACCCCTTAGGCCCCGAACCTTAGGAGAGTACTCCCGACCTAGCCATCAAGGCTACCGAAACACCATTGAGCTCACCGGAGCCAATGTGACCCCCTTGCGATCCGACACCATCCGGTTGGTGCAAAGCGGATGTGCATTCCATGGACTTCGTTCCGAAGATCCAAACCAACATCTTAAGGACTTTCTCAAAATCGTAGATTCCATAGACCCAGATGTTGAAACTAGAGAGACTACCCGTTTACGCCTATTCCAATTCTCTCTAAGGGATCAAGCTAATCAATGGCTTGAGCGGTTACCCGCGGGATCCATCACCACATGGGACAATCTCGCCAATCGCTTCCTTACCCAATTCTTTCCGCCGGAAAAGACTGCAATGCTCAGAAGGAACATTTTGTGGTTTGAGCAACAGCGGGGTGAAACTTTCTATGAAGCTTGGGCCCGTTTTAAGGATCTCCTCCACAAGCTCCCTCATCATGGCATAAACCTTTGGTTGTTAGTCCAGATTTTCTACGACCATGTTGACTATCACACTAAGCGCACCATCGACAGGGCCGCGGGAGGTAAACTGCGTAATAAGAACGCCGAGGAGTCTTGTGCAATTATCGAGGAGCTCGCCACTGACAATCAGGAACTGTGGGAGTTTAAACATACGATAGAAGCGGCCATCAATGCAGTCTCGACATCTGGAGGAACCATCGAAGTACCCGATGAACTCTTATGCGAACTTGAAGCAAAGGTTGACTATTTTGAGGAAAGGCAAAGGCGACCTTTGAGTCCTAGACGGGCTACTGTCAATTCTGTCTCAAAAACAACGTCGGCACCATTATCCGAATCACCCTCTAGGGAAAACGCCGAGACTTTTCAGAACTATGCCCCACCTTGTTCCCCTCCCAAGGAGCTTAGCTCGGAATTTGAGGCTAGGATGAGAGAATATATGGCAACTCACTCAGATCGGCTTGCTAGATTCGAAGAAGCAGTTTATAAGCAGAAAGAAGAAATGCAGGAGAAAATGAACGAGGTGTTGAGTCTATTGGAGGAGTATGCCAATCAGAAAACCCCCGAACGAATACTACTAAGGAAAGAAAGCGCCACTCCCACCACCCAATTTGTTAATTCCATCACCATTGTCCATAAAGATAACGAGAAGGTAGAAACTCCTGCTAAACAAACCTTAGAAAAACAACCAGAGTCCCAACCTTTGAGTTACTACCTGAAACATGATATAAACGAAAACACCATAACAAACTGGATTAAGGGTGATGGGCGTAACCAATCCTCCGGACAGGTTCCTAAGAAAGAGGAAGAAGAGGAAGATGAGTATGATACGCTTCCTGGAGGATCAGTATTCGAGAGGTTACTGGTACAGAAGGTGGCTACTAAGCAGGTAGCATGTGGGAACTTTGAAATACCAACGAGCATCGGGGACTTGAAACATCTTAGTGCTTTCACCGACCAAGGATCGGAAGTAAATCTTATGCCCCTAACTACCTACATCCAACTAACGTCAAAAATGCCAGCACCTACTTGTGTGAGGTTATCCCTTGTCGGACACTCGTACGTATACCCCCTAGGAATCGCAGAAGATGTATTAGTTAATGTTGCAGGATTCATGTACCCCGTTGATTTTATGATCATCGATGATAAAGGGGATGGATGCATGCCAATAATCCTCGGGGCACCATTCCTCACCACCGCTAGGGCTGTCATTAAGTATGAAGGTAGGAAGATTGAGCTTAAATCTGGAAAAAGAAAGATTAGTTTCCCCATGACCCAGCGAAGTGGGCATGAGAATTTGAGTTGGAGAATGATCAAAGATAACAATGGCACGACACCCATTCATGTTCAGAATAAGATTCTTGCATGGGAGGCAAGGATCAAAAGCTATAAGAAAGCTAAGGATGAAAGAAGAAAAAGCAATAAGGTTCCGATTGAACTCGAACATACTCGACATGAAGAAAATCATATACCTTTTGAGGAAGGGAACTTGGTACTCTTGAGACACTCGGAAACAACAATACCACCCGATAAACCAAGTCCTTGGTGGTATGGGCCATTCACAATCGAAGGTTTGAGCCAAGATGGGGTAGCTAACTTGAGAAGCAAATTAGGTGGGAAGGTGATTGCGAGTACCGACAGATTGAGGCACTACCACCATAACAGTAATGATCGCAACTATATGGGGTACATCATTTCAAATGATGAGATCACGTAGTAACCCATGACTTTGAGTCTAGCTACAAGACTCGTAAATAAAGAAAAGCGCTTCTTGGGAGGCAACCCATGTTTTGTGTGATTTTATTTGTTTGATTGTTATTTGCTTCCGTATGCATGTTTTATTTTTATTGTTGGTTGATCATGTTTCTCAATTAAAATGTGGAAATACTTTATTATGTTGTTTGGCCTAGTCTTAACTCCAACCTAAAGGTATTTTTGCAAAAGATAAGTGTAAGGGGAAACCCCAAATATGTTTTCAAGAAACAAACCGATCATGATTCTCCACAATATTTAATGAACATGTATATTTGTATTTGTTAGAGTCAAATGCTTGTATTGAGTCATAATGAAGTTTTGCAGGATTTTCCAGGAAGTAGGACAAAGTTTTTCCAGAAATTTTCCGGAAACTTAACATAAGAATTTCTGCAGGTCCATTCTGACGGCGTCAGAGTATTGCTCTTGACGGCGTCAGGAGTTAAAAATCTGGAAATTTTACCGGTTTTGTTTTTCTAACGGAGTCTTATGGTTTTTGTGAATTATTAAGTTTTATAATCTCCAGGAAATCTGCAAACTTCATTCCACAAGCATTATATCTTACTTTGTTTTCTAGGATTAGTAACTTATATAGGATGCCGCCGATTTTACGCGAGGTTGTCTTGTCTATTTTGTCAGGATTTACAGGTTATGTTTGACAAGAAGATGATTTATATTCTGGAAGGGAAGCTTTGATTGTTCGTTTTCTTGGAAGAAGATTTAACCTGGTCAACCTAAAATCTATACCGAGCGAATCAGGGGAGTATTTGATTTCATTCTCTTTACTTTTTCACTTTTACATTATTTACTTAAACATTGGGGACAATGTTCATCTTAAGTGTAAGGGGAGGGTAAAACGATGATACCTTACATATGCACTTTCGCTTGAGTCTGTTTTGTCTGATAATAGATGTGTAATAAAACTACGAGAAATACTTGTTAGTGCAATTTTAGCGCCAAATTTAAATTTTTTTATAACATTTAGGAGTGAAACTTTAGCCATAGCAAGCGTCTCATGGATAGGAGGTTGTATGACTAGCACATAACCGTATATTCAGAAAAATTTTCCACCCAAAAATGTGAGGTTCGCCTTTAGATTTGATAGGAAAAGCATTTACTATTAGTGCTTATGAGTGTACCGGTAGCATTTAGATTCTAGAACTTGCGTTAGTGATGCATCCCGAGACCGCTAGTGAGACTACATTCGTGTGGTAGGATTTACTACATGATAAGAGGCATTAGGATCACCCTTGTGTTAAACCCGTATTATAATTACTTGACCATTTAAGTCATATTACTTGGCTAGTTAAGTCAACTAATTTTTCCCATACCCTTAGCGTTGTACTCATTTTTAGTACACGATACCCCTAGTACACCCCTCCGAGCCTATCTTTTCGTTTCTAACTTTAAGCATCTTACTTAAAGGAAGAATTTGTTACACCCCCACTTAAATGTACACCCAAATCGCCTTAGCCCTCCGTGTATGCGCTCATTTTTAGTGCATTATTGTTATTTGTTAAACCCTAAGTTAACTTTCTAATTGATTACATGGTTGCTAAGTCGAGTCATATCATTGTACATATTGTTTTGGGACTATTGGGACTCATGGGTAAGTACTTATTTTATGGAGTAATGGGGAAGAACATAATATATTACCCCCATATGTACGTTAATCTTAAAAGTGCTCCAAGTGTTTTGATTTTCTTAATTCGAGTCATTAGAATAGTTTAATGTAAAGTATGTAAAGATTCAAGTGTAAGGGGAATTCTCATCCCCTATGATGTATTATTTCGGATGGTAGGGTAAGAGTGTATGCAAAAAAAAAAAAAAAAAAAAAAAAAAAAAAAAAAAAAAAAAATATAGAAAAAGAAAAAAGAGAAAAAACATACGGACTACCATCCCATTTTTATTCTATGTTTATTTTATATTTTTGTTATTTTTCATTTATTAGCTTAAGTCGAGTCTAATCTTGGCTTAGCAACGCCATCTTGTACATGTAATTAACCAAGATTGTTAACTCGCCACCAGTAAAACTTCCTTTATCCAACAAAACCGTGTAATTCATATCCCTATACCTAACGTTACAACCCTTTAAAAGACCTCTTTGATAGTTTATCCTAGGTGCTTACGCCATGTGGTGGAGGTTTGATCCTTTCCCAAGCCTATGGTAATCTATTTTGCTATGACAGGTAGTGAGAGATATCTTCCATTTCCATAATGTTATATTACTTTATTACACCCGAGAGATGTGAGTATCTAGACACTATTTGTGAGGTGCTTGTGTATGACCTCCGTGCTTGTCTATTGGTCTTTAGTGGAACGATTATTTGTTGTAATTACTTTTATATTAGTGTTAAATGACCCCTAACTTGTCTTTCGAGTAGAATCAAAGCACATTTGCTTGAGGACAAGCAAATCTTAAGTGTAAGGGTATATGATGAGGTGAAAAATGATCCGTTTTTAGGGGGTCATTTAAGCCCGAATCCGAATTTATTTGATCAAATATTGCCCTAAATCGTTCCTTTTGTGATTTTAGGTGTTTGGAGAGTGAATTCTGGAAAAGAAGCCATTTTGGACGTTTTTGGAGCATAAAAGTGAAGAAAATGGCAAAGTACCAAATTTCCATGTTGAAGATACAAGGTGACGGCGTCAAGAGTAATATCTTGACGGCGTCAGACATGAAGATTAAAATACCGAAGGTGGTGACGGCGTCAAACGCCTTCATGACGGCGTCAAAGTGGCAAGAATAAAATACCGTGGTCGGTGACGGCGTCACATAGGCCGTCATAAGTAGATCAAGGCCGTCCGAGGAAGTATATGGCGGCGAGGTGACGGCGTCACATGTAACTCTTGACGCCGTCAGCCTACTTTTCCTATATATAGTTTTCTAGTTTTTTCATTAAAAAAAGAGAAGTTTTGGTGAAACCCTAAAGACGAATTTGGTGCCTCTTTTACAGGTTTTTCAAGGGTTCCAAACCCTTGATACCTTGCATTGTAATTGAGATAAGTGTTCTTCTAATTCAATCAATATGTCTATGTGTTGGTTGTTTATCTCTTGTTCTTGTCTCAATTCAATTATGCTAGGCTAGATCTCTCTTGTGTTTGCTTAGATCTAATGAAACCTAGATGTTGATTATGTGTTGATTACTTGTTTATTCTTGTTCTTGGATGAATGATTTATATGTTAGGCTTAAGAAAACTGGCAGATCTCCAAATGGTAACATGCTTGAACGTCTTAAGAAACATGAACCGAGGCGTATTAGGTCTTTATTGGTTGTATTTAATGCATGAGCCACTGTTTACAATCCCTATAGTTGTGCTGGGTCATGGTGTAGGAGGAAATAAGAGCTCATAGGGTTGGGGAGTTATGTATGCCACCCCACGAATGATATTAAGGAATACAATCCGTCATCCATACAAGTATAACAAGTAATTAACATGTAAAAGATATCTAGGGAGTAGTGAAGTCTAAGTAAACACAATTTCTCCAATTACTGCTCACAACCTTAGTATAATTTAGTTTAATTTCATTTTCAGTATTTTATTTTGAATATATCTTAGCTTTGGGTTAGTTGAATAGCAACTAATTCCGCCCACTCCTTCAAAACCCGAGATTTTAATTGCTTTCTAAAAAATATAAAAATACAAAAATAATCATCTCTCACCTTTAGAACTATTAATTAGGTTTTCTAATCCTAGCGACACTATTCCTAAGCTGAACGATCAATCCCCCGGTACTTGTCACTATACTATACTACAACGATCAGGTACACTGCCTGGTGGGGGTTGTAAGCTTCTCGAGATCCCTCGAGATGTAAAGCAAGGTGCGATTCCCACGCATCAATTTCTGAATTAGGTAATGTGATGATACCATTGAGATCATCCAATTGGAGAATTCTCCTCAAGGATGACTCAGTAACATCAATAGTTACCCCATCAACTGTGGCTCTTAGAGCATCCACAGATTCTTGTGTGTCTCCCTGTTCAAGAGTTATGGACTCCACAGTGTTCCAGAACTGTTTGATATGAGAGACATAGATTGTGGGATTAATAGTTAAAGCATACCTTATATGAGTTGTGTTTAGAAAATCCACAATCTGATGAAAAACAGGGCCACTCTTCTCGTTTGACTTTTGTAAGTAGGCCACTTGGTTGTGCTCCTCGACAAATTTTAGAATCGCCATGATATTTGTGAGAAAGAGAATAAAAGTGTTAGTAATCAAGATAAAAAGCAAGCCGTATGATGATCAATTTATACTAATAGGGTTTGAGGAGGTGCGCAATGTGAATTATCTTTAGAAAGAATTATCTTTGGAAAAAGAATAATTTATAATAAGGAAGTAGAGAATTCACAAAAGATTTTACCCTATTAATAAGGAAAGACGGTTATTTTTACAACGGCTAGTAAAAATTGGATTACTGACACAACAGTTGTAACGGCTAGTTCAGCAGTGGAAAAATTACTCTTGCAGTGGTAACTGATGAACTAGCAGTGGTAAAAGTTTCACAAAAATATCAAAGAGCAGTGGTGAATAAAACATGAAAATTTGCTTCTCTTATCATAGTTTTTAGCAAACTACCAGCTATCAACGGATTTGATATGTCTTTACCATGAGCCGTTTGCTTATGGACTAGCCAACTCTTGATCACATGGATGTATGGTGAGTTGATAACCTAGTTTTTGGTAAACTATCAACCATAAACGGATTTGATAAGTCTTTACCAGTAGCCGTTTGCTCTGGACTAGTTGATTCTTATGTGGATTAGACATGGTGAATCAATAACCATTTGTTGTGTGTCTATGATACACACCTTATAACTCCAATGATATGGGTTGTATGCTGCAAACCAAAGTAACTTTCAACTTAACCCATAAAATTAACCCAAAGTAACTTTTTAACCAAGTTACTATTCACAAAAATATCTTCCAAAAGTCAACCCGATAATAACCAAATTTACTCCTCCAACCTACCAAAACAAGTAGGAGTAAATATTCTTCATTAATTAGAATTCGACCTTGACTTTACTTATAAAAGGGGGCTCAAAACTTTTATCTCTCATCAAAAATCTTCTTCAATAACACAAACCCTAAACATCATCATGAGTTGGTTTCCATTAATCTACATCTCTTCTGATGACTCTTCGGATGAGGAAATCAGTTACTATTCAGACTCTGAAGAACTTTCTGCTGGATGGAGTGGATATTTTCCACCAAGTGCTGCAGCTGCTACATCTTCAAGCATGAATCCCAATAAGAAGATATCAGCTGATCCTGCTCCATCTTTAGAGTTTTATTCAAGCTCTTCATCTGATGATGATAATGATCCAACCTTTGATCTTTCCAAGGAGCTTCCAAAGGCCCTCACCACAACATTGACAACTGGAATAAACAACATGAAGTGGCCAGATGTTGAAAAGCTTACTCAAGCACCAAGACCTCCCAAGCAAGTTCTGGGACTTACTTGTCCAAGGAAACAACTCTCTTTTGATGACAAGAGAAAGAAAATTTCCAAGGGCAAGCATCAGTATGAGGGAAAAGGAAAGAAACCTATGGAGTAGGTGTTAGGTTGTAGGTTCATGTCTTATGTTATGGTTTTCTGTTATGGTGATAATGTTTTGTTGATGGTTGTGATGTACTCTTCTTAATGATCAATAAAAGTACTCTTTTCTTCTTGCTATTATCACCAATCTTTCCACTGTTGTATGTTAATTACCACTGTGCTCTTGATAACTCTGCATACAAGTTAGTAGAAAACCATACATACAATACAAACAATATTAGTACCTAAAAAGTGTCCTGCAACACTGAAAAGTATTAGACATCAAAGATTTATGGATTGAGCATTCCAATACCTGTTACCAAGTATTAAAACCTACCCACATCAAGCCCTTTAGTTAATAAATCAGCATAATTGTCATCAGTATGAATTTTGACAACATTAATAAGCTTTTTCTCAAAACAATCTCTAATAAAGTGATGTCTAATTTCAATATGTTTAGTTTTAGTGTGTTGCACAGGATTTTTAATAATGCATATGGTACTACTATTGTCTATATAGATAATGGTGTTCATGAAATTGTACCCATAATCCAATAATTGATTCTGTAGCCAAAGGATCTGAGCACAACAACTAGCAGCTGCAACATATTCTGCTTCAGTGGTTGAAGTAGCAACCATAGTTTGCTTCTTGCACTGCCATGACACCAATCTACATCCAAGAAATTGACATCCTCCAGTAGTTGATCTTCTATCCAAACTTGTACCAGCATAGTCACTATCTGAGTATGTGATCAATTCCATTGGAGAGTCTCTTGGATACCATAATCCTAGATTAGGATAAGTCTTCAAGTACCTAAAAATCTTTTCCACTGCTGTCATATGTGATGTCTTTGGAGCAACTTGAAATTTTGCACAAGCACAAACAGCAAACATAATGTCTGGCCTTGATGAAGTAAGATACATCAAAGAACCAATCATAGATCTGTAAGTGTGAACATCAACATTAGCACCACTAGCATTCTTCAACAATAAGTGAGTGGTCTTGTCAGCAGGGGTATTTGAAGATTTTACATCAGTAAACTTGAACTTCTTAATGATCTCAGCCACATATTTGTCTTGACTGATAAAGATGCCTTCTTTACTCTGTTGTACTTGCAGCCCCAAAAAGAATGTAAGTTCTCCCATAGAACTCATCTGAAATTCATCTTTCATCAGCTTCTCAAACTCTTTGCACATCTCTTGTTTAGTAGACCCAAAGATAATATCATCAACATATACTTGCACAAGTAGGATATCACCCTTGTCTTTCTTGATGAACAAAGTTTGATCAATCTTGCCTCTATGAAACCCATTATTCAACAAATAATTAGCTAAGGTTTCATATCACTTCCTTAGAGCCTGATGTAAGCCATAAAGAGCCTTAACCACTTTATAAACTTTATTTGGGTGTTGAGGATCTTCAAAGCCTAGAGGTTGAGAGACATAAACCTCCTCATCAATAGTTCCATACAGAAAGGCACTCTTAACATCCATTTGATAGACTGTAAAGCCCATAAATGATGCATAGGCTAAAAACAATCTAATAGCCTCAATCCTTGCAACAGGAGCAAACACTTCTTCATAATCAATACCCTCCTCTTGAGTGTATCCTTGAGCAACCAATCTAGCTTTGTTCCTGATTACAATACCTCTTTCATCTTTCTTGTTTCTGAAAACCCATTTAGTACCAATGACCTTCATACCATCAGGCAAGTCACAAAGAACCCAAACCTTTTGAAGTTTAAACTGCAGCAACTCTTCTTGCATAGCTTCAACCCAGCTAGATTCTCCTAGAGCCATATAAACATTCTTAGGCTCCACTTGTGAGAGAAAACAGAAAAACAAACACTCATTCTTCTTGCTGTGTTTCTTGGACTCATACACTTCACTTATGAACCCATGAATATCATCTTTCTTTGTCTGTCTTCTAGTCTTCACACCTGATTGAAGTTCACCAATAACATTATCAAGTGGATGCACTTTGTGAATTGTAGACTGTGATGTGCTAGGAATATCATATATTGTAGGCATGTTTGAGATCTCTACATCATCACTTGGTGATTCCTGAGAAGTATGTTCCACATTTGGGCTTACAGTGGAAACTTCTGGTGTAGCAGTGGGAACTGAGTTACCACTGCTAGTAGGAATATCTTTATTTACATCAAAATTCACACCATCTGCATCACTTGTCTTTTCAGAATCATCAACAAAGTCCCAAAGTGGCATAACAATTTGATCTTCATCATCTTTGCAAACTTCATCTTCATCAATGAACTCTTCTGAATCTTCAAGATCTTTGTCTCCAGTGCTTGAAGTAAGAGGTATATAATTCATTGTATTTGATAATGTTTCAAGATCAAATAGCCAATCTGGTCCTGAACCTGCCATGTTTGCTTTATTTTCAAGAAACTGAACATGCAAGTTCTCTTCAATCTTCTTTGTTCTTAAGTTATAGACTCTAAAAGCCTTGCTAACCATAGAGTATCCAACAAAGAAGCCTTCATCTGACTTTTCTTCAAATTTGCCCAGATGATCAATGGTATTGAGAATGGTAACATGACACCCAAAAGGCCTCATAAACTCCAAAGTAGGAGGTCTTCCTCTGAACAACTCATAAGGTGTCTTGTTCTTTGTTTTGACCACTAAAACCCTATTCTGAATGTAACAAGCAGTGTTAACTGCTTCAGCCCAAAAAGTTACTGGAAGCTTGGAATCAGCTAACATGGTTCTATCAGCCTCAATTAGTGTTCTGTTTCTTCTTTCTGCAACTCCATTTTGTTGAGGAGTTCTTGCAACACTAAATTCTCTTTTAATACCTTTGTCTCTGCAGAAATCATCCATAACTTTATTCTTGAACTCTGTCCCATTGTCACACCTGATGATCTTGATTTTCTTTTCAAATTGATTTTCAACTTGAGTGATGAATGTCTTAAGGATGCCTGTGGTTTCATCCTTAGTACTCAAAAAGAAAACCCATGTGAATCTACTGAAATCATCAGTCACAACTAGACAATACTTCTTCAAATTTATGCTGCTCACAGAGGTAGGACCAAACAAGTCCATATGGAGCATAAAGAGTGGATGATTGATTGAATTGAATGCCTTGGACTTGCATGAAGCTCTGTGTTGCTTTCCTTTGAGACAGGCAACACAAGTTTGGTCATTTTCAAATCTTTTCTCTGGTAGACCTCTGACAAGTCCATCTTTCACAATCTTGTTGATGGTCTTGAAGTTAACATGACCCAATCTTCTATGCCAAAGCATTGATTCATCCAAAGTGGCTTTAGCAAGCAAGCAAGTAACATCATTATTAGCCACTATGTTCTGCATGTCAATGCTATACAGATTTCCTTTTCTAGGGATTTTAAGCAAAATGTCACTTTCATCAGGAAGCTTATAATCCTTAGATAAGATATAGCATTCATCTTCTATGAATAGAACTCTATGCTTCTTGTCACACATCTGTGACACACTAAAGAGGTTGTACTTGAGTTCTTTCACATACTGCACATCTTCAAAGTCAATGTTTCCAGCCTTGATTGTTCCTTTGCCAGAAACTTTGCCACCAATTCCTCCTCCAAAGCTGACAAATTATCCATCATAAGGTTGAAAGTCTGAAAGATAGGACTTATTGCCAGTCATGTGCCTGGAACATCCACTGTCTGAGTATCCTTGATCATTAGTAGTCTTTGAATGTCCCTGCACACAAAATAAAGGAATTAGTTCCTTTCGGGGACCCAAGCCACAAATGACTTGGATCTGCCTCGTGTATCAATATAATTATATCTATCAAAGGTCATTGATACACCATTGGGATTGTTTGAGGTGATGGTTCCTTTTGGTTTCCATTCCCAACGAGCTGAGGCCTTAACAGCTTTTCCCATATTTACCCTTTTCTTGTTAACAGACCCACCAGTTGTAACCTTTGGCCTTGCAGTGGTAACTGCTGGCTTAGCAGTGGAAACTGCTGGCTTAGAAATTTTAGGTACCCACTTCTGATTATTGTTAACTTTCTTTTCAAAATTGGTCTTTTTCCCTGTTTGAGTAGATTTAACAAAATTAGTAACAGGGGGCTTAGGGTAAACTGTTTTTATTTCTGGCAGTGGCAACTGCTGGTCTAGCAGTGGAAACTGCTGGTCTAGCAGTGGAAATTGGTTTAATGCCAGAATGAAGCAAAACAGACCTGGGAATCATCTTGCTAAGTGGATTTGGGTGAGTTAAGTTATTAGCATTTTGTCCATTCACCCTAGTATTCCCAAAAACTTCCCTTCTTCCCAAGTGGTAGTTACAGCTATAAGCTAAATGGTCAAAGCTACCACATATATGACAGGGTTTGTTATTGAACACAAAGTCACTACCAAATTGCCTAGATTTAACATGATTCCAACTTCTCATATTACCCCTAGGAGTTGGTGACCTACTTCTGTACATCTCTGCATATCTAGTAGTGGGCCTAGTGAAATTAGGTTGTGACCTAGGCTTCTCTTTGACAACATCAGGAATACTTCTTTTAACTTCCACTTTAACATTCTCAGGAACACTAGGTTTAGACTCAACATTCAAATTTTCATCTTTAAGAGATGAGTCACTTGCACTATCAAATACATCTACCTCAACCTGAACCTTTTCAATTTCAACTGGTTTAACAAACTTTGGTCCATAGGTCATAGTTGGTTCCTGGAATTATTCTAATCCTGTGTGAGCTAAGTCAATGCCAGGAGGTGATGGAACACCTCTTAGAGGTGGTGGAACTGTTTTGTATCCAACTCCTGATTTGGCTTTGTTCACAACTTGGGCTTCCCAAATCTTGTCAATACACTTGGATTGGTGATCCAGTGTTTGTTTAGTTATCATTACATTCTCACTAGCTATTTTAACCTTTTCTAGTTCTTCTCTAAGAGCTTTATTAACAGCAACATGATAATCTAAGTCTCTTCTCAATACTGCAATATCGTCATTGAACTTAGATTCATTTGCCCTATAATGCTCTAATTGAGTTTCTAAAACTCCTAGGCCTCTTTTATGATTAGATAAGTTATAGTTAGTATGAGTTAACTCTATGAGTTGTTCATCATATTGTGCTTTAATTATCTCATACTTTTTTAAGGCCTTACAAGATTTAGAACAAGCATTATTAGTTTGTACCTCAGAGTCAGAAAAAGCCATTAGTGCAAGCTCTGTAGCAACCATTGCAGACTCTGAATCATCTTCCTCTTCCTTAGTCATAAAGCTCCAATCAAAGCTCACTCCATCAATGGCCAATAGCCCCTTTGGCTCATCAGTAGTAGGTTCCTTCTTCTTGTCCTGCTTATACCAAGTTGACCTGTTGTCAGACTTTCTTGGCTTCCTACATTCCCTGGCAAAGTGCCCCTTCTTATGACAATTGTAGCACTCCACCTTCTTTTTGTCAAAACCTACTGTTTCATTGCCACTGATGTTGATCTTTCTTCCAGTCTTCTTCCAAAACTTCTTTGTCCTTAAGCTTAGTAATGCCACTTGCCATTTAACGTCCATCTCCTCCATATCATCTTCATCAATTTGATCCAAATCCTCATGATTGAGAATTGAACCACCCATTTGACTTGATATAAAGGCATAAAAAGTAGTATCACTAAGTCCTGAAATCTGTCTCTTTGAGCTACCGGTGGAAACACTTCCACTACCAGTGGAAACAACAATGTTCGCACTGTCATCATCACTATCACTTTCTTCATCTGAACTATCATCAATAGATGATGATATGAGTGCTACACTTCCTGAACTTGAACTTATTTTACCAGCTTTCTTTAATCTTTGTTCAATAACCTTGAAGTTATTGTACAAGTCATTAAGTTTCATGGTCTCCAATTCTGGCTTATCTTCCCACACAGCAACATTGGTTCCAAACTCAGAGGGTAAGCTTCTTAAGAACTTTAGATTGAGGTCTTCCCTTTCCACCTCAATTCCAAAAACAGTGAGTTGAGTAACAATCTTTTGTAGCCTTGTGAAGATGCTATCAAGAGATTCATTACTTGATGAACCAAAGTTTTCATAAGTCTGCTTCAGCAAGGTCTTTTGAGTCTTCTTGGTGGAATCATTACCACCAAAAACTTCACAGATCTCATCAAAAAGAGTCTTTGCAGTCTTGTACTTGCTGAAAGCAAGAACTTGGTCTCTGGGAAGTGTCATCAGCAACAAACCTCTGGCCTTCAGATCATTCTTCAGCTGTAATCTTTCCTCATTAGTAACAGGTCCAGTGTTGACCTTAATTACTTCCTTGCCACCAACCATCTCTGAAGTAGAGCTTGGTTTGAAAGAATTTCCAACCATAATGATTTCCCAGAGTGTGTAGTCTTGGACCATAAAGAATTGTTTGATCATTAGCCTCCACATCTCAAAGTCATTCAACTTAAGCTTTGGAAGCTTAGCAGCAATGTTTGAGTTACTCGTTTCTGTCTCCATTGATTCTTCTGACTGAACTAGAGTTTTCTAAATCAAAGTATCAAAGCCTGTCTCTGATACCACTTGATGGATTTAAACACCTTGAACTTGTGTTAGATTGATACTTTGAGTTATATCACTAAGTATGCGGAATCTACTTAGTAACACTTAGAAGTTTGATTGTGAGTAAGACAGTTGTTTATGAATAAGAACAATGTATGTAAACAAACTATTAGTCCAATATTATTAATGATAATAATACGAGTGATCTTGATATCACTAGGGTTACACCTTGAAGCTCTAGAAAACATATATGAGTTATATCTCAACTGATAACCTAGGATCTCCTTTTATAGTACAAGGAGTCCTCTTCTACAAGATAAGTATAATGCTAATAGAATAAGATATACACAAGATCTATTCTATATTTATCTAGACGCGTTTCCCCAACAGTTATCTAATAAGCAGTGGTAATATATGTTCTTGCAGTGGTAATGAGTTTCCACTGCAAGTACAATCTTCTGCAGTTGTAACATCTTCACTTAGCCATGGTAACTGTTAGTATAATTCCCAACACCGCCCTTCTAATTACCACAATTATAGGTATTTTAGTACAATCAAAAGGGTTTCTAGAAGGTGTCAGGTCTTGTCAGAGGGTGTCAGGAGCGAAGAAACACAGATATGGACATGTGGCAGGTTATCATTGGTGTGAACGCGTCACACAATTCAATCCAAAGGCTTAAAATGATTAGGCAATCATGAGGAGATGATCAAAGGCTCAGATTGGCATTGAAGAAGCACATATCACACGGATTGCCAAGCTGGCAATCCGTGAGCACTCTTTCTAGAATCCTTTGTTGGATCGATGTACTCTGATCAAACTACTTTGTAGCTTGTAAGGGTTTAACAATATTGAGTAAACTCAACACTATTAATATTGAAACACTGTTTAACCTTGTAAAGTATGCGGAATCTACTAACACAAAGCTTAAGAAGAACTTTTATATTAACCAAACTTTGAACCTGCTTTGTTACACAGATTCACTAACAATCCCTAACTATTTATCGACTTTAAATGACTCTAAAACTTATATAACTTCTATCGACTAATACTCCTTAAGGCTCTTTATATAGATAACCTTAAGTCGGTTTACAACATATAATCCTTGAACGACAAGTCATTATCCCTAACTAATTCTAGAATATTCGTTCAATATTACACATTAATCCTTAGCTAATATTGCACATAAGTCCTTGTTTCCTTCGAAGTACTTTAAGCATTCTTCAGTAACAGCAGTACTTTGACTTTTACCTTCAGCAGTACTTTGACTTTATTCTTCATGCAGCAGTACTTTGACATACAGAAGTACTTTGATATTTTATATCCCAACAATCCTCCCCTAACTTGAACTCCACTTGCTTGATTTCAAGTTTCTTTGTTATCTTTAATCTTCAAATCTTTAATCATTCAGAAAGATTGTTTCTTTATTTCTTTGTCTTCTATCTGTCGTGTGTCAAAGTACTCTTCATCAGCATCTTGTCATTCAATAGATCTTCTCAACAACTCAGTAACATTTTGGTACAGTGATCATCAAATCTTAAAAGTTTCATACTATTCTCATCACTTCCAGGTGTGTTAACTCCTGTGAGAGGTGAATCATTGAAAATTATGATTTTTAGCAAATCATCAGCTATCAACGGATTTGATTAGTCTTTACCAATAGCCGTTTGCTATGGACTAGCCAACACTTGATCACTTGGAGTATGGTGAGTTGATAACCATATAGTTTTTGGTAAACTATCAACCATAAACGGATTTGATTATCACATCAGAGCTGTACCCTCATGATGAGTCAAACTCTTTCTTGTTTGTTAAACATGGTGAGTTGATTACCATTTGTTGTGCAGTATAAATACTAACACCATGTGTTTCTTTTCAAATCCTTTTACTTTTCTTTTAAACATCAAAACATTTTACTTTTATTTTAAAGAACTTATACTGGTTTTTAACAGCAAGCAGTACTTTGTTAAAGTACTATTTGTCTTTGCAGTACATTGAAAAATACTTATTTTACAAAACAAATCATACCAGTATTATGCAATATTACTCTTCAGACTTGACCCATCTGATAAATAACTTGATAACATCCAAAGCTACTTCAGATTCATCTTCAAGTTCAATTCCATGATCCAGCATTTTGAGCATAATTTCTCTAATCAATGGATATCTTCTCTCAGCCAGCATATGAATCATGGTACCATCTTCCATCTCTAATGTATGAACTCCTGATGATTCAAAGAATCTCCATCTTGTGATTTCCCAATTCTCTTGATCATTCCACAGAGGATCAACACTTGTTTCTTCAGTTTCCCAGATGGTAATTAAATCTCCAAGCAAAATTAATCCCACTCCTGAAGCTTCAATCTCTGCATAGTATGTCTGCACTTGCACATATAAGTCATACAGATATGCCCTTGTAATACAATGCAACACATCCCATAACATATTGAATGTTGTGAAGCTTTCATCTTCTCTGTTGATCATAAAATAATCCCCTTCTTTTGATTCTACCACAGAGAATGAGATTATTTTGGACTTCTTTCCAGAGTCTTCAATCTTCTTATTCTCAAAGTCTACAACTCTAAAATAGTTTCTAAGTTCATCAACTATGTCTTCATGAATCATCTTCAATCTTTTTGACAGTTGATCATCTTGAACAACTTTCTTCCTTTTCAATCTTCTTTCCTCAGCTTGTTCCTTTCTGATATCTTCTAATTTCTTCTTTCTATCAACTTCCATGGGCACAAAGTTTTCTACTTCTTTTCTGATATCTTCTTGTACTTTATCCCACAGAGCTTTCACTTCTGGATGCCTCATTCTATGTAAATTCTTGTATCCTCTTTTTCTTAAGAAACTTATCATCCAGTTCCTCTCCTGAGCAATAGTCATTGGCTTCTTTGTAATTGGCCTACTAACTTCTGCCAAATACTTAGCATCATACTCAGCTTGTTGCTTTCTAGCAAGCTCTAAATCCTCTACAATCTCTAATTCTCTAATCTGAGCAATAGAAAATTTCTTCTTTTTCTTCTTAACATCTTTCTGAACCTTGATCCCTTTCCCATTATCTTTTGGATCTAGCTCTTCTGATTCAGAAGTACTTTCAACATCTTTTTGTGCAGGCTCAGAAATATGTATTCCTCCAGTAGGTTTCCTCAAATTCATCATAACTTGAGCAATTGTTTCATCATCACTTGCAGTATGTACTCTTACTTCTTCTTGCTGTACAAAAGTAGAAGGACCAGCTTCATCTTCATAATTTATTGTAGAAGTAGAAGGTCCAGCTGCAGTGACTCCTCTTTCATCAATATTCCTAGAAGAAGTACCTTGCTCAACAGTACCTTGTAGACTTATGTTTTCTGCAGCAGTACTTTGAACACCAGTACTTTGAATATTCTGTGCATCCACATCTTGCTTAACAATTTCTTGCTCATCATCATCTTGCTCAGTACCTTTTTCTTGTGCAATATTCACATCCTCTTGTGCAATATTCATATCTTCTTCAATATAGCTTTCTGATACAAAAGTCTTTGGACTTTCTGGATATTTCCACAAATGAGCATCTTCTGAATATTTAACCTCTTTATCATCTTTATCCAAATTCTCATCTTGATTCCTCCCCAATTTGGTAAAGGATGACTTCCTATGCTTCCTCTTGGATTTAGAAGACTTCTTTGAAGATTTTGACTTTGGCTTTTGAGACTGCTTCTTTTCTTTCACATAAAGCCTAAAATTCTGAACAAGAGGCCAAACAAATTTCTTCAGCCTTCTGAACTTCTGTCTTAGCTTCTTGATTTCTGCAGCCTGAGCATTAACAATTGTCTTCATCTTCTCCAATTCCTTAGTCAAATCAGAATAACTCATAGCACCTTCAATTCCCTCATCTCCTCCAGGTGTTTGAAACCCACCTGTGGAAGTATAATCATTGGGAGTAGGTACATGTGTATCCTATGAAGCAGTACCTTTAGAAGAAGTACTTTGTGGAGAAGTACCTTGAGCAAAAACAGATTTATCCAAAGAAGCTGACACTGAGGGAGTCCTTTCACTTGAAACACCATGCTGAGGAGAAACAATAGGTGGTGTAGGGGTATGTACTGAGGCAGAATGCTCAGCAGAGTCAGGTTGATCATCATTATTAGAATGTGCAGAACCACTATTGTTTTCGTCATCCCTAACAGCTTGAGCTACCTCTAACATATAAGCATTTAGAGGTGTATTCCTACCCGAAAAATTTACTCCCTTGTGAGACATAAAAGTGAATACTTTAGGTGGCATCCTAATGGTAGGTACATAATCCTGAGGTTTGGGTATCCCATCTAATGGATTCTCTAACAGTAATTGAACAAATCTAGGATACATTAGAAAAGGTTTGCCAGCCTGAATATGAGTAAGCATACCTTCAAGGATCATATATGAGAAATTGAAAGGTTGATTTGTAATAAGACCAACAAAGGCAGAAGCTATGGAATGGCTAAACTGATCCCAAGCAGTACTCTTTGGACTCAAACAATGAAGCAAAACATGTATAAGAAATTTCCAATGAGGACTAACCATAGCTTTTTGAAAGGTAAGCTTATTCAAAGGTCCTTCATACCCAATGTCTCTGAGTGTGTTCCAAATCTCTTGTTTACCAAACAAAACAGAACCTCCTTCATCATCAAATAACAGAGCCTCTTTGATAGATGCTTCTGTGACACAAATAGCTCTCCCAGCAACTGTAGCAGTAATAATATCCTCTCCATCTTTAACCTGTGACCTTGTTGTATCCCAAAACGCTTGTATCCAAGGTCCAATAATCTCTGGGTTGACTAGGATTGAATAACAGATGTTGGTTCCAGTGAGAAAGTCAATAATTCCATGAAAGTCAAGGTTATCTTGGGTTTTCTCAAGGTTTGCTATCATGTTATGTTTGGTGTTGGTGCGTCGATTTGCCATGGTGATTAGGTTTTGAGAGAGAAAAGTTATGATCGGTGAATAATAGGATTGAGTTTAAGTAACAAGAAAGATGAATAAGGGTGAATAAAAAGAAAAGATATGAGATATATAAGGATAAGATACAAAAAATCACGGTTAATTAATAATTTTACCGTTATTTTTTGAAGTGATTATCCCCATATCTTTCAAAAGTTTGTTAGCCGCAAATCTGACCGTTGGAACAGTATCTGACACGTCAGCATACCCTTAATAGCACCAAACAGTACGTTCCATAAAATATGGAGCAGTACCTTCCGTTATAAACTCACACAGTATGTTGACCAAAGTACTTTCCCAAAAAAAATCTTGAATGTTGACTATTTGACTAAAATATCTTTGAAAGTCAACACTAATTAATGACTATCTCCCCAAATTAAATCCCAAAGCTACCATGGTAAGTAAACATCAATACACTTCATTAAATGCCCATTTACCTTTACTTTGCTTATAAAAGCAACTATACCAACAACAAATTGTAATCACCTTTTCCTTCTTTAGCAGAACACAAAAACAAGTAAGCACAATGAGTCACATTCCAGTTGTTAACATCTCTTCAGACTCAGATGGCACCACAGATTCAGAGATAAGTTACTACTCTGATTCTGAGTTTGAAGATCCATGATGGTTAGATTATTTCCCTCCCCATGTACAATGGATGGGACTCCATGAATCTTCCTCATCAATAAGTGCTGCCAACTCTACCATAACTGATGCAGCTAGTACTACCAACAAAAAGCCCAAGAAGAAGAAATCTGTCCCTGGTTCATCTCTGGCTAATGAGCTTCCACATGATTTGACTCAAGCCCTGGAATCAGTAATACAGAACATGAAGTGGCCTGTTCCAAGAAAAGAGAGACCTCCCAAACAAGTTCTTGGCTTGGCTTGCCCAAGAAAGCAAGCTTCTTTTGATGACAAGAGAAAAACTACTCAAAAGGGAAAGCATAACTATGAGGGCAAGGGAAAAAGGCCTATGGAGTAGGTGTGTGAAGCTTGGTAGTAGGTGGTGATAGATGTTGGTTTGATTAGTCTTGTGTTGTCTGTGTATGTGTCAGTAGCTTGGTAACAACAATGATGATGTAGAAACTTTCTGAATGGTTGTTGTAAGAACTTTGCTGAATGATGAATAATATCTTTTTCTTTTGAATGATACATGTAGCCTCCCCTCAAATAATGACTAACTAATAACTACTAATGCCTCCCCTCAAAAATAGCTTACATATTAATCATGCCAATACTCACAACTAAAAAGGTTAGGGTGTGTTTGATTACCACTTAATGGAATGATTAAGTGCTGAATGTCAAAAACTTAATCGGACGGATGTTTGATTAAAAAAAATTAGCGCTGAATGATAAGTAAATGCGCTGAGCGATTTTGACAATGAAACATGCAAAATTATTAAGTGAGCATGTGGTCTTCTGCAAATTCCCCAAATACCCACCACCCACGTCACCTTGGCCTTTAAAAAAATTCACGTTACTTTATTAACACATGGTCTTTCTATAGTTCTATTCCATTTATTCATATGTTGAACATTGAATTAGTACAAGTATTCGATCATATATATTCGTCGTTGGTTAGATTTTACAAAGTTAATTGTGTATAATGGTCTCTCGCTTATCCGATTAATTCATGAATTTCGAGTCTGTTAGCATATAAATATAAATCGATTTATATTGTTTTATATATTCGTAATTTATATTGTTTTATGATCTTTCGATAAGACTATTTACATTTTTTTTGTTTATTCCAACATTACTTTCTTTATATTATATTTTTATTCCAGTTAATAACTTTTTTTATCAAATGGTATATTTTGTTCAATGCAAAATCAGACATAAGGTTAAATTGGTAATTTCAGGCAACTCGGATTGCTCATTCAGAACAAATATCAAATAACTATTTTCATTCAGAATCAGGTTCACTCAGCATCTTAGAATCATTCAGCAGCTTTGATTCATTCAGCGCTAAATCATATTTTTTTATCAAACAGCCCCTAAATCTTGAAACATCAAAGCCCTTTGTGAGTAGATCTGCAACATTATCATCAGTATGAACTTTAACCACATTGATAAGCCTGTGTTCATAGCAATCTCTTATAAAGTGATGTCTAATCTGAATGTGCTTGGTCTTGGAATGATACACTGGATTCTTGACAATACAGATAGTACTCTCATTATCAATGTTGATAGGAGTATTCTTGAAATTAAATCCATAATCCAAAAGCTGATTCTGTAACCAAAGTAATTGTGCACAACAACTTGCAGCAGCTACATACTCTGCTTCAGTAGAAGAAGTTGCTGCAATTGTTTGCTTCTTACATTGCCATGACACTAACCTGCTTCCAAGGTACTGGCATCCTCCAGTTGTGGATCTTCTGTCATAGTTATCTCCAGCATAATCACTGTCTGAAAAAGTTTGGAGATGGAAAGGTGAATCTCTAGGATACCATAAGCCTAACTTAGGTTTTTGCCTAAGATACCTGAAAATTCTTTTGACAACATTCAAGTGGGATACCTTTGGATGAACTTGATGTCTTGCACATAAACATACAGCAAAAGTAATATCAGGTCTTGATGCAGTTAAATACATGAGACATCCAATCATAGACCTGTATAGTGTGACATCAACATCTTCTCCTTCTTCATCTTTTCCTAAAGATTTGTTAGTCTCCACTGGTGTAGATGTAGGCCTAACAGTTGTGAAATTGAATCTCTTAAGAATATCTGCAACATACTTATCTTGACAAATATATATTCCACTGCTTGACTGTTGCACTTGAAGTCCCAAGAAGAATGTTAATTCTCCCATTGAACTCATCTGAAACTCCTTCTGCATAAGATCTTCAAATTCATTCACCATAGATTTCTTAGTAGCACCAAAAATAATATCATCTACATACACTTGGACAAGCATTATATCCTTCTTATCTCTCTTGATAAACAAAGTCTTATCAATAGCTCCTCTCCTATAACCATGTTGTAGTAGAAAATTGGAAAGTCTTTCATACCATGCTCTTGGAGCTTGATGAAGGCCATAAAGAGCCTTGATTACCTTGTAGACTTTGTTTGGGTGTGCAGGGTCTTCAAAACCAGGAGGTTGTTTGACATAAACTTCTTCTGTAATTTTGCCATATAGAAAAGCACTTTTAACATCCATTTGATATACAGGAAATCCCATATAGGATGCAAAAGCCAAAAATAGCCTGATGGCTTCAAGCCTTGCCACAGGAGCAAAAACTTCATCATAGTCTACTCCTTCTTCCAGTCTATATCCTTGAGCCACTAACCTTGCCTTGTTCTTGATAAAATTCCCTCTTTCATCTCTTTTTACCCTGAAGACCCATTTAGTTCCAATCAGTTTCTTTCCATCAGGTAAATCACATAATACCCAAACTTCTTGAAGTTTAAACTGTAAGAGTTCTTCTTGAATAGCTTCCACCCAACTTTCCTTGGCTAATGCTTGTTTGATATTCTTGGGCTCTTCCTGAGATAGAAAACAAGCAAATAAACACAACTTCTGATCCTTGTGATTCACCCTGTTTTGCTTGTAGATAAAACTAAGTAAAGAAGTATGTTGTTGAGACATATTCTTAGCCTTAGTCCTTGTGAGCACCCCTGAAGCTGAGGGTCCAATTATGTTGGTAACAGGATGAGTTTTGTGAATTGTGAGAGTAGGAGTTGGTGAAACTTCAAGATTATCTTCCAAATTAGTTAAATCAGGATCTTCATTAGAATTTGAGAAAATGCCTTCTTGATCCAATTCATCATCAGTATCTTCTAAAGTGATCTTGTTTGAATCATCAGTATCTTCTAAGTCAGGCATATTAGAATCATTAACAGCATCAATATTTATCCAATTTGAAGTATCTAAAGGTTGAAAAGTACTTTCAAATGGATTAGCAGTACTTTGGGGTAAAGTATTGGCTGTTGCTTTTGCCTTCTTCTTTTCTACTTCATAAGCTCTCCTTTGTTCATCTTCATAAGACTTAGCCATTGTTTCTTGAAAAAACATCCTAGAAAGTTCATCTTGAATGGCTTGATCTTCATCAAATACTAGGATTTGTGGTGGAACAGTACTTTGAGGATCAACAGTACTTTTAGGTTTAGCAGTACCTTGAGGCTCAGAAGTACCTTTCTTTTCTTCATTGGCATTATCATTTGGCTCATCTTCAGATCTTAAACTAACATCATGAACAATGTACTATGCTTCTTCTTCAGTGGGAGCTTCTTGATTTTCTTCCCTTACAGGTACATAATTCATTGATGAAGACATTAAATCAAGATCAAACATCCAATCAGGACCTTTACCTTTAGAATTTTCTTGTTCTTCCAGAAAATCAACATGAAGACATTCTTGAACCTTTTTGGTAGCCCTGTTGTACACTCTGAATCCTTTGCTATTTGTACAATATCCCAATAAATATCCTTCATCTGACTTCCCATCAAATTTGCCCAAATTATCAGCAGTGTTTAAGATGGTTAGGGGACATCCAAAAGGTTTCATAAACTTGATGCTTGGCTTCTTTCCCATGAGTAACTCATAAGGTGTCTTCATTTGAGGTTTAGTCACTGATACTCTATTCAACACATAACAAGCAGCACTTACAGCCTCAGCCCAGAATGGAACAGGTAATTGAGAGTCTGCAAGTATTGTCCTTGCTGCTTCTATAAGAGTTCTATTCTTTCTTTCTGCAACTCCATTTTGCTGAGGAGTTCTTGCAATACTGAACTCTCTTTTAATTCCTTTCTTGGCACAAAATTCATCCATTAGCTGATTCTTGAACTCAGTCCCATTATCACATCTAATGCCTCTAACCTTGAGTCTTAACTGATTTTCAAGTGCTATTATTAGATCATGAATAGCATCAAAAGTTTCATCTTTAAAGCATAAGAAAAAGACCCAACTAAATCTGCTGCAGTCATCTGTTACAACCAAGCAGTACTTCTTCTTGTTCAGACTAACAACGGAAACAGGTCCAAACAGATCCATGTGCAGCAATTCCAAAGGCTCTCTAATAGTTTTCTCATCAATCTTCTTACAAGAAGCCTTGTGCTGTTTACCCTTCTTACAAGCAAGACATGAGTGATCATTCTTGAATGTTTTAGAAGGTAAACCTCTAACTAAATTACCTCTGACTAGCTTATTGATGTTCTTAAAATTGACATGCCCCAATCTTCTGTGCCATTGATGTGCTTCTTCCATAGTTGCTCTTGCAATCAAACATGTTGCTCTTTCAACAGAGTTTACATTCTTTAAGTCTATGCTGTACACATCATTAGTTCTTGGTGCTCTCAGCAACACCAAGTTTCTATCTTCTAACTTGAAATCAGGAGAAAGTATCAGACATTCTGTGTCAAAGAATAACACAGGGTACTTCTTATCACAAATTTGAGAGACTGACAAAAGATTGAATTTGAGCTCCTTCACATATCTAACATCTTCAAAATCAATGTTTCCTGCCTTGAAAGTTCCTTTGCCAGTTATTCTTCCTCCATCAGGATCATTCCCAAATGCAACTTTTCCTCCAAAATAAGCTTTAAAATCTGACAAGAGCTCCTTTTCTCCTGTCATACTGCCAGAGCAACCACTATCTACTATAAGATGATCTTTAAGCTCCTCCTCTGGGTTGCCCTGCATTCACATGAAAAAGGTTAGTTATTTTTAGGAACCCAAGCCATTACTGACTTGTGTTCCCCTTGTGGAGTGACATACTCAAAATTTTTGAGTATGTAATCACCACTGTCTTTGAAAGCATGATCAAGAATTAAGGTTTTGGTTTCCAAAACTGTTGGTTTATCATGATCAATTTTCCCTTTTTCACTCTTAACCTCTGAAAGTACTGGTTCTACCCCAGCAGTACTTTCTTTCTTAACCCATTTAGTTGTAACTTTAGGAATTGGGTTCTTGGTTCTAGCATCTTTTCCTGTGTTGTAAGGCCTTCTAGGTTTATAGTGATTGAACCTCCTAGGTCTTACACTTGTGTGTTTGCTAGAAGCATCTTGGTTAGGGAACTTTCTATCAGTACTTTGTGAAGGTACTGAGGGTTTGGAGTATGACCTTTTCTGATGAGGGTACCCATAGTCTTTTGAGAAATTACTATGGTTAACCCTATTTGTGTAATTCCAAACTGGCTTGTTCTCCCTATGACTTGGTTGTGCAGTTATGGTCTTTGGATATTTACTTAAGTATTCTGAATGATAATCACAGTCTTTAATCAAATGATGAGGACTATAACAAACATAACAGACCTTTGGACCAATATCCCCAAATCCCCTTCCATAAGATTTTCTAAAATTAGCAGTATTTTGAAAGAATTTTCTTTGAGGTACTGCTGAGTGATCAGCAGTAATTCGAAAAGTGTTTGGAGGTACTGCTTGTTTTGAAAACTTGTTCTCTTCAACCTTAGGTGCTTCAACAGACTTTTCTAAAGTTTCAGGGTTAGATTTACTTTTAAGCTTTTCCCTAAACTCTAGATTATCTACACCATAACAGTCAACATCTTTTCTAGGTGGTTGAAAGCTACCTGGGGGGGGTGAGGAACTGCATTATATCCCATTTCTTTCTTAAATACAGGAGGTGTTGGACTAGGGTATTCCTCATCACTAGAAGTGTTTTCATCTAGACTTATGAACTCTTCATCACTAGTGGAGGTATCTACTGTAAGATTTAGTTCCTTGCCCTTAAATGGAATGCCTTCATTGTTATCATTATCATAACCTAGGCCTATTTTAATATTAGATGTTCTTTGCTTTTCAACAAATTGAACATGTAACACACCTGCCTCATTCCACACAGCAAGTTTTTCTAACAACTTATCCCTTTCAGCAGTCACTTTCTCTAGTTCAGATACCTTACATATCACCTAACTTAACTAGGTAATCTTGGTGTTTATATGTTTCAGCCCATGCTACTTCATTATTTTCATGTGTAATGATTTTGGCCTCCATTGACTCTAAAGTCAATTGATAACCAGTTATCTCAGCCCTAGCTTTTTGAAATTTATCTCTTTCAGCTACATATTCACTAAGTAACTTTTGATATATATCATTGCACTTAGAGCATAACTCAGAGTTAGTGGATGAACTTGGTGAAGCAGCTACCATAGCAAGCTGAACAGGTGCTTCTTCAAACTCCATGCTCCAATCAAAGCTCCCTAGACCATCTCTTGACTCCAAAGCAGCATATCCAGGCTCTTCATCAAATGCAGTGCTCCAGTCTTCCAATGCAACCATTGAATAGGTTACAGGTTCATCATCAAACTCATTGGACCAATCAATTTCTGACAGATTCTCTTGAGCAACCAAAGCTTTTGGTTTTGGTTCAGTAATTGGAATCTCTTTTCTTTCAGGCTTGGGTGGTTCAATCATCTTGTTTGCTTGAAACTTTGCAAATTTGCATTCCCTTGCAAAGTGACCAGTCCTTAGACAGTTGAAGCATTCAATCTTGGACTTATCAAATGTTATTCCCTGTTTAGCTCTGAAATTGATGCCTTTTCCTGTCTTATTCACATACTTCTTGATCCTTGTAGTGAGCATTGCAACTTGCCATCTGATATCAATTTCTTCCAAAGCATCATCATCTATTTGCAATACATCTTCTTGATAGGTGACAGGTAGAGATGCTTGTTGAGCAAAGAATGAACATAGAACTTCATCTGAGGTGGGGGTAAGTGATTGTGATGAATTGGTGGTGACCATTGTTGTACATGGAACCTGTGTTTCAGTCACAGTACTTTGAACAGGATAAGCAGTACCTTTGTTGGAAGTACTACTTCTGTTTTCAGAAGAGACAAAAGCAATGTTTTGGGGTTTCTGATGTGTGCTTGAGCCTGTAGTGCCATTCATCTCATGCTCATACACCTTCAGATTGTTGTAGAGATCATCAAAGTCCATAGTATCCAGCCCTGGTTGTCCTCTGATCATAGTAGCAACTACATGCCATGCTGATGGCAAACTTCTCAAGAACTTCAAATTAGCATCTTCAACTGATGCCTCAGCATCATATAGTTCTAGCATACTCAGAAGATGTTGGAATCTTTCATAAGCAGAATCAAGACCTTCTCTTTCACCAACAGTGAAAGTTTCAAATTGTTGCTTCAGCAAATTCCTATGCATCTTCTTGGAAGCATCATTACCTCCAAACTTCTTCTTTATTGCAGCCCATAGTTGTTTGGCATCCTTGGCATCATGAAACTTTAATAAGTAACCATCAGGAATAGCAGAAAGCAGTATGTTGAGAGCTTTGTCTTGATTTCTTTTGGTAGCAGCAGGTACAGTAAGTTTAGGTGGTGTTGGTTGTCCAGGTACCTCTACTGGTTCATCAATTTGCATGTTACCATTGACAATCACATCCCACAGTGCATGGTCTGTGATGGCAATGTACTGCCTCATCTTCATGGCCCATAAGTTATATTCTCCCTTCTTAACAATAGGGATTCTAACAGCAGTGATTGAGGGAGCAGGTGCAGCTTCTATCGACATCTTGAAGGGTTTATAGTGAAATCGGTTTAAAGGTTTGTCTTCTTAATCAGAGTTTCCAACACAAGCTCTGATACCACTTGTTGGATCGATGTACTCTGATCAAACTACTTTGTAGCTTGTAAGGGTTTAACAATATTGAGTAAACTCAACACTATTAATATTGAAACATTGTTTAACCTTGTAAAGTATGCGGAATCTACTAACACAAAGCTTAAGAAGAACTTTTATATTAACCAAACTTTGAACCTGCTTTGTTACACAGATTCACTAACAATCCCTAACTATTTATCGACTTTAAATGACTCTAAAACTTATATAACTTCTATCGACTAATACTCCTTAAGGCTCTTTATATAGATAACCTTAAGTCGGTTTACAACATATAATCCTTGAACGACAAGTCATTATCCCTAACTAATTCTCGAATATTCGTTCAATATTACACATTAATCCTTAGCTAATATTGCACATAAGTCCTTGTTTCCTTCGAAGTACTTTAAGCATTCTTCAGTAACAGCAGTACTTTGACTTTTACCTTCAGCAGTACTTTGACTTTATTCTTCATGCAGCAGTACTTTGACATACAGAAGTACTTTGATATTTTATATCCCAACATCCTCTCTCTTGTAGTATAAATAGAAGCTTAGGATCAGTGTAATGGGTGTAGAGTGATAGATTAGCGAAGCTCTGCCAAATTTCTTTCATGTAATAGAATAATTTAGTTGTAATTTTTATCTTTAATGAAAACATTTTAGTTTTGTTAATCTCCGCTTGTTGTTGTTTGTTGATTTGGATTTAGCTTAAATATCTTTAAACATTCAGCTTTTAATTCAGTTGTTCAACATTTCAAATTAGTTTAAATTCAATTCAGCTTTCCTTATTGTTCAGGTTACTTCTAAAACAGAAAATAGAAAAATATATAAAAATAGTTTGTGTTTTAAGATCAGCTTTCAATTAAGCTAGTGTGTAGTATATAGACTCTCATTTTAGCTTTCATAGCTCTTGTGAGGTTGTAATTTCAGTTTCATTGATCTAAAGTGCAAATAGTCAACAGAAAGTCAAATTGACTTGGTTTATTGGTAATCTGAGGAGAAATTGACAGGCCAAAGCAGTTTTGGAAGGATTTGAGCCTGTCTAGAGACAGGCTAGCTAAGTGAATCACCTCTATTCTAGCTGAGGTGAAGAGAATTTGTAAGTACTATTTTCAATTTGCTTCATAATTAGATTAGATCTGTTTTCGGTGTAACTGTTGTATTCAGTGGATTTTACTTGTTGATTTAGCTTTTAGTTGTATTTTTATAGCTTGTTGAATCAGTAGATTGGTGTCTTGGAGTTTAAATCTTGGAATCTTAGTTTATACTATTTAGTAAGGGAGTGTTTGGATTTGTGAATTGCTGTGTGTAGTTGTAATTGTTTTGATGGATTTCTGTTTTACACAGGTTCTATTAGAGTAAAAATAGACAACTAAGTCATAAAATTTTTTAGTCATTTCACATATAGTCAAAATAGATTTCAAAATGGTTAACAGTTAAGTGTAATTAGAAAACAGTTAGTGAAACTTAATTGATAGTTGCAAAATAGATCTTAGTAGCTTTAATCTAGTGTAATCTTAGCTTATAACAACATATAATAGTAGATTCAGTAGCTTAAAATTGGTAATAGTCAACTAGTGTAGGTCTTAAAAATAGTCAACTGTTCCATGCCTTTTGTTCCTGATGGTTGCTGAACTAGAGTAATTTTAGAGTAGCTTATGGGTGTTAATCATAGAGATTTTAGGTTTTAGAGTAACTCAGATTGGTAAGCTTGCTTTTGCCCCCATTGGTTTTACTATTTGAGCTTATTTGGTACAGCTTATTGGATCTGCTAGTTAGGGATTTGAGACAGATTTACTGCCATTATATTAGGCCTACTTATACTAGTTTAGCTTATAGTATTTGCTTATTTGATTGTTCTGAGTTCATTATAGTAAATTGTAGTGATTTCCATTGTGTTTGTTCTTCTGGCTTATTCTGGAGTGCTTATTACTTTTTCATTGCTTATTGTCAAACTGCTTATTACTTGCATCTAGTATTTCTGTGTGATCTATCATCATTTCTGAGCATTACTGAGCTTATTGTAGCATATTACATCTGTGGTTTCAGTTTGGTTAAGTTTTGTGGCAAGTGCTTATAAATAAGCACTTGCCATAAGCTGTTTTATAGCAAATAAGCACTTCTGCTACTTAATTTCTTTTCAAAATTTTTCTGCAAGCTTCTCATATTATTTTAGATTTTCTGTAAATTTTTCATATTTTTCTGAGTTGATTTACTATTTTTCTTAGTTTTTCTTCATTAAAAATCATTTTTAAATACTTTTAAATAATCAAAAATCAATAAAAATTCAGAAAAAGCCTTTAAAAATACAAAAATATTTTAGGAAATTCTTTTATAATATTTTAGATTTTTCAGAATTGATTTTATATTTTTCCCATTAATTTTTACATTTTCTTTTATTTTTAATTACTTTTAATTCCAAAAATAGAAAATAAATAAAAAGTCAAAAAAATATTTTTCTTTTTCTCAAAATTCTTCTTAGTTGTTTAAGATTTTTAGAAAATTGTTTCACATTTATTGGATCATTTTTAGTTAAAAAGTTCACAGAAAATCTTGAGATTTAGCAACTTCTAGGAAAGCTTGGAAACTCAAGTACTCACGAATCCGGGGTGGTTAGTCAAACATATAAAAGCATATAACAAAATGACATTTGTCCTTTTAACATAAGCTTCTATTTGAGATTTAGCAACTTCTAAAATTTTCTTCTAGGCTTAACAAACTTCACTTCCTTTGTTTTACTTGTTGATGGTGCATTCAAGTTAAATCCTAATCCGGTTTTATCTCTAAATGACTTTTGACTTTTCAACAATCTTTCAAGAGATTTTGAGCTTTCTTCAAATTTAACTAACATTTTTCCTTTTTCATTTTGTCGTTTAATTTCAAGTTTGTAATCTTGACATATTTTGCATTCTAAATCAATTTCAACATTACTCTTAAGCCTGGACATTTTATCTTCCAACATGATTTCCATTTCAAAATTGCTCTGGAGAGATTTTGAAGGTTCATTGTTAAAGATTATTTTTAGGTTCATGCTACACAAATGTTTAAACTCATTTTCTAGTTTAGAGAATTCTAAAATGAAAGTGTCAAAGCAAAAGTGTTCGGTTTCAAGTTGTACCTTGTTTGTGGTTTATCAACTTCATGACTACAAACCGGATGATCGTCTACATCTTCATCCGTGTCACTCCATGATTCACAAGCAAGTCCTCTTTGAGCTTGACACAAGTTTTCATCTTCACTTATACCTTCATTTAAAACATTTAAACTCGTAGCACATGTATTTATTTCAACTAAATGTCTATCTATTAGTTTTTCTCAGACTACCAATTCATATGTAAGATCAAATTGATCATCTTTGACTTGACATATTTCTTGATGAAAATTTAATATATTTTTCCAAATGTCATTAGCCGCTTGGCAAAAATACACTCTTTCATATTCAATCCTTGATAAAGCTTTATAAATCATTATCTTAGCTTTAGTGTTTTTATCAACTTTAGGATATTCATCTTGATTTTTAAAACTTGTTTTTGTTGGTTTAAACTCACCAATGGAAATAATATGCCAAAGATCTTGATCAATTGATTTCACATAGTTTTCAAATTTACTTTTCCATTCAAGGAAATTTTCTTTTTCAAATAGCGGTGGCTTTTGAATAGATTTCCCTTCTTTGAGATTTTCAAAATCCATGGATCGATTCAAGTTTAAAATACAATATATTTTGAAGATCTTGAGTAACGTGGCTCTTGATGCCAATTGTGGAAAACTACAAGGGGGTTGAATAGTTTACCGCTTTTTAAGTTAATTGCCTTTTGAAACTTTACGTTTAATCAAAGATCTAAACTACGAGACAATATATAACATGCAAGTATAATGAAAGAAGCGATCAAACCACAACACGATTGTTTATCGTGGTTCGGCTACAAGGACTCTTTTTCCTTGTCCTACTCCACACCTCGAGTTTCCAACTCGAGAGTTTCAAGCACTAGTCAACAAGCTCCTTTCACGGGTGGAGAAACCTCTACAATCGTCGCTTACACTTTATCCGGTACAAAGCTAAATACCGGGTCCTAGTTCAAGGTAGAACCAACCTAACGTCGCCTATCCACTATTTTCGACACTAAGCTAGATGTCGAGTTCTTTTACAAGGGTACAACCACTCCCTTCACACTATGTATTTTAAGGCCTAAAATACAAACCGATCACTACTGAATATACACAATCAAATGAAGTGTAAACTACACTAAGTTTACACAATGCAAAGCTAACAAGTCTTGCAACGTTGTGTTGAATACTTGTAACTTCTCGGATGAACTTGTGAACTTCCTTTCTACATAAGAGAATCACACAAGTGAGTTGCTACTGAGTTAGATAAGATAAATGAGAGTATATGTGTAAATTATGACTCTAAGTGATGATTGATTTCTTGCAAGTGGCTTGGTATTTATAGCCAACCAAACCAGTACACCGGCGGATCCGGCGGAACCAAAACAAGGATTCTGCCCTTGTACCCCCAGGGTTCCGCCATGTCTGACAGTCAAAGACTTCAAGAAATCTTTTCATATCTAGCAATGTCACATCAAGTTACTTCTAGTCAACACATAATAGATGATGTGAGAATCCTTCCAAAGTGTTTAAGATGTCTTATGGAAAATCAAACACTCAACCTTTCCATAAATGCTCATAATGCATGCCATGATGTCATGTTACACTTTCTATATTAAGAAATATAACAATGTTATGTTTAACATGAAATGTAAAGTCTAGTTATACAAGACTAACATTAAAATCATGTTTTACTATGAAATAAAGTTTACACTTTGTCGTTAACAAAACTTAGCAAAGATCGTAAAATATAAATAACGTTTTTACACGATATTTGTATTAACAATTTATAGTTTCCTTTTTTGAATGGAGAATGTTAGTATCATAAATTTTTTACAAAAACTTTTTTATAAAATAATGTGGCTTGTAATACTCACATTCAGTTTCATAATCATCATGAAACATGTCAAGAACTTTTTTTCTTTCAAAAGCATTTGATTTCTTTCATTTATTAAAAAAAATAGCCGCAGTTGATTAGGAATAAATATGTGTCATTTGGAAAAAGTTTAAGAACATTTTTAAAAGGGCTTAAAGAAAGAGTGATATTGTAGCCTACTAAAAATCATTTATAATTATCATCCTAAAAGTATGCAGCTTCTTTTCATTTGTTGAAAAAGATGATCCGTTTTCAGTTCAATCAAAGACAATAATGTGGCATTAAGAAATTTGAGAACATTTTTAGGTGTGTGAAGCAATCCACGTGGTTTGAGCATGTGTCGAATGGATTCAAATCAGTTAAAACTTTCGTTGAGAAAGTGTTACTTCAGGTTTTTATTCGTCAACGCTCGTTCGAACTTAAGACCTCTTACATTTTTGTAATACAGTCATAATCTTTTGTAAACTCGCCCAGATCGTTAAAACAAATACTTTATAAACAAATATTTTACTTGGTTTTTTGTGATTGGTCAACACTTACTTTTTTTCTTTTCTTTTTTTTTTTTTTTTTTTTTTTTTTTTTTTTTTTTTTTTTGTGTGTAAACTCGTCCAGATCGTTAAAACAAATACTTTATAAACAGATATCTACTGTCACGGCTGACTTTTGCACTCCACTCCAAAGTGCCTTTGTACGGTGGGTTAAGTGGTCGCAAGGCTCTCTCATGGCCCGTGTCATTACCACAAAGAGACCCTTAAACACAAACACAAAATACACATATATCAAAACTAATTAAATTTAAGTCTGATATTGTGTATATCTCTACTACGTATAAAGAGTTTATGTCTTTTCTTGAAATCGTGAATCTTGAAGGGAAAATTGTCAAAAAATACATCGAACTTTCCACTTTTTACTATTGTATCCAATGAACTTTTTTTTTTCTATTGTAGTCACAAACTTTCTTAATCTTCCTATTTTAGCCATGAATTTGACGTGGCATGAAGTTAATTACATAAATTTACATGAATCGTCCTTGTTGCTCAAAACAATTACACCATTCGTCCTTGAAACAATTACATAAAAGGTCCCTATAGCTCAAAAGTTAAAATATTTGCACCGTTAGTCCTCATTGACTATTCTTACGTTAAAATATTTGCATCATTAGTCCTCATTGACTATTGTGTTAAAATATTTGCATCGTTAGTGCTCATTGAGTTAAAATATTTGCATCGTTAGTCCTCATTGACTATTCTTACGTTTTTTATTCGTTTTCGTCTAGATTTTAGGGTTTAGAGTTTAGGGTTTTAGGTTTAGGGTTTATGGTTTAGGGTCTAGGGTTCTCTAAACCCTAAACACTTCTGATCCGAATCATTAAAAGTGTAAAACACGAAAGTTGTCCGGAATGATGTTTTACATCAAAACTTCAGGTTAAAATCCCGCGGCTCTTGATGTAAGACATTATTCCGGACAACTTTCGTGCTTTACACTTTCGATGATTCGGACCAGAAAGTGGTCAAAATTGTGATTTAAAATCGATACAGAAACATTTTTATCAAATATCAAGTTTTCATACGTTTTTATTTATTTTCATATATTTTTATCCGTTTTCATACATAATATATGTATAAAAATGGATGAAAACGGATAAAACATAAAAAAAATGGACGAAAACGTAAAATAATAGACGAAAACGAATAAAAGTATATGAACACGGATAAAAACATATTAAAACTTGAGAAAAATGGTAGAAACGGATAAAAACATGAGAAAAATGAATGAAAACATATAAAAACGGACGAACACTGATAAAAACCTATGAAAACATGAGAAAAATGGACGAAAAGGGATAAAAACGTAATAATAGTCAATGAGGACTAACGATGCAAATAATTTAACTTAATGAGGACTAACGATGCAAATATTTTAACTCAATAAGGACTAACGATGCAAATATTTTAACTCTTGAGCTACAGGGACCTTTTGTGTAATTGTTTCAAGGACGAATGATGTAATTGTTTTGAGCCACAAGGACGATTCATGTAAATTTATGTAATTAACTCTATGTCACGTCAGATTCATGGCTACAATAGGAAGATTAAAAAAGTTTGTGACTACAATAGGAAAAAAAAATCCTTACATACAATAGTAAAATGTGACAAGTTCGATGTATTTTTGGACAATTTTCCCAACCTTGAAATCTTAAAACTTAAATTAATGTAGTTTGCCTCAATTACCCTTAAGTACCCCTTAAACATAGCAACTTTTCAAAGACTTGACAACTTAAATTATTATTATTATTATTATTATTATTATTATTATTATTATTATTAATCAGGCAAATTTTCAAAAACACAAAATATATTAATTATAAAAAACACATGTTTTATATTTCAAAAAACACGCGCTTTGTATTAAGGATCAAACCAGAATCACGATTTCGCAAGTATAATTAATTTTTTCGCTATATATCGTCGCTTTACGAGATTATTCGTTTAGTATATATAATAAAAGTGCATGAAATTTTGTAGCTTTTATTAAACGATGGCCCTGTCTAATAGCGCCCGCTTGCACTCCTTTAAAAACGGCTTGAGTGGTCGTTAATCCTCCTGATTGTGTATCACTAAATCCATATATGTAGAGGATTCGTTTGCATTTGCCTATAGGATCTCGTTCTTGTAGAAGTCAAACCATATGCATTTTGTCTTTTTCTATCGTTCATGCACAAGCTAAACCAAAACTTATAAAAACGAAAACAGGAGGGACAATACCCGTCGCTTCACAATTCCAACATCACTTAAAACAGTTGAAACCAGAATCCTAATTCTCAGCAATAGAACCCAATAATCAAGAAGGGTGTGTTTGTTTCATTAAGATGTTTTAGGTCTGAATCTGACTACCGCATCTTACCAGTAAGAGGTGGCTGCATGAGAGGGAATAATTTCAGGTGCTCAGCATGTACACATCCCTGAACTTCTGGAAACATGAGCAAAAGCATGTGGGATTGACGTGAAGACGATATCAACTTATATTGATGCCTTCGGGTATAAAGTTGTTCTTCATTGTTTTTCATTTCTGTCGTGTACTTAACAACAACCCTCTTGTCAGCCAAATTTTTATTTGTCAAACAAGTTTTTTTTGGATAAGATCCTTAAGATGCTTGCGGGTATAAAAGAGATCAGTAAATGATATGTTCTATTCTCAAGTAAAAAATGCATCGTACATAGTACACGGTTGTTTGATGTAGGTAGATATGGTAATTCCGTTCCATTTCCTTGTGAATTGGTCGATTTAGTTTATGATCTATATAGCTGATGGGTCACACTTATAGGTTTTGTAAACATTTTCTAATGCATATTAATTTTTAATGAAACTAATGACCAAAATAGTGTTTTTGGCACATACAAATTTATCGGTTTTGACCAATTACCCAACCTTCCTTTTTGCTATGCTTAGAGAGTTAGAGGTTAGCATTAGAATCGCCCTGTTTATGATATATTTGAACTGTTTATTAAAGGTATGGTACTATGCCATGGTGCACCCACAGCATGGTGGGTTTGGAGTTGGATTAGAGTGTGTGGCGATGCTCTTTTCCCTCGTGACCCACGAAGGCTAGAACAATGATAAGATGGATTTTTCAAGCTGTGTTTTTGGTGGTCTTTTTGCAACATATAAAAGTCAGAGTCTACCACTTTTTGACATTGTTGATATTTAATTGTTGGCCTAGCAGGTCTGAATAACCAAGTTTTGAAATCATGTATACGTGACTTAAATTTCTAATTTATAAGCTGCTTTTGTTGCACAAAATTTATAAATTTATCCAGAGTTGTGTGACTTGAGATTCTGGAATTAATTTCTTTTAACAAAGTTCATGTATGTGAAAACAGTGAATAAAGCTTTACGTTGTTGCATCATATCATTTTATTTATTTATTTATTTATTTATTTATTATTATTATTATTATTATTATTATTATTGTTCGTTCTTATAACATGTAATAGTGGATTTTTTGTTCTATTAGAAGTGATGTACGAACCTTAAATTCAAGGCTGGATTAATTACTAAATCAAAATCTTGAATATTAGTGGATGGAAATATTCAACGGCAAACTCGAATGTAAGAGTGCGTTTACTTGGAGAAAATTTTCTACTTTTAGTTTTGTAAAGAGGAGGGGACTAAATTTTCCACAGACATATAAACGCGTACATGTAACATTGTTTTCTATTTTGGAAGAAAAGAACGTGAATTACAAAGGAAACGAGGAGAAAACAAAAAATACATTTTCTAGTTTCCATTGTTAAGTTAAGAAATGTATGTTTTGTGTTTTGTAAAGAATGTTTTGGGAAAAGTTTGATTTGAACGAAATCTCTATTTTTCTTGTTTTGTACAAAACATTTTATACAAACAAGAGTATTTTCTTTTGACTAAAAGCACCCTAAATGTTGCAACATCAACATGGCTTGTAAGGATGCACATTTTGGCATACAGCTGAGATCGGTTCTAGAATTGAACAGCCTAGAAGATTGATTTGGAATCTGGTTAAGGACAAGCAAACACAAATTTTGTAAAAGGTTTTGCTTTAAGACTTTTGGTCTATGTAAACTTGTCAGGATTTCGCGGGTTTACCTGGCCAAAATTTTTTTTGACAACTAGACTTCCACAGCATCCTCGTAATCATTGAGAGCCTCATAAGTATATTCGAGGACCAAATAGGCAAATAGAGAGAAATCTGTTGTTTTTTTCTCAAAATTTTGACATGACGATTTCTGACCGGTCCACATGAATCCGCGACTAAATCTTACACGGATTCTAGCTTCAAATTTGAAACCCATTAAAAAAAATGCTCCAAAACTGGTGTTCATTACATCTAAAAGATTCCATTTTAGGATCAGTCAGGGTTGACTTTCGCATAGCAGTCGTTCAATACTCTGTATAAGCCATTCGTATCTCTTACACTAGGATCTATTGCATCATTCTTAAATCTTAAGGCCTACAGCGTGAAACAATAACATAACATACTTAACTGACACATCTCTAAACCGACAAACCCCCGACTACCATTTAAAATTGGCTTTCACCTCAATTTTACACAGAGAAAAAAACAAACAGTCCGTGTTCTCTCATCTTAAAACTTGAAATGTCCAAATAAGAAAAAGAACAAAATAGCATTAAGATAAAGCAGGAGCCGATATAAATCGACCAAGAATCCACAATGAAAAATCCCGAGGCCACCACCTATTCAAGCTTTCGCCGGTTCTCTATAAAAATTATTCAATAGTCCTTGAATTACTTCAGCTACTCATCAGTTACACATCCATTCGAAGCGGACTGGACGTTCTTGATGTACTGGGAAATAGGAATGAATGTAAACATTAGATTTAAAAGAAAAAAGAACATTACAGATGCGTTTAGTTAGAGAAAAGTTTTCATAGTTTTCTATTTTTAGATTTGTAAAAAAAAAGGAAGGAGATCAATTTTCCACAAAACATAGAAAACACATTTATATGATATTGTTTTCTATTCTCACGAAAACAAGGGGGGTTACAAGGGAAATGCATGTTTTGTGTTTTGTAGAGAATTTGATGGGAAACATTTGATTTGAACGGAATCTCTATTTTCTTTGTTTTGTACAAACATCTTGTGGTAAACAAGGGTGTTTTCCTCTAACTAAACGCAGCCTACAGTCCTACACTTTTACTTTTTCGGGTCAAACCAATATTTGTCTTGTTTTTGCATGACGATTTGAGTTTGTTATGAATGTAGCATCAACACATGCTATATCCAATTAGGTGTCTTCTTTTTTATCACATCCAAGAAAAGTCACAATTATGAAGCTTAGTTGGCAAAGTCTGTCAAGAAGTCAAAAGTGGCAATTTTGAGACATACCTTGTAAAGAACACCTCTGTCGGCCTTGTATGGCGGGGCAGTCCATGACTTTCTTCGCTCGTCTAGCTCTTTGTCCGATAACTGAACATCCATTCTTCTCTTGCTGATGTCTATCGTGATTATATCTCCATTTTCGATTAGTCCAATTGGGCCACCTTCCTAATACCACATTAAAATCCCAAAATTAAAAATATATTAGATGCATTACAAGCATAAACTTTAGTTCATGATCTTAAGGAGGCCTTTAGTGTGATTTATTGTGAAAACAAAATAATTAGAGCAGTAACCTGTGCCTCAGGGCAGATGTGTCCAACAACATATCCATGAGAACCACCTGAAAATCTTCCATCTGTCAACAAGGCAACTTCCTGCATGATTATAAATTTGCAATTTATCAGAAGAAACAGATACTATCATGGTCAATTAATTTATAAAGGAAATTATAAAAATATGTTAACTGAAACTCAGACGTTTTCACAAATTAAGAACGTACCTTTCCAAGACCTGCTCCCATAATTGCGCTTGTTGGTGTAAGCATTTCTGGCATACCAGGTCCCCCTTTAGGCCCCTCTCCTCTAATAACAACTACCTTCCCCTGATACATGATTTCCAAAGTAAGAACCAGATATACCCCTCTAGAATATACTACGTATCATAGAAAGGGGCTCTACAAACTCTGCTTCAAAAAATTAATCATCCAGAGTTCTCAAATTTTCAAGTTAAAATGAATGATACACTACGAAAGATTATTTATTAAAATAGCATTAGTTACCTAAAGGCCATGTATTAACTTTGACACAAGTAGATACTATTCAAATTTTCAAAAGCAGAAGGGGACTCCTTTTTTGGAAACGTGAGCATAATGTGGTCAATATATAATACCTTAAAACTGGCGGGATCTTCCGAGATAGCTGCAATCATGGACTCTTCACCCTCGAAGACCAGGGCAGGACCTACAGACGTTTTCCAAAGTCAACAATTTGACATTATACCGAAAACTGAAGTAGAGAAACTGAAACGTCATAAGAGAAATAGAAAAGTACCAGAGAAATATAACCCTTCTTTTCCTGTGATCTTTGCCACAGAACCGTCAGGTGCAAGATTTCCATACAATATTTGAATGTGACCAGTTTCCTTAATGGGGTTTGTTGGTGGTCTAATTATTTGCTGCAAAAAAACAGCCAATATTTACTTATTAGCTTATTAATCTATAGCTTTGATAAAGGGAAATTTTTTGCGTTTGTTTACCTGTCCTTCAGACAAAGAAGGGAAGAGTTTTGCGTTTTCTGCAAGAGTCTTCCCAGTAACTGAAAGTACCAAGAGAATAGTTAACAATGCTGCTAATGTACAAAAACATAAAAGCATTTTTATCATGCCTACCAGTTATACAATCTCCATCTAGATACCCGAGCTCCAACAGGTAGCGTAGGACTGCTGGCGTTCCTCCAATCTAAAGCAACTCGGAAAAATTCGAAATCAGTATGAGGAAGGACAACTATATTACATAATTTATAATTACATTCGGTTCTGATTAGGCAATGTTTTGGACAAAATGTTTCATACAGATGCACCAAAACTCATCTAATTATCTCTGTATTATTCACAACATTTTCCTTTTTAGTCATTTTCTTTATTAATTTTTGAAAGAATCATAATTTGACAAACAGTAACTAATTCTCTGATTATTACAGCTTCAAACAACACATGCATATTCTAAACATTAATTTTTTACATTACTTTTCATTAGAACCTATTATCCGATTATTCTAAGTATCTGAATTATTCAGTTTGCCAGAATTACTTTCAAAACACACATCTAACCACGTACGAAAGTTCATCTCTAACCTTATGTATGTCTTCCATGACGTATTTTCCACTAGGCTTGAGATCCGCCAGGAAAGGGACCGCATCACTAACCTTCTGGAAATCATCAAGCGTCAAGTTCAAGCCAACAGACCTGAAATAAAACATAGCTTAACAAGTTATCATATGAAATCCAATCGAATTTCTCAGAATAAAAATCCAACCCCACGTGCCACTCACCTGGCAATGGCTATCAAATGCAAAACCGCATTCGTGGACCCACCAAGAGCCATAACTGTGACCATCGCATTACGCAAAGATTTTGGAGTGATAATGTCCTTTGGCTTCAAGTCCATTTTGATTAAATCAAGAATATACTTTCCAGCTAAGCGGCATTCATCCAACTTTAATGGATCTTCTGCGGGCGTTGAAGAACTTTTGAAAAATAAAAAAGATCAATCAATAAGTCAAAATAATTTAACTGGATACTTGAAAAACTATAAACTGGACAAATTTGTGCACCTGTAAGGAAGAGACATTCCCATTGCTTCAATGGCAGAAGCCATGGTATTCGCAGTATACATTCCACCACAAGCCCCAGCTCCCGGACAAGAATGCTTTAGCACATTTGTTCTTTCTTCATCACTAATGGAGCCACTAACAAATTCTCCGTAAACCTGTAACATTATTGGACAACTATATAACATTCGGTTCTGGATATGTAATTTAAAATTGTATGCTGGTATATCAAGTGTACCTGGAAGGCAGAAACTATATCGAATGTATGGCCTTCAAAATGACCGGGCTGCATAAATATAAATAAAAAAGTTTAACAAACAAATAAGTTTTATATCAGGGACTTATCAGTTAGCAACATAGAATGGACTGTAACCTTAATGGTTCCACCATAAATCATTATACTTGGCCGGTTCAAGCGACCCATTGCCATAATCGTACCTGGCATCTGCAAATAAAGGTTCAAAATAACGTTACATAATCCAATTCCAGTGTTTTGAAACTATTACAGTTATGGTCACAGATGCTCTAACTGTAACAATTTGGCAGACATGTCATTTGAAGCAAGTCCATTACCGACAAAACCAAGTATCCGTAAATCAAGTCACAATAATCAGTTCATAATGCATGTATAAACACCACATGATATCAACAATCATATGTAAACTGGGATAGCATGTAAAGCTAAAATCAACATCCTTAAACAAAAACGACCATCAAGTTTGAGACTTCAAAGAGTAACCCATCAGAAGTAGGCTCGCAAGCAAAGCATAGCTACCAAAAAGCATAAAACTTGCATATCAAACAAAAAAGAGTAAAGGCTTGTCGGGAATGCATTTAAAAGTGATTGTCTAACTATTGCATTTACAAGTTAAACAGTTAGTTAATTCATGGTGTTTGCCTATACTGACGCTGATTATGATTAGTTTAGGATCAAATTATCAGTTTTTGATGACTCTGATTAAACAGAGGTCATTTTACTTGCAAATCCTTAGAACTCAGTAAATTCACAACACAATTATACAATTTATTTCCATACTACTAATAAGCCAATCATCAGAATATGCCAACACTCAAACAACTTAAGGGTGTTTGCTTAAGCTTATTTTTGGGCCTATGAGCTTATCTCATTTCGGCTTACATTTCATAAGCTCCATATTTCTGGCTTTTATTTGCCGGCTCATCTAAGCTTGTTATATCATAATAACCTTATATAAGCCCTTAAGTTTCAGAATAGCTGAAAAGTTAAGCTTATAAAACACATGCTGAAATCAGATAAGCTCATACGCCCAAAAATAATCATGAACAAACACCCCCTTAGCATCAATCATCACAACTTCAAACAACACAACACCAACCCAATCTCTCTATTTCAAAAACCAAAATTTACATTCTTATCGCAAGTTAAACATTTAATCAACTTAAGGGGTGTTTGTTTATGCTTACTTTTGGGCTTATGAGCTTATCTAATTTAGGCTTTTGAAGAATTTATAACATATGGGCTTATATAAGCTCATATATCATAATAAGCTAATATAAAGCCCATAAGTTTCAAAATACGGCGAATAAATTAAGCTTATAAAACATAAGCTGAAATCAGATAAGCTCATATAAGCCCAAAAACAAGCTTGAACAAACACCCCCTTAGTATACAATCATCACACTTCAAACATATACAGTCAAAAACAGTAATAAAAAAGACTTACATTCTTATCGCAACCAGGAATAGAGATATTGCCATCATACCATTGAGCAGACATAACAGTCTCAATACTATCAGCAATCAAATCCCTAGACTGCAAACTATAACACATCCCTCTAGTCCCCATAGAAATAGCATCACTAACACCAATAGTATTAAACCTAAAACCAATCATATCAGCTTCTTTCACACCCTCTTTCACTGCTTCACTCAGCTTCAACAAATGCATGTTACAAGTATTCCCTTCATACCAAACTGATGAAATACCAATCTGGGGCTTGTTTAAATCATCGTCTGATAACCCTACTCCGTACAAGATTGCTTGTGATGCTCCTTGTGACTTGGGTTCTGTGATTCTTGAGCTGTATTTGTTGAGTTTTGGTGTGTTGGTGGTGGTTTGTGGTGGTGGGGTGGTGGTGGTGGTGGTTGGGGTGGTGGCGGCGGCGGTTATGGTGGTGGGTCGGAGTGAAAGTGAGGTGGGTTTGTGGGGTGTTGTGAAGGTGGTGGATGGGAATGGTGAAAAGTTTAGAGCTTGCATGGTTTACGATGGTTTTTGGTGGAGTGACGGCGGTAAGTGTGCTGCTTTGTGGTTGGTGGGAAGATATGGTAATGTGACTGTTTTTTGTCAACAAGTTTAACGTTGCTGTAAACAACTAAACACGATGAGTGTATATATAAATACAAAAGAATACATATAAAGCTTAAAGTAAGAGTTGACTTATTTCAAATACCATATATTACTCACGTACCAAGGAATATATATGGACCATTAATTTAATTTTGATCAACGGTTGAGATCAAAACAGTTACTACTAATAAAATACACGGAGGGGCAATTTAGTAAAATTACATTTCCAACAAACACCACTATCGCATTCATTTCATCACAACTTCCCTCACCAAACACACACTAAAAACACACACTACTCACGGAAAACAAATCGATCAAAATTCAAACCCTAGAAACACACCAGATCTACCAATCTCACCGGAAAAAATGGTGGAGATGATATAGCACTGAAACCATACCCATCTCCGGAGAAAAAGAAGAACAAAAATACGGTTAAAAAACCGATTAAAGGTATACTTATACATTTTAAACAACAAATTTACTACTATCTCTTACTATCATATATGTTTTAAATATTGATGCGTACTATGTATAGATAGTATACTGAAGATGTTATGAATTTACATTGATTATTGAATGTTTATGCAAGTTATTGTGATTTTGTGAAGAAATAAGTAACTAGAAATTAGGTTTTCAAAGTTAACAGACTTAATCAATTGATGTTGAAATAAAAAACACAGATTAGAAGCATTTATTGAAGGCGTCTTCTGCGGCTAAGCCGCAGAAGACGCCTTCGGCTATGCCAAAGGCGTTGGTTGCGGCTAAGCCGCAGAAGAAGGCGTTGGCTGAGGCTAAGCCGCAGAAGAAGGAAATGCCGAAGGCATCTTCTGCGGCTAAGCCGCAGAAGACGCCTTCGGCTATGCCAAAGGTGTTGGTTGCGGCTAAGCCGCAGAAGACGCCTTCAGCTTAAATGAAAACACATTTGGCATACACAAAGGCATAGGATGCGGCATATATGTAAATGCCTTTGGCATACACAAATACTACGCCTTTGGAATAGAAAAAGCCGTAGGATGCTGCTTAGTCTGTATTTTATCACATATGATATATCAAAAATATTCACTTATAGATAGATTAAGTTGATATTGACTGTATTTTATCACATATGATATTGAAAAAATTAACACGTTTAAAGTTGTTGTAAACCATTAAACACGATGAGTGTATATATAAATACAAAAAAATACATATAAAGCTTAAACTAATGATCATGAAATTATTCATAACATTTTTTTGGGACGTCCATATTATTAGGAAAATGATAAAGAGGCTTACGATATGTTTGACATATAAAATTGTTTAGAAATTATGCTTATTTTTAAAAATAAGCTATTTAAAAAATAATTTTTGTTTGACATACATAATTTATAAGATATTCTAAAAAAAAATAGGGTAAGCTGTAAAAAATGTCCTTTAACTTTGTCGATTTTGCGAAAGTTGTCCTCTTACAAGAATTTTAGCAAAAAGTTACCCTGAGCAGGTTTCTTTAGGCAAAAAGTGTCCTTGAGGCTGACGTTTGTTTGCAAAAATGGTTTTTTGCCTAACGATCGTTAGCGAAGCCCGTTAGTCAGTCCTCACGTGCGTTGCACGTGAGGGTATTTTCGTCATTTCACTATTCCCGCCTTTAACACACTTCAGCTACTCACTTGCACGAAAAGCGATGAGGACATTTTTTTGCAAAATAACCAAACTAAGTCGTGTTTAACACATTAACATTTAACAAAATCACACACACATAAACGTTTTATCTTCTTTCAACCCAATATCTGAAACAATACAATCAGAGCTTAGCAGTCGTGATTCTTCAAATAACACACGTACCAGGTAACCACATTTACTGTTTTTTACTTTATTCAAACGGTATTTGCATTTTTTTGTAACCTTAATCGTTAATGCAATAACCATGTTTGGTAATCAATTTATTTGCGCTGTGAACAATCCTCAACATGTTGTGGATGAGTTTGTAAGTTAACACCATTATTGACAAGCTGTTATTTCTCTAAGAAACTAGTTTAATTGGTATTTAATTCACAATGGTTAAAAATTAATTTTCATATATAGGAACTGCATAATGATTATGTTCTAGGAGGTTCCTATCATGCCAATGCTTTTATTTACTTAGTTAACTGGGGGGGGGGGGGGGGGGTGTTAGATGGAAAGTTCGTGTAAGGAGAGTCTCATAATTAAAGTGTGTTGTTGAGGGAGCGAGGTGGAATGATTTTGTCATTCACAACATCGCCTGTTCTGATGTTGAGTACATACATTTTGTTGAAGAGGGTGATGATCTGTTTTATGTAACTTGTTATGGTGAGGATGGGTTGGAGTTTCACAATTATGAACCCGAGAGTGCCCCATTTTGGAGATGTTTAGTGCTTGTCACAGACATATCTCTGTTTATGTAGTCGTTGCAGGAAGACTTTCTGAGATATCTGGATGGTCCAACCCCTACTGATTCGGTCTTGGTTTCCGCTAACACGACTGACTACAATGATATGGTGGCCAGTGATCATCTCTATGATCGATACGTCCACTCTTTCTTGTATGGCTGTGGTTGGTTGACACTGGTTCGAGACTTGAATATGAGCCCTGGTCAGTGGATGTTTTTTTACTCAGGTTGTCCCAGGCCAGGAATATAATGTGATGTTGTTTGAACCTGATGGAGGAGCCATCACAACTGTGAAGACATACAGCACCAATATTGCCATGAATGCCCTGTGTCACCAACCACAAGACTATGGTATCTTTTCCTTTATTAGCTTTAACTACATCAAGTATATGATATCTGTGTAACATTTTGGATTATCTGTAACTTACTCATTTTGTATTATTAAATTCAGATTTTGAACCCCAACGGATGAACTGTATGTGCAAATGGTCGTTTCACACTGTCCATGACCAAGAAGATAGGGCATTCTACAGAACACTGACTGCATGCTTCTGGAGAGATGGACGACTTGTAAGTGTCTTGAAAACTTTGATAATTTGTCAAATTGTTATGCTACAATTTCAATGAGATTACAAACTAAACAACTATCAAACTATAGCAGTTGTAACCTAGTACTAGCAGCACTGAATTCCATAAGCAGACTTATCCTTAATAAGCTTAAAATGCAGCAGCAGTAACACACTTGTAGCATTTTCATTTTCATTTGTCTGAGATATTGTGTGTCTGATAGGATGATTGATAGATCATAATGTGTGTTAGAATAACTCCCAAAAAGCTAATTCTAAGTTTTCTACATTTTGTAACAGACTATACCATCAAACTAAACAACTATAAAACTATAGCAGTTGTAACTTAGTACTAGCAGCACTGAATTCCATAAGCAGACTTATCCTTAATAAGCTTAATATGCAGCACCAGTAACACACTTGTAGCATTTTCATTTTCATTTTCATTTGTCTGAGATATTGCGTGTCTGATAGGATGATTGATAGATCATAATGTGTGTTAGAATAACCCCCATAAAACTAATGCTAAGTTTTGTACATTTTGTAACAGACTATACCAGCAAAAATTGTGCACAAGTACAACTTGTATGGGTACTCTGTCGCTGTTGTGAAGCACCAAATGATATAGAAAGTGTTCAAAGTTTGTGAGAGAACAGTGGTGGTAGCTGGTCGAGGGAAGGTGAGGAGGAAGGTGTCAATTGTTTCATGCTCTGGTTTCAGGGAGTTGAGGCAGGAAGCCGGCTTTGGTGCAACTGCAAGGGTCGCTTCTTTTTAACGGATGACGCAAACAGGTCCCAAAGGGTTTTAAGGTTTGATGTGTGTTGATGGTTGTTGATGGTTTTATGTTTGTTGATGGTTGAAACAATGTTTGAAAGTTTTTGTAAGTTGGATAAACTTTGTGCAAGTATCTGATGTATGATAAACCAAATGGGTTTGTCACTAGACAATGGTATGTAATTAGCTGATGTAGGATGAACCAAATGGGTTTATCCGTAGACAATGTTATGTAGTAAACAATGTAGGTTGATAGGATGGTTTATTTAGTGTCATATATAGGATGGTTTATGTAGTCCTATGTCTATTTAAATTTGTTGCTAATGCAATCTATCCGCTTAACTATAAGTTTTAAAACGGATTTTTGGATGAATTTGTGTTGTATTTCAATTTGTTGATGGTTTTAAGTTTTGTGATGCAATTAATTAGTATATTATGGAGCATATGCTTAGTGTAATGAAGTTTCTGTTTAACATATTATTTTACATGGATTAATTTCCTTTTAGTACCACCATGTATATCTGTTTTCTTCACATATTATCTTCATTAAGATGTGACAAACATAATCAACATCAACACATGTGACAAATAATTAATCACTTCATTAAGATGTAACAAACATAATCAACTTCAACATAAAAAGTTTGAAAAAAACACATTAAATGCTAATGAGTCTTCCAAAGTTCCCTCCTATCATTTCAATTCACACCTGCATCTTGGAAACTGCAATTGTACGTTTTGAATTCCAAAATCCCCTTTTTATACTCATTTCCATGTATCACACACATCACAAACCGTTTCTTACCAAAGTCTTAAAAACCCTGCAACAAAGTATCATACAGTATGTCAGGAAACAGAAAGAGATCCGGAGGTGCTTCAAGTAACCAAAACTCAAAGTATGTTCATAGATTAATTATGTAAAGATTCAATAATATATCTTTCACCAAATTGTATATATTAGTAATCTAATGTGTCTTTCATTTCAGGAAAAAAACGTGTTCAAGGAGAGTCTTCAAGCCGTGGAGATTCAGGTAAAGGTATCTATACATTACTTATACATTTCTTTAAGATACTGCTGCAAATACTTTAATCATTGAATGTCTAATCTGTTATACATATTGTCAATTTTTAATCTTTAATAATGGCATATTATGTGCAGCCAAAGAAGAGCAATGGGATGTCAATGTGTGGTTGAAGTGGTGGACTGCAGAAAAAAAAGAAAAAAAGCAAGCAAACAAGCATTGCTTCAGCTTGCTAAAGATGAAAATGAGTATGGTCGAACCAAGGCGTGCGTGCCTGCAGATGAAGAGGAGTATGATGATGTGGCCTTGGATGGCTTGGATTATGAAGCTGCACATAAGGCCTTTGATCCGGAGAAATCTCCAAAATTAGATGTTTAAGTATTAAGAATGTGTAACTTTGGTTTCATGTACATTTTCTTTTTCATTTAACATTTAATGGAAAATGATTAAGCTTAATTATCCTTATTTATCGTTCTTCATTACTCTAATTGATCATGTTTGACTAATTGAGATTGTAACAAACCTTGTAACAATAAAAATAACCAATTGACATTGTTTGACTTTTGTATGTCAAACATTTGTCCAATGAAGTGAGGATGAAGCCATGTCAATGAGGATACTGAGTAATTGAGTTATAATATTATTGATTCATGTGGTTCAGGGAATTTCAAAGTAAAGGAAAGACATGGTATATATTAGATTAAGAAATGGGAAGATGTGTGTGTTTTAGAGAGAGAAAGGGAGAAACACACACACCTTAATGATACAAATGAGACATCCACCTTTCCTAGTTGTGACTAGTAAGGTATTTATACAAAGAACTAGCCTAACTTACCACTATTGACTAAACTAGTCCTTGTACATAGAAACTATTGCAATTCCCGACTATAACATAACTTTAAAGGCTAATAATCTCTCCCCAAAGTGATGTTATACGGGAATTGCTTACAACGTTCCCTACAAGTAAAATTAAATACAAAACATAAGCGCATCAGCTCCGAGAATGGTCTTCAAACTTCATTGCTTCATTCAGCTTCCTGAATCTTCTCACCTGCCATCTCTTTACTTGCAGAAGAACAATGTGAGCAAATCTAATTAGGGATTAAGTATGACTTTTCACTATCCCCTAATTAGTGCTCTCCCCTAAACTGACAACCTTTTGATGAATGCTCTGAATCTGAAGAAGTCTTTTGATAATTAAATGCAAACCGTCTTTAGTCTTCTAACACGCAGCGGAAAATGTAGAATAGACTATAGACTCGACCTTCTTCAAGATTGTCCATTCGGGAGAAACAAAATATCAGCATCTTCATCTCACCAAATACATTCCAATTATCTTACATATAACAAATCATCCCATAACGTACACATGAAATGATAACACCAAAGTAACAAGTTGAAACACTGATCATCTTGAATTTGTTGCCCAAAATTGGTGAAGGTGGATAAGGTAGAAGTATCTAGAAATAGTTGAGAGGATAAGGATATAGAATCAACCAATCTCCGACACAAATCATTTCATAAATCATTAAACCCGATCACATGAACTTGTTGTGCGTCCTCGATGTACACATTTCTCTCCCCTGATGGTTACGATTTATCGGAATCAACATAATGATGTGTACGTGAAGCATTAACTGGAAGCACTTTGTCATTAATCATATCAGTCCGTGAGAAGATGTCGATAAACCCAATCTACTAACAATACCATTTGAAATTGTCTAACTCTTTACCAACCCCCTGTATCAAACAACGGCTCTTTGTAGTAACCACGTGTGAAGATAACTCGATATGACGAACTTGAGAATGAAGTAAAATCCCCCAGACTTGTGACTTAAGCTTGTACTATCCTGTGACTAAGAACGGTGTACCTTATACCCTTAATAGAAGTGTAATAAGCACAATCCCTCTTGAAATATCCTCAACTGCGTGAGACACTGAGCACTACAACGTAACTCCTTAAAGTGATAGCTACTTTGTGAGTATAGAGAGAAAGAATCACAAAAGTAACTAGATATCCAAGTCTTCGTCACCATTAACATATGATCAAACAAGTCATCTTCGCGGAAGGGAAGAAAGAAAGAAGACGAAATAAGTACACACATCCGTAAAACGTTACTTCAAACCCAAATCAATAATAACGAATCATCCCCATAGTCACAATTGATATTCATTGAAAACTTTAGCCGTGCAATATATATCCCGTGAAATTTGTAACGCAAAATACCACTCATCTACCAATAATTATCAAAAATTAGTATCCAAAATTTTCTATAAAAAATAATCGGATGACAATTTTTGTGTTCATTATATTCAGCCCATCATTTCTTTGTAATACCCGATCAAGTCCAATCATGTCAGCCCATTAAATTTGTAAACACAAATCTGATCCAATAACCCACCACAAAGATAACCAGTAAATAAGTATAACACTATCTTACTCATTTCTTCATAACCTAAACCTAATAATATCACACACACAAATGTGCGCCCCCATCTCATCTGTAGCACCTAAACACTCCCAAATCCTTTCTCATCAAACTAATTCACCCAAACCGATCAAACCTCATCAATGATCATCTCAATCTCAAATCCCATCTCCATCACAGTTTCTATCATCCATATCCGAACCCACAACAATCGATTAAACACAAACACCATCTCACCCGTACTATTGGTCATCGTTTTTTTTTGCACCATACGAATCAAGAAAACACTTGAAAGGTTTCAAGATCCGTTAAAGGTTCTCACAGGTAGGTTTAATTGTTGTTGTGTTTTTGTTTTCCTTTTGGTCACTTAACGAACCAAGAAAAGAAGGTAACAAACTTGTTATACTTCTTTCTTTATGTTCGAAAAAATAATGAAGCGATGCTTTATATTGGATCTGTGATGATTTAATTTTTGTGATGGATCTTGAATAGTCTTTATGTATCCGTGAATACCACAAAATAATAAAGCTGAGATAGTGGTCTTGTTATTCTTTTCATTGTACGTGTCTTGAATGATTATGAGAGTTGAAGAGTGATGGTGAGGGTCCATGGTAGTAACATAGATGTAGGATGTGGTTGTAGATATTGATGTCGTTCCTCTTTATTTTCATTGTTGATTCGATTGGACTGATGATGTGACGAAACTGAGGTCAACTTGAGTTGGTATTTGGTATTTGGTTGTGGTCTATGGTCTTCTGCTTTATATTCATTCTTTTTTCACTTTTTGGACACTTTACGTAAAAATTTCTGCGTAAACCTTGTTGGTACCTTTTGCGTAAAGACCTTATGCGTAAGGTATCTTCTGCGTAAGCTTGGTCTTACACGTAAACGGGGTCTTTTGCGTAAACCTACCTTTTGCGTAAGTCATACGCGTAAAGTTAGGGTTTTACGCCTAAATAATGCCTTACGCAATACTTTCCAAGTAAAGCGTAACAATCTGAAGATCTGCGTAAAAAGAGGGTTTTTTTGCATAAACTTGAGCGTAAAAAGAGGGTTTTGACCATTTGACCATATTTCCGACCAGATTTCGACCGGATTCAGGCAATCTTTTTCGGCCACTTTTTTATTTGCCCAGTTTCCGACCAATATTCTGACCACCCTTTTTAATGATATAACTGACCACAAATTCACGGTTATGGTACAAAAATTAGTCACAAAATGATGTAAAAAACTGTTTGGACATAAAGATGACACAAAACAGTTTTTTGAAAACTGTGATATAGCAACGAGACTATTTTGACCATGATACACAAACAGTTTTAAAACTGTTACCAATAAAGATGGAAGAAATGTTTTTACCAATAAAGATGGAATTTTTTCAGATCCGAAAAATAAGGTAAAAGCAGCTTTAAAAACATGATACGAACCACAAAAAAATCATCAAAACAACACAACGAGGCTCTGATGCCAATTGTAGGACCGATAATATGCATGATTCATGTGGTTCGGGGGGTCAGGGAAGCTCAAAGTGAAGGAAAGACATGATATTATTAGATTAAGAAAGGGGAAGATGTGTGTGTTTTCTAGAGAGAGAAAGGGAGAAACACACACACCTTAATGATACAAAATGAGACATCCACCCTTCCTAGTTGTGACTAGGAAGGTATTTATACAAAAAACTAGGCTAACTTACCACTATTGACTAAACTAGTCCCTTGTACATAGAAACTATTGCAATTCCCGACTATAACATAACTTTAAAGGCTAACATTGAGATTTTAACAACCTTGTAACAATAAAAATAACCAATTGACAATGGTTGACTTTTGTATGTCAAACATTTTTCCAATGAAGTAAGGATGAATCCATGTCAATGAGGAACTGTATTCATAGAGCTAACAGTCAATAACAAAAGGTTGTTACATAAATTCATTAATTTAGAAATGCGAATATAGAGCTCTATTCATAAAGCTAATAGTCAATTACATTACATCTTGCTTGTACTTCTACATTACAAGATTACATCCTGACTTCTACACCAACTTTCCTGCAAACAACATAAAAGCAACAACCAGAGCTATTACACAACACATTTCCTATAAACCAGTAGCTCGGATTTGCTTTCTTTCAATTCCATTTGCAGAAGTAAGACTTGGTTTTGCAAATAAGACTTCTGATAGTCAAATTCCCTTTGCAAGTATCTTATTTTTTCATTCAAACTACATTTGTCTATTCTCAATCCTTTTTCCACTTGAATCAATTTGTGTACTTCTTTTTTTGTAGTAGTCACTTGGTAATTCAGGATCAAGCCAGTAAAAGGTGCGACATTTTGAACCCTACATGTTTAGACATATTAGCATATACCCCAATGATAAATAAAGTAAAAATCACTTACATTATAATAATTTATGCATCCTAGAAAACACCTTAAAGGATGATAGATGGTTCGTGATGTTTGTTCAATAACGGGTTCCTCATGCTCACAATGGGTAGGTGGTGGAGGACGAAGATTTCGAACCGAAGATGAACATGAAGCCATTTCGAATGAATGACTTATTTTAGTGTTTTTTAGGTATGTGTTTGGATGAGTGTTTGAATTGGGGAAGAAGCTAAATGCTAAGATAACGGATCTTTGGCACGTGATATGGCCCATTTTATTCAAACCAGATAATTAAGTCAAGGGACATAATTTGCATGTAAGTAAACCCTAAACTTCACTTGTGTGTTGTGCTGCTAGAAGAAATATTAGTGCTGCTAGTACATAACATCGATCAACAAAACATAAACATACATGTGGCACAAACTACCACTAGACACAACATTAAAATGTTATTCGACCTACATAAACTATATTGTTCCAAAACAATCCATCCCAAGGCTTAAGATAAACAAAATAAACAGAACAACCTTCACCATTGCCTTGTGCTGACCTTGTCATTCCCAACTTACTTGGAATCAACCTCCTCATCTGATTCTATTGGCTTCTCATCCTTGTCAACTGGATTCAACTTTCTTCTCTTCTTTTGTATACCAGAGGTCACACTGGCAGGTGAATCCGGTGTACCTGGAACGTCCATGTCTGCCCTTTCCAAACTATCTTCAACTTCTGCTATTGGACCTTCATCAACAACTACTACAGCTTCATAAACAACTACTACAACTTCATCTCTGTCACAACTCGTAATTTCAGGTCCTTTTTCAAACGTCGAAATTTCATTATTCATTTCGGGAAGTTACTATTCATCATTTACTATTCACCGATCACTATTCATTGTTTTCGGAGTCAGTTTGAGATTCCGAGAAGCGTCCAAAAATTTTACTATTCATATGACACTATTCATTCCCGGAAGGAAATCACTATTCACGATTGTCATTCATTTCATCGTAAATCTAGTTTACGGGTATTTAAATTCGCGTAACCAGTTTGGTTTAACTGCGAAATCATGCATCATCAGTAGGGACACGTCATATAGACTGGGGTAGTCTATATATCATTAGTAACATCATCAACACTTTAGGCCCTACACGGATATGCATTATGTGGAAAACTAGAAGGGGGGTTGAATAGTTTACCGCTTTTTAAATCCTTTTTAGCTTAAATATCCTTTAAAAACTTCTCGTATGGTTAAAGATATAAACACAACTTTATATGTTTGATTCTTTGAAAAGGCTTTTCATGTGAATAACAATTCTAACTTAACTTGTTTCATACTTTGAAAAGCTTTACTTGTGATGGTCCTAACTTTGCTTGTTTAGTTCTTTGAAAAGCTTTACATATGTATAATGATATAAGAACAACTTTACTTGTTTTAGTTCTTTGAAAAGCTTTATGTGTGATCAACAATTCTAACTAAACAACAACATGTAATAAGCAAAGATAGAGAAAGAAACAATCAAACCATAACACGATAGTTTATCGTGGTTCGGCTACAAGGACTCTTTTTCCTTGCCCTACATCCACGCCCCGAGTTTCCAACTCGAGAGTTATAAACACTAATCAACAAGCTCCTTTTACCGGCGGAGAAAACCTTACACGTCGCTTATACTTTTACCGACACAAAGCTAGATGTCGAGTTCTTTAACAAGGGTACAACCACTCCCATTCGTCGCTTACACTTTTACCGACACAAAGCTAGATGTCGAGTTCTTTACCAAGGGTACAACCACTCCCGTTAGTTCTTTTACTAGGGTACAACAACTCCCAACACACTACGTATTTTGAGGCCTAAAATACTAACCAATAACTTCTACATACATGACACAAATGAAGTATAAACTACCAAAGCTTATACATGACCAAGCTACCAAGACTTGCAACTTTAGAGTTGAAGCTTGCAACTTCTTGAATGATCTTGTGGAGTTCCTTGCTACATAAGAGAATCACACAAGTCAAGGGTTACTGAGTTAGTTGAGAGAATATTTGAAAATATGTCCTAAAGGGTTTTTCAAAACTAACAAATGGTTTGGTATTTATAGCAAACTATTCTGCAGGTCTGGCGGATCAGGCGGAACCCTCAGATGGGTTCCGCCCGTGTACCCCCAGGGTTCCGCCAGGGCTGCAGTAGGTTTTTGCAATAACTATACCAAACCAAACAAGGTCACATCTCATTACTCTAGTCAAACACCAAACTTGCAAGTCACTACAAAGTTAGTCAAACACATTTCTTACCATAAATGCATATTGACAAAACTTGCCATAAGTGTGATGTGACAATTCTATTTAAAGAAATAAATATGATGTGACAAGACACTTTCTAATTTAAGAAATAAAAACAATGTTTAGTTTAAAAAGGAAATGTAAACCTTAGTTAAACAAGACTTAAACACTTAAAGTGATGATTTACTCTTAACTAAAGTTCATACTTTGTCATTAACAAAACTTAGCAAAGATCGTAAAATATAAATAACGTTTTTAGGCGATATTTGTATTAACAATCTCCCCCTTTTTGTTGATGACAAAACATAAACTTTATTTAAAAGTAAGCCATAAGATTTAGTGTTTAAGTCTTATAAAGTTAGTATTAAAGCTTGTTTTTGCAAAGAGTTAGCGACGCGGAAATATTAAAAGTAGAACAAGTTTAATATAAATTCTCCCCCTTTTTGTCGAAACAAAAAGTAGAGTAGCGAAGCGGAATAATGACCATGCTCCCCCTTGGTCGATACTCCCCCTAAATGGAGTGCCAAGAGAGGAGACATGGATTTTGAACCTACAAAAGAAAAGTTAGTTTCCGCACAAGACAAGTCATGAAAGTATTTCATGTCTAAAACACAAATAAGAGTTGTGAAGCGGAATAATGCAATACTCATGCTCCCCCTTGAATATTACTCCCCTAAATGGAGTTTCAAGGAAGGAAAACATGGATAATGAACCTACAAAAAGAGAGGTTAGTTTCTAAAGCACAAGATTTATGTATGGTACCATAATAAGGTATAGTAACTCATCATACCTAAGTGGTCATTCAAACAATGCAAACCTTGTTGTAGAATTAATCTTCATTTAATATAAAATTTTTGACTCTTAGAGGGTCAAAGACACATGATTAAGATTACAACATCCTACTTTTTAAGAAACAAAGAAAAACTAAAAATAAACTAAGAATATAAAAAGCTACAAGGAAATCATCATTTTCCTTAATGAGAAACATTTTCCAAAAACAAGGGTAAGGTTGTTTTAGGATGAGAATGTTGGTTGGAGGGTTGTAGCGGGTTTTATTTTGAAAGGTGAGGAGGTGACTTGGTTTTGGTTTGTTGGTTAGAATGGGAGACATTTTCCAAGAGAAACGGTTTTGTTTCATTTTGGAGACTCTAAGGTTGTGGTGGATGAGACAAGGATTGGAGACGGTCCAGAATGTGGTTTAGAATAAACCTCATTTCTTCGTTTAACTCGCGAAGTTCCGTTCGACATCTTTCACTAATGCGAGCGGTTCTTTCGCAATGTCCGCAATCATGGCGGGGAAAGTTTGGTGGAAGAGAGGTTTGATTTGTTGGTGGTGGATGGGTTGAACTTGAAGGAACAAATGTGGATGGTTGAGAGGTGTATTTGCTTCCTTCATTTGTTGGATTTAATGCCGTATTGAATTCCATAACATGATTGATTTGAGAATCAACCATTCGTTTGAAGGCATTGAGGTGGCTTAAATGAGTGTTAATTTCCTCATTCATGTTTGGAGGTTTTTCCCACATTGAGGCTTCTATTTTCTTATAGGAAGAAAGTAGAGAATCAAATTGTTGAGGAGGTTCTTGTGGTGATTGTTGTTGTTGTTGTTGTTGTTGTTGTTGTTGTTGTTGTTGTTGTTGTTGTTGTTCTTGTGGTTGAACTAGGTGACGGAAACTTGGTTCTCCGTAAGGATCACCGTGAAGGTTTTTGTAAATTGGATGAAACACAAATGAATGTGAGTGGGTATGACCTTGATCATTTGGAAAAATAGATGGTCTAGCATAACGGTAAGCCAACCGTTCTACCGTAGAAGGGTAATGGGGTTCATCATTAAGTTGCTCATTAGGTAGTTGTTGGGTTTCCATTTGAGCAATGGTATCAAAAAGTGAGAAGGATGGTGGACTTGATGATAAATCATCTAAAGTTTCTAAATTTGGTGTTGGTGATGTTGGTGGTGTATGGAAAAGTTCCATTGGTGTAGGTGTTGGTGATTGAGGTGAAGGAGTTTTTGATTTAAAGGCTTGTTGAGAAGGTGAAGTTGACTCACTCAAAGGTCTAATAGGTGATGGATTAATGGCTAGGTTTGAGTTGCAATGTGGTGGAGAAGGTGGTGGAGTAGCAAGATTGAGCAAATCTTGAATGGTGATCACATTGGTATTACAAGGTGTTGAGGGTGTTGTTGAGGTAGTGAGGTTAATAAAGTCTTGGATTGGTGAAGAGATGTTAAGTGAGGCATCACTTGATGATGATGAGCTTGACTTGGTGGTTTTGTTGAAGCAACAAGTTTTCACACTAATCCTAGTGGTTTTAGCACATGATTTTGATGACTCGGATGAGGTGTTAGATTTGGTCATTTCAAAGGTTTTGGTTTTGATGTTTGAGAGAAGAAGATTTGATGTTGATGGTGTGATTTGAATTGTTGCAAACCTTTCAAATTTATAGGATGAGAAAAGTGTTGAAATAGGTGTTTGGATTTGATGTTTTACTATTCAAAGATTGAGGTTTCACATGATTTTCATCACCATGTCACATCATGTGATGTCAATCCAATGAAATAGGATGGAGTGGAAGACCAACCTAAGCACTCAATGCTTTGTGATCATGGGAAGTGGTTTGGTTAAAAATGTATCAAAGGTTTGAAGGATCCTTAAAAAAGGGTTCCTTTGGTTAGTTATGTTTTGAATTTGAATTTTGGCGGGAAGTGTCTTTCTAATTGTTTTAGTGAGTGAGGTTTGTTCCAATATGGTTGTTGGTGTTAATGAAGAATGTTTCTCACTTAGGATAATGATTTGACACTTAACAAGTTATGAATTTAAGAAAAATGGCAAAAATTTTCTGCAGGTGACTGGCGGTACCCTCAGAATACAAAGGCGGAACCCTGTTTTGGGATCCGCCTGGTCCGTTGGGCCAATTCTGGAATACCCAGAAAATACACTGGCGGAACCCAATTTTGGGATCCGCCTGATCCGCCAGTGCTGCAAAAGTTGACAGTCCGCGTTTTTGACCCGCGAGACGATTTTCAAAATTTTCGAAAACTCCTAAACTCAAAGAGATAATTTATTTCTGGTTAGGCAATGCAAAAATTAGACACGCAAAGACACATAACATAGGAGTTTGACCTTGAGGTCGAGATTTTCACTAAACTTAGTGAAATTTATCATAAGCATGAAATTGACAAATACCACCAATATTGTCATTAATCATAAAAGAGCATACTAAACATAATCCATTAAACGTAATAAGTCATGAACATGATAAACAATACAAATCACATAATTTAACACGTAAAAAGTTATAAAACTTTCATAAGCCAAACGCCCCTTAATCACTCATCTCACAACCTATCAATCTTCTTATTGAGCTTGTTGAGGTATCTTCCAAAGCACTTGAAAATTCCCTTCGTTTGCTTGAATTCCTCGGATGAATTCTTAATGACGGAGAGTTCTTGAAGGTATTCCAAAGGAGGTAACTTCGAATTAGGAAGACTATCGTCATCGCTCATGTCGGATGATGATGATGAAGGTGAAGGTGAGCGAGTGCGTTTGCCCTTAGTTTTGAAGACTCGTTTATCACTTATAGAAACGAAGATGTGAGGGACAAGAGAATAGTCAAGGTATATTCCCTTGTCAGTTGGAGGAATGGGTGAAATTGCTCTAAAGAGGCGAGTAAGAAGCATTCCATAAGGAAGAGCGGTTTTTCCAACTAAAGGTATGTCGGCCATTCGTCGGGCTAGGTAGTAGGCTAAGTTGAATGGTTGACCTATGGAGATGCTATATAGCATGTAGCAAAGGCATGTGTTAACATGATCCCTATTTCCTATGGTACTTATGACGTTGGCTCTAAGAATTTCTTCCCACTTCTTAAATTGTGGTTTAAGCTCATTGACCTCCATACCAAAAGGATCCTTATCCACAATATTCCCCGAACGATTTTTCCTAGTGGTAGAGGCTCTAACAAAGAGATGTTCCTTAATTGTTTCCTTACTAACAAGAGGATTGTTGTATGGATGAAAACGCTCAATTGAGTCTAGGCTTGAAATAGGCCACTTATCCGTGTAAAGACAAGTACCTTCATTAGGGACACCAAGGATGATGGCTAAGTCCTTTAAGTCTATGAAATTTGGTATTTGATTTGTTTTGAAGGTTAATGATATCTTACCCGACTCATCTGTGGAGAGGTCTACGGTTGCATAGAATTCTAATACGAACCTAGGACAAATTGGCTCATCAATATCAAGGAGACAATCATAGTTGATTGCGGCAAAGTTTTGGCGGATAGATGTTCCTTCTAGAAAGGTTGGATCAATTGTTCTACCTTCGTGAACATAGCGTTTTTCTAATGCCTTAAAGGTTTCTACTTGAACTTTGTCGAGACCTTTAGTTCTATGGTGTTTGGGCAAGTACTTAAGGGTTTCCTTGTGATCGGATTGATTTGCGTTAGGCATGTTGATTCCTAGAAAACACAAAATTATATGTTAATGACTTTTAATCAATGTGCATGTTCTAATGTGTTCCTATATGCAAACAATGTGGAGACTTGGTTATCTTGACTCATTTTGATGCCCAAATTGTTTTGTTTGCGAAGTAATGTTATGAAAACAAAAGATAACCAAAAACTCTCCTAATTGAATATATATTCGATTGAATGTACCCGAAAATACATATTGGTTATGTATTCCCTTTAGCATTCAAGAGATAATATGCAAGTGATGTTTCAATGATGTTTTTCATTTGTTTTAACAATGTGGTGATGAATTGTGTTCTAGTCTTGGATTGTAATTGAAAGATAATGCACTTGGTGTGTTTTGTAAATCAAAGTAAATAACAAAGAGGATGCAATACTTTAACTAATGGAAGACATGATTAGTTAGCCACCAAGTTTTTCATGAATTAAGAAGATTTATGCATACACCCTAAGATTCTAATTAATGAATGTAAATGAGAATGTTGTACTTGAATCAAAAATGCAATTGTGATTAGAACACTTACAAAGTTGGTTGGATTTGAAGAGATTGATTGAAAGCCCTAAATTTCGTATGGTTATGTGTTTTTGAGAGGGTGATAGCAGTTTGAAAGTGAATGCCTAAGTTAATAGGGTGTTTGGTTTTGAAATTTAGAATAAAAACATTCTGTGGAATTGGCGGACCAGGCGGAACAAAAAAATGGGTTCCGCCCGTATGGTCTGAGGGTACCGTGGGTGTCTGCAGGAAAAATTCACAAGGGATTGTCTTGATTTTTGTGGTTTTATCCTAATGTTCAAAACTAAGATTTTAAGTCTTGTTTGTGTAAGACTTAGCCTAGGAATGATGAAGGTTTCACATTCAAGAGGTTTAGTGAAAATGTTGATGGAATGATTAACGTATAAAACTTTCTTAGTTAAGACGTTCCTCAATGAACTATCTTACCAAGGCGATGATGATGGATCACAATATGTCTGCAAAGACCGTGATGAATTGAATAGTCGCTGAAGTCGATGCGTCATTTGTTGACGAGATAACATTGTTGATGAAGAAATTCCTTTGTTGATATGAATTAGTTTGTTCAAGCGGAGCTTGTTGATGTGCTTCTTCATTCAATACTAATATGAGATCCTTCAGCGTTTTGGAGAATTATTGGTTAAGTAAGTATAAAAGTGCAAGTACCACTTGTGCTTTTCTTATCAACTTTATTACCGATGCAATTCCATTTGGCATACACTATGGTTTCTATTCCCTTTCTTTTGGGACCCCATAATCCTAGTGGTGTAGTACCTTTAAATGAATCCAAGCAAGCTTTTTCGAAAGAGTTGTTTTAGGATCTTCTCTAAAATCGAGCACATAGACAAGCACTAAACATAATGTTGAGTTACATTTGTTGTAAAAACAAGTATACTCCCAAACATTTCTCTATGTTTAGTTTTACCTACGGATTTACTAATCTCATTTTTGATAAGTCATAAAGGACTTAATCATTGTGAACAAGTGAATAACTAGGAATGTTTTTGAGTGATTATCCTTTACTTTTGGAGCTTGTTTTCTAGAGAGAGAAAGGGAGAAACACACACACCTTAATGATACAAAATGAGACATCCACCCTTCCTAGTTGTGACTAGGAAGGTATTTATACAAAAAACTAGGCTAACTTACCACTATTGACTAAACTAGTCCCTTGTACATAGAAACTATTGCAATTCCCGACTATAAAATAACTTTAAAGGCTAACATTGAGATTTTAACAACCTTGTAACAATAAAAATAACCAATTGACAATGGTTGACTTTTGTATGTCAAACATTTTTCCAATGAAGTAAGGATGAATCCATGTCAATGAGGAACTGTATTCATAGAGCTAATAGTCAATAACAAAAGGTTGTTACATAAATTCATTAATTTAGAAATGCGAATATAGAGCTCTATTCATAAAGCTAATAGTCAATTACATTACATCTTGCTTGTACTTCTACATTACAAGATTACATCCTGACTTCTACACCAACTTTCCTGCAAACAACATAAAAGCAACAACCAGAGCTATTACACAACACATTTCCTATAAACCAGTAGCTCGGATTTGCTTTCTTTCAATTCCATTTGCAGAAGTAAGACTTGGTTTTGCAAATAAGACTTCTGATAGTCAAATTCCCTTTGCAAGTATCTTATTTTTTCATTCAAACTACATTTGTCTATTCTCAATCCTTTTTCCACTTGAATCAATTTGTGTACTTCTTTTTTTGTAGTAGTCACTTGGTAATTCAGGATCAAGCCAGTAAAAGGTGTGACATTTTGAACCCTACATGTTTAGACATATTAGCATATACCCCAATGATAAATAAAGTAAAAATCACTTACATTATAATAATTTATGCATCCTAGAAAACACCTTAAAGGATGATAGATGGTTCGTGATGTTTGTTCAATAACGGGTTCCTCATGCTCACAATGGGTAGGTGGTGGAGGACGAAGATTTCGAACCGAAGATGAACATGAAGCCATTTCGAATGAATGACTTATTTTAGTGTTTTTTAGGTATGTGTTTGGATGAGTGTTTGAATTGGGGAAGAAGCTAAATGTTAAGATAACGGATCTTTGGCACGTGATATGGCCCATTTTATTCAAACCAGATACTTAAGTCAAGGGACATAATTTGCATGTAAGTAAACCCTAAACTTCACTTGTGTGTTGTGCTGCTAGAAGAAATATTAGTGCTGCTAGTACATAACATCGATCAACAAAACATAAACATACATGTGGCACAAACTACCACTAGACACAACATTAAAATGTTATTCGACCTACATAAACTATATTGTTCCAAAACAATCCATCCCAAGGCTTAAGATAAACAAAATAAACAGAACAACCTTCACCATTGCCTTGTGCTGACCTTGTCATTCCCAACTCACTTGGAATCAACCTCCTCATCTGATTTTATTGGCTTCTCATCCTTGTCAACTGGATTCAACTTTCTTCTCTTCTTTTGTATACCAGAGGTCACACTGGCAGGTGAATCCGGTGTACCTGGAACGTCCATGTCTGCCCTTTCCAAACTATCTTCAACTTCTGCTATTGGACCTTCATCAACAACTACTACAGCTTCATCAACAACTACTACAACTTCATCTCTGTCACAACTCGTAATTTCAGGTCCTTTTTCAAACGTCGAAATTTCATTATTCATTTCGGGAAGTTACTATTCATCCGTTACTATTCACCGATCACTATTCATTGTTTTCGGAGTCAGTTTGAGATTCCGAGAAGCGTCCGAAAATTTTACTATTCATATGACACTATTCATTCCCGGAAGGAAATCACTATTCACGATTGTCATTCATTTCATCGTAAATCCAGTTTACGGGTATTTAAATTCGCGTAACCAGTTTGGTTTAACTGCGAAATCATGCATCATCAGTAGGGACACGTCATATAGACTGGGGTAGTCTATATATCATTAGTAACATCATCGACACTTTAGGCCCTACACGGATATGCATTATGTGGAAAACTAGAAGGGGGGTTGAATAGTTTACCGCTTTTTAAATCCTTTTTAGCTTAAATATCCTTTAAAAACTTCTCGTATGGTTAAAGATATAAACACAACTTTATATGTTTGATTCTTTGAAAAGGCTTTTCATGTGAATAACAATTATAACTTAACTTGTTTCATACTTTGAAAAGCTTTACTTGTGATGGTCCTAACTTTGCTTGTTTAGTTCTTTGAAAAGCTTTACATATGTATAATGATATAAGAACAACTTTACTTGTTTTAGTTCTTTGAAAAGCTTTATGTGTGATCAACAATTCTAACTAAACAACAACATGTAATAAGCAAAGATAGAGAAAGAAACAATCAAACCATAACACGATAGTTTATCGTGGTTCGGCTACAAGGACTCTTTTTCCTTGCCCTACATCCACGCCCCGAGTTTCCAACTCGAGAGTTATAAACACTAATCAACAAGCTCCTTTTACCGGCGGAGAAAACCTTACACGTCGCTTATACTTTTACCGACACAAAGCTAGATGTCGAGTTCTTTAACAAGGGTACAACCACTCCCATTCGTCGCTTACACTTTTACCGACACAAAGCTAGATGTCGAGTTCTTTACCAAGGGTACAACCACTCCCGTTAGTTCTTTTACTAGGGTACAACAACTCCCAACACACTACGTATTTTGAGGCCTAAAATACTAACCAATAACTTCTACATACATGACACAAATGAAGTATAAACTACCAAAGCTTATACATGACCAAGCTACCAAGACTTGCAACTTTAGAGTTGAAGCTTGCAACTTCTTGAATGATCTTGTGGAGTTCCTTGCTACATAAGAGAATCACACAAGTCAAGGGTTACTGAGTTAGTTGAGAGAATATGTGAAAATATGTCCTAAAGGGTTTTTCAAAACTAACAAATGGTTTGGTATTTATAGCAAACTATTCTGCAGGTCTGGTGGATCAGGCGGAACCCTCAGATGGGTTCCGCCCGTGTACCCCTAGGGTTCCGCCAGGGCTGCAGTAGGTTTTTGCAATAACTATACCAAACCAAATAAGGTCACATCTCATTACTCTAGTCAAACACCAAACTTGCAAGTCACTACAAAGTTAGTCAAACACATTTCTTACCAGAAATGCATATTGACAAAACTTGCCATAAGTGTGATGTGACAATTCTATTTAAAGAAATAAATATGATGTGACAAGACACTTTCTAATTTAAGAAATATAAACAATGTTTAGTTTAAAAAGGAAATGTAAACCTTAGTTAAACAAGACTTAAACACTTAAAGTGATGATTTACTCTTAGCTAAAGTTCATACTTTGTCATTAACAAAACTTAGCAAAGATCGTAAAATATAAATAACGTTTTTAGGCGATATTTGTATTAACACATTATTTTAATTTACGTATGCTTAATTTGTAATTAACGTTACCACTCAGTTTTTACTACTAACATATACCCGACACTCCCGACTACGATCCTAATATATTTTCATACTCATTATAATAATATAACATTTATATTATTAGTTTACCCGGTGTTTTGAATTTATTTGGTATATATATCGTTAAATATATATATATTTACGACGATTTACGTAATTACGAAATGACACTTATTTAAACACCCAATACTTATACAAAATACATTTTTATAATTTTTACGACTTCAATGTATTTTATTTTGTTCCGTTAAAATTTATTTCTAGCTAACTCAATACCCAAAAGTATATATATACTACACAAAATATCATAAAATCTAACAAAAATCCACACATTTAAAGCAAATCAACTCCCCTCCCCCTTTTTCCTTGAAAACCTGTCGACACACACTCCATCTCACAATAATTCTTGTCAAAAATTTCAAAGTATATCTACTACATACTATATTAAACTATTAAAAGTAAGATATTTGTATAACTAGTCACAAAAGTACACATACAACATAATACTTCAAGTAAACTTTCACAAAATGGATCTCTCTTGCTCCTTGTGGTGTCGACCACTTCCAAAAACAAGAAGAAGAACATCAAAAATTTCCAAGATCTAGTGATTTCCAAGTTATACTAGTAATCTATTACAAGATTTTGAAATATAAATCTATAGATTAGTTAAGTTTACTAAACCAAAAATTCACCACCACCTCAAGTTGCGGTTAGAGATCGTGCCTCATTTCAGTGTATCCACTTTTATCATCGTAACTATCGCACCAGGTGAGTCAATGATAAGGCGAAAAATGAACCACTTTTAGGGGGTCATTTAAGCCCGGAATTGAATTTATTTGATCAAATATTGCCCTAAATCGTTCCTTTTGTGATTTTAGGTACTTGGAGAGTGAATTCTGGAAAAGAAGCTATTTTGGACGTTTTTGGAGCATAAAAGTGAAGAAAACAGCTAAGTCTCTATTTTCCATGCTGGGAACAGTAGGTGACGGCGTCAAGAGTCACAAGCTGACGGCGTAAGATGCTTACACATTAATTTTTACCGAGAGTTCATGACGGCGTCAAGAGTCACAGCCTGACGGCGTCAAAGATCTTGAATAAATTTACCGAGAGATGGTGACGGCGTCACACATAGGGCGTCAAGAGTAATTTGCATGACGGCCTAAGGGTTGACGGCGTCAAAAGTAGATCAAGCCCGTCCGATGAAGAATTTGGCGGCGGTCTGACGGCATCACACTTTTGTTCTTGACGCCGTCAGGTCGATTTTCCTATATATATTTTTCTAGTTTTTCACATTAAGAGAGGAGTTTTTGGGAGAGAAACCCTAGTACGATTTTGGTGTAACTTTACAGGTTTTTCAAGGGTTCCAACCCCTTGATACCTTGCATGATTAATCAAGATAAGTGTTCTTTTAATTCAATCAATATGTCTATGTGTTGGTTGTCTATATCTTGTTCTTGTCTTAATTCCATCATGCTAGGCTAAATCTATCTTGTGTTTGCTTAGATCTAATGAAACCTAGATATTGATTATGTGTTGATTACTTGTTTATTCTTGTCTTGGATGAATGATTTATATGTTAGGCTTAAGAAAACTGACAGATCTCCAAATGGTAACATGCTTGAACGTCTTAAGAAACATGAACCGAGGCGTACTAGGTCTTTATTGGTTGTATTTAATGCATGAGCCACTGTTTATAATCCCTATAGTTGTGCTGGGCATGGTGTAGGAGGAGATAAGAGCTCATAGAATTGGGGAGTTATGTATGCCACCCCATGAATGGTATTAAGGAATACGATCCGTCATCCATGCAATTATAACAAGTAATTAACGTGTAAAAGATATCTAGGGAGTAATGAAATCTAAGTAAACACATTTTCTCCAATTACTGCTCACAACTTTAGTATAATTTAGTTTATTTTCTTTTCTAGTATTTTATTTTGATTGCATCTTAGTATTGGGTTAGTTGAATAACAACTAATTCCGCCCACTCTTTCAAACCCAAGATTTTAATTGCTTTCTAAAAAATATAAAAACACAAAAAATAATCATCCCTCACCTTTAGAACTAGTAATTAGGTTTTCTAATCCTAGCGACACTATTCCTAAGCTGAACGATCAATCCCCCGGTACTTGTCACTATACTATACTACAACGATCAGGTACACTGCCTGGTGGGGGTTGTAAGCTTCTCGAGATCCCTCGAGAGGTAAAGTCTGTTGCGATTCCCACGCATCAAGTTTTTGGCGCCGCAGCCCGGGGAATAGTTATTGTCTAGGTTAGTTTATCTTTTTATTAGGTCTACTTGCTAGATTCCTTTCTAGTAAGATTTTATTTTTATTTTTAGGTCTTCTTTAGTCTATCTTTTCTTTGTGCATTTGTTCGTAGAAACCTTTCCATTGACTCTTCCGTTCACCATTATGGAGTACGCGAATCCACCATACCACCAACCACAAAGGCCATTCTACCCTATTGAAATCTCAAATTTCAAACAATATCAAGATGAACCCATATATGATGCATGGACTCGTTTTAAAATTTTACTTCGAAAATTCCCTCATCATAGTTTCTCTTTAGCATCCCTAACCCAAACCTTTTACTATCGTGTCAGCCGATGTGACCAAATGTGCATTGATGATTTTGCCAATCGGGGCCCTAGGGAATTAAGTGCTGAAGAAGCATGGGATACCTTAGAAGACTGTGCCCAATATTATTATAGAGTAGACAACCCAACAAACAACATCACAAATCAATCAAAAACAAGTTTGAAGGAGCAAACAGGAAGTTTGTCTGGGGATGAATATACTCATGTTGAGATACCTAGTTGGATGGCACCTAATATCATAGTACAAAACAAACACATAGGTAATCTAGATACAATGGAGGATGAGGTGGATAATCCAAGCCCACAAAGTACCCCACAAGTCCTACCATCATTTGAGGCACATACACCGCCCATGACTTACCCGGAAGAAGTAGAAGAGACTATAGGAACCCCAATTGAGGTAGAACCCTTGGACCAAGCACCACTAGAGGATATAGGTTTGAACACTTGTAGTGATAACCTTACTCCTAGTTCTAGGGAAGTTCCTAGTTTTGATGAACCGGAGCCTCAACCAAAACCGTTACCTACTCTTCCATCCTTGGATGAAGATTTAGGAATTGAAATAGGTCCCGATCCACCCATCAAACCATATAGTCCGGGTAGTCTTAGGATTAAGGTAGTAGACTCTAAGCCTTGTAGAGAGGAAGCTGACACAAGAGTGGAAAATGACCTTACGTACTTACATCACCCATTCGTGACTGATCACAGGAAACATTATGGGTTTAAACCGGGTTTATTAGGTCAAGATGGATTCCCAACTAGGAGTCTTTTGAAATTGATAGAAGATGATCCCTTTTTAAGAGAAAACTTCAACTCACCCATTGACCAAAGTGAACTAGGTAAGGTTATGATGATAGGAGCACACCCCTTTGAGCATATAATTCACTCACTCCTTTTTCCTCACGTGGCATATTTCCACCCTAAGGGTGTGTATCGCTACTTCCACCCGCACTTAATCCTAAGTGTAGGGAAAACCTCCCCTATTTCCATTAAATAAGGGTAGAGTCAGGCTCGTGACTCGAACAAAAACAAGCGCTTCTTGGGAGGCAACCCATGCTTTGTGTGATTTTTATTTTATTTGTTTGTTATTTGCTTCCGTATGCATGCTTCATTTTTATTGTTGGTAGATCATGTTTCAAAATTAAAAAAAAAAAAAAAAAATGGAAATACTTTACTATGTTGTTTAGCTTAGTTTTAACTCCAACCTAAAAGTATTTTTGCAAAAGATAAGTGTAAGGGGAAACCCCAAATATGTTTTTAAGAAACACACGATCATGATTCTCCACAATTTTAAGTGAGCATGTATATTCGTATTTGTTAGAGTCAAATGCTTGTATTGAGTCATAATGAAGTTTTGCAGGATTTTCCAGGAAGTAGAACCAAGTTTTTCCAGAAATTTTCCGGAAACTTAACATAAGAATTTCTGCAGGTCAATCCTGACGGCGTCACGAGTTTACTCTTGACGGCGTCACGTGTAAAAATCTGGAAATTTTACCAGTTTTGTTTTTCTAACGAAGTCTAATGGTTTTTGTGAATTATTAAGTTTTATAATCTCCAGGAAATCTGCAAACTTCATTTACAAGCATTATATCTTACTTTGCTTTCTAGGACTTTGTAACTTATATAGGATGCCGCCGATTTTACGCGAGGTTGTCTTGTCTATTTTGGTAGGTTTTACAGGTTATATTGGACAAGAAGATGATTTATATTATGGAAGGGAAGCTTTGATTGTTCGTTTTCTTGGAAGAAGATTTAACCTGACCAACTTTTAATCCATACCGAGCGAATCAGGGGAGTATTTGATTTCATTCTCTTTACTTGTTTACTTTTACATTCTTTACTTGAACATTGGGGACAATGTTCATCTTAAGTGTAAGGGGAGGGTAAAAAGATGATACCTTATAGATACACTTTCGCTTGAGTTTGTTTTGTTTAATAGTAAATGTGTAATAAAACTATGAGAAATACTTGTTAGTGTAATTTTAGCGCCAAATTTAAAATTTTTTACAACATTTAGGAGTGAAACTTTAGCCATAGCAAGCGTCTCATGGATAGGAGATTGTATGACTAGCACATAACCGTATATTCAGAAAAATTTTCCACCCAAAAATGTGAGGTTCGCCTTTAGATTTGATAGGAAAAGCATTTACTATTAGTGCTTATGAGTGTACCGGTAGCATTTAGATTCTAGAACTTGCGTTAGTGATGCATCCCAAGACCGCTAGTGAGACTACATTCGTGTGGTAGGATTTACTACATGATAAGAGGCATTAGGATCACCCTTGTGTTAAACCCGTATTACAATTACTTGACCATTTAAGTCATATTACTTGGCTAGTTAAGTCAACTAATTTTTCCCACACCCTTAGCGTTGTACTCATTTTTAGTACACGAAACCCCTAGTACACCCCTCCGAGCCTATCTTTTCGTTTCTAACTTTAAGCATTTTACTTAAAGGAAGAATTTGTTACACCCCACTTAAATGTACACCCAAATCGCCTTAGCCTTCCGTGTATGCGCTCATCTTTAGTGCATTATTGTTATTTGTTAAACCCTAAGTTAACTATCTAATTGATTACATGGTTGCTAAGTCGAGTCGTATCCTTGTACATATTGTTTTGGGACGATTGGGACTCATGGGTAAGTACTTATTTTATGGAGTAATGGGGAAGAACATCATATATTACCCCCATATGTACGTTAATCTTAAAAGTGCTCCAAGTGTTTTAATTTTCTTAATTCGAGTCATTAGATTAGTTCATTGTAAAGTATGTAAAGATTCAAGTGTAAGGGGAATGTACATTCCCTATGATGTATTATTTTGGATGGTAGGGTAAGAGTGTATGCAAAAAAAAAAAAAAAAAAAAAAAAAAAAAAAAAAAAAAAAAAAAAAAATCGAAAAATCAAGAAAAAGAAAAGAAAAAAATAGAAAAAGAAAAAGAGAAAAACATACGGACTACCATCCCGTTTTATTCTATGTTCATTTTATATTTTTGTTATTTTTCATTTATTAACTTGAGTCGAGTCGAGTCTTGGCTTAGCAACGCCTATTGTACATGTAATTGACAAAGATTGTTAGCTCGCCACCAGTAAAACTTCCTTTATCCAACAAAACCGTGTAATTCATATCCCTTTACCTAACGTTACAACCCTTTGAAAGACCTCTTTGATAGTTTATCCTAGGTGCTTACGCCATGTGGTGGAGGTTTGATCCTTTCCCAAGCCTATGGTAATCTATTTTGCTATGACAGGTAGTGAGAGATATCTTCCATTTCCATATTGTTATATTACTTTATTACACCCGAGAGATGTGAGTATCTAAACACTATTTGTGAGGTGCTAGTATATGACCTCCGTGCTTGTCTTTGGTCTTTTGTGGAACGATTATTTGTTGTAATTACTTTTATATTAGTGTTAAATGACCTCAAACTTGTCTTTTGATTAGAATAAAAGCATATTTGCTTGAGGACAAGCAAATCTCAAGTGTAAGGGTATATGATAAGGCGAAAAATGAACCACTTTTAGGGGGTCATTTAAGCCCGGAATTGAATTTATTTGATCAAATATTGCCCTAAATCGTTCATTTTGTGATTTTAGGTACTTGGAGAGTGAATTCTGGAAAAGAAGCTATTTTGGACGTTTTTGGAGCATAAAAGTGAAGAAAACGGCTAAGTCTCTATTTTCCATGATGGGAACAGTAGGTGCGGCGTCAAGAGTCACCAGCTGACGGCGTCAGATGCTTACACATTAATTTTTACCGAGAGTTCATGACGGCGTCAAGAGTCACAGCCTGACGGCGTCAAAGATCTTGAATAAATTTACCGAGAGATGGTGACGGCGTCACACACAGGGCGTCAAGAGTAATTTGCATGACGGCCTAAGGGTTGACGGCGTCAAAAGTAGATCAAGCCCGTCCGATGAAGAATTTGGCGGCGGTCTGACGGCGTCACACTTTTGTTCTTGACGCCGTCAGGTCGATTTTCCTATATATATTTTTCTAGTTTTTCACATTAAGAGAGGAGTTTTTGGGAGAGAAACCCTAGTACGATTTTGGTGTAACTTTACAGGTTTTTCAAGGGTTCCAACCCCTTGATACCTTGCATGATTAATCAAGATAAGTGTTCTTTTAATTCAATCAATATGTCTATGTGTTGGCTGTCTATATCTTGTTCTTGTCTTAATTCCATCATGCTAGGCTAAATCTATCTTGTGTTTGCTTAGATCTAATGAAACCTAGATATTGATTATGTGTTGATTACTTGTTTATTCTTGTCTTGGATGAATGATTTATATGTTAGGCTTAAGAAAACTGGCAGATCTCCAAATGGTAACATGCTTGAACGTCTTAAGAAACATGAACCGAGGCGTACTAGGTCTTTATTGGTTGTATTTAATGCATGAGCCACTGTTTATAATCCCTATAGTTGTGCTGGGCATGGTGTAGGAGGAGATAAGAGCTCATAGAATTGGGGAGTTATGTATGCCACCCCATGAATGGTATTAAGGAATACGATCTGTCATCCATGCAATTATAACAAGTAATTAACGTGTAAAAGATATCTAGGGAGTAATGAAATCTAAGTAAACACATTTTCTCCAATTACTGCTCACAACTTTAGTATAATTTAGTTTATTTTCTTTTCTAGTATTTTATTTTGATTGCATCTTAGTATTGGGTTAGTTGAATAACAACTAATTCCGCCCACTCTTTCAAACCCGAGATTTTAATTGCTTTCTAAAAAATATAAAAACACAAAAAATAATCATCCCTCACCTTTAGAACTAGTAATTAGGTTTTCTAATCCTAGCGACACTATTCCTAAGCTGAACGATCAATCCCCCGGTACTTGTCACTATACTATACTACAACGATCAGGTACACTGCCTGGTGGGGGTTGTAAGCTTCTCGAGATCCCTCGAGAGGTAAAGCCTGTTGCGATTCCCACGCATCAGTCATAGCCCCTACTCTTTTAATTGTTTTGTAAACTCTTTAGGGGAGAATACATGCTCGTTTTACTTAAATGCAATACTCGCTTTACATGGTTGATTACCTGCATTTCATTGGTATGTTTGATTACCTGTATTTCATGTGACTTGTTTCCTAAACATTATTACTTGTTTATATGACCTCATTGTCATCCTTGTTTATCTGGCGACATTGTCAGTATTGTTTATATGACCTCATTGTCATCATTGTTTACCTGGCGACATTGTCAGACTTATTTCATATGACCTCATTGTCATTATTGTTTACCTGGCGACATTGTCAGACTTATTTACATGACCTCATTGTCATAGTTGTTTATCTGGCGACATTGTCAGCATTGCCAAAAATTGTTTATATAGCAGTTTTGTTATATTTATCTTTGAATCTAGATACAAGTATTCCTTTTGTTCACGTAGACTTTAACATATTTGGCAGTGGGTCGTAAACACACAGGTTACAAGTCTCTTATGGTGGGACTTGGAACTGAGTGGATTTACGATGCCTTTGCTGGGAAATCTTTATTCATATGCATAACAATTCTTTTTCACAAGACTCTATGAACTCACCAACCTCGTGTTGACACTTTAGCATGTATTTTCAGGTATTAAGCAATGGCACGCTACAGGAGGTTTTGGCAGGGCATGGCATGGTCATAGAAGACTCTGATTATTCATATGGGGACCGTTTTTAACTATTTTAAAGGCCTACTTCCGCACTACTTTTAACAATGTAAATTCAACACTTTTGGTTAAATGATTTTATTCCAAATGATTGAAGTGAAAACCATTTTTGAACTTGTGTTGTAATACCAATTGAGTTACACCCCAGCTACATGTATGCTTCCGCTGGACCCGATTTTGGGGGTGTGACAGATTGGCATCAGAGCTTTGGCTATAGCGAACTAAGTGTTTTTAAAACCTAGACTATAGCTACTTTCAAGAAAACTTAACCCTATGACCGTCACGTGCCTGCCTGCCAAGCTGAAGCCTCATTTGTGGTTAGTTGCTGACATAGGTGATGAGATTTGTATCTCATTATCTGATATATTATATTCATTTATTATAGTTGATTACTATAATTGTCTTTCATATAAGCATGTTCACGTTTCATATATGTCACCGCGCTATGTTTTTCCTTGCATAGTTTCATCATTCGACCTCGAGTTTGGTCACCTGCCTTAGTCTTTCAGAACGTCTTGGTATTCGTGAAGGACATAGTATTAGTATGACTGAGCTGAGTATTTCAAAATTCATGGAACCTCGGTGGAATATAGACTGGTCATTTATATTCAACCCGGGATAGTGAGATATAGGCTGACCACCTATGTCTGACTCAGAGATGAATTTTGCAACACTGAGAATGGTTATAATAAAATTTTGTCTGGATTGAATTCTCTACTCAATTTCCAAATGTTTCATTTATGTGTGTGTATACCCTCATTGTCAGAACATTCATACTTTTCATAACTTCGTGAACCGCCGCTTGGAAGCACGTCAACTGGTCATTTCATCTCATGAACATTCACGTCTATGCACGATACACTTATATCACAGTATTTTCTTTTATCACCATCTCATTTTGTCGCAGTTGTCACAATCTTTTCCCTTCTCACCATCATTATCATTTCCCTTCCCCATCCCCATATATATATATATAGGAATTAGCTAACACTCTATAGATTCCTATGTCACTCATTACTCACTACTCCCTATATTGATAATTGGATATTATCAATGACCTCCCTAGGAAAGACTTTCCATACCATCTATAAGGAGGGTCCCTCGGTACATTAAGATTATTCAAAACTCAACAGAAATCTTAGGATATCACAAAACCACTCGAACCACGTCAACTGATCATATCCCAACATCAAGCTTTCATTCTATAGCAATCCACATTAGGATACCTACTAATTGGAAACGTCTTATTTATGTTTCACCCTTCTTTTCTAGTTTTGAAGAGCTGTGCCGCCAGGGAAAGCTAAAACTACTCCAACTATGACACCTGCTGCTATTCGGAAATTTGTTAAGGATAGTATAGCCGAAGCTCTAGAGATCGAGAGAGCTGAGGTAGCTGCAAGGGCTGCTGAAACCGCTTTACAGACAGGGACGAATGAACAATCCAATAATAGGCGTGAATGCACTTGGAAGAATTTTAAGATTAGTGATCCCATCAAGTTTAAGGGCACTGAAGGAGCGGTTGCTTTGATTCGCTGGTTCGAAAAGACTGAGAATGTGTTCCTCATGTGCGGCTGTCCTGATGTCAGCAAGGTAAAATTCGCTACTGGTATGCTTTTGGATGAAGCTATGTCATGGTGGAATTCTTATGCTTAACCGATTGGTATGGAAAATGCCTACAAGCTCACTTGGGAGCAATTCAAGAAATTGATGACTGATAAGTTTTGCCCTCGTACTGAGGTGCAGAAGTTGGAAACAGAATTCTACGAACTGGTGACTAAAGGTGATGACATCGAGACCTACTTCAGGAGGTTTCAGGAGTTGGCTGCACTATGCCCAACTATGGTTCCAGATAATGAAAAGTTGCTAGAAAATTTCATCGGTGGACTACCGCACAACATCAGTGGGAACGTAATTGCTTCTAAACCACACACGCTGGATGAAGCTATCAGGATGTCTCAGAAGCTTATGGCTCAGGTAACAAAGAGAGAAACTACTGACAACAACAACGAAAACAAGAGGAAAAGGGATGACAACCAAGGAGACGATCAAGTATGGCAGCCAAACAAACAACATGAAGTGGTTAGGGCTTACGTTGCGAAACCAAGTGAAAAGAAAGGTTACCAGGGTACCCTACCCAAATGCAACAAGTGTCAGAATCATCATAACCATGGACCTTGTCTTAATCCATGTGGCAACTGTAAGAAGGTTGGTCATGCGACTTGGGAATGCCAGTTTCCAATCATTACCGGAGATCAGAAACCCTTAGTGACATGTTTTGGCTGTGGAGAAATAGGGCATTACAGGAGTGAATGCCCAAAACAAGGAAACTGAGAGAAAGGGAACCAAGGTGGAATGGCTCGTGGGAGAGCCTAGGTCATCGGAGGAGGAAATGGTCCACACATCAACAACAATGAGGACGACAACAATGTTCAAGAACCAAGAACTTCTGCCTTAAAAATAAACGGAAACCTAAGCTCTCTAGTGTTGTATTTCTTCGTGTTTAATTCTACGTTCTATCGTATAAGTTTCATGTACTATTAACGAATTCCGATCTAATGAATGTTCTATCTTTTATTACCGCTATGCGACTCAAATACCCACATCTATACACCGCGTACACTTCAGATACCAACACAAACTGAACTTCGGGACGAAGTTCCTGTTAGAGGGGAAGACTGTCACAACTCATAATTTCAAGTCCTTTTTCAAACGTCGAAATTTCATTATTCATTTCGGAAAGTTACTATTCATCCGTTACTATTCATCATTTACTATTCACCGATCACTATTCATTGTTTTCGGAGTCAGTTTGAGATTTCGAGAAGCGTTCGAAAATTTTACTATTCATATGACACTATTCATTCCCGAAAGGAAATCACTATTCACGATTGTCATTCATTTCATCGTAAATCTAGTTTACGGGTATTTAAATTCGCGTAACCAGTTTGGTTTAACTGCGAAATCATACATCATCAGTAGGGACACGTCATATAGACTGGGGTAGTCTATATATCATTAGTAACATCATCAACACTTTAGGCCCTACACGGATATGCATTATTTTAATTTACGTATGCTTAATTTGTAATTAACGTTACCACTCAGTTTTTACTACTAACATATACCCGACACTCCCGACTACGATCCTAATATATTTTCATACTCATTATAATAATATAACATTTATATTATTAGTTTACCCGGTGTTTTGAATTTATTTGGTATATATATCGTTAAATATATATATTTATGACGATTTACGTAATTACGAAATGACACTTATTTAAACACCCAATACTTATACAAAATACATTTTTATAATTTTTACGACTTCAATGTATTTTATTTTGTTCCGTTAAAATTTATTTCTAGCTAACTCAATACCCAAAAGTATATATATACTACACAAAATATCATAAAATCTAACAAAAATCCACACATTTAAAGCAAACCAACTCCCCTCCCCCTTTTTCCTTGAAAACCTGTCGACACACACTCCATCTCACAATAATTCTTGTCAAAAATTTCAAAGTATATCTACTACATATTATATTAAACTATTAAAAGTAAGATATTTGTATAACTAGTCACAAAAGTACACATACAACATAATACTTCAAGTAAACTTTCACAAAATGGATCTCTCTTGCTCCTTGTGGTGTCGACCACTTCCAAAAACAAGAAGAAGAACATCATAAATTTCCAAGATCTAGTGATTTCCAAGTTATACTAGTAATCTATTACAAGATTTTGAAATATAAATCTATAGATTAGTTAAGTTTACTAAACCAAAAATTCACCACCACCTCAAGTTGCGGTTAGAGATCGTGTCTCATTTCAGTGTATCCACTTTTATCATCGTAACTATCGCACCAGGTGAGTCATAGCCCCTACTCTTTTAATTGTTTTGTAAACTCTTTGGGGGAGAATACATGCTCGTTTTACTTAAATGCAATACTCGCTTTACATGGTTGATTACCTGCATTTCATTGGTATGTTTGATTACCTGTATTTCATGTGACTTGTTTCCTAAACATTATTACTTGTTTATATGACCTCATTGTCATCCTTGTTTATCTGGCGACATTGTCAGTATTGTTTATATGACCTCATTGTCATCATTGTTTACCTGGCGACATTGTCAGACTTATTTCATATGACCTCATTGTCATTATTGTTTACCTGGCGACATTGTCAGACTTATTTACATGACCTCATTGTCATAGTTGTTTATCTGACGACATTGTCAGCATTGCCAAAAATTGTTTATATAGCAGTTTTGTTATATTTATCTTTGAATCTAGATACAAGTATTCCTTTTGTTCACGTAGACTTTAACATATTTGGCAGTGGGTCGTAAACACACAGGTTACAAGTCTCTTATGGCGGGACTTGGAACTGAGTGGATTTACGATGCCTTTGCTGGGAAATCTTCATTCATATGCATAACAATTCTTTTTCACAAGACTCTATGAACTCACCAACCTCGTGTTGACACTTTAGCATGTATTTTCAGGTATTAAGCAATGGCACGCTACAGGAGGTTTTGGCAGGGCATGGCATGGTCATAGAAGACTCTGATTATTCATATGGGGACCGTTTTTAACTATTTTAAAGGCCTACTTCCGCACTACTTTTAACAATGTAAATTCAACACTTTTGGTTAAATGATTTTATTCCAAATGATTGAAGTGAAAACCATTTTTGAACTTGTGTTGTAATATCAATTGAGTTACACCCCAGCTACATGTATGCTTCCGCTGGACCCGATTTTGGGGGTGTGACACTTCTTTTGTATACCAGAGGTCACACTGGCAGGTGAATCCGGTGTACCTGGAACGTCCATGTCTGCCCTTTCCAAACTATCTTCAACTTCTGCTATTGGACCTTCATCAACAACTACTACAGATTCATCTCTGACTTCATTTTGAAGATTTGGCATATTTTGAATATCAAAATCTAACTCGGTAAGCAACATATCAATATGTGGATCTTGATCAGGTACATAGGCTGGTTGATCATCCAGCCAATCAACTACAATTTCTTTGTGGTCAAAATCATCCTATTTGACTATCTCCAACAAATCATTCGTTGCCTCTTGAATCAAGGAATCAATTTCTGCCTCTTCAATAGGTCCATAACATGGTTGATCATCCATAGTTTGATTTTCAATTTCATCCAGAACACACTTGTCAATTTATACGTGGTATAACTCACCATCCACTTCCACCTCACCTTCCAAAACATGTTGAAATTCAGGTTCACCCATACCCTTTCCAACATCTTCTTTACTAACTTTCTCTTTTTCTTTGTCAGCATTTTCATTCACATCTGCCACACCCTCTTTCTTACTCGCCTGTCTCTTTGCTTCGCTTCTCCTTGATTTCATCATAGTTTATAAAGAAATCCAATTCGAACATGAGGTTTATGAACTCGTACTCACCACTCAACCTTCTTGCCCTTATTTTATTCTTCCCTTCATCAGACCATGGAGTTGGAATAACAAGCTCATCATCATCTAGTTCTGCGATAAAAAAATTCTCATCATCCCTGCTTCCAACCCTACTAGATGAAGCATGATTTGAAGTATCACCCTGTTTCCCCTCCTTTCCTATTTCAGTAGCACCATGCCACTCTAGAAAAAACAACTCACCATCCTGCTTAACTACATCACCATCCTCTATATCTTTAATCACAACACCCTTACCACGACTATTCCACATGTATAACGAATACTCCTCGACTGATGAAATACCTTCTTCAATATAAACCTCTATTTCCTTAAAACGAAGCACATACTTAAACAGTTGCACGACATCTTCCACACTTATCAATGGGACCAACCCATCATCCAAATATTTCTTAGAGTTCCTAAAATGTGAGAACAGCCTATCCCCTAATCCTAGTGCTTATAACATTCCAACATACTCCTCAATACGGAAATGGTTAACATCAATCAGGTCAACATATGCTATATCTCCAAACAAATATTTTCGGTTTGGTGGATATATGAAGAGCCATTTGTGGTGAATTTTCAGACTGAACAGTGTACCATTCAACTCTGGTTAATTAGGAAAACAAATAACAACTTATAAGTATGAAAACCATGACATATCATACAATGTAGTATAAATGCATGTTCAAATAATAAAAATAAATGACAACTTACTGTAAATAGCATTAAGCTCATATTCTGGAAACAAGGGAGTTTGAATCTGCCAAACTGGAGATAACACTACCATGGTATTGTTTTGTAGGTGAGTGTTGAAATAAGGGAGTTCGAATCATTTGTGTGTATGATTTGTTCGTCTTAAACTGTTCTACACGAATCATACAATTAGCAAACAATGTCCTCGTCGATTATCGTGCCTGGGTGGGAAGAGTTTTGTCATGCAGGCGGGAAAGGTGAAATGACGAAAATACCCTCACGTGTAACGCACATGAGGACTGACTAACGGGCTTCGCTAACGATCGTTAGGCAAAAAACTGTTTTTGCAAACAAACGTCAGCCTCAAGGACACTTTTTGCCTAAGGAAACCTGCTCAGAGTCACTTTTTGCTAAAATTCTTGTAAGAGGACAACTTTCGCAAAATTGACAAAGTTAAGGGACATTTTTTGCAGTTTACCCAATAAAATAATATTTCATAATCTCTTAAAACCAAAGGTTACTTCATGCAGCTTATAAAAATAATCTCTTTTTATAATCTCCAGCACCAGCACCATCTCCAACACCATCTCCAGTTCCAGTAATAGTTACTTTCGTCAAACATACCCTTAATTAAATGGATCTAAAAGGGACCTAACGCATTAATGATTATGTACAATTCATTAATGCGTTAGGTCCCATTTAAATGAACCTAATTAGGCCCTTCTATCATCACTTTATTATTAATATGCTTCAGAAATGTCATTAAAAAAACTCAGTGGGACAAAACCATATCTAAAGAAAAAAGAGTGTAACGCATATTATCTTCCTAAGATGACTGCATCACTAACTCTTTGAGTCAGCGCATTTCATGTAGCAGATTAATTTCCTAATATTGTGGTAGGAATTGTCTTAGTAAATAGATCCACCAGATTATGTAAATAGACCCGTCAAGTTATCGTTTGAATAAGAAGTGTCTTGTCACATTTGATGTAACCATTCTTGAACTAAGCAATACATGCAAAATCATTAGTGTCTCCTTCCCTGAATTTATGTACGGTTTGATGAAATAGTCGCGATTGTTTGGTCCATAGAATGCCATTAAATTTCAGTGTCGCCACTTGTAAAAACATATCCAATTTGAGATCGATTTTTGTGAGAATTAATCATATATCCCTTGCATCTGCAAAACTAACTAAACTTGTTTTGATGTGTTAGTAAAATATAAATCCACATTTCTTGTACCTTAAAGATATTGAAATATTTTAAATCATAACACGTGCTTTATGCATTCTATATTTCTTAAAGAATCTCAACATTAAATGAGCTATTGTATTATTATGTTAAACACATATAACTTATTTCTCGTATTTCCAGACATAACATTAATTTTACTTTCTTATAATATTCATGTATATGGATTTCAAGTCTCAATAATCATATCTCATCATAAGAGACTTTCATATTTCACTAGTTATTTGAGTCTTTACATTCTTTGGCCATTCATTTATACAACTACACTTCTTGTAGGTATCCAAGATCCTCACCTTATGTCACACCCCGCTAAAAGCGGAAACACGAGGTGCAACGATGCGAGGCACAACATGTAAGATATAGGTAACACCATATATGATTTGATAGAAAAGAATATTACAAGATTTCAATAGTTGAAGTACATAAGTTCCCAAAAGTGTGACAGCTCACATTTTTCAGGTTATTACCTAACCATAAATTTAAAACATTTTACTTTGAACACTTGAATACTTGTCTTTACGTATAACCGTTAGGTTAACCCGCGTAAAACGAAAAACAACTTTGAACGTATACCAGCACTAGACTGTGACATTTCAAAAATTTCATGTCACTAATTTTAATATTTTATTATTTAACTATTTTTTTTTTATAATTAACTTCGTCGGAAATTATCCGCGTACGTCATAACGCGTTCAAATTATTCAACCACTACTATACTATGTCTACTCTACACTTTTTATGCATTTTTGTTTCCTTACAATCCTATTTTAAAAGTCAAAATCCACTTTTTCCATTTTTAGGTAAACCTTACACCTTTTACGTTTTACGCAATTTAAATTTACGTTTTATGGTTTTAACAACATGAACCAACCCTAGACTACGATGATTTTATATATTTTATGCATTTTAACCTATTTTCATGATTACAAGTGAATTTTATACTTGTCATTTCATTTTTATAGTTTACGTCACTTTTATCAAGAACCGGTTTCACCAAACGCGTTTTTAACTCATGGTTTCAATTTTAACGATGTTTAAACCCTCCAAAGAATTCACCACTCATCTAAATTTCTCAAATAAGTTATGATAATAAGTTTTAATATTTTTACAAGTTTTACATTTTATTTATACCCGGTATTACATTACGCGTCTTAAAAACTCCACGTTTTAAACATCCGGAAGCAAAATAAACTACACAATACATCTAATAACAAATTATATCACAAAAATTCTGCACTAATGCTCTTTCCCTCCCCTCTTATGTGGAATTTTCTTGCGGTGTGCATGATCCTCTAGTACAAGTGTCCTACACTTGTTACCAACTCTTACAAGTAGTAAGAAAAACACAACATAGTTCTTATCACCACCAAATCTCATCTCACTCTAACTTTTACATGCAAGCAAAACCAAATTTCTGCTCTCCTTCTTGTGTTGCTGCTGCCGTGACCCATCAAGACCAAACACACCTTTGGTGTTCTATTTTTATTTTGAAGATTGTATTAAAAGTGAAGGTCTCTTGGTGCTAAGTTTATTCTTGGTTCATTTCTCTTCTTCATGCCTTCATTTTCAAGAGTTTTGTTGGTGATCTTTCACAAGTTTTCAAGTATTAAAAGGTGGTGATTCTCAAGTTTTTACAAAGAGTGTTGATGATAAAAATTTGGTAACCATGGATTAGAGAAAAGGTGCAAGTATTGTAACTTTAATCTTGGTCTCTATTTTTTTTCTTCAAGTTCTTTCTTCCTCTTATATTTTTATGGCTTACAAGATAATATTGTGGCTGTAGATTGGAGTTCACCATGATCCTCTAAAGTTCTTCTTACAAGCTCACAAGAGTCTTTCTTGGTGGTGACAATTGATAGCTCCTTGTTCCTTGTTCTTGTATATTTTCTTGTCCATCTCTTTTTGTAAGAATCCTCCACTAACTTTCATTTTTTTTATATTATATTATCTACTGTATAAAGAGTATACTTTGATGTATTTGAACCTTATATAAATTATAATGCTTGGTTAGGCTTGGTACATAAGTTTAATCACTAGAAAACCCTAAAGGACTAAACATGCAAACTGTGAATCTGGACTAGGGGTAGAAACGGAATAAACTTCACTAATCAGTAGACAGTGTACCTAAACTAAAAATATGGGGCTGTAGGCCTATGTATTACGGAAATTTTGACGGGTATTTCGTTGAATAACTCTTTACGATGATTAAACTAGAATTATTTTCGTGAAACATGTCACATTCTGAGTAACAGATTTGAAACGTGTATAAGTCATTTTTTTTGTGAATAACCCACTGTTACTTAAAACATGAAAATTTTAGATAACATCTTAACTTAAACGTGGCCGAAAGCGGGGAATTAATCGGGTTAGTAAAACTGTATATATCGCACTTTTCGCGGGACAGTTGTAAATCTGAAAACTGATGGACTGAATATTATGGACAAATAAATAGTTTCACTAATGTAATCAAATTTTTGACTCGGTGGGACCCACAAAACTTGTTAGTACAGATGTATACCTTTCCGGGGATATAAAGAACGAGATTTTTGGACTTACGGTTAGTGAGTAACGGATTTTTGAATGTGAATAAGTTATAAACATTTTTGACAGCTTTGGAATTAAAAGTATAAAAATGTTTAAGTTTTATAAACTTTTGAACTTTAAATATATTTTGACCCACTTAAGTTATTTTGGACCCTTTGGCTTAAATGAAACCTTTGAATTAAATTTGAACCTTAGGACTAAATTGGACATATAAAGAAGTATAAGAATTTGTAACAAGTATAAGTAAGAGTATAATTTATATACAACAAAAATACATCAATATTTATTTTCAAAACCTAAGACAACCAGGGGCGGACCTATGCTATGAGAAGGTGGTTCCCGGGAACCACCTTAGACTTCGAAATCCTTTAGAAGGTATATGTACAAAAAATTCGGGACCTACCTTAAAAATAGATCGGGAACCACCTTGTACGTTTAGCTAAGAAGGAAGAAAGAAAAATTTAGTGATTTAGGAAACAAATTTAAACAAAGCTCATAATCTTTCTTTAATGGAGGTCGTATATATGTTATGTGCATCTCTTTTCTTTGGTAAAGAAGAAGACCCACAATATTTATTGCTTTCTTTGTTTAAAGTTTTGTTTTAACCCTTCCACTTTGGTTCACTTATTGTTTGACATCCTTTCACGAAAATCAATAGCTGCACAAATATTAATATGTCTATATGCAATGTTCTTGACCTTTAATCCTTTATTGAAATATATCACATAGTTAATGATAAAATGTCGCCTAATCTATAGCTGTTACGAAAACATAATACTGTAGTACTTATTTTATAGATGCATTCATATTCTAAATGATGATTCATATTCATTGCATTTAATTTTATGGTTTTTGATTCATTTTCATTGCATTTAATTGTATGGTTTTTGGTCATTGTTCCGACCCGACCCGACCCGACACATTAACGGATATTTTGTTGACCCGTCCGCTTTTTATTATTATTATTATTATTATTATTATTATTATTATTATTATTATTATTATTATTATTATTTATTTATTTATTTTTTATTATAAACCATCACTTTTATTAACAATAAATAGGATTTTACAAGAAATTGGTGGGGAGCCGAGAAACCAACTGGGCCCCCACACCTCTAGCAATAGTGAAACCAATCCTATTATTATTATTATTATTATTATTATTATTATTATTATTATTATTTTTTCTTTTTCTTCTTGACTAATTCAAGGAACCACCTTGGATTCTTGCCTAGGTCCGCCACTGAAGACAACGTATATATGTTTAAGTTCTTCATAGAGCTTCGCGGCTATCTTTCTTCGCTTGCTTGATTGTGATTATTCCTCTTTGTTCACGGTGAGTTTATAGCCTCGCCTTTACTTATTTAAATGTTTTATAAACCTCGCGAGGGGGATACATGCTAGATTTATAAACTGAATACAAGTATTAATTTTTGGTATGCTTGACCTGATTACAAGATTATAGACATTGAGTATATTTCTTGCCAATTAAGTCCCCATCATGAACCGTTAATTCCGTGAGAAACGCTAGTATTATGAATATGCATATTGGGCATTGACCAGCCTGGCCGAGTGAGTAGCGCTCACCTTTTAACGGTCACATAATATTGAGAGGTTGAGGTAAATGACAAATATTACCCTACCGGGGCAACTATTAAACTAGGTCAAGGTTCGGTTTCATGAGCTCAATACTATAAATCTTATTTTCCGACTTGTATTTGTTACATGTCAACTTAATTATGGGCGTATAACAACGTAGCCCATCGTATTTTAAACTGATTTATCTTGTATTCAAATGATTACTTATTAAACTCTATGAATTCACTCAACCTTTGTGTTGACTTTTAGCATGTTTCATCTCAGGTCCGTAAGTGACTTTCGGCTTGGATGGGCGGCGCAAGAAATGGATATCTACATGATGGCTCATGTTTAAATAAAATTTTTCATTTGATAATGTTCTAAACTTTCAAAACTTATGTACCTTTGGATTATGTTAAAACCTTTTGGGACCTTTGTTGACTCTGATAAATTATCGAATGTGAAGTATGAACTTTTATTAAAAACGACTTTGTTTTAAAGTTGTTTACTATATTTGTACAATGTGACTAGTATATAACATCCCATGTCCCTTTTCGCTGCGATCCTAAAATGGGGGTGTTATAGAATGGTACCAGAGCACAAATTATAGTGAATTAGGTCTTTTTGTTTTTAAAAACCTAGACTATAATCATTTATTTTTTTCAAAATCATGAGCTTCCATCATCTTGTCCGATATCCATGCGCGCCTACTCCTGAACTTCCTATTTCTCCCTCGTATATATATATCTTAATCATGCTATATTAAAAATAATTATAAGCACTATAATTATTTCCTATCTTGTCCGATAATCCGCGAAATATCACTCCTTATATATGCACTTTATGCACAAAAATTCCTTGTAATTTATGCTATTCATGAACATTATAAACTTCCATCCGGAAATTTATACACATCTCTTTGATTGCACCATCGTTATACGTATGCACATAATAAATATTATCACTTGCACTTCTAATATTTCTCGACCATCTTGCTTTTCCTGAAACATCAATATATTTCTATATAAAGTTTCTCCAAGTGAATACTAAAATCTTCTAGACATTGTATGCAATTACAATGGTCTCTCTTAATTATCAGACATTGTATGCGATTACAATGGTCTCTCTTAATTACCAGACATTGTATGCGATTACAGTGGTCTCTCTTATTTATCAGATATTGTATGCGATTACAATGGTCTCTCTTATTTATCAGATATTGTATGCGATTACAATGGTCTCTCTTATTTATTAGACATTGTATGTGATTACAATGGTCACTAAACTCTTTCATAACCGTATGTTATATCATTTCATACAACATCGAAACCTGTTACAATTTATCAATTTCTATTGGTTGTCTTACTCCCCGTGAACTCATGTTTTCCGAGCATTTCTTGCTTATTTTCTTAAGCATCATCTCAAACCCTACCTCTCCAAATTATATATGTTTCACCAAATTACTAAACAATTAAATATGTATTTATTCATTTTCATGATCCCCTAAAACTTTCTCATACATTGTGGGTGACACAGTGGTCTCATTTATTTTCCCAAAAATCGTGAGTAATGCTATGAGCTTTAAATTTTTTTTCATGACCTTACACAACGGTGTTTTATATGAAACCCGTCACATTCTATTTATTTACCTTGAAAATTCACTACTATTTTATAAACAACTCCTTTATTGTCATATAAACTATCTTTCATTATATTACAAATGGATTTACTATTCCCCAAAGAATTACCCCATTATTACCTTATAAACTAATAACCTTATTCTCTACTATTTTATAAACTGCTCTAACTAGTTCAAAATTTACTTTTTGTCACCTCTTTACAAATCATTTGGTCAATTACCTTTTAAAACTAGTTTACTACTATCTTCTAAACCATTTTCACTACAATATTAATACACTCCTCGCCACTCTCTTACAAACTACTTTACCACCATCTTATAAACTTATCCACTGATGTACTACTATTAAATAAACTGTTTGGACTAGTTTTGAATAAACTATTTTGTTATCTTAGAAATCGTTCTGTCATTTACCTTTTACCAAAATTTTCACCACCTTATAAACGATTTTGTTATTATCTTATGAATTACTCGACCTTGTTTTATTAACTAAAACCATTGATTTATTATTGCCTCATGAAATATTTTGTTATTATTTTATTGTTCGTCATTCTCCAATAATTCTTATAAACGGATTCATCATACAAAAGCTGAAGTTCAGTAACTTTCTCTACATTCATCAAGTTCTCTTTTGAAACCTTCATTGTTAAAGGTCCGTGATTCTGACCCGATGTGGACTAATTAGAACTGCTTAAAACTCCCTTTTCTGCCTGCATTTTTCTTATTCGCTTGTGTTACATACTCATACTACTTATTATGATTGATTCTTACGTATGTACAAACTTATATCACTCTTTGTATATAAGATACTTATGCAAACTCCATACTTGTCCAGCAATGGACATATCACGAGTATAACTAATTTAAGTATTTGAAAATTTTATCGAACCTCGATTAAATATAGTCTAGTCACCTATATTTAACCTTGGGACAGTGGAACATAGTCTCACTACCTATGTTCGATTTAGATTTTTCAAATACTAAGAATAGTTATATATGGGTTATGTCTAATTGATCTTCTACTTGATCTTCGAGACACAAAATTTTTATGTGAGTATAACAATTCAGCGGTATTCATACGATCGATCAAAACAACTAAACAAATCCTCACTTTATCTTTATCGCGTATAGTCAACCTTACTCTGCACCAAATTTCGAGACAACGAGAATCCAACCGCGTCGTTAGTTATTCTAGATTTCATTCCTTACGAGTATCCTCATCTTTTCGCAAGTAAACCGTCTAGAGATAAAGCGAGTTGAGCGCCGGGACGTCGCTCTCTTAAGGGGTACGTACTGTGACATTTCAAAAATTTCATGTCACTAATTTTAATATTTTATTATTTAACTATTTTTTTTATAATTAACTTCGTCGGAAGTTATCCGCGTACGTCATAACGCGTTCAAATTATTCAACCACTACTATACTATGTCTACTCTACACTTTTTATGCATTTTTGTTTCCTTACAATCCTATTTTAAAAGTTATAATCCACTTTTTCCATTTTTACGTAAACCTTACACCTTTTACGTTTTACGCAATTTAAATTTACGTTTTATGGCTTTAACAACATGAACCAACCCTAGACTACGATGATTTTATATATTTTATGCATTTTAACCTATTTTCATGATTACAAGTGAATTTTATACTTGTCATTTCATTTGTATAGTTTACGTCACTTTTATCAAGAACCAGTTTCACCAAACGCGTTTTTAACTCATGGTTTCAATTTTAACGATGTTTAAACCCTCCAAAGAATTCACCACTCATCTAAATTTCTCAAATAAGTTATGATAATAAGTTTTAATATTTTTACAAATTTTACATTTTATTTATACCCGGTATTACGTTACGCGTCTTAAAAACTCCACGTTTTAAACATCCGGAAGCAAAATAAACTACACAATACATCTAATAACAAATTATATCACAAAAATTCTGCACTAATGCTCTTTCCCTCCCCTCTTATGTGGAATTTTCTTGTGGTGTGCATGATCCTCTAGTACAAGTGTCCTACACTTGTTACCAACTCTTACAAGTAATAAGAAAAACACAACATAGTTCTTATCACCACCAAATCTCATCTCACTCTAACTTTTACATGCAAACAAACCCAAATTTCTGCTCTCCTTCTTGTGTTGCTGCTGCCGTGACCCATCAAGACCAAACACACCTTTGGTGTTCTATTTTTCTTTTGAAGATTGTTGGGAATTACAATTAAGTTGATAAGACAAAACATGTGCAACATGAGGGACTTATGGAGACAAAGAGGAAAACTACAAAATATGGAGAAGAACTTGCTTGCAAAAGAAGATTTATATTTTAGTCCTTCGTAGTATTATTGTAACCCTAATTCTGTATTATATAAACAAAATACAGGGAATAGGTTTTAATGTGTCTTCCATAATGTAGTCATTAAAGGTGTGTGTGTGTAAACCTAGGGCGTAAGTATGCTTATGCAAACGCCTAGGTTAGTTGATTAGTGTTAAGCCTCAACTATCTTAGATAGCTGTTAGGATGTAACCGTGCTACACTTGATCACGTAGCATTGGGGCTTTGGTGTTTGTTAGAATAGAGACGATGACGAAGAAAAACCTTGTTAATAATATTGTTCTTATTCCGCTATGATTTATCTTATGAACATTATTATTCCTAGATTAGACTTAATTGTCTTGAGCCAAAACGGTCCAAGAAACTATCTTTATTGTGGCGTTATTAGTTTCTAACAAAGATTGTATTAAAAGTGAAGGTCTCTTGGTGCTAACTTTATTCTTGGTTCATTTCTCTTCTTCAAGCCTTCATTTTCAAGAGTTTTGTTGGTGATCTTTCACAAGTTTTCAAGTATTAAAAGGTGGTGATTCTCAAGTTTTTACAAAGAGTGTTGATGATAAAAATTTGGTAACCATGGATTAGAGAAAAGGTGCAAGTATTGTAACTTTAATCTTGGTCTCTATTTTTTTTTCTTCAAGTTCTTTCTTCCTCTTATATTTTTATGGCTTACAAGATAATATTGTGGCTGTAGATTGGAGTTCACCATGATCCTCTAAAGTTCTTCTTACAAGCTCACAAGAGTCTTTCTTGGTGGTGACAATTGATAGCTCCTTGTTCCTTGTTCTTGTATATTTTCTTGTCCATCTCTTTTTGTAAGAATCCTCCACTAACTTTCATTTTTTTATATTATATTATCTACTGTATAAAGAGTATACTTTGATGTATTTGAACCTTATATAAATTATAATGCTTGGTTAGGCTTGGTACATAAGTTTAATCACTAGAAAACCCTAAAGGACTAAACATGCAAACTGTGAATCTGGACTAGGGGTAGAAATGGAATAAACTGCACTAATCAGTAGACAGTGGACCTAAACTAAAAATATGGGGCTGTAGGCCTATGTCTTACGGAAATTTTGACGGGTATTTCGTTGAATAACTCTTTACGATGATTAAACTAGAATTATTTTCGTGAAACATGTCACATTCTGAGTAACAGATTTGAAACGTGTATAAGTCATTTTTTTGTGAATAACCCACTGTTACTTAAAACATGAAAATTTTAGATAACATCTTAACTTAAACGTGGCCGAAAGCGGGGAATTAATCGGGTTAGTAAAACTGTATATATCGCACTTTTCGCGGGACAGTTGTAAATCTGAAAACTGATGGACTGAATATTATGGACAAATAAATAGTTTCACTAATGTAATCAAATTTTTGACTCGGTGGGACCCACAAAACTTGTTAGTACAGATGTATACCTTTCCGGGGATATAAAGAACGAGATTTTTGGACTTACGGTTAGTGAGTAACGGATTTTTGAATGTGAATAAGTTATAAACATTTTTGACAGCTTTGGAATTAAAAGTATAAAAATGTTTAAGTTTTATAAACTTTTGAACTTTAAATATATTTTGACCCACTTAAGTTATTTTGGACCCTTTGGCTTAAATGAAACATTTGAATTAAATTTGAACCTTAGGACTAAATTGGACATATAAAGAAGTATAAGAATTTGTACCAAGCATAAGTAAGAGTATAATTTATATACAACAAAAATACATCAATATTTATTTTCAAAACCTAAGACAACGTATATATGTTTAGGTTCTTCATAGAGCTTCGCGGCTATCTTTCTTCGCTTGCTTGATTGTGATTATTCCTCTTTGTTCACGGTGAGTTTATAGCCTCGCCTTTACTCATTTAAATGTTTTATAAACCTCGCGAGGGGGATACATGCTAGATTTATAAACTGAATACAAGTATTAATTTTTGGTATGTTTGACCCGATTACAAGATTATAGACATTGAGTATATTTCTTGCCAATTAAGTCCCCATCATGAACCGTTAATTCCGTGGGAAATGCTAGTATTATGAATATGCATATTGGGCATTGACCAGCCTGGCCGAGTGAGTAGCGCTCACCTTTTAACGGTCACATAATATTGAGAGGTTGAGGTAAATGGCAAATATTACCCTACCGGGGCAACTATTAAACTAGGTCAAGGTTCGGTTTCATGAGCTCAATACTATAAATCTTATTTCCCGACTTGTATTTGTTACATGCCAACTTAATTATGGGCGTATAACAACGTAGCCCATCGTATTTTAAACTGATTTATCTTGTATTCAACTGATTACTTATTAAACTCTATGAATTCACTCAACCTTTGTGTTGACTTTTAGCATGTTTTATCTCAGGTCCGTAAGTGACTTTCGGCTTGGATGGGCGGCGCAAGAAATGGATATCTACATGATGGCTCATGTTTAAATAAAATTTTTCATTTGATAATGTTCTAAACTTTCAAAACTTATGTACCTTTGGATTATGTTAAAACCTTTTGGGACATTTGTCGACTCTGATAAATTATCGAATGTGAAGTATGAACTTTTATTAAAAACGACTTTGTTTTAAAGTTGTTTACTATATTTGTACAATGTGACTAGTATATAACATCCCATGTCCCTTTCCGCTGCGATCCTAAAATGGGGGTGTTATATATACTAAGTTTAATCTACGTCTAACAAGTACCTCATCACCCTCATAAGCATGTTTTATAAGTCACTTGCATTTTGTTTCATAAGTTTTACAAAATCATCTAAGACTTGCATTAACTCTCATGCATGCATGCAATACCTAATCAATTTACTACCTTTACATTATATACAAATATATACACTTATATCTTTCAAAAATTAAGATTTCCCTCCCCTTTTCTTGTCTAAAAACCAGCCTCCCCAAGGGGATATACCAACAACCACCTTTACAACTTGATAACACAACCTTGCTCTAACTATGCTAAGTTTAAAAGCCTTAAGACATGGAAACCTTTATCCCTCCCTTGTCCCTTTCATTGTACATGCCCCAAGTCTCCCCTAAACCCAAAGCAAGTCACAAGAACACCCTCACTTGTCTTGTTTCCCATTTTGATTTGGAAAGAACTTGCAAACCATAAAACAACCATTTACATTCCTAGTTTTTCAGTATAAAAGAGAGTAACTTATGACCATTTCCAACACACTCAAAACACCAACACACACTCTTTTTTTCTCCCTATTTCGGCAACAACACAACTCAAAACAAGAGTATTTTGGTCTTGGGAAATTTGGTTTAAAGCTTATACAAAAAGGGTTGCAAAACTAAGGTTTTTGAGGATCAAAAGTTAGGGTTTTCTAGTGATTTCGAGTTGATCTTGTAAATTTTATTGACCACCACCTCTCCTAATTCTTGTAAGCATCCCGTCATACTCATTTTCATACATATTTAACATTTCATGCTTGATTTAATATCACCATTATATGCTTGTTGTGTAAAAACTTGATTTGAACTTAGTATAACAAGACCCTAATTCTACCAGAAAAGTCAGTCGACTTGGGTGATCGTTGTCACCATTATACACTGCAAACTATAACACATCCCTCTAGTTCCCATACAAATAGTATCATTAACACCAATAGTATTACACGTAAAACCAATCATATCAGCTTCTTTCACACCCACTTTCACAGCTTCACTTAGTTTCAACAAATGCATGTTACAAGTATTCCCTTTATACTAAACTGATGAAATACAAATATGGGGTTTGTTTAATCATCATCTGATAACCTACTCCATATAAGATTGCTTGTGATGCTCCTTATGACTTAGGATTCTGTTATTCTTGAGCTATATTTGTTGAGTTTTGGTGTGGTGGTGGTTTATGGTGGTGGCGGCGGTTATGGTGGTGGGTTGGAGTGAAAGTGAGGTAGGTTTGTGGGCGTGTGGTGTTGTGAAGGTGGTGGATGGAAACGGTGAAAAGTTTGTGGAAAACTAGAAGGGGGGTTGAATAGTTTTTATCGTCTTTAATTTATTTTTCTTAGTTATCTTTGGTATGAAATGACTTAATGTATGCAAACAAAATAACAATAAGTAAAGTGCAAGAAAGATATAAACGATCAAACCAAAAATCGAGTGTTTATAGTGGTTCGATATACAAGGACTCTTTTTTCTTGACCTACTCACTCCCCGAGTATCCAACTCTAAAGTTTTCTTCACTAGTCAACAAGATCCTTTATCTGGCGAAGAAAACCTTTACACGTCGCTTACGCAATATTTCCGACACAAAGCTAGATTTCGAGTTCTTTTACAAGGGTACAACCACTCCCGTCACACTATGTATCTTGAGGACAAAAATACTAACCGATCACTATAAGAGGTTTATGATGGTTTGGCACTGTAAAACCCTAAAATCCGTTCTCCTAAATTTCCATATAATTTAAAATTTTCTAAGTCTTGTGAACTAAACCTAAGTATCTATGAGATAACACTTGATCACTTCATGACATTTGGAACTTTAAAGCTGTGTGATAAAACAAAACTACAAACTTAAATATACACTACATATACATGTTTAGGAAGAAACATGGGCCAAGTATTTTAAAGTGTGTACAAGAGATAATAAGCCTAAAACAAGCCGAAGTAAACTTAAATCATTAAGCTAACCAAAACCCATGCCCAACTAGAAATTGATCCAACCCACAATATATATATATATATATATATATATATATATATATATATATATATATATATATATATATATATATATATATATATATATATATATAGGGTAGGGATCCAATAAGAAGAATAATTAAAATGAGAAGGGTAAGAAGTAATTCTAGCCACACATTTTTATATGGGAAGAAAAATTTGAATGAAGATGCATCCATTTTTGTAGGTGTATCTAGAATGTGTGGTTGTGGCTACTTCTTATCCTTCCTATTTTAATTATTCTTCCTATTTGATCCTAACTATATATATATATATATATATATATATATATATATATATATATATATATATATATATATATATATATATATATATATATATATATATATATATATATATATATATGTATATATATATATATTCGATCCCTCCCTCCCATAATCGATCTCCAGGAAAAAAAGAGGGAAAGAGAAAACCCTAGCCTCCATTGCTATTTGTCAAAAACATTCAAGAAACCAAGAATCAAGTCTAATTTTTTGAAGCATAGTAAGGGTAAACGATCTTTTCTCATCTTTCCTTATGATTAATTATGTAACTCATATGATGGATTAGGGTTTATTAAAATCTCTGTAATCAATTATGTTTGATCATTAAAATATAATTAGGGATGTGTTAGAGGTGTTATCTTGCGTTGGTTAGGGTTAGAGTTTTGTTTGTGATGCTGTGCAGAATTTGGGTTGGATTGATGAGTGTCCAAATTGAAGATGCCAACGTGTTTTTAAGTGATTTTTGAGTCTAAACATAAGTACTATTTGTCTACTTTCTGGAAATATAAGATTCATAGCAATTGGAGTTCGGGAGAGTGGTATTTTGATTTTTGAGAGATTAAGTGTCAAAGTTGAGAAATCGAGTATGAAAATCAGATGGTGTTTTTGATTTTTCATTTTCAAACCACAGGGAGGTAAGATCTCTCCTTTTACAGGAGTAATATGTGGGTTATTTGTGACTTATTAGAATTTTTATGGATTTTTCTGAAGTGTTAAAATAGGTTAACCAAATGCAAACTTTCTGCATATATGTGCAGTTAGCTTTCTGGGACTATTTTGATAAACGATTTTTGAAATGGGATTTCTACTTAATAATAAAACTAGACGAGTACCCGTTCATAGCAACGGGATATTATAGCGACAAATAGTTTATTGATAAAAAAAAAGTTTATAGGTTATAAATGAAAAATAATAAAAGTTTGAAGATTTGGGAATTAAACATGATGTTTTGAAACCCGGTTCGACCCGGGTGGTTCAACCGGTTGAACCGTTCCGGTCGAAAAATTGGTCGATTTAAACCGGGTCAACTTGCTAGGTTGGGTCGAAAACGGGTCAAATTAAACCGGTTCAACCCTTCGGGTTTGAAGCGTCACGGGTCAACCCGGTTTGTGATCTGTATTAATTGTTTTAATTTGTTATATTTAATTTGGTAGATATGTTTTGAAACCCGGTTCGACCCGGGTGGTTCAACCGGTTGAACCGTTCCGGTCAAAAATTTGGTCGATTTAAACCGGGTCAACTTGCTAGGTTGGGTCGAAAACGGGTCAAATTAAACCGGTTCAACCCGTTGGGTTTGAAGCGTCCCGGGTCAACCCGGTTTGTGATTTGTATTAATTGTTTTAATTGGTTGTACAATGTGTATAAATCATTGTACTTTTAAGTAATGGGGTGTTTTAATAAGAGTATTAATAATTTCCTTATATACATTTTTCAACATTTCACATTTCACATTTCACTTTCTTGACTTTTCCACTTTCACCTTTGACCATTTTTGCTTTATAGATAGTATAGATCTGTAAAAATTTATGTAGAATCTCAAGACATATGTGCTTCTTTGAGAAGTTTTTTGATTTTTAGTTTAGGCTTCTAATACGTTTCTAAAATTCGTTAAGTGGGCTTAATTTGGTTATAAAACTAGTTAATGTGTTATAAAAGTATTAAATGTGTCACATTGATGTTTGGTGCCCTAGTACATGTTCTTATATCGGGTGTGTCTTTTAATGTCGTGTTGACTTGTGTGTGGGTACAATTAACTTAATTGATAATCCCGAACCCTAAACCTAATTTAACTAAATTGGGAAGTCATGTTAAAACTTACTTAATAAGAAAAGTTACTAATTCAGGAAACATGCTAAAAATAGAAAGTTACTTAAAATGACTAAGTTACTTAAAGTGGAAACTTACTATAAATGGAAGCTTACTAATTTTGGAAAGTTACTAATTTGGGAAAGTTACTATTTTTGGAAAGCTGCTATAAATGGAAAGTTACTAAAAATGGAAAGCCGACTAAAACGAGTAATCTGATTTAAAACAAGCATTTGAATAATAAACCGATCATTAATTCATGTAGATTCGCTGAAGAATGGTGTGACTTCCTATTCGTATGTTATGGTTTCGTTGGCGGTTTAAGGTACATATATTCTATCCCTTTTCAGTAGGGATTCCTCATTACTTTTCGATCCTTGAATTTGATTCATTTGCTTTGATATGCTTCGTTTGATATGATCCTTTGTTATGATTCGTTTGATATGATCCTTTGATATGATTCGTTTCATATGCTTCTTTGATATGATATGATTCGTTGATGTGTTTCGTTGATATAATTCTTTGTTATATTTTGTTTGATGTTGTCCTTTATTAGGATCCTTTGATGTGGTCCTTGTTAGGATCCTTTGATATGCTATGATTATATGATATGATGTGATTCGTTTCGTTCTATGCCCGAGTTTTTATTCTAGTCATGGAGGTACCATGGCCGTGTCATCGAGGCACCGATGACATGACACTTTCTGTGGAGGTGTGATTGATCCACGGCGTCCCCTTCTGTTATGATATGATATGATATGTGTACACTTGGCCATTTAACGTATGTGTAGCCCTGTCATGCGAGCTGGATGCATGTATGATTTTTTTTTTGCAGGGGGCGTATGGATGAATCCTAGGCTTTGTTTAGTTTCGTTTCGTAGCGTGATGGCTGTACGTGCTGTGTACCCATACACCTTTGGGAGCTAGCTACTCCATGTGGTACCGAGAGGTCTTCCCTCTCCGTATCATTTGATATGTGGTACCGAGAGGTCTTCCCTCTCCGTATCCTTTGATATGTGATTATTTGATTTCGAGATCTATCGAGTACCTCGGTAGGTCGGCTCGTGGCTTTCCCATGTTCATTTGTCTATTCAAGTACCTTGTTTAGACGCTTCTTTGTTGATACGTGCTCATTACCTTTTCCTTATGATTATGCTTATGTGATATATCTTTGATACTTCGTTTCCCTTTGAATTATGATATTCGTTCAGTGTATGTTAATCTCTTACATATTTGACAGATGATATTCCTTTCAGCAGAAGCTTATTGATGTGCGGATTGTGGTCTACACGAAAGTTTTACTTCTCAAGGGATCTTGAGAAGCTTACAGTCCCCACGAGGCAGTGTACCTGACCGATGTAGTATAGTGAAGTGGCAAGTACCGGGGGATTGATCTTTCTCCACAGGGAATAGTGTTCGTTAGGATTAAAATTAATCTAACTAGGTCTAGAGGTGAGGGATGATTCTTTTTGTATTTTTATATTTGTTGGAAAGCAAGTAAAATCTCGGGTTTTTGGAAGAGTGGGCGGAATTAGTTACTAGTCAACTAACCCAAATAACTACTAATGCAATAAAAATAAAATAACAGTAAAATAAAATGAAATGTGAAACTATATATGGAGAAAACATGTTTACTTAGATTTCATTACTCCCTAGTTATCTTTTATTGATTGATAAGCTTGTTACAATTGCGTGGGTGACGGGTTGCATTCCTTAATACCAATTGTAGGGCCGTGTACGATCTTCTCTAACTCTATAAGCTTCTATCTCTTCCTATGGCGACACGTTAAGTATCCTTACCATGGCCTCCTTAATAGTCACTTATGCATTAAATACAATAATTAAAATCGTAGTACACATCCGATTCATGTTTCTTAAGACGTTCAAGCAAGTTACCGAATAGGAGATTAGCCAGTTTTCTTAAGCCTAACATCGATTAACAATCACCCAACAACAATTAATAACAAACCATCAATCAATAATCAATAACTAGGTTTCACTACATCTAAGCAAACACAAATAAACCTAGCCTAGCATGTTAAAAGAAAGACAAGCGTAAGATAAAATCAAACAACACATAGATATATTGAATGATTGATAGATTACTTATCTTCAATTAAACATGGAAGAGACAAGGGTATGAAACCCTTAAAAACTTCTGAAACTCGACCTAGGGTTTACGTGACAAAGTTCCTCCCCAAAGTTTCACACTAATGAATGAAAAATCCAAAACTATATATAGATTTACAAGGGTGACGGCGTCACCTTTTGATGGTTGACGCCGTCATCTCGCCGCGGCTAGGGTTTCTTGTCGTCCAATCCAACTTCTTGACGCCGTCTCGTTCTATGGGCTCTGGGTCGTCATGCTTTAGAGTTATACGTGACGGCCTTCTTCAGGTAAAGAGTGACGCTGTCACGTGTTATGCCCAAAAAGTCTTCTGGCGCGTCAAGTGTAAAAGTAATTTCCACCTCTTGTCACAAAGGCTGACACCGTCCCTTAGGAACAGATGACGCTGTCAGGTGTAATTTCCAGCTTGGATTCTTGACTTTGTCGTTTTCTTCACTTTATGCTCTAAAAACGTCCAAAATGCTATGTTTTCCAGAATTCTCTCCAAAAGTACCTAAAATGACAAAAGGAACGGTTTAGGGTAATAATTGATCATATTATCACGACTTAAGGCTTAAATGACCCCTTAAAAGCGTAAAAAATTTCGCCTAATCACTTATGATGTCATGTTTCTCATACTTATATACGTTTCATTTATCCATTTGCTTTGTTATATATCTATTCACCGGGCTTTTTAAGCTCAGCCGTATTTCCTTTCCTGCGGCAGGTTTTAGGTTGGAAGCTAGGTTTGGTTGAAGAGAGAGCATAGGAGCATTAGTGGATTACCCAGATGATTAGAAGCCCATTTACATCTGGATTAGATTTGGATTTGGATTCGATTAGATTTTGTTTAGTTTTGCATTCTCATTTTTGTATAGAGTTCGTATTTCTTTTGTATCCTTAGAATACCTTTGTAACTTTATGTTTATAAGTCTTCCGCTTGCGTTTGTATGTTCTGATTTGGCACCATAATGTGACATTTTGACCCTTGTCGGGTTGGGGTGTTACAGGTACAAACAATGATGTATGAATAAATGCAATTCACACAATGACAAACAAACAAGTCTTGTAACGTTTTGTTGAAGCTTGTAATGCATTGATCTTCTTGCCACAAAGAAGTTCACTAAAATGAAATAAGAATGAGTTAGATATAGAGAATGATGAATGAGAGGATGTATGTTGTTTTATGTATGTAAGTGATGATCGAACAACATGGTGTGGCTTGCTATGTTTAGGCAACAATGGCCAACAAATACCAATTCAAGGGTTCCGTCCATGTATTTATTGGGTTTCGCGGGTACCTAAAAAAATCTTCACAATCTTTTGTCAAATCTAATAAAAATATACACCATATCTTTCAAGGATTCTAGAGTGACAATCTAAACAAGATATTTACCATATCTTCCAAAGATCCTAAAGAGATGTGCAATCTTAGAATATGATGATGCATGGAATGATGTAAAAATAATTTTTCATTTTAAATTACCATGTTTATGAAAACATACTTGTAAAATGTATATACTAGCTAAGTAATTTTTAACTTGTGTTTTAAGAAAGACTTGTGACTTTATATATAAAAGACTTAGTTATATTTATGTTTTGCTAAAATAAGGTTTATATTTGTCGTTAACAAAATATAGCAAATATCGTAAAATATAAATAATATTTTTTAGACGATATTTGTATTAACAAAGTTCAAAGCTTGGATGGTTTACGGCGATTTATGGTGGAGATGACAGCGGTAAATGTTGTTTTGTAGTTGGTGGGAAGATATGGTAAACTAAATGTTTTTTTTTCTTCAACAAGTTTGAAGTGGTTTTGGTTTTGTTTTCTTATGATACTATGCATTTTGCATCTTCATTGTTAATCTTTAACAATCTGAATAATGTGATGGTTTTGTGCGCTTCGTTTCAAAACCCTTACTTGTTTATGGTTTTATGCGTTATTGTAGATTAGACGCTTTTTGTTATACTAGTTTGTGATCTAGTAAGATGAAATCAGGGTTATTGGATCCAGGTGGAGGCGGTGGAAAAAAGAAAAGAGTTAACTTGACTGGTGGGAGTTTTGATTCTTCGTCTATGGAATCTTAGTTCCCTTCTCTTAACAATCTTGATTCTCAAGTTCGTGAGAAGAATATAGATTTATAGGTGCTGATGGTAAACCACGATAACCAATTCATGGTAATCAGGTTGATGTAAATAGTGTTAACGATATTTCTATAAATGTGTTGGAAAGTGTGGTTAATAGCGAAACTGGTAAAGAACACATTAGTGTCGGTTCAGGGATGGATAAACCAACTGTTGAGGTTGTAAAGAAAGTGGTAAAGGGCTTGGATAACGTTGATGCCAAATGTTGGGATATGAAGATCAAAAGTACTTCTAAAGATCAAAGTACTGCTTATGTTGAAAAGTCAAAGTACTGCTCGTGCATGAAGAAAGTTAAAGTACTTCTATGATAAAGGACTGTTATGCAATATCGTGAAAGGATTGTAATGCAAAGTTATTAGAATATTCTAGAATTAGATTAGTATTAGTTTACTTGTCATTCAAGTATTGTAAACCGACTTAAGGTTTTCCTTATGCCTATAAAAGGAGCCTTAGGATGGTATTAGACGTATGCTTATTAGTACGAATACTTTAGAATACGATTAAAGAGTTATTAGGGTTGTTAGTGAATCTGTATAGAAAGCATGTTCAAAGTTTGGTTTAATATAATCATTGAAAGTTATTCTTCTTAGCTTTGTTTTAGTAGATTCCGCATACTTAACAAGGTTACATCAGTGTTTCATTATTAATAGTTTTGAAGTTATTCAAGATTGTTAAATCCTTACAAGCTACAAAGTAGTTTGGTCACAGTATATATCGATCCAACAAGTGGTATCAGAGCTTGTGTGGAAACTCTGATTAAGAAGAAACCCTTGAAAACCGATTTTACTACAAACCCTAAAAGATGTCGACTGAAGTTGCACCAGTTCCATCCATCACCTCAATCAGAATTCCTATTGTCAAGAAGGGAGAATATGATCTATAGAGCATGAAGATGAGTCAGTACATTGCTATCACAGACCATGCTTTATGGGATGTGATTGTCAATGGTAATGTTGTCATTGAAGAACCTGTATCAGTTGATGGACAACCTACACCACCTAAGCCAACCTTGCCAGCAGTTACAAAAAGAAATCAAGATAAGGCTCTCAACATACTGCTGTCTGCTATTCCTGATGGTCACCTGCTGAAGTTTCATGATGCTAAGGTTGCAAAACAACTATGGGCTGCTATTAAGACAAGATTTGGAGGTAATGATGCTTCCAAGAAGATGAATAGAAACCTATTGAAGCAACAGTATGAAACATTCACTGTTGGTGAAAGAGAAGGCCTTGACTCTGCCTATGACAGATATCAAAATCTACTTAGTATGCTAGAGTTATATGGAGCAGAGGCATCTGTTGAAGATGCAAACTTGAAGTTCTTGAGAAGTTTGCCATCTGCATGGCATTTGGTTGCTACTATGATTAGAGGACAACCTGGTTGGGATTCAATGGACTTTGATGATCTCTACAATAATTTAAAGGTGTATGAGCATGAGATGAAGGGTAACATAGGTTCAAGTTGTAAGGAATTATTGAAGTTAGCATATAGATACTGCTGACGGATACTGCTGACAGAATTCTGCTAAAGCTTATATGGATTCTGCTGATGCAATAGTTTCTGCGGATATAGTTAATCCGTAGATAAGAGTTTGTTATTTTAGGATAAGATATGTAGAATATCTTCTAGAGTTTAATGAATATACGTTTCTTGTAGAAGAGGTTATGGTTTCTTATAGTATAAAAGGAACCCAAGGTCATTTTATTATGTACGTATCAAAAACATTCTTAGTGAATAATAAAACGATCCATATAGGATCAAAGTGTTTAGTATATTGTTTGTATTTATATCCCGCAATAGATACAAGCTCACAGAGATTGTCCATATAGTTTTGCTAGTGATTAAATTAGTAAGCTATCGATCCATTGGCTCAAGATCTATCAAGGGTAGATCCTACAAGTGGTATCAGAGCCACAGGAGAATCTCTGTAATCAAACTTATCTTCAAACACCTTTTCATTCAGTAACTATGGGAGATACAGACTTTTCAGAAATCACATAGAACAACATCAACACTCTCACACAACAGCTTCAGCAGGTTGCTTTTTTCAACAGCAATGCCAAGTTTCCCTATCTCAAGAAAGATGAGTATGAGATTTGGGCTATGAAGATGCATAATTGGATTGCTAGTGTTGACTTCAATCTATGGAATGTGATCTTGAATGGAAACAGTCCTAAAAAGAATGGAAAAGACCCTAATGGCCATATTACCATCTATCCTCCTTCTACTGCTGAAGAAATCATTGTTGTACAAAGGGAGAACAAAGCAAGAACCATCTTGCTTCAAGCAATCCTAGATGATCACATAGGAGATTTTCACTTTCTTGATGATCCCAGAGACATCTGGCTGGCTATAAAAGCAAGGTTCGGGGCAATGAGGAATCTAAAAGAATGAGAAAATCCATGCTTAAGCAGGAATTTCAGGAATTCACGATATCAGAAGAGGAGGGCATTCACAAGGGTTATGATAAATTCCAGAAGATTTTGAGTCAGCTGCATCAGCTTCAAGCCAAGCCTGACAATGAGGAAGTTAATTCCAAGTTTCTAAGGGCTTTACCTACTTCATGGTCCTAGGTCAGTATCTCATTAAAAACTAAAGGTGGCCAGGATTATCTCTCTTTTGATTACCTGTACAACAAGCTCACAAGCATGGAGCTTGATATCAAGGGGCACTCAACTTATACAGCAACTCCATCACACTCTGAATTTGTAAGCACTAATTCAAACAGGGTGTCACGTGCTCAAAGTCCAAGTTCTTCCTCTACAACATTATCTTACACATCTACTGGTCCAAAGAGTCATCCATAGACTAGTAATGTGATGGAAGATGTACTTCATTCATTTGTTGCTGACTATGAACAAAAGCAACAACTAGCTTATGAAGATTTTGAGCAGATTGAAGATCTAGCATTGGAAGAGTTGGATTTGAAGTGGCAAATGGCAATGCTTACTCTCAAAGTCAGAAGGTTTGACCAAAAAGTTGGGAGAAAGCTCAACATTAGAGGAAGAGATCCAACTAGATTTGACAGGAGAAAGGTGAAGTGCTATTCATGTGGAGAGATATGACACTTTTCAAGAGAGTGTAATGCTAAGAAGGCTGAAGACAACACAAGATATTCAGCTTACAAGAAGAAGGAGTTGGAAGCTGGAGATACAAAGGCTTTGGTGACTGCTGTGGATGCTTGCATTGATTGGAATGAGCATGATACTGATGATGCTGCAAGCAGTACTTCTCAGCAAATCTTTTGCCTGGCTAGTTTTGATGTAGAATTTGCCTTCATGGGCATATCTCCTCAGGTATCTGATTGTGTTTTTGGTTGTGATAGAAAATATAATGCACTTAAAGAAGCTTATGATGATATGGAACCAAAATATAAAAATTGTTTTATTCAGGCTCAAGCTAATAAAGAAGCTGTTAAAACATTAGAGAAACAAAAGGTTTGGTTTCAACAAAATCAATTGGCTTATGAGGAAAAAATTAGAGTGTTAAAAAGGGATTTAGAGATGACTAGTAATGAGTTAAAATTTTCTGAAAAAGAAAAGGCTAGAGTTGATTTAGAGAAACAAGTTTTGCAAGATAAGTTTGATAAGGAAGTGGCTAGGCATAAAGAATGGCTAATTTCTGGTGATAAGTTAGCTAGCTTGCTCTATAGTAGTCAGTCTGTAACCTCTGAGATAGGTTTAGGTTTTTAGAAATATGTAGGTGCAGAGGTACACCATAATTCTGTGAATCAAAGTAAGTTTAACCGTGAACCTGTAAGCTATAAAAAATTCTTAAAAGAAGGAGAAATGCATGCAGTTCCAGGACCAATTAGAGGAGTATTTATGCCCACCACCACTACCACAGACTTTGATGGCTCACATCATCTATATGGCAAAAAGTCAGGTGACTTGCCAAACCCTGGTTGTAAAACTAAGGACTCTGTCTCTCCTACTATCATAGGAACCTTTAAGCCCACATCCCACCATTTGGACTTAGTTGAATCACAGATGCAAACTGGCAATAGGTCTAATGACTCCCCTGACTCTAGTAGTGTCTCTAGTAATGATTCTAATGAATGTGTCTCTTGTTCTTTCAGTGACAAGAACTCAGAGACCTCTACCTCTAGTTATGCCAGTTGTGATTCCAAGACCAAATCAGATTCACCCAAGTCCTCACCAAAGTCTTCTGTCAAGTCTTCTTACAAGTCTGCTGACTCTAGAGTTGCTGCTGATGAAGTTATTTCAAAGACAGCTTCCCCTGAAGACTTGTCATTTACTTCTTTGAAAAACAATTCTTTTCAGTCATTACAAAACAATTCCATTTCTAGTGTTTGTTTGAATAATTCTGTGGATGATAAGACATCTTTTGGTTTGAATAAATCTTCTAGAAAGAAGAAATGTTTTGTTTGTGGTAGTAAATTGCATTTGATTAAGGATTGTGATTTTTATGAAAGTAGGATGGGTGTTTTTGTTGCTCATAATAGACCTAGACCAAAGTGGACCAATGTTCATGCCAAACCCTCATATATTCCACAGGCAACCCACACCACCAGCAGAAGAAACTCAGTTTCTGCTGACAGGTCTGTTCCTGCTGGGGGGTCTGTTTCTACTGGTAGATATTTTCTTGCTGATAGGAACAGACATGTTGCTAGACCATTTTATGGATATAACAATAATTACTTTCAAAAAGGTTATTGGCCTGGATATTATGACCCAATGTTTTTGGGAAGGGCATATTGGGATTCTGATGTAAAGCCCTCAACAGATTGTTCTTGGAAATTTAATAGACCATTTATACACAGGGGTTCCAGGAACAATGGTGGATCTAAATCATCTACATGGCTTCATTCTAATGATCCACCATGCAGGCTCAAGTCATTCATGACTTGAGTCTCTCTATGGTACTCATGTTGTTGTGTATTTTGTTGTTGTAGGAACATCCTCTCTTAAGTAAAGATTTAGGTATTGTTGATAGTGGTTGCTCTAGAAGCATGTTTGGGAATCAAGAGAAGCTACATGAATTTGTGCCTATTAATGGAGGCAAAGTGACATTTGGAAGTGGAGAAGGAAGGATCACTGGAAAAGGAACCATCAGAACTCCAAAGGTGGATTTTGAGAATGTCTACTATGTGAAGGAGCTACAAAATTTTAATTTGTTCTCTGTTTCACAAATTTGTGACAAAAAGATTCCTGTGCTATTCACTGAGGAGGACTGTATTATTCTATCAAAAGACTTCAAAATGCCTGATGAGAGTCTTGTATTGCTAAGGGTTCCAAGAAATCGTAATCTTTACACATTCAACTTGAATGATGTAAAGCCAAAAGGTGATCTAGCATGCTTGGTGGCCAAAGCATCCTTGGATGAATCTACAAAATGGCACATGTAAACTTCAAGGTTATCAACAAGCTTGCTAAGAATGGACTGGTTCATGGACTTCCTTCCAAGGTCTTCACTAATGAACACAACTGTGTTGCCTGCAACAAAGGAAAGCAACACAAGGCTTCTTACAAAGCTATTACTGCTGTGAGCACCATTTCAGAACCTTTGCAGCTACTACATATGGATCTTTTTGGTCCAACATCCATTAGAAGTATTGACCATAAGTACTTCTATCTAGTGATCACTGATGCTTATAGTAGGTTTAGTTGGGTATTCTTTTTGGGGACTAAAGACCAAACTTTTCAGACTCTAAAAGATTATATGGCCCTCATTGAAAACCAACTCAACAAGAAGATAAAAGGGATAAGGTGTGATAATGGGACAAAGTTCAAAAATGTCAATCTCATTGAACTCTGTGGGACTAAGGGTATAAAAAGGGATTATAGTAATGCCAGAACTCCACAAAAAAATGGAGTTGCTGAGAGGAAGAAAAGAGGCTGCAAGATCCATGCTTGTTGACTCTAAACTTCCTACTATGTTTTGGACTGAAGCAGTAGGCACTGCTTGTTATGTACTAAATAGGGTGCTGATTACAAGACCACATAATAAAACACCCTATGAGCTTTTGACTGGGAAGATACCCACCATTGAGTACTTTAAACCTTTTGGATGTCAAGTGACTATCCTGAATACAAGTGATCACCTAGGAAAGTTTGAAGAAAAAGCTGTTGAAGGGTACATAGTTGGATACTCAGCTCATAGTAAGGCTTACAGGGTATATAATTTGGCTGCTAAGAAGATTAAGGAGACTCTTAACCTGAGATTTCTGGAAGACAAAGAAAATGCTCAGAGAAAAGGTCATGAATGGTACTTTGACCTTGACTACTTGACAGATCATACCTTGGCAATCATAGACAAAGTGCTGGAATTTTCCAATCAGCTTCTTATGATGATGATTTTGCTCCAACTCTGACCAATCTTGAAACTTCTGTTGAAGTTAACCCTAATCCCACTAAAAGGATAAATACCATTCATCCTCAAACCAATATCCTTGGTGATCCCAATGTTATGGTTCTAACCAGAAGTGCAGTGAAAAAGACACAGTTTGGAGAATGTGCTTTTCTCATCTATGTTACTAATCAGAAAAGGGACAATCATACAGATCAACAACACTGTTTGTTTGCTTGTTTCCTATCTCAAGTTGAACCAACCAGTATTACACAAGCCTTGAATAATCCTAGTTGGGTAGAGGCTATGCAGGAAGAGATGCAACAGTTCAAGAATCAAGATGTATGGGTACTTGTTGATCTGCCTGCAGGAAAATTTGCAATTGGGAGCAAGTGGATTTTAAAATGCAAGAGGGATGCAAGAGGAATTGTGGTCAGAAACAAAGCAAGATTAGTTGCTCAGGGTTTTAGACAAGAAGAAGGGATTGATTATGATGAAGTTTTTGCACCTGTAGCTAGAGTTGAGGCCATTAGGCTATTTCTGGCCTTTGCTTCATACATGGGTTTTGTGGTGTATCAGATGGATGTGAAGAGTGCCTTTCTCTATGGCAAGATTGAAGAGGAAGTTTATGTCACTGAACCAAAAGGTTTTGAAGACCCACATAATCCAAAGAAGGTGTACAAGGTTGTCAAAGCACTCTATGGTCTTCATCAGGCACCAAGAGCTTGGTATGCAAGGTTATCAACATTTCTTTTGGAGCATGGCTATAGAAGAGGAGCTAATGATAAGACTCTCTTCATCAAGAAGAATTCCAGGGATATCATTCTTGTCCAAGTCTATGTGGATGATATCATTTTTGGTTCCACTAAAGAAGCCTGGTGCAGGGAATTTGAAGATTTAATGAAGAGTGAATTTCAAATGAGTGCAATGGGGGAACTGACATTTTTCTTGGGGTTACAAGTCAAGCAACAACCTGAAGGGTTCTGTATCCATCAGGAGAAATATGTTAGAGACATCTTGAAGAAGTTTGACTTTGAATTATTGAGGATTGCAACTACTCCCTATGAACCTCCCAAGCCTAAGAATCAGAATGAACAAGATGAAGCTATCAATGTTCATCTATACAGATCCATGATTAGCTCACTCATGTACCTAACAGCCTCAAGACCTGACATCACTTTTGCTGTCAGTGCTTGTTCAAGACACCAAGTCACTCCATTGACCTCCCACCTAAATGCACTGAAGAAGATTTTCAAGTATCTAAAAGGCCAACCTAAGTTAGGTCTTTGGTATCCAATAGAATCACCATTTGTGTTGGAAGCATATAGTGACAGTGATTATGCTGGAGCTAATTTGGACAGGAAATCCACAACAGGAGGTTGTCAATTCCTTGGCAGAAGGCTAATTTCTTGGCAGTGCAAGAAACAAACCATTGTGGCTACCTCATCTACTGAAGCAGAGTATGTTGCTGCTGCTAACTGTTGTGGTCAGGTACTTTGGATTCAAAATCAAATGCTTGATTATGGGTTCAACTTCATGAACACTAAAATCTATATTGACAATCAAAGTACCATTTCAATTGTTAAAAATCCAGTCTTTCATCAAAGAACTAAATATTGAAATTAGTCACCGTTTTATCAGAGATGCAAATGAGAAACATTTAATACATGTGCTTAAAATTCATACTGATGATAATGTGGCTGATTTATTAACAAATACTTTTGATGGACCTAGGTTTAACCACTTAGTTGTCCACATTGGGATGGTTAACCCTTAAATGCTGTGTTTGTGGGGAGGCATAAGCCTGAGGGGAGGCATATGCCTTTGGGGAGGATTGATATTGATGTTGTAAATTTTGTATATTATTATGATTATGTTTGCTAACTTTGTTTTGCAGGTTTAATTTTATTTAGACTAACCATTATTTGTATAAGTGTGTCTTTTATGTTCTGTTTTTAGTGTTTGTTTTGCAGGTTTCTGTTTTTGCTGATGGACAAAGATCACTATATCACATATCAGTAGAAAAGAAGAAAACAGAAACTAGAAATTTTATTCAGATTCATTACAAGAAGTACTTCCACCAATAGTGTTTCAAGAGTATAAGCAAGACCAACAAACAACATTACAACTGAACAACCTCAAAAGAAACCTACCCAACAACCTACACATCCAACATCCTACTCCATCTTCCTCTTCCCCTTTCCCATGTCCTTGTCCTTGGGGTCAGGCATTCTCTTGTGGACCCCTCTGGATTTCATATCTTTGTCCTACAATTTGGGAGGAGCAAGCCCTAGGACAACTTTTAGTGGACCTTTACCCCTTTGGGAAGATTGAGGCTCCACAGGGACTGAGATTTTGCTCATGTCAGCTACAACTCTCTCCATCTCACTAGTGAGAAACTCAGTGACTGGAGTAAAAGATGGGAGAATAACTGCTAGGGGAGTTGGATTCAGAGTCTCCTCTGATGAAGCAGGAGATGGATTGACCTCAGAAGGTCCCTCACCAATGGTGTAATATGCCTTCCTGATTTGGGGTAGATTATAGGTAGAGTCAGAAGATGTGGATGATGAGTCAGAAGAAATTTCAATAACATTGGATTTGGGGTTCATGACTGCTGTTGTTGGGAAGATATTTGGTGTGTTTGGTACTAGTGTGTATTTGATTTGGGTAACTTATGACTTGAAGGCTTCTTTATAGACCTGATTTGGAGTTAATGAGAGTTAATGTAACTTAATGGGAGGTAGTTGAGTTTGTGATATTTGCTGAATAAACAAGTTGACCATAAAGAAGATTCTACGGATGAGTTATCCTATGGATTGACCAATTGCTGTTGACTTTCTGCTGATGACCTTAAAACATATCAGAAGTATGATCATAAAAGAAGTTGGATATGTGTTCTTGATGATAGTTTCTGTCAATAGTGTTTATATCAGTAGAATGTGTATTCATCAGTAGAAAAGAGCTAAATAACTTTCATTCAAACAAGACAGATGATTAATTAAGAGATAATATAGAAGAAACAAAGTTTTATTCATGATCATCAAAGGTACAAGAAGGATGAAGTTACAAGATACTGAAATAAGCAGAACAATCCCAAAACCTAACACCTATCCTATCAACCCTGACACCACTACTCTACTTTCCCTTTTCCCTTCCCTATCACCTCTGCAACCTTGTTCTTGCCCTTGTTCCTGGTGCAGGTCTCAGATTTTTGGGGACAAGGCAGCCCAATCACCACTTCTCTTGCCCTTGGCAGAGGAGGATTTGATCTTCGTGGTCTAGATGGTGGTCTTGGACGGGAGGATTAGGGTCTCTCTGGTGTTGAGGGGGGATTGTAAAGATCGTCATCTTCATCTTCATCGGAAGAAGTACAGATGAAGGGTGACACGAGTTCATGCGGTGGTGGTTGATATGGGATCCAAGGATTGGAATCCTCAGAAGATTCTGAGGACCTTGAAGGATTAGGGCCTCTGCTTGATGCACCCACATCATGCTTCTTCTTCTTGGCTTGTTCCTTTGTGAGACCTCTCGGATTGGTTGGAATTTGGAATGGTGATGGAGATGTCAATGATTCAGATGAATCATAGGAGTCATAAGAGATATTGATGACACTTGTGTTGGATTTCATGGTTGTTTCTAAATGTGGGGTTATGAAATTTAATTAGGGATTTGGATTGCAAATGTGGTTGGTGAGATTTGGGGATTTTTACCCCTATTTATAAGGCAAATTATGCATCGTGTTTAGAAGAAGTTATTGCCATTAATGCAAGGTGGTTGAAATTTATTTGGGAAAGAAAGTTTGACTAACACAAGAGATTTTTACTGAATAGTGGTCAAATGTGATGATGAAGGTGGTGAACATGAGGTACCTAAGGAGGAGATTCTTGCGGGTCTTCAGGCTGTTGGATATGCTGGAAATGAAAAGGTCTGGTACAAAAATCAATTTTGCCCTAAATGGAGATTTCTGACACACACTTTGCTTCAGTGTATGAGCTCTAAGTCTGGAGGTTGGGACCAATTCTCCACAGCTATTGCTCTTGCCATTGTGTGCTTATCTCAGGGTAGAACTTTTAATTTCTCTAAGTACATATTTGATGAAATGATTCAAAATGTTAAGGATACCAAACTTAAATTTTTAATGTAACCTAGGTTTCTTCAAATAATCTTAGGTATTCAGACCAATGACCCTACCCATATGCCTGTTAAGAGGTTGTCTAGCAAACTATTTGCCTCTTTGCAAACAAAATATAATGGGGACCATAGGCCTTTATTACCTGCTATGTTGCCTGCTAGCAATGCAGCTGCTGATGCAGCTGCTGGTGGTCAAGAACCTGCTGATGCTAATGTACCAGTAGATTCTGCTGAGGGTCCTTCAGTTGCTCCTGATGCAAGTGCATCAGTTGCTGCTGATGCTTAACCACCTCTATCTCCAAGGCCATCCACACCTAGACCTCCCACACCACTACCCTCACCTGGTGTTGATGTTCCTACTGAGCATGTGGCACCTGAGGTTTCTAGCCCTGACCACCCTGTCCACTCTCCACAGATAACAAGACTTGCCACACCAAGTCCATTGCGACCTTCTTTTGAGGAAAATGTGGATCTAGATGCTGGATTTTATAATTCTCCTGTCAGGACTAATGATGCTCCAAATACCTCAGATATCCCTGCAGGTGGAGCTGAAGGTCCTGTTACTCTCACCTCCTTGTCTCTTTTATTGAACAGGTATGTGCACAAGGTTGATAACTTGGAAAAAGATCTTAAGCACACTAAGAGAACCCTTGGAAAGGCAGTGGTTACCTTGGTGAAGAAAGTAAAGAAATTGGAAAGAGAAGGAAGGGTGTTGTGGTTGAATCAGATGAAGAAGTTACTGAGGGGTCTGATAAGATTGACTTGGAAGGACTTCATCTTCTTGCTACCACCACTTTAGATAGTGCTCATGATGATGCTGCTGATGATATGGATGTACAAAATGATCCACCTGCTGAAACATCTTCTCCCAAGGCTAAGAAGGTGCTTTATGTAAGGAGAAAGTTTTTGGCATAATATCAAAGAAAGACTAATGCTTCCCATTCTGCTGATGTTGATATGAGTGGTGTTTCTGCTGAAAAGGTCCCAGTAAGTGCTACTCAGTCAGGAGAAACATTCTTTGTTGCTGGAAAAGAATATGTGGCTTCACCTAGAAAGGAGACATTTGTCCAAGCATCTTCTGATAGAGACACAACTGCTGATCCAATACCTAAGGTGGTTCCTGATGAGGCAAAAAATGAACCACTTTTAAGGGGTCTTTTAAGCCCAGATTCGAATTTATTTGATCAAATATTGCCCTAAATCGTTCCTTTTGTCATTTTAGGTACTTTTGGAGTGAATTCTGGAAAAGGAAGCATTTTGGACGTTTTTGGAGCATAAAAGTGAAGAAAACGGCTAAGTTTTAATTTTCCTTGCTGGGAACAGTACCTGACGGCGTCACATGTTTCTTCATGACGGCGTCAAGAGTATTACAAGAGGTGGAAGTGGCTAAAGTCCATGACGGTCCAGAGTAGAAATACACTAAGGACATGACGGCGTCACCTTAGGCCGTCATGGTCCATTTACTAGTGACGGCCTAGAAGATTTTACACATGACGACGTCACAATTGGATCTAGGCAATCCGATTTCACTATGGGCGGCGAGTTGACGGCGTCAGAATTTCCTTCTTGACGCCGTCACCTCAGAAAATCTATATATATTTTTGCAATTTTCATTCATAAAAGTGTAACATATAGGGAGTAACTTTGGAAAAACCCTAGGTCCGAATTTCTCAGTATTTCAAGGGTTTTTAACCCCTTGAATCCTTCATGTCAATTTGAGATAAGTACTCTTTCAATTCAATCAATATGTCTATGTGTTGCTTGAATATATCTTACACTTGTCTTTCAATTAATATGCTAGGCTAGGTTTTCTTGTGTTTGCTTAGATCTAATGAAACCTAACTATTGATTATTGGTTGTTGGTGTGTTATTAATTGTTAGGGTGAATGTTCCATCGATGTTAGGCTTAAGAAAACTGGCTAAACTCCTAATGGTAACCTGCTTGAACGTCTTAAGAAACATGTAACCAATGCGTACTAGGTTATTAAGGTAGTATTTAATGCATAAGCCACTGTTTATAATCCCTATGATTTGGTGCTTTACGCATCGTTGTAGGAGGAGATAAGAGCTTATAGGATTGGGGAAGTACATACGCCACCCCATGACTTGTTAGGAATACACCCGTCATCCACGCAATTAATACACACACTAACTAACCGGTAAAAGATAGTTAGGGAGTAAGGAAATCTAAGTAAACATGTTTGTCTCCATATAAGTTCACAACCTTTATTTTCATTTATTTTATTTTATTTTGATTGCATCTTTAGTTATTGGGTTAGTTGATTAGCAACTAATTCCGCCCACTCTTCCAAAACCCGAAATTTTACTTGCTTTTATAAAATATAAAACACAAAAAGAATCATCCATCACCCCTAGACTTAATTTAGGAGGCTTTCTAATCCTAGCGACACTATTCCTAAGCTGAACGATCAATCCCCCGGTACTTGTCACTATACTATACTACAACGATCAGGTACAATGCCTGGTGGGGGTTGTAAGCTTCTCGAGATCCCTCGAGAGGTAAAGCCTGGTGCGATTCCCACGTATCAAGTTTTTGGCGCCGCAGCCCGGGGAATAGTTATTGCTTAGGTTGAAATTTTAATTTTATTAGGTCTGCTCATTAGGTTCCTTTCTAGTGAGATTTTTTTTTCTAGGTTTTCTTTAGTCTATCTTATTTCTTCGTTTCTTTGTTCGTAACCATTACCATCCGCCATCATGGAAGGTGGTAATATCTTAGATCCCATCATCCCACCACAGCCAAACCCACAACAACCAAACCAACCTCCTAGATCCCGCACCCTAGGAGAGTACTCCCAACCAAGCCACAAAGGTTACCAAAATGCCATTGAGCTTCCCAAAGAAGCCATTGTAGCCCACCTACGACCCGACACCATCCGGTTGGTGCAAAACGGATGTGCATTCCATGGACATATGTCCGAAGACCCAATTCAACACCTTAAGGACTTTCTTAAAATCGTAGATGCCATTGACCTTAACAGTGCTACTAGAGATACTACCCGATTGCGTCTCTTCCATTTCTCTCTTCGTGAACAAGCTATCCATTGGCTTGATCGTCTACCCGCGGGATCTATCTCGACTTGGGATAATCTCACCACTCGTTTCCTTGCCAAAATTTTCCCACCGGGGAGAACTACCAAACTAAGGAATGACATCTTGATGTTCCAACAATGTCAAGGTGAAACTCTTTATGAAGCATGGACTCGTTTCAAGGAACTACTCCACAAAGTCCCCCATCATGGCCTCAATCTTTGGTTTCAAATCCAAATCTTTTTTGATGGAGTTAATCACCAAACTAGAAAAGCTATAGATCACGCTGCCAATGGTAGACTGAACAAGCTCAGTGTTGATAAGTGTTGGGAGGTCATTGAGGACTTAGAACAATACGAAGAAGAAGAATGGGAGGATCCAATGTTCTTGGAGGAAGGAAGTTTAGATTACATGAATGCAACCCAAGAACAGTTATTTGAGAACATCGAAAGGCAGGTTGAGGAATTGATGAGAGCTGAGATGCCCATGGCTAATCCCTTTGGATATGTGAATGCAAACAGTAAATATACGTTTCCTGAATATTCACGACAAGAGGAATTCGAAGGGATAATGCTGACTTTTGTAAACAACCAAGAGAGGTAAATCCAACAATTAGAAGCCCACATGGAAAACACCCGAAGTGTTTTCATGGACTTGGCTGATAAGTTTATATCAAGGATTAAGGAGAAAATTAGGGAAGAAGCTATACCCAAGAAAATCAAAAAGATTTTTGAACTCCCAATCCCTAATGAAACAAGCAGCGATGGGCACAATGAAACACCTCTCTCTGTGAGTTCAACCCAGAATAACTTCTATTCTCATAAGCTTCCTTTTGAGAAAGGGAACTCTCACGCCTATACCATAACCTCTAAATCACTCAAACCAACCTTGATGCATAGGGTCTCGATGATTTCTCAAACCAAACCCATTACCCATAAAACCTCTTTCCAACATTCCAACTTCAAAACGCCAACACTCCACTTCTTTGATGAAAGCAAGTTTGAGTACGAAGATAAAGATGAAGTTGAAATAAAACAGATGGGAACCGGAATGGATGAAGAACCGTTAGAACATACTATTTATGAAAATGGCAAGAGCTCAAATCTTTGTCATAAAACTCTTCTAACTTCAAATCCACCCATCAAACCAAAGGATTCGGGTAACCTAACAATGAAGGTGGTAGACTCTTTCCCCATTCACTCACCCCCTTCACCTCACGTGGCATATTCCCACCCAAAGGGTGTGTATCGCTACTTCCACCCGCACTTAATCCTATGTGTAGGGAAAACCTCCCCTATTTCCGTTAAATAAGGGTAGAGTCAGGCTCGTGACTCGAACAAAAACAAGCGCTTATTTGTTTGATTGTTTGTTTATTTGATTTTATTTACTTCCGTATGCATGCTTTATTTTTATTGTTGGTAGATCATGTTTCAAACTAAATTGTGAAAATGCTTTATTTTGTTGTTTAACTTCGTCTTAACTTCAATAAAGGTATTTTGCAAAAGCTAAGTGTAAGGGGAAACCCCAAATTTGTTTTTAAGAACAAAATTGATCATGAATCTCCACAATAATAAATGAACATGTATATTAGTATTTGTTAGAGTCAAATGCTTGTATCGAGTCATAATGATGTTTTGCAGGATTTTCCAGGAAGTAGGACATAAGTTTTTTCTAGAAATTTTCCGGAAACTTAACATAAAGATTTCTGCAGATCACTTTTGACGGCGTCAAGAATTTATTCTTGACGGCGTCATGTGTAAAATTCTTGAAATTTTGCTAATTTTGTTTCTCTAACGGAGTCTTAAAGTTTTTGTTAATTCTTTAGTTTTATAAACTCCAGGGAATCTGCAAACATTCATTCCACAAGCATTATATCTTAATTTGCTTTCTAGGACTTGTTAGTATATTTAGATTGCCGCCGATTTTATGCGAGGTTGCCTTGTTTGTTTTCTCAGGTTTAACAGGTTACGTTTGACAAGAAGATGATTTATTTTTCTGGAAGGGAAGCTTTGAATGTTCATTTTCTTGGAGGAAGATCTAACCTTGTTACCTCACTATCCACACCGAACGAATCAGGGGAGTATTTGTTTTCATTCTTTTACCTATTTCACTTTTACATTCTTTAATTGAACATTGGGGACAATGTTCATCCTAAGTGTAAGGGGAGGGTAAATGATGATACCTTATAGGATACTATTTCACTTGAGTTTGTTTTTTTGATGGTAGGTGTCTAATAAAACTAAGAGAAATACTTGTTAGTGTAATTTTAGCGCCAAATTTAAATTTTTTACAACATTTAGGAGTGAAACTTTAGCCTTAGCAAGCGTCTCATGGATAGGAGTCGTATTACTAGCACAAAACCGTACTATTCAGAAAACTTTTCCACCCAAATATGTGAGGTTCGCCTTTAGATTTGATAGGAAAAGCATTTACTATTAGTGCTTATGAGTGTACCGGTAGCATTTAGATTCTAGAACTTGCGTTAGTGATGCATCCCGAGACCGCTAGTGAGACTACATTCGTGTAGTAGGATTTACTACATGATAAGAGGCATTAGGATCACCCTTGTGTTTAAACCCGTATCATAATTACTTGACCATTTAAGTCATATTACTTGGCTAGTAAACTCAATTAATGTTTCCCACACCTTAGCGTTGTACTCATTTTTAGTACACGAAACCCCTAGTACACCCCTCCGAGCCTATCTTTTCGTTTCTAACTTTAAGCATCATAGTTAAAGGAAGAATTTGTTACAACCCACTTAAAAGTACAACCAAATCGCCTTAGCCTTCCGTGTATGCACTCATCTTTAGTGCATTATTGTTACATGTCTAAACCCTTAGTTATTTGTCTAATTGGTTACATGGTTGCTAAGTCGAGTCATATCCTTGTACATATTGTTTTGGGACGATTGGGACTCATGGGTAAAGTACTTGTGTTTTGGAGTAATGGGGAAGAACACCATATATTACCCCCATATGTGCATTAATCTTAAAAAGTACTCCAAGTGTTTTGATTATCTCGATTCGAGTCATCAGATTAGTCAATTGTAAAGTATGTAAAAATTCAAGTGTAAGGGGAATGTTCATTCCCTATGATGTATTATTTTGGATGGTAGGGCAAGAGTATGCAAAAAAAAAAAAAAAAAAAAAAAAAAAAAAAAAAAAATCGAAAAATTAAGAAAAAAAAATATAAAAAGAAAAGAGAAAAAACATACGGACTACCATCCCGTTTCATTCTATGTTTATTTTATGTTTTTGTTATTTTTCATTTATTAGCTTAAGTCGAGTCTAGTCTTGGCTTAGCAACGCCATATTGTACATGTAATTTACCAATATGATTAACTCGCCACTAGTAAAGATTGCCTTTATCTAACAAAACCGTGTATTCCATATCCCTACACCTAACGTTATAACCCTTTAAAAGACTTCTTTGATAGTTTATCCAAGGTGCTTACGCCATGTGGTGGAGGTTTGATCCTTTCCCAAGCCTATGGTAATCTATTTTGTTTTGACAGGTAGTGAGAGATGTTTTCCATTTCCATATTGTAATATATACTTTATTACACCCGAGAGATGTGAGTATCTAAACACTATTTGTGAGGTGCTAGTGTATGACCTCCGTGCTTGTCTTTGGTCTTTAGTGGAACGATTATTTGTTGTGATTACTTTTATATTAGTGTTAAATGACCTCTAACTTGTATTTTGATTAGAATAAAAGCTCATTTGCTTGAGGACAAGCAAATCTCAAGTGTAAGGGTATTTGATCAGGCGAAAAATGAACCACTTTTAAGGGGTCTTTTAAGCCCGGATTCGAATTTATTTGATCAAATATTGCCCTAAATTGTTCCTTTTGTCATTTTAGGTACTTTTGGAGTGAATTCTGGAAAAGGAAGCATTTTGGACGTTTTTGGAGCATAAAAGTGAAGAAAATGGCTAAGTCTTTATTTTCCTTGCTGGGAACAGTACCTGACGGCGTCACATGTTTCTTCATGACAGCGTCAAGAGTATTACAAGAGGTGGAAGTGGCTAAAGTCCATGACGGTCCAGAGTAGAAATACACTAAGGACATGACGGCGTCACCTTAGGCCGTCATGGTCCATTTACTAGTGACGGCCTAGAAGATTTTACACATGACGGCGTCACAATTGGATCTAGGCAATCTGATTTCACTATGGGCGGCGAGTTGACGGGGTCAGAATTTCCTTCTTGACGCCGTCACCTCAGAAAATCTATATATAGTTTTGCAATTTTCATTCATAAAAGTGTAACATATAGAGAGTAACTTTGGAAAAACCCTAGGTCCAAATTTCTCAGTATTTTCAAGGGTTTTTAACCCCTTGAATCCTTCATGTCAATTTGAGATAAGTACTCTTTCAATTCAATCAATATGTCTATGTGTTGCTTGAATATATCTTACACTTGTCTTTCAATTAACATGCTAGGCTAGGTTTTCTTGTGTTTGCTTAGATCTAATGAAACCTAACTATTGATTATTGGTTGTTGGTGTGTTATTAATTTTTAGGGTGAATGTTCCATCGATGTTAGGCTTAAGAAAACTGGCTAAACTCCTAATGGTAACCTGCTTGAACATCTTAAGAAACATGTAACCAATGCGTACTAGGTTATTAAGGTAGTATTTAATGCATAAGCCACTGTTTATAATCCTTATGATTGGGTGCTTTACGCATCGTTGTAGGAGGAGATAAGAGCTTATAGGATTGGGGAAGTACGTACGCCACCCCATGACTTGTTAGGAATACACCCGTCATCCACGCAATTAATACACACACTAATTAACCGGTAAAAGATAGTTAGGGAGTAAGGAAATCTAAGTAAACACGTTTGTCTCCATATAAGTTCACAACCTTTATTTTCATTTATTTTATTTTATTTTGATTGCATCTTTAGTTATTGGGTTAGTTGATTAGCAACTAATTCCGCCCACTCTTCCAAAACCCGAAATTTTACTTGCTTTTATAAAATATAAAAAACAAAAAGAATCATCCATCACCCCTAGACTTAATTTAGGAGGCTTTCTAATCCTAGCGACACTATTCCTAAGCTGAACGATCAATCCCCCGGTACTTGTCACTATACTATACTACAACGATCAGGTACACTGCCTGGTGGAGGTTGTAAGCTTCTCGAGATCCCTCGAGAGGTAAAGCCTGGTGCGATTCCCACGTATCAGTTCCTACTTATGAATCAGCAGATATACCTACTGATGGTCTTGATGCTTCTATTGAAAAAGTTTCTACTGATCAACCTTCTAATCCTACTGATGCTACTTCCACTCAAATGGATAAAGGAAAATCTGTTGTGGTTGAACAAGATCTTCCTTCAAGAAAGAAATCCAAACAGGAACTTTCCAATGAAAAGCTAAGTGAGCAGGTAGCAACACAGTTGCAGGCTAAAGAATATGATGCTGAGGCTAAGAGGGCTGCAGAAATGAAGGAATCTGAGGCACTTGCTAGAAAGATACAGGCTGATTTGGATAAAATGGGTGATCCAATTACTCATACTCTACCTGTTGAAAGACAAAAGGAGCTGGATGAAATATCCAAACATCTATCTTCTGAGCATTGGGCTAATCTTGCTACTCAATTCTCTTCTAATCCTGATTTGGCAAAGTCTGTACTTGGTGATGCATTTCATGATGATGACTTTGCTAAGAGGATGGTTGAAGCTGCTAAACTCAAGCAGAAAGCTGAGGCAGAGAGAAAAGCCAAGGAGAAAAGAGACAAACCATGGACTAGAGCACAGATCAAAGACTACATGAGAACTTTTGTCAAGAACCAGGGTTGTGCTATGTATGGCTCAGGTTGGACCAGGAAGAAAGTTTGGGGTTTTTCAGACACTAAGTTATCTAAAGAATATGAAAAGCTTATTTCTATTCTTCATAAGTCAGGCATCAATGTACAAGATCCCTTGGAGAAGCATAGAAGACTTCTGGGTGAGCCTGCTGCTAAAAGATTGAGGATTGATGATTCTGCTGACATTCCAAAGGATTCTACTGAGTCTTTGTTTGCTGATGAGGGTAACATTCATTCTCCCTCAGTCTTAACTCAGGTAGATGATCCTGCTGATACTTCAGACAAACCATCTGCTGCTAAGGATGGAGAGTCTTCTGCACCTAAGGATACTGATGGATCTACTTCTGTCCCTACTAGTGATTCTTCTGATGTTCCAAAGGTTCCAGAGTCTGTTTCTACTGATGTTCCAACTACTGAGACTCTTTCTTCTGATAACCCAAAGCCTGTTCCTACTGATGATTCAGAATCAGTTCCTACTGATTCTCAAACTACTGATGAGGCTTCTGCTGACACAAAAGCTGATGCACATAATCCTTCTCCTTCTACTCCTGGTATTAGGAAGAAGAGTGTTGCCAAGAAGAGGAAGGCTCCTAAAGGTCTTGCCATGCCAGCAGAAGATAGCACTTTCATTGAGTTTGATTCTAATGATGATGACCCTGTTGTTTGGGAAAAGGTGGTTAGATGGGAGCTTATTGAGTCGTCAGTGGGTCAAGGACAGGTCAATGTGCTTCATAGAAAAGATGGTTCTACAAAGCATTTCACTTTTCTTAATGAAATTTTACACATGGTGGATAGACAAGACATCATTTCATTATATGGTGGGTTACAGATCACTATAAATCTCATAAGCCTGAAGGAATTGGTATGTTTCTAGTTGGAGATTTATATGTGCTGTGTGACTCTTCTACTTATGTGGGCAAGGGATTTCATGCTTGGAAGGGCCAAAAGGATTGGGTAGTAGATTATTGGAAATATTTTCCTCTTCCTGATGTTCATATGATCTTCACTACTACTGGTAAAACCTTATACATGTGGGGAGATGTGATATATCCAATCACTATAGATGTTATGAAGCAAATGCTGGAGGTAAAATTAACTGTTCCTCCTTATATGATTGGGAATGATATGCATCATGCTGAACAACTTGTTCGAGCAATAAGAAGAAGTCTTCTGATTAAAATGGAATTGGAGGCTCAGCATGGTATTCATCTTCTGGTTAAAATTTGAAAATTTTCTGCAAAAATATAATAAGTTTTGACACTTTGTTCTGACTTTCCGCTGGATAGAGTAGGAATAGAATTTTGACCTGACCGGGCACATTAAGCCCTAGCTGTTCCCTTAACTCTGTGAGGCTAAGCGTCCGCGAATCTCATTTCTTGAGGTAGTGACCATCCGATTACTAGATTAATTGACTAATCGCGCCAACGAGCTAGTGTATGACTTGGTGACCATCCGTTTTGCAAATAACGCGCCAGCGAACCGAGAAATGCACTAGAGACCATGCGTTAGTTGAAGCATCGAAATATTCGTGCCAGCGAGTTATTAATTGAGTTTGTTTAGAAGTTAGATGCTAAACGTGGAGTAGTTGGTTCTCTTTAGAGCTCATCGTAGGTACTTGTGGCTTTTTGCTCCCACAAAATTGTCTCACCATATATCTGTAAAAATAATAATTAAAGACATCATGTTCTGACGAAACTTACTTTTGTATCTTCTTAAGAGAATCTTTGTTTTAAAAGTTGGGTACACATCAATGTGTGAGGTCTTGATCCTAAACCTTTGAGTCCTCATTCCAGAGTAGAAATCCAAGCAAAAACTCCATTATGTATGTAAAGTTATCCATTTCAAAAAAAAAAAAGTGAGTTATATGCTTAAGTGTTAGACAAAAAGTTGATGGCGCGTGAGGAGCATGTGCAGGGTCCTAGGCCAGACACATGAGGTGCACGTGTATTTCTCCTCAACTAATGTCTATGAGTCTACCCGAATCCCAACTCTTTGATATGGACCTCATTTTTAAAAACAGTGATTCTCAAGAAAAGATACAAAACTACTTAGCGTCTTAATATGGTATCTTTATCGGAATAAAAATTATCGAAACGAGAAACTATGAAGGAATTCATATCTCAACAAAAATAAAATAAATAGAGGAAAATAGGAAAATGGGAGCCAGGAGTTTTACACAAGTAACTTCCATGAGTAGTGTTAGCATCTAACTTGTAATACAAGCTATGACTTCGTTTTTACGTTTAGCATGGGAACTGGTGAAAAAGCAAGAACAATGAATTCTATCCGTATGGACACTTTTGTGTTTTCTACTCTGTGACCCTAAACGTTATTGAAAAATGATGAAAGTCAAAACATCTCGTCACCTAACAAGTGTAAAAAGTATGTAAATATTAGTGTAGGAACTAAAGCTGAAAAATGGAGCGTTCTCTGGAATAAATGATTTTGTACTCTCTTTTGAACATTTTTCTACTTCTTAAACATTAGTAGAAAGCGTTATGAAAGTTATTTATCTCGGGGGGCGTGAAATGATCCCATTGCGTGAGGACACACAATATCTTAGTCTGGGGGATTTTGATGTGTGCTTATTCACACATCTTTTTCTGTCCATATAAAGAACAAAACATACACAAACTAACCATAATTGCCAAAGATATTGTATTTTTGTGTTTGTGATCGTGCAGGAACGGATATTTCAGAAATTGGCATTAATCAGGCCAAAAAGGACAAAAACGAGCACGAGTTTGCAAAGTTGTCAGCTTTAGTCCGTCAAGTTTGGAATTTAGCAAAAATGGCCCCTGAGCATTGGATTTTGGAAGAAAAAGTCAACACTGGTCCTTAGAGTTCACAAGTTACCAAGTTTAGTCCCTGGTTGAAAAGTTTGAGGAAATTACAAGTTTGGCCCCTGAAGTTTCAAATTTGACATATTTTGTCCCTAAAAAATTCAAAAGTGGAAAAATGTCACTTATGGTCCTTGTATTTTTCAAGATTGGCAAAAATTAACCCTCACAAACACTTTGGAAAAGTGCCATGTCCAACCCCTCAATATTTGGAAAATTACATGAATGGTCCTTGTTAATTTCTAATACCAAACGGACCTTTTAAATATCTAAGTCCAAATCCAATCCAAAATAACAACACAACCTTGATCCAACACAAACCTGAGCCCAAACTTCCCTTGGCCCATTCCCCTTAATAATAAAAACGTAGGGTCAACATTTGGTCAAACCCACCTTCTCCCACCTTTTCCCTCCACACCACTGCAATACCACCTGGTTTTCACCACCACTTGCCCTGCTCACCCCACCTCCCTTATCCCTTCCAATTACATATCCCAACCTCCACATTTAATGCACCCCCTATTGCAAGTTATCAGACCCCAATTGGCTTCAATCATTTTTCCCGCCAAAACCAATCAAGCGGCTAAGATTACTCCTCACTCATCCAAGGGTTCTAAAATAAAGTGAGAAAGCTCAAGTGAGTCACCATAACCCTAAAGGGTCAGTATAAAAGAGGAAAGAAGGAAGCAGAGAAGAGGTTAGCTAGTTAGTTAGTTAGGAGTAGTTTTTAATGTAATGTTAGGGTCGAATTTACTTTGAAATTGTTGTAATTTTAGCTTTGTAATTCTTCTTTTCAGTAGTGTAATCACTTTTTAAATTCAATTCATGTTAAGGTTACCTTTAATTCTCTTGTTTAAATTTCACTTTAATGCTTTAAAACAAGCTTTCTCTTGGTTAAATTACAGTTTCAGAAGCTCTTGTTCTAGTTCATAAGCTCATTCAAGCTTGTTCATAGCTTGGTGTGAACTTTGTAAGCCTCAATATCTGTTTTAAGCAAAATCTCATAAAAAGTCAATTGTGGTCAAACTTTGAAGAGAAATAAGCTGTTGAGCTTATCCAGAGCTTGTTGGAAGACCTTAGGCTCCTTTTAGTTATTCTCAATAAGCTTTTGCAGGTTTACTTTTCATATCTCTTTAAGTTAAGCCCTAGACCTCATTGTAAGTTTATCTCAATTTTCTTCTTATAGCATATTGCTTAATTTCTGCTTCTACTAGCCCTCATCTGTATTTTTATGCTTCAGTATGTTAGTTAGAGTTGGTTTATTGCTTATTTTTTGAAATTCATTTGCTTTTGCTCACAACTGCTCACTGTTGCATGTTTAAGTCATTTGTAGGAATTTAGCTTTTAGCTTATCACAGTGGTAATTCTTCAGTCAACTTAGCTTAATCACATTTAGTATAGCTTAATTAATCTATCTACATCATTATCATAGCTTCTAGGATCTCAAATCATAGAGAATCTCAAAACAGTCCACCTAGGAGGGGTGTTTGGTTTAGTGAATCCCACTGAGACACAATGATTTTTAGAGGTTGTTTGTTGAAGATACATGCTTCATTAGGTTTACTTAGGATGTCAAAGTCATAAAATCTATTGCTTGTTCACCACAAAGTCAAAATCACTTTACATCCCACCTTAGGACTAGTCTGTGAGGATTTTCAGATCTGAATCTCATCACATTGATGCATAAGTGTATTCCTTAGCTTAATTTAGGGTACTTGCAGATTGTAACAACATTATAAGTCATTAGATTCAAATCCAAGTTCAATTTAGTCAACCTAAGTCTCAATATCAAAAAGTCAAAATTGCATTCTAAGGCAGAATCCCCATTTTTGCATGAATTTTCCTGAGTTATGTGTTTGCAATTGAGCCCCAATCTTTTCACCAATTAAATTTCATCAGCCAAACTACACGAATCCACCTTTGGCTTATTTTTATGATTTTTTTTGTGGCTTATTCAACTGCTTAATTAGGGCTGCAGGGTGAGAACTTCCCTAGCACCACAGTTTTCACCCAAATTCATAAGCTATCCATGAGCTTATTTGTGGGACCCAGGCCTTGGACCCTGGCTTTTTGGAAAGCCCCTCAGCCCAGCTGTTAGGATCATGCTTTAATTTGCACCCTTGTTCAACCCTGTGGGGCCCAAAAGGCCTGCAAGTTGGTCACATTTGGCCAATTTGGCCTGAGTAAATTTGGAATTGCTTATTTGCTTATTTTAGCTTATTTGTGTGATTATTTGCATGATTTAGTTTGTTTCCAGTATAAGTGACTTATTTGTAGTTTGTTCTCTCTTTAGTTCAGTCTCATTAGCTTATCATTTGCTTTTTCACCTTAAGAATCTCACTGTTGGGCTTATTGGATTGCATACTGCTTATTTTAGAATTTCATAAAAAGTGTCTTCACAAAAGTTGGTCATTTTCAGTGTATAATTAGTTCTCAAAAAGAAAAATCACAAAATCATCACTTTTAAAAAAAGTGATAGCTTCTATTTAAGCCATTTGGCTTATTTTCCAGCTTTTTCAAAAAGCAATTTCTAATTTTATATTTTTGTTGAGTTCCTGTTCACTTGCAGTATTTATAGTAATTTTCTCAGATTTTTAATTCTTCATTTAGTAATTTTTAAATTTAATATTAGTTTAAATAATTAATAATTAATATTAATATATTAAATAGTCTTATTAATTTTTATTTAGCAACAATACTTTTTTATATTTTTCCTAGATTTTATATATCATAAATTAATTTTAGGAAATTTTTCATAATTTTCACTCTTGATTTTCTATTTTTTATAATTAATTTAGTTTAATTAGTTTTTAATTAATAAATAAGTAAATAATTGGTAAAATAGTTTAATAATAATTTTTATTAACTTTTGTATAATTTTTTAGGATTCCTGTGAAGGTTAATTAGTTTTATTAAATATTTCTTAATTTTCTAAGTCATTTGTAGTATTATTAGTAATTTAAATTAGTTAATTAATATCTAATTAGTAATTAATTAATATTAAATTCAGAAAAAGACAAAAAGACATATTTTTAGTTTTTATATTATTTTTAAGTTATTTTAGAATTTTTAAAAATAAATTTTCATTTTCTTATGTTTTAATTTAATATTATATTACATTTAGTATAAGTTAAATATTAATAATAAGTAATTAATTAATTTTTAATTAATAATAAATAATAAAATAATCAAAAAATAATTTTCTTTGTAATTAAATTTTATTTTAATAATAAGTTTGTAAAATTTTCATTTTCACCCCCTGTAGTTTATATTTGCTTAAAACTCACCTTTTTCTCTGCACGCAGTCGTTTCTGATTTTTAATTTGTTTACGTTTGATTATATCTGTAATTCTGTAATTGTTAATAATGTTTCATTATCTTAATACCAAGAAATCAGTAGTGTAAATCAATCCAAATCATTATCTGTTACTATTCCTGATCACTGATTCCCAGAAACGTTTCCAAAACACAATTTCAATCTCGTTGGGACTTAACGACCCGGGGATTTCCCTGTACTTCCACGGATATTATATCTTGCACTTTCTCTCAGGTTTGACCTGTTGACCACACCTGGTTGACTGGTTGGTTTGGGAGGAGTCAAATTTTGGCGCCGCTGCCGGGGAGGTTGGTGCGTGTTTCAAAACGTTTTTAGGTTTAGTGGTTTTCAAAACCCTCCTTGTACAAATTTCACCACTTTGTAAAAATGTTTTTTTTGTAAAAATCTTAATCACATCAGAAAAAACATTAACACTTTTCCTAAAGTGTTAACAAAACAAAAAAAAAAATCAAAAACAACAAAACAAATCGTGAAGTTAAATTACTTCGGTTTCTTTAAGATTACAACCTACACAGGTGGAATACGGAAGTTCTGACATTAAATTGCGAACTGAAGAGAGATCCATTCTTCTCTCCCGCCACCCTGCGATTAATTTTAAAGAAAACGATTTCGGTTAACGAATCGATACCAAAAATATTTCCAAAAGTTTTTTGCACACACACCCAAAAAAGCCAAAAACATTTTGTTTTCTGTTAATAATAATTACATAAAATAAACCGTCGCAAAACAAGGCAGAACACCTACCAACTGGGGGTGTGAACATTAATAAGTTCCCAAACTAAAGATTAAAACTTGCCTTTGTATCCTTGTGATTGGTGTACCTTTTTCAAAGAAGCCAGTCATACTGTGATTATTGGTTTAAGTTCCCTGTTGTTTTGCCTCGGTCTTGTTTTAATTGACTTTGTTTTTTAGTGCATGCGCACTAAGCATGTTTTTCAAAAAATCCAAAAAATATTCACCTATACCCTCTCACCTTTTTGATTCTGTATCCCTTACCCTCTAAAACCCTTTAATTCTTTCTATGTCTTATCCCCACCATCTTGATTGTCAATGGTGTGGTGGTCCTCATAATGGTGGTAATTGTCCCAGTTGTAGAATGATGGAGTCAGGAAACGGGTCTGTCTATAACCAGAATCCCTATTCCTACCATGAAACAACTGATTTATTCCATCAGCCCCCACACCATGAAATACAAACATATTCGTGTGAATACTGTGGAGGTCCTCACCAAGGATTTGAGTGTCAAACCAAGAACACGTTTGTCTATGAACAGTTTCCTGGTAACAATCAAAGTTTTGAAAATGAACAATATCCATATTATTCACCGAATCAGTCAAAACAATCATATTGTTGTGAGTACTGTGGAGGTCCACACTTTAGCTCTGATTGTCAAACAAGGAATTCATTTCCTTGTAACAATCACGACTATTTGTATCAAGACCAACCTCCACAGTACCAAATGATCCAAGCAACTCCTCAATAACCGCAAGACCTTTGTCTAGAGGTTCTTGAGAAATTTAAAGAACTTAAGGAGGAGTTAGCTAATATTTCGCTTCGCCATGCTCCAAGTTCTTCTTGTGTGTATTGTGGGGGTCCTCATGATGATTTTCAATGTCAACCGTATTATAAACCTGAACATTGTTCTAGTTTTGATACGTCCGGTTTTGACACATCCACACCCCCACAACTTCCACTCATTCAATATTCCCGTGGGAAATCCATGGAAGAATTACTTGCCGAAGAACGAGCTGTTAGAAACGAAAAGACCATGGAAGAATTACTTGTCGAAGAACAAGCAGCTATAACACGTGCCAAATTTCGTAAAGCTTCTCTTCTCGATTATGATGATGATAGTGATAATGAAGATACCCTTGATATCCTTCAATTTTATAAGGGTTCATCAAATTCACCAGTTGTGATTCCTTCCATGGAAAATCAGGGATAAAATAATGTGACGGAGTCACTAGCCGTTGATTAAATGGAACTTGAAGAATCCATAACTGCTAGTCCTTCTCAACTCCCTCAGTCTGTTGTTATCGCACTCGAAGTTCCCACTAACACTCTAAGCATGGGGGACGAGCATCTTAGCACTATTCCTGAAAAAGAATCGGACGAATTCATAAAGTCTAGTGTTGAGAACCTTGTCCCAATCCCAAGTGAGTCACAGGGAACTTTTGATCATATGTGTGATTTCCTTCCCCTCTTGAGTGTTCAAAAGATCATTTTGAGACTTTCTCTGATTCTAATGATGATTGTACATCTTATGGAGACATCGAGTATGTTGAGGCATCACTTCCACATTCTAATGTTGATCCTCTTCTTGAGGAGTTCGCCGATGAGCTCGCTCACATCGATCCACTTCCATCGGGAAGTGACGATGATCTCTTTGATTTTGAAGCCAATCTAGGAGAGATAGAAAGTCTTTTATATCATGATCAATCACTCAATTCTTATCCCAACATCGAGCTTGGTAATTCACATAATGATGACAATTATTTATCTTCGGAGACATCAATTATCTGGAGGAACTACCTTCTGAGCTCGTCAGTCCAAAGGAGGATGCTAATCACCTTGTTCCTGAAGTATTCAAAATGACTTTCACCAATCCTCTGTTTGATTTTGAATCTAAATACACTTTAATTTCTGATAATCCAATCTTTGATATTCAAAATGAGGAAAGTAATGAGTCTGTAACAGAACAAGGGTTCACAGATTTACATCTTGTAAATAACTCTCTTCACGAGGAGTTCGCCGGTGAACTCACTCACATCAATGGAAATGAGAATCCGATCAATGGGTTATTTGAGCAAAATGATCTACATCATTTATTACCCGATATTGAATCATTTTCTTTTGAGGATGTTACCATGGGTGATATTTCCATATCATTCTTCTCCGAGGATAAAATCTTCAAACCCGGTATATTCCCTTGTGAAGAAACTCGTTCTCATACAAAGTTGACTCCCGATAAGAATTTAAAGTCACAAACCTCATCCGAGGAACTTCTGATTCTGGAGTATGATTACTTTGATCTTAAGAAAGATCATAGTCTGGGGGGAGATGCACTCAATCCTGAGAAACTACATATTAAAATTCCCACCCTCCCTCCCGAGATATTTACAAAACCAAAGAGCTTAACCAATAAAATCCAAATTAGTGCAACTGCACTTGATCCTGAAGATGAAAATTTTGTCATGATGATTATCATGACTTTCTTTCTTTTCTTCATGTATCCTGTCACTTCCCCTCTTCTAAACTCATGCGGGAGTGAGGATACCATCTTTGACCCCAACATCTTCAGTTATCATTCTTTCAAGCTGGGTTTATCTCATCGGTGTGGAACTTTCACGTACTTCAATGTTTGTCCAAACATCTTGAATGAAAGTCCGATGGAGATTGTCTCTTCCACATGTTAATTCCCCAAGAACCAATGAATTCGGGGTCGAGTCAAGCTAGTGACTCGGTGAACAAAAACATTAGCATGCATATGGGTTTTCACCCATGTTTCTGACTTCTCTCTTCTTTCTAATAAAGTAACGGGAAGAGGGCAACCTCTTCTGCATCTTTTGTTGTGGTTGTTGTTGTGTTTGTACAGGTAACTGTTCCCGATGCATGAAGGCTCTCGTGCTCGTGTTTTTGTCCTTACTTCATAAAAGCTTCATCGTTCAAGAATTCAGATATCCTTTACTAACGTTATCTTTTGGCATAATTAATAAACGGCCTTAGATAAAACGTAGGATGACCCTCGCCTTTGAAACATTGAGGACAATGTTTAACTTTAGTCTGGGGGGTATCTTCAATTTGACTTGCACCTTTCATGTGCCGTTTACTCATGCAACTCCGTTTTTCTCAAAAATCCAAAAAATTTGAAAATTTTCTGCAAAACTATAATAAGTTTTGACACTTTGTTCTGACTTTCCGCTGGATAGAGTAGGAATAGAATTTTGACCTGACCGGGCACATTAAGCCCTAGCTGTTCCCTTAACTCTGTAAGGCTAAGCGTCCGCGAATCTCATTTCTTGATGTAATGTAGACATAAATATAAAGTCGTATGGTCTTGGTGATTTGCAAGGATCAAATAGAAAGAAGTGTAGAGAGAGGTGGGAGCCTTTTCTTGAGAGAAAAACTAGAAGAATGTTAGATTGTAATGAAAGGTCCAACCCTTTCCCATGGGTGGGAAAGGGTATATATAGTTACAATGTAAACGCCCCTTGAAACGGGCTGTAGAGCGGGCTGACAGTGGGTAAGAGACCCAACCCGACTCCACAAGTACTAACTAATACTAATCTACTATCTAACTAATATGATAATTACTACGAGCTACAATATGCTAAATAATACTTGGGGTGACCGAGTCTTCAGTGGAATAAACGTATTCCTAACAATCTCCCCCTAAGGGAGGTCACCCCAGAAAATAAGTGCTGAATCATAGCATTTAATCTTTGTAGATGTCTTTGTAGCTCGTAGCATATTGATTCTTCATTGTTGAGATCTTTGTGCTTTTGGGCAGCCTACTCTAGATGACTTGTTCAATCCGTTGGATGGTCTTTGAGAGTTACTTCGAATTTACCATCCAAAATGTGAGTCTGAGAGTCATCCTAGAGTAATAACGTCTCCATGTGACATGATCATCTTTGTAGTGGCATGCTCACACTTTTCCTGATCATGATCTCCAGCATCAGAGTTGTGGAAGCATAAATGAGGCCCAATCAATGATCATGACTTCAAAGAATATGATGATTAAGTGTGAGCATGTGTTGATGGATCAACATCTTTTCAGCAATCTACTGCAACCGTCCGAAATTCCTGCAAGCAAACAGTTAGCAACAAATCTTCCGGTACTTATAGGTTTGGAATTAGAGATCGTCAACAGCATAGTGTGAAGACTCCTTCTAACCCTTACCAAGACCGTTCCCAATTGGCAAACCCTGATAGGATTTACACGACCTACCTGAGTAGATTAACAATAGGGTGAGTCACTGGAGATCACTCCACGACTGTAGACCTTTTGTAACCATCAGGACCACTAAGCGTAATCCACAAGGAATTACCTAAGTGACCTGCTTTCAGGGCTGCATGATGTTGACCCTGGCAGGAATTTCCATTCAATCATTGGGAGTTACATAGGTAACAACCCTCATAAATGTTCTGGCAGATTGCTAAGATCTGCGTAGGACTCATAAGTTTACCACTGGTGTCCTTAATGTTGAAAAACCAAGGTAGAAGTAGCATGTGTTCCTATGAGATCTTTTTGTGTATCTCGAGGCTCTAGACTCAATAAGTGCATTTGGTTTTCCTATGCGGAGATTAGGGAGAGGTCTCCTGCTTCAATATCAATCATCTCTAAGAGATAAGTTGATAGATTACACCGGTTCCCCGTGAGAATGAAACAAGCTCTTTTAAGAGAACTTGAGTGGTTTAGAAGGTTTAGTGCAGTGCGTCACTGGGTCCATGACGTCTTGATTTTCAATACCGATGTTGCCTTAGCATCCATCAGTAGATTATGAATTGAACCCGGTTTCTGCCCTAAGGTTGAATAAATGGAGGGCTATTTATTTTCACCCTTTCTCATTTCATTTCTTTTTAATTCTTCAACCCCTTCTTTCTCCATTCTCACATTTCGCCTTTTTTCCATACCTACGGACTTACTAATACTATCTATTTGGTATTGTCCATGGGTAGATCCCTCCGGCTCTGGCGGATCATAGGACGGTTTTCCTAACCTTAGCCACCTTATAACTTCATGACTATCCTATGTTGCCATAAACCAAATCATTGAAAATTTTCTCAACGTGTTTATGATCGAAAACTCATTTTGCTAACACATTGAGAGTTTTGTTATTTTCAAATGCTCCCCCTTAACATGTGCTCAAATGTATTGATTTGAAAATTTGCACATGTCGGGAAGAGTTGCACTTTTTGAATTGATCTACCTTAAGTGAACATAACCGGGCATTCGAGACACGCTTACATCACTAGTTAAACTAGTTTGAAGTTATTACCCGGCCCGATCGGATTCACCCAAGGTTTCTCGAAACGGTACATTCTACTCAGACTAGACCTCTTCGAGACACGCTTACATCACTGGTTAAACCAGCTTGAAGTTATTACCCGTCCAGGACTAGTCCTTTCGATTCAAGACAATTGTGTTTCGTCAATTCATAAGTTAAGACTGAGTCTCGATCTCAAAAAATGCACCGATCCTTTTCCTCAAATCATTTGCTCCCCCTCAATATGTGCATTGGTATACAAAAGGTTTAGCACATATAGGAGAGCATACATTTAGAATCAACACCACATTTTAATCAGATTTCCATATTTAAATCACATTTTCTCCCCCGATCAAAAATTTCAAAACCAATTGAGATTTGTGATCCCAAGTAATTTAAATAAGTTAAAAGATTTTGGGAGAAAGATGTGTCATATTTTAAGAATTACTGATTGTTGAGATGATACATTTGCTCCCCCTCAATCCTTGAGGGAGAATGTTATGTGTTAGAAGTGATGAGTTTATAAATGATTTAGAGTTCAACGAGAAACTCATGAAAGATTCATATACTAACACATAACAATCACATGTCAAATACGGCCCTTATGATCTTGTTTTGATGACATATAGTTTTTGAAATCATGCTCCCCCTCAATCGATGACGCATTTTCAATAACGTATTTTGCACAAAAGATTAATTCTTTTTGCATCGATTGAGTGGTATATTTTAAAACACTGTTTTAAGTGTATTTTGATCTTCAAAACCAATGGTACCACCAAGTTTGGATCAAATACTTCCCCGAAGAATCTTTGAAGGAAAAGTATTTGTGTGATAAAGAAGACTTCTCTTCTTTTTCCAGGAAAAGATGCACTGAAGCGTACATCAAATCCGAAAGGCACAAATATAAAGTAATTTATGCCTTTGTTAGGAACATCCGTCTTTTTGGCGACGATATGTTCCCCAAGAATAGGACCGGGTTGCTATCTAAAGTAATAGCAAACCATTTTGAAGAAATTTTGGGAAACGACATGTTTTAGAGAAAATATTATTAAGGGTAAGAACAACTCATGTTCAAGCATATGTATGATTCCGTGCCATTATTGAATGGCATTTCTAGAATCGTACATACTATTGATTACACATGAGACATGTCGAGAGAAGAATATTTTTGGTTTTTATAGTTTTCTGGTTTTTTATGGTTTTTTTTTGTATGTTTTATATTTTTCTATTTTCTTTTATAGATAGACTATATACAAGGATATGTGAAGCAAACCCTTTACTCCTCCTTATCTTCCTGAAGACTTGTGAGATCCTCAGGTGTGAGACTCTTCATGCCAAGGCGAGGGAGGATGAATTCAAATCTTTCCCTATTGAGTGCTTTGGTGAAGATATCAGCAAGTTGGAACTCAGTCCTCACGAAGTATAGTTCCACGATTCCTTTCTCAACTTGTTCCCTGATGAAGTGATGGCGAATATCGATGTTGATATGTGGGAATCGCACCAGGCTTTACCTCTCAAGGGATCTTGAGAAGCTTACAACCCCCACCAGGCAGTGTACCTGATCGTTGTAGTATAGTATAGTGACAAGTACCGGGGGATTGATCGTTCATCAAGGAATAGTGTCGCTAGGATTAGAAAACCTAAATACTAGTTCTAAAGATGAGGGATGATTATTTTTGTATTTTTATATTTTTTAGAAAGCAAGTAAAAATCTCGGGTTTGAAAGATTTGGGCGGAATTAGTTGCTAGTCAACTAACCCAATACTAAAGATGCAATCAAAATAAAATACTAGAAATGAAAATAAACTAAATTAAACTAAAGTTGTGAGCAATAAGTGGAGAAAATGTGTTTACTTAGATTTCACTACTCCCTAGATATCTTTTACACGTTAATTACTTGTTATAGTTGCGTGGATGACGGATTGTATTCCTTAATATCATTCATGGGTTGGCGCACTTAATTCCCCAATCCTATGAGTGCCTACTTCACTCCTATGTCGAGCTGGCTAAGAAGCTCCTAACATGGGATCATTAGAATTTACTCATGCATTAAATACAACCAATAAAACCTAGTGCACGTCAGTTCATGTTTCCTAAGACGTTCAAGCATGTTACCATTTGGAGATCTGCCAGTTTTCTTAAGCCTAACATCGAATTCATTCATCCAATACAACCATAAACAAGTAATCAACACATAATTAACATCTAGGTTTCATTAGATCCAAGCAACCACAAGATAGATCTAGCCTAGCATGGTAGAATTAAGACAAGAACAAGATATAGACAACCAACACATAGACATATTGATTGAATTAAAAGAATACTTATCTCAATTACACATGAAAGGGATCAAGGGCTAAGAACCCTTGAAAAACCTGTAAAATTCGTACCAAGTTCGTACTTAGGGTTTCTCCAAAACTTCCCCCTTTTTAATGTGAAAATTAGAAAACTATATATAGGAAATAGGGTCTGACGGCGTCAAGAACAAATTTCTGACGCCGTCATCTCGCCGCCAAAATACTCCTCGGACTGCCTTGATCTACTTTTGACGCCGTCATGGCCCAGGCCGTCACACATTTAACTCTTGACGCTCTACTTCGTGACGCCTTCATGAATCCACTGGCCCATCATGGTTTTTACTCTTGACGCCGTCAAAACTTCCTTCTTGACGCCGTCACCTACTGTTCCCAGCAAGGAAAATTAAGACTTTGGCGTTTTCTTCACTTTTATGCTCCAAAAACGTCCGAATTGCTTCCTTTTCCAGATTTCTCTTCCAAAGTACCTAAAATCACAAAAGGAACGATTTAGGGCAATATTTGATCAAATAAATTCAATTCCGGGCTTAAATGACCCCCTAAAAGTGGTTCATTTTTTGCCTCATCAGATGTGCTTGGTCCTTGAATGCTGGACGTTGTTGCAGCAAAGTGCAATGGCACTTTTGTTGTCACAGTACATGGAAATCTTGTTGTATACAAATCCATAGTCCGAAAGTTGAGATCTCATCCATAAAATCTGGGCACAACAAGAGGACATTGCAATGAATTCGGCCTCTGTGGAGGAGATCGATGTACTCATTTGTTTCTTTGAAGACCAACTGACCAGCTTATCACCAAGAAACTGTGCACCCCCATATGTACTTCGATGAGTGTCTTGACACCCCACATGGTCAGCATCGGAATAAGCTGTGAGTGCCATAGCGGTGTCCTTGGGGTACCAGAGACCCAGGTGGATTGTACCTTTAAGATATCGAAAGACCCTCTTGACTGCTTCCTAGTGCTTCTTGGTTGGTTTGGATTGATACCGAGCACACATGCAGACGGCAAACAGGAGATCTGGTCTGCTAGCCGTAAGATACATAAGGGAGCCAATCATGCTTCGATACTTGGTTTGTTCGACCGGGATTCCAATGTCATCTTCATCTAGTTTTGACCTTTCCATCATTGGAGTGTCAACAGAATCACATGAATCGAATCCAAATTTCTTCAAAATTTCATTAGCATACTTGGATTGATTGATGAAGATGCCATTGGGATTTTGAGATATCTTCAAGCCTAGAAAGAAGGACATTTGACCCATCATAGACATCTGGAACTGAGAGCTCATCTCTTGGGAGAAACGATCACACTCTTTGGGATCAGAGGAGGCAAATATGATGTCATCAACGTAGATTTGTACATGAAGACGGTTCTTGCCTGTGTTTCTGGTAAATAGTGTAGGATCAACAACACCTTTGGAAAAGTTGTTAGCAAGAAGGAATTTTGACAAGGTGTCGTACCACGCCCTATGAGCTTGCTTAAGCCCATAAAGAGCCTTCTTTAATCGATACACATGGTTAGGACATTCTGGATCCACAAATCCTTCAGGTTGGCTTACATACACTATCTCTTTTAGATCACCATTTAAGAATGCCGTCTTAACATCCATTTGATAAACCACCATATTCTGACTTGCAGCGTTAGCTAGAAATATTCTTATGGCTTCAATTCTAGCAACAGGTGCGAAGGATTCTTCAAAGTCAATACCTTCCTCTTGACGATATCCTTTTGCCACAAGCCTTGCCTTGTTCTTCAATACATCTCCATGCTCATCAAGTTTAACTTTGAATATCCATTTGAGAGCAATAATCATGGCACATTCGGAAGGTGGCACAAGTTCCCACACATCGAGTCGATCAAACTCATGAATCTCGTCCACCATAGCAGTGAACCATGAGTGTTTAGACATTGCATCCTTGAAGTCTTTTGGCACAGCTTTAGTGAGGACAGAATTGAAGAAACACTACAATGCGTCTGTTGCAAGTTATTTACGGGTTGATACTGGCCGCGAGGGGTTTCCAATAATGTTGTCAATTGGATGATCGTTGGTCCATTTCCTGAGATGCTCATGGGGTTGAGGATAGTGGGTTGAGGAAGCCGTGTTGGATTCTTCTGAGACAGATGAGTCATTAGAGGTTTCAGGAGCAAAGACATTTACGAATGGCTCTTCATTAGGTGGAGCAAACGGATTAACTTCAAAAGAATTAACAGCCGCTACTACTCGTGGTACAGATGATGATTGAACATGGGAGGAGGTTGCTGACTGACTGGTAGATGGGCCTTCTGGATCCCATGACAAGGATGTTGATGGCCCTTCACATGGTTGTGGAGCAACATCTGTACCCTATTGTGGAATGATGGAAGCATCAGGAGCATCCACATTAAGAGGTTCAAAGTATTCATCAAACATGGGGTCAAACAGCTTCTTCTAATCATCACTTGTAGGGGTTACAAAAGGAGTAGTAGGAGTGGGATTCTGTACAAGCCTGGAGCTTATGGGTCCAGGAGACAAAAGGTTAGGTACGGGTCCAGAACATGAGTGTCCAGGAACCGGTTGCTCAGTCAGCTCATCGAAAGTAACGTGGATTGTTTCCATGATGTCTCTGGTATGCTTGTTGTAGATTCGGTATCCCTTTCGTTCTGGAGCATACCCAACGAAGAAACCAATGTCGGCCTTGGCTTTGAGTTTCCCAAGGTCTTCACTGTCATTTGTTGGATAGCACAGTGCTCCAAATACACGAAGAAACGAAAGATCAGGTTTTCTGCCATGGATCAGTTCATATGGAGTCTTGCAGTGCAGAGGATGTATCAAGGATCGATTCTGGGTGTAACATGCAGTTGCAATTGCCTCAGCCCAAAGAAACATAGGAGCTTTGGAGAAAATGAGCATAGTCCTTGCAGCTTCAACCAAGGTGCGGTTACGCCTTTCAATAACTCCATTTTGTTGAGGTGTACGTGGAATGCTCTTTTGATGACTAATGCCTACACCTTCATAGAATTGAGTAAGTTGTTTGTTCACGAACTCCGTTCCATTATCAGTGCGAATGAACCTAACTGTTTTGTTGAGACGAACTTGCAATTGCTTGATGAGTTTGATGATGATTTCCGGAGTTTCATCTTTTGACCGTAAAAATTTTACCCACGTAAACCGAGAATGATCATCAACTATAACGAGCACATATTTCTTTCCATTGATACTTTGAATCCTCATTGGTCCACAAAGATCCATGTGAAGGGTATGCATGACTTCCATGATGGAATTGACGGTCTTGGGTTTATGGGTGTACTTTTTGCTCTTGCCCATTTGGCATGCGGAGCATAGATGATCTTTTTCATACTTAAGTCTGGGCAACCCTCGAACAAGATCCTTACGTGTGAGCTCATTGATAGTACCGAAGTTCAAATGGTTTAAACGACGATGCCACAACCATGATTTGTTCTTTGAGGCTTTAGAGAGTAAGCAGATTAGAGAGGACCGCATCATGTCTTCAATAGAGATGGTATACAAGTTAGTGCCTCGACTCCCTTGGAGGAGATCTACACCATCTAGTTCTCTAACAAAACAGGTGTGCTTTCTGTAGGCGACTTCAAGATCGAAGTCACAGAATTGGCCAATAGAAAATAGATTGTGTCCAAGTCCCTCCACATAGTAAACTCTGGATATCACACTGTCTCCAAAGACGTAATCACCATAACCCATTATGGATCCAAAATGGTCATTACCAAATCTAACCGTACCAATAAACTTCTCCACGAAATTCTTGAGCCGCGAGCGATCTCCAGTCATATGTTTTGAGCAGCCTGAGTCCAAATACCAAAGGACGATTTGTACGACCTGCATTTAAAACCAGACAATCGTGGATAACTGAAAAAGTTGGAGCCCCACAAACAGTTGGGGTCCGTTTGGTTAGCACACACAAATATTGGATTATCATATGTCACAGATAATTCACTGGAACTTTCACATTTTGATGCACTAGGATTGGGAGTGATACTAAGTTCTTCTAATGGGAACTGTCTACCAGTAGGTCTCCACTGCTTAATAGGCACAACTTTGCAATTAGTGATCCTAGTCATTGGGCACTTTTTCCTTAGAGTGAATTTCCTTCCAGTAGGTCTCCATTGATAACCAACATTAGTGAACACTTTTCCTCTTTTACTCCATACTTGTTTTACCGGTTTAACACACGAGACATTCATAACTGGAGATTTCATAGTGGTTTTAAGAAAGGACACAACACAAGCATCATGATTACCATAAAATAAGCATTTGTTACAAGTCTTACAAATAGCACCAGAATTCGAATTAATTACATCATTGTTGACACAAATGTTTGAATCAACTCGATTCCTTTCATTAAGCATAACATTATTGTTCCTAGATGGTTCTTCTACTTCCTTCATAAGTGTACTCTTAGCCGGCAAGGTCCTATCATTCTTTGTATTGCACCTAGGCTGTGACTTGCTAGCATTAGACACACCTTTTACTCCTGTAGAAGCAATAACGGGAACATTAGTATGATTAGTTGCTGCTTGTTTACTGGTGATCATGATGGTGGATTGTGACATGGTTTGGGGATGATCTAATGTAACATGTTTGTTGCCACTGTTAGAGTGCGATGCAAATGACCTTTCTGACTTGTTATCATTCTTGGGGCATGATCCTATGTCATATTCTAATAGTTCATGGGCTCTATTAGTGAGGAAGCAAGCACCAATAACAACATCATCATTAGGTTTAGATATTCTCTTTTCTTCAATGGTTTCTCTAAGCAAGGCCAGACAATCCTTAAGATTCTTAAGGTAGTTGTTGAGAACTAACTTATTGTTCCTAAAGGGAAGAGAGACATTGACAGCATCACACGCATATTTCTTACAAGCATGTACATTGGAAATTGCATGATCACATGAAACGACGGGCATTTTACCCTTCACCATAGTCTTTAGATTCTCAATTTCATTTAACAAAGAAGTGACTCTTTCATTGTTTTGATCACGTGTTGTTTTAATAGACTCAAACAATTCTTTGTACCGTTGTTTGGCGTTTGTCATTTCAGCACGAAGCCACTCATTTTCATGTTGTAATTCATTGTTCATGCCCTGTTTCTGAAAATTTTGAGAATCTATCGACTTCTGGTAATTGGTATTAGTCACATCGCTTTTGTTCTGTTTTAATTGTGCAATTTGGGCCCTCAACTTCCGAATCGTGTTAGAGTGAGCTTGAATTACATCATCCTTTTTGGCTAATTCAAAACATGTATCAAATTCAGGAGCATCCGAAGATGTCTTGGCATTTGATACTTTAACATTTTCTTTCAGATGTTGGTATTTTAGTTGCAAGTTAAAATTATCAACTTCTAGTTTTGAAAAACTCCTGACCATGTTGTCATGGTCGTCATTTTGAATTTTGCAGTTTAGTTGGTAATTCTCCCCCTCAAGCTCAATCACACGATTTTGAAATACATTTAAAGTAATGGACATTTCATGAAATTGCTTGGCAGATAGGGCAGAGCCAGTAACAGTGTAAAAGACATCTTGTGCAATGCAGTTAGCAATCAAGTTCTCATTCATGATGAGGATGTTTTTCCTGTCAATTTCACTGTATTTGAGATCGATTGCCAATTGGTTACCCTCATTTTCTACTTCTTTAAAAACCTTTTTCATCTGATTCACATCATTGTTGATGGTAGTTTTAAGGTCGTCAAAGTGTTCTTTAAGAAGATCGAAAAATGGCATAACTTCAGTTAGGTAACACTGCTTTGTTTGCTCAAACCCCATTTCCCCTTCTATAATCCGTGTTGGTGTAATTTTAGTTTTGCATGTTTTTTCAAAATCATTAAACAATTGGCCTAGAACGTATAACGCAATTAGGGTATTACACTGTGTGGGTAATGTATATGGCACAAGATGTTGGGGTGTGTGCAAGGGATAGATGGTTGGGTCAGCATTCCTAAAGATGGTACGTGTATCACCAATGATTCTTTCAGCTTTCATTTTTTCCATGTCAATATTCCAGAACACTTTTTCAGGAAGGATTTTCTTTTGAGGGACAAAAACAGCTGAGTGATTGTCATTTGTATAATCATGGTGAAACACAATATTTTTTAGCAACGCATAGTGGATCCTTAAGTCGCTTAGCAAGTATTTCCCTAGTTCTATCCTCAGCCTCATCAATCTCATTATACGATTTCACATTAGGAGGGGCATGGTTAGGGTCAAGCATAGTGTGTGCATCATATAGCGCAGGTTGAGCACCTATACCAATTCTAAGAAATTTAGCTTTAGTCTTAGAGGCATCAAGTTCACTAAATTCATCTCTTAGTTTCCTATGTTTTTCCATCATTTGAGCAGATTGAATGGTTTGGCCTTGCATGTACAGCTTATCTTCCAATTTGTTTTTCAACGTTTTGAGTTTTGAAAAGTCATTTAGAAGTTTGGTTTCTTTTTCTTGGTAGTTGAGTTTGATTGAAGTCAACCCCTTTTGAATTTCCTGTCTTTGCTTGACAGTCTGATCCAATTGTTTTTTTAAAGAAATTAACTCCTTTTTCAATGTTTCTTGTTTGGCATTGTTTTCAGATATGTAAGTACGCAATTGCCATTCCATTTTCTGCTCACGTTCATTAAGTTCAAATTTAGCACGCTGCTCGTATAAGCTCACCTGATCCTTAAGGAGGTTAACTCTAGTGATCAAGGAGTCATCAGGGTTGTATATAGTGTACTCATGTAACTCAAGTTCTCTAGCATCAACCGACGACATGTCACTTGGTACAACTTTCATTTCATTGTCATTCACATACCGTTCATATGAGACATTATTGGTATTTCCCATATTAGTGATATCTGTGTTGTCAATGTTGGCGGGTTGTACCGAGTCACATGCCCCCTGTGGATTGATAGAGCAATTCAGATTAGAATTTAGTGGCTTTGGTACCTCAGAGATAGCAGAAGTGATGGAGGAGCCAGACTGCTGTGGAGATGATACAGCTGCAGACAGACTAGCCATGAAGATGGTTTGAGCAATGGGTTCTTCATCAACATCCGAATCAAAAGCATCACAGTCTTCAACTTGGAAGATGTTCGGATCATTGAGTGCCATGTCCAGAACAGGTTGATCATCCACATCAGCATCAAACGTATTCATGTCATCACCAGCTAGAAAGAGCAAAGCTTCTTCATCCAGAGCAGTACCATTCTCTTGCGCCTGCATAAGCAACATCTTGTCCTTGAAGTACTCTGAGTTTTGAGGACGCTTTGGAAGAGTGTAATTTCTAGCTATATGGCCCGGCCCTCCATAGTTATAGCACTTAGCCTGCCTAGCTTGTACTTGACGCGCATTCCCGACTCTATACTGCCCATTATCTCTGCCAGCATTTCTTGGATTGACATTTTGTCTTCCTTGCACATTCTGCACCACCACTCTTCCATCTTCAATGACTGCCTGATTACGTGGGTTAGACGAAGTCCTGAGTTGGTTGTTAGTAGGTGGAAGTACAGCTCTGAACTGTTGGACTAATAAGGATACTTGGTTGGAGAGGTTATCAATCATCATGTCGGTATGAGAATATCCAGAGTCAGGATGGGTGTTTAAGGCAGTTGGGGAGGGAGTTGATGATTGTCCGTTAGTTGAGGTAGACCTGGATGAAAGTAGTTGAGATTGGTCATTTGAAGACTGAGCAAGTTGTTGAACATGAGACACAAAGGCAAGAGACTCATTAGTTGTTGTAGGACTAAGCTTTTCTCGCATTACCCGATCATAAGCTGCATGTTTCTCATGTTGTTGGAGATATGCATAAAGTTGTTCATGAATAGTATGCCTGAGACCTTTGTTGAGCTTGACAGCTGTAACAAACCTGTCCCATTCAGGTGACATGTTATTCACAAATTTTGAATTGAGTTGAATGTTGGGCATTGTCATCTTGATGGCTCTCATGTCATTGACAAGCTTGTGAAATCTGACGTAGTAGTCTATGATGCATTCTCCTGGATTCATTTTGAAGTGCTCGAATTCATCATACAGCTGAGACTCCCTATCTTCTTTGGTTAACTCAGACCCTGCAAGAAGCATCTTCACATTATCCCAAACTGCTTTGGCATCTGTGTTAAAGTTGATGAGTTTGTAGACATCTTTAGGAAGTCCTTGAATGACAATATTCGAAGCTCTGATGTCAGCATCATAGCGTTTCTTTTCTTCATCAGAAATATCATTGTAGATACGAGGTCTTTCAGGACCAACTGCCGCAGGATTGTCATCAGTAGCTGCGATAGTGTCTCTGGTTGTCCCCATGATGAAAGGTCCATTATCAATGGATTTCAGGATGTTCACACCATTTTCTTTACCCAAGCAGTATAGACGAATCCTTTGTGCCCATGACTCATAGTCTGTTCTGTCAAGCATTGGAGGTCGTGTGTCAGACCCAGCAGCTTGAATATCATCTGAGGCAGTCGACATCTCAAAATCACAAGGCATGTAACCACAGAAAAAGCAAACCGCAAGTGAGGCAAACCAAATAGAACAAACGGCAAAGCACTTAACTGCAGAGACCTAACCACAAAGATATAACCGCAGACCACTTAAGCGCAGGAGCTAAACGCAAAGATTTACTCGCAGACCCGATTTACTCGCAGACCCCTTTAACCGCAGGAAACTAACCACAAAGACTTAAACGCAAACCACTTAACCGCAGAGACCTAAACACAAAGAGATAACCGCAGACCACTTAATCGCAGAAGCTAAACACAGTTGACAAAAGTCCAAATCTGTCACTATCCTTGCGATTTGTTTGCATACCCAAAATAGTAAACGCAGACAAACTAACCACATAGATCAATAACTAAACGCAGCAAAGCAATGAAACAGTAGACTTAACCGCAACTTAGAAAACCGACCAAAAACCAATCCAAACTTCAAATAGGTTGAAGTTATGATATATCCAACTGAAAAACAATGTTCAACTAACACCTATGATCATGAAAGTACATCACAAACACGTTAAACAACACAAGAATGATCAAACCAAGATGTTTTTCAAGAAAGTGACAACAAACTCACAAAAACACCCAAGACCACAGCAAACACGATTCTACAAGGCCCTAAGATGTAACCATGGCTCTTGATACCAATTGTAATGTAGACATAAATATAAACTCGTATGGTCTTGGTGATTTGCAAGGATCAAATAGAAAGAAGTGTAGAGAGAGGTGGGAGCCTTTTCTTGAGAGAAAGACTAGAAGAATGTTAGATTGTAATGAAAGGTCCAACCCTTTCCCATGGGTGGGAAAGGGTATATATAGTTACAATGTAAACGCCCCTTGAAACGGGCTGTAGAGCGGGCTGACAGTGGGTAAGAGACCCGACCCGACTCCACAAGTACTAACTAATACTAAACTACTATCTAACTAATATGATAATTACTACGAGCTACAATATGCTAAATAATACTTGGGGTGACCGAGTCTTCAGTGGAATAAACGTATTCCTAACACTTGAGGTAGTGACCATCCGATTAGTTGATTAATTGACTAATCGCGCCAGCGAGCTAGTGTATAACTTGGTGACCATCCGTTATGCAAATAATGCGCCAGCGAACCAAGAAGTGCACTAGTGACCATCCGTTAGTTTAAGCATCGAAATATTCGTGCCAGCGAGCTACTAATTGAGTTTGTTTAGAAGTTAGATGCTAAACGTGGAGTAGTTGGTTCTCTTTAGAGCTCATCGTAGGTACTTGTGGCTTTTTGCTCCCACAAAATTGTCTCATTATATATCTGTAAAAATAATAATTAAAGACATCATGTTCTGAAGAAACTTAGTTTTGTATCTTCTTAAGAGAATCTTTGTTTTAAAAGTTGGGTACACATCAATGTGTGAGGTCTTGATCCTTAACCTTTGAGTCCTCATTCCAGAGTAGAAATCCAAGTAAAATCTCCATTATGTATGTAAAGTTATCCATTTCAAAAAAAAATGTTTGTGTTATGAATAAAAGTGAGTTATATGCTTAAGTGTTAGACAAAAAGTTGATGGCGCGTGAGGAGCATGTGCAGGGTCCTAGGCCAGACACATGAGGTGCACGTGTATTTCTCCTCAACTAATGTCTATGAGTCTACCCGAATCCCAACTCTTTGATATGGACCTCATTTTAAAAAACAATGATTCTCAAGAAAAGATACAAAACTACTTAGCGTCTTAATATGGTATCTTTATCGGAATAAAATTATCGAAACGAGAAACTATGAAGGAATTCATATCTCAACAAAAATAAAATAAATAGAGGAAAATAGGAAAATGGGAGCCAAGAGTTTTACACAAGTAACTTCCATGAGTAATGTTAGCATCTAACTTGTAATTCAAGCTATGACTTCGTTTTTACGTTTAGCTTGGGAACTGGTGAAAAATCAAGAACGATGAATTCTATCCGTATGGACACTTTTGTGTTTTTTACTCTGTGACCCTAAACGTTATTGAAAAATGATGAAAGTCAAAACATCCCGTCACCCAACAAGTGTAAAAAGTATGTAAATATTAGTGTAGGAAATAAAGCTGAAAAACGGAGCGTTCTCTGGAATAAATGATTTTGTACTCTCTTTTGAACATTTTGCTACTTCTTCAACATTAGTAGAAATAGTTATGAAAGTTATTTATCTCGGGGGGCGTGAAATGATCCCATTGCGTGAGGACACACAATACCTTAGTTTGAGGGATTTTGATGTGTGCTTATTCACACATCTTTTTCTGTCCATATTAAGACCAAAACAGACACAAACTAACCATAATTGCCAAAGATATTGTATTTTTGTGTTTGTGATCGTGCAGGAATGGATATTTCAGAAATCGGCATTAATCAGGCCAAAAAGGACAAAAACGAGCACGAGTTTGCAAAGTTGTCAGCTCTAGTCCCTCAAGTTTGGAATTTGGCAGAAATGGTCCCTGAGCATTGGATTTTGGAAGAAAAAGTCAACACTGGTCCTTGGAGTTCACAAGTTACCAAGTTTAGTCCCTGGTTGAAAAGTTTGAGGAAATTACAAGTTTAGCCCCTGAAGTTTCAAATTGGACATATTTTGTCCCTGAAAAATTCAAAAGTGGAAAAATGTCACTTATGGTCCTTGTATTATTCGAGATTGGTAAAAATTAACCCTCACAAACACTTTGGAAAAGTGGCATATCCAGCCCCTCAATATTGTAAAAATTACATGAATTGTCCTTGTTAATTTCTAATACCAAACGGACCTTTTAAATATCTAAGTCCAAATCCAATCCAAAATAACAACACAACCCTGATCCAACACAAACCTGAGCCCAAACTTCCATTGGCCCATTCCCCTTAATAATAAAAATGCAGGGTCAACATTTGGTCAAACCCACCCTTCTCCCACCTTTTCCCTCCACACCACTGCAATACCACCTGGTTTTCACCACCACTTGCCCTGCTCACCCAACCTCCCTTATCCCTTCCAATTACACATCCCAACCTCCACATTTAATGCACCCCCTATTGCAAGTTATCAGACCCCAATTGGCTTCAATCATTTTTCCCGCCAAAACCAATCAAGCGGCTAAGATTGCTCCTCACTCATCCAAGGGTTCTTAAATAAAGTGAGAAAGCTCAAGTGGGTCACCATAACCCTAAAGAGTCAGTATAAAAGAGGAAATAAGGAAGCAGAGAAGAGGTTAGCTAGTTAGTTAGTTAGGAGTAGTTTTTAATGTAATGTTAGGGTCGAATTTACTTTGAAATTGTTGTAATTTTAGCTTTGTAATTCTTCTTTTCAGTAGTGTAATCACTTTTTAAATTCAATTCAAGTTAAGGCTACCTTTAATTCTCTTGTTTTAATTTCACTTTAATGCTTTAAAACAAGCTTTCTCTTGGTTAAATTACTGTTTCAAAAGCTCTTGTTCTAGTTCATAAGCTCATTCAAGCTTGTTCATAGCTTGGTGTGAACTTTGTAAGCCTCAATATCTCTTTTAAGCAAATTAAATCTCATCAAAAGTCAACTATGGTCAAACTTTAAAGAGAAATAAGCTATTGAGATTATCCAGAGCTTGTTGGAAGACCTTAGGCTCCTTTTAGTTATTCTCAATAAGCTTTTGCAGGTTTACTTTTCATATCTCTTTAAGTTAAGCCCTGGACCTCATTGTAAGTTTATCTAAGTTTTCTTCTTATAGCATATTGCTTAATTTTTGCTTCTACTAGCCCTCATCTGTATTTTTATGCTTCAGTAAGTTAGTTAGAGTTTGTTTATTGCTTATTTGTTGAAATTCATTTGCTTTTGCTCACAACTGCTCACTGTTGCATGTTTAAGTCATTTGTAGGAATTTAGCTTTTAGCTTATCACAGTGGTAATTCTTCAGTCAACTTAGCTTAATCACATTTAGTATAGCTTAATTAATCTATCTACATCATTATCATAGCTTCTAGGATCTCAAATCATAGAGAATCTCAAAACAGTCCACCTAGAATGGGTTTTTGGTTTTGTGAATCTCACTTAGACACAGTGATTTTTAGAGTTTGTTTGTTGAAGATACATGCTTCATTAGGTTTACTTATTATTTCAAAGTCATAAAATCTATTGCTTGTTCACCACAAAGTCAAAATCACTTTACATCCCACCTTAGGACTAGTCTGTGAGGATTTTCATATCTGAATCTCATCACATTGATGCATAAGTGTATTCCTTAGCTTAATTTAGGGTACTTGCAGATTGTAACAACATTATCAGTCATTAGATTCAAATCCAAGTTCAATTTAGTCAACCTAAGTCTCAATATCAAAAAGTCAAAATTGCATACTAAGGTAGAATCCCCATTTTTGCATGAATTTTCCTGATTTATGTGTTTGCAATTGAGCCCCAATCTTTTCACCAATTAAAGTTCATCAGCTAAACTACAGGAATCCACCTTTGGCTTATTTTTATGATTTTTGTGTGGCTTATTCAACTGCTTAATTAGGGCTGCAGGGTGAGAACTTCCCCTGCACCACAGTTTTCACCCAAAGTTCATAAGCTCTCCATGAGCTTATTTGTGGGACCCAGGCCTTGGACCCTGGCTTTTCGGAAAGCCCCTCAGCCCAGCTGTTAGGATCATGCTTTAATTTGGACCCTTGTTCACCCCTGTGGGCCCCACAAGTCCTGCAAGTTGGTCACATTTGGCCAATTTGGCCTGAGTAAATTTGGAATTGCTTATTTGCTTATTTTAGCTTATTGGTGTGATTATTTGCATGATTTAGTTTGTTTCCAGTATAAGTGACTTATTTGTAGTTTGTTCTCTCTTTGGTTCAGTCTCATTAGCTTATCATTTGCTTTTTCACCTTAAAAATCTCACTGTTGAGCTTATTGGATTGCATACTGCTTATTTTAGAATTTCATAAAAAGTGTTTTCACAAAATTTGGTCATTTTCAGTGTATAATTAGTTCTCAAAAAGAAAAATCACAAAATCATCACTTTTAAAAAAAGTGATAGCTTCTATTTAAGCCATTTGGCTTATTTTTCAGCTTTTTCAAAAAGCAATTTCTAATTTTATATATTTTTTGAGTTCCTGTTCACTTTTAGTATTTATAGTAATTTTCTCAGATTTTTATTTCTTCATTTTGTATTTTCTAAAATTAATGTTAGTTTAAACAATTAATAATTAATATTAGTATATTAAATAGTCTTATTAATTTTTATTTAACAACAGTACTTTTTATATTCTTCCTATGATAAAATAATTTTAGGAAATTTTTTATAATTTTCACTGTTGATTTTCTATTTTTCATAATTAATTTAGTTTAATTAGTTTTTAATTAATAAACAAGTAAATAATTGGTAAAATAGTTTAATAAAAAATTTTATTAATTTTTTTTATAATTTTTTAGGATTCCTGTGAAGGTTAGTTTTATAAAATATTTCTTAATTTTCTAAGTCATTTGTAGTATTATTAGTAATTTAAATTAGTTAATTAGTTAATTAATATCTAATTAGTAATTAATTAATATTAAATTCAGAAAAAGACAAAAAGACATATTTTTAGTTTTTATATTATTTTTAAGTTATTTTAGAATTTTTAAAAATAAATTTTCATTTTCTTAAGTTTTAATTTAATATTATATTACATTTAGTATAAGTTAAATATTAATAATAAGTAATTAATTAGTTTTTAATTAATAATATATAATAAAATAATCAAAAAAATAATTTTCTTTTTAATTAAATTTTCTTTTAATAATAGGTATGTAAAAGTTTCATTTTCACCCCCTGTAGTTTATATTTGCTTAAAACTCACATTTTTCTCTGCACGCAGTCGTTTCTGATTTTTAATTTGTTTACGTTTGATTATATCTATAATTCTGTAATTGTTAATACTGTTTCATTATCTTAATACCAAGCAATCAGTAGTGTAAATCAATCTAAATCATTATCTGTTACTATTCCTGATCACTGATTCCCATAAACGTTTCCAAAACACAATTTCAATCTCGTTGGGACTTAACGACCCGGGGATTTCCCTGTACTTCCACAGATATTATATCTTGCACTTTCTCTCAGGTTTGACCTGTTGACCACACCTGGTTGACTGGTTGGTTTGGGAGGAGTCAATGGCAGGTTGCCATGATCACTGCAAGGATCAAGAAGTTCATGAACAAAACAGGAAGAGGTATTGATTTTAAAGCCAAGCAGGGTATAGCATTTGATAAATCTAAGATTGAATGCTTCAATTGTCAAAAGACTGGTCACTTTGCAAGGGAATGCAAGTTTGCAAAGTATCAGGCAAATAGAATGATTTAAAAACCCAAGGTTGAAAGAAAGGAAGTTCCTATTGCTGAACCAAAATCACAAGCTTTGGTGGCTCAAGAAAATCTATCAGAGGTTGACTGAAGTAATGACTTTGATGATGAACTAGTAACCTACTCTATGGTTGCATTGGAAGAGTTTGATTGGAGCACAGCTTTTGATGAGGAACCAGGATTTGCTGCTTTGGAGTCAAGAGATGGTCTAGGAAGCTTTGATTGGAGCATGGAAAGTAAAGAAGAACCTGTTCAGATTGCTATGGTAGCTGCTTCACCAAGTTCATCCACTATCTCTGAGGTATGCTCTAAATGTAGTAATTGTCATCAAAAACTGCTTAAAGAATATGAGACTGAAAGAGATAATTTTAGAAGGGCTAGGTCTGAAGTAGCTAGTTATCCATTGACTTTAGAGTCAATGGAAGCCAAAATAATCACTCATGAAAATAATGAAATGGCTTGGACAGAAAAATATGAGCAAGAAGACTATCAATTAAAGCTGAGTGAATGGAAGTTAGGATGTAAGGTGTCTGAACTTGAAAAGGTCACTAAAGAATGGGATAAGTTGTTAGCAAAACTTGCTAGGTGGAAAGAATCAGGCCTGTCACATCTTAGTTTTATAGAGAAACAAAGAACAACAAACATAAAAACTGGCCTAGGTTATGAAGTTGAGTATAGTAGTTCAGAAGAGAACCCAACTAGTGATAAGGAACAAATAAATTCAGAGGAGATCTCAACTAGTGATGAAGAATTCATTAGCTTAGAAGAGAACACATCTAGTGATGAGGAATCACTTAGTCCAACACCTCCTGAATTTAAGAAAGATAAGGGATACAATGAAGTTCCTCCACCCACTGGTAGTTTTCAACCAACTAGGACAAATGTTTCTTGTTTTGGAGTAGACAATTTGCAGTTTAGGAAGAAGCTTACAGGTCAATATAATTCAAGTCCATCTGGTTCTGAGTCCTTAAGAGAGACAATTGAGAAACCTAGGGATGATAACAAGGGTTCAGGGAGTGACAAAGTGTTTTCCAAACAAGCAGTACTTCCAAAAACTTCTCAAAGTACTGCTGGACAACCAGTAGTATCTTCAAGAAAAACTTTTCAAAATACTGCTAACTTTAGAAAAACTTTTCAAAATTCACCAAAAATTCAAGCTAGTTTTGGTCATAGAACTAATAGAAGAGGATTTGGGGATCAAAAGTTATGTTTTGTTTGCTATAGTCTTAATCATTTGATTAAGGACTGTGACTTACACTCAGAATATTTATGTAAATTCTCAAAGTCCACTAACCATAAGCCAAGGGAGAATAAACCAGTTTGGAATCATTCACATGGGGTTAACCATAGTAATTTCTCAAAAGACTATAGGTACCCTCACCAGAGAAGACCTTTTTCCAAACCACCAGTACCTTCTCAAAGTACTGCTAAGTATTCACCCAATCAAGGTACTGCTAGCACTGGTTCTAATGTAAGACCAAGAAGATTCAATTCCTATAAACCTAGAAGGCCTAACACCTCAAGAAGAGCACCTAGATCAAAGAACCCACCACCAACTGTTAAAACTAAATGGGTTAAGAAAGAAAGTACTGATGGGGAACAAACAGTACTTTCAACAAGTAAGGGAGAAAAAGGGAATGTTGATGAAAATCCAACACAGGTTTTAGGATCAAAGACACTAATTCTTGATAATGTTTTCAAAAACAGTGGTGATTACATACTCAAAGAATTTGAGTATGTCACTCCACAAGGGGAACACAAGTCAGTAATTACTTGGGTTCCTAATAGAAACTAACCCTTTTCATCTTTATGCAGGGCAACCCAGAAGAGGAGCTTAAGGATCATATTATCATTGATAGTGGTTGCTCTGGCAGCATGACAGGAGACAAGAAGCTTTTGTCAGATTTTAAGGCATATTTTGGAGGAAGAGTTGCATTTGGGAATGATCCTAATGGAGGGAGAATTACTGGCTGTAAGGATCGAAATATTATGATGATTCATGTGGTTTCGGGTGGTCTTGGATTGTGGAAGATTAAGGTATCCATGGTAAGAGTTTTAGAGAGAGAGAGAGTTGAGAGAGTGGGAACTCTAGAGAGAGAAAGTGAAAGAAAAAGAAATTGAATGATTAGAAGTTCCAACCCTCTCCAAATGTGGAGAGGGGTATTTATAGTTATCTACAAAACGCCCACACCCAGGCTGTGGATCAGGCATACAGTGGGTAAAGACCCGTCCTTCTTCCACGGTGTTACTTAAACTAAACTAATATCTAACTAACTAATAAACAAACTACGAGCTATCTTAATGCTATTACAATAATCAGGTGACCGAGACTTTTACAGGAATATTTGTATTCCTAACAATCTCCCCCTAAGCGAGGTCACCTTTGAAATTAAGCTCTTTGGTCTTTAAGCATTCTTTCGTCATTGTAGCTCGTAGGATCTGATTCTTCACTTTACTTCACAGTTTGTACTTCAAGCAAGCGAACTTGTGATTAGAGTTCCTTTGTGATGTGTGATCTTTTGAGCTTCTTTGAGATCATCAGCCAAAATAAATCTCCAAGCTCATCCATAGTTGTATTGCCTTCATGTGATGTAGTGACTGAGGACCATCATGCTCACACCCTTCTGTATCTGGAGATGTTGCATTGGAGTTGTGGATCAGGAGACTTTTTCATCAGAGTTGCGGAAACGTTGTTAGTAGTCTCTCAACATTTGTTGTAGCAAGTCTCACATCTTCATTGATAGTGTGGAGGATGTGTGAGCATGAGGTATGGATTGACCCGATTCAGCTGGAAAATGGATCCATCAACGCCATCTTTATATGTGTCCCTGAAATAAAACAGTTAGCAATAAAGATAGAGAACGAACATGGCTTTGTCATTCGTTCTGCGAGGACAGACTACCCTCCGGTTTTGTGAAAACCGACCTGTGATCAGGTAGAGTCTCTTTTAAAGAAGACTCTCCTTGACAGGAATTTCCAGCTTGTAGTAGTGAATTTTCCAAAGAATCCACTTTGGAATCTTCATACTTAGCATGTTTTCATACCGGAACGTCTCAAAGCAGACAGCACGATAGAGTGAATCGGTGAATAGATATTCACGGATTGATGAGAAATTGATTTATAGAAATCACTCGCGTGTCATATAATAATCATTTTTGAGACACGACGAGAGTTTTATGCTTTGAATCACATTTCCATCAAAAAATACTTTTGTTTGAAAGATTTTACACAATCAATGTGCTTGAAAGATAAGTTGGTGAGGACATTGAGAGGTTTTAGCAAAAGTATCCGTCAATCCATATCCTGGAACAAGTTTGATTCAACTTTGAATCGCACCATTGTTGCTTTCCAGTTGTCACTTGATCATTGATCCAAGATGGATCTCACATGTCACCTACCAAGAGCTTGAGTGATGTTTGCTCTAGAAGGATTTCCATCTTCATCGTGAATATTTTCATATCACTCGGATGTTCAGGCAATACCACAAGGATAATGCGTAGGACTCTAAATATTTTATCTTATTTTCCACATTGTGTGAAACAATAAGCATATTTGGAATGTGTCCTATCAAGATTTATGGATGATCTCATGGCTCTAGACTCAATAGTGCGTTTTGATCAGCTCCTGGAGACTGGGGAGGCGTCTCCTGTTTTAGGTATCAACATAGCTCGCAATGAGCGGTCGATACATTGCACAGGGTTCCCCGTGAGAATGAAACAAGCTCTTTTAAGAGAACTTGAGTGGTTGGAAGGTTTAGTGCAGTGCGTCACTGGGTCCATGACGTCTTGTCTTCAATACCAATGTCGCTTTAGCAACAATTAGTAGATTATGAATTGAACCCGGTTTCTGCCCTAAGGTTGAATATTTGGAGGGCTATTTCTTTTCACCCTTTCACATTTCATTTCTTTTTCATTCTTCAACCCCTTCAGTGCTTACCGAGACTTCACCACTAGAACCTTGTTGGGTTTGTTCCAGTCCTAGCTCTATCTCAGTCCGCACTCTTCCCTTTCTCACTTTACTCCTTTTTTCATAATCATTCCTAAGGACTTCTAATCTATCTATGGATTGTCCCTGGGAAGATCCTTCCGGTTCTGGTGGATCATGGGAATTCATACCTAACCTTAACCAACCTTATAACTCCATGCATAAAGATAAATGGTCGGTCTTAGGTATTACTTCCACAAACGCTTTTTGCTCCCCCTCAATATATGCATCGATATACGAAAGAGTTTAGCACATATTTGGGAGCCTATTATTGAGTACAAAAGATCACTTTTGATTATCAGATTTCATATTTAAATCACATTCTCTCCCCCGATCAAAAATTTCAAATCATTCGAGATTTTTGATCTCAATTGATTTAAATAATTTTAGAAAAAACTTTTGGGAGAGAAATGCGGTTAATTTTTTAATGTTTTCTGATAAAAGGAACTTTTTCTTGCTCCCCCTCAATCTGTGAGGGAGGTTGTTATGTGTCAGATTTGAAGAGTTTACAAAAGATTTGAAGTTTTAACGAAAACTCTTTGAAAATGTACTCATTCTGACACATAACACATCACAAATCATTTTGTTGCAAGGTTTTTTTGTACGAAGTGTGAGGAGTTTTGATGATACATAAAATTTTGAGAAATCACTCTCCCCCTCAATCAATGACGGATGTTAAAGCATAAATATTTTCAAAAACTATTAACGTCATTGATTGAGTGAAAATTTTATCAAACTTTTGAGTTCAATTTGATTTTCAGTCAAAATCTCATGGTACCACCAAGTTTTGCACAAATACTTTCCGGAAAAATCATAGAAGGGAAAGTATTTGTCGATAAAAAGAAGACTTCTCTTCTTTATCAAGAAATAATGCACTGAAACGTACATTAGATCGAGGGTGCATGAATATCAAGTAATTCACGCTCGGATGAACGGCACCCTTTGTTAGGAACAACCGTCTGTTTGGCGACGTGTTTTCCTTAATTTTGAAAACCGGGTTGCTATCTGAAGTAATAGAAAACCATATTTTTGAAGTCCGGGTTGTAGCCTGAAATGACTACAAGCCATATTTTTAAGTTCGGGTTGTAGCCTGAAATGACTACAAGCCATTGTTTTTGAAGAATATTTTGAGGAACGACATGTTTTAGAAAAAACTTTATTTGAAACTGAAAAACTCTTGCTCAAGCATATGTATGATTCTGTGTCATTATTGAATGACATTTCTAGAAACGTACATAATATTGATTACACAAGAGGCATGTCGTGAGAAGAATATTTTTGTATTTTTTTTTTATGATTTTTCTGATTTTTATGGTTTTTGTAGGTTTTATATTTTTCTATTTACGTATTGGTATAAGATATGTACAAAGGATATTATGCAGTTTAAGAGGATGTTGACATGAATACCGAAAAGAGGATATCGGTCTGCACGTAGTAGAAGTTAGTAGTCAACATCTCTTAAACTTTCACCACCAAAGCGTTCGAGGCTCCTGAATTGTCGTCTGAACTTGAGCCTTCTTAATGTGAAGCTTTGATAGCTCAGCAACGTATCATCTCACGCTTGACTAGTTCTTCTCAACTTTCTTCCCTGCTGAAGGCTGAAGTAGTGTGTACCAAAAGTATCCAGAGACCACTTCCCCCTAAGTAGTAGAAATGATGCAATCAGTCTCATTATATGAAGCTCAGAAACCCGAAGTACACACACAATCCATTGTGTACGTCTTTTGTCGTCAGAAACTGTTTCTTACATCACTTCCCCCACGTAGTAGGAATAACACACCAAAAGAACGAGTTAAAACACTGATTTTCTCTGCGGTTATGACATTTGTCTTCCCGGAATAACTTCAATTAAGATGAAGTATAAAGCTCATCATGTGTACTCGTTGTGCGTTCCGATGTATGTCTCCTTCCCCCTTGCTGGTTTTGATACCTCAGAATCAGCAACACATTTTATGCACATATTCTTGAAATCTTGTGAGAAGAACAAAATTAGCTTAAATGTATCCTGTGAGAATCAACTTGCTGAAGAGCAATGTGAGCACATCTAATTAGGTATTAACTTAGACTTATCACTCTCCCCTAATTAGTGCTCTCCCCCAATCCTGACAACCTTTCTGATGAACACCCACAATAGAAGGAAGACTTTGGACGAACACCCATAATATGAAGAGGTCTTTTGATAACCAAATACATGCCGTCTTTAGTCTTCTTATCACATAGCGGAGAATGTAGAGAAGACAGTAGACACGACCTACTTCAAGATTGCCCAATATGGAGGAACAGAATACCAACCATCTTCATCTCACCAAATGCCTTCCAGTAACCTTACATATAACCCATCAGCCCGCAGCGCACACATGAGATGATAACACCCAACCGAGAATAAAGAATAGACTGACGACTCGACCTTCTTCAGTCTTTAGTATAACACCAAAGTAACAAGTTGAACCACTGATCATCTATAGAATGTATCCATCCTTGGATATTAAGCCCTGATCACGTAGACCTGTTGTGCGTCCTTGATGTACACATTCTCTCTCCCCTGATGGTTACGATTAATCATACCATGACGTAACAGTGAAACGTTAATACCAAGGTGACAAGTTGAACCACTGATCATCTCTGCGGCTTTTCAACACCGGAATACACGATTAAGCCCGATCACGTGAACCTTTTTCTGCATCCTTGGTGTACACATTTCTCTCCCCCATGATGGTTACAATTAATCGGAATCATCATCATTATGTGTACATGTAGCCTGATGACGTATACATGAAGCATTGACTAGAAACCCTTTGTTACTGATTGAATCAGCCCGTGAGACGATGTCGATTAGCATTCCATGACCATGTTCTTCAACACCTTGATAGAGAGGAAGAAGTAGTGTTGGAGAACCATGGTTTGTACGACTCCTGAACTGACGTATTCAGGAGTCGTATGACCATTTCTCAATCATCATCCAACATGTAGATTAATATTCACCCTTTCCCCCCCTCAAAAATTGCATATGCCAGCCAACTGCAATTTTTGATGATTGAACTAGTGAATATGAATACCATCAACGGTAGGAAGCTCCACTTGACGGTTCTTGAGGACTGACATGTTGTTTATTCACCCTTTCCCCCCCTAAAAACTTGCATATGCCTGTCGAATGCAAGTTTTGGTTGAATAAGTGAATAATAGAATACTCCAATATGCACCGATCCACTTGAAAACAGAATAAGCACGGAAAGAGCATGAACTTGTTGATGAGAATGGCCATAAGTAAGAAGATTCCTCTTCTTTTGAAGATAAAGTGCACTCAAGCATACACTTTTCTTTTCTTAGATGACCGGGGCCTGAAGTGTTGTCAGCAGACGCCATAATGTTGAATTTGAGAACCGAGGTTTGAACTGATGTGTCCAAACGTCATAACGATGAAGAGCGAGGCCTGAACTGAATTGAACAGACGTCATCTCTCTCTTTTCTTCTACTCTCTTGCTAACTCGTTACCAACCCCATTATCATTCTGTCGGATATATGTCGTGACTACTGATGGAGAGAAACCCAATATGATGAACTTGGGACCGAAGTAATATGACCCGAATTTGTGACTTAAACTTGTACTAATGTGAGACAAAGAGCGGTGTAGAGACTTCGTGTAACATCGAATTCTTAAGTAATCTATACTCTTCAACCAACCAACCATCAAGTATAAGATGTACATCACCTCTTGGATATCCACAACTACGTGTGACACTGAGCACTACAACGTGACTCCTTAAAGTGATAGTTATTTTGCAATAGAGAGAAAGAAGAAATAACTAGATATCCAAGTCCTTGTCATTGTATTGAAAGCTCGAACAAGGATCTCGAAGAATCTTCATCCAACCTCCCCGGTATCTTCAGATACTAAGTGCACGCACCCATGAAATTTCACTTTAGCCTCAAATAAATAATACTGAACTAACCCCGTAGTCACATTTTGTCAATTCAATGCCTCAATCCAGCCATTTGTTATGTTATGGCTGAACTTTGATAATGGTTTTAACCCGACCATGGTCAAGAGCACATAGCCCATCATCACGGGATTTTACAAATCTATAGTTTAAACCGAGAAATAAGTTCTTTCGCGGGATTTTACAAAACCAAGAAGAAACCGTGAGATAGTAACAGGTTGAATGTGGCATGACTGATTTGGTTATGGCAAACATCAGTTTGGGTTAAGAATATCAGGTGAGAATTACAGATCACATCACAATATTAAAGTCTTTGTCCAATTAACCAACCTTGAACACAAACAATTTTGACCACATGATGAAGGAACCCGATATACCAATCTTGAAAATGAAGTAAAATTACTCAAATTTGTTACCTAAGCTTGCATTGTTTTAGGAAGAACGGTGTAGAGAATTTGTGAACCATGCAAATCTCTAAGTACTCAATACTATCTTGACAAAGTATGAGACAATCATCACCTCTTGCGATTATCCACAACGTCATCAACGTGTGACACTGAGTACAATAATGTAACTCCTTTAAGTGATAGTTAACCAGGTCTTCAACCATCCACCCCGACTTCTGGAAACTAGATAACCCAAGTCTTCAACTTACATCATATGCGCGAGCAAGCTATCATTGAAATCCTGCATCCAACCATCCCCGATTTCAAGATAAAATAGGTATACTCTTTCGTGAAATCCAACTTCACCCTCAAGCAAGGGATACCAAATTAGCTTCGTGATCATTTTGTGCGGTTGAGCAATCAAAGTGAGAAGAAACATGCGCAAATTCTTAGGAGTGCCCATGACTCATAGTCAGACCAATCAAACATAGCTGTCTGACCCAGCTGCTTGAATGTCATCCGAAATAGTCGACATCTCAATATCTTCAAACGAGATTTTACAACTTAAGTGACTTAAACCGAGAAATGTTTCTTTCTAGGGATTTTACTAAAGTCAACAAAAGAAACCGGAAGATATATTCAGCAAGTTAAACTAAGAGAGAGATACCGGATGAGTCACAATTCGCACTAAGTGTCAAGTCGTGACAAGTCAAGTTACAATATATCAAATTGAGATTAGTCAAGTCGTAAGGATTAACTCACAACGTCAGATAACAATTTGATAAATCGAAACGACTTAAGTTACAACAATTCACCAATTGCAAAATGATTAACCAATCACACGAATCTCATCACTTAGTAACTTGCCAATAAGTTAGAGATAGTCGCTAAAGAGTGAGCAAACCTCTAGAGACTGACCCACTGAATCCTGAATTGTTGAAACCGGAACTGCAAACATTCACACTACAGGAGACAGAATCGCTAGGAAACTTGCGCAAATTCTCCCCCTCAAAAAGGACATGCAATGACCTTTTTGCCAAAAACTGAAAGTCTGTGATAGTTGTGAATTTGACATATGCAAAACAGATACATGGAAGGAGACACATAAACCTACTGCAGAGAATATGGTGATAAAGACATGCTTGTAGTAACACCTTGCTGGACTCCTCATCAATGATTTAGCAGATTAATGATTCATTGAAGTTCGGAATATGCTAGACCACTGGATGAAATGTGCTTAACTATAGAGTGAGTAACGGGTTAAAGCACGTCTCTAAACAAATCACCTCCTGTCTTTAAGTCTGACCATCTCTTGAGAAGTTCTTGTACTACAATCCCATTAGAAGCTTGAGAAACAACAATCTCTTGATGAAGCATGATAAAGGACAAGTTAGTGACTTATACTTGCACTAAAATCGTGATTTAGAACCTATATTGAGCACAACAACGTAACTCCTTTAAATATAGGTAGTGATATATACCCAACCTTCCATCCTTAATTGTATATATCCACTTCTTGAACATCCAAGTCTAATCACCTTAAATACACACGAGCAAGGGTCACCAAACATCATGCGTCCATCCACCCCGAGATGTTTGTGACACTAAGTAAACCAACCCGTGAATTAACACACCAACCAAGTCACCGTAATTTCCCAATTACTGCTGTTCTCGAAGCACAAACTTATCCCGAAGATAATAGTCAGATCCCGCAAGTTTTAATATGTCAAAAACCAAGTCCAGCCTATCGAATCTTTCGCGGGATGAAAAAAAACATCAAGAGTAACCGCGAAATAAACAAGAACATCTAAGGGTGAGTTGCAATACTAATCTTCAAAACTTAAGTTAACGAAGTCAAGTATTAACTTGATCAAATTGCAGCAATTCAAGTCGCAGATTGAAAAATCGCAACAAGTCAAATTGCAGACAACCAAATTGCAATACGTCAAATCGCAAGTATTAACTCGCAACGTCAAATCGCAATTGGTCAACTTGCAATCAGTCAAGTCATAACTAATCAAAACGCAATTTGACGAACCGCAATTAATCAAATCGCAAGTTGTCAACAGTAACTCAAGTCGCAAAAATTAAATTGCAGGCTCACTCAAATCATAGGCATCCACAATGCAGACAAACTTAAAAACTCTGTAATCACGTCGATATATATATATTCCCCAAATACTAGCTGTGAAAAAATGAGAAACTGTTGGATTGGTAAATGATTAGATGGTTGTTAGATGAACGTGATGGTTCTTGTTGTAGTTCAACTTATATAAAGATGCGAGTTAACCGCAACCTTGAACTAACCGCAAACTTGAGCTAACCACAAAGTTGAACTAACCACAAACTTGAGATGAGATAACCGCAAACTTGAGTTAACCGCAAACTTGAGATAACCGCAGACTAGAGCTAACCGCAGACTTGAGCTAACCGCAGACTTGAGCTAACCGCAGACTTGAGCTAACCGCAAACTTGAGCTAACCTCAAAATTGAGCTACCCGCAAACTTGAGCTAACCACAAACTTGAGCTAACCTCAACCTTGAGCTAAACTCAACCTTGAGCTAACCTCAAACTTGAGCTAACCACAGTTGACCAAAGCTAACCGCAGTTGACCAAAGCTAACCGCAGTTGACCAAAGCTAACCGCAGTTGACCAAAGCTAACCGCAGTTGACCAAAGCTAACCGCAGTTGACCAAAGATAACCGCAGTTGACCAAAGATAACCGCAGTTGACCAAAGCTAACCGCAGTTGACCAAAGCTAACCGCAGTTGACCAAAGCTAACCGCAGTTGACCAAAGCTAACCGCAGTTGACCAAAGATAACCGCAGTTGACCAAAGATAACCGTAGTTGACCAAAGCTAACCGCAGTTGACCAAAGCTAACCGCAGTTGACCAAAGCTAACCGCAGTTGACCGAAGCTAACCGCAGTTGACCAAAGCTAACCGCAGTTGACCAAATCTAACCGCAGTTGACCAAAGCTAATCGCAGAATAGAGACAAAACAGTCACTTTCGTCCTTTTTCGTCTTTTTCCTGTTTTAGAGTTAACCTCTACCAAGAACAAGCTAATCTCAACCAAGAAACAAGCTAATCTCAACCAAGAATCATGCACTAAATCACATCAAACATCAACCAAACAACTAATTCAACCAACCCAAGTGAAAAGTTAAGAACTACTAACACCTCAAAACACAACAATACCACCAAATCATCAACAACACTTCAACCAAAAAATCAATTCGAGGTGATTGATTGAAAAATATTTCGAACCAAAAATCAAGCCACAAATTTGAGCACCGACAATCCTAGGATGAAACCTTGGCTCTTGATACCAAATTGTAAGGATCGAAATATTATGATGATTCATGTGGTTTCGGGTGGTCTTGGATTCTGGAAGATTAAGGTATCCATGGTAATAGTTTTAGAGAGAGAGAGAGTTGAGAGAGTGGGAACTCTAGAGAGAGAAAGTGAAAGAAAAAGAAATTGAATGATTAGAAGTTCCAACCCTCTCCACATGTGGAGAGGGGTATTTATAGTTATCTACAAAACGCCCACACCCGGGCTGTGGATCAGGCATACAGTGGGTAAAGACCCGTCCTTCTTCCACGGTGTTACTTAAACTAAACTAATATCTAACTAACTAATAAACAAACTACGAGCTATCTTAATGCTATTACAATAATCAGGTGACCGAGACTTTTACAGGAATATTTGTATTCCTAACAATCTCCCCCTAAGAGAGGTCACCTTTGAAATTAAGCTCTTTGGTCTTTAAGCATTCTTTCGTCAATGTAGCTCGTAGGATCTGATTCTTCACTTTACTTCACACTTTGTACTTCAAGCAAGCGAACTTGTGATTAGAGTTCCTTTGTGATGTGTGGTCTTTTGAGCTTCTTTGAGATCATCAGCCAAAGTAAATCTCCAAGCTCATCCATAGTTGTATTGCCTTCATGTGATGTAGTGACTGAGGACCATCATGCTCACACCCTTCTGTATCTGGAGATGTTGCATTGGAGTTGTGGATCAGGAGACTTTTTCATCAGAGTTGCGGAAACGTTGTTAGTAGTCTCTCAACATTTGTTGTAGCAAGTCTCACATCTTCATTGATAGTATGGAGGATGTGTGAGCATGAGGTATGGATTGACCCGATTCAGCTGGAAAATGGATCCATCAACGCCATCTTTATATGTGTCCCTGAAATAAAACAGTTAGCAATAAAGATAGAGAACGAACATGGCTTTGTCATTCGTTCTGCGAGGACAGACTACCCTCCGGTTTTGTGAAAACCGACCTGTGATCAGGTAGAGTCTCTTTTAAAGAAGACTCTCCTTGACAGGAATTTCCAGCTTGTAGTAGTGAATTTTCCAAAGAATCCACTTTGGAATCTTCATACTTAGCATGTTTTCATACCGGAACGTCTCAAAGCAGACAGCACGATAGAGTGAATCGGTGAATAGATATTCACGGATTGATGAGAAATTGATTTATAGAAATCACTCGCGTGTCATATAATAATCATTTTTGAGACACGACGAGAGTTTTATGCTTTGAATCACATTTCCATCAAAAAATACTTTTGTTTGAAAGATTTTACACAATCAATGTGCTCGAAAGATAAGTTGGTGAGGACATTGAGAGGTTTTAGCAAAAGTATCCGTCAATCCATATCCTGGAACAAGTTTGATTCAACTTTGAATCGCACCATTGTTGCTTTCCAGTTGTCACTTGATCATTGATCCAAGATGGATCTCACATGTCACCTACCAAGAGCTTGAGTGATGTTTGCTCTAGAAGGATTTCCATCTTCATCGTGAATATTTTCATATCACTCGGATGTTCAGGCAATACCACAAGGATAATGCGTAGGACTCTAAATATTTTATCTTATTTTCCACATTGTGTGAAACAATAAGCATATTTGGAATGTGTCCTATCGAGATTTATGGATGATCTCATGGCTCTAGACTCAATAGTGCGTTTTGATCAGCTCCTGGAGACTGGGGAGGCGTCTCCTGTTTTAGGTATCAACATAGCTCGCAATGAGCGGTCGATACATTGCACAGGGTTCCCCGTGAGAATGAAACAAGCTCTTTTAAGAGAACTTGAGTGGTTGGAAGGTTTAGTGTAGTGCGTCACTGGGTCCATGACGTCTTGTCTTCAATACCAATGTCGCTTTAGCAACAATTAGTAGATTATGAATTGAACCCGGTTTCTGCCCTAAGGTTGAATATTTGGAGGGCTATTTCTTTTCACCCTTTCACATTTCATTTCTTTTTCATTCTTCAACCCCTTCAGTGCTTACCGAGACTTCACCACTAGAACCTTGTTGGGTTTGTTCCAGTCCTAGCTCTATCTCAGTCCGCACTCTTCCCTTTCTCACTTTACTCCTTTTTTCATAATCATTCCTAAGGACTTCTAATCTATCTATGGATTGTCCCTGGGAAGATCCTTCCGGTTCTGGTGGATCATGGGAATTCATACCTAACCTTAACCAACCTTATAACTCCATGCATAAAGATAAATGGTCGGTCTTAGGTATTACTTCCACAAACGCTTTTTGCTCCCCCTCAATATATGCATCGATATACGAAAGAGTTTAGCACATATTTGGGAGCCTATTATTGAGTACAAAAGATCACTTTTGATTATCAGATTTCATATTTAAATCACATTCTCTCCCCCGATCAAAAATTTCAAATCATTCGAGATTTTTGATCTCAATTGATTTAAATAATTTTAGAAAAAACTTTTGGGAGAGAAATGCGGTTAATTTTTTAATGTTTTCTGATAAAAGGAACTTTTTCTTGCTCCCCCTCAATCTGTGAGGGAGGTTGTTATGTGTCAGATTTGAAGAGTTTACAAAAGATTTGAAGTTTTAACGAAAACTCTTTGAAAATGTACTCATTCTGACACATAACACATCACAAATCATTTTGTTGCAAGGTTTTTTTGTACGAAGTGTGAGGAGTTTTGATGATACATAAAATTTTGAGAAATCACTCTCCCCCTCAATCAATGACGGATGTTAAAGCATAAATATTTTCAAAAACTATTAACGTCATTGATTGAGTGAAAATTTTATCAAACTTTTGAGTTCAATTTGATTTTCAGTCAAAATCTCATGGTACCACCAAGTTTTGCACAAATACTTTCCGGAAAAATCATAGAAGGGAAAGTATTTGTCGATAAAAAGAAGACTTCTCTTCTTTATCAAGAAATAATGCACTGAAACGTACATTAGATCGAGGGTGCATGAATATCAAGTAATTCACGCTCGGATGAACGGCACCCTTTGTTAGGAACAACCGTCTGTTTGGCGACGTGTTTTCCTTAATTTTGAAAACCGGGTTGCTATCTGAAGTAATAGAAAACCATATTTTTGAAGTCCGGGTTGTAGCCTGAAATGACTACAAGCCATATTTTTAAGTTCGGGTTGTAGCCTGAAATGACTACAAGCCATTGTTTTTGAAGAATATTTTGAGGAACGACATGTTTTAGAAAAAACTTTATTTGAAACTGAAAAACTCTTGCTCAAGCATATGTATGATTCTGTGTCATTATTGAATGACATTTCTAGAAACGTACATAATATTGATTACACAAGAGGCATGTCGTGAGAAGAATATTTTTGTATTTTTTTTTTATGATTTTTCTGATTTTTATGGTTTTTGTAGGTTTTATATTTTTCTATTTACGTATTGGTATAAGATATGTACAAAGGATATTATGCAGTTTAAGAGGATGTTGACATGAATACCGAAAAGAGGATATCGGTCTGCACGTAGTAGAAGTTAGTAGTCAACATCTCTTAAACTTTCACCACCAAAGCGTTCGAGGCTCCTGAATTGTCGTCTGAACTTGAGCCTTCTTAATGTGAAGCTTTGATAGCTCAGCAACGTATCATCTCACGCTTGACTAGTTCTTCTCAACTTTCTTCCCTGCTGAAGGCTGAAGTAGTGTGTACCAAAAGTATCCAGAGACCACTTCCCCCTAAGTAGTAGAAATGATGCAATCAGTCTCATTATATGAAGCTCAGAAACCCGAAGTACACACACAATCCATTGTGTACGTCTTTTGTCGTCAGAAACTGTTTCTTACATCACTTCCCCCACGTAGTAGGAATAACACACCAAAAGAACGAGTTAAAACACTGATTTTCTCTGCGGTTATGACATTTGTCTTCCCGGAATAACTTCAATTAAGATGAAGTATAAAGCTCATCATGTGTACTCGTTGTGCGTTCCGATGTATGTCTCCTTCCCCCTTGCTGGTTTTGATACCTCAGAATCAGCAACACATTTTATGCACATATTCTTGAAATCTTGTGAGAAGAACAAAATTAGCTTAAATGTATCCTGTGAGAATCAACTTGCTGAAGAGCAATGTGAGCACATCTAATTAGGTATTAACTTAGACTTATCACTCTCCCCTAATTAGTGCTCTCCCCCAATCCTGACAACCTTTCTGATGAACACCCACAATAGAAGGAAGACTTTGGACGAACACCCATAATATGAAGAGGTCTTTTGATAACCAAATACATGCCGTCTTTAGTCTTCTTATCACATAGCGGAGAATGTAGAGAAGACAGTAGACACGACCTACTTCAAGATTGCCCAATATGGAGGAACAGAATACCAACCATCTTCATCTCACCAAATGCCTTCCAGTAACCTTACATATAACCCATCAACCCGCAGCGCACACATGAGATGATAACACCCAACCGAGAATAAAGAATAGACTGACGACTCGACCTTCTTCAGTCTTTAGTATAACACCAAAGTAACAAGTTGAACCACTGATCATCTATAGAATGTATCCATCCTTGGATATTAAGCCCTGATCACGTAGACCTGTTGTGCGTCCTTGATGTACACATTCTCTCTCCCCTGATGGTTACGATTAATCATACCATGACGTAACACTGAAACGTTAATACCAAGGTGACAAGTTGAACCACTGATCATCTCTGCGGCTTTTCAACACCGGAATACACGATTAAGCCTGATCACGTGAACCTTTTTCTGCGTCCTTGGTGTACACATTTCTCTCCCCCATGATGGTTACGATTAATCGGAATCATCATCATTATGTGTACATGTAGCCTGATGACGTATACATGAAGCATTGACTAGAAACCCTTTGTTACTGATTGAATCAGCCCGTGAGACGATGTCGATTAGCATTCCATGACCATGTTCTTCAACACCTTGATAGAGAGGAAGAAGTAGTGTTGGAGAACCATGGTTTGTACGACTCCTGAACTGACGTATTCAGGAGTCGTATGACCATTTCTCAATCATCATCCAACATGTAGATTAATATTCACCCTTTCCCCCCCTCAAAAATTGCATATGCCAGCCAACTGCAATTTTTGATGATTGAACTAGTGAATATGAATACCATCAACGGTAGGAAGCTCCACTTGACGGTTCTTGAGGACTGACATGTTGTTTATTCACCCTTTCCCCCCCTAAAAACTTGCATATGCCTGTCGAATGCAAGTTTTGGTTGAATAAGTGAATAATAGAATTCTCCAATATGCACCGATCCACTTGAAAACAGAATAAGCACGGAAAGAGCATGAACTTGTTGATGAGAATGGCCATAAGTAAGAAGATTCCTCTTCTTTTGAAGATAAAGTGCACTCAAGCATACACTTTTCTTTTCTTAGATGACCGGGGCCTGAAGTGTTGTCAGCAGACGCCATAATGTTGAATTTGAGAACCGAGGTTTGAACTGATGTGTCCAAACGTCATAACGATGAAGAGCGAGGCCTGAACTGAATTGAACAGACGTCATCTCTCTCTTTTCTTCTACTCTCTTGCTAACTCGTTACCAACCCCATTATCATTCTGTCGGATATATGTCGTGACTACTGATGGAGAGAAACCCAATATGATGAACTTGGGACCGAAGTAATATGACCCGAATTTGTGACTTAAACTTGTACTAATGTGAGACAAAGAGCGGTGTAGAGACTTCGTGTAACATCGAATTCTTAAGTAATCTATACTCTTCAACCAACCAACCATCAAGTATAAGATGTACATCACCTCTTGGATATCCACAACTACGTGTGACACTGAGCACTACAACGTGACTCCTTAAAGTGATAGTTATTTTGCAATAGAGAGAAAGAAGAAATAACTAGATATCCAAGTCCTTGTCATTGTATTGAAAGCTCGAACAAGGATCTCGAAGAATCTTCATCCAACCTCCCCGGTATCTTCAGATACTAAGTGCACGCACCCATGAAATTTCACTTTAGCCTCAAATAAATAATACTGAACTAACCCCGTAGTCACATTTTGTCAATTCAATGCCTCAATCCAGCCATTTGTTATGTTATGGCTGAACTTTGATAATGGTTTTAACCCGACCATGGTCAAGAGCACATAGCCCATCATCACGGGATTTTACAAATCTATAGTTTAAACCGAGAAATAAGTTCTTTCGCGGGATTTTACAAAACCAAGAAGAAACCGTGAGATAGTAACAGGTTGAATGTGGCATGACTGATTTGGTTATGGCAAACATCAGTTTGGGTTAAGAATATCAGGTGAGAATTACAGATCACATCACAATATTAAAGTCTTTGTCCAATTAACCAACCTTGAACACAAACAATTTTGACCACATGATGAAGGAACCCGATATACCAATCTTGAAAATGAAGTAAAATTACTCAAATTTGTTACCTAAGCTTGCATTGTTTTAGGAAGAACGGTGTAGAGAATTTGTGAACCATGCAAATCTCTAAGTACTCAATACTATCTTGACAAAGTATGAGACAATCATAACCTCTTGCGATTATCCACAACGTCATCAACGTGTGACACTGAGTACAATAATGTAACTCCTTTAAGTGATAGTTAACCAGGTCTTCAACCATCCACCCCGACTTCTGGAAACTAGATAACCCAAGTCTTCAACTTACATCATATGCGCGAGCAAGCTATCATTGAAATCCTGCATCCAACCATCCCCGATTTCAAGATAAAATAGGTATACTCTTTCGTGAAATCCAACTTCACCCTCAAGCAAGGGATACCAAATTAGCTTCGTGATCATTTTGTGCGGTTGAGCAATCAAAGTGAGAAGAAACATGCGCAAATTCTTAGGAGTGCCCATGACTCATAGTCAGACCAATCAAACATAGCTGTCTGACCCAGCTGCTTGAATGTCATCCGAAATAGTCGACATCTCAATATCTTCAAACGAGATTTTACAACTTAAGTGACTTAAACCGAGAAATGTTTCTTTCTAGGGATTTTACTAAAGTCAACAAAAGAAACCGGAAGATATATTCAGCAAGTTAAACTAAGAGAGAGATACCGGATGAGTCACAATTCGCACTAAGTGTCAAGTCGTGACAAGTCAAGTTACAATATATCAAATTGAGATTAGTCAAGTCGTAAGGATTAACTCACAACGTCAGATAACAATTTGATAAATCGAAACAACTTAAGTTACAACAATTCACCAATTGCAAAATGATTAACCAATCACACGAATCTCATCACTTAGTAACTTGCCAATAAGTTAGAGATAGTCGCTAAAGAGTGAGCAAACCTCTAGAGACTGACCCACTGAATCCTGAATTGTTGAAACCGGAACTGCAAACATTCACACTACAGGAGACAGAATCGCTAGGAAACTTGCGCAAATTCTCCCCCTCAAAAAGGACATGCAATGACCTTTTTGCCAAAAACTGAAAGTCTGTGATAGTTGTGAATTTGACATATGCAAAACAGATACATGGAAGGAGACACATAAACCTACTGCAGAGAATATGGTGATAAAGACATGCTTGTAGTAACACCTTGCTGGACTCCTCATCAATGATTTAGCAGATTAATGATTCATTGAAGTTCGGAATATGCTAGACCACTGGATGAAATGTGCTTAACTATAGAGTGAGTAACGGGTTAAAGCACGTCTCTAAACAAATCACCTCCTGTCTTTAAGTCTGACCATCTCTTGAGAAGTTCTTGTACTACAATCCCATTAGAAGCTTGAGAAACAACAATCTCTTGATGAAGCATGATAAAGGACAAGTTAGTGACTTATACTTGCACTAAAATCGTGATTTAGAACCTATATTGAGCACAACAACGTAACTCCTTTAAATATAGGTAGTGATATATACCCAACCTTCCATCCTTAATTGTATATATCCACTTCTTGAACATCCAAGTCTAATCACCTTAAATACACACGAGCAAGGGTCACCAAACATCATGCGTCCATCCACCCCGAGATGTTTGTGACACTAAGTAAACCAACCCGTGAATTAACACACCAACCAAGTCACCGTAATTTCCCAATTACTGCTGTTCTCGAAGCACAAACTTATCCCGAAGATAATAGTCAGATCCCGCAAGTTTTAATATGTCAAAAACCAAGTCCAGCCTATCGAATCTTTCGCGGGATTAAAAAAAACATCAAGAGTAACCGCGAAATAAACAAGAACATCTAAGGGTGAGTTGCAATACTAATCTTCAAAACTTAAGTCAACGAAGTCAAGTATTAACTTGATCAAATTGCAGCAATTCAAGTCGCAGATTGAAAAATCGCAACAAGTCAAATTGCAGACAACCAAATTGCAATACGTCAAATCGCAAGTATTAACTCGCAACGTCAAATCGCAATTGGTCAACTTGCAATCAGTCAAGTCGTAACTAATCAAAACGCAATTTGACGAACCGCAATTAATCAAATCGCAAGTTGTCAACAGTAACTCAAGTCGCAAAAATTAAATTGCAGGCTCACTCAAATCATAGGCATCCACAATGCAGACAAACTTAAAAACTCTGTAATCACGTCGATATATATATATTCCCCAAATACTAGCTGTGAAAAAATGAGAAACTGTTGGATTGGTAAATGATTAGATGGTTGTTAGATGAACGTGATGGTTCTTGTTGTAGTTCAACTTATATAAAGATGCGAGTTAACCGCAACCTTGAACTAACCGCAAACTTGAGCTAACCACAAAGTTGAACTAACCACAAACTTGAGATGAGATAACCGCAAACTTGAGTTAACCGCAAACTTGAGATAACCGCAGACTAGAGCTAACCGCATACTTGAGCTAACCGCAGACTTGAGCTAACCGCAGACTTGAGCTAACCGCAAACTTGAGCTAACCTCAAAATTGAGATACCCGCAAACTTGAGCTAACCACAAACTTGAGCTAACCTCAACCTTGAGCTAAACTCAACCTTGAGCTAACCTCAAACTTGAGCTAACCACAGTTGACCAAAGCTAACCGCAGTTGACCAAAGCTAACCGCAGTTGACCAAAGCTAACCGCAGCTGACCAAAGATAACCGTAGTTGACCAAAGATAACCGCAGTTGACCAAAGATAACCGCAGTTGACCAAAGCTAACCGCAGTTGACCAAAGCTAACCGCAGTTGACCAAAGCTAACCACAGTTGACCAAAGATAACCGCAGTTGACCAAAGATAACCGTAGTTGACCAAAGCTAACCGCAGTTGACCAAAGCTAACCGCAGTTGACCAAAGCTAACCGCTATTGACCGAAGCTAACCGCAGTTGACCAAAGCTAACCGCAGTTGACCAAATCTAACCGCAGTTGACCAAAGCTAATCGCAGAATAGAGACAAAACAGTCACTCTCGTCCTTTTTCGTCTTTTTCCTGTTTTAGAGTTAACCTCTACCAAGAACAAGCTAATCTCAACCAAGAAACAAGCTAATCTCAACCAAGAATCATGCACTAAATCACATCAAACATCAACCAAACAACTAATTCAACCAACCCAAGTGAAAAGTTAAGAACTACTAGCACCTCAAAACACAACAATACCACCAAATCATCAACAACACTTCAACCAAAAAATCAATTCAAGGTGATTGATTGAAAAATATTTCGAACCAAAAATCAAGCCACAAATTTGAGCACCGACAATCCTAGGATGAAACCTTGGCTCTTGATACCAAATTGTAAGGATCGAAATATTATGACGATTCATGTGGTTTCGGGTGGTCTTGGATTGTAGAAGATTAAGGTATCCATGGTAAGAGTTTTAGAGAGAGAGAGAGTTGAGAGAGTGGGAACTCTAGAGAGAGAAAGTGAAAGAAAAAGAAATTGAATGATTAGAAGTTCCAACCCTCTCCACATGTAGAGAGGGGTATTTATAGTTATCTACAAAACGCCCACACCCGGGCTGTGGATCAGGCATACAGTGGGTAAAGACCCGTCCTTCTTCCACGGTGTTACTTAAACTAAACTAATATCTAACTAACTAATAAACAAACTACGAGCTATCTTAATGCTATTACAATAATCAGGTGACCGAGACTTTTACAGGAATATTTGTATTCCTAACACTGGCAAAGGAACCATCAAGACTGGATGTATTGATTTTGAGAATGTTCGTTATGTGAAGGAGCTTAAATTCAATCTTTTGTCAGTATCACAGATCTGTGACAAGAAATATCCTGTGTTATTCCTTGACACAGAATCTCTTATTTTCTCCCCTGAGTTCAAGTTAGATGATGAAAACTTGGTAATGCTGAGAGTACTAAGAACCAATGATGTGTATAGTTTAGATTTGAAGAATATCAATCCTGCTGAAAGAGCAACATGTTTGGTAGCAAGGGAAATAATGGAAGAAGCACATCTTTGGCATAGAAGATTAGGACATGTGAATTTCAAGAATATCAACAAGTTTGTCAAAGGCAATTTAGTTAGAGGTTTACCTTCTAAAATATACAAGACTGATCATTCATGCTTGGCCTACAAGAAGGGTAAACAACACAAAGCTTCATGCAAAAATATTGAGGAAAGAACCATTAGAGAACCTTTGGAGTTGTTGCACATGGATCTGTTTGGACCTGTTTCTGTGTCTAGCTTAAACAAGAAGAAATACTGCTTAGTTATAACACATGATTGTAGCAGATTTAGTTGGGTCTTTTTCTTGGGATTTAAAGATGAAACCTTTGATGCTATTCATGATCTTATAATAGCCCTTGAAAATCAGTTAAGACTCAAAGTAAGATCCATTAGATTTGATAATGGAACTGAATTCAAGAATCAGCTTATGGATGAGTTTTGTGCCAAGAAAGGAATAAAGAGGGAGTTTAGCATTGCTAGAACTCCACAACAGAATGGAGTTGCAGAAAGGAAGAATAGAACACTGATAGAAGCACCTTATGAGTTAAATAGAGTTTTGGGCTGAAGCTGTAAGTGCTGCTTGCTATGTGTTAAATAGAGTTTCTGTTACTAAACCTCAGATGAAGACACCTTATGAGTTGCTTATGGGAAAGAAACCAAATATCAAATTTATGAAACCTTTTGGCTGTCCTCTGACTATTCTAAATACTGTTGATTCTCTAGGTAAATTTGATGGCAAGTCAGATGAAGGATATCTATTGGGTTACTGTACCAATAGCAAAGGATTTAGAGTGTAAAACAAGATTACCAAAAAGGTTCAAGAATGTCTTCATGTTGAGTTTCTTGAAGATCAAGACAGTCAAAAAGGCAAAGGCCCTGATTGGATGTTTGATCTTGATATCTTGACTTCTTCTATGAACTATGTGCCTGTCAGAGAAGAAAATCAAGTTGTTCATAATGAATAAGAGTTACAATACATTGTTCATGGAGTCAATATTAGATCTGATGATATTCCTGATGAAGAACCAAAGAAGAAAAGTACTGTTGAACCACAAAGTACTGTTCAACCAACTACCATAGTTTCTGATGAAGATCAAGCTATTCAAGATGAACTTAATAGGATGATTTTTCAAGAAACCATTGCAAAATCCTATGAAGATGATCAAAGGAGAGCTTATGAGGCAGAAAAGAAGAAGGCAAAAGTCTTAGATAACTATGATAGTACTTTGCATCAAAGTACTGATGAACTAGTTGAAAGTACTTTCAATGTCTTACAAACATTAAATTGGATCAACACTGATGATTTGAATGATCCAAACATGCCTGATTTAGAAGACATTGATGCTGAGCTTCCTAAGGAAGGAATTTTCTCAAATTCCAATGAAGATCCTGATCTCACAAATTTAGAGGATGATCTGGAAGTTCCACCAACTCCTACATTAAGAATTCATAAAGATCATCCTACTAGTAAAATCATTGGACCTTCCACTTCAGGAGTGCTCACAAGGACAAAAGCTAAGAATCTATCTAAGGAACATAATGCTTTACTTAGCTTTGTCTATAAACAAAACAGGGTAAATCATAAGGATCAACAATTGTGCCTATTTGCTTGCTTTCTATCTCAAGTAGAACCCAAGAAGGTATCTCAAGCATTGGCTGAAGAGAGTTGGGTTGAAGCCATGCAAGAAGAACTCTTACAATTCAAACTTCAAGAGGTTTGGGTCTTACGTGATTTGCCAGATGGAAAGAGATTAATTGGTACAAAATGGGTTTTCAGAATCATGAGAGATGAAAGAGGGAATGTCATCAAGAACAAAGCAAGATTGGTTGCACAAGGATATATACAAGAATAAGGAGTGGACTATGATGAAGTGTTTGCTCCTGTGGCAAGGATAGAAGCTATAAGGTTGTTTTCTGGCTTTTGCATCTTATATGGGCTTTCCTATTTATCAAATGGATGTCAAGAGTGCCTTTCTTTATGGCACAATTACAGAGGAAGTCTATGTTAAACAACCTCATAGTTTTGAGGATCCTACACATCCAAACAAAGTCTATAAAGTAATTAAGGCTCTGTATGGTCTACATCAAGCTCTTAGAGCTTGGTATGAAAGACTCTCCACTTTTCTATTGCAACATGGTTACAGGAGAGGTGCAATTGATAAGACTTTGTTTATCAAAAGAGACAAGAAGGATATTATGCTTGTTCAAGTTTATGTGGATGACATCATTTTTGGATCCACAAAACAATCAATGGTGAAAGAATTTGAAGAACTCATGCAACAAGAGTTTCAAATGAGTTCCATGGGTGAATTAACTTTCTTCTCAGGGCTTCAAGTTAAACAATCCAGTAGTGGAATTTTCATAAGTCAAGATAAGTATGTCACTGACATTCTTAAAAGGTTTAATTTCACCACTGTCAAACCAGCCTCCACACCCATTGATGCCAATAAACCATTAGGAAAGGATGAAGATGGAGATGTTGTGGATGTTAAGCTTTACAGATCTATGATTGGTTGTATTATGTACTTAACTACATCTAGACCTGACATCACTTTTGCTGTATGTTTATGCGCAAGATATCAGGTCTCACCCAAAGTTTCACATATGAATGCAGTCAAGAGGATTTTTAGGTATCTCAGGCATCAACCTAAGTTAGGGTTGTGGTATCCTAGGGATTCACCTTTTCATTTGGAAGCTTTTTCAGACAGTGATTATGCAGGGGACAATTATGATAGAAGATCAACCACTGGAGGATGTCGATATCTTGGAAGGAGATTAGTCTCATGGCAATGTAAGAAACAAACAACTGTAGAAACATCATCCACTGAAGCAGAATATGTTGCAGCTTCAAGTTGTTGTGGACAAGTAATTTGGTTGCAGAATCAACTCTTGGATTATGGATTCAATTTCAATAATACTCCTATCAACATTGACAATGAGAGTACAATTTGTATTGTGAAGAATCCTGTTTATCATTCCAAGACCAAGCACATTCAGATTAGGCATCATTTTATTAAAGATTGCTATGAGCACAGACTTATTAATGTGGTTAAAGTCCACACAGATGATAATGTAGCTGACTTACTCACAAAGGGATTTGATGTTTCAAGATTCAACCATTTGGTGGTAAGCATTGGGATGATTAATTATTAAGCTACATTTGAGGGGAGGCATTAGTACCTATTATGTGTTTAAGGGGAGGCAACACAATTGTATATTTGAAGATGATTTTGTTTGATGAAAAGAGGATGGAAAGTACTTTTGAGCAAGGTACTGCTTAACATTAGCTTAAAAGTACTATTTGGCGCTTAATGGAAAGTACTGTTTTGTCAGGGTACTGTTCCAATGGTCAAAAATAAGGGATAACTAATTTACAGAAGAGATAAATGCCAAATATAATAGTAAATGCATTTATTGGGCCGCGATTTTTTGAATATTATCCATCTTTGTGATTATCTCTTCCATATCTTTTTACTCTCATTGTTATTCCTTTCCAAATATTCAAACCTTCATCCAATTAAACGCCGACGCACATACTTCTTCCACCAAAATCATTCAATGACTAATCGTCCAACTATAAACAAGCACAACATGATCGCTAACCTAGACAAGACACAGTTGAATGTTGATTTTCATGGTATAATTGATTTCCTAACTGGGTCTTCAATCAACTATGCACTTTTGGTCAATCCTGACATCATTGGACCATGGATCCAAGAATTCTGGTCTACTACAACATCTGGTTTGGAAGAAGAAGAATCTTTTATTCGAGCTAAAGTGGCTGGAAGACCCATTCGCATCACTAAGGCTACAATCAGAGAGGACTTATTATTTAATGATGAAGGAAGTATTGTTCTCTTTGATAGGCAAGTACTTTGGGATACACTCAGGGATATAGGGTATGAAGGTGCTCTTACTAAGCTTACTTTTCAGAAGGATCTGTTTAGTCCTCATTGGAAGTACCTTGTTCATGTTTTACTTCATTGCTTGAGTCCTAAAAGTACTGCTTGGGATCAATTTGGTCAATACATAGCTTCTGCATTAGTTGGGTTAGCTACCAATAGACCTTTTAGCTTTCCAACATGATTCTAGATGGTATGCTTACTCATATCAATAATGGTTCCCCATTTTTGATATACCCTAGATTTGTTCAATTATTTTTGAACAAACAACTTGAAGATGTTCCTAAACCTCAACATTTTTTACCCTCTATTGCACTTCCTGCAAAGGTGTTTACTTTTATGGCTAACAAGAGTGTTAAATTTTCTGGGAGAAATACACCTTTGACTGCTCATATATTGGAAGTAGCTCAAGCTGTTAGAGATCAAGCTGATGCATATAGTGAATCTGAGCATTCTGATTCAGCACATACTCCAACACCACCTCTTGCATCACCTCAACAAATTACTTCGAGTGAAAGAACTACTTCAATGCCAGTTAATGTTTCCATAGAAAGTACTTCTCAACATGCTGCTTTAAGAGAAGGTACTGCTTCTCTGCAAGGTACTCCTCATTCTCACTCAGACCAAGATGTCAATCTACCACATACTCCCAATGATTATACTTCAACAGATGGGTCTCAAACATCTGGAGGAGATGAGGGAGAATTGGACACTTATGCTTTAACAAGAGAATTCAGAAGGCTGAAGAAGGTGGTTAATACTCAAGCTGATCAGATAAAGAGGTTGTAAGATAAGTTCAGAAGATTGAAGAGGTTTGTTTGGCCACTTGTTAAGCATCACAGGTTATGGGTGAAGCAACAAAGGAAAAGTTGTCAGAAATCTAAGAAGAGAAAGAAGAAGTCATCTTCAATCACAATGGGGAGGAATTTGAATGATAATCTGAATGAAGATGATGTTGTACCTCAAGATCCATATGAAGAGGATCATACTATGGATTATGAAGAAGCGCATCATGATATTGCTGAAAGAAAAATTGATGAAGCTGAGCAAGTTTTTGCAGAAGAGATTGTTGTTGAGCAAGTTAAGAGTGGAGATATTCAAAGTACTAGTGATAACATTATTGGTGCTCAAAGTACTGCTGTTCAAAGTACTTTGGATCAAGGTACTGTCACTTTGGATTTTGATGAACAAGTTGGTCCTTCAACAAGAATTTTGGATGAAGAAGCTGGTCCTTCTAACCCAATTCAGCAAGAAGAAAATACTGCTAGTGATGATGAGACTATTGCTCAGATTATGCTTAATAATTCAACACCAAGTGGTATTACTATTCCTGGTGTTGAACAGGCTCAAGTATCACAATCTTCTTCTGAATCTACTGAAGAATTGGATCCTAACGATAAAGGAAAAAGGATCATGAAAGTATCCAAGAAGAAGAAGAAGAAATTCACTTTAGCACAGTTAAGAGCTTTTGAGATAGCCAAAAATGAAGAAGCTGCTAGAAAATATCAAGCTGATTTGGATGCTGAATATGAGAGAGAATTACAGAAGCCAGTTGTTCAAACAAGAAGGCCACCATCTATTGGTCAAGAAATAAATTCTATGATAAGTTTTCTGAAAGGCAGAGGATATAAAGGTTTACAAAGGTTAAGATATCCACAGGTGAAAGAACTATATGATACTGTTCAAGAGTCCATTAAAAGAGAGCTTGATAGTTTTGTTCCTATGGATTCTGAAAAGGAAAAGAAGCTCGAGGAAGTAATGAAAGAACAAGCTGCCAAAAGAAAGATAAAGAGGAAGAGAACAACTCATGATGATGAATTATCAAAGAAGCTCAAGTTGCTGAGAACTGATACTGTTGATGAGCTGAGAAATTACTTAAGAGTTGTGGATTTTAAAAATCCAAAGAAAACAGAAGATGCTGAGAAAAAGTCTAAGATTTCTACATTCTTTGTTGTAGAATCAGCAGAAGGTGATTATCTCATATTTCATAGAGAAGATGAAAGTTTCAGGGTATTCAATATGTTATGGGACATACTGCACATGATAGACAGAGAAGATCTATATCATTTGTATCTACTAGTGCAAGCCTATTTAGAGAATACTGAGCCAACAGGAGTGGGATTAATCTTATTGGGAGATCTAATAACCATCTGGGAGACAAATGAAACAAGTAATGGTGCTCTATGGAATGCTCAAGAGAACTGGGAAATTACAAGATGGAGATTCTTTGAGTCATCAGGAGTACATTCACTTGAATTAGAAGATGGTACCATGATTCACATGCTAGCAGAGAGGAGATATCCTCTTACAAGAGATCTTATGATAAGGATGCTAGATCATGGTATAGAGGTAGAACAAGAGAATGAAGTAGCATTGATGGTGATTGAGCTATTTATCAAGTGGACTACTTCAGATAATGATGCATAATTACTGGTATGGTTTGTATTATATAAATCTTTTTGAATAATAAGTACTTTATTCAAAGTACTGCCAGACAAACAGTAATTTCTTAAAGTACTTCTTGCTGCATAAAACCAGTAAAAATCTTTTGATTAAGTTTAAAATAAAAAGAAAAAGAACTTTTGAAGCATAAGATGACATCAACAAAATGTTTTGAAACACATGGTGTTAGTACTTGTACTGCACAACAAATGGTAATCAACTCACCATGTTTAACAGAAAAGAAAGAGTTTGACTCATCATGAGGGTACGACTCTGATGTGATTATCAAATCCATTTTTAGTTGACAATTTACTAAAAATTGTATGGTTTTCAACTCACCATATCTGTAATAGTGAAGAGTTAGCTAGCCCACAAGAAAATGGCTTGTGGTAAAGGCTGTGGAAAAACCATTTATATGGGAATTAGTTCACCATGGTTGTGATTGTACTAAAAGAACTAACTAGTCCAAATGCAAACGACTCTTGGTAAAGACTAAACAAATCCGTAGATAGCTGATGATTTGCTAAAAATCATATGGTTATCAATGTACCATGGTTTTTAATCTAAACCTAAACATTGGCTACTCCAGAGTTAATGGCTTTGGTAAAGAGACATCTAAATCTATTAATTTTCAATGATTCACCTCTCACAGGAGTTTACACACCTGGAAGTGATGAGAATAGTATGAAACTTTATGATTTGATGTACATTTGCCATATGATGCTGAGTTGCTGAAAAGAATAGCTGCTATGAAGATATCATCTGTTGCTAATGAAAAGTACTTTGATACACAAGTCAGAAAGAAGATAAAGATTCAATCTTTCCTTGAAGATAAAGATGTTAAAGTTAAAGAATTACAAAGGAACTTGAAATCAAGCAAGTAGAATTCAAGTTAGGGGAGGATTGTTGGGATATGAAGATCAAAAGTACTTCTGAAGATCAAAGTACTGCTTGTGTCAAAGTACTGCTTATGTTGAAAAGTCAAAGTACTACTCGTGCATCAAGAAAGTTAAAGTACTTCTATGATAAAGGACTGTTATGCAATATCGTGAAAGGATTGTAATGCAAAGTTTTTAGAATATTCTAGAATTAGATTAGTATTAGTTTACTTGTCGTTCAAGTATTGTAAACTGACTTAAGGTTTTCCTTATGCCTATAAAAGGAGCCTTAGGATGGTATTAGACGTATGCTTATTAGTACGAATAATTTAGAATACGATTAAAGAGTTATTAGGGTTGTTAGTGAATCTGTATAGAAAGCAGGTTCAAAGTTTGGTTTAATATAATCATTGAAAGTTATTCTTCATAGCTTTGTTTTAGTAGATTCCGCATACTTAACAAGGTTACATCAGTGTTTCATTATTAATAGTTTTGAAGTTATTCAAGATTGTTAAATCCTTACAAGCTACATAGTAGTTTGGTCAGAGTATATATCGATCCAACACCAAATTAAGTAATGAAGATGTGGTGGAAAATGTGGTTAATAGTGTATCTTGCATGGATAACGAGGCTGCCAAATTGAGTAACGAAGGTATTCAGACTACATCCTATGCTTCTATGTATAAAGCAACCACTTCCTCTACAAAAAAAATAATCCGAACATCTGAATTACGTAATTGGGATACTGTAGATGGTGCGAATGTGGCTCTACCTTTGGACACTGTAAATGAGGTTCGTAATCATTTTGGTAATACATTATATGGGTACTTTTTTGAAAAACGGCTTGCGTTTCCTATTGTTTGAGAATTATGTTAAAAACACTTGGAAGAAGTTTGGTCTTGAACGAGTTATGTTGAAAAATGGGTTATTTTTATTCCAATTTGCGACAAAGGAGGGTATGGAACAAGTTATTGAAAACGTCCATTGACTTATTCGTTTGGTTCCAATAATCCTAAACATTTTGACTCCTAATTCTAGACTTATAAAGGATGAAATCACTATGGTTCCTGTTTGGATGAAGCTACTCAATGTTCTTATTGTAGCTTTTTCTGAAATTGGGCTTAGTTTAATCACTACTTAGATTGGTCGTCCTATAATGCTTGATGCTTTTACGAGCACCATGTGTCTTAATCCTTGGGGGCGTATTTCATCTGCTAGGGCACTTATTGAGATCCGGCTACTAAGGCACTTATGGAATCTGTTATTGTGGCTATCCAATATCAAAATGGGTCGGGACATTCTTTGGAATCTATAAGGGTTGAATATGAGTGGCAACCTCCTCGATGTGATGCTTGCAAGATTTTTTTTATCACATTAAGGATATATCTCCAAAGAATGTTAAGGTTATGGAGCAGAAGGTTATCATTGATGACGGATTTGTTGAGGTTACAAGTAAAAATGGTAAACCTAAACAACCGTCTAAAGCTGAACATATTGATGGGATACAGTTGAATAAACCTAAGACGACCTACTACTACCACCCTATTACCAAACCGACAAATGGGGAATGGTATTGCTTCTACATCGAATTCTAAGGAGCAAATGAACCCTTCTTCGTCTAAGGCCTCAACTTCGCATAATAATAATGTGAAGGCAAAAAAAACCTTCTGATCGGAGCAAGGTACAACAACAAGATGATATTAATCTTGTGTCCATAAGGAATTCCTTTAATGTTTTAATGAATGAAGTTAATATTTTTGATGTTGGTAATATTGTCGTGACGTATAATGATATCATTGGAAGTACTAAGTTGAATAGTGAAAATGTATCTGGAATGAATAATAAGAAGGATAACAGAGGTCATAATCATGTAAGTGATGATGAAGTGTTTAAAAATGTGAATGACTTGGTTGATGATGCTTAGAAGAAGGTGGAGGCTCCTTTCTAGAAGATATCCAGGAAGACTGGTATTTGGTCTAGTAAACCTGGTTCGTCTCTTGGGGGTTTTGAGTTTTGTGAGCTTGGTGAGTCTGATGAGGATTAAGTATCTGAACCTGATGATGGTATGGCTAGGTATATGTCCTCGTTTAGAGGAGGTCAACAACTAGAAGCTGATGAATTTGATTTTTCTGACGGATACGAGGCTCAGGTCTATGACTTACCTGGGAAAATGGATGCTTTTTGTGATCAGTTTGATATCCAGCTTAAAAGTCGTGTTCGGAAGTAGTTGTTCTTTCTATGGCTTTTCATAAGATTGGTTTGTCTTTCTTATGTAGTATGTAAGTTTGTAGCACTATAGGTGCTTGGTTTTGCCTTTGTAAAGGGTCGAGTTGAGAGACTTCACTTTCACCCGTTGTACTTAAATCTTTTTTTGAGTAATCAATTTTATCGGGGATTTCCCCTTAACAAAATAATAATAATAATAAATAAATAAATGATAAAAAATAAAAATAAAAATCTAGTTTGGTTTTTATCAGTTAACACAAAAGATGACATAAAGTACTAACCTTTAATACTTGAATTACTAAAACGAGTATTGATCTTGAATCTTGCTCTTTAAACTTGACTTGCACGAAAACCTTATAACAACTAAAGTAAGTTGTCTCTAAGGGATGCTCAAACTACACACGTTAGAATGCTAGTGCTTGTTTACGAATTAAACAACGGAAAGCTAGTTTCTTGATTTGGTTTTGATGGACTAATACAACCTTTATAGTTTTTATTCAAACCAATCGGTTATAAAAGTGAAAGAGGAAGAAAATCTTTTCGTCAGATGAAAAGAAAATTAACATAAAACCCTTTGATGTATCATTCTTCTTTTCGTCGGATGCAGCCAACCGAAACACACATTAACAATTGTAACTATTATTATACTAGTAATATATACTAATAGCCATTTATGATGTGACATTAATGAATTTTCAAAAAAACTTTTTTATCTTTTAATCTTGCATGCTATTGGTTGTAATGGGTACTTAAATTGGTAAACATGGGTGATTAGTCAAGTTTAATTGATCCACAGTAATGAGAGTTGGGCTTGGCAGCAGCCCATTGGCTGCCAAACTTTTCGAGTTAGACTGTTCATGGTATAGTGTTGCTAATACCTTCACTAATGCACCAAACGTGCCAGTTTTTTCAAACTCAGCAGGGTAAGCAACCTGCCGTGTTGTACTACTCATTCTAAGCCAACCATGTGGAGTGTACAGTAGCTTTGGGTATGGTTTCCAATTGACCAACTGTTAAGAACTTTCAAGATGCACTCTCCATGTGCATACATTTGTTCTCTATATGATCAAAACCCCAAAAATTAAAATACCTTCAGCAAAACACAGAGACACTAATTTCATCCTGAAAATTGATAACCTAAATGACAACAATACAAATCTAAACACGCGGGAATCAAGTCAGATCTTAGGCATCAACAGCTTTTAGATGGGACTCAATAATCGATTCACTCATGTCTAGAAAAAACAAGGTGATTTAACAGTTGTCTTGGTTATGTGGGGGTAAGGTGGGTGAGGATATGAAAGTGTCTAAAATCGATTCACTCATGCCCAGAAAAAAGAAGGGTGAGTTTACAGCGGTTGCTGCTACTATTGCTCAATTTGATTATGTTATTGTTGTGTCTTTGTTTGAGAGAAAACACCAAACGAGTAATAGCCTCAAAGAAAAAGGTATACTTGAAGCGTTGAACAAGTGATCGATGAAATGCCTTAAATAAGGTATAATTGTCTTTTTTTTTTTTTTTTTGTAAACCATAAAGTTTCTAACAATGTTTTTTAGATGGGTTGAGTTTGATTATGAGTTTCACCAATCTTTTGATTTGAGTATCACTGAGTGGATTATGGTGTTGATTTTTATTTTTACTTTTCTGTCCAGATGCATATTTCACTTTTCTTGCATTTTCGTAGGAAGCATTTTTGCTAATAACACCAGCCCACAATGGTCAAGAATTAGTGTGACAATGGGTAGTGGTTTCATTTGGATAAAATGCTTATGAAGGTACTAGCTCTAATTTAAGATTCGCAGCTCCATTTTCATGATGGTTTTAAATGATTTGTGGTTTTCGATCAATTTTAAGTAACAATTTGTTGAATGTTTTAAGTTAAATATGATGGTAAGCAACTTCTACCAGCTTATCCGAAACTTTTACCTCAAACAAAGCAATTAAGTTTATTAAAGTTGATTAAAAGGGGTGTTTGGTTTTGCTTATTTTTCCTACTTATGGGTTTTTTTAATTCGTAAATGCGAATAACCTCACTTTTGAGACGTTATGAGCTTATCAAGCTTTAAGCTCACCGGCTCTAAGAAAAAACTTTTATTGACTTTTCCACTTGAGGCATGTGAAGTTAGCTGGAAGCCTGCAACATTGTAAACCTCATTTATTTATCTAAAACACCTCATTATTTGCAACCTAAGGCTCTTATTTTGTGTGTAAACATCTTAAATATTCTATGTGTATACGCTAGAACCAGAAAAACAGTCTCAAACACCTCATTATTTGCATTTGATAAGCATTTTTTTGTGTTGCATGAAAGTCCTTATTTCATTTTCGTTAGAATTTGGGAATGAAAAATGGTTACTCTGTTTATAGGTGTTTGGATTATGTTTTAAAGTTAATTAATTCATTTTCATGTTTCCAAGTGGAGATAGATAATCGAGTTTCGGCATGTTTATTTTTAAAATGCATCAGAAAGATGTGTGCCTGAACTTGCGGCCAGTGGAACAGTTGGTCATGGATATATGCAACAATGACAGACATTTGGTTCTTTGTCCATTCATGGCCAGAAGTTGGAGATGCGTCTGGGAATAGTATCCAGGTTAAAGGTAAGGAATGTTGAAAATTTGTTTTTGTTTTAGATATATGTACCAACATTTACGGATATTGTTCTTATACTCAATTGCCATTTTTTTTGGTTTCTGATTTCTAAAATGGTGTAGGAGTAAAAAAATGCATCAGAAATATGTTGGTCTAAAATTTGCAAACTGCAAACACGCTTCTTATTAAAAGAATTACGTCACTGAGATTGTGTTTTGCCTCATTTTTCTATTCCAGCTACCAAAAAAGGATGCTTGGTTTTGACATCCTGGACTACAATCATAACATTCGGGTTACGTTTGTGGAGTTTTGACATCCTGGACTACATGAATCAGATGTGTGCTTAGTCCCTTAATAATATGTGGAGATTGGTATTGGTACTTCAAGTGCATCTTTTCTCTAATTCACATCTTATTTACATATATAAACTTTCTCTTGGAATGTTTATATATCGAAAGCCCTGATTTTTTTACTTTAAAATTGTTGCAGGAAGGTGGTGTGAGATCTCATGTTTCCTGCTAGAACAGTTGCACAGAAAAAGTTCCACCGAGTAACTTTTATTCACTTTGCGCCTACAATCATGATCTATTTAAGTGTTTTTGGGTAAAAGGGTTAATTCACCCCGGCAAAATTCATTACTCCAAAAAACGTTGAGGTATATAGGATGAGGGTGATATCCCTCACCTCAGTCCCTTAGGACACTTACAGACTCGAGTATAAGAATGACACACCATTCCTATAACTTACAATAAAATGAACCTACCAATAATGACACAAGTACATAAAACATGACAATACTACTCAAGACAAAACACTTGAGCCTTCTAAATCACTTTGGCGGTCCACCTTAACTTCCATGAAGAATCCACGAATAAACATCCAAGCGATCTTCAACACATAATCTGATGATACAAAGGGTTTTGAACAAGACCCTTCTAACTTAACTTCCACATAGAGTACCAATCAACCCATTAAATAAGAAATCTGCCCGGTTACAATAGATCAAAGAGTACCCATCAAACATAGTACTTTCCTCACTCATGGATCTTTATAAGTGATTTAAGGTCACGAAGAGTAGGAAAAGAAACCATGCGCCAAAACATGCAATCAAAAAACAAATCAACCCATCATAAAAATCCAGCATCACAAGTAACTTGAAGCAGCTTGAGCCAATATGATCACAACTACCATAGATAAACACAACCAATACATCAAATATGCACATCAGCCCTTAGTACTCATGTGATTACAAAGAACATCATATGAAACCAGAAGCAGCAGCATAACGATCATAATGAGCCAACATAGGGTTTCCATTACCAATCACAAAACATCATAACATAAACCATAATGATCGAGCTTGTGAATAAAACCATTCGCATGATCCGACAATCATCAACATCCTTAAAAACATCACAATCGAACCTGAATAGCCAAATGGAGAACCCTAACTTCCTCAAACTTTATGTTCAGAAAATTAGTAAACGGTTATAACTACATTTTATGTACAACTACCCATAGAACATATTATCAAAGATTAAATTATTAGGTATATATATCCAAGCGTTTGGTAGCTAGCCATACAAATTTCATGTCGTAATTCAGGATAGTTGCAGGGGTTTGCAGTATAAAGGCATAGTTATTAGTTACTAAAAGTCACATGCTTATTAAGGGGTGTGGGGTCTGTTAAGTGACTTGGTTGAGTATGTTGGTTCATTGGGTGTGTTCAGGGGACGTGTTCAGGGGTGTGTTCATGAGGTGGGGAAAAAACAGGTATCTAACAAGCTATAATGGTTTTCTGCTTATTAATAGGTACTTCTGGCAATAGCGTTGGAATTAGCATTCGACCCAAAACCATTTTGATACTTTAACTAAGGAGTTTATGACATTCATGATGATGATCACAAATAAATGTATTGTTTACCATGATATTTGTTTAAAGCTTCAATTGTTGCAAGTAAATTGTTTATAACCAAATTGTTATGCAGGATTGGGTGGTGAAACTGAACTCTACTATGTCTAGGCTTCAAGGAGACGCTTTCATAGGAAATTCATGATGGGCCGTCTACTGCAAGAGCCTCTACCAAAAGAACAGGGAATTTTGAAAGGTGAATTTTATTTATATAAAAATTAAAGTTTTCGAATTTTAACAGTTGAGCAACATAAGTTTCCAGCGTAAGTTAGTTTTTTGCTTGAGTTGCTAAACAATTCCTATTAGAGGTCGCTAGAGTTACTTAGGTCGGTTTTGAGACGCGAAACTGAATTGTCTTTGCATTGCCTAAAATTGTGGCATCAAATTACGGGTTGTTAAGATTAGGCTGTTTGGACTAGGGGCTGTTTGGATTAGGGGTGTAGTTATGGCCAGTTTTAAGAGATCTTTATTTTATGTTCATGTTCATGACAATTTACAACTATGCGGATAAATGTGATGGAGATCAAATTAGAAGTGTCGAATTTTATATGCACATTAATTGTCTAATGAAACACCTCATATAGATTGATTATTTGAGGAACTACATCACTTTTATAATTATATCACTCAGTCACTCACTGCATCTAATACTTTTGCAATTGTGGCCATTAAAGATTTAATATAACCCTTTAAGGTATACTATTAAAATAGTACGTATTTACATGAATTGATGTTGACATTGTTATGCCTACAACATATATATGCAAAACTAATTTTAATATTTAGTTATCATCTGATGAATGCGCTGACTCGACATGTTTATCGCTAACAGATCAGGCTGGCAGAAAATGTTAGAAAAGGAATGGGTTGATGGTTACGGGTATTCACTTTGAACCTGATGAACTATATTGTATGTTCACAGGTGCCCCTCATTACTTTCCAAACGTATACATACGCACCTTTCATTACATGAGTATTTTACCTACTGGATTACTAATGTAGATCAAAACGGTAAGAAGCAAATAAGACGAAAGCAGACAAGGGTTTAGAAGTTTCAAAAGAGGTATCTTGGAGTTGAAGAACACGCGGATGCATCTTTAGAGGGAGTTGGAGCTGCAGAAGAAGGTTATTCTAGAACGGGTGCAGGCCAAGGGTTTAAAAATATGGGAAGAAGATGCTAATTTGGTTGACAATCTGAGTGGATAAGCAGGTAAATTTGTATAGATGTTTATTAGTTGCTCTGTTTAATTACTGTTTCACTGAGGAAAAAGAGTGCATTGCTTTCAGTTTGATCATTATAGAGGTGCTTTAGTTCTTTGGTTTGTGTCTTGAAAGTCATCATGTGATATTGAATCGTTAGAGTCAGTTAACACGTTCTAATATAAACTAATGCAGAAAATGCTCATGCACAAGTGTTTGGATTATACTGATTGTTTATGGATCGACATGTAAAATAACCCCTTAGTAGTCAGAATAAAATTTGTTGCTAATACTATTAGAATTATTTTGTCATCCCCATGTATTTAAATTTTCAGATAATGGGTTTCAAAACGCAACGGCAAACACCACCAATTTCTGCTTGCTTCAGTTGTTTTAAAAGAATGATAACTATTTTTTCAACCATTTTTTTATACATTATTTTATTATTCTTCTTCTTTTAATATCAGTGTCTTGAAGAAGCATTGATCCAAATTTATTCATTGTTGCCTTGCAAATCAAGCAAGTTTCAAATCTAGGAATCCGTAATGTAATCTTTGTATGCTATGCAGGCCGAGACCTGTTGGGAATGAAGTTATCGGGTCTGACTTGGGTACCAAAAATTCACACGTTGCAGTTACGGAAGGAAAGGCAGTAAAATAGCTCTTGAATGTCAAAAATAATGGTGCTCTCAATCAGGTACGTGTTCATTTCCACTCGAAACAATGAAACAGTAAATTAGTACCTATATGTAGGGTGTTTGGGATTTCTTATTTAGTTGTAAGCACATAGGCCGTTTCAGTGTTTTAATAGAACCACTTATTTTCTAATTTCAATCTAACATAAGCTTGATGGAATTAGATAATTTAGAGTAGATAATCAGCTTAAAATAAGAAATTCCAAAGACCCCTTTGATTTTTAATAATATAAACTACCCACTGAGTTAAAATATAGCTTTAGTATATAAGCTGTTTTACCAAGCTGTTTGGACCAGACTTTGTTAGCAATGCTGCGGTATAACTTTTCAGAACTAATCGACCTCATGTTTCGACTAAGATTGGGATACAAAAAAATGATGTTTGTCTTGATTTCTAAATTTGTGGTTTGGCGATGTTGGACTAAATGATGGCATCTACAAAATCAAATCAGAATAAAACAAAAAAAAGTGTGCAATGCACTGGAGCATTTGGGAAGGTCTGCAAAGACCTTATGATTAGCATTCAAGCGCCTCCTGGAGGCTTTTGAGAACAGTTGGACATACATGGGTGAAAAATATGCGCCTTGGTGTGGGCATTGTAACTCTGCAGGTGTTAAAAGGACTCCCTCAATTGCAAGAAAAAGAGCAATCAAGGAGTAGTAGATTTGGAAATAGTGGCGGGTAACTATACAGCAAAAATCGAGTTTTCCAAACGGCTCATATTTGGTTAAATTGTTTCAGTCTGGAGTGTGTAGAATGAGCACTATCGGATTTCATGCTGTATACAGAGTATTGCCAAAATATCTGATCGCATCTTGGAGGAAGAGTTTTCGGACACTGAATCCACTCATGCTATATTTGACATATTATTAGTTTGTGTCCATTGTATTCATTCACTTATAATTTGTAACAGTTGGATATTTATTTTACATGATCTGATGTTATATACAATTTAGATTCTCAGTCCCATGCTTTGTTTCAACTCATTTGTTTAAAGTGCTACTAGCAACACCTTTAGGTGTTTCCTTTTGCTGATGCTCTTGACAACTATTTTCTTTAGTATTAGCACAATCGGAAACCCAATAATAGGCTGCAAAAAACGTATGACAAAATCCAGGATAAAAACCGCCGCAGGGCATTTTGTTGTCGAATGTAATCAAATACTTAGCTTTAACATTTTGGTCACGACAAGTTTATGAACAGGGTTAATTAAATTTAAAGGATGCAGTTGATTGAAGCGGGTTTAGGCTAGAAATTATGATGATAAATATGAAGATCGACATGAATTATAGATGTGATTGCTTGAGCTCCACCTAAAATTTATCAAGTTTCTATGTGAAACATATCAATAAAACGGCCACACCGCAGCATCGCCCGGGCTAATTTGCTCGTTATATTTATATAGAATAAACGAAAACCGGTGCAAAATTTTTGGTTTCACCATTTCTTTTAGAGAAAATAAAATTTTTAAATGGACCATTTCCACTGCTATTTTACGAATATGAATATCACAAGTACTGTGTACCAAAATGAACTTTTTGATTGGACGATTCTTGGGCAAAATTATAGGCAAACTTGAAGGGTGGGCGAATTTGGAGTGCTAGGCGAATTTTTGGTGCAGTGGGCGTAACTTGGGCGAAAGTTTTTTTTTTTTTTTTTTTTTTTTTTTCTTTTATTATTATTATTATTTTTTTTTTTTTGAACTAAGGGCAAAAATTCATTTATGAAAAATGAAGAAGAAGCATGTTTTTGTAACAGTGAGTGAAGATAAGAGAGAATGTGAAAGCGAATAAAAAGACCAAAAAGGTTAAAAGTTGAAGTGACCATTAAATGGCAAATTACAGGTTTTTATTGTACTTTTCTTTTTCAAAAGTAAGAGGCACACAAGTCCCATTATACTAAAAAAAAAAGGACCAAGAACGTGGCTCTATCACATTTTGTATAAAGATTTTTTTATTTTATTTATGAACGTGGCTCTATCACTTCACTCTACAAATTCATTTTGGTAAAATGTGAAAGTATAGTCTATATATGTAAATAAGTTGTATAATTGCTTTAGATAGGAAATTAGCTTTTTCTTTTATTTCCCTTGTTCCAACAGGTCACCTCCAACTTTTATGGCTTTACCATATTGTTCATGTTAAGCTTTGTTTACTACGTCAGACAACAATAAATAAAGATTATAATTAAGTAAAATGTCTAACGGTATAATTAACGACCATTAAATAATTTCGTAGGCATTTTTGTGGGAGTAGAGTCCCGCTAGGCATTTTTTTTTAATTGCACTTTCCCATGAACCTTAGAGTTAAGGAAGAAAAAGAAGAAAAAAAATGAAAAAGAAAAGAAGAAGTTGTATTAATGAGTAGCATTTAAAGAGAAAATTAAAGAGAATGAAATGTAATGAAAGTTTGTATATTTTTGTTGATTATTAAAGTAAAATGTTTTCTCCTATCATGAATGTATGTGTTCAATGTGAAACATCTTTCTTTCAGCCTATAAAAATTAGCAGATACGGAGTATTATATACTCAAGTCATAAACTCCATCCCTTGATCTGAAACATAACCAGATATTCTCCCTCAATGACAGGACAACAAAGAATCCTCATCGTTACGTATCCAGGCCAAGGCCTCGTCAACCCATCCCTTCGTTTCGCTAACCACTTAGTCAAAATGGGTGTGTTGGTCACCTTTTCCTCCAGCTTCTCAATCGTACGACGTATCGACAAACAAAACACCTCTCAAGGCCTAACCTTTGCTCCATTCTCTGATGGCCATGATAATGGCCTACAACCAACTAGTAGCATTAAACAATTCCTCACAGATTTTGAAACAAATGGGTCATGTGCCATCGCGGAAATCATTAGTTCCGCGGCTGCCACAGGCAAACCATTTGATCACTTGATCTACACCACTATTGTACCTTGGGGGGCAGGAGTTGCAGATGCCCATAATCTCAAATCCACTCTCCTTTGGTGCCAACCAGCCACTGTCTTGGGTATTTACTACTACTATTTCAATGGCTATGAGGACTTAATATCTAGTAACAAAAACAACCCAACGTTTTCGATTAACTTACCTGGATTACCACCACTAACCATTGCTGATTTACCATCCTTTTTTTCGGCGTCTAGCCCTGAGGAACACGATTGTATTTTATCACTTTATAAAAATCATATCGACGTGCTTAAAACATCTCAAAGAATCCTTATTAACACTTTTGATGAACTTGAAATTGAATCCATAAAGGCTATTGATAAATTTAAGTTCCTTCCCATTGGACCCTTAATCCCATCAGAATTGTTGGAAGAAAAAGACACATTGTCCGGAAAAGAAGAGGAAGCTTACATTCAATGGTTAAACACAAAACCAAAATCTTCAGTTGTGTATGTTTCATTTGGAAGCTGGTTTAATTTAACAATTGATCAAGCAGAGGAGATGTCAGCTGGTTTGTTGGAGAGTGGGCGGCCTTTTTTATGGGTGATAAGAGACGGTGGTGAAGCCTTGAAACTAAGCAAGATAGTTGAATTAAAAAAACAAGGCATGATAGTAGATTGGTGTTCTCAGGTGGAGGTGTTGACCCACAAAGCAGTTGGGTGCTTTGTGACGCATTGTGGCTGGAATTCGACGGTGGAGACATTGGTAGCTGGTATTCCTGTGGTGGCGTTTCCTCAGTGGACTGATCAGCGGACTAACGCAAAGTTGATTGTAGATGTGTGGAAAATAGGGGTTCAAGTGAGGATCAGGGAGGGAGATGGGGTGATGGAAGGGAAAGAGATTAAGAGGTGTGTCGAAATGGTCATGGGAGATGGTGAGATGCGAGAAAACGCTGTGAAATGGAGCGAGTTGGCACGAAAAGCTCTTAGCAATGGCGGATTGTCCACTGTCAACCTCCAAGCTTTCTTGGATGATGCTTGATTTCTGTTACATGTTATAAGAATAATGTGGCCTATGGTTCGTTTGGTTTGGTTAGGTTAATTTTACTTGCATTGGATTATCACTTAACCGTGTTTCTCTAGACTTTGCATAAAGAAGTTATGCATGGAAAATATATTCCACATGAATAAAAGTTACAAAGTTCAAATCAAAAGAGACATTCCCCAAAAGAAAAAATAGATCCAAATACTAAATCAAAATACTAGCTGTAATTCCATTTTGTAAGATGTTTGTATCTACCACCCAATAACTGCTTGTACCACTGCGATTCTTATTTGTAATATGTTTCTCGAGCTGCTTGCTCGAACAGTCGAGCTGTTTTAATAAAAGTCAAGCTGTTAGAGAAAAAACTAATCAAATGACATAAGTATTGTAAGGATGACAAAGTAGCGTCTATGCATCTTTGACAAGAAACTAATGCGTACGGAGTACCAAACTGGTTTCAAGTGTTAATAGCATTGTTGTCAGGATCCCGATCCTGATATCAGGATCTTACGATTTTACGATACTGCAAAGCAAAAATGATCAGGATCTTACATAGGATCCCGATCTTGACCATAGGATCTTAAGATATAATCCGATCCAATCTTACTTTTCTTGGATAACAAACTAAAAAACTGCAAATTTCTAGATTATTTTTTGTAGAATTTAAAAAATAACATGTTAATCTTATTAAACATTTCATTATCATAATTTAGGACAACATTTCGATGAAACATTCATATAATTTTGTGTTTATGATATATGATAATTTGTATAATATTACAAAAACTATTAAGAAAATGACATTATAGTAGGATCTTAATATTCCGATCAGATCTTACGATTACGATCTTACGAAGACGAAAACGATCCTGGGTAGGATCCCGATCTTGAAAACCTTGGTTAATAGTAACCAAACTGGTTTCAAGTGTTAATAAACTCATCCAAAGGAGTAGATAACGTATTGGCGGAACGCTAGAAATGAAATCAAACATTATAAGGAAAGTAGATCACTACTATTGTAACTTGTTTACATCAACTAATAGTAAGTTTAAACATGTTGCGAAATCAAACATTATATGCATCACTAACTTTGATATGTGATAAACCACGGGGACTGGAATCTATATGCTAAGTGTTTTGCAGGTCTTTAGTTCTTGAAGTAAAGATGTCAATAGAGTACACCGGTAAAATTTTGCTTCGAAATGTTAATTTTCATAATAAAGGAAAAAAAGTTGTGTTTTTAGTCTTTATTTAGCTAGTCCGTGAAAAGTAAACTATATTCTTGAGCAGAAAAAAGTATACCGTATACGTGGTTTACATAAAATTACACTCGTCGTCTTTATTCGATTTTAACTATACCAGTGATACTTATTTTTTAAACTAGTTGCACCGACGATTCATATTTTAAAAAATAGAGATCATTTGTGTAATCTATAGTTGTTTATCGCACAATCTATACTTTTTTATCACACATGTAGTCCCTATCGTTATTACACGGAATCTCTATTTTTCAAAATAAAGACTAATCAATGCAAATAACTTGAAGATTAAGGATTCTTTATGTAAATAAAATCGAATAGATTTAGCGAGTGTGATTTTAAGCAAACTACAAGGATAAAAATGTAATTTTTTTCTTTTATTTAATACCACCAACTGGTTGTTTCTGAAAAACTTCTTCAACATTGTGTTGTTTGTTTAAGAATATTCACTGCTATGTTGTGTTTTTTTTTGTTTTTTTCTTCTCGCTTTAATAAAGAAAATTAGTGCTGACATGATCAAGCAATGAGAGAAAGTGATTACTCATTTTACGGAGAAAACAAAAAAGAATCCTTCAATCTTTTTTAACTCATTTTCTACTCATATATTTTATAAAAATACGACAAAACTAGCTAATATGTTCACTGCAAGTCAAGTTAATATATTTGAGAAAAACAGCATCCAACGAAACATTAGAGTATATATTTATGCATGAATATCATGATATAGAGTCATTGTCCATCTATGTGTATTCACTAATTAGTTTTACCTAAACAATATTAAAACACAAAACTGATTAAAAAAAAGACAATAGTTGATAGGAAACGTAATGGTTAATCATACAAATCAATTTTAAATAACGAGCATGATACCTTGTAAATTATACATGTTTTTTGCTATCAAATTCTCACGATAATTTCTCATTTTTACCTTACTTTGATAAAATATCATACTTCATTGCTACAAATTTGTATTTTAGTGTTAATATGTAGCAAAAGAAGATTTCTCACGAAAAAGACCGGAAAATGACCAAAACAACCAAAGTATGACGAAGCCCAATTCCAACCACATGCGTATGTCGTATGCCACTCAATAGGCATACAGCGGATGCCGTTGTAGGGATTTGGTAATCACCCACATGTCATATAAAACAGGCACAACGAAAAATAAATACACAAACGCCACGCAGACCAAACCTTAAGTCCAGATCTCCTAATCAGAGATATAACCTAACCTAAACACGTATTAAAGGTGTTTATAGAAGACTTGCCTAAAATCCTTCATGCAGTAATCTTCTACTCAAAGTTGCAGTCAGCTGCGCACACGGAATCATATCATTCTTCGTTCTTGATGCTTGATCGACCGCCCCTTACGGTTATTAGGGTCGATCGCCCCTTGGGTGGCATCAGCCGGTACTGCACAGGTAGAACTAGGGCTGCGAACCTACGCAACTTAGGTGAGCACGAAACCCGGGTAATCGACTAGAAGTAGTTTGGTCGACTTAGGGTTTATAAAAGCCTAAGTTCGATCGAGAATGGATATGAAGGGAGCAAATTCGATTCTTAGGGATTTAGAGGAGTGATTGAGGAACCTAGAAAGCCCTTTGCCTTTATAGGATATCAAGGAAGGTTCTAGGAGGATTGGGAAACCTAATCCTTGTCTAACAAGTCACCTAGTTTGACATAAAGTCAAACTATCCCTTCCCCTTAGGGACGAACGACCAAACAACCCTATAAGGGTTTTTGTTTGATCTTTTGTCATTATTTACCCTCAAATATTCATCCCGGATGAATATTAGACTTTGGGTAATTACCGTTTGGCCCATTAATGAAAATATTGTCATATTTTCGTTTCCAAATGAAAATACTTATGGATTTTTATTCCCATTTCATTTCGTGAACTCGTTTTCTTATTTTCCATTGCATGTTCTGTTTACTGTGCACCGGTGTGACCCTTCGGCATTTCTGTGAAGGCAAGTGATAGTGGTTGTGTTGTTTGAACACAAATCCTTCAGATTCCCTCTTGTGCAAAATATAGGAACATTATGAATCTTCTTTCACAGTACCAGAAGGTCGCAAGCAAGACATTGAAGTACTTCACTCACAAAATTTGATTCAATACCCAAGTATTGATTTCACCATCATTAGCTACGCTAAGCTAAGTCCTCCTCAAACTTCATGTTTGAGCCTACTCAAACATCTTGTTGAGTCCAGGGTATATGATTGTATCCCTTCACACTTACTAGATATTTTTAAAATGTACCAGGTATGGATGTATTAATGTTGTAATACTTTCTCCTTTCTTTGTACCAGAAATATGTCTTTCTAAAATACTTTTCAGTAGCATGTCCCTTTTCCATATTTCCTTCACGCACAAACAGAAAAAACAGACAATAAGTAAATCATATTTATACGTACTACCAGATGATATGGGTCAGATTGAGGAAGTCAAGTAACAGATAAAAACGGGGAGTTTTTAAAATGAATCACAACTATATTGGTCATATTATTACTCAATAACTTTATTTATCTAAAAAATGTAAGCTCTAAAAGCAATATGTGTGCTAAATACTTATCACAATCATAAGAACAAAATACTCAAGAGCATAAAATGGCAAGTGAGCACTGCTTAATTGGCTTATCGTCATCTGTCTTAATCAAAGTAGGACACTGTGCCGACACCCTTCTAATATCTACATTTTTAAAAAAGGTATCTACTTTTAACCAACAATCAAAGATATCTTTGATATCTAAATATTCAATACTAAACTAATCTTCATAAATGATAAAAGATATGTTTTTTCTTACCAGAACACATAGCATTAACATGATTAGTGGTACTGGTAAATACAACATCAAGATTCTTATAGATGGCCAGAATGTTCCCATGAAAGGAGCAGGTTTTTACCTCTAAACAAAACACCAACTCAATTAAGCACTTACAATAAAAGCACAAAATTTTGAATACCTATCAACTTATTGAAGCGTATTCATATCGATGAAAACACAATTGTTCGAAGCAGATAAAAAAAAGATCTAATTTTTTAAAACACAAAACCTTAATTTTTAAAACGATTCTTTATAAAATACACATAACAGAAACTAACCTTTAAATCCTGGAAAACACGTTTCATACCTTTCAACCGTGCTCTTTCATTTGCTTCAATTATGTGACCCGGAACATATCACAAATTCAAATATATGGTGTTTTGTGATTATTATAAACCGAAACAAAAAAAATCCACAATATAACAATTGAAATCGACATCATGAACATTGAAAAACAATAAAAGGAGTCAAAATTGCTTACTAATGGGTATCATCAACATTAAAAGCAAATATTGTTTTTTCTGATGATGATGATGATGACGATTTAGGGTTCGTAAACACTATTGAGTTTGAGGTTTGATATAGTTGTGTAGGAGGCAGGGTGAAAAATAGTTAGGGTTACAACTGGTGTAGGCTCGGCAAAAAAATAGAGGCTTACATGAGAAGCTGTAGAAAAAGTCTCATTTCCTTAATTATTGGCTTAATTGAAAAGAATGTGTTAAAATGTCTAATGTAGACACTCTAGAATTTTAGAACCATTTTTTAATAAGGGCATTCATTGTCTTCTAAACTCTTGTATATTAGAATATATAGATTTCAAAAATGGTTTTAGAAAAAGATAAAATCTTTCAAACTTTTAATATCCTTTATTTTTCTGATGACTATTAAAGAAGTCACCTAAAGGATAAGCTCCGTAGAGAAAAAACAGTTTTACTCAGAAATTTAAATATTTTGAAACTCTATTTCCCAAAACGTAGTTAACTTAATTCACGTCTTCAGGACGTAATTATATTTTGCAAAGTTTCAGATTGTTAACTAATGCGTGTCTTCAAGACACCATCCTTCTGCATAGCTTAAACTTTTTGATGATGTTGCTTCAACAACATCAGTCAAGTGCATCACTTCATGTAACTCTTATGCGTCCTTGCATAACAAGTTAACTTTAACGGTTCTTAGATAGACCATTTGTTAACTGAAGTAATTAACAAATAATCTATTATCATAGATTTCTCGTGGACTGTCCACGGGATTTCTCAGTCCCTCATGATGACTTGATTTGCATCAAGCATCTTATGAGAAAAATACTTGTACTTTGGTGTTGGATTGATAATGTTACTTTATCAAGCCTTATCTCTCATTCTGTTCTTATGCTTAATCAACTTATACATGGTCTTGAGCCTAGGCCCCTTACTGCAGCACATCATCACCCATAATAACCTTACTGTATGAAACGTCGTCTAACGAGATTATTATCCGGTAGTTATAGATATCCATGTTACTTAAGATGATTAAGTCCCCTTCATCCCAGCTGATGAATATTATGAGATAGTTTGCAGCCATCCAACACACATGTTGAAGTTATTTTGTGCCCTTATACCTTGTAGTATTCCTAGCACGAAATACATGTTGCTTTGCAAGTCTGATAAACCAGTCATGTGACCATCACTCATTCTCAAAGACTGCTAATTCGAGGGTTGCAACCTAGCAAAAGGTTTTACTTATTAAGGGATCTTGAGAAGCGTGCAATCCTCCAGGCAGTGTACCTGGTCATTGTAGTGTAGTATATGTATGTCCGGGGGATTGATCGTTCTCTAGGGGAATAGTGTCATTGGGTTGAAGTGTATGACGATTTAAGTCTAAAGGTGAGGGATGATTCTTTTTGTATTTTTATATTTTTATGAAAGCAAGTAAAAATCTCGGGTTTTGGAAGAGTAGGCTGAATTAGTTGCTAGTCAACTAACCCAAAAGCTACTTTTATAAACAAAAATTAAAATAACAGAAAAGTAAAAGTGGTTAATTTCTTATAATGAGACAAACGTGTTTACTTAGATTTAATTACTCCCTAGTTATCTTAATGAATTGTTGAATGTCACAGTGCATTTGTTTTAGTTGAAGTGTTGTATTCCTTAATACCAGTCGTAGAGTGTGTTACTTCCCCAACTCTATAAATATCAATTTCACCTACAACCATAAGTTTATTACGCCATCATAGGATCATAAACACCAACTCATGCATTAAATACAATGAGAAAAACCTATATTGCGCATATGGTTATGTTTTCTAAGACGTTTAAGCTAGTTACACAAAGGAAGTCTGCCAGTTTTCTTCGCCTAACGTGAATCAATCAACTAAACAATAGACAACGCAACAATAATCAATAACTAGGTTTCATTCGATCTAAGCAAACACTAAGTAACTTAAGCTAGCATGTTAAAGAGAAGAGAAGATAAACATGTAATCAAATAACATATAGACATATTGAATGATTAAAGGAATACTTAACCTCAATTAAACATGGGTTGAAAGAGGCTGTAAAAGCCTTACAAAAGCTGCAAAATTCGTCTAGGGTTTAGGTCTCCAAAGTGTCACCCTAATGAATGAAAAACCGAAAACTATATATAGAATTACAAAGCTGACGACGTCAGGTTATAGATCCTGACAACGTCAGACCGCCGTGATTAGGGTTTCTTCTTGTGCAAGTCGACCTTCTGACACCGTCTCTCTTGATCTTCTGACGCCGTCCTTTGTTAACCTTTCTGAGCCGTCTCTTATAACTTTAACACGTGACGCCCTTCTTCTAATTACACATGACGCCATGAGGTGTAAAATCTCTAAAGTTTTCTGAAGCGTCGTGTGTTAATTTCCCAAGCTCTAAGTTACCAAGTGATGGCGTTACAGATTATAACGTGACACCGTCAGGTGTCTTTTCCTAATAGGGTTTTTTCGACTTTGTTGTTTTCTTCAGTTTTTCACCCAAAAACATCCAAAAAGCTCCAAATTCCAGAATTCTTGTCCCAAGTACCTAAAAATCCAAAAAGAAACGATTTGAGGCAATATTTGATCATATAAATACGATTTTAGGCTTAAATGACCCTTTAAAAAGGTATCAAATAAATCCTTATCAATTGCACATACGAGCCGCCAATGGTATGATGGCGCATGAGATACTATCTCGGGTTTAACCCAACACTTATTTTCTTGAAGAGTTACCAATTAAGAAAAATAATGTTATTAAGCATATAAATTTCAAGAACAAAACAATGTTTTTGTAAGGCTTTTACAGCCTCTTTTCACCCATGTAAATAAAGACAAATAGTAAATTCAATCATTCCTTCAACAATAAACCAAAACACTTCTCCAATCATTCTTCACAAATCATAGCTGATAACCATGGGCTACACCATAGTTTGTCAGGGCTAACTGATGAGCACTCTTATACCTCATTCCTAAAACTGGTTCCATCTTATCCCCTGGTAATTCAGGGTCAAAGGCATGATAAAGTACAACCTTTTTTACCTTATACACAGGGTCAGTTCTATCACTATCAGGATCTTCTTCTGCTATTTCACCAATAATAGGGACTTGTGGTTTCTTAAATGTAACCCTAGAACTATAAAGCTTATTTAGGAAGGATCTGGGGTACTTATATCCTTAATGACTACATTATCATCTCCCACATTTTAAAAGTCAACAATCATCACTAAAATAACAGTTATAACTATTTGCTCATCAGCTTTTTCATGTTGAATGTACTCCATGACATCACAATCATAATGTTCCACATATAAATCAATCAAATTACCATTCTCATAATCAGCAGTCAACATATCTACATCATCTGTATCTGTATATGTTAGGTGCCCATATTGATGTTACACAAGTAAGAATGAGATAGATATAAGGAGTGGTTGATTAAATGATATAAGAGAAGTAAAAATGCAAGAGTTTCTTTAGGAAATCATAATAACCAACAAGTTTACAATAGACCTAAGCTCTCTATTTATAGGCAAGGAATAGGGCAACACTCCCCTCCTTCCTATCTCATCTAGGTCGTGGGCTTTTAGGCCCAATGGACATAATAACTTAAGTCTAGTAACATAAATGAAAGTAAACAATAACTAATCAACCTAATGTTTATTACAAATAACCGAAACTTTACTAAATATTAATACTATGTTCCCAACAATCTCCCCCTAAGGGTCGGTCATCGCGGTTGCTTGATGTCTTTGTTTTGTCTTCATTTTTGACTTTCACAGCTTTAGACGTCTTCAAAAATCATTAGTAAGAAATCATTCATCGTTCTTTGTTCTTTGTTCTTTGTTCTTTGTTCATGTGATAGTGATCATCTTATAAAGTTGTCTGCCATTCGTCACTTTTGCGTCTGTGGTGGTTGTCCGCCATTCCTACATGCTCATACATCTTTGAACTTTGACATTCATATGCACGTAGTTCCCTTTCTTTCACTTGGATCTTTAGTCTTTTTACTTTGTAGATTCTTCTTTTTGGCGTAGAATCTTTCTTTGAACTTTGTGTTGCTTTGATCTTTGAGGGAGCTTTCTATGACTTCCAGATGTATGTATGAGCATGTGGAATCTGTCGCCATGGAGGTGATATGTAGCTGCAGGTAAACAGTTAGCAATAAATCAACCGGTACTTATAGATAAGGAATTAGAGATCGTCAACAGCATAGTGTGAAGACTCCTTCTAACCCTTATCAAGGCCGTTCCCATATCAGATACTCCCGAGGGAGCTTACGAGACCTACTTAGTAGCTCAATGACTGGGTGAGTCGCTGGGGATCACTCCACGACTGTAGACCATTTTTGAACCACCGCGAACACTAAGCGTAACCCACAAGGAGTTACCGAAGTGACCTGCTGTCAGGGCTGTTTGATGTTGACCCTGGCAGGATTTCCGTTCAATCATTGAGAAATACTTATGTAAATTCTCTCATAAACGTTCATGGCAGATTGCTAGGATCTGCGAAGGACTCGATAATTTATAGCTGGTGTCCATTGATGTAGAACACCAGTTGTAGAAATACTAGGTGTTCCTAAGAGATCTTTGATGTATCTCATGGCTCTAGACTCGATAAGTGCACACTTAGGTTTCCTATGCAGAGACTAGGGAGGGGTCTCCTGCTTCAATATCAACCATCTCTAAGAGACAAGTTGATAGATTACACCGGTTCCCCGTGAGAATGAAACAAGCTCTTTTAAGAGAACTTGAGTGGCTTAGAAGGTTAAGTGCAGTGCGTCACTGGGTCCATGACGTCTTTATCTTCAATACCGGTGTTGCCTTAGCAACAACCAGTAGCATACGAATTGTACCCGGTGTCTGCCCTAAGGTTGAACATATGGAGGGCTATTTCTTTTCACCCTTTTCTTTACATTTCTTTTTAATTCTTCAACCCCTTCTTTCTCCTTTCATTCTTTTCTCGTTTTTTCATATCATACCTAAGGACTTCTAATTCTAACTATTGGTGATGTCCTTGGGTAGATCCCTCCGGTTCTGGCGGATCATAGGACGGTTTTCCCTAACCTTAGTCACCTTATAACTCCATGACTATCCTATAATTGCCATGAAACCTTTTATAGAAAATCTCTCAAAGTGTTTGTGATTATCAAGCATTTTGTTTTAACACTTTGAGAGTTTTGTGTTTTCATTTGAAGGGCTCCCCCTTCACATGTGCTCATGTGTAATTAATAAATTTGCACATGCGGGAGGAGCAAGCACTTTTTGAATTGATCCACTTTCAGTGAACAAGACCGATTCGAGACACGCTTACATCACTAGTTAGACTAGCTTGAAGTTATTACTCGGCCTGGTCGAGTCCATAGAAAGTTTCTTGAAATGGTACATTTCTACTTAGACAAATCCTTTTCGAGACACTCTTACGTGGCTAGTTAGAGAGTTCCATTGTCAGCTTTTAGGTGACCACTAGCTCTGGTAACTAACTTGATGTCATTACCTGTCGAGGATAAGTCTTTTCGAGATTACTAACTTTTGTTTCGTAAATTCTTGGATCAATTCTGAGTCTAGCTCGCATGAGATTCGACTTTAAGCAACTTTGAAGCAACTTAGAACGTTCATATTTTAATCACTTTTCTTTTTCTCCCCCTCAAAAATAGCATATAAGATGTTGTTTTTGATAAATTTTGATTAAAATATGCTTTTTGAGTCTTATGGGGAGATATCAACAAGAACTTTGTTTTTAAGAACGATGAGTTTTCAAGTGCTCCCCCTCAACAAGTGAATACTTATTGAGGTGAAATACTTGTATTTTGAGCAGAATTATGAAAATCAGAAAATGTTTGATTAATTCTACTCAAAAGTAAGAAGCCTTCACTCCTTATGTTAGGATTGAGGCACTGAAGCGTACCTCAGTGTCCTTTCTTTACAAGAACGGGTTGTACACTGATATGTGTGCACAAGCCATAATGATCACAAAAAAATCAATGAAGTAATTGTAATGGAAATGTTAGTACCCGTGTAACCCAACTTACGAATCATCAATAATTGGAGCATCAAAGTCTGTGAACAGAGGATCTGGTCTTTGGAAGATTCTGACAGGGAATGTTGGTCTGACACCGATATAGCTTTCCAATCGTCTGATCTGTTCCCGACGAAATAACCTTTCTTCAATTTTCACGACAAAGTTGCGGACTTGTCGTCTAGAGCTGGATTTCCATCTAGGAGATTCACCCTTAGATATCTTTCTCTTATCATCTTGCAACCTTTTGACTAAACCATCACGAACGGTTTTGAGCGTGGTATCACAGAACTTATGTAACTCATCGAGCCTCATGAAACTGAGTGTCTTCTTGTTGTTGAGGTAGGTGAAACCAATTGATGGTTTTTGGATGAGCGTGTACTGTGACATTTGTTCTATTCCTTGAATTGAGAGTTGGGGTTTAATCAGATTGATCTTCTGTTGGTAACTTTCAACTCCAAGCTGAAGGTCTTCTACTCTTTTTTGAACAATTAGTCTTCTGATGTAGAGGAGTAGAGATGAAATGAAGTTGTATTGTGTGTCAGTTTCGAATCCGCGCATTCTTCCTTGAACCTTTTCTAAATACATGTCTTCAATGTCATTTAGATAAAGGTCGGGAAAGTCAGCTTCTGAGAACTTGTACTTCTTTTCATCTTGTCTTTTGACGACAATCTCGCTCATGAAAGTGTAGTTAAACCTTTTAGACTCATGAATTTCCAAGATGGCAATGATTCTTGGTTTATGCTTCACATTCTCTATTGACTTTATGTCTAACCTGTGAGTGTACCCGAGTCGACGACGTTCAGGCCAATGCTGAATCCCTAGTAAAGCATCTCTGTCGTAGGCTACAATGGAGTTGCTAAATATAGGATTCGACTCTTCAATTGCAGGAATATCATATCTTCCAGCTGGGACTGAGATTGTCAATGAGGAAGCATATCTTTGTTTAGAGTTCTCTTGAGTGAGTTGGAGGTTTCGAAGATCTTTGTTGAAGAAGAAACGATAAGGTATCTTAGGTTTTTCTGGAAATCCTTGCAATGGTAATGGTTTGGTCCAATCGGTGAAGTAAGGCTTGTCGGGTTTTCCTGAGTGGATGTCGAAATTCGCCTCCGGGTTTAGCCAGTCAAACTTGCCTGACATTGCACTAGCGATATTCTGCATGTGAAATTCGAGTTCCATCTTGTTTCCAGATCTAGACTTGAGGAAATCAAGTGCATCCCTATTGATTCTCCTCAACTCAGCTTTAGTTAGTGTTTGATACGTGGGAATCGCACCAGGTTTTACCTCTCGAGGGATCTCGAGAAGCTTACAACCCCCACCAGGCAGTGTACCTGATCGTTGTAGTATCGTATAGTGACAATTACCGGGGGATTGATCGTTCAACTCAGGAATAGTGTCGTTAGGATTGAAATTCATCTAACTAGGTCTAAAGGTGAAGGATGATTCTTTTTGTGTTTTTATATTTTATGAAAAGCAGGTAAAAATCTCGGGTATTGGAAGGAGGGGTGGAATTAGTTGCTAATCAACTAACCCAAAAGCTACTAATTAAACTAATGTGCAAGAAAAATAAACTAAGGTTCTACAAGGGATGTGAAGCATGTCTACCCATGATATGTTACTCCTTGCTAGCTATCCAATTCTACCTATTGAATTGTCACACCTTGTTTTAATTGACGGGTTGTATTCCTTAATACTAGTCGTAGGGCCGTGTACGATATTCCCTAATTCTATAAGCTCCTACTTCACTCCTATGTCGAGCCATTAAAAGCTCCTAACATGGGATCATTAGAATTCACTTATGCATTAAATACAACCATATAATCGTAGTACACCTCCGATCATGTTTCTTAAGTCGTTCAAGCAAGTTACCAATTGGAAGTCTGCCAGTTTTCTTAAGCCTAACATCGATATCATTCAATTAAACAAGAGACAATAGGAAACAAGAATTATAAGCTAAATCAACTAGACCTATTGAAGTGTCAAGCCTTAATTGATGAAGATAGACACAAACATCAACAAAGAATCAATAAGATCTAATCAATTATATACAAGTTTCACATAAACATAAGTAGACACAAGGTGAATTAGCAAAACATCATCAAACAAGAGCAATCAACAATGATAATGGAAAACATAATTAAGATAGAATCAACAAACCAATATAAGATGTTTATGGAGTGATTGAAACCCTCTAAGTTTCTGGAAAAACACCTACCTAAACCCAGGAATCGACCTTAGCGTTTAGGGCTTACAAAAAGTGAAGTTATGATGTTATATTTATAGGCAATGTTTCTGTCGGCAAGGCTTGACGGCGTCAGCCCGTAAAGAGTGACGGCATCACGACCAACTTTTCTTCACCAAATTGTAGATCTCTTCGTCCTCTTCGCGTGGGCTTTTGAATCATCTAAATCCGAGTTCATATGCAAAAGTTATGACCAAAACAATATCAGCTACTCCGCGCGCAAGTTTTGATTGTCTTGATCAACATGTGATGGTTTTACTAAGGTTTCTTCTTGTGTAAGCCTTCTTCCTGACATCGTCACTTAAAATCATCTGACGTTGACAGGTTAAGTCCTGACGTCGTCATGTATAAATGTGTTCTGGGCCGTCACATGTGACTTTCTCTTGACGGCCTTGGTGACGCCGTCATGTACAAATGCCTTGAAATCTTTCTGGCCCGTCACGTACAACTTGAATTATCCACCTCTTTATCAATGAGTGACGGCGTCACTTTGTAGATCTTGATGCCGCCAGGTACTGTTTCCAGCATGGATTCTTGATTTTCTCGTTTTCTTCATTCTTGAGCATAAAAACGTCCAAAAAGCTCCAAAATGCTTCATATTCCAGAAATCACGTCCCAAGTACCTAAAATGACAAAACGAACGATTTAGGGCAATAATTGATCAAATAATCACGAATTCGGGCTTAAATGACCCCTTAAAAGCGGTACACTTTTCGCCTCATCAAATACCCTTACACTTGAGATTTGCTTGTCCTCAAGCAAATGCCCTTTTATTCTAATCAAAATACAAGTTAGGGGTTATTTAACACTAATATAAAAGTAATTACAACAAATAATCATTCCACTAAAGACCAAAGACAAGTACTGAGGTCATACACTAGCACCTCACAAATAGTGTGTAGATACTCACATCTCTCGGGTGTAATAAAGTATATATCACAATATGGAAATGGAAAACATCTCTCACTACCTGTCATAGAAAATTAGATTACCATAGGCTTGGGAAAGGATCAAACCTCCACCACTTGGCGTAAGCACCTAGGATAAACTATCAAAGAGGTCTTTTAAAGGGTTATAACATTAGGTGTAGGGATATGGAAAAACACGGTTTTGTTGGATATAGGAAATATTTACTTGTGGCGAGTTAATCATCTTGGTTAATTACATGTACAATATGGCGTTGCTAAGCCAAGACTCGACTCGACTTAAGCTAATGAATCAAAAATAACAAAAATATAAAACAAACATAGAATTAAACGGGATGGTAGTCCGTATGTTTTTTTTTTTTGTCTTTTCTTTTTCTATATATATATATATTTTCTTTTTCTTAATTTTTCGATTATTTTTTTTTTATTTATTTTTTATTTTTTACATACACTCTTACCCTACCATCCAAAATAATACATCATAGGGAATGTACATTCCCCTTACACTTGAATTTTTATATACTTTACAATAAACTAATTTAATGACTTGAATTAAGATAATTAAAACACTTGGAGTATTTTTAAGATTAACGCGCAATATGGGGGTAATAATTGATGTTCTTCCCCATTACTCCATAACACAAGTACTTTACCCATGAGTTCCAATCGTCCCAAAACAATATGTACAAGATATGACTCGACTTAGCAACCATGTAATCAATTAGATAATTAACTAAGGGTTTAAACATGTAACAATAATGCACTAAAGATAAGTGCATACACGGAAGGCTAAGGCGATTTGGTTGCACATTTGGGTGGATTGTAACAAATTCTTCCTTTAAGTAAAATGCTTAAAGTTAGAAACGAAAAGATAGGCTCGGAGGGGTGTACTAGGGGTTTCGTGTACTAAAAATTAGTACAACGCTAAGGTGTGGGAAAATCAATTGACTTTACTAGTCAAGTAATATGACTTAAATGGTCAAGTAATTATGATACGGGTTTAAACACAAGGGTGATCCTAATGCCTCTTATCATGTAGTAAATCCTACTACACGAATTTAGTCTCACTAGCGGTCTCGAGATGCATCACTAACGCAAGTTCTAGAATCTAAATGCTACCGGTACACTCAAAAGCACTAATAATAAATGCTTTTCCTATCAAATCTAAAGGCGAACCTCACATATTTGGGTGGAAATTTTTTCTGAATGGTACGGTTTTGTGCTAGTCATACAACTCCTATCCATGAGACGCTTGTTAAGGCTAAAGTTTCACTCCTAAATGTTGTAAAATTTTTTAAATTTGGCGCTAAAATTACACTAACAAGTATTTCTCTTAGTTTTATAACTTTATTACACACCTACCATCAAACAAACAAACTCAAGTGCAATTGTATCCTATAAGGTATCATCATTTACCCTCCCCTTACACTTAGGATGAACATTTTCCCCAATGGTCAATTAAAGAATGTAAAAGTATAATAGGTAAAAGAATGAAAACAAATACTCCCCTGATTCGTTCGGTATGGATAGTGTGTTAACAAGGTTAGACCTTCCTCCAAGAAAATGAACGTTCAAAGCTTTCCTTCCAGAAATATAAATCATCTTCTTGTCATATATAACCTGTTAAACCTGAGAAAACAATCACAAAAACCCAAAGCATCAATCCGAACAAAGAAAACTCACAACTAGATGTAATTCCAGACTTAGGAATAAAAACAAAATAATTAAAGATATAATGCTTGTGGAATGAATATTTGCAGATTTCCTGGAGTTTATAAAACCTAAGAATCAACAAAAACTTTAAGACTCCGGTATAAACAAAACTCGCAAAAGTTTTCAGAATTTTTGTACCTGACGCCGTCAGGTTATAACTCTTGACGCCGTCCGAATGTTCCTGCAAAAATCTCATGTTAAGTTTCCGGAAAATTTCTGGAAAAACTTATGCCTTACTTCCTAGAAAATCCTGCAAAACATCATTATGACTCGATACAAGCATTTGACTCAAACAGTTACTAATATACATGTTCATTTAATATTGTTATGGTTCATGCTCGATTTCGTTCTTATAAACAAATTTGGGTCTCCCCTTACACTTAGCTTTTGCAAAATACATTTATATGTAATTAAGACGAAGTTAAAAACAAAATAAAGCATTTTCACAATTTACTTTGAACCATGATCCACAAACAATAAAAATAAAACACGCATTCAGAAACAAATAAAATCAAACGAACAAACAAACAAACAAATAAATAAAGCTTGGGTTGCCTCCCAATAAGCGCTTGTTTTTGTTCGAGTCACGAGCCTGACTCTACCTTTATTTAACGGAAATAGGGGAGGTTTTCCCTACACTTAGGATTAAGTGCGGGTGAAAGTAGCGATACACACCCTTAGGATGGAAATATGCCACGTGAGGTGAAGGGGGTGAGTGAATGGGGAAAGAGTCTACCACCTTCATTGTTAGGTTACCCGAATCCTTTGGTTTGATGGGTGGATTTGAAGTTAGAAGAGTTTTATGACAAAGATTTGAGCTCTTGCCATTTTCATAAATAGTATGCTCTAACGGTTCTTCATCCATTCCGGTTCCCATCTTTTTTATTTCAACTTCATCTTCATCTTCGTACTCAAACTTGCTTTCATCAAAGAAGTGGAGTGTTGGCGTTTTGAAGTTGGAATGTTGGAAAGAGGTTTTATGGGTAATGGGTTTGGTTTGAGAAATCATCGAGACCCTATGCATCAAGGTTGGTTTGAGTGATTTAGAGGTTATGGTATAGGCCTGAGAGTTCCCTTTCTCAAAAGGAAGCTTATGAGAAAAGAAGTTATTCTGGGTTGAACTCACAGAAATAGGTGTTTCATTGTGCCCATCGCTGCTTGTTTCATTAGGGATTAAGAGTTCAAAAATATTTTCGATCTTCTTGGGTATAGCTTCTTCCCTAATTTTCTCCTTAATCCTTGATATAAACTTATCAGCCAAGTCCATGAAAACACTTCAGGTGTTTTCCCTGCGGGCTTCTAATTGTTGGATTTGCCTCTCTTGGTTGTTTACAAAGGTCAGCATTATACCTTCGAATTCCTCTTGTCGTGAATATTTAGGAAACGTATATTTACTGTCTGCATTCACATATCCGAAGGGATTAGCCATGGGCATCTCGGCTCTCATCAATTCCTCAACCTGCCTTTCGATGTTCTCAAATATCTGTTCTTGGGTTGCATTCATGTAATCTAAACTTTCTTCCTCCAAGAACATTGGATCCTCCCATTCTTCTTCATCGTATTGTGCTAAGTCCTCAATGACCTCCCATCACTTATCAACACTGAGCTTGCTTAGTCTACCATTGGCAGCGTGATTTATAGCTTTTCTAGTTTGGTGATTAACTCAATCATAAAAGATTTGGATTTGATACCAAAGATCGAGGCCATGATGGGGGACTTTGTGGAGTAGTTCCTTGAAACGAGTCCATGCTTCATCAAGAGTTTCACCTTGACGTTGTTGGAACATCAAGATGTCATTCCTTAGCTTGGTAGTTCTCCCCGGTGGGAAAAATTTAGCAAGGAAACGAGTGGTGAGATTATCCCAAGTCGAGATGGATCCCGCGGGTAGACGATCAAGCCAATGGATAGCTTGGTCATGTAGAGAGAAATGGAAGAGACGCAATCGGGTAGTATCTCTAGTAGCACCGTTAAGTTCAATGGCATCTACGATTTTAAGAAAGTCCTTAAGGTGTTGAATTGGGTCTTCAGACATATGTCCGTGGAATGCACATCCATTTTACACCAACCGGATTGTGTCGGGTCGCATGGGGGCTACAATGGCTTCTTTGGGAAGCTCAATGGCATTTTGGTAACCTTTGTGGCTTGGTTCGGAGTACTCTCCTAGGGTGCGGGCTCTAGGAGGTTGGTTTGGTTGTCGTGGGATGATGGGATCTAAGATATTAACACCTTCCATGATGGCGGATGGTAATGGTTACGAACAAAGAAACGAAGAAATAAGATAGACTAAAGAAAACATAGAAAAATAAAATAAAAAATCTCACTAGAAAGGAACCTAATGAGTAGACCTAATAAAATTAAAATTTCAACCTAAGCAATAACTATTCCCCGGGCTGCGGCGCCAAAAACTTGATATGTGGGAATCGCACCAGGTTTTATCTCTCGAGGGATCTCGAGAAGCTTACAACCCCCACCTGGCAGTGTACCTGATCGTTGTAGTATAGTATAGTGACAAGTACCGGGGGATTGATCGTTCAACTCAGGAATAGTTTCGTTAGGATTGAAATTAATCTAACTAGGTCTAAAGGTGAAGGATGATTCTTTTTGTGTTTTTATATTTTATGAAAAGCAGGTAAAAATCTTGGGTATTGGACGGCGGGGCGGAATTAGTTGCTAATCAACTAACCCAAAAGCTACTAATTAAACTAATGTGCAAGAAAAATTGATGACGTATAGTCTATACTTGGGCCACGAGCCCAAATAATAAACATTACTAAGCCCAAACCCACCACGAGTGGACTATCGTGACAAACGAGTTGGGCCCTAATACTAATGGCTTGAGCTCACGAAGCCCAAAGCCCAACTAAACTAACCAGGCATGTGATAAGGATCATCTATTCATGGAATAGATATCCTTACCCTGGATAAGCACTACGCGTGCGAAGAGTAAGGAGCAAGAAACACGGTTTCTACGCCCCTATATATAGGATCACACGATTCTCAGTCAAGGTACGATTTACACAATCCCTAACTCTTCTACAAACCCTAAAACCGATTACTTACTCTCACGCCGGAGTCTAATCGTGGGAGACAATCCCACGATAAGCCTAACGGTGTTGTTTACTTTCTTAGTGCGCAGGTCTTACAAGCACTAACAAACCTAATTGGTACGAGAGCAGGAGTCCAAACAAGGTAAGCCCAACTTTTGTATCAACAAGTGGCGCCATCCGTGGGACCCTACACTAAGAACTCAAGACCAGAATGCCAAAAAACAAGAACTCAGGACAGCGGACACCGCAGATGGAGAAAACACGGGATGATTCGCATAAGAAGAAACATCAAGATTCGACCCCTAGGCCTATCTCTGGAACAACCAGTACGCCTAACCATCGTGAATCGAACGTAACTCCAATCCCTACCGCGGTAGAATCGCCTTTGGGAACTACCCAAATCACTACCGTGGTCCCAAACGCTGAAAACTTTCAGCGCACTCTCTTTACTACTCCCCATCAAACGGTACCCATAGTGGACAACACTATACCACCAAAAGCACCTAATAGAGAGAGGGAATTCCATGCGGAAACGGAAGTCCTCGCAGTAGAGGAGGATGCACCTGAGTTAAAATTAAACAACTTCGTGTCCCAACACTATGAGACTCTAACTAGTCTCATGCGAGAGGAAGCAAAAAGAAGGTCAAGTCATAGCCTGCAAAACCGGCTAAACTTTGATCAAGAAAAATCCACACCGCGCCACCATGGGCGCGAAAACAATGAGAGGCGCACCAACTTCCATGATAGACTTGGTATAGCATCTAATTCTCAATACTCGGAGGAATACGAAGGCAGCGAGAGGCTAACCAATGTCCACGCTAGACTTGGAAGCCGAATGATAGAGGATAGACTAGGACGACAACGCTCACCGAGTGTAAGTGTCTCAAGGTCAGGAAGTAGAAAAATCCAAGATAGACTTGGAGGAAACTACTCCCCAAGAAGAAGTCTTTCAAACTCGGACTCTGGGGAAAAACGGCGCAAGCGCCATAAAAGGAACAATTCCTCTTCAAGTAACTCCTCGGACAACGAGGACAAAGAAACGGGACATTGGAAGTCAAAAAACAGACGTCGGTACGAAGAGGATGAAGATATTTCCCTTCCTTGGCGTCGTCAAAAGGTTGATGCGTTCACGCGACGCATCAGCAATTTCTCAGACAATAGGAGAAGGCGCATGCCCACCAATGTTAAAACATATGACGGAACAGGTGATCCTGACGATCACCTAAAAATTTTCGAATCAGCAGCAGCTATCGAAAATTGGCCACAACCTGTGTGGTGCCATATGTTCAATTCCACCCTAGTAGGGAATGCGCGAACATGGTTCAGCCAGCTTCCACGACGAAGCATCAATGGGTTTGAAGAATTGCGGAAAGCATTCCGCCTAAATTTCACGCAACGAAAAAAGTGCGCAAAGAACCCTGTGGAACTAGCCAAGGTGAAACAGCGCCAAGGGGAATCCACAAGCGTTTTTATGGAGCGCTTCAAGGATGAATGCATACAGATCAAGGCATGCCCCGAGGTATTAAAAATCTCAGGATTCATGAACGGGATCAATAACCCAGAGCTGATACGTAAGCTAAACGATAAAGTACCCCAAAGTTTTGATGAGCTAACAAAGCACACCAGATCCTTTATCCAAGGAGAAGCAGCGGCAGCGGACAGTAAAAAAGGTTACTCAACCTTTAAACCACAAGAACAGTCTAGGAGACAATCCAACGACCAAAGTGGCAACCGCAACATAAATTACCGCAACCAAGGTAGTGGACGGGACAACGACAAGTATGTCCCACTCACAAAAACTCCTAAGGAAATATTCGCAGCAGAGGGAGCGAATTTCCCAAAACCTACACCTATGCGCACCCCAGAGGAAAAGCGCATAGGAGGAGGATACTGCGAATACCATGAATCGAAGGGTCACAGCACTAACGAATGCGTCCAGCTACGTCAACTAATTGACAAATTAGTGAAAGAAGGAAAGATGGACTATCTTGTTAAAAACATCAAGGAGGGGAAAGATAGACAAAAGAATGGGGCTAAAAAAGAGATACCAAAGACCAAGGCTGACACAATAAACATGATACAATCATGGCAACGAAAGACGAAGCAAAAAGTCAGCCAAAGGTTTTCCAAAGGGAACCAAATCTCTTTTCCCACTCTCACTGCGGACAACGCAGTTATAGAACCACTCACCATCGAGATACAAGCGGGGGGTCACGATATCCACCGCATGTATGTTGACGGAGGAGCGTCCGTGGACATCATGTACGAGCACTGCTTCAAGAGGCTACAACCTGAGATACAAAACCAGTTAATTCCGGCCACGACGTCGCTGACTGGATTCACAGGTGAAAAGATTTGGCCCATGGGACAATTGCGCATACTTGTGGTAATCGGTAATGGATACCATTCCACAACAGCTTGGATGAACTTCATGGTAATCAGGTCTCCCTCGTCATACAATGGCATTATTGGGAGACCAGGAATATCAGCTATGCGCGCGGTGCCATCCACAGCGCATGGGATACTCAAATTCCCAGTAGAAGGAGGTATCGTTACCCTCTACAATACCACTGTACTCCCAAAAGAATGCAACACAGTGACAAACGAGACTCTGCACGCCCCAGAACAGCACACAACCAAGGTGACAAACCTGAAGGTTGCAATCTAACCAGACTATCCTGACCAAGAAATATCAATCGGGGGATCACTGTCCGACAAGGGCAAAGCAACTGTGTGCGCACTATTACAAAACAATCTAGACATCTTTGCATGGGAGCCAAAGCACATGACCGGAGTGCCACGAGCCATCACGGAACACAAGCTAGAAATCCGACAAGGATATCCTCCAATACGACAGAAAAAGCGCGGTCAAGCTCAAGACCGCACAAAAGCCATCCTGGAGGAAGTACATAAGCTTGTAGACGCAGGAATCATGCGGGAAGTCTATTACCATGACTGGCTCTCTAATCTAGTGATGGTAAAGAAGAGCGACGGTAGTTGGAGAATGTGCGTGGACTTCACCGATCTCAACAAAGCATGTCCACAAGACTGCTACCCACTACCAGAAATTGATTGGAAAGTAGAATCCTTGTGCGGGTATCCCTTTAAATGCTTCCTAGACGCATACAAAGGGTACCATCAAATTCAAATGGCCAAGGAGGACGAAGAAAAAACAGCCTTCCACACAAGTCAAGGTGTATATTGCTACACAAAAATGCCATTTGGCTTAAAAAATGTCGGAGCCACATACCAACGGTTAGTGGATAACGCATTTGAAAAGCAAGTGGGTCGCAATTTGGAGGTCTATGTCGATGACTTAGTCATAAAAAGCCATACCGAAGAGGAATTGGTGCGTGACATCGAGGAAACGTTTAAGACATTGGGAAGAATAAACCTGAAGTTGAACCCCAAGAAGTGCACTTTTGGAGCAACAGAAGGCATGTTTCTTGGATATCTAATAGAACCCGATGGCATTAAACCTTGCCCAGAAAAAACAAAAGCGGTCATCGAACTCCCTTCACCGCGCACACTAAAAGAAGTCCAGTCACTAAACGGCAAATTAGCCGGACTAAATCGATTCTTGTCCAAATCAGCGGACAAGTCACTTCCTCTCTTTAATACACTCACGAAGTGTACAAAAAAGGGAGATTTTCGATGGACTCCAGAAGCGGAAGAAGCTTTCCAACAGCTCAAACAAAACCTAGCAGAGCTACCCAAGCTTGTCGCACCCCGACAAGGGGTAGAATTGATCATGTATCTATCGGCGACCTATGGAGCAGTCAGCGCGGTGCTACTGACAGACAGAAACTACGTTCAAATACCCATATACTTTGTAAGTAAGGCGCTCAAGAAGACAGAGACTAACGATACCGCCATAGAGAAACTGGTCCTAGCCCTAGTATTCGCAGCTAAAAGACCGCGCAGGTACTTCCAAGCGCATCCAATAGCTGTAATCACAGACCAACCCATCAAGCCGCGCACTGCGATCAAGGGATAGATATTGGCCGATTTCATCATCGAGAAGCTAGATGCTGATACTCCATCACCGAAGATCGATGCACCATTACAAGAACCATGGGTTTTATTCACGGACGGATCTTCGTGCGCAGAAGGGTCAGGCGCAGGTCTTATCCTCACCAACCCAGATGGTACAGAACACACTTACGCACTGCGTTTTGAATTCATAGCCACAAACAATGAGGCAGAATATGAAGCATTACTGGCTGGACTTCGCATCGCAACTCAAATGGGTGTACGTAACCTAGAGGCAAATGTGGATTCACGATTGGTAGCTAACCACGTGTTAGGCGAATATGTGGCCCAAGAGGAACACATGATTCAATACCTCGATAAGACCAAGTCCCTGATCAAGAATTTTGACAAGTTTTCCATCAAACAAATCCCACGAGGAAAGAACAAAAAGGCCGATGCGCTAAGTAAAATCGCATCTACAAGTTTCGCACACCTGTCAAAACAGGTATTGGTGGAAACCTTGAAGAACAAATCCATCTTCGAGATGGAAATCTCCACAGTGATAGAAGAAGAACATCCTACATGGATGACACCCATCACGGAGTTTATTAGCAAGGGAACACTCCCCCAGGAACAGAAAGACGCTCGATAGATACGACGCACAGCGCAGAGATTCGAACTTCGAGATGGTATCCTATATCGACGTTCTTTCTTACAACCATGGCTTAGGTGCGTCGGACCTCTTCAGGCAGACTACGTACTTCAGGAAATCCACGCTGGATCTTGCAGCATGCACTCAGGACCACGGTCTGTTGTAGCGCGTGCCTTGCGATCCGGGTACTATTGGCCTACCATGCATCGCGACGCACGAGACATGATTAGAAGATGCAACGACTGCCAAGTCCACAGACCCATTCCGCGTGGACCACAACATGAGCTAACACCCATCAGCTCACCTTGGCCATTTCATAAATGGGGAATTGGCATTGCAGGGCCCTTCCCAGTCGCGGCAGGAGGACTTAAGTTCCTCATTGTCGCCATTGACTACTTCACCAAATGGATCGAGGCAAAAGCAGTGGCAAGTATCACAGGCAACCAGGTCAAACGATTCGTTTGGGACAACATTGTATGCCGCTTTGGCTTACCTGGCGAAATTATCTCGGACAACGAGAAACAATTCTGTGATAACCCATTCAAAGACTGGTGCGCTCAATTGAACATCACACAGCACTTCGCGTCAGTTAAACATCCACAAACAAATGGACTAGTAGAACGTGCGAACCGTAGTCTGGGTAAAGGAATCAAAGCGCGCTTGGACAAACATAAAGGAAGATGGGTAGATGAATTGTCGCATATTCTGTGGGCCCACCGCACAGAAATCAAAGTCAGCAATGGCGATACACCCTTCTCTCTTGTCTACGGGACAGAAGCTGTTATACCAGCAGAGATTGGAATGCCAAAAATCCGTACATCGGAAGTCAACGTCACAACAAATGATGACGAACGACGCATTGACTTAGATCTGTTGGAGGAACGACGCGAAAGGGCAGCTATACGCGAAGCAAAAGCTAAATCAAAGATAAAGAAGTATTATGATTCAAGAGTCAGAAGCACTTCTTTCAAACCAGGAGACTTTGTATACCGCGCCAACGATGCAAGCCACGCAGAAGACACGGGAAAACTCGGACCTAAATGGGAAGGACCTTACGAGGTCGCAGAGGCATTAGGCGACGGTGCGTACAAAGTGCGCGATATGAAAGGCCACGAGCTACCGCGCACCTGGAACATTTGCAATCTCAAAAGATGCTACCTTTAGGCTACGGCCCGCACACTGACACATCCCACGATGGACGCACTTTAGTAAGTGCTTAATAAATGTCTGTGTATTTACCTTTTTCTTTTAGGAAATTGTCTTTACTTTTTAACTTGCAAGAATTAATAAAATGTTGTGGTTTCTAGCTAACTCCACAACACACTTTAACATTATTTCTTACATCATTCATTTATGTTTCAATTCTGTTTACTTATATTATTGCCTACATGGCGTGCATGCACATATTAAGACCACACGAGGGCAGACAGGATGAGTAAACCTACTAAAATACTCGTTGAGTAAGAGGGTTGCAAACCCATCAACATCGGATCACGTATCCTTGTTAAACACCTTACTATCAAGACGTTGGAGTAAGTTAACAGTACATCCCACGACGGATGCACTTCAACGCACACTGTGCGCGTTTAACAAAACATGGATTCAAAACAATTGACTCCTAAAAGAGTGGTATTCGCAGTACGCTGCATACCACCGCACGGATTCATGACAATTGACTCCTAAAAGAGTGGTATTCGCAGTACGCTGCATACCACCGCACGGATTCAAGACAATTGACTCCTAAAAAGTAGTATTCGCAGTACGCTGCATACCACCACATGGATTCAAAACAATTGACTCCTAAGTTCGTACGCAAATTCACTAACTTCATACACGACTATGACTTTAAGTTTAATACGCATCCACGCGATGAATACGCAACAACGCACACCGTGCAAATATATACGAACTAAAAAACCAAGACCCTTGGTTCCTCAATATGATAAATGTAGCACGCTACATACCTGCACGTTTGTTAAAGTTATGGACCACAAACGTTTATTTACTAAGTTATGGACTTAATACATAAGTTATGGACCCAATACAAGATATTATATGCACATCGTAACTCTTGGAAAGTCTTTTACATAACAAAGAAAAATAATCTAAGTACAAAAACGATACATACGTGCAAAGGATCCATACTTATATTCAACAAAAAACTACGAGTTTTTACAAAGTTATGACTACAAGTTCTAAGTACATATCTACAAACTATGAGCACGCTCGGGGGAACACTCCGGCTCGGAAGAAATCCCAGCCTCTTGGAGTTTCCTCAAACGCAACGCATCGTTAGGAGACACGGTCGGCACACTAACTGCAACACCATCTGACCTAGGGATGTGCGCAACACCCACACCACAGAGAGTGGCTTTCCCCTTGATACCTTTCTTCTTGGCCGCCCTCTCTGCATGGCGCTCCAAAACCTCCTTCAGAGGAACCTCCTTCTCAATAGCGAAGGGGTTCAGGATGTCACGCGGCTGCGCGAATACTGGAACCTGCAACTGAGACTCATCAGGCTTCAGGTAATAATCGGATTGAGCCTCCGCGTTCTCCACTATGTGCCTCCCAAGAGTTAACCCCGCCATTATTACGGTGATGGGACAATCTTGGTCGCGCTCCAGCCGCGCAATGCGTGGAAGCTCGAAGAGCCTCATCCCCTCCATCGCCTTTACAAGCTCCTCAAAAGCATCAACATCGTATCCAGGAACCTCAGCGAGGGGAACGGTCAGCAGTTGACCCTCAGCAAGCTCTTCCACAGCCTGCGCCTTGCCACGAGCAATTGCGCACTCCACCACCTTACCAAAGGCACCCACGACCTCTGGAGATTCCAACGTGCCCATGGCAGCCAGGCGCAGGCCATGGCTGATCAACCACCTGCACAAACAGCAGATAAGGCATTAGCAAGGAAGGAAAAAAATACAAATAAAAATTAAAGGATAAAGTGCGACAAGTACCTGCGCTCCGCAATCATGGACATGAGATGAGGATACAACTCCTCATCATACTCTATGCTTAACCTGCGCAGCTTTTCCTCCTGCACCTCCACAGAACTCTCCACTTTCTTGCCAAAATCAGCAAGCCGGTCGCAGAGCTCAGTTTTCTTCTGCTCAAGGTATCTTAAACCCCAGGTTAGGTTCGACCTATACTGCTGCACCTCCCCCCGCTCACGTTGCAGTTCAGCCAGCGCAGTCAGCTTCTCATCAGTAACCTTTTTTGCGTACTCCATGGAAGCCAACACCTCTGCCTGCGCCTTGAGCAGGGCAATCTGCTCATCCTTCTAAGCAAGACTACCTCCCTCCACAACAGCCTGCGCCTTTAGCTGAGTGACCAACTCAGCCTGGCGAGCAGCAACAACAGCTAACTCCTCCACCAACTCATGCGCAGACATCTGCGCTGCTGCCTTCAAAGGCTCCTCTACGTGAGCAGCCTGCGGTGATACTGCACAATCAGCAAACACCGCACCATCATTCGCAGCAGGGTCACTACAAAACAAAGAAGGTAAAGTTAGTGCGAGGATACAACAAAGTTATATACAAAAAAAAAAAAAAAAAAAAAAAAAAAAAAAAGTTATATACACTCACACAAGAGGTGGGGATTTGGACAGACTCTTCTCCGCGCCAGTCCCGGACATATCATCCGGTGCGGAAGACCCTTCGTCAGCAACCACATGGCGCCTCCTCTTGGAAGTACCAACGCCATAACCACCAGAAAGCGCTTCCTTGCGCTTCTCGCGGTGGACTTCCACTACAGGCTCCAGGATCTCTACGCTGCCGGAAGAATCAGCATGCTCCTCCTCTGCCACGGGCGAAGGCTCCCCAGTAGGGGGAACACTCTGCACTGGCGTGACAAACGCAGCTGCAGGTGGAGAATTTACCTGATCAACGGGCCCAAACACCGTTAAGTGCCCCGCAGTAGCCTCTAAGATGGGCTCCTCACCATCCCTCAGTGGGCGCACCCCGACTGTCACGCGCTTGGGTTCCTTTAACTTCACAAAAGCAAACAAGTCCATCTCTGCAAAGGACAGAAACAAATAACAAAGGATAACTTAGTTATTGAAGAAAATACAAACGAATACTTACATTATAGAGGCAAAGGCAAGAAAGGATGAGCACCCACCCTGGCTGTTCCCATCAATGAAGGTTGGAACCTCGTCAGCGCCATCAATGTAGTTGCGACTCAGCCCCATGTGCACCAAAAACTCCTCAGGATAGGAGTTAATGGGAATGCGGTTACTATCAATTGTATCCACATCCGTGACGTTGTACGAACCAGGGACAGGACGCTCATCCCTCGGCAGCGACCCTTGAGTATAGAACTCAAAGCGCGATGGAAAAACTACATCATCCACCCAGAAAAAATATTCCCTCCAATGCCTTAAAGAATCTACTTTAACGGTATAGCATTGAAGGTGCCCTGAGCGCTTGGCAAAAGAAACCTATCCGTTCGACCACGTTGAATGGTAAAACGCACGGAATAGGGCCACAGACGGATTAATTGCAAGCAACCGACAGTTTATTTCAAAATTAGATATCTTCGCTGCACCTATACAGTGCAGCTGCGATATATGAAGCTGATAGTAATTGAGCAAATTGCTCAAAAACATGGATATGGGTATGCGATAATTCGCGTAATAAAGAAAGCGTGTATATAAACCTATTTTCCCATCGGGGAAATCGGCAATACACGCGTCAACATCTGGTGCTTCAGGATGGACGTCGAGAGGAATGAAGTAATCAGAAGCAAACTGACGTACGTCATCCTCATCCATCGCGGAGCGAAAATCTTCTAATTGAGCCACCATTTTAGAAGTATAACAAGATTTACTACGATTGCGCACGCGCAGTTACCTAATAGAATAGTAGATCGAAGAAAAAAGCTTTGATAAGTTTGGAAATGGCGGAAATGTTTTACTATGTGTATCACGGTAAAACGGAGGCAGTGCTTTATATAAGTACCCGAAACCCTAAAAAGGTATACCACGTGGATTCCACTCACAGATCGTGTGGCTAGGAAACGCACAAGTACAACACTTTTTCCCATTTACCTAGGTACACGTGGACACCACCCCCGTTTCTCGAGGCATTTCTCATGACCTTTTGGGACTGGATACATTGCTTCCACTTGTGGGTGGGAAGTATTTAATTTTTTTCCGCCACGCTTACCGCTATCCTCATTAGTCTAATCCGCGGCAATGAGCCGCGCACACTAGACTGGGGGGACATGATGACGTATAGTCTATACTTGGGCCACGAGCCCAAATAATAAACATTACTAAGCCCAAACCCACCACGAGTGGACTATCGTGACAAACGAGCTGGGCCCTAATACTAACGGCTTGAGCTCACGAAGCCCAAAGCCTAACTAAACTAACCAGGCATGTGATAAGGATCATCTATTCATGGAATAGATATCCTTACCCTGGATAAGCACTACGCGTGCGAAGAGTAAGGAGCAAGAAACACGGTTTCTACGCCCCTATATATAGAATCACACGATTCTCTGTCAAGGTACGATTTACACAATCCCTAACTCTTCTTCAAACCCTAAAACCGATTACTTACTCTCACGCCGGAGTCTAATCGTGGGAGACAATCCCACGATAAGCCTAACGGTGTTGTTTACTTTCTTAGTGCGCAGGTCTTACAAGCACTAACAATCCTAATTGGTACGAGAGCAGGAGTCCAAACAAGGTAAGCCCAACTTTTGTATCAACAAATATAAACTAAGGTTCTACAAGGGATGTGAAGCATGTCTACCCATGATATGTTACTCCTTGCTAGCTATCCAATTCTACCTATTGAATTGTCACACCTTGTTTTAATTGACGGGTTGTATTCCTTAATACTAGTCGTAGGGCCGTGTACGATATTCCCTAACTCTATAAGCTCCTACTTCACTCCTATGTCGAGCCGTTAAGAGCTCCTAACATGGGATCATTAGAATTCACTTATGCATTAAATACAACCATATAATCGTAGTACACCTCCGATCATGTTTCTTAAGACGTTCAAGCAAGTTACTAATTGGAAGTCTGCCAGTTTTCTTAAGCCTAACATCGATATCATTCAATTAAACAAGAGACAATAGGAAACAAGAATTATAAGCTAAATCAACTAGACCTATTGAAGTGTCACGCCTTAATTGATGAAGATAGACACAAACATCAACAAGGAATCAATAAGATCTAATCAATTATATGCAAGTTTCACATAAACATAAGTAGACACAAGGTGAATTAGCAAAACATCATCAAAGAAGAGCAATCAACAATGATAATGGAAAACATAATTAAGATAGAATCAACAAACCAATATAAGATGTTTATGGAGTGATTGAAACCCTCTAAGTTGCTGGAAAAACACCTACCTAAACTCAGGAATCGACCTTAGGGTTTAGGGCTTACAAAAAGTGAAGTTATGATGTTATATTTATAAGCAATGTTTCTGTCAGCAAGGCTTGATGGCGTCAGCCCGTAAAGAGTGACGGCGTCACGACCAACTTTTCTTCACCAAATTGTAGATCTCTTCGTCCTCTTCTCGTGGGCTTTTGAATCACCTAAATCCGAGTTCGTATGCAAAAGTTATGACCAAAACAATATCAGCTACTCCGCGCGCAAGTTTTGAATGTCTTGATCAACATGTGATGGTTTTACTAAGGTTTCTTCTTGTGTAAGCCTTCTTCCTGACGTCGTGACTTTAAATCATCTGACGTCGTTAGGTTAAGTCCTGACGTCGTCATGTATAAACGTGTTTTGGGCCGTCATATGTGACTTGCTCTTGACGGCCTTGGTGACGCCGTCATGTACAAATGCCTTGAAATCTTTCTGGCCCGTCACGTACAACTTGAATTATACACCTCTTTATCAATGAGTGACGGCGTCAGCTTGTAGATCTTGACGACGTCAGGTACTGTTTCCAGTATGGATTCTTGATTTTCCCGTTTTCTTCATTCTTGAGCATAAAAACGTCCAAAAAGCTCTAAAATGCTTCATATTCCAGAAATCACGTCCCAAGTACCTAAAATGACAAAAGGAACGATTTAGGGCAATAATTGATCAAATAATTACGAATTCGGGCTTAAATGACCCCTTAAAAGCGGTACACTTTTCGCCTCATCAATGTCTCAATCTGAAGACCAGCCGTTATACTTTGAGTGTATTGAAGTGTATTTTCAGGGAGTGGTTCTCCATCTTCGAGAGGAGGTTGAGCCTTGACCAATTCGGTCAACCAATTACCTTCTGGTGTGTCATCATTGTCAATCCATGAGTGACGTCTTCTTTTCTTAGATTTCTTAGACTTAGAGGTTTTGTCCTTGTCTTGAGCTTTAGTGGTTGATGATGGTCCAGGTCTAGAGTTTGGGATTGGAGATGCACGAGAGTCTGTATCGGGTTGTCCCTGATAATATTCTACAGGGTGCATGAAAGGTTCTTCCTGGTCTGTCGGACCTAAACCAGAAGCTGAAGTATGTTGTTGTTTTGCAGGAGGTTGATGAGGCGAAAAATGAACCACTTTTAAGGGGTCTTTTTAGCCCGGATTCGAATTTATTTGATCAAATATTGCCCTAAATCGTTCCTTTTATCATTTTAGGTACTTTTGGGGTGAATTCTGGAAAAGGAAGCATTTTGGACGTTTTTGGAGCATAAAAGTGAAGAAAACGGCAAAGTCTTAATTTTCCTTGCTGGGAACAGTACCTGACGGCGTCACATGTTTCTTCCTGACGGCGTCAAGAGTAATACAAGAGGTGGAAGTGGCTGACGGTCCAGAGTAGAATTATACTAATGACATGACGGCGTCACCTTAGGCCGTCATGGTCCATTTACTAGTGACGGCCTAGAAGATTTTACACATGACGGCGTCACAACTAGATCTAGGCAATCCGATTTCATTATGGGCGGCGAGTTGACGGCGTCAAAATTTCCTTCTTGACGCCGTCACCTCAGAAAATCTATATATTGTTTTGCAATTTTCATTCATTAATGTGTAACATATAGGGAGTAACTTTGGAGAAACCCTAGGTCCAAATTTCTCAGTATTTTCAAGGGTTTTTAACCCCTTGAATCCTTCATGTCAATTTGAGATAAGTACTCTTTCAATTCAATCAATATGTCTATGTGTTGCTTGAATATATCTTACACTTGTCTTCAATTTAACATGCTTGGCTAGATTACTCTTGTGTTTGCTTAGATGTAGTGAAACCTAGATGTTAATTATGGGTTGATTGTTTGTTTATAGTTGTTACGGATGTTTGTATTCGATGTTAGGCTTAAGAAAACTGGAAGACTTCCATTGGTAACATGCTTGAACGTCTTAAGAAACATGATCAAAGGTGTACTATGATTTTTGGTTATATTTAATGCAGAGGAGAATTCTAATGATCCCATGTTAGGAGCTTTTAACAGGATCAACATGGAGTGAAGTAGGATCCTATAGAGTTAGGGAATATTGTACACGGCCCTATGACTAGTATTAAGGAATATAATCTGTCATCCACGCAATTTTAACAAACTATCAACCTGTAAAAGATATCTAGGGAGTAATGAAACCTAAGTAAACACAACTCTCCCCATTATTGTCTACACCATATTAATAATTAGTTTCATTTTCATTTCTTTTATTTTATTTTGATTGCATCTTTAGTTATTGGGTTAGTTGATTAGCAACTAATTCCGCCCACTCTTCCAAAACCCGAGATTTTACTTGCTTTTACAAAATATAAAATACAAAAAGAATCATCCATCACCCCTAGATTTAATTTAGAAGTCTTTCTAATCCTAGCGACACTATTCCTAAGCTGAACGATCAATCCCCCGGTACTTGTCACTATACTATACTACAACGATCAGGTACACTGCCTGGTGGGGGTTGTAAGCTTCTCGAGATCCCTCGAGAGGTAAAGCCTGGTGCGATTCCCACGTATCAAGTTTTTGGCGCCAAAGCCCGGGGAATAGTTATTGTCTAGGTTAGGATTTCTTTTAATTAGGTCTACTTGCTAGATTCCTTTCTAGTAAGATTTTATTTCTATTTTTAGGTTTTCTTTAGTTTATCTTATTTCTTCGTGCTTTTTGTTTGTAACCTTTACCATCCGATATCATGGAAGGTGGTAACATCTTTGAACACATCAACCCACCACAACAAAACCACCCACAAAACCCACCACTAGCAAACCAACCTCTTAGGCCCCGAACCCTAGGAGAGTATTCCCGTCCTAGCCACCAAGGCTATCGAAACACTATTGAGCTCACCGGAGCAAATGTGTCCCCATTGCGATCCGACACCATCCGGTTGGTGCAAAGCGGATGTGCATTTCATGGACTTCGTTCCGAAGATCCTAATCAACATCTCAAGGACTTCCTTAAAATCGTAGATTCTATAGACCTTGATGTTACAACTAGAGAGTCAACCCGATTACGCCTATTCCAATTCTCTCTACGTGATCAAGCTAGTCAATGGCTTGAACGTTTACCCGCGGGATCCATCACCTCATGGGATGATCTCACCACTCGTTTCCTTGCTCAATTTTTCCCACCGGGGAGAACTACCAAGCTTAGAAATGACATTTTGATGTTCCAACAACGTCAAAGTGAAACTCTATATGAAGCATGGACTCGTTTCAAGGACTTACTCCAAAAAGTCCCTCATCATGGCATAGATCTTTGGCTCCAAGTCCAAATCTTCTATGACCATATCGATCTCTCCACAAGGCGAACCATTGACCAATCGGCCGGTGGCAAGCTACGTGATCTAAGTGCGGAAGAATCATGGGAGCTCATAGAAGATCTTGCTCTCTATGACAACGAAAGTTGGAATGATCCCCGTGATTTGAACAAAACGGTCAAGGCAATATCTTTGCCTTCGAACAATTCTAGCACTCCCGACCGTAGGATCATGGAACTTGAGGACCAAGTCAAGTTTCTCATGAAATCTTGCGAAGCTCCTAAGCCTTCAAGCCAAGTGAACAAAATCACTTCTTCATGCGAATTATGTAGTGGTCCCCATGACACTCGTGATTGCGTGGAACTCCCCGGACAAGCTTTTGCGGACTACGCATCTTCGCGTACCGACGAAGCGAGAGATAAGGGGTACACTTTCAAACCCGAGCCAAACCCTTACGGTGATTCATACAACCCTTCTTGGAAAAATCACCCAAATCTTAGGTGGAAACAAAACCAAAACAATCCTTCCAACCCACCTAATCGTTACCAACCAAACGGTCCACCCGCTAACCGTACTTTCAACAACAATCCTTCTAACAACCTTGGTAGTACCAACAATCTTGAAGGATTGATGTCCAAGTTCATGGCATCTCAAGAAGCTCGCATAGCTATGTTTGAAACCGAATTCAATCAACAACAAACGGAGATGACCAATAAGATTGACAACTTGTTGAAAACCCTCAACAACCAAATGTTTAATACACCTAAGAGGGACACTAGTAGCGGAAACCAAATTAAGGACCCTTCCTAATCCAAACACGTCCACTTTGTCAATGTTGTCACCATTAAACCAAAAGATAAGGATATAGAAGAAAGTGACAAGGATGAAGTTGGAATAGAAACCAAGACTAGAGATGTGATTAAGGAGGTTGAGGTTAATAAAGGAGAAAAGTTAGAGGAAGTAGAAAACATAGAAAAGTACTTTGATAAGTTGCCCACCAAGGAAGAACGGGAATATCACAAGGATTTGTTCGATGATCCCGAGACACCATATATCCTTGGTTCACCCCTTATTAAAGTAGATGATCCCTCTAACATCAACATACCATGCAACATTGGGCATATGCATGTATGGAAAGCTTATATCGATCCTAGGTCCCCTATAAACATCATAACTAGGACCAATTATAATTGGGTAATGAAGAAGCAACTTGGGCATAGGATGATGCCTAACACAAATTTGATAAGCAATTTTGTAGGACGAGTGAAAGGATTGCATGTATTTATAGGAAACTTCACCTATGTTATCGACTTCGTGATTGTAAAGGATATTTGTCCGGTAATTGATGATTGCCTTAGTCAAGTAGTGTTCGGGAAACCTTTTGTTGAGGCCTCTAAGATGAGTTATGACCCGACTTTAGGGATTCTTAGATTCAAAGAAGAGAATGATGAGATTGCTTACCAAATGTCCTATAAGATTGAACAATACCGCCTTTTGCCTAACATAGAAAAGGAACACAAGCAAGCGATTTATTATAGGAATGATGAGGATAGACATAGAGCAGTTGATTATGTCATGAGTAGAATACTTGGCTTCTATAAGGAATGCTTGCAACTAGGTCCGGAATACAAAACTAAGATTGGAGATGACCTAGAGAATGAGACCAACGATGAGGTCACGTAGTAACCCATGACCTTGAGTCTAGCTACAAGACTCGTAAAATAAAGAAAAGCGCTTCTTGGGAGGCAACCCATGTTTTGTCTGATTTTTATTTGTTTGATTGTTATTTGCTTCCGTATGCATGCTTTATTTTTATTGTTTGTAGATCATGTTTCAAAATAAAATTGTGAAGATACTTTATTTTGTTGTTTAACTTCATCTTAACTTCATACAAAGGTATTTTTCAAAAGATAAGTGTAAGGGGAAACCCCAAATTTGTTTATAAGAACAAAATTGATCATGATTCTCCACAATAATAAATGAACATGTGTATTAGTATTTGTTAAGAGTCAAATGCTTGTATCGAGTCATAATGATGTTTTGCAGGATTTTCCAGGAAGTAGGACATAAGTTTTTCCAGAAATTTTCCGGAAACTTAACATAAAGATTTCTGCAGATCACTTCTGACGGCGTCAAGAATTTACTCTTGACGGCGTCATGTGTAAAATTCTGGAAATTTTGCTAATTTTATTTCTCTAACAGAGTCTTAAAGTTTTTGTTAATTCTTTAGTTTTATAAACTCCAGGGAATCTGCAAACATTCATTCCACAAGCATTATATCTTAATTTGCTTTCTAGGACTTGTTAGCATATTTAGATTGCCGCCGATTTTACGCGAGGTTGCCTTGTTTGTTTTCTCAGGTTTAACACGTTACGTTTGACAAGAAGATGATTTATTTTTCTAGAAGGGAAGCTTTGATTGTTCATTTTCTTGGAGGAAGATTTAACCTTGTTACCTCACTATCCACACCGAACGAATCAGGGGAGTATTTGCTTTCATTCTTTTACCTATTTCACTTTTACATTCTTTAATTGAACATTGGGGACAATGTTCATCCTAAGTGTAAGGGGAGGGTAAATGATGATACCTTATAGGATACTATTGCACTTGAGTTTGTTTGTTTGATGGTAGGTGTGTAATAAAACTATGAGAAACACTTGTTAGTGTAATTTTAGCGCCAACTTTAATTTTTTTTACAACATTTAGGAGTGAAACTTTAGCCTTAACAAGCGTCTCATGGATAGGAGTTGTATAACTAGCACGAAACCGTACCATTCAGAAAAATTTTCCACCCAAATATGTGAGGTTCGCCTTTAGAATTGATAGGAAAAACATTCATTATTAGTGCTTATGAGTGTACCGGTAGCATTTAGATTCTAGAACTTGCGTTAGTGATGCATCCCGAGACCGCTAGTGAGACTACATTCGTGTGGTAGTATTTACTACATGATAAGAGGCATTAGGATCACCCTTGTGTTAAACCCGTATCATAATTACTTGACCATTTAAGTCATATTACTTGGCTAGTTAAGTCAATTAATTTTTCCCACACCTTAGCGTTGTACTCATTTTTAGTACACGAAATCCCTAATACACCCCTCCGAGCCTATCTTTTCGTTTCTAACTTTAAGCATCTTACTTAAAGGAAGAATTTGTTACAACCCACTTAAATGTACACCCAAATCGCCTAAGCCTTCCGTGTATGCACTCATCTTTAGTGCATTATTGTTATTTGTTTAAACCCTTAGTTAATTATCTAATTGATTACATGGTTGCTAAGTCGAGTCATATCCTTGTACATATTGTTTTGGGACGATTGGGACTCATGGGTAAAATACTTATGTTATGGAGTAATGGGGAAGAACATCATAATATTACCCCCATATATGCGCTAATCTTAAAAGTACTCCAAGTGTTTTGATTATCTTGATTCGAGTCATTAGATTAGTTTATTATAAAGTATGTAAAAATTCAAGTGTAAGGGGAATGTTCATTCCCTATGATGTATTATTTTGGATGGTAGGGTAAGAGTGTATGAAAAAAAAATCGAAAAAAAAATCAAGAAAAAGAAGAAAAAAAATAGAAATAGAAAAGAGAAAAACATACGGACTACCATACCATTTCATTCTATGTTTATTTTATGTTTTTGTTATTTTTGATTTATTAGCTTAAGTCGAGTCTAGTCTTGGCTTAGCAACGCCATATTGTACATGTAATTAAACAAGATGATTAACTCGCCACCAGTAAAGATTGCCTATATCCAACAAAACCGTGTATTCCATATCCCTACAGCTAACGTTATAAGCCTTTGAAAGACCTCTTTGATAGTTTATCCTAGGTGCTTACGCCATGTGGTGGAGGTTTGATCCTTTCCCAAGCCTATGGTAATCTAATTTGCTATGACAGGAAAAGAGATGTTTTCCATTTCCATAATGTGATATATACTTTATTACACCCGAGAGATGTGAGTATCTAAACACTATTTGTGAGGTGCTAGTGTATGACCTCCGTATGACCTCCGTGCTTGTCTTTGGTCTTTAGTGGAACGATTATTTGTTGTAATTACTTTTATATTAGTGTTAAATGACCTCTAACTTGTATTTTGATTAGAATAAAAGCTCATTTGCTTGAGGACAAGCAAATCTCAAGTGTAAGGGTATTTGATGAGGCGAAAAATGAACCACTTTTAAGGGGTCTTTTTAGCCCGGATTTGAATTTATTTGATCAAATATTACCCTAAATCGTTCCTCTTGTCATTTTAGGTACTTTTGGAGTGAATTCTGGAAAAGGAAGCATTTTGGATGTTTTTGGAGCATAAAAGTGAAGAAAACGGCAAAATCTTAATTTTCCTGGCTGGGAACAATACCTGACGGCATCACATGCTTCTTCCTGACGGCGTCAAGAGTAATACAAGTGGTGGAAGTTGCTAAAGTCCAAGACGGTCCAGAGTAGAATTACACTAAGGACATGACGGCGTCACCTTAGGCCTTCATGGTCCATTTAATAGTGACGGCCTAGATGATTTTACACATGACGGCGTCACAACTGGATCTAGGCAATCCGATTTCATTATGGGCGGCGAGTTGACGGCGTCAGAATTTACTTCTTGACACCGTCACCTTAGAAAATCTATATATAGTTTTGCAATTTTCATTCATTAATGTGTAACATGTAGGGAGTAAGTTTGGAGAAACCCTAGGTCCGAATTTCTCAGTATTTTCAAGGGTTTTTAACCCCTTGAATCCTTCATGTCAATTTGAGATACGTACTCTTTCAATTCAATCAATATGTCTATGTGTTGATTGAATATATTTTACACTTGTCTTCAATTTAACATGCTTGGCTAGATTACTCTTGTGTTTGCTTAGATGTAGTGAAACCTAGATGTTAATTGTGGGTTGATTGTTTGTTTATAGTTGTTATGGTTGATTGTATTCGATGTTAGGCTTAAGAAAACTGGCAGACTTCCATTGGTAACATGCTTGAACGTCTTAAGAAACATGATCAAAGGTGTACTATGATTTTTGGTTATATTTAATGCATAGGAGAATTCTAATGATCCCATGTTAGGAGCTTTTAACAGGATCGACATGGAGTGAAGTAGGATCCTATAGAGTTAGGGAATATTGTACACGGCCCTACGACTAGTATTAAGGAATATAATCCGTCATCCAAGCAATTGTAACAAACTATCAACCTATAAAAGATATCTAGGGAGTAATGAAACCTAAGTAAACACAACTCTCCCCATTATTGTCTACACCATATTAGTAATTAGTTTCATTTTCATTTCTTTTATTTTATTTTGATTGCATCTTTAGTTATTGGGTTAGTTGATTAGCAACTAATTCCGCCCACTCTTCTAAAACCCGAGATTTTACTTGCTTTTATAAAATATAAAATACAAAAAGAATCATCCATCACCCCTAGATTTAATTTAGAAGTCTTTCTAATCCTTGCGACACTATTCCTATGATGAACGATCAATCCCCCGGTACTTGTCACTATACTATACTACAACGATCAGGTACACTGCCTGGTGGAGGTTGTAAGCTTCTCAAGATCCCTCGAGAGGTAAAGCCTGGTGCGATTCCCACGTATCAGAGGTGTTGAATCCTTTTGTGGTTGTTGTGAAGATGGTGGACCGGTTGCAGACTTTTGTTTCTTTCCTTTCGAATTAGGGTCTGGATCATCATCTTTTCTTGACCTTTTCAAAGATCCAGCAGCTTCTTTGCAAGACTCTTTAGACAAATTAGTTGCAATGGCATCGATTAGTGATGTTTCTTCAGGTGTCAACACGGTTTTGTAAGCAACTTTGTCGTAGAGTTGAGCAAGCAAGTCTTCGACTGATGGTTCTGGAATGGTTGGAGTTGTCGTTGAAGCTTTTGCAGGTTGAAGAGTGAACGGTGTTGTTGACAGCATCTTTCTTACGACACTTCTTATCATGTGCTCCAAGTTGTCTTTAATTGGTTCTGCAAGACTTGTCACTTGAGGTGTGACAATTTCAACAAGATTACCTGTAAGGTAATCGTTGGTGAAAGTCTTGATCATTCCTTTCAAGTCTGCTTTCATGAACCTATCAATCTACTGCTTTGCCTCCTGAAAATCTTCAACTTGTTTTGCTAGATTTGTAACCATGGTTGTTAAGCTTTTCACTTGCTCCTGAAGATCAACTGGATTTGCGGGTTCATTGATTGATTGTTGTTTTGATGCAGTTTCAGATGTTGGAGGAGATGAATGTTCTGGTGATGATTCTGAAGAAGATTCGTTGTGTGAGCTTGAAGAAGAAGCTGGAGGAGTAGGATCCTTAGGAGGTGAGCCTTTGGGAAGAGGAGGTTTCTCTGGAGGTGTTTTCTTTGAGGATGATGAGAGATGTAGAAGAGAGTGTGAAGGTGATTGAAGAAATATGTTAGTGTCGAATTGTTGTTCTTGGTCATTCTCTTTATCTTCACCTTCTTTTCTTCTACGTTCCTCTTCTTGTGCAAGATACTCAGGAGTGATGAATTGATCAAATTCCTGATCAGTGGTAATGTTCTCTCCTTCTGCAACTTTCTCCTCAAATGTTGGAGCTTCCTTTATAATAGTATTCCCTTCTTCATCTTTATCTTCTTCTCTGTCACTGGGATGAATAACCGGTTCTGAAGTAGAAGAGACAATGGGAGGAACAATACTACTAGAGGCGACTTCATGTTCTGGTTGATTGATAGGTTGTGGATGAAGTCTGCTGAGGAGTGATGCTTCCCGTTCATCTTTGAGAAATTGCTTCTCTTCGGCCCGTGTGTCGACAACAATACTTTTCAACTTTCTCTTGTCGACCAATTGTTCAATTAATGGTTCGTCTTCTTCATCATCATTGACACCAACATTTGATTCAGTGATGGTAATCCCTCGTCTTTTCCTTTCATCCATTTCAAGAGTTTCCAAGCTCGTTGTTTTGCATGTTCCATTTCTGGAAATTCTTCTTCATTTACTCTTTCACTTCGATCAAAATCCTCTTCATCAGTTTCGGTGTCGAATTCTGACTCACTTTCAGAAGGTGGTGGTGTAGGTTCATCTTGAATGACGAGTTTAGGAGTGATTTTCCTTCTAGGTTTAGTAGCAGGCTTAGGTTTAGGGGTAGTTTTGGGGTTGGGAGTAGATTTAGATTTTAGTGAACTTGTAGTGCTGCTCGTACTCCCTATTTTTCCACCCCTTTTGCTACGAGTCTGTCTTTTCTCTTGTGGTACAACAATCTCTCCTGTGAGTCCCACCTTTCTTCCTTGATAAGCTTTTTCATAAAGTTCAAAGCTCTTGGTGTTTTTGATCTTGTCGTCAAGGAGATAGTCCGGAATCCTTTTGCCTTGTTGCTTTGTGGAAAACATGGTCATCTTGACAAAAGCAATCGTGAAGTCATCCTGGTAGAGGTTTTTTGGTTCATTAGGGTATTACATTCTTTTGATGAATTCTGGTTGATCTTTACAAAAATGCCCGATGAGTAACTTGGTAAATCTTACAAACGGGTTCATTATCTTTTCACGATCAGTTTGGATGTTGTAGACCATGTCGCTCATTATTGATCTTGCAAAGTCAATTGGTAGCATGCTGACCATTCCCCAAAACACATGCAAATGCTCAAGTCTGGGATGTTCATGACCGCTTTTTCTTCCCGATATTGAGCGAACGACCAACATAAAAAATGTTCTCCACAGTTGAGGCATGTATTTGGCATTGAATCTTGAATGCTTAATCAGAGGTAAGTCATCTTGAACATCGTATCCTAGATCAATGAGATAATCTAGGATCTCCAATTCAGGCAACATTGGAACATATTCATTCTCAGGTTTGGGAAGGAGGAGAACTGAAGGACATCCAGATCTACGGTATAGACTTGTCGGTCCAGAGTGACAGTAAAAGATTCATCATCCAAATTAACCTTTGCTGTAAGCCAGAACTGATGAAGGTAGAATGTTGGAACTGAAGTGGATTTTTCAAGTAAATGCTTGCATGGATGAGCCAGGAGTATATCTTTGACAATCTTACACGAGTCCTCAGGAATTCTTAGTTTGTCGAAATAAACTCGAGGATTGTTTCTACCAACGGTGATGCGGTAATCAGCTGGGATAATGTCGTTGAGCGTGAGCAATGGAAGAGTTTGTTCAGGGACATTCTCGGTGTGTTCAGCCATAATTATCTGTAAAGGTGTCATCATAAAACCAAACATCCAGAGTTGTTATATGTTAGCACAATGACAAGTTTGATTAACAGATAAAAACATAGGACATGTAAGCACGGATGGCTCAAATGATTTAGCATTTGTCAACTAGACGTATGATGTGATCTAAGTGAATCATGAAATCAGGCACAAAGTTCAAGACACACACATTAGCATGAATATATCAAAAGTTATCCGAGTTACATAATCACAACACACAATACTTCAAATGATAATAAGAAACACAAATACAATGTTTTCGAAAATACAACATAATAAGAATCTCGAAACTTTGCATATTGGATAAATATCACAAATACATATAATACATATTCTCGAAAAGTGTCACAAACGGTATTCTCGAAAACAGGTTCAAGATAACATGAGACTTAAACAAAATTTCGCAAATACACATTAGGAAGGTTTTCGAAAATTTCACCAAGTGTGTTCTCGATAAATAAGTTATCGAGAATGTAGACTTTGGCAAAATTTTCGCAAACACATAAAATGTGCATTCTCGAAATTTTCATCCAAGTGTGTTCTCGATAAAAGTTGTCCTCGAAAGACATGACCAAGGTAAAATTTCGAAAACACATTTAATTAGTATTCTCGAAAGATTTTCAAAGTGCATTCTCGAAAAAATTACATTTTTCGAAAATACATGCCTTAAAAATTTTGCAAACACTCATTAGGTGTATTCTCGAAATTTTCACCATGTCAGGTGTTCTCGATAACATGTTCTCGAAAAATTCTTATACAAGAATTTTGAAATTTGTGATGACTTCCTTTTTCTTGCAATTTTGAGTTTCCGAAGAGTATTTCATGTAGTGTAGAATGAGAAACAACAATTAATGCACAAAAATACTACACACCCAAGAATTTTTGAAACTAATAATTTACCACTTATCGAGAATCACCATTTCATGTTATAAGACACCATGTTTCAGTATAATACTTCAATTATCATTCATTCAAGCATTATGAACACAATTAATTGAACACAAGAGCAACAAGCAAGAAAAACCCAATAGAACATAAACCTTAGTATTCACAAATTAAGCATACATGATTTTAGAACCAATAGAAGTTTTTCACAATGATTCTTGGACACAAAACAACATATCCCACCAAAAATATTAACCAAACAAACACATAATTAACAACACCCAAATCGGACTAAAACCCTAGATATCGAGAATCATACAAACAAGTTTCTGGTTGTGATTAACTGTTATAGGCAGGATATGAACATGTTTAAGAACAAAAACCCTATGAAAAATTACACAAACAAACTCGTTTTAATAATTTCCGAAAACCATTAAAATCACAATTAAACGAAAACCATTTCTTGTAATATCCTTAAGATCGTTTAGGAACTTACGATTTGAAGATTTGTAGCCCGGATTTTCTTGTTGAATCTAAGCCTTAGATCGAAAAAATATGGGGGTGTTTGGTTGTTTGATAATAAAAACAAAGTGAAGCAGTATACTTGCATTTTTTTTAAATGAGAAAAATATATTTACAAAGATTGTTTTGATGTTTGACACTCAGTAGTGTGTTAAAAACTTTTCCAGATCTTCTGGAGTCAAACATCGCATACCAATTTGGTGGACTAGATTAGCAAACCTTGTTGGAGGTAATGCTTTTGTGAGTAAGTCTGCCAATTGGTATTCAGTTCCCACAAAGTATAATTCAACTGTACCCTTTTCGACATGTTCCTTGATGAAATGACAGCGGAGATCAATGTGTTTGGACTTGCAGTGATGAACGGTGTTGCAGGAAATTGCAATAGCACTTTTAGAGTCACAGAAAATCGGAATCTTGTTGAATAGGTAGCCATAGTCCTGAAGCTGTGATCTCATCCAGATGACTTGAGCACAGCAAGCAGACATAGCTACGTATTCTGATTTTGTTGATGACAATGATGTGCAGTCCTGCTTCTTTGATTGCCAAGACACAAGTTTATCTCTGAGAAACTGTAATCCACCAGACGTACTTTTGCGTGTGTCTAAACATCCGGCATGGTCAGCGTCTGAAAAAGCAATTAGTTGAAAACCAGAATCCTTCGGATACCAGATTCCCAAGTTAATGGTTCCCTTTATGTATCGAAGGATTCTTTTAGCCTCATTGAGGTGCCTTTCAGTTGGTTTAGACAGATAACGAGAACACATGTAGACTGCAAAGACAATATCAGGTCTACTAGCTATGAGATACATGAGTGACCCAATAATACTGCGGTATTTGGTAGGGTCAACTGGAGTCCCATGTATGTCAGTATCTAGTTTTGTGCCAAAACCCATTGGTGTACTATAAGTATCACAGCTCATCATTCCATGTTTCTATAAAATTTCCAAAGCGTATTTAGGCTGATTAAGAAAAATTCCACGGGGTGATTGATGAACTTGTAGTCCTAGAAAGAACGAAAGTTCACCCATCATGGACATTTCAAAATTATCTGTCATAAAATTTGCAAAATCATTTGAGTATCACTTGTTTGTTGAAGCAAAAATAATGTCATCGACATATATTTGAACAATTAGTAAGTCCACCCCATATGTTTTAGTAAATAACGTTGGATCCACCGAACCTTTAGAAAAATTATTAGCCAGCAGGAAAGCAGATAATTTGTCATACCACGCCCTTGGGGCTTGCTTGATTCCGTAAAGAGCCTTTTTGAGTCGGTATACGTGATTGGGACGATCATGATCAACAAAGCCTTCCGGTTGACTAACATAAACTACTTCACGAAGTTGACCATTCAGAAATGCCGTTTTCACATCCATTTGATAAACAACCATATTCCGATGAGCAGCATATGCTAGAAATATCCGAACAGCTTCAAGTCTAGCCACTGGAGCAAAAGATTCTTCAAAATCAATTCCTTCTTCTTGGAAGTATCCTTTTGCAACCAAACGTGATTTGTTACGTATGACAGTACCTTCTGCATCCAGCTTATTCTTCCAAATCCATTTTAAACCAATGACAAAGACTCCGTCAGGTTTTTCAACTAACTCCCAGACTTCTAATCTTTTGAATTGCTGAAGTTCCTCTTGCATAGACTCAATCCAGTTTTCGTAAGTCATTGCTTGTTTAATGTTCTTAGGTTCATCTTGACAAACTGTGAGTGCATAGATGCAAGTTTCACCATCTGTGGGAAGTCGTTGTCTTGTCATGATTGGTGCATCTAGATGGCCAATAATTTGAACTAAGGGATGATCTCTAGTCCATTTATGTGTCGAAGGTTGAAGTTGATAGGTATCTCAAATGTTAGCAGGATCCAAATTGCGTGTGGACGACTCAGCAATTTTAGGAACTGTTGGAGCCAGTGCAAATGGGTTAAAGAACGTATTTGGATCATACTCTTCGGATTGTGGAATTGATTGTGGTGTAGGATCTTCAGCCGATTGTCGTGAGTTGGATGCGGTCTGTTCTGCTGTTATCGGAGATGCAACTGGAGGGCCATCTTTCTCAATAGTTGGTTGTTTGTTGAGGTGAGTCAGGTAATTGAATATTTTCAGGTTGTGCAGCGAAAATAGGTGAGACCTCAGAAGGACGGTTTTCAATTGTATCATCGAACAGTGGAGCAAACAAGGTTTCCAATTCTTTGCGAGTGAGAGACAATGGTTCAGCCGAAGAATCCGGAAAGTTAAGACGGTTGGATTCGGGTCCTAAGCTGTTTTGCTCAGAAGCCATATGTGTGAGTTCATCGAAATTAGCATGAATAGTTTCTTGAATTTATCTTGTACGACGATTCCATATCCGAAAGCCTTTAGAATTTTCACAGTATCCAACGAACACTCCTATGTCAGCCTTTGCTTTAAGTTTACCTAAATCATCACAATCATTTTTCGGATAACAGAGTGCTCCAAATACATGAAAGTAATCGATGTTTGGTTTTCTTTTGTGAACAATCTTATAAGGTGTTTTGTGATGGCGTTTTGTGATCATGCAACGGTTTTGGGTGTAAAATAAGTTGAAATAGCTTCCGCCCATAAGTAATCTGGTAATTGAGCATTGATCAACATGATTCTTGCAGCTTCCACTAACGTCCTGTTGCGTCTTTCAAATACTCCATTCTGTTCTGGGCTTCTTGTAATAGATGTTTGATGTTCAATTCTCACTTTCTCAAAGTATGACCGAAGTGTCTGATTCTTAAATTCTGTTCCATTGTCAGTTCTGACCATTCTGACCGTGTTGCGTAACTGAACTTGAATTTTAGTGAGAAAGGTGATGATCATTCAAGGAGCTTGATCTTTACTTCGTAGAAAATAAACCCAAGTCCATCTTGAGTAATCATCAACAATTACAAGTATGTAGCGTTTACCATTGATACTTTGAACACGCATCGGGCCACACAAATCCATATGAAGCAATTGTAAAACATGATTTGTACTGTGCTCAGTTTTTCAAGGAAAATGAGCACGAGTACTTTTTCCTTGTTCACAGGCCAGACATAAGTGATCTTTGGTAAAATGGAATCTTGGAAAGCCATCAACAAGTTTATGACGAGCAAGTTCAGTCATAGTTTTGAAATTTAAGTGCGAAAGACGTTTGTGCCATAACCAGGATTTAGCTGATTCCGCTTTGGAGAGAAGACATATCGGAGATGAAGCAATCATGTCAGACATCGATATTGTATAAAGATTTGTACCACGTGAGCCAGACATTAGATCATTTCCTTGTAAGTCACGAACGAAGCAAGTTTTCTCACGAAATGCTACTTCTAAATCCTCATCCCAAAATTGACCGACTGAAAAGAGGTTGTGACCCAGACCTTCCACATAATATACACGACTGATTTCAATGTTCCCACTTACGTAGTCACCGTATCCCATGATTAGAGCGTAATGATCATTCCCGAATCTGACAGTGCCGATGAACTTTGAGACAAAGTTTACTAACAAATTGAGATTGCCTATCATATGTCGGGTACATCCGCTATCAACAATCCAAAGAACAATTTGAACCACCTGCATCACATGAAGACGACGAAGATAGAACAATGGTAAGGGTGGAACCCAAAGAAGTTGTGGGTTCCGTTTGGTTAGAAACACACGAAGTTAAAATTTTAGGAATCCATTTAAAGTTTGGTTTGTCTTGTAACCAACGTTGCCAGTTCCAACTAGTTCGCGCTTTGTGTTTGGTGAATTCACTAAAAATGGGTTTGATCCTATAATTGTTCTCCTTAAAAATGGGGGTAACTTTAGCATCATTAGAAATAGTGGTCGGCGGCTTTCCTAAAATTGACTTAGAGGCAGTAGTGGGCCTAGAAGGATTGCCTGATCTATGTTTCTTATGACGATTCAAAAGAGAATTAGCTACACATTTTGCATGATCACCACTTAATACACTTTTACGACAAAACACACAAGATGCATTAATATTCAAAACATTCAAAGGTTCATCATTCGTTACACTGAGATTTTGATTACAATTTGCCAGATTAGAATCTAATTCAGATGCAACATGAGTTTTATTCAAATTCTTAAGTTGATCTTCTACTTCTTGAGCTTCTAGTGTTCCTCTTTTACGTTGCAAGATCCTATTCTTCTTGTTACTTTTTCGCTTTGGTCTGCTAACGCTATTAGTGGAGACTAGTCTTGTAGAAGTGGAAGGATTAACATTAGTGTTTTGAACATAATTACCCCTATCAGTTTTGTCTATTTGATACATTCCTGGTGCTATCACAATGGTGTCAACAAACTTTCCTTTTTCAAGTAGCTTAACCTTCTCTTTTAATTCAATGATGATGTGATTTTTGTCTTGAATTTGAGACTCAAGTTTTCTATTGCAATGAGCAATGTCAATGCGGTTTTGTTCCCATTCAACATTGTCGATTTTCAATTCCGCAATTTCCTTTTCATATTTAAGACATTGATTTTTGAGAGACTCATTGTTTTTTGTAAATCTGACAAGATTTTGAAACATTTTGACTCTGTAGTTGCAATTCAAGTTCTAAACTTTGAGCCTGACACCATTCAAGTCGTTGTTGAGTTGAAAGATTTCTTCGGAAAATTGTTTTTTCACATCATCATTATTTTCTCTCATCTTTTCATTTTCTTGTTTTAATGTCTCAATTTCGGTGTTCAGCAAATCATTATCAGCACAATGATCTTCCACAAGCATAGAAGTAACAAATTCATAAAGAGCATTCATAATTACAGACAAAATATCAGCATTGAGAACTTTTTCCAAGAGTCGATCAACATCATTTTTTAAAACTCTGTTTCTTTGCTTTTAAACCAAAATCGCATTTTCATTTGAGTTGAAAATGTTAATCATTGATTTGACTTCTTTTTGAAGTTCCTGTTCCCAACGTGTAGCACAATGACGTAAGTGTTGAACGATTGGCAAAAATTGTTTTTGAAAAATATCTCTCTTTTCTCGCTCGTAAGCAGATTGAAAAGTATCAATTTTTATTTCCGAATTACGTTCAATTGTTTCTTCCAAAATTTTGATGTCGTCCATGAAAGTTTTGAAATAATTTAAAACACGACAACGTTTTGGTAAAGGTGTAACGTCACTAGAAGATGGTAATGGACTATTTATTTGTGCCACAGTTTGGACAGGAGCCGCATTAGAAGATGAAACATATGACTCAGTGACATACCAAGATTTCTCAGGTATATCTTTTTGAGGAACAAAAGATTTAGAAATATGAGGAGCTTTTGAGTAATCATATGGTTTCCAATATTCTACTTGACTCATTTTAGATCGAATCTCTTCTTCAAGTTCTTCTTCTTCCTCAGTATCATACACAATAGAACGCACAATCGTATTATCAAGCATTTGTTCCATACTGTAAAGCTTAGGATTTACTTTGAATGCGTTGTGAAGAAACATTGATTTGTAGTCACCAAGTGCAAAACCTTTATCGGGTCTCGGTTTCAAGGTAAATTTCTGAATTGTTGTGACAGAGCCCCTGGTTTTGTAAACAACATTTTGAAATTCTTTTAGTTGGCGTTCAAGATCCACAATTTCACCGAGTAATTTATCTTCACTTTTCCTTTTTCGCACTTTATGCTCACAAAAATCCTTTTTGCAAATTGACAACTCTGTTTGTGTTTTTGAAAGCTCTTTTTGAAGTTGTTCAACTTGTGTTTTGAGTTCACACTTTTCATTTTCGAGTTTTGAAACCAACTTTCCGTTTGACTCAATTAATCCTCGCATTTTGTATTGAAGATCTTGTTCTTTATTGTAATATTCTTGAAAAGCCATTTCAAAACTTTTTTCATGTTTGACTTTGTTTTCTAGATTTGAAAGTTGTATTTTATAGCACTCAATATCTCTTGTAAGTAACGCATTCGTTTCTTTTAATGTTTTATTGTGCTCATTCTTTTTCTGAATTAGTAACATTTGAGCCTGTAGTTGTTTGGCCATCAAAATCTGGTCAGGATCAGGATCAGAGAAAGGTTCATTTTGTTCGACATGATCATGTTTGTCATTCTCAATTGGATCATCAAATGAAACAACTGTGTCATCATCAAATATAACAACTGTGTTCATTTGTTCATCTTCTTGAGAAGATAAAGATGAGTCAGATGGAACAACTTGCGCCTTATCTGATTCAGAAGCAGAGGGTGATGCTATTTCATGTATTAGACATGTATTAAGATCATGTACCTAAGACAAACCGTCAGTGTCATACACTGGGCCTGAATCATTCATATGAAGTTCCTGCATGTTGGCCATAAGCATCACAGCTGCATTAGCTTCCAGATCTTCCATGTCATCATCGTTGTAAGCATTTGCCATGAAACTGTTCTCTTGCTCAGTGAAATTTCCTTCCTTTTCATCTTTGAGAGCCATAAGTAATGCCTGCTTGTGAAAATTACTTCCTCGAGTTCTCAGTTTTGGACAGGCTGTTGCAATATGACCTTTTTCATTACAGTTGTAGCACCACACTATATTCCCAGAGTTTGAGTTCCCAGTTTCAACAATTTCATTCCTTTTCTGAGGAGCATCGGAGTTGTTTATGAACCCCCCATTGTTGTTAAACCTCTGTTCATTTCCAGAATTTCCTGAATAACCACCTGCACCTGATCTTCCATAATTCCGATTCTGTATCTCAACCCTCCCATCTTGAATGACAGCTTGATTCCTAGTGTTAGATGAAGATCGAAGATGGTTGTTTGTCTTGTTCGAGAATTTGCTGAAGGCACGAGCAATAAGAGCAAGTCCTTGATTCAACGTATTGAATTCGTCATCTTCATCATCATTGGAATTTGAGTAGTACATTGAATCACTGTTTTCATAAGGAACAAGTTGATTTATAGCAGTTTGCTGTGAACAATCATATGGGATCATCTGATTAGAAGTTGTAGGTTGTGGGTAGCTAAAGTAATTATGTTCTTGAACATAAGCATGATTTGACATTGGAGGTGGAGCATAGTGAGATTGAGCTACGAGTGCCAAAGAATTTGGTATTGGTGGTGGTGAGTAACCTCCTCGAAGAGCTCGATCTTTTTCCACTTCAGGTTCATGGTGCTTCAGAAAGTCATACAACAAGCCATATGGTGCATCATGAAGATTTTTGGTTTGACGAACAAATGTCCAATCCGGACCAAGACTACCGACAAACTTGGTATTCACTGCGATCCTTGGTATTGTAATTTTGTGTCGTTCCAGATCATTAACCACATTAGTGAAACGGTGATAATAGGATTCAAGTGTCTCCCCTGGTTCAATTGTGATGTTAGTGTATTCCATACAGAGTTTTGATTCCATATCATCTTTGTTCAGTTGAGTGCCTTCCATTAGTAGATGAACATGTTCCCACATGGCTTTAGCCGTTTTCTGAGCATCAACACTACGATAGATTGGATTTGGAATTCCTTGAAGTATGTATATCATGGCATACTCATCTGCTTCACGATGTAGTTTCTGTTCATCTGTGAGTTGAGATTCTGGAATAAGTTTCTCTACAGGAGCACGTGGAGGATCAGCAGATGGATCACCGCCTTCAAGTCTGGTTGGCCACTTAAATGGTCCTTCAAGTATCACTTGTTACATGAATTTCCCATGGGGTTTCCTAAGTTCAATAAACCGTAAGAATCGACTTGCCCACTGAACATAGTTCCCAGGTGCAAGCATTGGGGGTGTATCAAGTGATCCTGCCTAATGTCTGGATTGTTGAGTTGTTATAACTTCACACATCCGATCAAACTAGTGAGGTTGTTTGGACGAATACTGAATTGGTTGTTGTGACACTGGATATGGTTGTTGTTGAGGAATGATTTGATGTTGTTGCATCATGAGATATTGTTGTTGTGGACGAAACGGTTGTTTATGAAAGTGTGATTGTGATGGTTGTTGATACGGTTGTTGCTGATGGTGTTGCTGTTGCTGATACTGTTGTTGCTGAGGATGAGAGAAAGTAATGTGGTGGTTGAGACATATTCGAACACTTGTGTAATTCTGGATCTTGTAGAAGGTATAGATGTAATGCCAATTCTCGAAACTTTGCACACACACAAAAAATTCTCGAAACTTTGTCTTTAGAAAATTTTCGAAATTAGTGTTCTTGAAAATCCGGCGTACTTTAAAGTTCTCGAAACTTTTGAATTCTCGAAACTGTATTCTCGAAACTGTTGTGTGTTCACGAAACTTTTTCGAAAAAAATGATGTGTTCTCGAAAATGAGTTTTCTCGAAACTTTTTCCGAAAAATTGATGTGTTCTCAAAAAATGAGTTTTCTCGAAACTTTTTCAGAAAAAATGATGTGTTCTCGAAAAAATTGCAATTTTTTTTTCGAGAATGCAATCACCCAATAATTTTCGAAATTATATAATTTCGAAAATATGCCCAAAGTCGAAGTATTTTCTTTCTTATACAAGAGAGAAAATACTGAGTACACAAATGGTAACACGAAAGGAGCAGCGACAAGAATTCTCGAAAGTATGACAATAAGGTGTTTTCGAAACCTAGTACAATGATGTTTTCGAAACTTGGCAGTTTTTTGTTTTTGAAGAAAGCAATCCAAGAACAAGTTTTTAAACCAAGATTCTTGTACAACAAGCCTTAAAATGATGAAAACTACAAGAAAGTTTTAAACTTGATAAACTTTTTCAAAATTTGAGTATTTTCGAAAAATAGTACATAAATTCGAATCTTTTGTTTTTAATGAAAAGTTTGAATCTTTTTGTTTGTGATGATTTGTAACACAAGTTTGTAAGCAAAGATGTGATAGAAACCAAGAAACAAACAAGAAAATACAAAAAATTTCAATAAAAACGAGTTAAAAACAAATATGTTGGATCGAATTAAACAAAAACAACAAACTACACCTTCTTCTAGCGAATGATACCACTTGTTAGGTGCCCATATTGATGTTACACAAGTAAGAATGAGATAGATATAAGGAATGGTTGATTAAATGATATAAGAGAAGTAAAAATGCAAGAGTTTCTTTAGGAAATCATAATAACCAACAAGTTTACAATAGACCTAAGCTCTCTATTTATAGGCAAGGAGTAGGAAAACACTCCCCTCCTTCCTATCTCATCTAGGTCGTGGGCTTTTAGGCCCAATGGAGATAATAACTTAAGTCTAGTAACATAAATGAAAGTAAACAATAACTAAGCAACCTAATGTTTATTACAAATGATCGAGACTTGACTAAATATTAATACTATGTTCCCAACAATATTTGACTTAATCTCTTTTATACCTAAGGCCAATAAGGTATCAGTTTTGCAATAATACAACCTTTGAAAGGAATGATTAGTTGGAATTAACTTTTTCACAATTTCCACCAAATTATCTAATGACATGCCATCAAAATTAATGTATGATATTTCTCTCATTTCACCATCGACGTGTTGCAATGGGATTGAAAGAAAAAGACCATCATACCTCAAATGTATTGTGAAAACACCCTTCTTTGCTTTCTTCAATTTTGGACTTGCAAAATTAGGGTTTAAAAAAAATAGGGTTTGTCAACGTTTAATTAAAGAGAGAATTAAGGTTAATTAAACAAAGAAGATATACCTCTAGCCATTATCATTGTTGTTCACTCGAAAATCATGAATTGTGGATTAAAGGTTTTATTAGCGAGAGAGAAAAGTGAGAATTAGGGTTACTGTGTTAAGATTTGGGGGGAAAGTCTTTGTATAAGGGTTGACTACTTAAGCAGTTCAAGTCAAAAAATCCACGTAGTTAAAGATGGTGTTGTGTTGATAAAACCGAACGTTAAATACGTGAGTCAATTTTAATACGCTGTTTCGATGGACAAATATGTACAGTTGCCGAAAAAGGAATGGTCGCCGGAGGAGGTATAAGGAAGATGAAGACTAAAAGTATTGCAGGTTGTGTGAAATGCAAAGTAAAAAAATATTCTCGTACTTCTTTTTTTGACTTGGTCACGTGATTAGTACGTACATAATATAAATTCAATTTAATTATGTCTTTTTCTTTTAATGTATATAAATGATAGTACATCCTATAACATAACATAGGGAGGGTTTGTATACACAACCCAGTGGCAAGTTATTTGGACCCCCCATAAGGAGGGTTTCCAATCATTGCACGCAATCAGTTTGTACAGTATACATCGCAGGTTGTATGTTTTGACCAACCCCCTTGATGTGACAATATATGGAGGGTTTGTATAACACAACTCATATGTCCAATGAAGTTTGACATGCATTTATTCATCAACCCTAATCTTTCTTAGGTACTTACTTAAAATTTACGTACTTATCTCTAATCTCTTTTTGCCAAGTAATTATTTTTAATCTACTATTGTTTAAGATACACCATTCATATAAATGTCTTTTAATTACATGTAATGAAACTATGACATTCTTCAAGTTTTATCGTTGTTTTAACATGTTTTATCGAGTCTATATACGTGCACTACAAGAAAATTGGCCTATAGTGACTAAAACAGTGTCGTCATTAACAGTGTAAAAACTAGTCACAAAACAGTTTAGGGACCAAACTCAAGTCGTCACCAGTGGTCACTAAAGCTCCGTCACTAAATCAATTAGAGACGAAAATATGCCTCGTCACTATTTTGTGACCATATTTGTCGTCACTTTTTAATCCGGTTAGTGACGAAATTTTTTGTCACATTTATGTTAATTACGAAACAATCGTCACTGGTATTTACCATTAGTGATGAGAAAGGTGTCACATACTAAAGATAGTTAGAGACCAAAAAGGTCGTCACTAATTATGAACATATAGCAAAAAAAAAAAAAAAGGAACTAATGTTGTTTTACTGCATAATTGCTTTTGCAAACAAACTAAAATCGAGAAATATGTAGCAATGCAAATCTAACATATTAACTTCATTTATAAATACTAATTTTTTCACAAAACACAAATAATTTGGTTGAAACTCGACATAAAACCAACCAATAACCTATCATCACTAACATGCCTTCAACACTTAAGTTAAAATATATTATAAAATATATTTACGCATGTGGAAGGTAACTCGGCAAGACATTTGTGTCATTAGCTTTAACCAAATGTCTTGGGTATTATTTCAAAGCTCTCAGCAAACTTTGCAATATAGCATACTGATCTAATCTGAAAAACGGATATAAAAGATAGAACAGAAGTTAAATAAATTTGATTTAATCCAAAAAATGTTAAAACGTTTCCCTGCTTAGATATGTTACGTTAGGGTTTTAGAAACCAAGCATTCTTTGTAAAAACTTGATGCATGGGAATTGCACCAGGCTTTACCTATCGAGGGATCTCGAGAAGCTTACAACCCCCACCAGGCAGTGTACCTGATCGTTGTAGTATAGTATAGTGACAAGTACCGGTGGATTGATCGTTCAACTCAGGAATAGTGTCACTAGGATTAGAAAACCTAAAAAATAAGTCTAGAGGTAAGAGATGATTCTTTTTGTATTTTTATATTTTTATAAAAGCAAGTAAAATCTCGGGTTTTAGAAGAGTGGGCGGAATTAGTTGTTAAGCAACTAACCCAATAACTAAGATGCAATCAAAATAAAATAACAGAAATGTAAATAAGCTAAATTAAACTATTGGTGTGAGTAATATGTTGGAGAATTGTGTTTACTTAGATTTCACTACTCCCTAAATATCTTTTACAGGTTAATTACTTGTTACAGTTGCGTGGATGACGGGTTATATTCCTTAATACCATTCATGGGGGGCGTACTTACTTCCCCAATCCTATAAGCTCCTACTTCACTCCTATGTCGAGCCGGCTAAGAAGCTCCTAACATGGGATCATTAGAATTTGCTCATGCATTAAATACAACCATAAAAACCTAGTACACATCGGTTCATGTTTCCTAAGACGTTCAAGCATGTTACACAATGGAGATCTTCCAGTTTTCTTAAGCCTAACATTGAAATCATTCATCCATTACAACCATAAACAAGTAATCGACATATAATTAACATCTAGGTTTCATTACATCTAAGCAAAGACACAAAAGATCTAGCCTAGCATGTTAAAATCAAGACAAGCATAAGATATATTCAAACAACACATAGACATATTGAATGAATTGAAAGGAGACTTATCTCAATTGAACATGAAAGGTTTCAAGGGGTGAAAACCCTTGAAAATATAGTAAAAAACGACCTAGGGTTATTAGGGTTCGGCCCTAGAATTCTCCTCACTTGCCTCTCTCTAATGAATGAAAAATAGAAAAGTATATATATATTTTACGAGGTGACGGCGTCAAGAAGGAAAATCTGACGCCGTCATCTCGCCGCCAATAAAGTTCTCGGATTGCCTAGATCTGGATTTGACGCCGTCATGTGTAATTTCATTTCTGGCCGTCACCAAAATAACTCTTGACGCACTACTTCTGACGCCGTTACGTTTCTTCTGAGCCGTCATCCATTTTGCTCTTGACGCCGTCAAGTAATTCCTTCTTGACGCCGTCATCTACTGTTCCCAGCAAGGAAAATTAAGACTTTGCCGGTTTGGTTGGATATAGGCAATCTTTACTGGTGGCGAGTTAACAATCTTGGTTAATTACATATACAATATGGCGTTGCTAAGCCAAGCCTAGACTCGACTTAAGCTAATAAATGAAAAATAACAAAAACTTAAAACAAACAAATAATGAAACGGGATGGTAGTCCGTATGTTTTTCTCTTTTTCTTTTTCTATTATTTTTTTTTCTTTTCTTTTCTTCTTTCTTTTTTTCGATTTTTTTTTTTTTTTTTTTTTGCATACACTCTTACCTTACCATGCAAATAATACATCATAGGGAATGTACATTCCCCTTACACTTGAATTTTTACATACTTTACAATAAACTAATCTAATGACTCAAATCAAGATAATCAAAACACTTGGAGTACTTCTAAGATTAACGTACGTATGGGGGTAATAAAATGATGTTCTTCCCCATTACTCCATAACATAAGTACTTTACCCATGAGTCCCAATCGTCCCAAAACAATATGTACAAGGATATAACTCGACTTAGCAACCATGTAATCAATTAGATAATTAACTAAGGGTTTAAACAAATAACAATAATGCACTAAAGATGAGTGCATACACGGAAGGCTAAGGCGATTTGGTTGTACATTTAAGTGGGTTGTAACAAATTCTTCCTTTAAGTAAGATGCTTAAAGTTAGAAACGAAAAGATAGGCTCGGAGGGGTGTACTAGGGGTTTCGTGTACTAAAAATGAGTACAACGCTAAGGTGTGGGAAAATTAATTTACTTAACTAGCCAAGTAATATGACTTAAATGGTCAAGTAATTATGATACGGGTTTAACACAAGGGTGATCCTAATGCCTCTTATCATGTAGTAAATCCTACTACACGAATGTAGTCTCACTAGCGGTCTCGGGATGTATCACTAACGCAAGTTCTAGAATCTAAATGCTACCGGTACACTCATAAGCACTAATAGTAAATGCTTTTCCTATCAAATCTAAAGGCGAACCTCACATATTTGGGTGGAAAATTTTTCTGAATAGTACGGTTTCGTGCTAGTTATACAACTCCTATGCATGAGACGCTTGCTAAGGCTAAAGTTTCACTCCTAAATGTTGTAAAAAAATTTAAATTTGGCGCTAAAATTACACTAACAAGTATTTCTCATAGTTTAATTACACACCTACCATCAAACAAAACAAACTCAAGTGAAAGTGTATCCTATAAGGTATCATCATTTACCCTCCCCTTACACTTAGGATGAACATTGTCCCCAATGTTCAAGTAAACAATGTAAAAGTAAAACAGGTAAAAGAATGAAATCAAATACTCCCCTGATTCGCTCAGTATGGATAGTATGGTAGCTAGGTTATATCTTCCTCCAAGAAAATGAACAATCAAAGCTTCCCTTGCAGAATATAAATCATCTTCTTGTCATACATAACCTGTTAAACCTGAGAAAACAAACAAGGCAACATCGCGTAAAATCGGCGGCAATCTATATATGCTAATGAATCCTAGAAAACAAGGTAAGATATAATGCTTGTGGAATGATGTTTGCAGATTTCCTGGAGATTATAAAACTGAAGAATTAACAAAAACTTAGAGACTCCGTTAGAGAAACAAATTTAGCAAAATTTCCAGAATTTTACACGTGACGCCGTCAGGAAGAAATTCCTGACGCCGTCAGAAGTGACCTGCAGAAATTCTAATGTTAAGTTTCCGGAAAATTTCTGGAAAAACCATGTCCTACTTCATGGAAAATCCTGCAAAACATCATGATGACTCGATACAAGCATTTGACTCTAACAAATACTAATATACATGTTCATTTATTATTGTGGAGAATCATGATCGAGTTTGTTTCTTAGTAAACATATTTGGGGTTTCCCCTTACACTTATCTTTGGTGAAATACCATTGGATGAAGTTTAGATTAATCCAAACAACAAAATAAAGTATTTTCACCATTTAATTTGAAACATGATCTACCAACAATAAAAATAAAGCATGCATACGGAAACAAATAACAATCAAACAATTAAAATCACACAAATCATGGGTTGCCTCCCAAGAAGCGCTTTTCTTTATTTACGAGTCTTGTAGCTAGACTCAAGGTCATGAGTTACTACGTGACCTCATCGTTGGTTTCATTCTCTAGGTCATCTCCTATATTGGTTTTGTATTTCGGACCTAGTTGCAAGCATTCTTTGTAGCAACCAAGTATCTTACTCATAACATATTCAACTCCTCTACGTCTACTCAGGAATACTCATAACATGTGCAATTCCGCCCACTCTTCTAAAACCCGAGATTTTACTTATTTTTTAGGTTTTCTAATCCTAGCGACACTATTCCTGAGTTGAACGGTCAATCCCCCGGTACTTGTCACTATACTATACTACAACGATCAGGTACACTGCCTGGTGGGGGTTGTAAGCTTCTCGAGATCCCTCGAGAGGTAAAGCCTGGTGCGATTCCCGCGTATCAAGTTTTTGGCGCCGTTGCTGGGGAATTGCACCAGGCTTTACCTCTCGAGGGATCTCGAGAAGCTTACAACCCCCACCAGGCAGTGTACCTGATCGTTGTAGTATAGTATAGTGACAAGTACCGGGGGATTGATCGTTCAACTCAGGAATAGTGTCGCTAGGATTAGAAAGCCTAAAAAGTAAGTCTAGAGATGAGAGATGATTCTTTTTGTATTTTTTATATTTTATGAAAGCAAGTAAAATCTCGGGTTTTGGAAGAGTGGGCGGAATTAGTTGTTAAGCAACTAACCCAATAACTAAGATGCAATCAAAATAAAATAACAGAAATGTAAATAAGCTAAATTAAACTATTGGTGTGAGTAATATGTTGGAGAATTGTGTTTACTTAGATTTCACTACTCCCTAGATATCTTTTACAGGTTAATTACTTGTTACAGTTGCGTGGATGAAGGGTTATATTCCTTAATACCATTCATGGGGTGGCGTACTTACTTCCCCAATCCTATAAGCTCCTACTTCACTCCTATGTCGAGCCGGCTAAGAAGCTCCTAACATGGGATCATTAGAATTTGCTCATGCATTAAATACAACCATAAAAACCTAGTACACATCGGTTCATGTTTCCTAAGACGTTCAAGCATGTTACACAATGGAGATCTGCCAGTTTTCTTAAGCCTAACATTGAAATCATTCATCTATTACAACCATAAACAAGTAATCAACATATAGATAACATCTAGGTTTCATTACATCTAAGCAAACACACAAAAGATCTAGCCTAGCATGTTAAAATCAAGACAAGCATAAGATATATTCAAACAACACATAGACATATTGAATGAATTGAATGGAGACTTATCTCAATTGAACATGAAAGGTTTCAAGGGGTGAAAACCCTTGAAAATACAGTAAAAAACGACCTAGGGTTATTAGGGTTCGGCCCTAGAATTCTCCTCACTTGCCTCCCATGCAAGTATCTTCTCCTGAACATGAATAGGTGATGTGTCAATGTTGTTTCTGAGCTTTCTCCCCACCAAACTCTCTTGTGCAAATCGCAGGTGTCATGGAAAAGCTAATCTTTCTTTTTCCTGATTTAAGCTCAATTTTCCTACATTCATACTTAATAACAGCTCTTGCGGTGGTAAGGAATGGTGCCCCAAGGATTATTGGCATGCTTCCACCTCCCTTATCATCAATGATCATGAAGTCAACGGGATATATGAATCCTGCGACATTAACCAACACATCTTTTGCGATCCCCATGGGGTACACGTAAGAGTGTCCAGCGAAGGATAGCCTAACACGAGTGGGGGCTGACATTTTTTACGTTAGTTGTGTGTAGACATTTAGGGGCATAAGATTTACTTCCGACCCTTGGTCGGCGAAAGCGTTTAGATATTTTAAATTCCTGATGCTGACTGGTATCTCAAAGTTCCCACACGCCATCTGCTTAGTAGCCACTTTTTGTACCAATAGTTTCTCGAATATCGGTCCCCCAGGTAAGGTATCATACTCATCTTTTACCTTCTCCTCCTTCTCTGAATCCTGTTTGGAGGATTGGTTACGCCCGTCACTCTTTATACAATTTGTTATAGTGCTTTCATTTATATCATGTTTCAGGTAGTAATTTAAGGATTGTGATTTTGGCGGTTCATTTGTCGTTTGTTCACTAGGGGTTTCTACTTTCTCATTGTCCATGTGGACAATTGAGATGGAATTAACAAACCGGGTAGTGGGGATGACGCTTTCTTTCCTCAGTAACATCCTTTCAGGGGTTTTCTGGTTAGCATACTCCTCCATTAGTCTCATCATCTCTTTCATTTTCTTTTGCATCTCCTCTTTTTGTTTATAGACTGCTTCTTCGAATCTAGCAAGCCGCTCAGCATGAGTCGCCATATATTCCCTCATTCTGGCTTCAAATTACGGGCTAATTTTCTCAGGAGGAGAATAAGGTAGGGCATAGTTTTGAAAAGTCTCAACATTCTCTCTAGATGGTGACTCTGATAATGGCGTTGAAGTCATTTTTGAGACAGAATTGACAGTAGTCCTTCTGGGACTCAAGGGTTTCTTTTGCCTTTCCTCAAAGTAGTCAACTTTCGCCTCAAGTTTGCAAAGGAGTTCGTCCGAGATTTGATTAGCTCCCCCAGGTGTCGAGACTGCATTGATGGCCGCTTTTATAGTGTGATTAAACTCCCATAACTCATGATTATCGGCGGCAAGCTCTTCAATAATTACCCAAGACTCCTCGGCGTTCTTATCACGTAATCTACCTCCTGCGGCTCTATCGATGGTACGTTTAGTGTGATAGTCGACATGGTCATAGAAGATCTGAACTAATAACCAAAGATTTATACCATGATGAGGGACCTTGTGGAGTAGATCCTTGAAACGAGCCCACGCTTCATAGAAAGTTTCTCCCTGGTGTTGTTCAGACATTAAGATGTTATTTCTGAGCATCGCAGTCTTCCCTGGTGGAAAGAATTGGGCAAAGAAACGAGTGATGAGATCATCCCAAGAGGTAATGGATCCCGCGGGGAAACGTTCAAGCCATTGACTAGCTTGATCACGTAGAGAGAATTGGAATAGGCGTAATCGGGTTGACTCTCTAGTTGTAACATCAAGGTCTATAGAATCTACGATTTTAAGAAAGTCCTTGAGATGTTGATTTGGATCTTCGGAACGAAGTCCATGGAATGCACATCCGCTTTGCACCAACCGGATGGTGTCGGATCGCAAGGGTAACACATTGGCTCCGGTGAGCTCAATAGTGTTTCGATAGCCTTGGTGGCTAGGTCGGGAATACTCTCCTAGGGTTCGGGGCCTAAGAGGTTGGTTCACTAGTGGTGGGTTTTGTGGGTGGTTTTGTTGTGGTGGGTTGATGTGTTCAAAGATGTTACCACCTTCCATGATGTCGGATGGTAAAGCTTACGAACAAAGACACAAAGAAATAAGATAGACTAAAGATAACCTAAAAAAATAAAAATAAAATCTTACTAGAAAGGAATCTAGCAAGGAAACTATCTTAATTATGTTTTCCATTATCATTGTTGATTGCTCTTATTTGATGATGTTTTGCTAATTCACCTTGTGTCTACTTATGATTGTGTGAAACTTGTATATAATTAATTAGATCTCATTGATTTCCTGTTGATGTTTGTGTCTATCTCCATCAATGAGGGCTTGTTGATGTGTGTGTCTATCTCCATCAATTAAGGCGTGACAACTTCAATAGATCTAGTTGGTTTAGTTTATAATTCTTGTTTCCTATTGATTCTTGTTTTGATTGAATGTCTCATCAATGTTAGGCTTAAGAAAACTGGCAGATCTCCATTGTGTAACTTGCTTGAACGTCTTAAGAAACATGAACCGATGTGTAATAGGTTTTTATGGTTGTATTTAATGCATGAGCGAATTCTAGTGATCCCATGTTAGGAGCTTCTTAGCCGGCTCGACATAGGAGTGAAGTAGGAGCTTATAGAATTGGGGAAGTAAGTACGCCACCCAATGATTGGTATTAAGGAATACACCCGTCAATTAAAACAAGATGTGACAATTCAATAGGTAGAATTGGATAGCTAGCAAGGAGTAACATATCATGGGTAGACATGCTTCACTTATCTTGTAGAACCCTAGTCTATTTTCCTAACACATTAGTTTAAGTAGTAGATTTTGGGTTAGTTGATTAACAACTAATTCCGCCCCTTCTTCCAAAACCCGAGATTTTTAATTGTTTTCTATAAAATATAAATTACAAAAAGAATCATCCTTCACCTTTAGACCTAGTTAGATTAATTTCAATCCTAACGACACTATTCCTGAGTTGAACGATCAATCCCCCGGTACTTGTCACTATACTATACTACAACGATCAGGTACACTGCCTGGTGGGGGTTGTAAGCTTCTCGAGATCCCTCGAGAGGTAAAGCCTGGTGCAATTCCCACGCATCAAGTGAGGAGAATAAATCTTCCTTTAATTGTTTTGTAACAAATTCTTCCTTTAAGTAAGATGCTTAAAGTTAGGAGCTTCTATAATGGGTTGTAACAAATTCTTCCTTTACCAGTACATTTAAGTGGGTTGTAACAAATTCTTCCTTTAAGTAAGATGCTTAAAGTTAGAAACGAAAAGATAGGCTCGGAGGGGTGTACTAGGGGTTTCGTGTACTAAAAATGAGTACAACGCTAAGGTGTGGGAAAAATTAATTGACTTTACTAGCCAAGTAATATGACTTAAATGGTCAAGTAATTATGATACGGGTTTAACACAAGGGTGATCCTAATGCCTCTTATCATGTAGGAAATCCTACTACACGAATGTAGTCTCACTAGCGGTCTCGGGATGCATCACTAACGCAAGTTCTAGAATCTAAATGCTACCGGTACACTCATAAGCACTAATAGTAAATGCTTTTCCTATCAAATCTAAAGGCGAACCTCACATATTTGGGTGGAAAATTTTTCTGAATAGTACGGTTTCGTGCTAGTTATACAACTTCTATCCATGAGACGCTTGCTTAGGCTAAAGTTTCACTCCTAAATGTTGTAACAAAATTTAAATTTGGCGCTAAAATTACGCTAACAAGTATTTCTCATAGTTTTATTACACACCTACCATCAAACAAACAAACTCAAGTGACAGCGTATCCTATAAGGTATCATCATTTACCCTCCCCTTACACTTAGGATGAACATTGTCCCCAATGTTCAAGTAAAGAATGTAAAAGTAAAACAGGTAAAAGAATGAAATCAAATACTCCCCTGATTCGCTCGATATGGATAGTATGGTAGCCAGGTTAGATCTTCCTCCAAGAAAATGAACAATCAAAGCTTCCCTTCCAGAATATAAATCATCTTCTTGTCAAACGTAACTTGTTAAACCTGAGAAAACAAACAAAAAAAAAACCCAAAGCATCAATCCGAACAAAGAAAACTCACAAGTAGATGTAATTCCAGACTTAGGAATAAAAACAAAACAATTAAAGATATAATGTTCAATATGAGAAATACTTGTTAGTGCAATTTTAGCGTCAAATCCAGAAAACCTTTCATTGTTTTCTTAATTAATGGATTGGTCTAAGATAAACCAGTTGGCATCATCACTATGAAAGTACAAGTAAATAAAGAAGTAACCATGCCAAGAAAGTAAATGATACCCTGTCTATGTGAAAGAGAATTCCTTCAACTTTCTCGCTAACTCAATTTCAGTGGCCGCAGCTCTGGGTACAATTCTACTGTCCTGACAAAATCATTAACCATACAGAATCACTTAGCGGTGACGTTAAGTCCGAATGACACTTCGACCTAATTCCACCAAAAACTACCTTGATCTAGACAACTACTACCCATTATTAAAAACTTAAATTCGTTGCAGAGTCATAAATATAAAAGCACTAAAAATATAAACAAAACTACGACCTAATTCTACCTAAATCAAAATCAATGCAGTCAAGTACTAAAGTTTTCATTGAGGCATTTCATCAAACACTTGCGCTTCAACTACTAATGGTTTAACTAACCAGTCCGCAAATCATATCAAACTTATCAGCAAACACCATCCAAAAAGATAAACTCATCAAATTTCACCTAATTCATCTAATTTACTCAAAATCTACTGAAACATTTTACAAACCCTAATTTAGGTAAATCATAAAAGCATAACAAACAGTGAAGTAATAAAATCGGAACTGTAATTTGAGTTGATTTGAAGTAATAAAATGAGACTGATGATGGTAAAATCAGAAATTAACCTTACAGATGTCTCTGTATCGGAGACGACGGCGGTGATTGTGAAGGTGACGGTGTGACCACGGCGATGGTGAAGTGATAACGGTGATCTCGACGTCGCGACGCCGTGACGGTGATGATGGTTGTGTAATGGTGGTAATGGTAATGGGACGAAGATAGTGATGGAAATGCCGGCGATCGTCTGCTATGGTTTAATTTTTTTATTTGAGATATTTATGAAAAGGGGAAGTTTGTGAATGACGGAGTAAAGCAAATTATTACCGAGTATTTATTTGTTTCATTTTTTTTAACAAGGATTTCTTTTCATTGCTCTAGTTATAAAAGGAAAAATTGATAATATATGCTTTACTATTTATTGAATACATATTTGATATTTATTCAAGGCTTTTTTTTGTTTATTTTTTTATTATATTTTTTTTACATATCAGTAAAATATAATATGGTGTTTGTAAGTTTATGTTTCAAAAATATGTTTAGAGGAGAATTGCATCATAAAAAGTTAAATATCTACAATTTTGTTGTTTTCCATCCGTTACGTAGATACTATTTACGAATCTTTTTATGAATATATGGGTATAAAAGTTTTATTAAGTATATATGTAATTGCTCTTATCTTTAATCATTTTATAGAATTCACTCACAGCAACGTGTGAAATAGTGACCAAAATTTCGTCACTACTTTTTAATGACGAAATTTCTCATCACTATTTATGCAATTTAGTGACTAAATAGTGACCACTTATAAGGTTTGTCACTGACTTTCTACCGATGACCAAAGATAATGACCAAAAATTATATCGTCATTATTTTTATCTAAATAGTTACCAAAAAAAATTCTCGTCACTAAAGCTACTTTTTCTTATAGTGATGTATTTTTCTAAAACATTTGGTGGGGCATTTTTCGATCATTTTGCTCAAGGCATCAAAATTCTCAGGACCGGCTCTGGTTGGCATTAATTCTTTTGTATAGTTTACGGGTGAGAAACATTCATATTAATATTTCTAAAACACATGTTGGATCAAAAAGTGTGGATTGGCAGGGACACCTCAACCCTGTGTACCATAATGGTACCCATCAACCCTACCCAGCAAAGGTTTGATGCCTGTGAAATACCTCTACCCAATACCCAACCATGCTGCGTAACGGAATCGAACTCGCGTCCTTTAGTTGGATCATGACATCACATGGTTGAGCCCAGGCTTCTAAGATAGCTGGTTGATATCATTAGAGCTTGTGGTCCCCAACTGAAGTGATGACGTATAGTCTATATATGGGCCACGAGCCCATACGATACACATTACTAACGCCTAAGTCCATCACGAATGGGCTACCATGACAATGGTACGGGCCGCAGTATCAATAGCTTGGGCTCACGTCGAGATAAGGATCATCTATTCATGGAATAGATATCCTTCCTCGGATAAGCACTACGCGTGCAAAGAGTAAGGAGCAAGAAACACGGTTTCTACGCCCCTATATATAGAATCACACGATTCTCATTCAAGGTACGATTTACTAAATCCCTAAACTCTTTACGAGAACCCTAAACCGATTACTTACTCTCACGCCGGAGTCTAATCGTGGGAGACAATCCCACGATAAGCCTAACGGTGTCTGTTTATTTTCTTAGTGCGCAGGTCCAACGAAGCATTAAGAAGTGAGTTGATACAAGAGCCCAAGCCCAAGCTAAGAGCGCCCAACTTTTGTAGCAACAAGTGGCGCCATCCGTGGGACCACACTAAGAACTTGATACTAGAATGACGAAAAACAAGAACTCAGGGCAGCGAACTCCGCAGCCAGATAAAACTCGAGATGACTTGCACAAAAAGAAGCACAAAAGCTCGACTTCAGGGTTAATCTACGGAATGACCAGTACGGATGGTCAACCAGAGATAACTCCAATTTCCACCACGGTGGAATTACCCTTGGAAGTCGCCCAAGCCGCTACGGTGGTTACAAACGCTGATGATCTCCAGCGTACCCTCTTCGCCATGCCTCATCAAACGGCACCCATAGTGGACAACACTATACCGCCAGGCGCACCTAATCGCGAGAGGGAACTCCGTGCTGAAAGAGAAATTCTTGCAGCGGAAAAAGATGCTTCTGAGTTGATGTTAAACAACTTCGTGTCGCAACATTACGAAGCTCTAAATAATCTCATGCGAGATGAAGCAAGAAGAAGATCAGGCCATAACCTGCATGACAGGCTAAATTTTGACCCAGAAAGATCTCCACCGCTCCATCATGAGCGCGAACGCAGCGAACGGCGCGCCAATGTCCACGACAGGCTCAGCACGCCATCTAACATTCAATATTCGGAGGAATATGAAGGTAATGAGAGGCGCTCCGACATCCATACCAGGCTTGGTAGTAGGAGAATGGAAGACAGACTTGAACGATCACGATCGCCAAGCGCAGGCTCCTCCAAATCCAGAAGAAGGAGAGTTCACGACAGATTGGGAAGGAGACCCTCCCCAAGTGAAAGCCCCTCAAACTCTTCCTCTGAAAAATACCGGCGCAAGCGCCACAGAAAAAATAACTCCTACTCTAGTAATTCCTCGGACAACGAGGACAAAGAGACAGGGCACTGGAAATCCAGAGGAAAGCATCGCGAAGAAAGGGATGAAGATTTATCCCTTCCTTGGCGGCGTCAAAAAGTTGACGCGTTCGCAAGACGCATCAGCGATTACTCTGATCGCAAGAGAAGACGCATGCCTACCAATGTGAAAACATATGATGGAACGGGTGACCCTGATGATCACCTAAAAAATTTCGAGTCAGCGGCTGCTATCGAAAATTGGCCACAGCCTGTGTGGTGCCACATGTTCAACTCTACCTTGGTAGGGAATGCACGAATATGGTTCAACCAGCTTCCACGACGAAGCATCAATGGATTCGAAGAGTTGCGAAAGGCATTCCGCCTAAACTTCACGCAACGAAAGAAGTGCGCAAAAAACCCTGTGGAATTAGCTAGGGTAAAGCAACGTCAAGGGGAATCCACAAGCGCTTTTATGGAACGCTTCAAGGATGAATGCATGCAAATCAAAGCATGCCCTGAGGTACTAAAAATCTCAGGATTCATGAATGGGATCAATAACCCAGAGCTTATACGGAAGCTAAATGATAGGGTACCTCAGAACTTTGATGAGCTAACAAAGCGCACCAGATCCTTCATCCAAGGGGAAGCGGCGGCCGCGGATAGTAAAAAAGGCTACTCAAGCTATAAGCAACAAGAGCAGCCTAGGAGACAATCCAATGATCAAAGCAGCAATCGTGGCAAGAATTACCGCGGTCAGGGAAGGGGGCAAGGTAATGATAGATATACCCCCCTCACAAAAACTCCAAGAGAGATATTTGCAACAGAAGGGGCGAACTTCCCAAAACCCACACCAATGCGCACCGCAGAAAATAAGCGCATAGGGAGTGGGTACTGCGACTACCATGGCCAAAAAGGCCACACTACCAACGAGTGTGTCCAGCTAAAACAGCTAATCGAAAAATTAGTAAAGGAAGGCAGAATGGATCACCTCGTAAAAAGCATCAAGGAAGGGAAGGATAGGCAAAAGATTGGAGCCACGAAAGAGCCCCAAAAAGATAAGGCTGATATCATCTACATGATACAATCATGGCAGCGCAAGACAAAACAGAAAGTTAGCCAAAAATTCTCCTCAGAGAAAGAAATATCCTTCCCCAGCATCACCGCGGACAACGCAGTGGTAGAGCCATTAACCATCGAAATACATACCGGGGGTCACAATATCCGCCGCATGTATATCGATGGAGGAGCATCCGCAGACATCTTGTATGAATACTGCTTTAAAAGACTAAAACCCGAGATACAAAACCAGCTAATACCAGCCGCAACAGCATTAACTGGTTTCACAGGAGAAAAGATATGGCCTATGGGACAACTACGCCTACTCGTAGTCGTGGGAGATGAACAACACTCCACGGCAACATGGATAAACTTCATGGTTATCAGATCTCCCTCGCCATACAACGGTATCATTAGAAGACCTGGAATATCATCCATGCGCGCCGTACCATCCACAGCACACGAAATGTTAAAATTCCCAGTAGAAGGAGGAATTGTGACCCTTTACAATACCACGGTACCTCCTAAAGAATGCAACGTGGTGGTAACTGAGGAGGATCATACCCCAGAACAGCGCGCAACAAAAATACCAAACTTAAAGGTCGCCATTCATCCTGATTACCCAGACCAACAGGTGTCGATTGGAGGATCTTTATCTGACAAAGGTAAAACAGCTGTATGCGCACTCTTGCAAAGGAACCTAAGCATCTTTGCGTGGGAACCAAAGCATATGACAGGAGTGCCACGCTCTATCACGGAGCACGAGCTACAAATCCGACAAGGATATCCCCCAATAAGACAAAAGAAGCGTGGCCAAGCTCCGGATCGCGCAAAGGTTATTCTGGAAGAAGTTCACAAACTCGTGGAGGCAGGAATTATGCGTGAAGTCTACTATCACGATTGGCTTTCTAACCCAGTGATGGTAAAGAAAAGTGATGGCAGTTGGAGGATGTGCGTGGACTTCACGGACCTCAATAAAGCATGTCTACAGGACTGCTATCCACTGCCAGAAATAGATTGGAAGGTCGAATCTCTGTGCGGATATCCCCTCAAATGCTTCTTAGACGCATATAAGGGATACCATCAAATTCAGATGGCCGTGGAAGATGAAGAAAAAACAGCCTTCCACACAAGTCAAAGAGTCTACTGCTACACAAAAATGCCCTTCGGTCTAAAGAACGCTGGCACAACCTACCAACGACTAGTAGACACGGCTTTTGAAAAGCAAGTGGGTCGCAACTTGGAGGTGTATGTAGACGACCTCGTCATAAAAAGCCACACAGAGGAAGAATTAGTGCGCGACATCGAGGAAACGTTCAAAAGGTTGGAGAGAATAAACATGAAGCTGAATCCCAAAAAGTGCACATTTGGCGCATCATAAGGTATGTTCCTCGGGTACTTAATCGAACCAGATGGTATCAAACCTTGCCCTGAAAAGACAAAAGCTGTCATCGATCTCCCCTCGCCACGCACACTAAAAGAAGTCCAATCACTGAACGGAAAGCTCGCAGGGCTAAACCGTTTCTTATCCAAGTCCGCAGACAAATCACTCCCTCTCTTTAAAACACTCACGAAGTGTACAAAAAAGGGAGATTTCCGCTGGACAGCGGAAGCAGAGGAAGCTTTCCAACAACTAAAATATCAACTGGCATCTCTCCCCAAACTTGTCGCACCGCGACCAGGGGAAGAACTGATTATGTACTTATCGGCAACACATGGAGCAGTCAGCGCAGTGCTACTAACAGATAGAAACTCCGTTCAAACTCCCATATATTTTGTGAGCAAAGCATTAAAAAAGACGGAAACTAACTACAGCGCTATGGAAAAACTGGTCTTAGCCCTAGTATTCGCAGCCAAAAGACTGCGCAGATACTTTCAGGCGCACCCAATAGCCGTCATCACAGACCAACCCATCAAGCAAGTTATTTCCAAACCTGACGCATCAGGACGGCTACAAAAGTGGAGTGTACTTTTAGGTGAGTACAACATCTCATACAGACCGCGCACTGCAATCAAGGGACAAATACTAGCCGATTTCATCGTTGAAAAGCCAGATACGGATACTCCACTTGCAACAAGCAAGATAGAGTTACATGAACCATGGATTCTGTTCACAGATGGATCATCATGCGCAGATGGATCAGGCGCAGGTCTTATTCTTACCGACCCAGAAGGGATAGAATTCACCTACGCACTGCGCTTTGAATTCACAGCCACAAACAATGAGGCAGAATACAAAGCACTACTCGCTGGACTACGCATTGCAATACAAATGGGCGTACGTAACCTGGAAGCAAATGTAGACTCCAAGCTAGTAGCTAACCACGTGTTAGGTGAATACATAGCCAAAGATGAACACATGATCCGATACCTTGAAAAGACCAAGTCCTTGATACAAAGCTTCGATAGGTTCACAATCAAACAGGTACCTAGAGGAGACAACAGAAAGGCGGACGCACTCAGCAAGATCGCGTCTACAAGCTTTGCGCATCTATCAAAAACAGGTCTTGGTAGAAACACTAAAAACCAAATCAATCTTGGAGATGGAAGTATCCACAGTGATAGAAGAACAAGATCCCACGTGGATGACACCTATCATCGACTTCATAAGCAAAGGGATCTTACCACAGGAACAAAAGGACGCTCGAAGGATACGGCGCACCGCGCAAAAGTTCGAATTACGAAATAACATCCTATATCGACGTTCCTTCTTACAACCTTGGCTCAGATGTGTTGGACCTCTCCAAGCAGATTATGTTCTCCGAGAAATACATGCGGGATCATGTGCCATGCACTCAGGACCACGATCCGTGGTGGCGCGCGCACTGCGCTCAGGGTATTATTGGCCTACTATGCATCGCGACGCGCGAGATATGATCAAAAAATGCAGCAACTGCCAAGTGCATAGGCCAATACCGCGCCAACCACAACAAGCATTAACCCCCATCACCTCACCATGGCCATTCTATAAGTGGGGCATTGACATTGCAGGCCCCTTCCCAGTTGCAGCGGGAGGGCTAAAATTCCTCATTGTAGCCATCGACTACTTCACAAAGTGGATTGAGGCGAAAGCAGTAGTGAACATCACCGACAATCAGGTTAAACGATTCGTGTGGGATAACATTGTGTGTCGCTTCGGACTACCGGGGGAAATCATCTCAGATAATGGGAAGCAATTCTGCGACAACCCATTCAAAGATTGGTGCGCACAATTAAACATCACACAACACTTCGCCTCAGTGAAACACCCACAAACCAACGGTCTGGTAGAGCGCGCGAATCGCAGTCTAGGTGAAGGAATAAAAGCGCGCCTTAACAGACACAAAGGCAAATGGGTAGAGGAGTTATCGCATGTCTTATGGGCACACCGCACATCAATTAAAACCAGCACAGGAGACACACCATTCTCCCTTGTCTATGGAACAGAAGCTGTCATACCAGCTGAAATTGGGATGCCAACCATCCGCACAGCGGAGATTAACGTCATGACAAATGATGAAGAACGGCGCATCGACTTAGACTTGCTGGAAGAAAGGCGCGAACGCGCAGCTATCCGAGAAGCAAAGGCTAAAGCAAAGATGAAGAAGTACTATGACGCAAGAGTCAAACACACTTCTTTCAAGCCAGGAGACTTTGTGTATCGCGCCAATGACGCGAGCCACGCAGAGGACACAGGCAAACTCGGACCTAAATGGAAAGGACCTTACGAGGTCACAGATGCACTAGGAAATGGTGCATACAGGCTGCGCAATATGGATGGTCACGAACTACAGCGCACCTGGAACATTTGCAATCTGAAGATATGCTATCTCTAGGATCGGCTACGGCCCACAAACAGACATACTCGCACTCTAGTGCGTGCCCAATAAATGTTTGTCCTTTATGATTTCTTTTGTTTCTTAGGAATTGTATCTTTATTTTCATACACTTGAAAGTATTAATAAAACGTTATGGTTTCTAGCTAACTCCATAACTCAATTTACTTTATTGAATACATTTTTATCATTGTTACAATATTGTTACACTTTTCCCACGAGGCGTGCATACACCTATTAAGACCACACGATGGAAGAAATGTAGAGTTAACCTACTAATTTACTCGTTGAATAAGAGGGTTGCAAACCCATCAACATTGGATCACGAATCCATGCGCACCCCACGATGGGTGCGCATCCCTGCTAAGTGGCTTACTTACAAGACGTTGAAGTAAGTTTCCTTTGCGCACCCCACGACGGATGCGCAACTATTAAGTACACTGTACAAGCTTAGCAAATAACGAGCCAAGACACTTGGTCAAACTTCGCAAACAATGCAAGTATAATTTTTTAAAAGACACATACTTAACGATCCAAGACACTTGGTCAAAACATTCGCAAACAATGCAAGTATATTTAAGTCACGAACTTAAGCAAAAGATATCTTATTCCACATAAAATTTACAAAGAAAGATAAATAAATATACAAAAAGCCTACACGCTATGGCGATGCTCAGGGCTATTCTCCCGAGCAGCAGAACTCCCCGCCTCCTGAAGCTTCCTCAGAAGCAATGCATCATGGGGAGATACCGTAGGAACACTCACGGGCACACCATCAGATCTGGGGATGTGCGCCGTACCCATGCCGCACATCACTGCTTTCCCCTTGATCCCCTTCTTCTGAGCAGCCCTTTGCTCATGACGCTCCAGCACCTCTTTTAAGGGAATTTCCCTCTCAAGAGCAAAGGGGTTAAGAATGTCGCGAGGCCGCGCAAAAACAGGAATCTGTAGCTGCGACACATCAGGTTTCAAAAATACATCTGACTGCCCATCTGCATCCTCTGTAAGATGGCGCTCCAACGTCAACCCTGCCATGAGTACATCTATGGGGTTGTCCTGATCGCGCTCCAGTCTCCCAATATGCGGCAGCTCGAGGTCCTTCAACCCCGCCATCGCCTGCATCAACTCATCATATGCAGTAGCGCTATACCCAGGGACTTCCGCCAAGTCCTTCTTCAGCAGCTGGGCCTCATGGAGATCCTCCATAGCCTGCGATCTCCCACGCGCTATCGCACAGTGCACCACCTTCCCAAAGGCCTCCACCACCTCTTGGGACTCCAACGTGCCCATCGCCGCCAGGCGCAGCCCATGGCTAATCAACCACCTACATGCACAAAGACAATTTGTGTAAGAAAAAAGCATGGCAATAAAGTTATTAGGAAGAAGAATAAAATACCTGCGCTCCGCAATCGCCATCATCAAATGAGGATATAATTCCTCGTCAAACTCAATACTAAGCCCACGTAGCTTGTCCTCCTGCATCTGGATAATCTTCAACATATCCTCCTTAAACTTGGTGATGCTAGCACGGTGCTCCACCTGCTTCTCCTCCAAGAAACGCACGGCGAAAGTCAAATCAGACTTATAATGGTGCAGCTCTCCACGTGCCTTCACCACCTCAGCCATGGCGGACAGCTTCTCATGGGTAATCTTCTCAGCATACACTCGCGAGGCTTCTAACTCCGCCTGCGCATCAGCCAACTGTGCACGGAGCTTCGCTAGAGCGCTGCTCTCCCCGGTACACTTCCCTCTCAACTGAGCCACCAGCTCAGCCTGGCGCACATTAGTCGCAGCCAGCTCATCTATCAACTGTTGCGCCTCTTCATCCTCAACAACCTTGGCTTTCCCCTCCCTGTTTTCATTCTATGGAAAGGAAACCTCATCAACGAAGACTCCATCATTCTTCGCAGCATCATCCCTACAAGAGACAAAACACAACAGTTAGTCAATATTACAACAAGTAATATAGATAAAAAAAAAACGACAAAGATGATAAAGGTGCAGACACTTACAAAAACGGAGAAGCCTCAGCAACCTTCTTCCCCGCACCAGAAGTAGATGTCTCTTCCGCGGTAGACTCCGCATCCACAATGACGCGACGACGTCTCTTCCTGGTACCACTGCCACTAGCCTCTCCCTTGCGCTTGACATTCTGCGCAACCTCCTCCTTCAGCACCTCCTCGGCATTAAGGATCTTTATGTTGTCAGATGACCCCGAGTGCGCCTCCTCGGGCGCCACCTCCGCATCGGGCGCCACCTCCGCATCGGGCGCCACCTCCGCATTGGGTGCCACGCTCTGAACAGGCGTCACCTGGAGTGGCGGCGTGCTTTCAGGGACCACCTCTGGCAGCACGGTCAAGCGACCCTCAGTCGCCTCCAGTAATGGTTGCTCACCTTCCCTCAGAGGGCGCACCCCTATAGTCACAAGTTTCGGCTTGTCCACCTTAACAAAGGAAAACAGATCCATCTCTGCGCACATCAATAAAAAAAAGGGAGGATTAGTTATTCAAAGCGCGCACACAGAAAAAGAGACTTACAAAAGCTTGAAGTAGAAGGGATGAACACCCACCCCGGCCATCCTCACTTAAGAAAGTAGGCACCTCATCCGCAGCGCCGAAATAAGAGCGGCTCAACCCCATGTACACCAAAAACTTCTCCGGATAAGGGTTCATGGTCAGACGGTTGGCATCAAGAGTCTGCGCATCAGCTAGCCTATAGGAACCGGGTGCGGGGCGCCCATCCCTTGGCAGTGTGTCCGGAGTATAAAACTCATAAGGCGACGAAAATACTACATCATCTACCCAGAAAAAGTACTCCCTCCAATGTTTTAGGGCATCTACTTTCTCAGTATAACACTGAAGCTTCCCAGGGCGTTTTGAAAAAGATACCCACCCATTTGTCCACGACGTGTGGTAAAAGAAGCGGAACAAGGCCACGGTCGGTTCTATCGCAAGTAAACGGCAGTTTACTTCAAAATTCGACACCTTAGCCGCACCTATACAGTGCAACTGAGAGATGTGAAGGCGATAGTGGTTGAGCAAATCGCTCAGAAAGATAGATATGGGCACACGGTGATTCGCGTACTCAAAGAATTTCGTGTATAGCCCTATTTTCCCTTCGGGGAAATCAGCTATACACGCGTTAACATCTGGAACCTCTGGATGGACATCCAGAGGCACGAAATAGTCAGACGAAAATTGAGTAACATCCTCAATAGTCATCGCAGAACGGAAATCTTCTAACTGTGCAACCATTTTCATTAATTTACGAGTGAAATTCACAAAAAATTACCTACGAAAATGACGAATTTTTCTCTGAAAAATAGCTTTTAAAGAAGATGAATAGTGATGAGTGCGTGTTTTACTGTGTGCTCGTAAAAATGGGGCGGCGACTATTATATAGGGTTAATAAAACCCTAGATCATCACCACATGGATCCCACTCACAGATCGTATGGCTAGGAAAACATGCAAGTACAACACTTTCCCGTTTTACGAGATATACGTGGATACCCTCCCCATTCTCCGAGGCAAGACCCTTGATATTTAGGGACTTCATACATTGTTACTAACTATTGGCGGGAAATGTTCACCTTTTCCCGCCACGCTTCCCGATGTAGTCATTAGTCTAGCATCCGCGGCTACGAGCCGCACATACTAGACTGGGGGGACATGATGACGTATAGTCTATATATGGGCCACGAGCCCATACGATACACATTACTAACGCCTAAGTCCATCACGAATGGGCTACCATGACAATGGTACGGGCCGCAGTATCAATAGCTTGGGCTCACGAAGCCCAAAGCCCAACTAAACCCACCGGGTACGAGATAAGGATCATCTATTCATGGAATAGATATCCTTCCTCGGATAAGCACTACGTGTGCAAAGAGTAAGGAGCAAGAAACACGGTTTCTACGCCCCTATATATAGAATCACACGATTCTCATTCAAGGTACGATTTACTAAATCCCTAAACTCTTTACGAGAACCCTAAACCGATTAACTCTCACGCCGGAGTCTAATCGTGGGAGACAATCCCACGATAAGCCTAACGGTGTTTGTTTATTTTCTTAGTGCGCAGGTCCAACGAAGCATTAAGAAGTGAGTTGATACAAGAGCCCAAGCCCAAGCTAAGAGCGCCCAACTTTTGTAGCAACATGAAGACTTCCCGGTTGGTCACCCAACACGGTACTACTCTCACCTAGGTTCGCTTAACTTAATAAGCTTCACCCAGTGGACCACAAAGCCCCATGGTTGAGCCCAGACTTCTAAAACACATGTTTACTCAAGCATTTTGTAGGTAGTTCATATCTATTGACTTAAGCTTGTTGATGTTTAGCCTATTTCCTAATCAATGGATCATTCGAGTTGCATACTGGACAGATCATGTTACATTTACCATGCTTAACAAAAGCATGTAAAGGTCAAAAAGTTGGACAATACTACGTTTTCATATAATTTAGATTGCAATAATAATACATGGATTCCCCCATTTGTTGTTTTACTACAAGAATACTAAGGTGGTGTTTGAATTTAACTTAATTGATTTAATATGAAAAAACTTAATTTATTAAGTCATGTGAAAAGTTGTTTGTTTTTCACTTAATCAAAAGAAATGACTTAAAATAATAAGTGATAAAAGTGAGGGTATTCACATTAAATCATCTGTTAATTACCACGACTTAATAAAAAAATTAAACAAACATGCCCTAAGACAAACCCAAACAAAAGACCATATAACTTTCGTAGACCAACACGCTTTCAAACTGGCCAGGCCCACGAGCTCTAAATCCAGAAACTTAAATGACCAACTTGATGAAATTTGAAAATTGCAGACCAAGTAATTATAGGCAGAGTTTAAAAACCAATTAACAAAGTTATAAAGTTGGACATTTTATGGTTCGTGGTAGCAAACTCAAATATTTTCAAAACTTAATCCTGCATAATGAAAGCTTGTCGAGTTACTTAGTCAAGTTCGAACCTAGCCAAATGTCCTCAAGCTAAGATTGAGCTTGGAGCGACTAGCAAGGACTCTTCGGTATGTTGTCATTCAACATAACCTGTAAAAACCAAGACTCTAAATCAATGGTGAATATGAGACTCGTACACTAAGTGGCAGTGGAAATTTGACTGTTCTATAAAGCACACAAAAATTAGAAAAAGAGCAGGTGTAGAAAGGTCGTCGAAAATGGTTAGTTATATTTTGTATGTTTTTAATCAAGTTGGTAAACGTAATCCTACTAGGTGGATCACCCGCGCGTTGTCGCGGGATGTTTTGCCAAAGAAGTAGTTAGTGCAGTTAACGACCGTTAGTTATAAGGACTAAATTTGCAACGAACCTCTAAGACAAAGGACCAATTGCAGGCGGAGTTTAAAACTTAAAAAAAAAGTTAACGGTCGTTACTATTTAACGGCCGTTAAATACTTAACGACCGTTAGTTACTGTACATTTCACTATTTGGATGTGAGTGTGGCACACTGTAGCGCTACAGTGACTTAACGGAAGTTGTTGTGCTTTAACAACTCCTGGTAAATGTTATTTATACTAATTAATTTCCTTGTTGATATGTTTCAACATTGATGGCACAATACCAAATTACCAATTAACTACACCAACTCACCCTATCACCTAAGGTTTAGCATCTAAAGTCATGCAACCATACCAGCATGGGACTGTAAGACCACATGGTTTCAAGCGCGCTGAAAGGACTAAACAACCGAAGAAATCACAGCCTCAAGCAAAAGAGTAACAAATCCACACAGACAAAATCAAACGATCCAGGACACTACTTAGAAATATCAACCCAATGTTATTGTCTTCGTGGGCATGCCATCCTAGCCAGTAATGTTTTCGGGTCTGTAGTCATTGTTATATTTTAACTTTGTTTCTAGCCTTTTTAAGTTAAGTCTGTAGGGTGTTTGTCAAGTTTGATCTCCGATTTTCGTTTTATTACGTTCTTTCTACGATAAGGAAATGTAGTTTCAACGGTGGTGGCAAGAAGTATGATCTAGCACATTATTTAGTCTCGGCAAATTAACCAGTATCAGATTGACCAAGAAATCTTGATTTAGCTATGCCAAAAGGCCATTTGGGAATGCAAGCCGGGATGTCTGAACTCAATCAACCCTCACTCAATTTCACCAAATTAACCCACTTTGATCCACCATATTTTAATTAATTCAAAACCCCTCTTCCAAAATCACAGATCTTTCATTCCCCCCAATCAATTTCATCAATTAATTTCACCAACCCAGAAAAAAAAAAAAAAAAAAAAAAAAAAAAAAAAAAAAGCTTGCACGATTCAAACAAATGGCGAATCGGCAGCCTAACCAACGATTCAAACAACTTCATGAAGTCTCCTCAACTATTTTTGTTTCGAACTTTCCGAAAACAACGATAACCAAATATTTGTGGCAGCTGTGTGATCGACACGGAGTGGTAACGGATGTTTACATTGCACGTAAACTATCGAAGTTGGGCCAAAGGTTTGGTTTTGTGCGTTTCATCAAGATCAAAGACCTCAAGTCTCTCATAGAAGATTTAAACAAGATATGGATTGGTAATCACCATCTTTTCGCTTCAAAGGCACGTTTTGACAGGACTCAACCAAATGATACGATCATACGAGGCAACCTAATTCTCATGATCAACGGATGCAAGATAAAAATCCCGTCAATAACCATGCTTATCAGACACGGACAAGCCGATCATATGCAGAAACATTGAATGGGAAAGCGAACGCTAAGAAGGAATCTTCAATACAATCGATTATGAAAAAGGTAACCCTTGATCACTCAGATTTAATGGATTGCTTTGAATTAAATCATGTGGTCCTGGTAAAGGTACGAGATGCTCATTTGATACCTAATATCAATAATGTCTTGAAGAAAGAAGGCTTTGTGGATTGTAAATGTCGATATGTAGGTGGACTCTGGATTTGGATTGAATTCAGTAATCCGTTATCTAATCACCTATTTAAGCAGAATAAAGAAGTGGCTTGGTACTTCACCCAGGTTCGTCCAATTACAAAGTCTTTTACTGTTGATGAGAAGCTAGTGTGGCTCGAAATCACAGGACTACCGTTACACGCATGGACAACTAATGCTTTTAAAAAAGTTGCTTCTGTATGGGGTGAAACTATGTTTGCTGATGAAGACACTAATGAAAACATGGCAACGGGTAGAGTTTGCATCAAAACGAAGGTTTCAGGAGCTATTTCTGAGGTGTGTTCAGTAGTCATTAAAGATATTACACATCAGGTTCACGTAAAAGAATTTGCTGGTTGGTCCCCCGATATCGACGTGGCATCTGTTGTATCTGATAAAGTCAATGATTTGGACTCTACTGATAATGAGTCTGATGGTAATCTTAGTAAAGATATGCAAGATGACGAGGAAGGAGAAATCAAGGAGACTGATATCGATGATGGGCCAACTTTACAAAGTGATCAGAAACATGGTGATTCTAACCCTTCACCAAATGAGGAAGTTGCAACGGAGAATCATCTAGATAATGAGGAAGGAGGAACCAAGGAGAATGATATCGATGATGGGCCAGCAGTTAAAAGTGATCAGCAAAATGGTGATTCTAACCCTTCACCAAATGAGGAAGTTGTAATGGAGAATCAACTAGATGACCAAGTTGCAAAAGAGGAACATTTACAAACTGAGGCTTCACAGCAAGAAGAAAATACGCAGCAATCCCAAACTGAAACTCCATCACATCCACCTGGTTTTGAGGGCTTCAAAGTTCAATCTTCCAGAAACTCCCTAAACAAAGGTAACAGGAGCTCCAAAGGGCACTCTTCCGCTTTCTCTTTTATCGACGATAAAGTAACAAAAGAAGGTAAATCCAAATCTTCTTCTAAACTTCGATCGAATGGGTCACTTATCGAAGCTTTTATATCTCACATAGAAATGGGGAATGTTCTTGGATATGATATGGAGGGTAGCAAGGTTGATTTGAAAAAATTTATAGATTCCATTGGTGCAAATGATGTTCATTAATGAATGTCATGTCTTTCAATTCGTGTGGTATAGGGGTGAATAAATGTAAAGCAATCTCTTGTCTATGCGCCAAACATAGTGTCTCTTTTTTGGGAATCCAGGAAACTCACGTCCAAAATATTGACCCTTTTAAAATAAAAAGTATGTGGGGTAATTTTCAGTTCCAGTTTGCTAGTATTCCAGCCGATGGTAGATCAGGAGGTATACTTTCAATTTGGGACCCGTCAAGCTTTAAGTATGTGCGTAGTGTTCATATGGAAGGGATGTTAATTGTGGAAGGTGAATGGATTTTGAATAGCTTGAAGTGTTACATGGTGAACATTTATGCTCCGCAAGATGATAGGAAAAAGGAGGAGTTGTGGCAGATTATTCTTACTTTTAGAAATGAGAATCCAGGCTCTTATATTCTTTTTGGTGACTTTAATGTGGTTCGGAACTCTTCAGAACGAGTTGGCTCACAATTCAATCACATCTCAGCTTCTTCCTTCAATAATTTCATTAACGAAGGATGTTTTTGGGATGTTCCGCTTGGGGGTCATGCTTATACTCGTCTGAGTAGTAGTGGTAACAAGCTTAGTAAACTTGACCGTTTTTTGATTTCTGAGCATGCTCTTTCGTTTTTTCAAAACCATCATGCCATGGTGCTTGATAGTTTTGTCTCTGATCATCGACCCATTATTTTAAAGCATGCTTTGGTAGACTTTGGGCCGGTTCCATTCAAGTTTTACAACTCATGGCTTACCGAACCTTCTCTGGATGCAATGGTTGAATCCGTTTGGCATGAGTCTGGTGATTTTTCAATAGGCGCTAGCTCAATTATCTCTTTTAAAGATAAGCTAAAGAAGCTAAAGATAGCTATCAAATCTTGGGCCAAATCTCTAACAGAGGCTAACTGCAAGGATAAAAATGCTCTAATTTCTAACATTAAAGAAATGGAGACCTTAATTGAAAATGGTCATGGGAGCTCACCCATTTATCACCAACGCTCTGTTTCTCTTCAACAACTCCACCATATAGAGCAGAAGGATAATCTGGATGCGATGCAAAAGGCGAAAATTAAATGGGCCGTTGAATCGGATGAAAATTCCAAATTTTTCCATGGTATCATCAATAAAAAACGTCGGCAGCTTGCTATTCAAGGGATCAAGAGAGACGGTCTTTGGATTACGGATCCGGATTTGATAAAGACAATTTTTTTCGAATTTTTTGAGGAAAAATTTCAAAGATTTGAAGTGGTGTGTGTAAAAAGGAGGAGTAATCATTATAAAACTCTTCATTTGGATCAAATATCTTCTCTCGATGCAATGGTTACGGAAGAAGAGATTCGTAATGCCATTTGGGAATGCGGGTCTGATAAATCTCCAGGACCAGACGGCTTTACCTTTGCTTTCTTTAAGCGCTTTTGGGATATTATGAAAGACGATATAATCCAATTCGTTCAAGAATTTTTTCGAACAGGTATCTTCCCGAATGGTTGCAATTCATCTTTTATCACTCTTATTCCCAAGACCATTAACCCAACCTTGGTCACTGATTATCGTCCCATCAGTTTGATTGGGGCTCAATATAAGATCATTGATAAGGTTCTCTCAAGTCGTTTGGCTAGGGTGATTGATTCCATTATTAGTTGTGAGCAAACGACTTTCATCAAAAACCGACAAATCCTTGATGGTCCCTTAATGGTAAATGAAATAGTGGATTGGTTCAAGAGGAAAAAGAAATCAATGATGATCTTCAAAATTGATTTTGAGAAAGCTTTTGACTCGGTTTCTTGGGACTTCCTCTTTCAAGTTATGGCATTTATGGGCTTTAGTTCCAAATGGATTTCTTGGATCAGTGGGTGTCTTTCTTCAGCAAAGGCTTCCGTTTTAGTTAACGGAAGCCCAACAACTGAATTTCATTTACGTAGAGGCCTTCGACAAGGAGACCCTCTTTCTCCCTTTCTCTTCATTATGATTATGGAAGGGTTACACGTGGCTGTTGAAGACGCAATTCTTGCTGGATACTTTCGAGGTCTTACGGTTGGATCGCTTAATATATCTCATCTTCTCTTTGCGGACGATGTTTTATTCCTTGGTGAATGGTCCCGATCTAACGTCATTAATGTGGTTAATTTACTTCAATGTTTTTATCGTGCCTCTGGATTGAAGTTAAATCTCCACAAATCTAACCTTTATGGTGTGGGTGTCTCGTATGATGAAGTTCAAAGACTGGCATTATTAACCGGATGTAACTCTCAACGGCTTCCTTTCGTCTATTTGGGTCTTCCTATAGCCGAAAACATGGCTAAACAAAAAGGATGGGAGCCTATAGTCGGCAAGTTCAATAACAGATTGTCAAGGTGGAAGGCATCCATGCTGTCCATTGGCGGACGAACAACTCTACTCTCTTCGGTTCTTGGTGCTTTAGGTACGTATTACTTTTCATTATTTCCTCTTCCAAAATGCACCATCAAGACCCTGGAATCCATTCGAGCTCAGTTTTTTGGGGGTAACGATGGAAATACGTACAAAATTCCATGGATTGCTTGGAATTCCACTCTAGCTTCCAAAGCTAAAGGTGGTCTTGGTATTGGAAGCTTGGAATCGCTCAACTATGCCTTAATCCAGAGATGGCGTTGGAGATTCTTGAACACTCCTAACGCCCTATGGGTCATGACCATAAAAGCGATTCACGGTCTTAATGGAGATTCATCTATCGTTAACTGTTCAGTGAAAGGTAATGGTGTATGGGCCAGAATTGTGAAAGACGTCAATGCCATGAACGACCAAGGATTCATCCCTCACCACTTTATAAAGAGGAATGTCCGCGATGGTAGAACAACTCGATTTTGGAAAGACCATTGGATGGGTGTCGCTTCGCTTCAACATCAGTTCCCACGCTTATTTCGTTTAGAGGTGAACAAAGATTGTATGGTTCGTGATAGGTGGAATGACGGATGGAATTGGATATGGTCTCGTCCTATACCTGGAGGTATTACCTCAACTCAGTTAAGTACGCTTACTACTTTACTTGATCCAATTATTCTTACCGAGGGTAGAGACGAATGGGTATGGCTTCTTGATCCCAATAACGGTTTCACTGTTAAAAAGACACGTATTCACTTAGATAATGCTTCTCTTCCGGATGCTTACATCTCAACTAGATGGTGTCGATTTATTCCGAAGAAAGTCAATATTTTTGTTTGGCGTGCTCTCCGTGACCGTCTTCCTACTCGGTGGAATCTAAGCAATAAAGGTGTCGAGATTGAATCTATCCTTTGTCCCACTTGTTCGTCTTCGCCAGAAACTATACAACATTCGTTATGGACTTGTTCTCTTGCAACATGTGTTTGGCTTAAAGTTTTCTCATGGTTGGATTTGCCATAGCCAACTCCTTCATCTCTTCAAGATGTATTTACATATGTTGATGAGTTGCATATACATAACGATAGGAAATTGATGCTTCAAGCTATTTTTGGTGTGGTGTTGTGGACTTTATGGAGCTTTCGAAACCATCTCATCTTCAACAGTCTTCCTATGGCCCGAAACGAGATATTTGACAAGGTTACGAGCACTTCATTTTTGTGGTACACAAATAGGAATAGGAAAGCTAATATTTCTTGGAACAATTGGCTTCAAAACCCATTGATCCCTTATATTTTGTAATTCTCCTATTTGTTCTTTTCTAACTTCTTGCTAGCTTTTATATAATTTTGCCGTTCAAAAAAAAAAAAAAGGGCCATTTGGTTTCTTCTATTCCTTTTTATTCAATTATTTCACGGATTAGATCCTCTGTTTGAAATTAAAAAATAAAATAATAATAATAAAAAAAAAAAAAAAAAAAAAAAATTACAGTATATGAGCATATTTAGTGCCTTGATTGATGAATGTCATGAAGCAAACCCGTAAGTCGTATCAGTTTACAATTGACAAGAGTGACCGGTGACAACGTTCTGTGTCTCAGAGCCTTCGGTAAGGTGCCCAAGGCACCTGCGTTAAGTATTAACTCACCCAACATTTTGCCCACGTTACCTTACCATGCATGAAAGGCAAACGCACGTTAACGCACCAAGTTAAGGGCTTAACGTGCGTTAAGCAGGCCGTGTTAAAAAAAAAAAAAAAAAAAAAAAATTGTACACTTTTGGCCCTTGTATTATTTGTTTACTTTTTGTATACGAAAATGAAAAATTACAAATTACACCCCTACGATTTAAAAATCAAATCATAACTTAAAATTCACGTAACCTTTCGACTTCAGGAGCACGATTATGCATCTGCATTACAATACGACTTATCTCACCTAGCAAACTGTAAATAGCTAAATCCTGTATTTTAAATTCGAAAGGTTTTTTTTTTTTTTTCTTTTTTTTTTTTTTAATTCGAAAGGTTTTTTTTTTTTTTTTTTTTTTTTTTTTTTTTTTTTTTTAATTCGAAATGTGTGTTTGTAATATTTATGTTTTAAAATTTTTTATATGTTTCATAATGTAATATTTATGTTTTAATTTCGTATTGTAATATGTTTAAGAATTTATGTTATGTTTTAAATAAATGAAGTGTTTGTTAAAAATTAGGGTTGAAATTGAAAATATTTGGGGTGGAGGTGAGTTATAGGTGAGTTACCTTACCGGGGTGAAAAGTCAAGAGTGAAGGTTAAAAGGAAAAAGCTGACGTGACGCTGAGGTGGCAGTGCGTTAAGACTTAACCTCACGTTACCTTACCACATGCTCTCATTACAATTGTGCACGTGAATCAGTATAATGCAAAGAATCCAAGATAATAATGCATTGTTTTGTTATAGATCGACATCTTACGAAATTAACTGGTAGTCTGTTATCTTTTTCTGATGACTATACATAGATTTTATCCAAAATTTCTTTTTTAAATATTTTACATTAGGGTTGGAAACCCTAATGTAATACCGTACAACCCGATGCAATGATTAAAAACCCTTCCTATGGGAGGGTCCAAATAACTTGCCCCTTTACATTATTGTTTTCCTTCAAATTCATGTCGACTAAAATAACTACCAACAAGAGGTGAGTTATTTTACATACTAAGTTTTTGTTACAAACTGAGGGACAAATCTCCACCATCCATCTAGTTTGATCTAATAGTGGGGATTAACCTAAGATTTAATAGACAACCTAAGTCCATGTCTTTTTATTGTCTTTTTGTCTTTCTTTTTATTCACTTTTATTTTTCTTTTTTCTTTTTTTGTCTTTTTTTTCCTTCCTATTTACGTTTTTTTTTCTTGCATTTTTTTTGTTGCATTTTTTCCTTCTTTTTGTCTTTTTTTTTCTATTATTTAAAAAAAAAAAAAAAAAAATCACGTTTTTTTTTTTTTTTTTTTTTTTCATGCCTTTTTTTTGTCCTTTTTTTTTTTTTTTTTTTTTTCATTTTTTTTTCTTTTAAAAGAAAATACACTTTTTATTTTAAATTTACGAGTATTTTTTTAATTCACATATTTTTTTAATTTAATTCACGTTTGTTCACTTTCTAACTTTTTCATCCGTTTTTAGACATATTCGTCCGTTTTCATAAATATTCATCCATTTTCATACGTTTTTGTCCGTTTTCATACATATTCGTCCGTTTTCTTACGTTTTCGCACGTTTTCATACGTTTTCGCATGTTTTCATACGTTTTCGTCCGTTTTCATATTTATATATCCGTCCGTTTTCTTACGTTTTCGTCCATTTTCATACGTTTTCATCCGTTTTCTTACACTTTCATCCGTTTTCATACATTTTCATTCGTTTTCTTACATTTTCATTCGTTTTCATCCGTTTTCTTTCATTTTCGTCAATTTTTCATACATTTTCGTCCTTTTTCATATGTGTTTTTACACTTTCATACGTTTTCATCTGTTTTCATTCATTTTCATCCATTTTTAAATGCTTTTGGCCGTTTTCAGACGTTTTTCATACGTTTCTGAATACCATAAGAGATATTCTATGATATTTAGAATATCACAAGTGATATTCCGTGATATTCTGAATATCACAAGTGATTTTTTTTAATATCACATGTGATATTCTTTGATTTTCTGAATATCATAAGTGATATTCTAAGTACCACAAATGATATTCTTAATATCATAAATGATATTCTGTGATAGTTAGAATATCACAAGTGATATTCTGAATATCACAAGTGATATTCTGAATATCACAAGTGATTTTCAACTAATGTTTTGTAAGTGAATATCACAAGTGATATTCTGAATATCACAAGTGATTTTCTGAATATCATAACTTCATAAGTTATTTTTAACTAATGTTTTGTAACATGAAAATCACAAGAGATAGATATTCAGAAAATCACAAGTGATATTCAGAATATCACAAGTGATATTCAGAAAATCACAAGTGATAGTCTGAATATCAATTGTGATATTCAAAACGTAAGAAAATAGACGAAAACATAAGAAAATCACAAGTGATATTCAGAAAATCACAAGTGATATTCAAAAAATCACAAGTGATATTCTGAAAATCACAAGTGATATTCAGAAAATCACAAGTGATATTATGAATATCACTTGTAATATTCAGAAACGTAAGAAAACAAACGAAAACGTAAGAAAATGGACGAATATGTATGAAAACGGACAAAATTATATGAAAGCGTAAAAGCACGTATGAAAATGGGCAAAAACACAAGTGATATTCAGAATATCACAAGTGATATTCAGAAAATCACAAGTGATAGTCTGAATGTCAATTGTGATATTCAAAACGTATGAAAAACGTAAGAAAATAGACGAAAACATAAGAAAATCACAAGTGATATTCAGAAAATCACAAGTGATATTCAGAAAATCACAAGTGATATTCAAAAAATCACAAGTGATATTCTGAAAATCACAAATGATATTCAGAATATCACAAGTGATATTATGAATATCACTTGTAATATTCAGAAACGTAAGAAAACAAACGAAAACGTAAGAAAATGGACGAATACGTATGAAAACAGACAAAATTATATGAAAGCGTAAAAGAACGTATGAAAATGGGCAAAAACAATGGATGAAAATAAAGGAAAATGGACAAAAATGTATGAAAATAAACGAAAATGAACGAAATAGGATGAAAACGTATGAAAATAGACGAAAACGGGCAAAAACGGACGAAAACGTATGAAAAAAGACGAAAGTGAATGAAAGCGTAAAAACACGTCTAAAAACAGACGAAAATGTATGAAAAATGGATGAAAACGGACGAAAACGTATTAAAACGAATGAAAACGTATGAAAACAAACGAAAACTTAAGAAAACAGGCGAAAACGTATGAAAATAGACGTAGACGGGCAAAAACGTAAGAAAACGAACGAAAAAAATTGGAAAATGGACGAAAACATATAAAAACAGACAAAAACGTATGAAAATAGACAAAAACGTCAAAAAATGGACGAAAACATAAAAACAAATGGACGAAAACGTATGTAAACGGACAAAAACATCTAAAAATGGACGAAAACATATATAAACGTATGAAAACGGACGAAAACGTATATAAACGAACGAAAACGTTTGAAAACGGATGATAACGTATAAAAACGGACGAAAACAGATGAAAATGTTTGAAAAGAGACGAAAACGTAAAAAAAAATATACGAAAATGTTTGAAAACGGACGAAAACGTATAAAAACGTTTGAAAACGGATGAAAACGTTTGAAAGTAGACGAAAGCGTAAAAAAACAAACGAAAACGTTTGAAAACAGACAAAAACGTATGAAAACGGACAAAAATGTTTGAAAACAAGCGAAAACGTATGAAAGCGGAAGGAAAAAAACGTTAATTATCAAAAAACTGAATTAGAAAAAAAAAACGTGATTTGTTTTTTTTTTTGTTTTTTTTAAATAGAAAAAAAAAAATGACTTTAAAAAGTAACTATTAAAAAAAAAGACAAAAAAAAAACCGTGAAAAAAAGATAAAAAAGAGCTTGAATAAAAAAGAAAATGCAAAAGAAAAAAAAAAAAAAAAAAAAAACAACGTGAATAGAAAAAAAAAAGTCAAAGAAAAAAAAAGAAAGAAAAAAGACATGGATCCCAAAAAAAATAAAAAAGACAAAAAAAGAAAAAAGAAAATAACAATGAATAAATAAGAAACAAAAAAAGACAAAAAAAAAAACATGGACTTAGGTTTAATTTTTAAATCTTAGGTTAATCCTCACCATTAGATCAAACTAGATGAATGGTGGGGATTTGTCCCCCAGTTTGTAACAAAAAACTGGTTCGAACTTTTCTCCTACCAACAATAGTTATTGACGAAATTATAAACACCAGCTACTCTTTCGGCTTTCTGTCAGTTCCATCACATGGCTTGGATTTATGTCGTATATATAATCATATCAGATTTTATGTCAGCTACATGATTCCAGTGAAATGATGTCGAAAAGTACTATACTTAATTATTGTACATGACTTTACTTGTGCTAGTAATTAAGGGTGCGTTTGGTACCCATTCCTGGGAATCAACTATCACTATGAAAGTGATAGTTGGTGTTTGTTTAGGGTGTCTGGGCCCACAACTATCACTATGAAAGTCCATTATTTTCCATACTCCATATATGGCTAGAGAGTGAGGAATGGAACTTTCATAGTTGAGTACTATCAAACTCATACCCATTGTCATTCCTCCCGACATACCAAACGCACCCTGCTAGTACCCTCAATGGTTTCAGAGTAGTTTCCCAAGATGCCATATTATCTGCTGGTCTCTATATATGTTGAATTGTTGATCATATGATGTAACTACACCATGTAAAGATGCAGTAGAAAAGCTTACCGGCTCTTGTTCACGCGTACTGCTTAATTCAATTAGCATATAAATGTGGTGGGTGTATTACTAAAGGCTTTACGAGTAACAAATTAACCGTCCCACATTGTTACGAGATAATGAAATTTCATCACTTTATAAGTTTTAATGTTGTGAGCTAGCTAATACATTAGATCATCAGTTCTTATTTATTAATTTATTTATTACAACAGAAAGTTCTTATCGAGACCATTAGAACAACAAAGATATTAAGTATGAGAACTAGAAAATCATATAAAATTCTCACCTTCTACCAGTTTTTTGTGTAATCTCAAAGTGTAAACTTTTGCATCGATTAGATATTTAATAAACCACCGTTAAGTTAACCTAGTAATAAGGTCTGGAGTTCCTCACAAGAGGTACTCCGTATCAGATTTTTTTTTTTTTTTTTTTTTTTTTTTTTTTTTTTGCAATAAATTTTTATAAAATTAAAACTAGAAAGATGTTAGGAATTGCATCAAACTCGATCAACACTGATAACAACGACCCTCACAAACTACAATCATAAACACGACGCTTGACAACGACTCTCGCTAAACTACGATGACTCTAAAATATCTATCCAAAAAGATCCTTGAATCGACAATGAAGATCCAACAAACAAAGGAGAACAACTTGTCTTCAAACTTTAGCACAACACATAACAACTTAAGGGCATCATCCGATTTAAGAGCGCACGGAGATTGGTTAAAAACCCGACCACGACCTTCACACACAACCTTGACACTGCCGAAACTCAAACATAAACTTTCAACCATGCAAACAAATTGAGTGGTGGCACAGTGATATGTAAAATCCGTTGACGAAGAAGAACCAATCACGTAAAGAAGAGATTCAGAAACAATCACGTAAATACCATGATTAAGCCGTGTATATCTGAGCTAAAAATTCACCCTCTCTAAATAATATGAACAGCAAAAATCTCATTTCTTAACTCGTATTAACAAGATTCAAACAACATATCCAATATAGATTATGTAAAGTGACACATCAAATAGACTTAAGAAAATATGAAGAAAAAAAAAACAAGATGTGATGTAAAGCTTATTCCTGTTTCTAAAGATATCATGGGTTGTACCTTTTTCTTTTATAAAGTTAAAAGAAAGTTAAATACTAGCAGTACGTAATTAAAAGATACAGTATTTGTTTTCAGAAACAAAAGACGTGGATTAAAAAAGTATCAAAATATAATGAAGTAGGTCATTCACACGACACATATTTGATTTCCAGGTCTTTGGTAAACCTGATTTGATTTCCAGGTCTGGATTCAGTGCTTGTTTTGAGATCGATAGACTTGGCATATAGATTTGTCCGCAAGACCTTTGCATGCATTAACTTATTGAGACTTTCCTTACAGTTAATTAAGCTCATACATCGATTAACAAACCAAGCGCAACCAAAGTAAACGCCACCTTATTCTTATGTTGGCTGGAAGATAAGTTTCAGCAGAAGAGGCTAAAGGCCATAATGACACAAAACGAGGTTGAACATTATAATAACACAAACTTACAATGCCTTACGTAGGCTGATCACATTGACAATTATTTATTCGAGTAGCTAACACATGACTCAGCTCGCTACTTGACACACATAACTTGGAATTATGAAAACAAACACAAACTGACATTGACTTAAGCGTTAACTAAGTACGAAAGCCCAGGAAAGTTTCAACACGAGTAACTTAGAGCATGAGCAATGGCACCAAGTCATAAAGACTTGATGCATTTAATGCTTTCTTCCACAATTAATGCATACCTCATTTATTGTTAATAGCTTTGTGTTTTTTTTGTCAAAGACTTGGTGTTTTAAAAGTATTTGTTCAAAAAGTCATTGTCAAGTCTTTTGTCCAATGCTTCAAATGGCTCAAATAACTTTTTTAAATAGTAAAAAGTCTTTTAAAAACCTCTCCATTGTAGATGCTCTTAGAATATCGGATTTCAATTCAAGCATCATCCAAGAAAGCTTGTAGGTATCAAGCGCCTGTGCTTGAGGTTAATGTGATACTTCAGCCACATTCCATTTGCACTTAAAAGTTTTTTGGATAATATATTTACCGGGTCGTTGACCTTTTACCCAAAAAAAAGAAAGCTTGTAGGTTGACGGAAGACGATCCACCTTTCTTCATAGCTTCGCTTGACAACTCCTTCCATTTCAGGGACGGACCCATAATTTTAAAAAGGGTGTTGCACAAAAAAAAAATCATAAGTACCAAAAAAAAAAATCAAAGTTATATAAGTTGTAAAAATGGCAAACTAGTAAATAAAATACTTTGTCTCTTATTATTGACCTCTTCGACGTTTTTAACCTTGAAAGCGCTTTATCACGTCTTCATTTGTAACCTTTGTAAATAATTCTTTTTCTATGTTCTAGATTAAAGCATCATTCATATAATTTTCACCATTCTGTTGCAGAGATTCGTCTTTATCAATTTCATTGCCGAAAAACATCTTTCTACGGTTGCGGTTACCACACGTAACACTAAAGAAAGCTTCAATAACTTAAAAATCAAAGGAAAATAAATATGCTTCTTTCGTGTCACCATCAACGTATTCCGCCCTCGGTATTCCGCCCTCGGAAACAACCTAAAAGAATCTCGCGATTCGACTTCACCTAAGGATCACAAAGATCATTACCAAGACTTCCCACCGGAAGTATCAAACCCCAACTAGATCCCCAATGATCTAGGCTTGGTCACCAAGACACAAGACTTCCCTTACAAACAAATGAATGAATATAAGTGTTTGTTTAATCAAGCCCTAACCTAACCTAGTGACTCGATTCTAGTAGAAAGGGTATAGATAAGAAGACCCTCGACACAATCATAAGAGTGGATTAGGTTCTTGTGATTCTTCCCTTGCAAAAATATGTTTTCTTTCAAAGATGTTAGTATGAAAATCAAGAACACAAGATTAGAAATAGAGATAGAGATAGAGATTTGAGAGTGTTTAGAGAGAAAGAATCTAGAGAGAAATAATAATGGCAAGTGGTGGGGAATACAAGAGGCAAGAGTGGTATTTATAGGCTAAGAACCCAACTTGGGAAAATTTTACCGAGGCCGGCGCGCTGCCCACGCGTTGACGCGTGGGTGGCGCGCCAGACACCCTGGGAAAATTTTCCCAAAGCTTTTGGTGTTAGCTTTATAAGTACCTTACCTTGCAAAACCCCCAATTGTACTTCACACTAAACCTTAACATTAATCATTCTAAGGTTTACCAACTCAAATAGCCAATTAGAAAATGTTTTGTGAAGTGTATATAAGAAAGCCAAACTACCAAGGGTATAAAGTGTAGATAGGGTAATTTAGAAGGGGTAGAAGTGTTATTCCTCATATGGCATAGAAAAGAGAGAAAGAATATGCCAAGGTATATTCCATTGCCTGGGGGGAAGAATGAGATGAAGGGTTGAGATGAGATGGTTTGAATTGGATGGCTAGGATCAAAGGGAGCCTCCTTTGGTTTTCAAATCATTTGGCATGTGGGAAATATGGATGGTTGAGATGTGATGATTTGAAATAGATGGTTAGGATCAAAGGAGCCTAGGTTTGGATTGAGAAGGGATATTCCAAAGGAATATGTTTTGCTTGGGGGAAAGGGTGAATCAATGGTTGAGATGGTTTTGGTTTGAAATGGATGGCTTGGATTAAACACATGTGATGAAATAGAGAGGAAAGTGGATGGATGGTTGAGATGGTTTTAGTTTGAATTTAATGGTTGAGATCAAAGGGAGCCTCCTTTGCTTGGGGGGGGGGGGGGAAGTGAATCAATGGTTGAGATGGTTTTGGTTTGGAATGGATGGTGGAGATCAAACACATGTGATAGTATAGAGAGGAGGATGGGATGAATGATTGAGATGTGTTGTAATTTGAATTCAATGGTTAGGATCAAAGGAGCATCCTTCGGAATTCAAACAATTAGCATGTGTTGAAATTGGAGGGTTAAGATGTGTTGTAAGGGAATGGATGGTTGGGATGTAGTGTGTAAGGGAATATGTAAGAGTGTAAGAGATTGTGTAAGAGAATATTTGATTTGGATATGATTGGATATGATTGGATTTGTCTTTTGTAGAAATGAGATTAAGAGAGGATTAAGACATAATCTAATTGTCATTAAGAAGAAAGGTTTAGACAATTAAGATTATAAGTTGAGAAAATCATAAGTTACTTATTGGTTCAAGTAACACAACGTCGAGAATCCATAGGTTCATATCTCGTGACTTTCCACGACTCGACGTTCTCAACTAATACCTTGGTTCAAACAAGTTAAGTGCTTTGCCTTGATGTAAAGCATAACCCAAGTGGGAAAGGATGCGTTTACGCAAAGTGACCTTTGACTTAGTTTGACCAATAAGGGAGTAAACCCGTTACGTAATTAGAGAAGACGTAAGCACGGGATATAAGTATATGGATGCTTCAACACGATGTCACGTGAAATATACAAGCTCCCTAAGTTTAGAAAGGCCTTGGCTAGAGGCGATAGTTAGAAAACATGAGTTGGCATTTTTCCGTAAATGGGTGTTTTAAAAGTAGAATCTCTCAAGTCTCAAGACTCGTTTCGAGTGTTCTCACTTAAGCACATAACATATTCATACCTGTAGTGAAAGATCGACATTTGTCGGGTAAGGGGAAAGCCGACTTTCAAAATTCGCCCGGAACCATACAGTGTCCTGGCGCGTCACCCACGCGTTGACGCGCGGGCAGCGCGCCAGGAGCAGACATGGGCTCCGGCGATTTTGAGCTAACGTTTGTTATTTTACGTGTTTCGATGGTTTGTTTGTCATCATTAAAACATAAAGAGATCTTGATCATGTTGCCTCAACAATCTCCCCCTTTTTGATGATGACAAATAAAAACCAAAAGCAAATAAAAATACAAAACTTAGCGAAGACAAAGCGCGCCTTTGGTGTAGCTTGCGACTTGACCTTTGCCTTGTAATTTGGTGAAGCCGTTAACATTTCTTGAATGGTCTTCACGCTCTTGCTTTCTTTCTCCCCCTTTTGTCGAATCAAAAAGGCGGGACATCCAATCAAGCCAGATTTCGAACTTGGGCCTGTGGGAAAAATGAACTAGCTTGTATGTGCACCCGAATTTGCTCCCCCTTGAACATAGCTCCCCCTAGATCGTTGCTCCCCCTTGTTTCAAGGCGGGGATCCATGGGTCAAGAGCCTCACCTTTGCGGTGGCCTAGCTACACATAGAAATCACAACATGCAACAAACAAGAAATCCTTACATGTTAAAGTTTCAAAAATGGGTTAGGTTACCATTTGGAAACTTGCAACATGGGTTATTTCACATAATAATGTATATATATTTGTCCAAGATGACTCCACAATCCAAATGTTGAGCAAGACACAAGAATAAATATATGTAAATGTAGGAAATCAATCATTATAGATGCCAAATATCAAACGAAATCATATTAAGGAAACAAGCATCACAAGCATTTTATTAAACACATATAATGAAGGACAAACAAGAAGAACATCATTCAATCCTATCATATTTTATTCATACAAGCATGTGAAAAGGCCTAGATTGTTACTAGAGCAAGTTTTCACTACTTCACTTGAGATGTCTTTGAGAACGGCGGTCATCACCAACATTTCATTGTTGATTGATTTGTGTAGTTCTCTAATCTCCTCACGTAAAGCGAGAATATTCCGCTCAATCACACCATTGGTAGTACAACATGCACACCTACGAGTGTGATCATTCTCAAGGGGTTCGCCAAGTTTTCCTTCAATCTTGGCCCAAATGTTATCTTCAACAAAACAAAGTTTGACGAAATCTTTCACAATTGGGATTTCTGCACAACTAATGTTGTCCCAATCAATGTTTTCCTCTTATTCCCTCGTCATCATTATCCTACCATCATTAAAGTGGTATGATGACCCCAACAAACTCTTCTTCCATATCCATTTTTAGTGTGTTTTAAGTGTGATTTAATCTAAGCAAGGTTTGATGACAAGGTAACTAGAAAGATTACTCCTTTTATAGGTGAATTAAGTTGTTAGTTAGGATTCTTAGCACATAAAATTTAGTGATGTTATCAATGATCAAGGTACATAGATGCTTGATAAGATGTTCAATCCATCTAAGTCATGTACAAATATGCTTAGATCACATGGTGTTGGGGAGAGATATTCAATGAGAAATGAGTGTTCTAGTTAGGCTTAATTTGAGGTTAGGTGGACTAGAAACCTATGCTAGTTACTATCATTTCCCATGCATGAAACTACAAGCAATTAATTATTAGGAGATAGCATTATTCAATTTTAATTTAAGCATGCAACATGTAGTTTATCACATAAGGTGAAAAAGAAGAATTAGATACAAGATTTTTAACACAAGTGTGAGTTGTGAAGAATATCATATCTAATCATGGAAGTTATGACAAAATCAATATTATCGAGATTAAGCAAGATAAATTGTGTCAAATTTTCTTGTTTAATGCACATTGTATAGACATGTAGAATCTTGGATATTATCAATCATTGTTGGAATAATGAGTTAATACATATCTTTCCTCTTAGAAGACATTTATTTGGTCTTCCATCCATGCCTCCATATAAACCTTAATCATGTAAGCACATAAGCAAAAATAGCACCTAAAGATTGTTCTCCTAAGATGCATGTTATCCATGAACATCTAGACCTTTCCCAAAAACAAATTGGATTTTTGAAAAAATGTCATGCCAAAACTTAGACTTGTTTGTTTTGTGACCTAAGTGTCCTTTTATTCAAGTCACCAATGACTTGCTGTATAGGATGACCCCTCGCTTCTCTCACTTCCTTAGGATTGCCTTCATCCGACACATTAACTTGTAATGTTGGCGACCTTTCTTAATCTTGAGCTATAGGTTCATTGATCACATCATTTTCTACCAAAGGAGATGATTTAGGCTCGGGCATGCTCTCATCAAAGGTCACATTGAGAGATTCCTCAATCCTCATTGTTTCCTTGTTAAGCACTATGTATGCTTTACTAGTTTGAGAGTATCCTAGGAACACACCTTCATACAACTTTGGGTCGAATTTGGTGAGATATTCTTTGGTGTAAAGTATAAATACTTTGCAACCAAATACTCTAAAATATTCTAAGGAAGGCTTCCTATTTCTAAGTATTTCATATGGAGTTTTATTAATGACCTTTCTTATGTGAACTCAATTAAAGATATAACATGCGGTATCTAGGGCATGACACCAAAACTTTTGTGGAATGGATTGCTCATCAAGCATTGCACGACTCATCTTTCTTAACTTACGATGTGTTCTTTCAACAATCTCAAGCGATTGAGAAGTGAACGGGCCCGATAAGTTATAAGATATTCCATGTTGTTCACAAAAGGTTCCAAATTGAATTTTATCAAATTCACTACTATGATTTGTTTTAGTTGAGACAATTAAACAATCAAGTAGGTTTTCAAGTTTCTTTCTTAAAATGTTAAATTTATTCAAGACTCCATCCTTGTTTTCTAAGAATAAAATCCAAGTGTAATTTGAATAATCATCTACAATCATTAAAGTGTAGAAGTTTCCTCCATAACTTTGGATCGGAGATGGACCATACAAATCCAAATGAATCAACTCTAAAACCCTATTAGTTGACACTTCCTTTTTATTCCTATTATTGGTTTGTCCTTAACTTCCTAGACATGTGTCACAATAATGCCTTTCAAAGCTCAACTTTGGTAAATTCCGTACTAGCTTGTTAAAAGCTAGGTTTTGGACTAACCTCATATTGGCGTGACCTAACCTCCTATGCCAAAGCGTTGAATTGTCCACCATGGGCGTAAGACATATGTGTTGCTTAGAGTTATCACCCAACTTGCATGTATATAAGTTATTTCTCCTATGACCTTTTGCTAACACAACACCATTTTTACTAATAGTGCAATCTACCTTAGTAAATTTAACCTCACAATCATCATCACATAATTGACTCACACTAATCAAATTGAAACTTAGACCCCTAACATGCTCAACATTGTAGATTTCTATGGGGTCATGAAGGACATTACCTTTGCCGACAATTTTGCCGTTAAGTTTGCTTCCAAAAATGACTTGATTGCCATTATACGCCGTGTATGATGTGAACAATCTTCTATTCCCGGTCATGTGTTTAGTGCAACCACTATCCACTACCCACTCATCCGGTTGTAGATCACTTTTGAGGCAAACCTACAACAAAAGTACAACTCATGCCTTTGGTACCCATTGTTTCTTGGGTCCATTTTGGTTAGCATTTAAAGTGCCCAAGTTAAACATTCTTGGGTCTTGAAGTAAGACACATAATTTCTCAATAGCAAATTTAGAAAAAGCGGACCAAGGATTGTTTTGATAGTCATTTTGAATTTGATAACTTGGTCTATAGTTATGATATGCTTGAGGTCTAAAGAAGTTTTGGTTTGAATAGGAGTTGTCTCTCCTTTGGTAATTATTGTATTGGTATTGAGAAGGCTTTTGACCATAGTTAGAGAAATTTCTTCTTTGCTTATTTTGAGAAGATTATCTTTGGTTGTATGAGGTAGAAGATCTCATATTATGTGTAGGCAAAAATGGTCTATGATTTACTCGTGGTTGTGAGTATCCAAGTCCATTGCAAGAATTTGAGTTAGAAAATTGTTTTGGGTTTTCTTTTCTTGCAATGGGAGCTTGATTACCTCGAGTACTTACAAGAGAAGCTTGAGGAGTAATTGGTTTAATGACATTGTTTGATGAAGACCCAATTTTCCTCAGAGGCCTGGCGCGCTGGTGGCGCGTTGATGCGTCAGCCTCGGGGATTTTTGGGACCTCGTTTTCTTTAGGATTTACAAATGTTATTGGTTTTGTTAGGCTTAAGGGAGTGGTTGTTCCTTGTTTGAAAAATCCAAGACCTCCCTTATCTTGATACACCTTTTGACGACTTATTATTTCTTCTAAATCACTTGTGCTCTTTTTATATTTTGAAAAGCTTAACGACTCCTTTTGAAGTTCCAACACTTTTCCATTCAAAGAGTTAACCTCAAGTGTGAGTGCTTCACAACTTTTACAAGGTTCAATCATCCCTTTGCAATGTTCTAGTGTTTTTACTTTACTTTCAAGTTCACAAACCCTTTCTTTATATTTAACATTTTCTAATTCCAGAAGATGTTTTTCTTTGAGGGCTCTATCAAGAGTTTTTCTAAAATCATCATTAAACTTAACTAGTTCCTCATTCTCCTTTTGCAAATTAATAATATCTATGTTATTAGAAGAAGAAGAGTTTAGAGATACCTCAAATTTTTCTTGAGCGATAACACACGTAGCGTCATTAGTTGGTTGGTCTTCATCTTCACTATCGCTCCACGCACCTCCAACGAAAGCCTTGTTCACTCTAGGCTTAGAACATTCATTGATGAAGTGACCCTTCTCTCCGCAATTGTAGCATCCTTGAGTGCGTCTTGAGCTTTCACCAACCTTGTTGTCACTACTTCGGTTTCCCCCAAAGTTGTTTCTTCCACCATTATCTTGGTTTCCAAACCGAGTTCTTCTACCAAAGTTACCACCTTTCCTAAAGAACCTCCGAAAGTTCTTAGCCATGAGATTGTATTCTTCGTCATTCATCTCATCTTCTTCATTGCTATCATCTTGACTATCACTATCATCACTAGCTTGAGTACTAGTGACTTTAGCCTTAAGAGCCAAAGACTTAACCTTCTCCTTCTTGTCTTTGGTACTTGCCTTGTCGTTCTCAAGAATCATCTCATAGACTTTGAGATTTCCAATGAGCTCGTCAAGAGGTAGTTCCGCCAAATTCTTGGCTTCTTCTATGGCCGTCACCTTTGGCCTCCACTTTACCGGAAGTGCTCGAAGAAACTTTGTCACATGGCTCTTGTTGTAGAAGCTAGGATCTAGAGCCGTGAGACTAGTGATAATAGCATTGAACCTCGTGTAACCATTATCAATGGTTTCTTCATCCGAGATCGAGAACTTCTCATATTGTTGTATGAGTAGATCGGTCTTGCAATCTTTTACTTGAGAGTTGCCTTGATGAGTGATGATGAGAGAGTGCCAAATTTCCTTGGCGGTCTTGCAAACATGAACCCTCTCGAACTCCCTTCGAGGTAGAGCATTATAGATCAACATCTTGGCTTCATCATTCTTGCCAAGCTTTCTCCTCTCATCATCATTAAGATCCATGTGTGGCTTTTTTTACCAACAACTTTGTTTCCGAGTCTTCCACCATAAACTAAAAGTTGCCATTTTGGATGATTTCATACAAATCAAGATCTTTGGACCTAACATAGGTGTCAAACCGGGTTTTCCAAAAAAAAACCCAACGATTTCTAGCAAAGGTGGTCTTTGCATAGAACACCCCTCAACATACTTCTCTTGAGCCATAGATCTATACTCTACTTTACCAAAAATATTAGTTAGGATTTTAGATTTTGTGAAAGAAGTTTTTTTACTTAAAATGACTTCTCGGGAAGGCTTTAACGCTAAAAAACTTGAGTATTCTGCTCTGATACCAATTTTAGAACCGTAGAGGGGGGGGGGGGGGTGAATACGGTTTCTTTGACTTTTAAGATGTTTAAAAACTTTAAGCCACAAAGAAAACACCAAGTGGTTGTACAATAATCCAACAACCACTTGCACAACCAAAGTATATAAAGCAAGTAAGAACACAACAATATATACTGGTTCGGGATGGGGGGTTTATACCATCCGTACGTCCAGTTGCGAATCCGCGACTCCGATACTATTCACTAGTATAATCCTTTCGGTGGACTACAAACCGTTACAATTTACTCCACCAATATTCACCAATATTGATGCTCACAAAGAAGGAGTTACTCCCACGTTATTCCGCCCTCGGAAACAACCCAAAAGAATCTCGCGATTCGACTTCACCTAAGGATCACAAAGATCATTACCAAGACTTCCCACCGGAAGTATCAAACCCCAACTAGATCCCCAATGATCTAGGCTTGGTCACCAAGACACAAGACTTCCCTTACAAACAAATGAATGAAAATAAGTGTTTGTTTAATCAAGCCCTAACCTAACCTAGTAACTCGATTCTAGTAGAAAGGGTATAGATAAGAAGACCCTCGACACAATCACAAGAGTGGATTAGGTTCTTGTGATTCTTCCCTTGCAAAGATATGTGGTCTTTCAAAGATGTTAGTATGAAAAACAAGAACACAAGATTAGAGATAAAGATAGAGATAGAGATTTGAGAGTGTTTAGAGAGAAAGAATCTAAAGAGAAAGAATAATGGCAAGTGGTGAGGAATACAAGAGGCAAGGGTGGTATTTATAGGCCAAGAACCCAACTTGGGAAAATTTTACCATGGTCGGCGCGCTGCCCACGCGTTGACGCGTGGGTGGCGCGCCAGACACCGTGGGAAAATTTTCCCAAAGCTTTGGGTGTTGGCTTTATAAATACCTTACCTTGCTAAACCCCCAATTGTACTTCACACTAAACCTTAACATTAATCATTCTAAGGTTTACCAACTCAAATAGCCAATTATAAAATGTTTTGTGAAGTGTATATAAGAAAGCCAAACTACCAAGGGTATAAAGTGTAGATAGGGTAATTTGGAAGGGGTAGAAGTGTTATTCCTCACATGGCATAGAAAAGAGAGAAAGAATATGCCAAGGTATATTCCATTGCTTGGGGGGAAGAATGAGATGAAGGGTTGAGATGAGATGGTTTGAATTGGATGGCTAGGATCAAAGGGAGCCTCCTTTGGTTTTCAAATCATTTGGCATGCAGGAAATATGGATGGTTGAGATGTGATGATTTGAAATAGATGGTTAGGATCAAAGGAGCCTAGGTTTGGATTGAGAAGGGATATTCCAAAGGAATATGCTTTGCTTGGGGGGAAATGGTGAATCAATGGTTGAGATGGTTCTGGTTTGAAATGGATGGCTTGGATTAAACACATGTGATGAAATAGAGAGGAAAATGGATGGATGGTTGAGATGGTTTTAGTTTGAATTTAATGGTTGAGATCAAAGGGAGCCTCCTTTGCTTGGGGGGGGGGGGGGGGGAAGGTGAATCCATGGTTGTGATGGTTTTGGTTTGAAATGGATGGCTTGGATTAAACACATGTGATGAAATAGAGAGGAAAGTGGATGGATGGTTGAGATGTTTTAGTTTGAATTTAATGGTTGAGATCAAAAGGAGCCCCCTTTGCTTGGGGGGGGGGGGGGGAAGGTGAATCAATGGTTGAGATGATTTTGGTTTGAAATAGATGGTGGAGATCAAACACATGTGATAGTATAGAGAGGAGGATGAGATGAATGGTTGAGATGTGTTGTAATTTGAATTCAATGGCTAGGATCAAAGGAGCATCCTTTGGAATTCAAACAATTAGCATGTGTTGAAATTGGAGGGTTAAGATGTGTTGTAAGGGAATGGATGGTTGGGATGTAGTGTGTAAGGGAATATATAAGAGTGTAAGAGATTGTGTACGAGAATATTTGATTCAGATATGATTGGATTTGTCTTTTGTAGAAATGAGATTAAGAGAGGATTAAGACATAATCTAATTGTCATTAAGAAGAAAGGTTTAGACAATTAAGATTATAAGTTGAGAGAATCATAAGTTACTTATTAGTTCAAGTAACACAACGTCGAGAATCCATAGGTTCATATCTCGTGACTTTCCACGACTCGACGTTCTCAACTAATACCTTGGTTCAAACAAGTTAAGTGCTTTGCCTTGATGTAAAGCATACCCCAAGTGGGAAAGGATGCGTTTACGCAAAGTGACATTTGACTTAGTTTGACCAATAAGGGAGTAAACCCGTTACGTAATTAGAGAAGACGTAAGCACTGGATATAAGCATACGGATGCTTCAACACGATGTCACGTGAAATATACAAGCTCCCTAAGTTTAGAAAGGCATTGGCTAGAGGCGATAGTTAGAAAACATGAGTTGGTGTTTTTCCCGTAAATGGGTGTTTTAAAAGTAGGATCTCTCAAGTCTCAAGACTCGTTTCAAGTGTTCTCAATTAAGCACATAACATATTCATACCTGTATTGAAAGATCCACATTTGTCGGGTAAGGGGAAAGCCGACTTTCAAAATTCGCCCGGAACCATACAGTGTCCTGGCGCGTCACCCATGCGTTGACGCGCGGGCAGCGCGCCAGGAGCAGACATGGGCTCCGACGATTTTGAGCTAACATTTGTTATTTTATGTGTTTCGATGGTTTATTTGTCATCATTAAAACATAAAGAGATCTTGATCATGTTGCCTCAACAAAAAGGTTGTTAAACAAAGTAAAGCTCAACTCCAGGTCTTGAAAGTATATCTAGGTTATGTTCAACTCAATGTCTTGAAATCATATTGTGTCCATAAAATGAAATCATCACTGCAAAACAAAAAAAGAAAATTGGATTAGGTGCGCTATATAAAAAGTTTGTTATCAAGGAGTGGCAAGCTAAGCTGCAAGAAAGAATCAGTAGGCTAAGCTGCAAGCAAGCATCAGTAGGCTAAACTACAAGCAAGCATCAACAAGTTAATATCTTTTCATGTAGAGAAAGTGAGAGTATCATAGGAGGAACTGAGTAAGAAATTGCTCGATTTAATGTTTCAGTCCTATTTTCATTTTCTTTTTTAAATGTTTTACTTCGATTTCAAAGTCTCATGCCTAGTTTATCTTTTATAATGCTGTAAAAAGGGTCTAAGTCCCAATTGCCATGATACTAGCTTGTGGTGAAACATTAGATGTCCCATAAGCCCGTTTCATGATACTAGAGAGAGGAAATGTGTAAGCAATATATAGAGTAGTATAATGGAAATAAGAAATCAGCAAATTAGCCATCAAACGCAAATATCATCTTCTAAACACATAACTGAATCCACCACATAACTGAATACATCATCAATCCTACAAAGTAAAGCTCGATTACATGTATGAAGTGTCTAATGTAAACAAAGTAAAGCTCGATTACATGTATGAAGTGTGTAATGTAAACAAAGTAATATATCTTTCACTACTACCTATATCAACGAAAAGAGTAATCAATAGTGTTAAGCTAAAATAATTTTCCAAAACAGCTTCTTAGCTAATTCATTATCAAAATATAGTAATGGTAAACTGATCAAATGGACTAACAAGTGATTCAAACAATAAGTGCTAAACTAGCCAGTAGATGCGAAAATATTACATACTAACTACTAAAAATCATTTCACCACTATTATCTAATTATCTTGTTGATAACAAGTGACCACATATAGCTCGATACAAATACTTAACCTATACACCAAAACTAACCGATACACACTAACAAACAAGTGTGTACATGTCACCTCCAGCCATTATGAGGGCATGTATACCTTACCATTTACCTTCCATAATAACCAGCAGCATGGTATTATCGCCCAAGACTAGAGACTCTATGGCTAAGAAAACTAATATTGCTCTTAGTTTCTTGACAATTGCATCTTCCATCATCCAACCTAATTCACCAATGACTAAAAATGTTTTCGGAGTTGATTATCATACTAACGACTAAAACTTATTATTTCATTCTAAATGACTCGCCAAAGAATTTTTGCAAGTATCATTCTGTAATGGGCATTTCATCAAACACCTTTCGTGCACAACCTAATTCACCTCTATTCACACTATAATATCACAAATCTCCATAATCAGTAATAAGCTTATACATATGCGCAACTTATACTTTAACAAACCGTAATCGAATTGTCGAATTAACAAATTAATCAAAAGGTGAAGAAATCACTACCTCAGCCGCGCAAATCAAACACCTCTATTCACACTATTATCACTTCACGAATCGATTGCAGCCACAGACTGATCTCACTTCACGAACTGATATCACTGTTTGATTAAAATGAGAATTGAATTGAGATTATTAGCGCACAAAAATATACTAATAAAATGAGATTAATGTGTTTTGAGATTATTAGGGCACAAAAATATACTAATAAAATGAGATTAATTGAATTGAGATGAGATGGTTACCATTTGAATTGAATTGTGAATTGATCTCTTTATCAGGGGAGAGAGTGAGAGGGTTACGGTTTGATTAAAATGAGAATGAGAATGGCGTGTGGAGTATGTAATAAAAAGAGTGTTTATTGTGGAGTGTTTATGTAACTAGTCATTCAGACCCGTGCGTTGCACACGGGCTCTATCTAATTTGTCATAGTGTAATGTATGGTATTTATTTTCGTCATTAGGTTTATAAGTTGTGATGGTATCACAACTTTTGTAAGCATCGCATGAGTTTATGAATGAGTTTTATTAGTTGTTTGGTGACTTTTATATTTAGACCGAGTCATTCATACCCATGCGATGCACACGGGCTTAATCTAAATGTTCGTTAGTGTATTGTTCAACACTAATTTTCGTCATTACATGGGCTGTATATAAGTGTTCATAGCGTAATCTTTAGCTTATTTTCGTCATTATATATCTAAGTTGTGATGTTATCACAGCTTTTCTAAGCATGACACACATTTAAATAGTTTATTGACATTAAAATAGTATATGTGAAGAGACTTTTTTCAAGATGCTACATTTAAAAGAGTCTCTTCACATGTAATTTTTTAATATGTATAAGTTACATGGTAAATGTCAAAGGGAGGTTAAATGCATACGGTTCTTTCAAAATAAATGTAACCCTTATATAAAATCATAACAAAGTGATATTCTCTATATTTTGAGATCTAACTTGTGACAATGAATTATCCTTTTGGTTTATCATATCAAATACGGTAACTCCAAATTACTATGCTTAGTTACCCGAACTTTATTTTATCCACAAAAACCATTTAAGTTTCAATATTTTTTTATTGTTGTGAAAATCGGTCCAATATTGTTAGTATATTTAATTTGTAGCATATTACATATATAAATATATTTGAATACATCAATCTCAACATATAATTTTTCTACTCTTAATAACTAATATAACAATTTTATTTTGCCAAATTTGTTTGTAATTCTAGAAATAAAACTAAAATCATATTAAAATAATCAATTAATCTCCATAGTGATATTAACAAATCGCAAGACAAAAAACTACATTAAGAGCAAAAATATTAAAATGCACCAACAAAGTGTAGTAATAATTATTGATTAAAAATTGAATGCTCGGCACATTATTTTCAAAAAACTTACTTGTTAACGAATTAATAGTATTAGCCCGTTTATCGGTATTACATGAAGTAAAATATTATATGTTTAATTTGTAACGTACAATTAATATGAATGCTAAGTATTCATTCCACCGATGGCCGTGGCGTTTTTCTTGTTTTTTTTGTTGTTCTTGTTGTTGTTGTCTTTGTCGTTGTTGTTCGTTGGCCTTTTGCATGTTTTGTTCTTGATACAATTTTTGTGACTTCTCGATCTCTTTCTTTAATGATTCTTGACATGCTACAAAAAACAATTAGATATAGTTGATCGTTAGTAACTTAAATACAATTAATCAATATATTGCATTTTTGATCAAAGTAAAAATGTCCGCGCATGTTTCACTTACTTGATAAGACAACGATGTGTAGGATCTCTTAAACCATTAAAGAAGATGGTGTTACTACCAAACCTCCTAAGCGCCATCTTTATGTCCTACATTGTTACGCACACAAAACACACGTGAAGTTTACATGAAACAATATAAATCAATATGCTAAATAAGTAAGATGATATGATGCTACTTTACCACCATAATAAGTTGTAGCCCAATGTGCACGCGGTGTGGAGGAAGTTGTAGTTTGTTGTGTGTGATTTTTGACACATTATATAGTTGATAAAATATTTGTAACTCATGGACGGGAAGGTAAAAAGACTAACCACTAATTGGTGTGTTTAATTTATGCATTCATGGCACCAAACATTTCATCTCCTATGTACTTATGCTTATGCATGACTATTAAATCAATGTACTAACACATGAAGCATCTACATTTCACTTTCAATTCATGAGCCATTTATTATGACCACTTACATTTATAAAACTACTTAAGCTTTTAGTATATAAGATGTCAATTTTTTTAAAAAAAACACCCAATTATTATGTATAAATAATAGGGAGTATGATATGAGAATAGAATAATAAATAACTTATAAATTATTATGTATCCATTTGACTTCCTCGTTTTTGTTAATTTTTTTTTTTTTATAAAAAACACACCCAATACTATCCAAATTAAATATTTGAATATGATAATATAAGCTGTGCTATGACAAGCATGTTAAAAACATGTATCTACTTAATGACGAACATTCTTGTCACTAATAAGTAGATTTTAGTGACAACTTTTATGTCGTCAACAACTTGCGTGACTAATTTGAATTGAAAATATCTATCACACAATTTTGTGATAAGTTAATGACGAACTATGAGTTTTGTCAAAAAAATTTAGCTTGTGACGAAAAGTCGTCACTAAATGGTACAATTAGTGACGAGAATATGGGTTGTCAAAAAATTGTTCGTCACTAAAACCATTTTTTTTCTTGTAGTGACAACACTAATTTGATTTGATTTCCAGGTCTTCATTCAGTGCTTGTTTTGAAATCGATAGACTTGGCATATAGATTTGTCCTCATGGCCTTAATTTGTCTGCATTGACTTGAGACGACTTTCCTTACAGTTACATAGGTGCAAAGCAAAATGCAACTTTAATTAGAATAAATATCCAGATAACATATTAAAAATGACACTGATCGAAGCCATTTCCATTCCTTGCCCTAATCAAGCTAATACATCGATTAACAAACCAAGTGCAACCAAAGTAAACGCCACCTTATTCTTATGTTGGCTGCAAAATAAGTTTCAACAGAAGAGGATAACGGCCATAATGACACAAAACGAGGCTGAACATTAATAACACGAACTTACAATGCCTTACATAGGCTGATCACATTGACAATTATTTATTCGAGTAGCTAACACATGACTCAGCTCGCTACTTGACCAACTACTTGACACACATAACTTGGAATTACGAAAACAAACACAAACTGACATTGACTTAAGCGTTAACTAAGTACGAAAGCCCAGGAAAGTTTCAACACGAGTAACTTAGAATATCGGATTTCAATTCAAGCATCATCCAAGAAAGCTTGTAGGTTGACGGAAGACGATCCACCTTTCTTCATAGCTTCGCTTGACAACTCCTTCCATTTCAGCACATTGCCTCTTATCGACTCATCTCCTATCACCATTTCCACACACCTTACAATCTCCTTCCCTTCCACCACTTCATCTACATTCCCCCTCTTTACCCTAACCCCTATTTTCCACACATCTTCAATCATTTTCGCGTTAGTCCCCTGTCCGTCCACTGAGGGTACGCCACAATAGGAACACCAGCTGCCAATGCTTCCATAGTCGAATTCCATCCACAATTTGTCACGAAACATCCTACTGCATCGTGGTTCAAAACATCAACCTGAGAACACCAATCAACTATCATCCCTTGTTTCTTCAGCTCATCTAGCTTGCTTAATTTCGCTGCTTCACGACTGTCTCTTACCACCCATAAAAAAGGCCTACCACTCTCTAACAACCCTTTTGCCATCTCCTCTGCTTGATCAGTTGCTAAACGAGATACACGTACAAAGGAAACATACACCACAGATTTTTTTGGTTTAGTGTTTAGCCAGCTCATGATACCGTCCTCTTCTTTTTCCAAAGATTCGGACGGGATCAAGGGTCCAATAGGTATGTACTTAATTTTTTCAATGGCTTTAATGGATTCATTTTCAAGTTCATCAAAACTATTTATAAGAATGCTTGAGTTTGTTTTGATTACGTCAATATGTTCTTTATAAAGTGATAGCATAAACTCATGATCCTTTCGATTTGAGGGCAAGAAAAACGATGGTAAATCAGCCATCGTTAGAAGTGGCAGTCCAGGTAATTTAATCGGGACCAAAGGGTTGTTTTTGTTACTAGATATCAACTCTTGATACTCATTGAAATAGTAATAGTAAATATTGAACACAGTGGCTGGTTGGCACCAAAGGAGAGTGGATTTGACATTATGGGCGTTCGCAACATTTGCAACCCAAGGTACAATAGTAGTGTAGACCACGTGGTCAAATGGCTGCCCTGTTGCAGCTGCTGAGGTGAGGAGATCAGCAACAGCAACAGAACCACTTTTAGCAAAATCTGAGATTAGTTGTGGAAGAGTATCAGTTGGCTGCAAACCATTGTCGTGGCCATCCGAAAATGTAGCAAATGTTAGACCATGTGGGATAGTTTCTTTGATGATTTGTAGGAGGCTAGAACAGGTACAGAAGGTGACAGATACACCCATTTTAAGCAGGCGATCGGCGAAGCGGAGGGATGGGCTGATGAGGCCGTGGCCTGGGAATGCCACAATCAAGACTTTTCGCTCTCCAGTCATTGCGGTAGAGGGTGGTGGTTATGGACTAGGGAGTGTTTATGTTTACGACTTGTGTTCAAAATGAAATGCAAAACATGTGCTATTTATAAGCAAACAAAACAAATTTTTGATATTTTAACTTATTTTAAATATCATCCATGTGTAACACGTGGTTGATTTCAAGAATCTTTTTGGATTGCTAATTCATCCCCCACAACACATCCCTTGTATACAAAATAGTGATGGTGTCTGACGAAAAGAGATATAGTGACAGAATTATTAAAAGTGAGAAAGGTAAGAAATTTATAACATGGTGTCTGACGAAAAGAGATACAGTTTCACATATTTGAAATGACAATGAAAATTTTGAAAAAAGATACTGTAGCATTTATTTAAAATTTGTGGTTGTGGTTATTTCTTAATTTTCTAATTTTAATTATTTTTCTCATTTAATCCTAACTCGTTGTCTGACAACGTGAAGTTAACTTTTATATTATAGAGTAAAATACATTGTTCGTCCTTTAACTTGTATCAAAAATACACGTTGAGTCCCAAATTCAAAATAAATACGCCCAAGGCCCTTACTGTTCATGTTTTGCATCGCCCAAAGTTTTTTTTTTACTAAATGTTGTAAGTTAACATCTGGTAAGTCCCTCATGTGTCTTGCACATGAGTGTATTTTGGTCATTTCATGATATGGGATCATTTTGTCTTTCGGACTAAAAACACAAACCCACACTCACTCTCTCTCTATCTCATTTCCTGCTTTTCTCTCTAAATTCCCACTTATCTCTAAAATTAACATCCTCTAAAATTAACATCAACACAATTCTCAAATCTCATCCATCTACTCTACTGAAAAATATAAACTGCATCAAACACCCAACTTCATACCCACGTGCAAGATCAAAACCCACAAGATTTTTGGGATGTTCTTGTGGTGAAGAAAAATGAATGTTCTTGAATTAAAAGATTGTAAATGTATTGATGAATTTTATTGTACAAATTCTCCCTCCATCTACTCTACTAAAAAATATATCAAACACCCATCATCTTGGAGTAAGTTTTTACACTGCATCAAACACCCATCATCTTGGAGTAAGTTTTTACACCTTTACACCACCACAAAAACATACTCCCTCCATCCCAAAATATAAGTCCGCTTTTGACTTTTCAAAGTCTTTCTCTTCATATTTTGACCGTAATTATTTTTTTATTATATAATACTTGATGCAAAATATATAAATGGATTTTTGTTTCAAATGTATTTTCATTGATATACTTTTCATCAAGTATCATATAGCACGAAAAAAAATAATTACGATCAAAGTAAAAAAAAAAAAAGACTTTGAAAAGTCAAATATGGATTTATATTTTGGGACGGAAGGAGTATTCTAAATGGGGCACGAGTCAATTTGATGCAGTGAATCTACCTATTTTCATGTGACAAACCAATTTATTGTGGGTTTCTATGATTACATTGTGTCTCATTGACACGTAGGATCTCCATATCCTTTCATTAAATCACTATGATTGAAACATCATTAAGGTAACGCTTTCGATCCCCTTGTGGTATTTCCAATAGCTCATGAAAATCCATACCTTCAAAGGGACAAAGGCTTAATTAGATATGTAATTATGTTTAAACCAATAATTTTGGCCTGACTTGGGAGTTCAACTCCTAGGCATATTGTTAAGAGCATAAGGATCCTTAGTCAATTAGGCTGAAGGTCATATACTCTATCAAGTCATCCCAGTCCATTAGTGCAGTTGATTGATTAGAGAAATGCGTTGATTGACTCATGTTATGATGATGAGTTGTTATGATGCTTTTTGCCATGTTTTTGCGATTTCCTCATGATACAGTTTGCCTGAGAACATAGCATGTGGCTCTGCAGGCTTGTGATGTCAAAGTGTCAGGTGCATTAAATGTAGGACATGACTCGACGGTTGTTTGCAGCCGTCGTCCTTTTCTTTCTTATTTGGCTATCGGGGTAATCATTTTGAATTTTTTCAAGAAGGGCGCGTGTTTCGTAATTACATGCATCCAATTAATCACATAGCAATTAACAACTTTAATCATGCAAATCAGTCAATCCATTTAAGTATAATATTTAAACTAATAGTTCATTGTTTATCATTATCATACATCATCTTTTGAAGATCTAATTTTAAGCATGCAACAACAATTGGAGTTTATCGCATAAATCAATTAAAATTAACAAATATAGCAAACGTGCATAATACAAATTCGTGTTCTTGTCAGATCTAGATCTTCAAGCAATGGAGACTTTGGCCATCTAGGTCAAACGACCTGAAAAATAATTAGGGTATTCGAACCCAAATCACCAAAACCATCAAAAGAAGTAGAGTTGACTCATACATGATAATTAAATGGTGTATAAGTGGCTCTGATACCACTATAGTAAAACATAAGTGTAAACATCAATAATTACTATCAAACATACAATAGATCAGATCAATTGCACAGCGGAAGAATTATTAAAACAATAGTTTACACAAAAGCTTTCCAAGCTACAAGAATCCATATAAAACACATTTAATTAATCATGCAAAAGATAATAAGAGCGTGTGTACCTTTTAGCAAAACAGCAACTCGAACACATCCTTTTCTTGATCTCCATCTTCTTAGAATCACGAACTATGAATAATGAACATAAACCCTAGATGATCATTATCTAATAAGGATGAGCGATTCACCTTCCACAAACATGGATCAAAGAGTATGATCTGGCAACACAATTAGTCATACACTAACACTTAAGCAACTTCCTTCGCATGCTAGCTCAGTTACAACGGATCTCATCCATAAAGAGGGCTAATCAACACATCACTCATAACTAAATGTTCTAATCAAGTAATATGTGATCTAATCACGACACACACATGATCTAATCGAGAAACACACAAACACACGATGTGTTTTTGTGTTGTGTGATTGGTGGCTCGAGTAGGGGGTGAGGAGGGGAAGGCGAATTAGGGTTGTGGAGGAATACTGAGTTGGTGGAAAAACTAATTATATTTATAAGCCTTCTAACCATTATCCATTAAGGAAATGATAACCCCTAATTCAAATAAAAGATATATTTCTTATTTTATAAAAAAAAAAAGAAAAAAAAAAAGCATATCTTTTAGGAAAGTATATCTCTATTCAAATAAAAGATATGACTTAAATCCCTTATCCCTTGAAAACCTCTAGAAACAAAATTCATAGGCTTTTGCCAAAGTCCATATGATGGATTGTCATGTGCTTTGTCCAAAGTTTATTCGTCCAAACATTTAATTACTTGTTAACTTAATTAAGTTCAATTGATAATTAAGTCTAAATAGTAATTAGCCAGTTAATTTCATCTTTTATAATCACTAATATATATATATATATATATATATATATATATATATATATATATATATATATATATATATATATAACAGGAGGCATTTGAAGAATATGACACCTCATTGCCCAGTAATTCATCATCAGCCATGTCATCACATTGTGGCCATGTAAGCAATTTTTATAATTTATTTTGTATTTTCATAATTAATTTCCGAAATCTAAGCAAAGATTAATGTAAGCAATTTTTTTAATTAAATTTGGCTGATTTTTCATGTGAGCTTAAATTCGGATTAATAAATCTAAAAAAGGAGTTGCCATGATTCGAACTTGGGATGGAAGGCACAAACAAAGAACACCTCAACCATTGGAGCATTCCAGTGGTTGTGATAAAATTTGTAAGTCATAATTTATATTGCAAGAATAATAAAGTTGTCAAGGTAGTCAAATATTAAATGTATTAGGGTTGTTATATACGAACATATTACTACGTTATTAAAAAAACCGATACCCAAAATCATTCAATAAAAGTAAGTCGCCGTCATCATGAGGTACTGATTAACATCTCTTTATGCTAAACTTCCATTGGTTTATGTATGACGTTTGATGGAGGTTGGTAGAATATCTGCACAAGTACGCAATCTATGCAACATGGGGAATCTTTATCATATGCTAGCTTTGTGTTTATGTTCTTTCCTACCCGCGATGCTCGATGCTTCCTCTGATCGATGGGTTACTGATTCCAGGTTTATCACACGTTTATGTATATATATAAGTTTGTGATTTTATTTGGTAGTGCATATATTGTTTCACACCGATATTTTAGTTTAACTTTCCCATGTTCCAGGTTCAAACACCAGGGAGGACATTATTAGTAGTGCACACCCACGTTATAAAAGAATTAATGTGTTGTTGTGCTGCCAGATATATGCCTAAATCAAGTGCCAGATTACAGGCAAGTGGTCGTGCGACATTTAAATGCCTACATATGACATATATGGAGCTGTTATTATTTACATTTCTTTTATATGTATATTATCTTTGTTACGACCCTTTAATAGTGATCACACTGATCACTCAAATTCTATTAATAAACAATAATTCCAACAGAGCTCACAAGCAATGGGTGATGGTGCCATTGCCGTTGAGGTCGGTTGTGGGGAATTTTGGGAGCAACTGGATGTCAAAGGTTAGATGTCGTGTCTGGATTTTAGTTTGGAGTATAGAAAATGGTCAGGTGTAAACATGCATGTATCAGTTGTTACAAACTAACTGTTACATACTTAGAAGCCAACTAAAACATGTCTTCAATGTTTGCTTTATTTATTTTGTATAATTTTGTTTCTGTAACTGTTACACATTCATATGCAACAATGCAAATGAGACGTTGAGTATGGTAAAATTTGCTAAGCAAGACAGGCTATTTCAAAACAATGTACACATGCCTAACTTTTTTCCTTAGTGTTTTTAAACCCGAATTATCAATGTTGTTTGAATTTGATCTGTTTCTTCAGGAAAAATTTACTTAAGCCGTATTAGGTGATGTCATGCCACTTCAGCCACAAATTCAGATGCTAAAGGTATAATAAATATGAAGATACCAAGTTTGTTTGATCTTTTTATATTTATACGAATTTTTGGTGTTCATGATAACAAGATCATTGCACGTGTGTTTAGAATTAATCATCTATTCTATCAACAGGGAGAAGTTTAGGGAGATGTTTGGATTTGCTATTGGGGGCAAGATGGTGACTTGACATGTTCGAATACAAGGTTTGTGATATGACATCGGTAAGTGGCTTATTCTGGCTATAATTCAAATATTGCAAGTTAGGTAAAGCTAAACTTCCATTAGTTTATGAAAGCGGGGGCTAATATTGTGAGCCACTTTTAGCAATCACTGGATGATTCTTTTTATAGACAAAGATGTTAGGTAAATGACTAACATTTGCTTTTGAGCTTGAATAGTTTATTAGCACATGTGCAGGATGTGACAGGGGCTAATATTGTGAAAAGTGGCTCTAAGACATTTGCGTAAGAATGCTAAGAATAAATTATGCATCAACGACAGTTTCTTTATTTTCAGATGTCAAACTACGCTTGATAATTTTGCATTTTCTTTGTATTTAAACACATGAACAACAAGGAATGAAAATACTGTCTAATCTATAGGAACTCAGATCGTGTATATTTAATGTTAAATGTTCATTGCTCGCTTTAATTTATTTATTGTCAGATCTAAATTATCGGCATCGGAATGTTCAGATGGCAAGTCCTGCCTCCATAGAGCTTCATACTATATATTCTTTTTCAAGAAAAGGTATTCATCATCATCATCATCACCGTTATATTATCATCATAATAACCAATTTGAAATTCCAGCAATGTTCGTCCTTCATCATCCGGAGCATGGGTATGCTGTCATGCTTCCTATAATTGATGTAAGTAAATCAGTTGTATTGCTAATTGCTGCATTACTCTGTTGTTGGTTTAACTTACTGTAAAGTTTATCATTTCTCTGATCATAAGTTAAGGGAGTAGTCTATGGCCAATAAAGATTTTTGATACAGAGTATTCCGAACAATGGGCACTGGCATGGTAGAGAAAGGTCAGTATGATTGACTTTAGGTACACACATCTTGGTCAGCTTGCTTCATTAGGCGGTGAACAAACTGAGGCTTAACTTCCTGGATATTACGTTTAATCGGTCACAGTTCCCAATGGATTTGGTATTCTTTGTATGCAAGGTATTAACTTGTGCTAACTTTTATAATTATTTTAAGTTTTTTAATACTACGTACTTTATATTGTGTCGTGGTTGAAATAGGTGAGTTAAAAAAGCCCATCTCAGAATGAGGTGATACCCAGCCTCTAACCTTAGACATCACTTGTGTATTTTCACCACCTAATCGACAGGGCAACATTAGTCTGTTCATTATATTTGAATGTAATAAGTATAGTGAAAGCATGGCAGTAGAAAATCTTGATCGCACATAAATACAAATGAAAAGTTTAAGTATAGCATTCTCAGGATTGCCACTAACTGATTCGAACGAAATGTGGTTCTAACGCATTCAAGTCAGGCGAAATTGCGGCAGTGCTAAAGAGGTGCATGCAATCCAGTTCATTCACATTTTAGGGTTCTTTATCCGATTTACTTGCCCAGTATTGTATTGTGATATCCTGCAGGGCGAACTCGACTTCTCCTTCGATCCATGGCCCGTTATCTCTGAAAGTGCTAAAGATTTGATTAAAAAAAATGCTTCTTAGAGACAGGAGTACTCGGGTAATTTCTTATGCAGTTCTTCGTATGTTTAGATATTTTTTTTCTTTTTAATTAAAATTTTATTGTCTTCTTGATTTCTGAATTTCATTCTTTGTTTCTAATTGTTGTAGACCACCACTGGATCAACGTAGATGGTGTTGCACCGGATAACCCTCTTGATCTTGCATTCTTAACTCAGTTAACTAACACGAAAAGCGATGGGATTCTGATTGACTTATCCAAGCATTATGACAGCGGCAAAAATGGAGTAGTTGCAACATCAGTTCATTTATGACCGGGTAGTCCATTGGAATCTGAATTGCCTTGGCATCCGGTTGTTCTTAAGCTAGATAATTGGGTCTTCTGTTACGGTAGACTTCTTCCCCACCATGTTATGTTTATCGGACATCCCTTATTGAATGCTTTTTAGCTTTTTAGCTAACAAAGTTTGATTTGATATTTATAAAGTGTAGGTTGTTTTTAAAAAATTTAGCCAAGCACCCTGCAACTGTTGAAATTACTAAATAGGACATGCATAAGATTCCACATAAATCTCAATTCTGGAAGAGTAAATATATGACGACAATATTGGAAGATTGAAGTTTTAAAGCAAAAAAATCATGATACCATCATGATACCATTAAAAAACAGCAAGATCAGATATGTACTAGGTTAACTTGGAATAGCTTATTTCAAATTAATCTCTCTGCTATTTGCTCATGAGTGAAATTATTTGTTTGTCACTTGATCTATATGTGCATATCAGATATATTTCAATCATCAAAGCATGTGTTCATGCTTGATTCACAGAAAGTCCTCTATTCACTTTCATAGTCTCAACATCATTTTACACTAAATCCATCCACATGCAGCCTTCGTCTTTCCTACAACAATGTCAAGAATTTTTTGTTATGTGATTGTATCCTCTTTTGTCGACCATTTCGATTCATGGATTTAGGGTCTCAGTTACAATAGCAGTGATAGTTGTGGACTGATGATCTACGGTGGTAGTGGTATCACAAATCATCTTGCTTGATCATCTTTTCATTGTTACACATCTAATTAATTCCCGGTTTTGGTTATTGTTGAAAGCATTATCTTAGCTATTAATGTATTTTCAATTTCATGATTTTGATTATGATTAGCATATAAAATTTTGAAATTTGAGCTCAACCAAGCTGTTTATTTGCTCTATGTCTAAATATTGTCATATGATAAATGTAAGTGTACATGTGATTCTGTATCAGTTAATCTAAATGATCATCTGTCAAGTAAGCTTGAAAAAAGTTCGGGTCGGTACAACCGGAAGTATCAAGGGCAGCTAAATAAGCAGGCTGGGGTTGGATAACGTTAACACATGTCACCTTTAATCATGTCAGGTCATTTGCTCTAAATAAGTTTTATAAGCAAGTGCCAAGTCAATAATTGTGATTGGGTCCATATAAAGAGCAAAATAGCCTTTCTTAAATAGCTTGAAATACAAAAATTCAGTTTAGAATGGTATTGTTTCATACACTTTCTTTAAGTTGGCTGGACTAGATAAATGATAAATTATATTCAGTGAACCATTTAAATTTATACCCTGGTGGTGTTTGTCTAACACTTCAACTTTATTTTGTGACCGTAATCTTTATTTATCTACTCCTTATATAAAACCGATGCTGAAGGAAGTGTTGGTCGTAAAGTCTTACGTCGTGTTTTACATTTGATATGTTTTATTATTTCTAACGTTTTATTCAGTTGTGAATTTATAGGATGACGGCCAAACTGTATGGGAAAGAAAACCAGACCAAAAAAGGGTATGATAAATAGGGTGGTGACCAGGGGTACAATCAACATGGTATGACACAAGAAGGTGATTTCAAGTATCAACAAGTTGGTACCATGTCGAGTAATGCATGCAAAATGAGGTATGCATCTTTATCTTTTGCACTTATTTTCAAGTGTTAGCTAGCTGTGATAGTCGTTAACATTAGATACTTAGCAAATGTTGCCAATGAAAATACTATCTTGCGTTGTCAAAGTGTCTGTAACTGTTTATGTAGCAATATTTGAGTTTTTGGCAATTGTGTGTGTGTATGCTTATTATGATCATGACGCGGTGATGAGGCGAAAAATGAACCACTTTTAAGGGGTCTTTTAAGCCCGGATTCGAATTTATTTGATCAAATATTGCCCTAAATCGTTCCTTTTGTGATTTTAGGTACTTTGGGAGTGAATTCTGGAAAAGAAGGCATTTTTGACGTTTTTGGAGTATAAAGGTGAAGAAAACGGCAAAGTCTTAATTTTCCTTGCTGGGAACAGTAGATGACGGCGTCAAGAAGGATTTTTTGACGGCGTCAAAAGCAAAATGGATGACGACCCAGTGAAAACGTGACGACGTCAGAAGTAGGGCGTCAAGAGTAAATTTGGTGACGGCCTTGAGCAGAATTACACATGACGGCGTCACCCAAGGCCGTCACATGTAAACTTGTCAAAACTTGCGCGCGAAATAGCTGGTATTGTTTTGGTCATAACTTTTGCATACGAACTCGGATTTAGGTGATTCAAAAGCCCACGCGAAGAGGACGAAAAAATCTACAATTTGGTGAAGAAAAATTGTTCATGACGCCGTCATGATTATTCTGACGCCGTCAGATCGGGCCGACAGAAAATTAGCCTATAAATATAACATCATAACTTCACTTTTTAAAAGCCCTAAACCCTAAGGTCGATTCCTGGGTTTAGGTAGGTGTTTTTCCAGCAACTTAGAGGGTTTCAATCACTCCATAAACATCATGTATTGGTTTGTTGATTCTATCTTAATTATGTTTTCCATTATCATTGTTGATTGCTCTTCTTTGATGATGTTTTGCTAATTCACCTTGTGTCTACTTAAGATTGTGTGAAACTTTTATATAATTAATTAGATCTCATTGATTTCTTGTTGATGTATGTGTCTATCTCCATCAATTAAGGCGTGACAACTTCAATAGATCTAGTTGGTTTAGTTTATAATTCTTGTTTCCTATTGATTCTTGTTTTGATTGAATGTCTTATCAATGTTAGGCTTAAGAAAGCTGGCCAACCTCCTGTATGGTAACGTGCTTGAACGTCTTAAGAAACATGTAACCAATGCATACTAGGTTATTAAGGTAGTATTTAATGCATAAGCCACTGTTTATAATCCCTATGATTGGGTGATTAACGCAGCGTTGTAGGAGGAGATAAGAGATTATGGGATTGGGGAAGTACGTACGCCACCCCATGAATGTTTAAAAGAATACACCCGTCAATTAAAACAAGATGTGACAATTCAATAGGTAGAATTGGATAGCTAGCAAGGAGTAACATATCATGGGTAGACATGCTTCACTTATCTTGTAGAACCCTAGTCTATTTTCCTACACATTAGTTTAAGTAGTAGATTTTGGGTTAGTAGATTAACAACTAATTCCGCCCCTTCTTCCAAAACCCGAGATTTTTAATTGTTTTCTATAAAATATAAAATACAAAAAGAATCATCCTTCACCTTTTGACCTAGTTAGATTAATTTCAATCCTAACGACACTATTCCTGAGTTGAACGATCAATCCCCCGGTACTTGTCACTATACTATACTACAACGATCAGGTACACTGCCTGGTGGGGGTTGTAAGTTTCTCGAGATCCCTCGAGAGGTAAAGCCTGGTGCAATTCCCACGCATCAAGTTTTTGGCGCCGTTGCCGAGGAAATAGTTATTGTCTAGGTTAGGATTTATTTTACTTAAGTCTACTTGCTAGGTTCCTTTCTAGTAAGATTTTATTTTTTATTTTTTAGGTTATCTTTTGTCTATCTTATTTCTTCGTGTCTTTGTTCATAATCTCCACCGCTTGCCATCATGGCAACCAACGAATTCTCTAACCTTAGAGTCACTAGGAGTCGTAGTTCCGCTAGAGACCTTGTTTTGCCCTATGCAGAGCCTGATAGAGAAATGCGTAGGTTTAGACGATCTCACTCAACACTTGAACCATCCAGCGTAGCCATCGATTTTGATGCACCTCTTTCTGAAGAAAATTCAGAAAATCACCTTACAACCCCTAGCGCCCAATCCAACAACGAAATGAGCACCCCCGCAACCCCCACTCCTAAGTGCCTGAAGGACTACTCCTCCCCAAACCATCATGGCTTCTCAAACGCCATTGTCTACCCAAACGAACACACTACTGAGGTCTTGCATGCGACCGATGTTCGGCTTGTCCAAGGTGTGTGCAAGTTTTGTGGATTAGATGACGATGACCCGATTCAACACATCAAGGACTTCTTAAAAATAGTAGACACCATCCATACAGGTGGGGCCACTAGAGACACGTCCCGATTACGTTTCTTCCCTTTCACCCTTTACGAAAAAGCCAAAGAGTGGTATGATAAACTCCCTTCTGAATCTATTTTCACATGGGAGCAACTCGTATCCAAATTTTATGAGAAGTTCTTTCCAGCAGGGAAAACCTCAACGTTTAGGGATAGGATCCTTCGCTTCCGAAAAGGGAAGGATGAACCCTTCCATAAATCGTGAACTAGATTCAAGGATTTAATAAGACAAGTTCCCCATCATGGCATCGAACTCTGGCTTCTGGTCCAAATTTTCTACGACAATATCTCCTCAAATGACCGGAACGGGATCAACAATTCTAGGAAAGGGAGATTAGCCAATCTTAGTGCCGAGGAAGGATGGCATAGGATTGAGGAATATGCTCAAGACCAGGATGACACTTGGGATGAACCTAAGTCGACTGCTAGCATGTCTGAAAACACATCAACATCTCCAGATCGGCTAAGAAAAATTCACAAAAGAATGGAATACCTAGCTGGGTCGCAATTACCTAAACAGCTTTCCAATCCGTACTTAATTTGCGACTTTTGTGGGGGCCCGCACGAGGTAGAGGAATGCGGAGAAGAAGCCACGACTGAGCATGCGTGCTTGTCAGGAGGTGACATCTATGCTGACCCCTCCCTTCTGCCTTTTTACCAAAACGACGACTACACCTTGTGAGGAAATTTGGTAAGGAGAAAAGAAGGAGAGGAAGGCCCTGCATTTGATATCAGGAGCACTTTCGAAGATGACCTTGGTCACTTCACTCAAGAAAAAGGCTTACAATTGAAAGGTCTTGATGAACTTGTCGATGAGCAACAAAAGGACATTGGAGAATGGTTCAACAAGCTTAACTCCACCTTTGATAACCTTGATATGCCGTAAGTAAGCCAAAAAGACCCCATGCTCGCGATAACCACTCGAGCTGGGACAACAACCCAGGACCCCCCCTTTCCCGAGCTCACAACCCATCACCCCTGATCCAAGTAAGCCTCGTGAAGAAGAGGGTGATGTGGGCAGCGAGGCTCCCGAACAACCTCCCTTAGCAACATCATCCCCATCGACCCCGCCTAACCAACCTGTGAGAGTCCCATTCCCATCCCGATTAAAAAACCTAAGAACTGAGAACGATAATAAAAGATTCTTGTCATACCTAAAAGACTCAGTGATCACCATACCCCTCCTTGATGCTTGCTATCACATGCCAAAGTATACCACATACTTTAAAAAATTACTCGCCAACCGAAAGAAGTTCGAGGGTCTTGTGACTCTGGGGGAAGAGTGTTCGGTGGTGACGCATCGAGGGTTACCAAAAAAAGTAGACGATCCAGGCAGCTTCACCTTGCCCTGTTCCATAGGATCTCTATCGATAAAGAATGCTCTTGCCGATTTAAGGGCGAGTATCAACCTCATGCCTCACTCCATGTTCCTTAAACTAGGATACTCCGGATTAAAGCCTACCCGAATGAACATCCAACTAGCCGATAGATCAGTCAAATACCCCGTAGGGATATGCGAGAATGTGCTAGTCAAGGTTGGAAAATTCAAATTCCCGGTTGACTTCGTAATCTTAGAGATGGAGGAGGATGACTTGGTACCCATGATCTTAGGGAGACCATTTCTTTAAGGAAAGTATATCTCTATTCAAATAAAAGATATGACTTAAATCCCTTATCCCTTGAAAACCTCTAGAAACAAAATTCATAGGCTTTTGCCAAAGTCCATATGATGGATTGTCATGTACTTTGGCCAAAGTTTATTCGTCCAAACATTTAATTACTAGTTAACTTAATTAAGTTCAATTGATAATTAAGTCTAAATAGTAATTAGCCAGTTAATTTCATCTTTTATAATCACTAATATATATATATATATATATATATATATATATATATATATATATATATACATTATATATATATATATACATTATATATAACAGGAGGCATTTGAAGAATATGACACCTCATTGCCCAGTAATTCATCATCAGCCATGTCATCACATTGTGGCCATGTAAGCAATTTTTATAATTTATTTTGTATTTTCATAATTAATTTCCGAAATCTAAGCAAAGATTAATGTAAGCAATTTTTTAATTAAATTTGGCTGATTTTTCATGTGAGCTTAAATTCGGATTAATAAATCTAAAAAGGAGTTGCCAAGATTCGAACTTGGGATGGAAGGCACAAACAAAGAACACCTCAACCATTGGAGCATTCCAGTAGTTGTGATAAAATTTGTAAGTCATAGTTGATATTGCAAGAATAATAAAGTTGTCAAGGTAGTCAAATATTAAATGTATTAGGGTTTTTATATACGAACATATTACTACATTATTAAAAAAACCGATACCCAAAATCATTCAATAAAAGTAAGCCGCCGTTATCATGAGGTACTGATTAACATCTCTTTATGCTAAACTTCCATTGGTTTATGTATGACGTTTGATGGAGGTTGGTAGAATATCTGCACAAGTACGCAATCTATGCAACATGGGGAATCTTTATCATATGCTAGCTTTGTGTTTATGTTCTTTCCTACCCGCGATGCTCGATGCTTCCTCTGATCGATGGGTTACTGATTCCAGGTTTATCACACGTTTATGTATATATAAGTTTGTGATTTTATTTGGTAGTGCATATATTGTTTTACACCGATATTTTAGTTTAACTTTCCCATGTTCCAGGTTCAAACACCAGGGAGGACATTATTAGTAGTGCACACCCACGTTATAAAAGAATTAATGTGTTGTTGTGCTGCCATATATATGCCTAAATCAAGTGCCAGATTACAGGCAAGTGGTCGTGCGACATTTAAATGCCTACATATGACATATATGGAGCTGTTATTATTTACATTTCTTTTATATGTATATTATCTTTGTTATGACCCTTTAATAGTGATCACACTGATCACTCAAATTCTATTAATATACAATAATTCCAACAGAGCTCACAAGCAATGGGTGACGGTGCCATTGCCGTTGAGGTCGGTTGTGGGGGAGTTTTGGGAGCAACTGGATGTCAAAGGTTAGATGTCGTGTTTGGATTTTAGTTTGGAGTATAGAAAATGGTCGGGTGTAAACATGCATGTATCAGTTGTTACAAACTAACTGTTACATACTTAGAAGCCAACTAAAACATGTCTTCAATGTTTGCTTTATTTATTTTGTATAATTTTGTTTCTGTAACTGTTACACATTCATATGCAACAACGCAAATGAGACGTTGAGTATGGTAAAATTTGCTAAGCAAGACAGGCTATTTCAAAACAATGTACACATGCCTAACTTTTTTCCTTAGTGTTTTTAAACCCGAATTATCAATGTTGTTTGAATTTGATCGGTTTCTTCAGGAAAAATTTACTTAAGCCGTATTAGGTGATGTCATGCCACTTCAGCCACAAATTCAGATGCTAAAGGTATAATAAATATGAAGATACCAAGTTTGTTTGATCTTTTTATATTTATACGAATTTTTGGTGTTCATGATAACAAGATCATTGCACGTGTGTTTAGAATTAATCGTCTATTCTATCAACAGGGAGAAGTTTAGGGAGATGTTTGGATTTGCTATTTGGGGCAAGATGGTGAATTGACATGTTCGAATACAAGGTCTGTGATATGACATCGGTAAGTGGCTTATTCTGGCTATAATTCAAATATTGCAAGTTAGGTAAAGCTAAACTTCCATTTGTTTATGAAAGCGGGGGCTAATATTGTGAGCCACTTTTAGCAATCACTGGATGATTCTTTTTATAGACAAAGATGTTAGGTAAATGACTAACATTTGCTTTTGAGCTTGAATAGTTTATTAGCACATGTGCAGGATGTGACAGGGGCTAATATTGTGAAAAGTAGCTCTAAGACATTTGCGTAAGAATGCTAAGAATAAATTATGCATCAACGACAGTTTCTTTATTTTCAGATGTCAAACTACGCTTGATAATTTTGCATTTTCTTTGTATTTAAACACATGAACAACAAGGAATGAAAATACTGTCTAATCTATAGGAACTCAGATCGTGTATATTTAATGTTAAATGTTCATTGCTCGCTTTAATTTATTTATTGTCAGATCTAAATTATCGGCATCGGAATCTTCAGATGGCAAGTCCTGCCTCCATAGAGCTTCATACTATATATTCTTTTTCAAGAAAAGGTATTCATCATCATCATCATCACCGTTATATTATCATCATAATAACCAATTTGAAATTCCAGCAATGTTCGTCCTTCATCATCCGGAGCATGGGTATGCTGTCATGCTTCCTATAATTGATGTAAGTAAATCAGTTGTATTGCTAATTGCTGCATTACTCTGTCGTTGGTTTAACTTACTGTAAAGTTTATCATTTCTCTGATCATAAGTTAAGGGAGTAGTCTATGGCCAATAAAGATTTTTGATACAGAGTATTCCGAACAATGGGCACTGGCATGGTAGAGAAAGGTCAGTATGATTGACTTTAGGTACACGCATCTTGGTCAGCTTGCTTCATTAGGCGGTGAACAAACTGAGGCTTAACTTCCTGGATATTACGTTTAATCGGTCACAGTTCCCAATGGATTTGGTATTCTTTGTATGCAAGGTATTAACTTGTGCTAAATTTTATAATTATTTTAAGTTTTTTAATACTACGTACTTTATATTGTGTCGTGGTTAAAATAGGTGAGTTAAAAAAGCCCATCTCAGAATGAGGTGATACCCAGCCTCTAACCTTAGACATCACTTGTGTATTTTCACCACCTAATCGACAGGGCAACATTAGTCTGTTCATTATATTTGAATGTAATAAGTATAGTGAAAGCATGGCAGTAGAAAATCTTGATCGTACATAAATACTAATGAAAATTTTAAGTATAGCATTCTCAGGATTGCCACTAACTGATTCGTGAACTGGAAAATATAACGAAACGTGGTTCTAACGCATTCAAGTCAGGCGAAATTTCGGCAGTGCTAAAGAGGTGCATGTAATCCAGTTCATTCACATTTTAGGGTTCTTTATCCGATTTACTTGCCCAGTATTGTATTCCTGCATGGCGAACTCGACTTCTCCTTCGATCCATGGCCCGTTATCTCTGAAAGTGCTAAATATTTGATTAAAAAAAATGCTTCTTAGAGACAGGAGTACTCGGGTAATTGCTTATGCAGTTCTTCGTATGTTTAGATATTTGTTTTCTTTTTAATTAAAATTTTATTGTCTTCTTGATTTCTGAATTTCATTCTTTGTTTCTAATTGTTGTAGACCACCACTGGATCAGCGTAGATGGTGTTGCACCGGATAACCCTCTTGATCTTGCATTCTTAACTCAGTTAACTAACACGAAAAGCAATGGGATTCTGATTGACTTATCCAAGCATTATGACAACGGCAAAAATGGAGTAGTTGCAACATCAGTTCATTTATGACCGGGTAGTCCATTGGAATCTGAATTGCCTTGGCATCCGGTTGTTCTTAAGCTAGATAATTGGGTCTTCTGTTACGGTAGACTTCTTCCCCACCATGTTATGTTTATCAGACATCCCTTATTGAATGCTTTTTAGCTTTTTAGCTAACAAAGTTTGATTTGATATTTATAAAGTGTAGGTTGTTTTTAAAAATTTTAGCCAAGCACCCTGCAACTGTTGAAATTACTAAATAGGACATGCATAAGATTCCACATAAATCTCAATTCTGGAAGAGTAAATATATGACGACAATATTGGAAGATTGAAGTTTTAAAGCAAAAAAATCATGAAACCATCATGATACCATTAAAAAACAGCAAGATCAGATATGTACTAGGTTAACTTGGAATAGCTTATTTCAAATTAATCTCTCTGCTATTTGCTCATGAGTGAAATTATTTGTTTGTCACTTGATCTATATGTGCATATCAGATATATTTCAATCATCAAAGCATGTGTTCATGCTTGATTCATAGAAAGTCCTCTATTCACTTTCATAGTCTCAACATCATTTTACACTAAATCCATCCACATGCAGCCTTCGTCTTTCCTACAACAATGTCAAGAATTTTTTGTTATGTGATTGTATCCTCTTTTGTCGACCATTTCGATTCATGGATTTAGGGTCTCAGTTACAATAGCAGTGATAGTTGTGGACTGATGATCTACGGCGGTAGTGGTATTTACAAATCATCTTGCTTGATCATCTTTTCATTGTTACACATCTAATTAATTGCCGGTTTTGGTTATTGTTGAAAGCATTATCTTAGCTATTAATGTATTTTCAATTTCATGATTTTGATTATGATTAGCATATAAAATTTTGAAATTTGAGCTCAACCAAGCTGTTTATTTGCTCTATGTCTAAATATTGTCATATGATAAATGTAAGTGTACATGTGATTCTGTATCAGTTAATCTAAATGATCATCTGTCAAGTAAGCTTGAAAAAAGTTCGGGTCGGTACAACCGGAAGTATCAAGGGCAGCTAAATAAGCAGGCTGGGGTTGGATAACGTTAACACATGTCACCTTTAATCATGTCAGGTCATTTGCTCTAAATAAGTTTTATAAGCAAGTGCCAAGTCAATAATTGTGATTGGGTCCATATAAAGAGCAAAATAGCCTTTCTTAAATAGCTTGAAATACAAAAATTCAGTTTAGAATGGTATTGTTTCATACACTTTCTTTAAGTTGGCTGGACCAGATAAATGATAAATTATATTCAGTGAACCATTTAAATTTATACCCAGGTGGTGTTTGTCTAACACTTCAACTTTATTTTGTGACCGTAATCTTTATTTATCTACTCCTTATATAAAACCGATGCTGAAGGAAGTGTTGGTCGTAAAGTCTTACGTCGTGTTTTACATTTGATATGTTTTATTATTTCTAATGTTTTATTCAGTTGTGAATTTATAGGATGACGGCCAAACTGTATGGGAAAGAAAACCAGACCAAAAAAGGGTATGATAAATAGGGTGGTGACCAGGGATACAATCAACATGGTATGATGCAAGAAGGTGATTTCGAGTGTCAACAAGTTGGTACCATGTCGAGTAATGCATGCAAAATGAGGTATGCATCTTTATCTTTTGCACTTATTTTCAAGTGTTAGCTAGCTGTGATAGTCGTTAACATTAGATACTTAGCAAATGTTGCCAATGAAAATACTATCTTGCGTTGTCAAAGTGTCTGTAACTGTTTATGTAGCAATATTTGAGTTTTTGGCAATTGTGTGTGTGTATGCTTATTATGATCATGACGCGGTGATGAGGCGAAAAATGAACCACTTTTAAGGGGTCTTTTAAGCCCGGATTCGAATTTATTTGATCAAATATTGCCCTAAATCGTTCCTTTTATGATTTTAGGTACTTTGGGAGTGAGTTCTGGAAAAGAAGGCATTTTGGACGTTTTTGGAGCATAAAAGTGAAGAAAATGGCAAAGTCTTAATTTTCCTTGCTGGGACAGTAGATGACGGCGTCAAGAAGGATTTTTTGACGGCGTCAAAAGCAAAATGGATGACGACCCAGTGAAAACGTGACGGCGTCAGAAGTAGGGCGTCAAGAGTAAATTTGGTGACGGCCTGGAGCAGAATTACACATGACGGCGTCACCCAAGGCCGTCACATGTAAACTTGTCAAAACTTGCGCGCGAAGTAGCTGATATTGTTTTGGTCATAACTTTTGCATACGAACTGATTCAAAAGCCCACGCGAAGAGGACGAAGAAATCTACAATTTGGTGAAGAAAAATTGTTCATGACGCCGTCATGATTATTCTGACGCCGTCAGATCGGGCCGACAGAAAATTAGCCTATAAATATAACATCATAACTTCACTTTTTAAAAGCCCTAAACCCTAAGGTCGATTCCTGGGTTTAGGTAGGTGTTTTTCCAGCAACTTAGAGGGTTTCAATCACTCCATAAACATCATGTATTGGTTTGTTGATTCTATCTTAATTATGTTTTCCATTATCATTGTTGATTGCTCTTCTTTGATGATGTTTTGCTAATTCACCTTGTGTCTACTTATGATTGTGTGAAACTGTTATATAATTAATTAGATCTCATTGATTTCTTGTTGATGTGTGTGTCTATCTCCATCAATTAAGGCGTGACAACTTCAATAGATCTAGTTGGTTTAGTTTATAATTCTTGTTTCGTATTGATTCTTGTTTTGATTGAATGTCTTATCAATGTTAGGCTTAAGAAAGCTGGCCAACCTCCTTTATGGTAACGTGCTTGAACGTCTTAAGAAACATGTAACCAATGCGTACTAGGTTATTAAGGTAGTATTTAATGCATAAGCCACTGTTTATAATCCCTATGATTGGGTGCTTAACGCAGCGTTGTAGGAGGAGATAAGAGCTTATAGGATTGGGGAAGTACGTACGCCACCTCATGAATGTTTAAAGGAATACACCCGTCAATTAAAACAAGATGTGACAATTCAATAGGTAGAATTGGATAGCTAGCAAGGAGTAACATATCATGGGTAGACATGCTTCACTTATCTTGTAGAACCCTAGCCTATTTTCCTACACATTAGTTTAAGTAGTAGCTTTTGGGTTAGTTGATTAACAACTAATTCCGCCCCTTCCTCCAAAACCCGAGATTTTTAATTGTTTTCTATAAAATATAAAATACAAAAAGAATCATCCTTCACCTTTAGACCTAGTTAGATTAATTTCAATCCTAACGACACTATTCCTGAGTTGAACGATCAATCCCCCGGTACTTGTCACTATAATATACTACAACGATCAGGTACACTGCCTGGTGGGGGTTGTAAGCTTCTCGAGATCCCTCGAGAGGTAAAGCCTGGTGCAATTCCCACGCATCAAGTTTTTGGCGCCGTTGCCGGGGAAATAGTTATTGTCTAGGTTAGGATTTCTTTTAATTAAGTCTACTTGCTAGATTCCTTTCTAGTAAGATTTTATTTTTTATTTTTTAGGTTATCTTTAGTCTATCTTATTTCTTCGTGTCTTTGTTCATAATCTCCACCGCTTGCCATCATGGCAACCAACGAATTCTCTAACCTTAGAGTCACTAGGAGTCGTAGTTCCGCTAGAGACCTTGTTTTGCCCTATGCAGAGCCTGATAGAGAAATGCGTAGGTTAAGACGATGTCACTCAACACTTGAACCATCCAGCGTAGCCATCGATTTTGATGCACCTCTTTCAGAAGAAAATTCAGAAAATCACCTTACAACCCCTAGCGCCCAATCCAACAACGAAATGAGCACCCCCGCAACCCCCACTACTAAGTGCCTGAAGGACTACTCCTCCCCAAACCATCATGGCTTCTCAAACGCCATTGTCTACCCAAACGAACACACTACAGAGGTCTTGCATGCGACCGATGTTTGGCTTGTCCAAGGTGTGTGCAAGTTTTGTGGATTAGATGACGATGACCCGATTCAACACATCAAGGACTTCTTAAAAATAGTAGACACCCTCCATACAGGTGGGGCCACTAGAGACACGTCCCGATTACGTTTCTTCCCTTTCACCCTTTACGAAAAAGCCAAAGAGTGGTATGATAAACTCCCTTCTGAATCTATTTTCACATGGGAGCAACTCGTATCCAAATTTTATGAGAAGTTCTTTCCAGCAGGGAAAACCTCAACGTTTAGGGATAGGATCCTTCGCTTCCGAAAAGGGAAGGATGAACCCTTCCATAAATCGTGGACTAGATTCAAGGATTTAATAAGACAAGTTCCCCATCATGGCATCGAACTCTGGCTTCTGGTCCAAATCTTCTACGACAATATCTCCTCAAATGACCGGAACGGGATCAATAATTCTAGGAAAGGGAGATTAGCCAATCTTAGTGCCGAGGAAGGATGGCATAGGATTGAGGAATATGCTCAAGACCAGGATGACACTTGGGATGAACCTGAGTCAACTGGTAGCATGTCTGAAAACACATCAACATCTCCAGATCGGCTAAGAAAAATTCACAAAAGAATGGAATACCTAGCTGGGTCGCAATTACCTAAACAGCTTTCCAATCCGTACTTAATTTGTGACTTTTGTGGGGGCCCGCACGAGGTAGAGGAATGCGGAGAAGAAGCCACGACTGAGCATGCGTGCTTGTCAGGAGGTGACATCTATGCTGACCCCTCCCTTCTGCCTTTTTACCAAAACGACGACTACACCTTGTGGGGAAATTTGGTAAGGAGAAAAGAAGGAGAGGAAGGCCCTGAATTTGATATCAGGAGCACTTTCGAAGATGACCTTGGTCACTTCACTCAAGAAAAAGGCTTACAATTGAAAGGTCTTGATGAACTTGTCGATGAGCAACAAAAGGACATCGGAGAATGGTTCAACAAGCTTAACTCCACCTTTGATAACCTTGATATGCCGTCAGTAAGCCAAAAAGACCCCATGCTCGCGATAACCACTCGAGCTGGGACAAAAACCCAGGACCCCCTTTCCCGAGCTCACAACCCATCACCCCTGATCCAAGTAAGCCTCGTGAAGAAGAGGGTGATGTGGGCAGCGAGGCTCCCGAACAACCTCCCTTAGCAACATCATCCCCATCGACCCCGCCTAACCAACCTGTGAGAGTCCCATTCCCATCCCGATTAAAAAACCTAAGAACTGAGAACGATAATAAAAGATTCTTGTCATACCTAAAAGACTCAGTGATCACCATACCCCTCCTTGATGCTTGCTATCACATGCCAAAGTATACCACATACTTTAAAAAATTACTCGCCAACCGAAAGAAGCTCGAGGTTCTTGTGACTCTGGGGGAAGAGTGTTCGGTGGTGACGCATCGAGGGTTACCAAAAAAAGTAGACGATCCAGGCAGCTTCACCTTGCCCTGTTCCATAGGATCTCTATCGATAAAGAATGCTCTTGCCGATTTAAGGGCGAGTATCAACCTCATGCCTCACTCCATGTTCCTTAAACTAGGATACTCCTGATTAAAGCCTACCCAAATGAACATCCAACTAGCCGATAGATCAGTCAAATACCCCGTAGGGATATGCGAGAATGTGCTAGTCAAGGTTGGAAAATTCAAATTCCCGGTTGACTTCGTAATCTTAGAGATGGAGGAGGATGACTTGGTACCCATGATCTTAGGGAGACCATTTCTTGCTACCGCTCGTGCAGTCATTGATGTTCATGACGGAAAGTTAACCTTACGAGTAGGAACCGATAGCTTAACCTTCGACATTAAAGATACTATGGACCTCTCTCTCGAAGCAGCTAACCGGCTCTATTTCATTGGAGAGGTCGATGAACTCACGAATTTCATTGATGGCTGTGTTGATGAACAGATCGAGGAAGGCTGATTACGGGATGAGAGTTTCCTCCCCTTGTTGGAGGTAGAAAAGATGGAGGATGTTGGAGCAGTCTCCTTCTACCCTAGACAGGAGACCACCGAGCATCTCGAACTCCGAAAACCTGAAAACAAGCTTAAGCCTTCTATTATCAAACCCCTAAACTAGATCTTAAAGAACTCCCCAACCATCTAGAGTATGCCTTCCTTCAGGGAGAGGACCAACTACCGGTAATCATAAACTCTTCCCTCGAACACGAACAAAAAGGTAAGCTCTTAGAAATCTTAAAAAAATATAAGGGAGTGCTTGCACGGAGTGTAGCCGACATTAAGGGAATTGACTCAACTTTCTGCACGCATAAGATTCTTATGGAGGAAAATTATAAACCTACCGTGCAACCCCAGAGGCGGGTGAATCCCAACATTAAGGAAGTAGTGAAGAAAGAAGTCATCAAACTTCTGGATGCAGGATTAATTTACCCAATCTTGGATAGCCCGTGGGTTAGTCCTGTACAGGTTGTACCAAAGAAAGGAGGAATGACTGTGGTGAAGAACGACAAGGGAGAGATGGTACCCCAGATAACGGTTACTGGCTGGCGGGTATGCATCGATTATAGAAATCTCAATGATGCCACAAGGAAAGATCACTTTCCTTTACCATTCATTGACCAAATGTTAGAGATATTGTCTGGGCACAAGTACTATTGTTTCTTAGATGGATTCTCAGGGTACTTCCAAATCCCTATAGCACCTGAGGACCAAGAAAAAACCACGTTTACTTGCCCTTATGGAACGTTCGGCTACAAAAGAATGCCTTTTGGGCTGTGTAACGCCCCCGCCACTTTTCAGCGATACATGACCGCAATCTTCCACGAACTCATGGAGGACAGCATGGAAGTTTTCATGGATGACTTTTCAGTTTTCGGGAATTCTTTCGACCGCTGTCTTGCTAATCTAGAGAAAATGCTCAAACGCTGTGAGGAAACCAACTTGGTGCTAAATTGGGAAAAATGTCATTTCATGATTAGAGAAGGGATTGTGTTAGGTCATAAGATCTCCGGGAATGGGATTGAGGTGGATCAAGCTAAAGTGGAAGCTATATCTAAGTTACCTTACCCCACGACTGTTAAAGCAATACGCAGCTTCTTGGGTCACGCCGGGTTCTATCGGAGATTTATCAAAGATTTCTCCAAAATAGCTCGGCCAATGACTCAATTGCTAATGAAGGATGCTCCTTTTGATTTCTCTAAAGAATGCAAGGAAGCATTTGACCTCTTAAAAAAGGAGCTCACGCAAGCTCCAATCATGGTTACACCCAACTGGGAGTTACCGTTTGAAATCATGTGCGATTCTAGCGATTATGCTGTCGGGGCGGTATTAGGCCAAAGGCGTGACAAGAAATTTCAGCCTATCTACTACGCTAGCAAAACCATGAACCCTGCTCAGGAGAATTACTCTACCACCGAAAAAGAGTTATTGGCCGTAGTGTTCGCATTCGACAAATTCTGTCAATATCTTGTTCTTTCAAAGACAGTCGTTTTTACCGATCACTCGGCTCTCCGATTTCCTTTTGCTAAGCAAGACGCTAAACCACGACTAATTCGGTGGATCTTGTTGTTACAAGAATTTGATGTTGAAATCTGTGATAAAAGGGGGGCAGAGAATTTGGCTGTAGATCACTTATCTCATCTTGAAAATCCCCTTGGTGAGCATGATAGAAGCGAGATTCGGGATTCATTTCCTGACGAACAACTCATGTCTATGACAGATTCTGAGCCCTGGTACGCCGATTTTGCTAACTATCTCGCGAGCAGACTGATCCCGGAATACATGACTAGGTGTCTTGATCAATTAAAATATTACTTCTGGGAAGAACCATTTTTATTCCGAAGGTGTCCTGATCAAATAATCAGACGTTGTGTTTTGGAGGGTGAGGCAGTAAAAATCATGAGAGAATGTCACTCTGGCCCCTCTAGGGGCCATCATGGAATAAGCACCACTGCCCAAAAAAATTTCGACGCAGGATTCTATTGGCCCACAATTTTCCGTAATGTCAAAGAAATGATACAAGCATGCGATGCATGTCAACGGGCCAGGAACATATCAAATAGGGATGAAGCACCTCAGAATTTTATACAAGTATGCGAGGTTTTCGATGTCTGGGGAATTGACTTCATAGGACCCTTTCCATCTTCAGGAGGGAATGAATACATTTTAGTTGCCATCGATTATGTTTCAAAATGGGTGGAAGCACAAGCCCTTCGGACCAACGATGCCAGGGTGGTTATTCATTTCTTGAAAAAGCTTTTCGCTAGATTCGGGATTCCTAAAGCTCTCATCAGTGATAGGGGAACCCACTTTTGCAATGCGCAAATGGAAAAGGTTATGAGGAGATACGGGGTGTCCCATCGATTTTCCACCGCCTATCATCCACAAACCGATGGCCAGGTCGAAAACACGAACAGAGCTATTAAGAGAATACTAGAAAAAATGGTTAGTCAGAATAGAAAAGACTGGTCATTTAAACTCGATGAAGCCTTATGGGCATTCCGGACTGCCTACAAGACACCTATTGGAACGACCCCGTTCCGCATGGTGTATGGTAAGGCATGTCATCTTCCGGTAGAATTAGAACATAAAGCTTATTGGGCGCTTAAGGCATGTAATTTAGATTACACAATTGCCGGAACCAATAGGTTCTTGCAATTACACGAGCTTGATGAGCTAAGATTAGAGGCGTATGAGTCTTCCATTACGTATAAGGAGAGGGCAAAAAGATGGCATGACCAGCGCATTAAGAAACCCAAGGAATTTTCAGAAGGGGACAAAGTCCTACTATATAATTCCCGGTTAAGGTTATTCCCAGGGAAACTCAAGTCTAGATGGTATGGACCATTTACAGTGAAAAGTTCCTCTAAGACTGGAGCTGTTGTGTTACTAGACGATGAAAGTAAAGAATTTACTGTCAACATACAACGTGTGAAACATTATCAAGAAAACAGTAATGAAATGATTAACGAGGAGGATGTAACATTTGATGATGAGGTCACGTAGTAAACCATGACCTTGAGTCTAGCTACAAGACTCGTAAATAAAGAAAAGTGCTTCTTGGGAGGCAACCTATGTTTTGTGTGATTTTTATTTGTTTGATTGTTATTTGTTTCCGTATGCATGCTTTATTTTTATTGTTGGTAAATCATGTTTCAAATTAAATGGTGAAAATACTTTATTTTGTTGTTTGGATTAATCTTAACTTCATCTAATGGTATTTCGCAAAAGATAAGTGTAAGGGGAAACCCCAAATATGTTTACTAAGAAACAAACTCAATCATGATTCTACACAATAATAAATGGACATGTATATTAGTATTTGTTAGAGTCAAATGCTTGTATCGAGTCATAATGATGTTTTACAGGATTTTTCAGGAAGTAGGACAAAGTTTATCCAGAAATTTTCCGGAAACTTAACATTAGAATTTCTGCAGGTCACTTCTGACGGCGTCACGTGAAAAAAATCTGGAAATTTTGCTAAATTTGTTTCTCTAATGGAGTCTTTAAGTTTTTGTTAATTCTTCAGTTTTATAATCTCCAGGAAATCTGCAAACATCATTCCACAAGAATTATATCTTATCTTGTTTTCTAGGATTTGTTAGCATATATAGATTGCCGCCGATTTTATGCGAGGTTGCCTTGTTTGTTTTCTCAGGTTTAACAGGTTATGTATGACAAGAAGATGATTTATATTCTGGAAGGGAAGCTTTGATTGTTCATTTTCTTGGAGGAAGATCTAACCTGGTTACCATACTATCCATACCGAGCGAATCAGGGGAGTATTTGATTTCATTCTTTTACCTGTTTTACTTTTACATTCTTTACTTGAACATTGGGGACAATGTTCATCCTAAGTGTAAGGGGAGGGTAAATGATGATACCTTATAGGATACACTTTCACTTGAGTTTGTTTTGTTTGATGGTAGGTGTGTAATAAAACTAAGAGAAATACTTGTTAGTGTAATTTTAGCGCCAAATTTAAAATTTTTTACAACATTTAGGAGTGAAACTTTAGCCTTAGCAAGCGTCTCATGGATAGGAGTTGTATGACTAGCACGAAACCGTACTATTCAGAAAAATTTTCCACCCAAATATGTGAGGTTCGCCTTTAGATTTGATAGGAAAAGCATTTACTTTTAGTGCTTATGAGTGTACCGGTAGCATTTAGATTCTAGAACTTGCGTTAGTGATGCATCCCAAGACCGCTAGTAAGACTACATTCGTGTGGTAGGATTTACTACATGATAAGAGGCATTAGGATCACCCTTGTGTTAAACCCGTATCATAATTACTTGACCATTTAAGTCATATTACTTGGCTAGTTAAGTCAACTAATTTTTCCCACACCTTAGCGTTGTACTCATTTTTATTACACGAAACCCCTAGTACACCCCTCCGAGCCTATCTTTTCGTTTCTAACTTTAAGCATCTACTTAAAGGAAGAATTTGTTACACCTCACTTAAATGTACAACAAAATCGCCTTAGCCTTCCGTATATGCACTCATCTTTAGTACATTATTGTCATTTGTTTAAACCCTTAGTTAATTATTTAATTGGTTACATGTTGCTAAGTCGAGTCATATCCTTGTACATATTGTTTTGGGACGATTGAGACTCATGGGTAAAGTACTTATGTTATGGAGTAATGGGGAAGAACATCATTTTATTACCCCCATATGTGCGTTAATCTTAAAAGTGCTCCAAGTGTTTTGATTTTCTTAATTCGAGTCATTAGATTAGTTTATTGTAAAGTATGTAAAAATTCAAGTGTAAGGGGAATGTTCATTCCCTATGATGTATTATTTTGGATGGTAGGGTAAGAGTGTATACAAAAAAAAAAAAAAAAAAAAAAAAAAAAAAAAAAAAATCGAAAAAATCAAGAAAAAGAAAAAAAAAATAGAAAAAGAAAAAGAGAAAAACATACGGACTACCATCCCGTTTCATTCTATGTTTGTTTTATGTTTTTGTTATTTTTGATTTATTAACTTAAGTCGAGTCGAGTCTTGGCTGAGCAACGCCATATTATACATGTAATTAACCAAGATTGTTAACTCACCACCAGTAAAGATTGCCTATATCCAACAAAACCGTGTATTCCATATCCCTATACCTAATGTTACAACCCTTTAAAAGACCTCTTTGATAGTTTATCCTAGGTGCTTACGCCATGTGGTGGAGGTTTGATCCTTTCCCAAGCCTATGGTAATCTATTTTGTTATGACAGGTAGTGAGAGATGTTTCCCATTTCCATATTGTAATTTATACTTTATTACACCCGAGAGATGTGAGTATCTAAACACTATTTATGAGGTGCTAGTGTATGACATCCGTGCTTGTCTTTGGTCTTTAGTGGAACGATTATTTGTTGTAATTACTTTTATATTAGTGTTAAATGACCCCTAACTTGTATTTTAATTAGAATAAAAGCGCATTTTCTTGAGGACAAGCAAATCTCAAGTGTAAGGGTATATGATGAGGCGAAAAATGAACCACTTTTAAGAGGTCTTTTAAGCCCGGATTCGAATTTATTTGATCAAATATTGCCCTAAATCGTTCCTTTTGTGATTTTAGGTACTTTGGGAGTGAATTCTGGAAAAGAAGGCATTTTGGACGTTTTTGGAGCATAAAAGTGAAGAAAACGGCAAAGTCTTAATTTTCCTTGCTGGGAACAGTAGATGACGGCGTCAAGAAGGATTTTTTGACGGCGTCAAAAGCAAAATGGATGACGACTCAGTGAAAACGTGACGGCGTCGGAAGTAGGGCGTCAAGAGTAAATTTGGTGACGTCCTGGAGCAGAATTACACATGACGGCGTCACCCAAGGCCGTCACGTGTAAACTTGTCAAAACTTGCGCGCGAAGTAGCTGATATTGTTTTGGTCATAACTTTTGCATACGAACTCGGATTTAGGTGATTCAAAAGCCCACGCAAAGAGGACGAAGAAATCTACAATTTGGTGAAGAAAAATTGTTCATGACGCCGTCATGATTATTCTGACGCCGTCAGATCGGGCCGACAGAAAATTAGCCTATAAATATAACATCATAACTTCACTTTTTAAAAGCCCTAAACCCTAAGGTCGATTCCTGGGTTTAGGTAGGTGTTTTTCCAGCAACTTAGAGGGTTTCAATCACTCCATAAACATCATGTATTGGTTTGTTGATTCTATCTTAATTATGTTTTCCATTATCCTTGTTGATTGCTCTTCTTTGATGATGTTTTGCTAATTCACCTTGTGTCAACTTATGATTGTGTGAAACTTTTATATAATTAATTAGATCTCATTGATTTCTTGTTGATGTGTGTGTCTATCTCCATCAATTAAGGCGTGACAACTTCAATAGATCTAGTTGGTTTAGTTTATAATTCTTGTTTCCTATTGATTCTTGTTTTGATTGAATGTCTTATCAATGTTAGGCTTAAGAAAGCTGGCCAACCTCCTTTATGGTAACGTGCTTGAACGTCTTAAGAAACATGTAACCAATGCGTACTAGGTTATTAAGGTAGTATTTAATGCATAAGCCACTGTTTATAATCCCTATGATTGGGTGCTTAACGCATCGTTGTAGGAAGAGATAAGAGCTTATAGGATTGGGGAAGTACGTACGCCACCCCATGAATGTTTAAAGGAATACACCCGTCAATTAAAACAAGATGTGACAATTCAATAGGTAGAATTGGATAGCTAGCAAGGAGTAACATATCATGTGTAGACATGTTTCACTTATCTTGTAGAACCCTAGTCTATTTTCCTACACATTAGTTTAAGTAGTAGCTTTTGGGTTAGTTGATTAACAACTAATTCCGCCCCTTCTTCCAAAACCCGAGATTTTTAATTGTTTTCTATAAAATATAAAATACAAAAAGAATCTTCCTTCACCTTTAGACCTAGTTAGATTAATTTCAATCCTAACGACACTATTCCTGAGTTGAACGATCAATCTCCCGGTACTTGTCACTATACTATACTACAATGATCAGGTACACTGCTTGGTGGGGGTTGTAAGCTTCTCGAGATCCCTCGAGAGGTAAAGCCTGGTGCAATTCCCACACATCACGCGGACAACTAAAACATTTTGATTTCTGTAAAATTCTTTTGGTTTTTGGTTTTTGATTTACTAGGATTTTTTTTGTGGGTACTGTAACACATTTTGAGAAAGTTTTACTTCTATTCGCAATAAGTCTTTAAATTTATTTTCACTAACTATCATTTTTGGTCATTTACGTATTTGTCTTTAATAATCTTGATGTATCTATAAGAAACGCAAACACAAGAATCTTTTCATTGAACAAACATGAGGTCCATATGCTGTTATTTAGGAAACCGCTTTGTTGTTTCAAAAATTATGAATGAGACTCCTAAAATAGACACATTTATTTATGAAGATATCTGATTAGTTGCAATCCATTAGACCATGAATGGTTTTTATTTGATTAGCTGCAGTCCATGTGTGTTCTTTTTGTTATATAATTGGAAGTCTATGATGTATCATGTGCTTTTAAAGTAACGTATATTTTTATGTGTTTTGATTCATGTGATGACATCTACAATCTGTAATGTATAAATGTTTTCTCATTGAGTTTGTTTTGGACATGCATGTTCCTTTCTGTCATACATATTGCAATGTCATCTATAACATGTTGACAAGCCAAGAATGGTAGAGTAAAGAAGTTATACTGAGTGCAAATTGCTAATATTTTCTTGCCTATAAGACCTCATAACGGCTGTCGAATCAACTTGGACGAAGTCTGCAAGATTCAAATTTGAAGATGAATGTATCCATCTAATTATCAAACCGAGGGTAATGTATTTTTCATTTATGAAGGTCATGAGAAATGTTTCAAGCATTGTCATATACCTAGCTTATTGTAGAACTCTATATGATTTATTGCAACCATAATCAGAAATTTGACCGATGTGTCAATCTTGTGGCACACAACTTAGCTTTTAGTTGGCCTAAGCCCGTTTGTGGGTTTATGTATCTTTTATATATATATATATATATATATATATATATATATATATATATATATATATATATATATATATATATTCACCGTCAATTGTACATATTATTTTTTATTTCTATATGGTGGAGACTTTTTCAAGATTTATTGTAATACCCATGATATTAAAGTTTGTGATGTCATTCTTAGCACAAAACTAAATGTTAATAGGATTTTAAATGGGTTTGAGAATAAAGACTATAGGTTCATGTTAAACTATATTTGCTATGGAAGAATACACTTTATTTTTGCAAAAAATAAAACATGGCAACCATTGGACATTCGAAAGTCAAAGTAAATTATACTTATGGTTTCAGGATGGATGAAGTAATATGATATCATAAAGAACTGGCCATTAATATTTTATAGTTTGATTGTCATCATCAGGTGTCAATATAAATTGTTATTACAATATTTTTTTGGCTTGGCTACGTAGATTGCAGTGATTTGAAACTCAGGTCGACCCGTCCGGGTTAACCGGTTCGACCTGTACCAGCAAAAAAAGGGTAAAAAAACCACGGTTTGAGTGACCCGGGTCAACCCGGTTCTCGGAACCCAGTCAGGTTTCGTTTTTTCAAAATTTTTTAATAAAAACCTGGGTTGACCCGGCGGTCTCGAAAAAATAAAAAAAATAATAAATTGAAAAACGGGTTGACCCGACGGTCAAACATGTCGAACCAATTGACCGGCGACTCGACCGGGTTGATTTCGAACACGGTTTTCAAAACATTGGTAGATTGTTCCTACCGAGTACAAGTACATATCAAAAGATGTCTTACCTAGAAATTGATGATATGAGATCTAGGATATATATGTTTAACAGTGTATTTAAAATCATTAAGTGGATTTCGTTAACTTTAATTTTTTAACGATATTTTTAAGGCTTGCTCGCCCATCAAGCGGGCTATGCTTTTATACTTTTTTTTTCTTAAAGGTAAATTCATTAAGAAATGTAGCAAAAAATGGCAAAGTTACAACCAACAGAAATCAAAACAAAGACTTGGACATCCCCAAGCTCATACTGATAACAAAATAGCATATCCAATACAAGTGATATACAGCCACATTGCACATCATAAGTATACTCTGAATAAATCATTGGAATACTGAAATCAATCAATACCCTCTGAACCATCACCATATACTATGCTGTTAGGTCACCATTTAGTAAACACAAATATAAGAATGAGATAGATATAACGATGGGATGATTATGAGAATTAGAGAATTAGAATTGCAAGAGTTTCTTTAAGATATCAAATAACCAACCAAGTTTACAAGTGACCTAAGGTTACTATATATAGGGAAGGAGCTAGGGCAACACTCCCTCTCCTTCCTTTCATGAAAATCGTGTGGGCTTCAAGCCCATGGACTATATTACTTAAGTCTAGTAAACTTGTAACATAACATAAATGTAAGTAAATAACTTAAGCAACCTATTATTACAAATGACCGAGACTTGATAAAATAGTAAAACTTTGATCCCAACAATCTCCCCCTAAGGGTCGGTCATCATGGTTGCTTGACGTCTTCATCTTAATCTTTGACTTTCATAGCTTTAGACGTCTTTCAAAATCATTCATCGTTCTTTGTTCTTTGTTGATGTGGTTGTGATCATATAATGAGGTTATCTGTCATGCGTCACTTCTGCGTCTGTGGTGGTCGTCGGCCATTCCAACATGCTCATACATCTTTGAACTTAGACATTTATATGCACGTAGTTCCCTTTCTTTCACATAGAACTTTAGTCTTTAAACTTTGTAGATTCTTCTTTTTGGCGTAGAATCTCACTTTGAACATTGTGTTGCTTAGATCTTTGAGGGAGCTTTTGTTGACTTCAAGATGTATGTATGAGCATGTGGAATCAGTCTCCATGGAGATGACATGTCCCTGCAGATAAACAGTTAGCAATAAAACATCCGGTACTTACAGATAAGGAATTAGAGATCGTCAACAGCATAGTGTGAAGACTCCTTCTAACCCTTATCAAGGCCATTCCCATGTCAGATACCCCCGAAGGAGCTTACAAGACCTACTAAGTAGCTCAATGACTGGGTGAGTCGCTGGGGATCACTCCACGACTGTAGACCGTTAGAAACCACCATAAACACTAAGCATAACTCACGAGGAGTTTACCGAAGTGACCTGTCAGGGCTGTTTGATGTTGACCCTGGCAGGAGTTTCCGTTCAATCATTGAGAAATACTAATGCAATTCTCTCATAAACGTTCTTGGCAGATTGCTAAGATCTGCGAAGGACTCAATAATTTACATCTGGTGTCCAGTGATGCAGAACACCAGTTGTAGAAATACTAAGTGTTCCTAGGAGATCTTTTGATGAATCTCATGGCTCTAGACTCAAAAAGTGCACACTTAGGTTTCCTATGCGGAGACTAGGGAGGTGTCTCCAGTTTCTAGATTACACCGGTTCCCCGTGAAAATGAAACAAATTCTTTTAAGAGAACCTGAGTGGCTAGGAGGTTAAGTGCAGTGCGTCACTAGGTCCATGACGGCTTTATCTTCAATACCGGCGTCGCCTTAGCAACAACCAGTAGCATATGAACTGAACCCGGTGTCTGCCCTAAGGTTGAATCATATGGAGGGCTATTTCTTTTCACCCTTTTCTTTACTTTTCTTTTTAATTCTTCAACCCCTTCTTTCTCCTTTCATTCTTTACTCCTTTTTTCGTATCATACCTAAGGACTTCTAGTTCTAACTATTGGTGATGTCCTTGGGTAGATCCCTTCGGCTTAGGCGGATCATAGGACGGTTTTACCTAACCTTAGTCACTTTATAACTCCATGACTATCCTATAATTGCCTTTGAAACCAATGAAAATCTCTCAAAGTGTTTGTGATTTATCAAACATATTGTTTAACACTTTGAGAGTTTTGTGTTTTCTTATGAAGGGCTCCCCCTACACATGTGCTCATGTGTAATTAATAAATTTGCACATGCGGGAGGAGCAAGCACATTTGAATTGATCCACTTTCAATGAACAAGACCGATTCGAGACACGCTTACATCACTAGTTAAACTAGCTTGAAGTTATTACCCGGCCTGGTAAAGTCCACAGAAAGTTTCTCGAAACGGTACATTTCTACTAAGACAAATCCTTTTCGAGACACTCTTACGTGGCTAGTTAAAGAGTTCCATTGTCAGCTTTTAGGTGACAACTAGCTCTAATAACTAACTTGATGTCATTACCCGTCGAGGATAAGTCTTTTCGATTGATTACAAACTTTTGTTTCGTCAATTCTTGGGTAAATCTGAGTCTAGCTCGCATGTTATACAACTTAAAGCAACTTAGAACTTTCATATTTTAATCACTTTTCTTTTCACCCCCTCAAAAATAGCATATAAGATGTTGTTTTTGAGAAACATTTGATTAAAATATGCTTTTTGAGTCTTATGGGAAAAAATCAACAAGAACTTTGGATTTTGAGAACGTTCAAGTGCTCCCCCTCAACAAGTGAACACTTATTGAGGTGAAATACTTGTCTTTTGAGCAGAATTATGAAAATCAGAAAATGTTTGATTAATTCTACTCAAAAGTAAGAAGCCTTCGCTCCTTATATCAGGATTGAGGCACTGATGCGTACCTCAGGGTCCTTTCTTTACAAGAACGGGTTGTACATTGTTATGTGTGCACAAGCCATTATAGTAACCAATCAATCAAATGAAATATTGAATATTGAAATTTGAATACCCTTATAAATCAGCAGATGTTTCATCAATGAGCGGTGCTTCAAAGTCCGTGAACTGAGGATCCGGTCTTTGAAAGAGTCGGACGGGAAATTAAGGTCTGACACCGATGTAGCTCTCCAATCGTCTGATCTGTTCCCGACGATTTAACCTTTCTTCAATCTTTGTGACAAAGTTGCAAACTTGTCGTCTGGAGCTGGAGTTCCACCTTACAGTTTCCCCTTTGGATATCTTACGCTTATCATCATTCAACCTTTTGACTAACCCATCACGAACGGTTTTGAGCGTGTGATAACAGAATTTGTGTAACTCATCGAGCCTCATAAAACTTATGAACTTTTTACTGTTGATGTAGGTAAAACCAAAAGATGGTTTTTGGACGAGTGTATACTGTGACATCTGGTGAATTCCAGGGAATTGGAATAGTGGCTTAGTCAAATTGATCTTCTGTTGGTAACTTTCAACTCCAAGTTGAAGATCTTCCACTCTTTCTTGAACTATCAATCGTCGGATGAAGAGAAGTAGAGATGCCATGAAGTTGTATTGAGTTTCCCTATCGAATCCACGCATTCTTCCTTGAACTTTTTCTAGATACATGTCTTCAATATCATTTAGATAAAGGTCAGGAAAATCTGCGTCGGAGAATTTGTACTTCTTTTCATCTTGTCTTTTAACCACAATCTCATTCATGAACATGTAGTTAAACCGTTTTGACTCTTGAATTTCCAAGATAGCAATGATCTTAGATTTATTGTCACACCCCCAAAATACCTGAATGGCAGCGGAATGGAATACCTGGGGGTGACTGTCATAGCATCACAAACAAGGATATATTGAACGACCTAAAGTGTCATTTTGAAAATACATCGTTTGATTCATTCAAAATATTCAGAGTTATAAAACATAGGTCCCAAAAGAGTTGGAAAGTTTAAGTAAATAAGTTTAGTACAATCAAACGATAGTTCATAAGTGCATGAAATCCAAAATGAGACGCGTCATCCTTGATTCTCAAAGAAATGACTCCATGCGTGTCATGAGGCATATGTCTTAGTTACCTGAAAATACATTGCGAAAACGGTCAACATAAAGTTGGTGAATAATCATAGGTTTGTAAGTTAAATCGTATGTACATAAACCACAAGTATAAAGTAAGGTGACAATATGTCAAAAATGCTACATTGTCTCTTAAGCTCATGACCCCGAAGCTAGACGTACTAAAGTTTGCCCCAAATGAGTGTTTACCAGACACTCGTACTATATTAGACATGAAATGCATTCGTTTTCCTCTTGGAGCAACCCAAACACGAATGGAGGAGTCACCCTCAATAGATCTATTCACTCACTCTCGCTTGGCAATATAATTAACGGTCCATGATAATAACGGGGACTTAACGTGGTAGTAAGGCAACTTAAGCAATGTACGGAATTTAATACTTTGGCATGTACAGAAAAATAAGTATGCAATGTATTCTCCCCCGTGAGATTTGAAATCAAATATGTAATTGAAAACGGGGCTACGAAAACTCACCTTAAGTGATAGTACGATGAGATGATATGATCGGGACAACAAGGCACGTACACTAGCCGCAACCTAAATGAATGAATATGATCTAATTTAGATCATGAAATGTTGTAATGAATAATCATGCACATGATACCTATACCACTCGTAACTTGAAAATACTTGTTATCGTCAAAGTAGGAAATTTCTATACTTAGGAAAAATAAGTCTATAGAACTTGTCGTAATATATCGTATATAAAATGTTAGTGTTATATTCCTCGTCTTGAAAACCTTAAAATAACGTCTAGTAGTCGCGTAAATAAACCTTGGGTCGTACGTATTTCGTTAGTTAAAAATAAACTCCTTGAATAAGAAATCTAGAAAAAATGTCATTTAGTACGTAGCTATATTATTTTCTAGTAGTGACTAAATATATATATAGTTTTGACGATTTTAAAACGCGTATAACTTGGTCGTTTTAAGCTCATTTTCCTAGTTCTTTATATCCAAGGATTCGTTTTAGTATGTATTAATATATTTTCGATAACTCGGCTCTACTAGGTTACGTCTAACGCCTCTATTTCTCCGTCGAAAATTGTCAAACAGCATGCAGTTTTTCAGAAAATAGTTTTCGTCAATTAATTTGCAAAAATCATAACTCCTTCGTTATAAGTCCGTTTTAATCCATTCTTTCGCCTAAAGTTTCGTTTTTGAAAGTATTTTCTAAATCTTTGGTCAAAAATTACCCATAATCTACTGAGTTTCCCACGTTTTAAAAATGGTGACAGTAGGTATTTCTATTGTTTCAAAAACCATTTCTAGGGTTCCAATCTAGTTCTAACTTCAACCAAACCACTTTCAATAACCACAAAACTAGTCTAATCCTACCATAAACCTTCTTAGGGTGTCATGGGTTCTTAAATATCATTAATCAAGTGGATCTAACAAGGATTTAACTATAATCAATTTCTAGGGTTCAAAGTTAATCATATACAAGAATGAAGTGGTATAAGCTAATACATGCATGAGTTCTTGTAAGAAAAATATATAACCATAGTAATAACTTGTAAAAATTATGAAATGAGTTTTGTTAACTTACTTTGAAGGTTTAGGGAGTTTGGATGGTGAAAACCTACTAATCCTTGAGTTTTTATTTCAAAACTCTAACAAGGACAACTAAGTGAACAAGTTTATGCTTTGATCTTTGAAAAATTATAATTTTTGCTTCTCCTTCTTGCTTAGGCCGAGCACACCAAGAGAGAACAAGAGAAAGAAAAACCTTACTAACACTTGTATTATGAGAAGTGTATGTGTGAATTTTAGATATTTATGTTTGTATATTTTATTTAAAAGACAAGAACGACTAGCAATTAAAGAAGTTAGTGAATTATTGAGATTGTGTAAGTGATTTGTATGGAGGGGGGGGGGGGGGGGCAACATGGGTGTAGGAAGAAAAAAAATGGAGTGTGTAAGAGTTGGTGAGTATTTAGTAGTATTATGTATATATTAATAGTTTTTAGGGAATACCGGGTACCAAGTTAACTAAAAATAAATTTTAACGGAGTTAACCGGGACATAATAAAGTCGTAAAAATTGTAAAAATATGTTGGGTATAAATATTGAGTGTTTAGATAATTATTATTTAATTTCTACGAAAACCGTCACAATTTTAGTAAACTTACGATAATAATTAAATAAATTTCTAAAACACCGGGTAAATTAATATTATAATTTTTATATTATTAAAATGAATATAAAAATATATTGGGATCATAGTCGGGAGTGTCGAACGTGTTAGTCACATTATTGATCGCGTGTTAACGTTTATTTAGAAATAATTAAACGTAAAAGTTAGTTATACCAAAAGTACTAATTTAAATATCCTACGAGTGGAATAGTATGCAAGTGTCATAATGATGATATGCAGACTATTTCTAGTCCGTATGAAATGTCCCAATGATAATGCATGAATTCGCTCCTGAACCAATACGGTTACGCGAATTTTGATTACCCGTAAACTAAGTTTACGATGAAATGAGTAATGCACATGAATAGTGGTTTTCTCTCGGAAATGAATAGTGTCATGTGAATAGTGAATTTTTTTTATTGTTTCTCGGAATATCAAACTGACCTCTAAAATGATGAATAGTAAAATGATAAATAGTGATCAATGAATAGTAATTGGTGAATAGTAAGATGTTGAGGTTTGGAAAAATGACCTGAAATCGTGGGGTGTGATAGTCGCCCACCCAAAAAGTTGTGGATACTTTAGTCGCATTTGGTCTTCTCGTTCCCAAGTAAACTCGGGTCCTCTTCGAGAATTCCAGCGAACCTTCACGATCGAAATTCGACTCTGCTTCAATTGTTTGACCTCGCGGTCCATAATTTCAACTGGTTCTTCCACAAAGTTAAGCTTGTCATCGAGTTGTATTTCTTCTAATGGTATAATGGCAGACTCGTCCGAAAGACATTTCTTGAGGTTCGAGACATGAAACGTGTTGTGTACGTTGCTGAGTTCTGACGGAAGTTCAAGCTTGTAAGCTACTGGACCAATCCTTTCCAGTATCTTAAATGGACCAATGTATCTCGGGTTCAACTTCCCGCGTTTCCCGAATCGTATTACGCCCTTCCAAGGCGAGACTTTCAACATGACTTTGTCTCCGACTTGAAATTCCAATGGTTTGCGTCGAACATCTGCGTAGCTCTTCTGTCAACTTCTAGCAGTTTCGAGTCTCTCTCGAATCTGAATTATCTTTTCTGTTGTTTCTTGAACCATCTCCGGGCCAGCACATTGTACATCACCGACTTCGGCCCAACAAACTGGAGATCGACACTTACGACCGTAAAGTGCCTCGAATGGTGCTGCTTTAATGCTCGAATGGTAACTGTTGTTATAGGAAAACTTGATCAATGGCAAATGGTTAGCCCAACCATTTCCAAAGTCAATCACACATGCTCGCAGCATGCCCTCAAGTGTCTAAATAGTTCTCTCGCTCTGACCATCGGTCCGAGGATGGTAAGCAGTGATCATGTCTAACTTGGATCCAAAAGAATCTTGTAATGACCGCCAAAAGTTTGAAGTAAAACGACTATCTCTGTCGGAAATAATGGAAACTGGTGCACCGTGTCTTGAGACTAATTCCTTGACATAAAGTCTAGCAAGTTGTTCCATGGAATAAGTCTCTCTAATGGGTATGAAGTGTGCTGATTTGGTAAGACGATCAACAATTACCCAAATAGCATCGTAACCTCCTGACGTCTTGGGAAGTTTAGTGACAAAGTCCATTGTAATACGTTCCCACTTCCATTGTGGAATCTCTGGTTGTTGAAGTAATCCTGACGGTTTTTGGTACTCGGCTTTCACTTTAGCACAAGTAAGGCATTTGCTGACGTAAGTAGCTATTTCTGCTTTCATGTTCGGCCATCAATAAAGCTTTTTGAGATCCTGATACATCTTATCAGAACCGGGATGAATAGAGTACTTCGACTTGTGTGATTCATGCATAATCAATTCTCGTACTCCACCATAGAGTGGTATCCAGCTTCGGTCCTTGAAGCATAACACTCCATCTGATCTCTTTACAAAGCCATTTTTGTTTTCTGGCATACCATAAAGTTTCTCATGTGGTCGATTTTCTTCTTTGAGAGCCTCAATCTGAGCTTCTAAAATTTTTGATGGTAATGGCGAAATGATTGTCATTCCCAATGACCTAACTCTCAAAGGTTTGAGTCGTTCTTTTCGGCTAAGTGCATCTGCTACAACATTCGCTTTTCCTGGGTGATATCGGATTTCACAATCGTAATCACTCCACAATTCTAGCCAACGACGTTGTCTCATATTGAGTTCCTTTTGATCAAGTATATGCTGTAAGCTCTTGTGGTCGGTAAAAATTACGCACTTGGTACCATAAAGGTAGTGTCTCCAAATCTTGAGTGCAAAAACTACAGCACCCAACTCCAAGTCGTGTGTAGTGTAATTCTTCTCGTGTGTCTTAAGCTATCTAGATGCATAAGCTATCACCTTCTCGTTTTGCATTAGCACAACTCCAAGTCCTTGATGCGAAGCATCGCAATATACCACAAAGTTCTCAATCCCTTCTAGTAGTGACAAAATCGGTGCGCTACAAAGCTTCTGTTTCAATAACTGAAATGCGGACTCTTGTTTCTCTCCCCACTCGTACTTTTGATTCTTTTGTGTCAGCTTAGTCAGCGACTTCGCTATCTTAGAAAACCCTTCAATAAACCTTATGTAATATCCTGCAAGTCCTAGGAATTGACGAATTTCCGTAGGAGACTTGGGCGTAGCCCAATCCTTAACTGCCTCGATCTTTGCTGGGTCGACTTGTAATCCTTGGCTATCAATGACATGGCCAAGAAATTGCACTCTTCGTATCCAAAAATCACACTTTGAAAATTTGGCATACAATTGCTCCTTCTTGAGTAGTTCCAGGATTGTTCTGAGGTGCTCTTCGTGCTCTTCCTTACTCTTGGAATAAATCAAGATATCGTCAATGAATACGATCACAAACTTATCAAGATACGGTTTGCACACCCTATTCATGAGATCCATAAATACCGCAGGTGCGTTGGTTAATCCGAACGACATTACTTGAAACTCATAATGACCATAGCGTGTTCTAAATGCCGTCTTCGGGATATCCTCTTCCCGAATTCTAAGTTGATGGTAACCAGATCTTAAATCAATCTTGGAATAAAAACTAGAACCTTGTAACTGGTCGAACAAGTCGTCAATTCTGGGGAGTGGATAACGGTTCTTCACCGTTAATTTGTTCAGCTCACGATAGTCGATGCACATTCTGAAAGTTCCATCCTTCTTCTTCACAAACAAAACCGGCGCTCCCCAAGGCGAGGAACTCGGTCTAATGAATCCTTTGTCCAAAAGTTCTTGTAATTGGTTCGACAATTCTTGCATCTCCGAAGGTGCAAGTCGATACGGTGCTCTTGCAATTGGTGCAACTCCTGGCACTAATTCAATTTGAAACTCAAATTGGCGTGTAGGCGGAAGTCCTGGAAATTCTTCCGGAAAAACTTCTGGAAATTCCTTAACAATTGGCACATCTTTAAGTCGTTTCTCATCCGACTTCTTCTCCGTGATGTGAGCCAAGAATGCATAACAACCCTTCTTTATGTATTTCTCGGTTTTGATGCATGATATAATACTGAGTCTAGTTCCACTTTGCTCTCCACGAACAATTAAAGTTTCACCGTTATAAGGAAGGTGAACAACTTTCTCATCACAAATAATTCTTGCTCGATGTCGGGATAACCAATCCATACCGATAACAACGTCGAAACTTCCAAGTTCTACAGGCATGAGGTCTATATTGAATGGATGGTTTAGGAAATTTATAGTGCAACCACGGACAATGGTGTTGGTGTTAACTAAAGACCCATCGGCTAATTCAACGATATAGGAAATGTCTAATGGAGTTGGTTCTATGTTAAGTAAAGGTGCAAATGCAATAGAAACAAAACTTCTATCCGCTCCTGAATCAAATAAAATGGATGCATATCGATTATTAACGAGGAACGTACCCGCAACAACATTCGGGTCTTCTTTGACATCTTCTCATCCCATAACATAAGCTCTTCCTCGAGCCATTCCACCTTGGTTTCCAGTTCCTTGATTCTTCCCCGTTGGGCACTCTCCCCTGTAGTGTCCAATTTCTCCGCAGCCAAAACATGTTACTGGTGGTTTCTGAGTTGGAAATTTGCAATCCTTGATGTTATGACCAATCTTCTTGCAGTTACCACATGGATCTGGGCAACGTCCTGGGTTATGGTGTTTCTGACATTTTCCACATTTGGGTAAAGTACCCGCATATCCTTTCCCTTCAGTCGGTCCTACAGCATAGGACCTTGCCATTTCTTGCCTCTTAGGTGGCGGCTGAATAGCATTTCCACCTTGGTTGTAGTCAAACCTCCTCTTGTTGTTGTTATTGTTTGGGTTGTTGTTTCGGTTATTGGGATAGTTGCGGTTTTGATTGTTGTTATAGTTGTTGTAGTTGGTGTTGTTTGAACGGTTATTGTTGTTGACAGCAGATTTTCCTTTTACCACTTGAACCATGAGTTTCTGAGTTATTCAGATAGCCTCTTCCATTGTTTGAGGATCAAAAGAAATCACATCCCCTAGAATACTTTCAGGCAATCCACCAATGAAGTTTTCCATCTTTTTCTCATCGTCAGGAACCATAGTTGGACATAGTACAGTCAACTCTTGAAACTTCCTGATGTAGGTCTCGATGTCATCGCCTTTAGTTACCAGCTCATAGAATTCTGTTTCCAACTTTTGCACCTCAGTACTAGGGCAAAACTTATTCGTCATCAATTTCTTGAATTGATCCCAAGTGAGCTTGTGAGCATTTTCCATACCAATCGGCTGAGCATACGAATTCCACCAAGACATAGCTTCATCAAGAAGCATACCTGTAGCAAATTTTACCTTGCTGACGTCCGGGCAACCGCACATGAGGAATACATTCTCAGTCTTCTCAAACCAGCGGATCAAAGCAACCGCTCCCTCAGTGTCATTAAACTTGATAGGATCACTAATCTTGAAATCTTTCCAAGTGCATTCACGCCTAATAGCGGGTGGTTCAACTGCCCCTGTATTAGAAGCAGTCTCAGCAGCCCTAGCAGCAACCTCAGCTCTCTCAGTCTCCAGAGCTTCTGCTATACTATCCCTGACTAACTTGCGGATAGCGGCTTGAGTCATAGCGGGTGTTTCTGGTGTAGCTTTACCTTTCTTTGGCGCCATACTTCTAATAAATCACAATGGAAAATAACCATGAGAAAAATCATAATAGAAATAGTCATCGTACCAAAGGTATACACCCACAACATGTATATATATACAACCACAACAAGTATAAATACAACCACGACATGTACGAGTACAACCACATACTGTATAAATACAACCACGACATGTATATATACAACCACGACATGTATAAATACAATAATAATAAAGAGCAACCACGAAACATCATAAATATAATCACAACACATGAATATAATACATGAAAATTTCGGCCTACATGGACCGATATAATATATAGCACAACATTTCCAACATAGTAGAGTCGCACTTGATATATTTGTTTGTACAACAACCAAAAGACTACAAGTTCTTGAACTATGTCCCACACCTCGGGACTAGGAAAATAGTAAAAGCTAATACAATACAAGTCTATGTCTAGGCTCCTCCAGGTGCTCTAGATGGTCCAGGCTCTCCCCTAAGGCGGCGAATCTCACGATCCATCGCAACAACAATCTCCTCTAGATGCTGAACTTGGAGCTGAAAAGAAGCATCTCTGCCCTCCATCATGGCTAACCTCTCATGAGCTAATGCCAACTGGTGTGCCTGCTCTCCCTGAGTCTCCTGTGTCCTCTGAGCTCTATCCCGTATCTCAGGTAGCTCATCCCTAAGTAGATCAATCTGCTCCTGGTGCCTCAACTGCCGTGCCTCGAGTCCATGGTACGACACATCAATGCTAACCCTGCCTAAGATCAACCCTTCAACCTGCTCCTCGACTATCTCAAGTCGACTAGTTATGTCCTCATCTACCCTATAACCCAAACTATCAATCTGATCCTGATGAGCCCCTAACTGATCCTCTAAGGTAACAGCTGTAGGCCCCCTAGCAGCAGCTGCTCTCGAACTCTCACCTATGTGGTATACTGGTGGTGGTGGAAGGTCAGCAGTCTCAGTAGTAGGTGAATCTGGGGTGGTAAACCTTGCACGCTTCCTGAGCGGCAAGAGTGAGGTAGATATAGAAGTAGTAGTGGGTATGGCTGGTGGTGGTGTAGGTACTGTAGGGATAGCAGGGATCCTAAAAGTAGATGTAGCAGGGCGAACACTCTTCCTAGTAACTAGAGTGGTCTTACTACGGGGAAACATAAGTCTTGGTTCTGAGGGAATAGTAGTAGCAGGAGATGATATATCTGTAGGTGTACGAGTAACCTCAGGTGGTGCAATAGGAGAGACATGAGGAGTAGGAGCCGTCTCCTCCTCCTCAAAAGGCTCGGTATCCTCACTTGGTGCCAAAGGTGGAAACACAGGTGCAGGAGAAATGAGTGGTGAAACAGCAGTGGAAGACAAAGAACCCTCAACATCCGAGTCTGAGACAAAGTAAAGTATAACAATGTTCGGGTCTGAAGACATAACTCTGTGATAATCAAGGTGAAATGAAAATAAATAACTCGTATAATGGAATCACCTAAAACAATGAATATGCACTTATGATGAAATGATGATATGCTATGATGATGTGGTTATAGTCTAGGGTCCATGATGCATCCTAGTTCGCTATAACCTTAGCTCTGATGCCAATCTGTCACACCCCCAAAATACCTGAATGGAAGCGGAATGGAATACCTGGGGGTGACTGTCATAGCATCACAAACAAGGATATATTGAACGACCTAAAGTGTCGTTTTGAAAATACATCGTTTGATTCATTCAAAATATTCAGAGTTATAAAACATAGGTCCCAAAAGAGTTGGAAAGTTTAAGTAAATAAGTTTAGTACAATCAAACGATAGTTCATAAGTGCATGAAATCCAAAATGAGACGTGTCATCCTTGAATCTCAAAGAAATGACTCCATGCATGTCATGAGGAATATGTCTTAGTTACCTAAAAATACATTGCGAAAACGGTCAACATAAAGTTGGTGAATAATCATAGGTTTGTAAGTTAAATCGTATGTACATAAACCACAAGTATAAAGTAAGGTGACAATATGTCAAAAATGCTACATTGTCTCTTAAGCTCATGACCCCGAAGCTAGACGTACTAAAATTTGCCCCAAATGAGTGTTTACCAGACACTCGTACTATATTAGACATGAAATGCATTCGTTTTCCTCTTGGAGCAACCCAAACACGAATGGAGGAGTCACCCTCAATAGATCTATTCACTCACTCTCGCTTGGAAATATAATTAACGGTCCATGATAATAACGGGGACTTAATGTGGTAGTAAGGCAACTTAAGCAATGTACGGAATTTAATACTTTGGCATGTACAGAAAAGTAAGTATGCAATGTATTCTCCCCCGTGGGATTTGAAATCAAATATGTAATTGAAAACGGGGCTATGAAAACTCACCTTAAGTGATAGTACGATGAGATGATATGATCGGGACAACAAGGCACGTACACTAGCCGCAACCTAAATGAATGAATATGATCTAATTTAGATCATGAAATGTTGTAATGAATAATCATGCACATGATACCTATACCACTCGTAACTTGAAAATACTTGTTATCGTCAAAGTAGGAAATTTCTATACTTAGGAAAAATAAGTCCAATTTAGAAGTATAGAACTTGTCGTAATATATCGTATATAAAATGTTAGTGTTATATTCCTCGTCTTGAAGACCTTAAAATAACGTCTAGTAGTCGCGTAAATAAACCTTGGGTCGTACGTATTCCGTTAGTTAAAAATAAACTCCTTGAATAAGAAATCTAGAAAATATGTCATTTAGTACGTAGTTATATTATTTTCTAGTAGTGACTAAATATATATATAGTTTTGACGATTTTAAAACGCGTATAACTTGGTCGTTTTAAGCTCATTTTCCTAGTTCTTTATATCCAAGGATTCGTTTTAGTATGTATTAATATATTTTCGATAACTCGGCTCTACTAGGTTACGTCTAACGCCTCTATTTGTCCGTCGAAAATTGTCAAACAGCATGCAGTTTTTCAGAAAATAGTTTTCGTCAATTAATTTGCAAAAATCATAACTCCTTCGTTATAAGTCCGTTTTAATCCGTTCTTTCGCCTAAAGTTTCGTTTTTGAAAGTATTTTCTAAATCTTTGGTCAAAAATTACCCATAATCTACTGAGTTTCCCACGTTTTAAAAATGGTGACAGTAGGTATTTCTATTGTTTCAAAAACCATTTCTAGGGTTCCAATCTAGTTCTAACTTCAACCAAACCACTTTCAATCACCACAAAACTAGTCTAATCCTACCATACACCTTCTTAGGGTGTCATGGGTTCTTAAATATCATTAATCAAGTGGATCTAACAAGGATTTAACTATAATCAATTTCTAGGGTTCAAAGTTAATCATATACAAGAATGAAGTGGTATAAGCTAATACATGCATGAGTTCTTGTAAGAAAAATATATAACCATAGTAATAACTTGTAAAAATTATGAAATGAGTTTTGTTAACTTACTTTGAAGGTTTAGGGAGTTTGGATGGTGAAAACCTACTAATCCTTGAGTTTTTATTTCAAAACTCTAACAAGGACAACTAAGTGAACAAGTTTATGCTTTGATCTTTGAAAAATTATAATTTTTGCTTCTCCTTCTTGCTTAGGCCGAGCACACCAAGAGAGAACAAGAGAAAGAAAAACCTTACTAACACTTGTATTATGAGAAGTGTATGTGTGAATTTTAGATATTTATGTTTGTATATTTTATTTAAAAGACAAGAAGGACTAGCAATTAAAGAAGTTAGTGAATTGTTGAGATTGTGTAAGTGATTTGTATGGAGGGGGGGGGGGGGGGGGGGCGGCAACATGGGTGTAGGAAGAAAAAAAATGGAGTGTGTAAGAGTTGGTGAGTATTTAGTAGTATTATGTATATATTAATAGTTTTTAGGGAATACCGGGTACCAAGTTAACTAAAAATAAATTTTAACGGAGTTAACCGGGACATAATAAAGTCGTAAAAATTGTAAAAATATGTTGGGTATAAATATTGAGTGTTTAGATAATTATTATTTAATTTCTACAAAAACCGTCATAATTTTAGTAAACTTACGATAATAATTAAATAAATTTCTAAAACACCGGGTAAATTAATATTATAATTTTTATATTATTAAAATGAATATAAAAATATATTGGGATCATAGTCGGGAGTGTCGAACGTGTTAGTCACATTATTGATCGCGTGTTAACGTTTATTTAGAAATAATTAAACGTAAAAGTTAGTTATACCAAAAGTACTAATTTAAATATCCTACGAGTGGAATAGTATGCAAGTGTCATAATGATGATATGCAGACTATTTCTAGTCCGTATGAAATGTCCCAATGATAATGCATGAATTCGCTCCTGAACCAATACGGTTACGCGAATTTTGATTACCCGTAAACTAAGTTTACGATGAAATGAGTAATGCACATGAATAGTGGTTTTCTCTCGGAAATGAATAGTGTCATGTGAATAGTGAATTTTTTTTATTGTTTCTCGGAATATCAAACTGACCTCTAAAATGATGAATAGTAAAATGATGAATAGTGATCAATGAATAGTAATTGGTGAATAGTAAGATGTTGAGGTTTGGAAAAATGACCTGAAATCGTGGGGTGTGATATTTATGCTTCACATTCTCCAATGATTTTACGTCAAATCTGTGAGTATAACCGAGACGACGACGTTCTGACCAGTTCTGAATCCCGTGTAGAGCATCTCTGTCGTAGGCTACGATAGAGTCACTGAATACTGGAGTAGATTCTTCAATTGCAGGAACATCGTATCTTGCGGCTGGTACTGAGATAGTTAACGAGGAAGCATATTTCTGCTTAGATTTCTCTTGGGTGAGTTGGAGGTTACGAAGATCTTTGTTGAAGAATATTTTGTAAGGTATCTTTGGTTTTTCAGGAAATCCTAGCAAAGGTAGAGGTTTAGTCCAATCGGTGACGAAGGGCTTGATAAGATTTTGAGATCGGGCATCGAAATTCACTTCAGGGTTTAGCCAGTCAAATTGTACAGACATTGCACTAGCTATATTCTGCATGTGAAATTCGTATTCCATCTTGTTTCTAGATCTAGATTTGAGGAAATCCTGTGCATCCCGATTGATTCTTCTGAGCTCCGCCTTCATGTGTTTCTCTATATGAAGATCCTTTATTATAACTTGAGTAAATTGTAGTGTATTACCAGGAAGAGGTTCTTCATCTTCGAGAGGAGGTTGAGCATTGACCAATTCTGTCAACCAATCATTCACAGGTGTGTCATCATTGTCGAGCCATGAATGACGTCTTCTTTTCTTTGATTTCTTAGACTTGGATGTAACATCCTTGTCTTTAGCCTTTGATGGTGACGATGGTCCAATTTGAGAATCGGGAATAGGGGAGGCACGGTAATCGGTATCGGGTTGACCTTGATAGTCATCAGTTGGGTGCATAAAAGTTTCTTCCTCATCTGTTGGACCTTGACCGGTAGCTGAGGTGTGTTGTTGATTTCCAGGAGGAGTAGAATCCTTTTGTGGTTGTTGAGAAGATGATGGACCGGTTCCAGACTTGTGTTTCTTACTTTTTGAGTTTGGGTCTGGGTCGTCATATTTCCTTGACCTCTTCAGGGTTCCAGCAGCATCTTTACACGACACTTTAGACAAGTTGGCAGAAATAGCATCAACAAGTGCTTTTTCTTCAGTTGTCTGTGTGGTTTTGTAGGCAACTTTGTCGTAGAGTTGAGCTAGCAGATCATCGAAAGATAGTTCAGGGATAGTTGGAGTTGATTTTGAAGCTTTAGCCGGTTGAAGAGTGAATGGTGTTGTTGAAAGCATTTTCTTAACAACACTTCTTATCCTGTGCTCCAAGTTATCCTTAATTGGTTCAACAAGACTTGTTACTTCAGGAGTGACGATTTCAACTAGATCATCTGTAAGGTAATCGTAGGTGAAAGTCTTGATGAGTCCGTCCAAGTCTGCTTTCATGAACTTGTCAATTTTCCGCTTTGCCTCCTGAAACTCTTCAACTTGTTTAGCAAGATTGGTAACTAAGGTCGTGAGATTTGTGACTTGCTCCTGAAGATCAACTGGTTTTGTGGGTTCATTGATTGATTGTTGCTTTGATGCGGTTTCAGAAGGTGTGGGAGATGAATGTTTCGGTGATGACTCAGATGACGACTCGTTGTGAGAGCTCGAAAAAGAAGCTGGAGGATTCGGATCCTTTGGAGGAGAAGCAGTAGGAAGTGGAGGTAGTTGTGAAGATGTCTGCTTAGACTGTGAAGATGACTGAAGGAAGATGTTGGTGTCAAATGCTTCCTTTTCTTCATTTTCCTTTCGTCTTCGTTCCTCTTCTTGTGCTCGGTATTTAGGTGTGATAAATGGATCAAATCCTTGATCAGTGGCAATGTTCTCTTGTTCATCAACTTTCTCTTCAGTGTTTGCAGCTTCAGTCATGGTGATGTTACCTTCTGCATCTTTGTCTTCAACTCTGTCGCTGGGTTCTGGAGTGGTAGACTCGATGGGAGGAACAATGCTGCTAGTAGTGCCTTCATGTTCAGATAGATTGACAGGTTGTGATGAAGGTTGAGGATGAAGTCGGCTGAGGAGTGAAGCATCCCTCTGATCTTTACGGAATTGCTTATCTTCGGCTCGTGTATCGAAAATAATACTTTTCAATTTTCTTTTGTCGATCAATTGTTCACTGATTGGTTCGTCATCTTCATCATCATTGGGTTCATTTATCGTGATCCCTTTTCTCTTTCTAGAATCTGCTTCAAAGGTTGCAAGACTTTGTTGTTTAGCAATTTCCATTTCTGGAAATTCTACTTCAGGTACTCTAACTCTTCGTTCAAAGTCTTCCTCTTCATCATCTGATTCTGTTTCGAACTCAGAGTCGTTATCAGAGGATGACGGTGTAGGATCACGTCGAAACCATGTAGGTTCAACTTGAGGAACGCGTTTAGTAGATACCTTCTTACTAGGTTTAGTTGCAGGCTTAGGTTTGGGTGTAGGTTTAGGTTTGGTGGAAGTTTTGGTTTTGGGAGTAGCCTTAGACTTTGTTTGCGGAGAGCCAGTGGTGCTTGTAGTACTCCCAGATTTCACACTTCCTTTGCTGCGAGTCTGTATGGTAGCTTCTTCCTGTATTCCATTGTAAGCATCATCGTAGAATTTGTAGTTCAAACTTTTCTTGATATTGTTATCAAGAAGGTATTCGGGAAGCCTCATTCCTTTTTGCTTGGTAGAGGAAGTGGTCATCTTGACAAAAGAAATAGTGAAGTCGTCCTCGAAGAGGTGCTTAGGCTCATTAGTGTCTCCCATTCTTTTGATGAATTCAGGTGTGTCTTTGCAGAAGTATTTAATGAGAAGCTTAGTGAATCTTGTGAACAGGATCATAGTCTTTTCACGTCCGGTTTGGATGCTATAGACTATATCGTTCATGATTGGGACTACAAAGTCAATAGGTGACATGGTCACCATTCCCCAAAATGCTTGAAGATGCTCAAGTCTGGGATGTTCGTGACCACTTTTTCTTCCAGATATTGATCCTACAACTAACAGACAGAATGTTCTCCAGGGCTGAGGTATATTCTTAGCATTGAATCTGGAATGTTTAATCAGAGGTAAGTCATCATCAACATCGTACCCTAATTCAATGAAGAAATCCAGGAGATCCAGTTCAGGCAGTATTGGAGCAAATTCATTGTCAGGTTGAGGCAGGAGGAAGACTGTACGAAGGACATCATGATCTACTGTGTAGATTTGTTGATCCAGTGTAACAGTGAAAGACTCATCATCTAAATTAACATTTGCCGTAAGCCAGAACTGATGAAGGTAGAACAGAGGAACTGAAGTAGAACTGTCGAGCAGATGCTTGCATGGATGTGCAAGGAGAATATATTTGACAATCCTGCATGAGTACTCACGGATACTCAATTTGTTAAAGTTAACTCGAGGATTGTTATTGCCAATCTTAACGTTGTAGTCAGCGAGAGTGATGTCATCCATGGTGAGTAGTGGAAGAGTTTGTTCAGGGACATTCTCGTTGTGTTCAGCCATGTTAATCACGCCCTTGGGGCTTGCTTAAGTCCGTAGAGTGCCTTTTTGAGTCGGTAAACGTGATTAGGACGCTCAGAATCAACGAAGCCGTCAGGTTGGCTTACATACACTTCTTCACGGAGTTCACCATTAATAAATGCTGTTTTCACATCCATTTGAAAAACGACCATGTTACGATGTGCTATAAATGCGAGAAAGATCCGAACAACTTCATGTCTAGCCACTGGAGCAAAGGATTCTGCAAAATCAAGACCTTCTAATTGAGAGTATCCTTTTGCTACCAGGCGTGATTTGTTACGAATGACAGTTCCTTCTGCATCTAGTTTATTTTTCCAAATCCATTTTAACCCGATGACAAAGATTCCGTCAGGTCTTTCAACTAATTCCCAGACTTCCAATCTAATGAATTGCTGAAATTCCTCTTGCATAGATTCAATCCAGTTATCATAAGTCATTGTTTCTTTGATGTTTTTCGGTTCTTCCATACATACTGTGAGTGCATAGATGCAATTTTCACCATCTGTGTGAAGTCGTTGTCTTGTCATTACAGGTGCATCTGGATGGCCAATAATATGAACTAGGGGATGATCTCGAGTCCATTTGTGTGTCGAAGGGTGTAGTTGATAAGTATCTCGCATGTTAGCAGGATCTAAATTGCGTGTTGATGACTCAGCAACTTCTGGAAATGTTGGAGCCAGTGAAAACGGGTTAAAGAACGCATTAGGATCGTACTCTGCGGGTTGTAGAACTGATTGTGGTGTAGGATCTTCAGCTGATTGCCGGGAGTTGGAAGTAGTTTGTTCTACCGTTATTGGAGATGCAATTGGAGGACCGTCTTTTTAAACAGTAGTTGTAGTTTGTTGAGGTGAGTCAGGTACTTGAATAATATCAGGTTGTGCAGCGGAATTAGGTGAGACCTCAGTAGACCGGTATTCAATTGTATCATCAAATAATGGAGTAAACAGGGTTTCCAATTCTTTGCGGTTGAGAGGCAATGGTTCAGCCGAAGAGTCCGGGAAGTTAAGACGGTTGAATTCGGGTCCTAAGCTGTTTTGCTCAGAAGCCATTTGCGTGAGTTCATCAAAATTAGCATGAATAGTTTCTTGAATATCTCTTGTTCGACGATTCCATATCCGAAAGCCTTTGGAATTTTCACAATATCCAACGAACACTCCGATGTCAGCCTTTGCTTTAAGTTTACCTAAATCATCACGATCATTTTTCGGATAACAAAGTGCTCCAAATACATGAAAGTAATCGATGTTTGGTTTTCTTTTGTGAACAATTTGATAAGGTGTTTTGCGATGGCGTTTTGTGATCATGCAACGGTTTTAGGTATAACATGCGGTTGAAACAGCTTCCGCCCATAAGTAATCTGGTAATTGAGCATTAATCAACATAGTTCTAGCAGCTTCCACTAACGTCCTGTTGCGTCTTTCAACAACTCCATTCTGTTCTGGGCTTCTAGGAATAGATGTTTGATGTTCAATTCCCACTTTCTCATAATATGACCTCAGTGTCTGATTCTTAAATTCTGTACCGTTGTCAGTTCTGATCATTCGGACCGTGTTGCGTAACTAAACTTGAATTTTAGTGAGAAAGGTGATGATCATTGAAGGAGCTTGATCTTTACTTCGTAGAAAATAAACCCAAGTCCATCGGGAGTAATCATCCACAATTACAAGTATGTAGCGTTTACCGTTGATACTTTGAACACGCATCGGACCACACAAATCCATATGAAGCAATTGTAAAACATGATTCGTACTGTGCTCAGGTTTTGGAGGAAAGTGAGCTCGAGTACTTTTACCTTGTTCACAGGCTGAACATAAGTGATCTTTGGTAAAACGGAATCTTGGAAAACCATCAACAAGTTTATGACGAGCAAGGTCAGTCATAGTTTTGAAGTTCAAGTGCGAAAGACATTTATGCCATAACCAAGATTTAGTTGATTCTGCTTTGGAGAGAAGACATATCGAAGATGAAGCAATCATATCTGACATCGATATAGTATAAAGATTTGACCCACGTGAGCCAGACATAAGATCATTTCCTTGTAAGTCACGAACAAAACAAGTTTTCTCAAGAAATGCTACTTCCAGATCCCCATCACAAAATTGTCCGACTGAAAACAGGTTGTGACCTAGGCCTTCCACATAATAAACACGACTGATTTCAATGTTCCCACTGACATAGTCACCATATCCCATGATTAAAGCGTAATGATCATTCCCGAATCTGACAGTACCGATGAACTTTGAAACAAAGTTGATTAACAATTTGAGATTGCCTGTCATATGTCGGGTGCATCCGCTATCAACAATCCAGAGAACAATCTGTACCACCTGCATCATAAGAAGACGACACGGATGGAACAGAAGTAAGGGTGGAACCCAAAGAAATTGCGGGTTCCTGTTGGTTAGAAGCACATGAATTCAATAATTTAGGAATCCATTTAAAGTCAGGTTTATACTGTAACCAACTTTGCCAATTCCAACTAGTTTTTGCTTTCTTTAAGTAGAATTCACTAGTTTTGGGCTTGTTCCTAGATTTGTTCTTTTCAATTATGGGGGTAACTACAACATCATTAGAAACCGTAGATGGCGGTTTTCCTAACATCGACTTAGAGGTAGTAGTGGGCCTAACAGGAATGCCTGTCCTACGTTTCTTACGACGATTTATGAGAGAATTAGCTTTACATGTTGTATGAACACCAGATGATACACTTTTACGACAAAACACACAAGATGCATTAATATTCAAAACACTCAAAGGTTCATCATTCGTTACATTTAGATTTTGATTACAATTTTCCAGATTAGAATCTAAATCCGATGCAACATGAGTTTTATTCAAGTTCCTAATTTGATATTCTACTTCTTGAGCTTCTAGTGATCCTCTTTTACGTTGCCAGAACCTATTCTTCTTCTTACTTTTTCGCTTGGGTCCGCTAACGCTCTTAGTGGATACTAGTCCTGTGGAAGTGGAAGGGTCATCATTTGTGGTTTGAGTATAATTACCCTTATCAGTTTTGTCTATTTTATACAATCCTGGTGCTATCACGGTGGTGTCAACAAACTTTCCCTTTTGAAGTAGCTTAATTTTCTCTTTGAAATCAATGATGATGTGTTTTTTATCCTGAATATCAGACTCAAGTAAACCAATGCAATATTTGAAGTCAACACTATTTTGTTGCCATTCTTCATTTTCAATTTTTATATTCGCAATTTCCTTCCCGTATTTGAGACACAGACTTTTGAAAGACTCAAGATTATTGCAAAGCTGACAAGAGTTTGAAATATTATGACTTTGAAGTTGCAGTTCCATTTCAATACTTCGAGCTTGACACCAATCAAGCTATTTTTTGAGTTGAAAACTTTCATTTGAAAATTGTTTGCACACATCATCATTGTTCTTTCTCAACATGTTGTTTTCATGTTTAAGTTTCTTAAGTTCCTCATCCAACAAATTATTATCAACACAAAGATTATCCATAAGCATATTTGTACCAGATTTATAGAGTTCATCTTTGATAACAGACATAATTTCAGCCTCGAGAGCTTGTTCCAAGAGTCGATCAACATCATCTTTTAAAATTATATTTCTTTGCTTTTGAGCCAAAATCACATTTTCATTTGAATTGAAAACATTTTTCATTGTTTTGACTTCGTTTTGAAGTTCCTGTTCCCAACGTGTAGCACAAAGACGGAGGTGTTTAACAATTGGCAACATTTGTTTTTGAAAAATATCTCTCTTTTCTCGCTCGTAAGCAGATTGAAAAGTTTCAATTTTTATCTCTGAATTACGTTCAATTGTTTCCTCCAAAATTTCGATGTCTTCCATAAACGTTTTGAAATAATTTAAAACACGACAACGTTTAGGTTAAGGTGTGACTTCACCAGAAGATGGTAAAGGACCGTTAATTTGTGCCACAGTTTGGACAGGAGCCGCATTAGAAGATGACACATATGACTCAGTGACATACCAAGATTTATCGGGTATTTCCTTTTGAGGAACAAAAGATTTAGAAATGTGTGGAGCTTTTGAGTAATCATATGGTTTCCAATATTCAACTTGACTCATTTTAGATCGACTCTCTTCTTCAAGCTCTTCCTCTTCCTCAGTATCATAAACAACAGTACGCATAATCGTATTATCAAGCATTTGTTCCATACTGTAAATTTTAGGATTCTCTTTGAATGCTTTGTGAAGAAACATTGATTTGGAATCACCAAGTGCAAATCCTTTATCGGGTCTCGGTTTGAAAGTAAGTTTCTGAATCGTAGTGACAGAGCCCCCGGTTTTGTAAACAACATTACGAAATTCTTTGAGTTGTTTTTCAAGATCAAAATTCTCAAGGAGTATTTTATTAGTATATTCCCTTTTTCGTATTTTATGTTCACAAAAGTCCTTTTTGCAAATTAACAACTCTGTTTCTGTTTTTGAAAGCACCTTTTGAAGTTGTTCAACTTGTTTTTGAATTTCACACTTTTCACTTTCAAGTTTTGAAACCAACTTTCCGTTAGACTCAATTAAATCTTGCATTTTATGTTGAAGATCTTGTTCTTTATTGTAAGATTCTTGAAAATCTTTTTCAAAACTTTTTGCATGTTTAATCTTGTCTTCTTGATATGAAAATTGTATTTTATAACACTCAATATCTCTTACAAGTGACACATTTGTTTCTTTTAGATCTTTATTTTTCTCGTTGTATTTTATGATTTGTAATTGTAGAGCGTTCAGTTGTTTGGACAACAATTTAAGGTCAGGATCTGGATCAAACGATGGTTCATGTTGTTCTACATGATCATGTTTATCATTCTCATTAGGATCGTCAAATGAAACAACTATGTCATCATCAAATATGACAACTGTGCTTATTTTTTCAACGTCCTGAGAAGATGAAGATGAGTCAAATGGAACAACTTGCGCCGTGTCTGATTCAGAAGCAGAGGGTGAAACAAATTCATGTATAAGGCACACATTAAGATCATGTACCTGAGACAAGCCATCTGTGTCATACACAGGACCTGAATCATTAAGGTGAAGTTCCTGCATGTTGGCCATAAGCATCACAGCTGCATTAGCTTCGAGATCTTCCATGTCATCATCATTATTAGCATTTGCCATGAAATTGTTCTCCTGCTCAGTGAATTGTCCATCCTTTTCATCTTGGAGAGCCATAAGTAATGCATGCTTGTGAAACTTACTACCCCGAGTTCTCGGTTGAGGACATGTTGTTGCAATATGACCTTTCTCATTGCAGTTATAACACCACACTGCATTCCCAGGGTAAGAGTTCCCAGTTTCAACTGTGTCAGACCTTTGCTGAGAAGCACCTGAATTGTTCCTGAACCCTCCATTGTTGTTAATCCTCTGACCATTTCCATTGTTGTTGTACCTCTGACCATTCCCAAAATTTCCTGAAGAGCTTCCTGAACCTGATCGACCAAAGTTACGATTCTGTATTTCAACCCTTCCATCATGTACAACAGCTTGCTTCCTTGTGTTAGAAGAGGAGCGTTGACGGTTGTTTGTTTTGTTTGAGAATTTGCTAAATGCACGAGCAATAAGAGCAAGTCCCTGATTCAACATGTTAAATTCCTCATCGTCATCGTCATTGGAGTTCGAGTAATACACTGCATCATTGTTGTTGTATGGAACAAGTTGAGTTGTATTTTGTGGAGATGAATCATAAGGAACCATTTGGTTTGAGGTGGAAGATTGTGGATAACTGAAGTAGTTTTGCTCTTGAACATGTGCATGATTTGACATTTGTGGTGGAGCATAGTTAGATTGAGCTACGAGTGCCAATGAATTTGGTGTTGGTGATGGTGAGTATCCTCCTCGAAGAGCTCGATCCTTTTCCACTTCAGGTTCATGGTGTTTCAGAAAATCATACAACAATCCATATGGTGCATCATGAAGATTTTTGGTTTGTCGTACGAATGTCACATACTTATGCCAATCCGGACCAAGACTTCCAACGAATTTGGAGTTCACTGCTATCCTCGGTATTGTGATTTTGTGTCGTTCCAAATCATTTACCACATTAGTGAAACGATGATAGTAGGATTCAAGTGACTCCCCTGGTTCAATTGTGATGTCCGTGTATTCCATATACAGTTTGGATTCCATATCATCTTTGTTCAATTGAGTGCCTTCCATTAGGATATGAACATGTTCCCACATAGCTTTAGCCGTTTTCTGAGCATCGACACTTCGATAAATTGGGTTTGGTATTCCTTGAAGTATGTAGGCCATAGCATACTCATCAGCTTCACGATGTAGTGTCTGATCTTCAGTGAGTTGAGTTTCTGGAACAAGTTTTTCAGCAGGAGCACGTGGAGGATCAGCAGTTGGATCACCAATTTCTAGTCGTTTTGGCCACTCAAATAGTCCTTTAAGTATCACTTGTTTCAAGAATTTCCCATGAGGTTTCTTAAGTTCAAGAAATCGTAAAAATCGACTTGACCATTGAACATAGTTCCCAGGTGTTAGCATTGGAGGTGTTTCAAGTGATCCTGCCTCATGTCTGGATTGTCGAGTTGTAATAACTTCACACATTCTATCAAACCAGTGAGGTTGTTTGGAGGAAAACTGATTGTTTTGTTGTGACATTGGGTATGATTGTTGTTGAGGAATGATTTGGTGTTGTTGCATCATGAGATATTATTGTTGTGGATTAAACGGTTGTTGATGAAAGTGTGATTGTGATGGTTGTTGATACGATTGTTGCTGACGATATTGTTGTTGCTGATACTGCTGATGTTGTTGTTGCTGAGGATGAGAGAAGTAGTAATGTGGTGGTTGAGACATTGTAGAACACTTTTGTAATAATGGATCTTGTAGAAGGTATAGGATATAGCCAATTATCGAAAAGACTTGTCCACTATGATTGCGAAACTAAGCACTTGAGATGATCTCGAAATACTTTTCTTACTTGTATAATTTTGCGAAACTTTTGTGACTAATGGAGGTTTGCGAAACTTTGATGTTTGCGAAAGTCAGGATCTCGAAAACTAAAGATTGCGAAACCTTGGTGTAACAATATTTCGCGAAACTTAGTGAATGTTGGGTAAAATTTCGAAACTATGAAAGTTTGCGAAAAAAGAGAACTGTGATCTCAAAAAATTAAGAGTTTTTCAAAAACACAACTTCACTAACACACTTTCGAAATTATCCAATTTCGAAAGTTATCCAAGAGTCGAAGTACTTTTCTTTCTTGTACAAGAGAGAAAAGACTGAGTCCACAAAACAGAAGTCGATGAGAAGCAAGTAGTGTAGATCTCGAAATAGGGACAGTGAAATTTTTTTGAAACTGGGGTAAGTTTTGTTTTCAAAGAAAGCTAACCAAAAACTCGTTTTTATTTCAAGATTCTTGTACTTTAAGGTATAAAATGATGAGATCTTTAAAAAAGTTGAAAACTTTATAAACTTTTTCAAAAACTACAAAAGATTTCGAAAAATAGTACAACAATCCTAAATCGAAATTTTGGATAAAAGTTTGGAACTTTTTGTTTGTTTTGATTTGTAGAACAAGTTTGTAAGCAAAGATGTGCTAAAAAACCAAGAAACAAACAAGAAAGTACAAAAATTTTAACTAAAAACTCGATTTTAAAAGAAACAAAAAACTAGTTTAAGATCAAAATCAATGAAAAACAATAACTACACCTTCTTCTAGCGAATGATACCACTTGTTAGGTCACCATTTAGTAAACACAAGTATAAGAATGAGATAGATATAAGGATGGGATGATTATGAGAATTAGAGAATTAGAATTGCAAGAGTTTCTTTAAGATATCAAATAACCAACCAAGTTTACAAGTGACCTAAGGTTACTATATATAGGGAAGGAGCTAGGGCAACACTCCCTCTCCTTCCTTTCATGAAAATCGTGTGGGCTTCAAGCCCATGGACTATATTACTTAAGTCTAGTAACTTAAGCAACCTATTATTACAAATGACCGAGACTTGATAAAATAGTAAAACTTTGATCCCAACATATGCTTTGAAACTTTGTTCTGGCATACCACTTTGAAATTTTGTTTCCTCCATATTCGATAACAATTTACTTCTTTTCGTTCTTAATGCATTCAATAAATTTTTTTTATATTTATATCTTATTTTTTGTTAACTTATTTTTTCAACGATTTTCATAAATCTAGCCCGCTCATTGTTTTTTGGTCAAATTGTCTAATAATTAATAACGGTCAACTAATTTTCATGTTTAACGCATTAACAAACAATCCCTACTTAACTAATACCTTACAAGAAACTTTATAAGTCATGCCCGCCCATCGGGCGGAACTTTATAAGTCATGCCCGCACAACAATTACTGGATCTTGCTGACAAAAATACAAAGGTATACAAGATGTATGTAGAGTTAGCTAGCGGTTCTATCAAAAGCTCAAAACTGATAAGACCTACCCCAGAAGCACATAGGATATAAGTTGAATCTAGCACCAAATTAGGAGAAACTAAGAAGGGGAGAAAGAAACGTAAAGCTAATCCACGCACAAAGAAAGCCGAAATAAAATAAAACGTATCAATGCTAAGTGTTGGTACAACTGATGAAAGTGAGGATGATATGGATGATATTGTTGCTACAAGTGCAAAACAATCTGAGAAAACAAACGTAGGAGAAGATAAGGAAGCCAAAAGGCAGCATATGGGGGAGGACACGAAAAAAGTGAACCTTCTAAATAGGATAAGGATAGCTTGGAGGATAGGGATAGATGTTATCTTCTTGATGATGATGATTAAGAAGATAAGGGGGACGAAGCTAAAACACTTAGATATGAGCCTAAGTCGGAGATGAAGTTTGACATCAGTAGGTCTAGGTCCTCATAATTCCACCAACTCTTTGATCAAAATCCTTTTTCATATTTTGGAACAGGTATAGTGGATTCAAATACTAATCTTCACGAGGATCGCATGGAAATCTGAAGAGTGCTAACATTATGCTAACGTTGAACGCCAATCGAACGACTTACGTATCATTTGTTGATATTGCGACAAGTTCTCAAACGGATACTCTAAGTGAGTCCGATATATTAACAATACCCGAGAAGGAGCAGGATACAACATAAAACCTATCATCACACCTTTATCAAACCTTCATCACCATCAATAATAGCAAAAACAACAACAGCAGCAGCAGTAGCAACAACAACAACAACAACAACAACAACAAAAACAACAATAACGCGCATACCTATCACCACAACTCATGCTCAACAACAACCAGTCATAGCAACAACTCAACCACCTCTCAAACACATCATGACAACATCAACCCCACTTCTCTCATAGATTATTCGAGCAGAACATATATAGTTTGTTACTTAAGGTCGCTTGAAAGAGGTTATGGGTAAGTTTTATACACAAATGAATGAGAAGCTTTCAACACAAAGGCAAAGACGAAGTCATGAGACTGTTGGAACATCTCAAACATCAAAACAGCTATCACTACAGTGATTAACAGAGTTAATGCTAAATCAATTTCCAGATAACCCAACTCTATCAATATCACACCTTAATCTATACAACGGACTGCTGGAACCCTATGCTAAACCACCAAATGAAACCCGTGTTAAACAATAATTCAAAGACCTTAAAGCTACAATAGAAAGAATGAATGTTGAGGTAATCAAGCAAAGTAACAAGGCTAAGTGACCAGGTCTTCGAGTTGGAACAATCATGTAGCCCTTAATCTCATAAACGCCGTCAAGATGATCCCGATCAAGAAGATCTTGAGGGGGAAAGGTGCTAATAGATTGAGATCATCAGATCCAACTACTAATTTCACTAAACAAGAACTGACATCATCCCAGTGAAAACCACATAACACATCCAGTTCACCAAAACCAACTGAAGAAGATGAAGAACATTCGTCAGAATGTGTGGATTTGGAGGATATTGTGGTAGAAGTTGAAAAGGAGAAGGAAAGTGTAGCGGCTGAAGACGTTTGGGCTGACTTGGGTTTAGAGGGAGGGGAGATACAACCAGAGCAATTTGGGGGATTTGATGGGTAAGATACAGAGGAGGTTGAAGAAGAAGTGGTTTTAGAGAATCCAATAGTTGAAAAGCCTGAGGAGATATCTAAAACACTTGAACAATTGCTTATGCATCTGAAAGGTTTGTCTTAAATGTGAGAGAGGATGATCCACTAGATGAAATAATGGAAGACGTTTATGACAAAGTTATCTACAATCTTAACGATGAAAGAAAAATATATAGATGATACGTTGATTAGCAAATATTTGATGCATTTAATGCATCAGACACATGGGAAATAGCAAGACCTAAAGATTATGATTCTCTTGTCTTAAGAAACTTGCTAAGACCCATGCAACAAGCTCCACCTTCCAAGTGGGATGAATTATCTAAAAGAAGTAGAATTAGCTCTCGTAATATAGTATATGCACCATACTTCAACGATGATTTGCTATATTTGTTGCATGGTCCAACCAAACACCTCCCATCTACAAAGGAAGTTGCAATGTTAGAGGAAATACATGAAAGATTTCTGGAAAAAGGTATATTTGCTAACAAGTATGTGAAGAGGGAGATAAATCCAGAAAGGTATAACGTTAACGCATATCTGGGTATCATTAATCTTAAAGAAATATCGAGAGGTTTCTTCAAGTTGAGGCAGCTCGGGACCAAACCTCATGAAGAAGTTTACTCCAAATTTAGGATACAATGATACATCAATGTTAATACGGATTAGAATTCATCACATGGATCTGTTGATTACCATGTCGTTAGAACTGATAACCAACACTGCCGGTTCACAGAAGCGGATAACAACAACCTCCATCCTCATGACATTGGAGACATCTATAGAATAAGAATCGGATGGTACAATAAAAAGGCGTTGACCAATACCTATTAAATCTCTGAAGATTTTCATGAGGTCAAAAGTAGTAGTAGCTCATGTTGAAGACTTTCAAATGAGGATTGAGAGATATCAAAAGAAGATCAATTTGACTCCTCCAATGTTAGCTTCTCTGGGTATTCACAGCGCTAAGAAGTGGACTTGCTTTTAGAAGCCCAATCTTGGTATCTGTGTATGTGACCGATGGGAGGCAGAAAAGATTATTCAGAGCCGTTGAAGTTGCTACGTTCTGCACTGAAACTTTGATATGGATTGTAGAGAAGCTTGAGACAATGATGAACAAGGTGGAGAACAAACAGCTAGAAATGACTGCGAAACAACACTATTTGATGAGAAGGGTTGTGAGGGTAATTAAAGAAAGGCTGACACTTCGAGACTCATGTAAAGGATTGGAGCTCGAAGCTGGCCTGACAATTTGCCCATTAATAGAAGACCTGAATAATCTACCATTAGGCAGAGACTGTTAGAGCATAAAAAGTGTAAATTATTAGTGTGTGGTCTTCTATGTAACTGATGTAACAAATAGGGCACGTTTCTTGTTGAGAGATCCTTTACCCTCACAACACTTGTATAGTTACGAGGGGGAAGCTCATATGTTGAGAGGTCTCTCAACTTTTGGCTATAAAGGTATGAATACTCCATAAGTTATGGGTTATGAGGTGTGCGTAAATGTTATTGTCTTGCGAGACTTTCCCTCATCTCTCTCATTTCTCTCTCGAGGAAATATGTGTCCACACTCACACTCTCACTAGATTAGTACACGTTAGGATGATTTGTGACCAACAAAACTTAATCCATTAGTTTATTGTTATGTACAATTCAAAAATTTAAAGAGTTAATTTCATAAATAGTCCATGTGGTCTGTCGGGTTTACGGGCTTAGTCCCTAAACTTTTTTTAACGGATCCAGTCCTTGTGGTTGCGATCCATAACGGTTTTGGTCCCTGAGACTAACTGTCATTAGTTTTTTTGGTTAGCTAACGACCGTTTGCAACAAACATTTGCACCATTAGTCCTTTATACTAATGACCATTTATACTTAACTCAAATTTTGTTTTTTTTTTGTTTTTTGTTTTTTTTTAAATAAATTAAAAAAAAATGGTTTTCTTATAATTTTTTTTCTAAATATCTTTAAAATTTATACACATTTTTATAAACGTTTTCATATACACATTTTTTATACACACGTATTTATATACATGTTTTTATACACGTTTTTATACACATTTTTATATACACATTTATACACATATTTTTATGCACGTTTTTATACACATGTTTTCATACACATGCTTTTATACACACTTTTTTATACACATATTTATACGCATATTTTTATACACACATTTATACAAATATTTTTATACACGTTTTTATACGCACGTTTATGCACACATTTTTATACTCGTGTATAAAAACGTGCATAAAAATGTGTACAAAAACGTGTATAAAATATATGTATAAAAGTATGTGTATAAAAGCGTGTATAAAATATGTGCATAAATATGTGTATAAAAACGTGTATAAAAATATGAGTATAAAAACGTGTATATAATGTGCATATAAATGTATGTATAAAAACGTGTCTATAAAAATGTGTGCATAAAAATATGTATATAAATGTGTGTATAAAAACGTGCATAAAAATATGTGTATAAAAATGTGTATATAAAAACATGTCTATAAAAACGTGTATAAAAATGTGTGTATAAAAACGTGTGTATAAAAATATGCATAAAAATGTGTATATAAAAACATGTGTATTAAAACGTGTATAAAAATATGTGTATAAATGTGTGTATAAAAATATGTGTATAAAAACGTGTATATAATGTGTGTATAAAAACGTATCTATTAAAACACGTATAAAAATGTGTTTATAAATGTGCGTATAAAAACATGTGTATAAAAACGTGTTTATATAAAAGTGTTATAAAATATGTGTAGGTGTATATAATGTGTGTATTAAAACGTGTGTATAAAAATATGTGTATAAAAACATGTTGTAACAACCCATAATTTTCATCACTATAATTTCCACTAGGATATCTATATAAGGTATTTCCACGGGTAAAATTTTTGCTTCATTTCATTCCTACTATGTTAAGTAACTTACATAACCCACTAGACGTGTTCACACAACTACCAATGCCAAATATCTCTATGTTTACATGATGTAAACCTCCTAATATGTCAAGTCTATTTTTCAAAAATCATTTTATCAAGTATTCTATCAATCTAACCTACTATTTTCAACACTATACCAAAACAAGCCCTATACGTTTATGGTTATTTCAAAAACCCTAATTTCAAGTTTAAACTAGTTTGAAAGTGTTCAAGGCTTATGTACAAGTTATCTTAGCTAAATTTTCATTCTAAACTCCAGTACAACTACCTAGAGCATAATGTACAAGTTCTTTAAGCACATAAACTAAATTAGGTCATTTAGGTGCCTAAACCATGTTTAAACCTTACCATTTCTTTAGTACAAGTTGCAAACACTTAAAGCATGACTCCTAAACCTTAAACCTAATCACTAATCACTCTCTAAACCCTAATCCTAGTACTAAACCCTAATCTAAACCCTAAACAAACCCTAATCCTAAATTAAGCCCTAAATCTTAAAACTACCTAAACTAGCACCCTAGCACCACCATGACACCAACATGACCTATCCTAGCAACCTAGCACCTCCGTCACTAGCTTGTCATCACCAAGCAACCTACCACACACCACCATAAGATACTTGTCACCTATTTGTCTTCAAAACATCACCACGGCACCATTTCAACCACAAAAAATCTACCACCACCTTAGCTACCCACCATAGCCTCTCCTCATCACCTAATAGCTTTCATGAGTCATCAATCCTCCTACCTTGGCCATCACTCCAAGTTTTCTTAGTTGAGAGGGTTAACGAGTCCTATAAAGAGGCGTATAACATCTTCATTTCAAAACCACCCCACAACACTTCACTACCTCAATTCTCTACTCTCACTTGATCCTAGTAGAAGTATAAGATTCCCTAGATCATAATAGAATCCAAGAGCAACCCCCGAAGCCCTCTCCAAATCGAATTCTTGTTGAGAAAATCCTATGTCCCCATTTTAACTTATTTTAAATGTGTAAGCCATCTCCACTAGTTCTATAAGCTCTATTTTGGTTTCATTGAACCCTTGCTTAAGCCTTGATCATTAAAACCTAGGCATTTTCATTTTGAAACCCTAATTTCCCATTATTTTGATATTTTGCTCATAAGCTCTTTCTATAAGCTATAATCTCATAGAAGCTACTTATATAAGCCTATAATACTAAGCCATAAGCTATAAAACTCTTTTGTATCATAAAAATGTACTTTGCATGGTTTTTAGACTAGTTTTGTAATGTTTTTCATGGAAAGGGTATATATTGTAACTTTTGTAAACTATTAAGTTTAAGGGTTGTTTTTGCCATTTCTATAAAGTTATAAGTATAAGGACCTATTTTGAAAAGTTTTAAAGTCAAAGGTTTAATATATATATATATATATATATATATATATATATATATATATATATATATATATATATATATATATATATATATATATATATATATATATATATATATATATATATATATATATATATATATGTGTGTGTGTGTGTGTGTGTGTGTGTGTGTGTGTGTGTGTTTGTGTATATATATATATATATATATATATATATATATATATATATGTTTGTTTTATAAAGGACTAGTTTTATAAAAGTTTATAACTCAAGGGTATATATTGCCAATTTACAAACTTAAGTGTATAAATGAGATATTTTCAAATAAATCAAAATCTTATCTTTTTAACTTAACAACGTATCACAATACTAGGGAGCTTCATGTGAGGGGTTTCATTTGGGTATACGTTTTGACGAGTTTGCTGGGAATACAAGTTAAAGTGCCCTGGCTCCTCAAACGTTTACTACATGATATTTGAATTATGATGGCCTGAACGGTGTTACGTTATATCTAAATCTAGTGAATCAAAAGAAACACTTACCTCGGAAATAAAGTTTTGAAACATAAACAAACCAACTAAGACTTGACATACACTACCTCAGGTTGCGTGAGTAGGCCGTCTAATATCTGAGTCACTTTTGACATCAATCAGATTTCCCTAAACTAAGGTGAGTTCATAGCCTCACTTTTAAATGCTTTATAAACCCGTGAGTTATGCTATAAACATGAATACAAGTATTTTCTTCTGATTCATTATTGCACGAGTACCTTTACCTGCCACTATTTTCAAAATTTCATGAACCATAATCACTTGTTTGTGAACACGAATATTATGGATAGATCTATCTGGGGTGTGACTACCCCCGTTGGTTTGCCCCTACCGGGTACCAATAGCACTATATTTGATAGCAATAGGTAACTTTGGCATGTTACCTCTCCAAGAGGACTTTAGTTCCTCAAATATCACTAAGGTGATCTCCATGTTAATGTGTTGGTATCATGAGCTTAGTTGCAATAATAACCGTTTTCCTTGATAATTCCATTTGTTGCAATTATTACCAAATGATGGGTGTAACAACAGAACCCATTTGAACTTGTATTCAACCACTACAAAATCAAAACTTATGAATTTCACTCAACATTTGTGTTGACCCTTTTTAAGCATGTATCTCAGGTAACTGAGCATATTACAGACTTATGGCACGGAGTGGCACTTGACTTGAGGACTTTCTAACATGTTATCATTCAAACTCTATGTTTCACATAGATTTTGGGACCTCCTTTTGTAAAACTCTGATATTTTAATGAATGATAACTTATCTTTATAAAAACATGTATAAAAATGTGTGTATAAAAACATGTGTATAAAAACGTGTGATAAAAATATGTATAAAAATATGTATAAAAACGTGCATATAAAAATGCGTGTATAAAAAACTTGTAATAAAATATGTGTATAAAAATATATATACGAAAATGTGTATAAATTCTAAAGATGTTGAGAGAAAAAAAATTATAAGAAAACCGTTTTTTTTAGTCTAAAAATAAATAAATAAATAAATAAACAAACAAATTTTTTGTTAAGTATAAACGGCCGTTAATATAAAAGACTAACGGTGCAAGTGTTTGTTGCAAACGGTCGTTAAAGGACTAACAATGCAAATGTTAGTATAAAAGACTAATGGAAAAACTAACAACAGTTAGTCTCAGAGATCAAAACCGTTATGAGTCGCAACCACAAGGACTGGATCCGTTAATAAAAAGTTTAGGGATTTATGAAATTAACTCTTTATGTTACATATATACTTTCAAAAATTTTCAGTTATATATATAAAAATCTAATTCGATTAATCTTTTATTAATCGCCGTCTAACCGATAAATCGTCAGGCGGTACTTGACCGCCTGGCTATCGCCTAGCGATTTTTACAAATTTGAATTTTTCTGCTAAAGTAACACAGCTTAACTGCTTCTTTGATTTGCTTAAATATGATCATTTACCAGCCAATTTCACTGAGGAACGATGTCACTACTAAGATTTTTATTTGTAAACATGCTCTTCTGTTTGAAGAAATGAGTGATGAATATAACATTCCAACTGCTGCCAGTTGTAAAACTAATAGGGAATTTGATGAAGCTTTAACATGAGGTACACATTTCCTACTATTGATACCTGATGAACATGAAAGCATTCTTCTTACAGCCCCATTTTCAACTTTTAGTATGCTCCCTGTGGTCTATCGAGTTTTACGGCTTTAGTCCTTAAACTTTTTTAACAGATCCAGTCCCTGTGGTTGCAACCCATAACGGTTTTGATCCCTGAGATTAACTGCCGTTAGTTTTTTTTCCGTTAGTCCTTTATACTAGCGTTTGCACCATTAGTCCTTTAACGACTGTTTGCAACAAACATTTGCACCATTAGTCTTTTATACTAACGACCGTTTATACTTAACAAAAAATTTGTTTATTTATTTATATTTAAATAAAAAAAATTGTTTTCTTATTAAAAAAATTTCTAACTATCTCTTTAAAATTTATACACATTTTTATTCACATTTTTATATACGTTTTTATATACACATTTTTATACACATATTTTTTATACACACATTTTTATATGCATATTGTTTTACACATTTTTATACTCATTTTTTACACACAACGTTTTTATAAACATGTATTTATACACATATTTTTATACATGTTTTTATACACCTGTTTTTATACACACGTTTTTATACAAACGTTTTAATACACACATTTATATACACGTTATATACACGTTTTTATACATATTTTTTTACACACATTTTTATACACACATTATATATATGTTTTTATACACATATTTTTATACACGTTTTTATACACATGTTTTTATACACATATTTTTATACACGTTTTTATACACACATTTAAACATAAATTTTTATACACATTTTTATAGACACATATTATACACACGTTTTAATACACATATTTTTATACACGCTTTTATACAAATATTTTTATACACATGTTTTTATAAACATATTTATACATGCATATTTTTACACGTTTTTATAGACGCATTTTTATACACACATTATATACATGTTTTTATACACATATTTTTATACACATATTTATACACATATTTTATACACATTTTTATACACACATTTTTATACACATTTTTATAGACACGTTTTTATACACACACACTTTTATGCACGTTTTTATACACGAGTATAAAAATGTGTGTATTAACGTGTGTATAAAAACGTGTTTAAAAATATTTGTATAAAAATGTGCTTATAAATGTGTGTATAAAACGTGTACATAAAAGAATGTGCATAAAAATATGCGTATAAAAAATATGTGTATAAAAACGTGTATAAAAATATGTGTATAAATGTGTGTATAAAAATGGGTATAAGAACGTGTGTATCAAAACATGTATATAAAAACGTGTGTATAAAAAATGTGTGTATAAAAATGTGTGTATAAAAACGTGTATAAAAATGTGTATAAAAACGTATATAAATTTTAAAAATATTTAGATTTTTTTTATTATTAGAAAATCATTTTCTTTTAGAAAAAAAAAAGAAACCAAATTTTGAGTTAAGTATAAAGGACTAACGATGCAAATGTTTGTTGCAAATGGTTGTTAGGTAACGGAAAAACTAACGACATTAGTCTCAGGGACCAAAACCGTTATGATCGCAACCACAGGGACTGTATCCGTTTAAAAAAATGTTTAAGGACTAAACCCGTAAAACCCGATAGACCACAGGGACCATTTATGAAATTAACTCAAAAAAACCAAATTTTGAGTTAAGTATAAACGGTTCTTAGTATAAAGGACTAACAGTGCAAATGTTTGTTGCAAATGGTTGTTAGCTATTGGAAAAAATTAACGACATTTAGTCTCAGGGACCAAAACCGTTATGGGTTGCAACCACAAGGACTAGATTCGTTAAAAAAAGTTTAGGGACTAAACCCGTAAAACCTGACATACTACATGGACCATTTATGAAATTAACTATTTTTTAAGTTAGTGATGATTCGCACACTATTCAAATTTATTTGCACACCAATATATGGTATTTTGACATTTATACCTTTAAAAGGTGAAAATGAATAAAAGTTATGTAAGGGTAATCAGAGTGTGCAAATCATCTTTACGTATTACTACGTATTTGTTTTGAAACCTGCTTTCATTTATTCTCCAAGACATTGTCTTTTGCATTTACATAATTTTATTACTTGTCTCTTTGCAATTGACACTTCGTTACCTGAAAATATGATTGCAGTATCATTATTTTTGTCAGAACGTCTTACCATAATTTATGCTATACGCATGTTTACGTTTAGGTAGGATATACGATATACGTTCATCATAAACTTCTAAAAAATGTGGGAAGTGGATTCAAATTCTGAAACAAATGGAATTTATATGGTGGTTTGCTGTTTTTCGACATGAATGATCCATTAGACCATATACCCACAACTTATCATGAATAGCTTATAACACAAAATGACATAAAGTAAGTAATGGAAACGTCATATATGTTTAAAATATTGTGAATTTTGAAACCTTTATCTCCTTTAAGAGTAGCACTAATATTGCTACCCCAGTTATTTTTTGTTTTCCCCAAATCTACTTATGATGAACTTCAAGTTGGATTGTCCATGTAACAAATGTATCATTACACTACAGTTGAGGTTTATTATTTATTTTTATATGAATTTGGAAACTAAAATGCTGGGTAGTTATGCAACCAGATTATCCTATCGTTCTGGGGGTAATCTATATCCTCAACCTGGTTCAGGAATGTACCCTCTAAGGTTCAATCATTTCCTCTTAATGTGTTTTTAATCTTTAGTTTCTATTGATCTTAATTACAATTTACCAATTACCAGTCTTAGATCTTTGCCACAACTCAAGGAAATGAAATAGGGGTGAACCATCAGGTGCTGGTTTTGATCCTTTTGGCCTACTGGATGTTCCTATGAGATCGTTTCCATCTCTGTGTGCAAATTTGATTTTTTTTACTCAAGAAAGGGTAATTATAGAAACAACAGGTTTGGATTCTTTCTTTGTTTACATATGTAAATTGCAATCCTAGTTTGGATTATATATACACATTTGTTTTGAGAAATGATTTGTATTGAACATTGTACCCTACTGAAACTGATGTGTATACCACTAAAGTTGTTTTGTCCCTTACTAGGGTTGAAGCTAAATGGGTTCAGGTTATAAACGGCTAACCCGTTTAATTATGGGTTTGGGTTGTTTACCTTCGTTTATTGGAGATTATGTAGAGAATTTTGCTAATTCATACAAGACATCTTTGAAAGAAAAAGGTAATAAAATCACAGAAGCAGCAGCATGAACCTTTAAAACTTACCAATCCAAAGCAAAATTACAAATTATTCCAGTTTTCAAAAGATCAAATCAAAGGCAAATGTATACGGGTAAACGGATGAGGTTTTTCCCTGTTCTAGTTACTTACCCGAGGAGAGTAAGTCTTTGGTACGCGGCTTAACCGGGGAATCCCCAATTTGCTCATGACCGTTTCTGACCCCTTTCCTTTAAGACTAGCACTAATACTGTTACCCCAGTTATTTTTTGTTTATTGAAGGTAATTTTAGTCTTGTCTTTTTATACTTGACTCGTGACCAAATTAAATCCAACTCTATCCTGGCATATGTCAAGTATAAAAAGACAAGACCAAAATTACCTTCAATAAACACCATTAAATACCAAAATTCATACTTCTACTAGAACTTCAACTATTGTACTTTGCCCACAAAAACACATGGTCAGGCAACTTGCCCATACTTTGATGGCTCTACCTCAAAACGTTTGCCCTTAATATGAATTTTCAGCACAATTTACATTCCTAAAATACCCGGTTGGGCGAAAAAAATAATGTCCTGGCTTGGAAAGGGTGAAAGAATGGTCATCTTACAGTGAATGTATAAGGAATATCTTCCATCCCTTTGGACAATCATGATTATGTATACTGGAGGCCCCAGGGGTCAAGGAAAACTGTCCAATAACGCAAGCATTCTTATCAACACAATGGATCCCATATTGTAATTTATTAACTAATAAAAGAGAAATACTCGGCCTCAATACGGCAAACTGACCCTTATATATGCAAGAATTAATCAGAGCAGTGATTTCATGGTCACACACTCACACATAAATGCAATTTAATCCAATATAAAACCTACACGAAAGCGTTAGCAGGTCATTCACTGCTCACGAAGCAAGAAGGTGGGCATCTTTAACATTAGGTCTCAGATGACTAGACTTTACTTGTTTTCTGTTTCAAACTTGTAGAATCCATTATACCATATAGCCAAAAATGATGATACAATAATTTATAAACAGCTTCTAACCTAAAATGATTACCCAAGCAATTTATGGTGAACTTCAAATCGTGTGTCCACCTGTAGTAACAATGTACCATTACAAAAATATTAACTTTTTCACTAACTAGGAAACTCGAATGCAGGGTAGTTATGCTCTAATCATCTGGGGGTGATCAGGCATCTATTACTAGACAAATAAAAATGGAAGGCTTGTTTGAATTAATTTGCATTTGTGAAAGTTAATATCCATGCATTGATTTGTACACAGCTAAAATTAAAGTGTATATCACAGAAAGAAGTTTTGTGTTGTATGTGCGCTTTATAACTAGGAACGCAATTCCCAACACGGCATAAAAAACCGGGTTACGGTTGGCTAAACATATTTGGGTTGTAAACTCGATGGCTAACTCATTTTCAAACCAACCACCGGTTTTTACTTCCCAATTGCTTTATCAGACTCACATAAATACCCTCATTTGGATACTATGAAATTTTCTTCTTCAATTCACGAGCACAAGTCAAAATATATCAAAGAATATATAGCATAAGAACCCTATAGTATAAAACACATCAGCAGCAGCATTAACTTTTAAACACTATGAACCCACATCAAAAGTATGAAATACTTCAGTGTTAAGAACTTCAAATCACAGGGAGATGTCAACCCACATATTAACAATTGCACTTTCAATAATAACCTCTGCTTAAAATGTAACTCTACCATTTTGGAAGCAATCATTTATAACAAAGTCATTAGGCAGCCGTGTTTGTTAACATTTAGCAATTAACAAAACAATTCAAGGAATCAAGGCCACCACCATGTTTGGATGCAATAATTCATTAGATAAATAAACCGCATACCTAGATAAAAGATAGATACAATAGCAGTTTTCTTTACCTCAACAGATGTACTTTACAGGATGTCCAAAACAATAAAAGATATACTTTCATTTCCTCTCGGGTCTTCGTCTAATTTTACCAATTTCCATTTCTTTCTTCGAAATCTCATAACTCCCGTCATCTTGCAAATTCATATCTAACACTTTTGACTCTAAACCCAACTTTTCTTTTCTACCGCTTCCCCTTTTACTATCTTTTCGCCAATCCCTCCTACTTTCTCTGTGATCCAATCCAATTCCACTTGAATTCGAACCCGAATGGATGTTCCTCCTCCCATCCTTTTTCATATATTTCGCATTAGCATTTCTTAAATTCGCATCATACCCATTTTCCTGAACACCACCCGTTTCTTGACTTGGAAGCTGGTACCTGACACTCGAATCATTTTTCTCAATGTTGCCTAGATCTTCTTCTTCTTGATCCGAATACCCGTCGCTGATTCTACCATACGGTTTAATGCTATGAACAACCCCTTTAGGGAAAAACCTAGCTGACGGAATACCCTCAACCGTCTCAAACAACTGCGGCCCATCTTTTTCAGACCATAAATCAAACCCACCCGGTTTCTGAAACCGGTCGGCTAAAACCTTCAACTGTTCATCAGCCGTGACGGAGAACAACTTGGGTGCTGTCTCAACAGCTTCCCACGGACGCTCAAGCTCCGTAACAGCAGCAGTTAACTCTGCTCTTTTTCTCATTTCATAGATTTGTCTTTCACGTGCTAGTCGAGCTCTAAGAAGTTGTTTGGCTTTCTTTTGTTGCATTCGTTTCCATTGCCACTTGGATACACCACCCGGGTATGTTCTTGGACCGCCACCCATACGAATAATCGTTGATGGCGGTGGGTTGGATATTGAGAGATGGGTGAATCTAGATGTGAGGAATAAATGGGTCGGGTCGGACACGATTTGGGATGAGAAGGAGAGGGTGGATGATGCAGGCGGAGGGATAGATGGACGGAAATGAAGAATCGATGGTGACATCGTTGTGCAGTGACAGGATGTAGGAAATTCTTAGCTGATGGCACAAAATAATAACCAAAAGTTATAACAAAACATAAATTATTTGTAAAAAACACTATTTCATTATAAACGGGCTTTTTACAATTCTTAAACGGGCTTTTAGATTGTGTTTTGGAGAAGATTCAGTATTGCTTCTGAAAATTAGAAATAATCAGAAAACAACAGTGTAAGGCAAATAATATGAAAAAGGGGATTATGTTTTCTTGAAGACAATACACAATTTAAAACAGAAGGACATGGTTTGAAAACACATAATCTGTTCTAAAAACGCAATCCGAAAGACCTGATTAATAGTTATAACTAGAAATGCATAGATACACACAAAATATAAGCCTAGCTATATTTAGCATAAATCGAAGCTAAAAAATTAAGGATAAAATCAACTACCTAATTAAGCATAAACCCTGTTGTAGAAACCACTTCACTACTTCAGCATATATAAAATTAGAAATAATTGAAGGTATAAAACTAAGCATAAATATACAGTATACATAAGATTGAACACCAAAACATATTGGTACAAAATCAACCAAGTAAAATAGAACCTGGCTAAATGATGAAATGATACTTACAAGCGTTCGAGGAGCAAGATTGAATGATTTGCTTTTTCAAGCCTTGAAGATGATGTTTCCTGTTAGACTGATGGGCTCATTTAATCAGGTGGGCAGATAACATGGGCCTCATGTTCTTTAAATTTTCACATAATCGAATTTAAATTGAACTAAAAAATTCGCTTCGGTTTTAAAATTAACTCCAAAAACATGGATTATACTAGTATGATTTATTATTTTTTTTCATTTAGTTATATCACAAAAAAGTTTAATAGTGGTTTTATGTATTCAAATATATAAATCATATAAATTCGGTTTTCGGTTCCGTTTAGTTTACATTTTGTCAAAATCAAACTCAAAACCGAATATATAATTCGGATCGGTTCAGTTTTGACAAATTCGGTTCAGTTTTAAAAATCCTATGGGTATTATCCGAGTTGTGAAGACCCCTCGTATAGAAAGATGTTCACACTTCAGGCATAACTAGACGAGTATTCGTGCATAGCAACTGGATTTTATAGCGATAGATAGTTTATTAATAAAAAAAAATTTATAGGTTATAAACGAAAATATAAAAGTTTGAAGATTTGGAAATTAAAAATAATGTTTTAAAACCCGGTTCGACCCGGGTGTTTCAACCGGTTGAACCGTTCCGGTCAAAAAATGAGTCGATTTAAACCGGCTCAACTTGCTAGGTTGAGTCGAAAACGGGTTAAATTAAACCGGGTCAACCCGTTAGGTTTGAAGCGTCCCGGGTCAACCAGGTTTGTGTTTTAATTGGTTGTACAATGTGAATAAATCATTGTACTTTTAGGTAATGAGATGTTTTAATAAGAGTATTAACTACATTATTTTAAGTCAGACTTACCGAAATTAAGTTTTCAACATTTCAATATTTCACAAACCTTAACTATTCCACCGTTCACCTTTGACCATTTTTACATTATAGATAATATATATATGGTTTGTGTTAAAATGGACACAATCTTTTATATAATAAAACAAAACCCCTATTGAGAATTTTCCATTTCAAAAAAATGGATTCATACTTTATTTAGTAATAATTTTATTTAAAAAAAATTATTTTCTTATTAGGTAACATTTTATATTTATTCATAACACAAGTAGAAGTTAAATACAAAAAATATAGATAAGATGCAATTAATAATAAGATTAAAATTTTTAAATAATTATCTTTAATAATAAAAAATTATAATTAAACATCATAAATCAAACAAAACAAAGATTAAATTATTTATTTTTTAATAAATAAAAATATATGATTCAAAAAATTTAAAAAAACTTGCGCGTGCGCAGGCATTATAACTGGTAGAAAGACAATAGAAAGACGATTCTTTCGGTTTACTCAAAGCTTTAATTAAATTGTTTAATTTATTTTTAGTGTGACCAAAATAAACTTATAGATAATATTTAAATTAATCAATATCTTATGTTATGGCGAGATTAACATACATCTCAAATTTTCTAAGAATACACCATCGCGCCGACAATTATTTTATCTTTCAATAACAGGGTATTTTACCTTGAAAAATCGCATATGATTTTCAAAATCGCCTCTGCTTAGTTGTTTTAAAAATTATATGTGATTTCACAAATGTGAATGTGTAAAATCACATGTGATTTTGTTATCTTAAAAATCACATTGAATTTCACAAAACACATGTGTGAATTTTAAAATACCAAATCAGTTATGATTTCACAAAGTTCATGTGATTTTTCAAAAATGGGATTTTGACGCTTACAAAAGAACTTGAAAAAGTATATAAAAGTGCCCTCTAAAGAAAGATAATTTAATTCTTATCACGATCATATGATTCGTGTCGTTTAATAATTAACGGTCTGTGAGATATTTAATTTTAAAAATGAATGATGAAAGTGAGTTTTTTTTCTTTTTTTTTATGAAAAAAATAAATGATCACGATATGTCCATTTGATTTTTTTAAAGAATTTGTGATATATCTATACTACCTTATAATGTATTTAGGACATCTATATTTAGAAGTCTTAAAATGTTTAAGACCAAAAACATTTCTTTAATAGGAAAGATGCATGTACACCACTTTAATGCACATAATTTTCAGACTTACAAGACAAGAAGCATAATGTACACCACTTTAATGCACATATTAAAAAAAACCATATTAATTATATTTAATGTAGTCAATTAATTAATTGGTCAATAAATACAATTAATACAATTATTAAAACACCCCTTACATCACAAATACAAATTATCAAGCATATTGTACAACCAAATTAAACACAATTCTTATATTAAATGTCACTAATACAAATAATAAAGCACATTATACAAATATTCAGTCCCGAACGGGCAACGGGCCTAATGGGCTTGAGCCCGAATAGGTGTGGGCCAAACAGGCTCGAGCCCGAACGGGCACGGCCTAAACGAAATTCTTGATATCCGTAAATCTATTGTAAAAAAAAAAAACATAATAAACTAAAATACATGATTCACCGGAAAATTTAATTTCAGGGTACCCGCCGCTGCAACGCGCGGGTACCCTATATATATATATATATATATATATATATATATATATATATATATATATATATATATATATATATATATATATATATATATATATAATAATAATAATAATAATAATAATAATAATAATAATAAGGATTGTCTAACTAGTGCCTTTAGGGCACTGGTTAAGAAGAAGGAGGACCCACAAAACAGTACTAAAAAATATATTTTTTATTGAAAAGGTGTGGGTCACTGAGTACTTAAAATATATTTTGGTACTGTTTTGTGGGTCCTCCCTCTTCTTAATCTGTGCCCTAAGGGCACTAGTTAGACAATCCCATAATAATAATTCAGCAATTATTTATGTTAGCAAAACACCTGTGTATGCAACTATGGTAAAAAAAATAAATAAATAAAATTCATATGACACGGTTTAAAAAATATTTATTACCTTAGAATCACCCTCTTGGAAGGAGATGCAATGAAGATATGCACCAATATTAGGAAGCATGGTTATGTTTGTTGAGTTTCATTCGGAGATTTGTGATGCATTCCGATCACCGTGAAACCTTCCAAATTACATGTTCACAATCCACTAGTACAATCGACGCTTCTGCCAGCGACATTTTTATGCCCTTCCCGTCGACATGTCGACGGAATAATACCTTCCCGTCGACATGTCGACGGAAACAAAACGTCGGCTGTGTTTCGTCGGGAACAGCGTTTCCGTCGACAATCGCCGTCGACATTGTGGGTCCCACATCGTTTTCCAGTCAAACGATTTTGCTGTCCGTCAAATTCTTCCCGTCGACACACACACACTCATCTCACTATCTCTCTCTCTCTCTCTTGCAGTTTCCGTTTTCCGGCGACACCAGCAGTTTTCGGCCGTCGGAATCTTTTTCCGGCCACCACCTTTTATCACCTTAACTTGTAGATCGGGCCACCCCGGTCACGATTCCACCACTCACAACCACTCAACCTCAGTTAACACACATTGTTATCATGGTGAAGATGGTGGAATATGAAATTTTTCCTTGTCCTTGTGAACGAGGATACGTAATATTGCGAGAATCGCGTAGACCTCACTCAAGGGGTCAACAATACTATGCGTGTCCTTTCTTGAAGGTGAACAATTACATACTTTTTCGTGTATTATATAAATAATTTGGTTAGTTGTTAAAAATAATTGTTTTTACTCTGTAACAACCTGGGACAACAGACCATGGATGTGATTTTTTTATGAAAGGAGGAATGACTCGCCAAAATGGTCGTTTCTCTAGGAGCTTCAACATCAAGCGGTTCCGGATCTGCTCCAACAAGGTGCTCAAACTGTCATGAAAAAGATCTTAGGGTAAACATGCTGGAGGCACAAAAACAGGTGCTGGAGGCACAAAAACAGGTGTTAGAGACAAAATTAAGGATGCTGGAGGCAAAACTTGACATGGCAACGTATCCCAACTACGACCACGCATGTCAGTCGGATGCAATACTCCGTGACCTTTTAGGTGACATGGATAAATTTCATATGTAGTACTGTTGTTGTTGTTGTTGTTGTTGCTGTTATCGTTGTTGTTGCTGTTATCGTTGTTATTGTTGTTGTTGTTGATGTTGTTTGCTGTTGTTGTTGATGTTATTGTTGTTGTTTAATAAAATGTTGTTGTTGTTGTGGTAACTGATGTTGAACGCCCTTTATATTTTAAATTCGTACGCACAAATAATAGAACTGATGGAGCAATAATTATCAAACACAAAGGCAAACTGTTTATTTAAAACAAGCAAGAGTTCTCATCCACATGCATTTTCATACAAACTCAAACTAAACAACTCGACAACCAAACTAAACAACTCGACAACCAAAGGAAACAACTCAAACTAAACAACTCGACAACCAAACGAAACAACTCAAACTAAACAACTCGACAACCAAAAGAACATATCAAACGAAACAACCCGTTTATTTTTTTTTGCGGCTACTTCCCGCTTTACTCGAACTCGCACCATCTTTTCCCTTCCTTGCTCTCATTTCCTTGATATGTGCAAATGTAGCTTCAAGATTTGTGATCCTATTTCCCAGATTATCAAGTTTGGTTTCCAACGTGCTTTCAGCTTCGTCGTCACCTCCAACAACAATAACTTGAGCTTCAGCAGCAGCTTGAGCTTCAGCAGCATCTAGCTCTTCCATGTACTCTCTGTAGTACGACTTTTTCCTACACCATTCGATAATCTTGTCTCTCATCCACGGTTCAGCGTCCTTAAAAGAACCATATTCCTCATAAACTGCATGACCAAAAGTTAACATAACTTCATTAAAGAGGAGCTCGTATGACAAGATTTTTGAGTACTCATCTTCAACTGTGCAACCACGCCAAGTCATGTGTGTCTTGTAAGAATTGACGATTGACTTATTTGTGAGATGTGCAAAATGAGACGGAAATAATTTTGTGAGAATGTATATAGGTAAAAAAATGAGACGGGGAATGTATTTGTGAGGTTATATATAGGGTGGATTTTTGGGGAGATATTCCCGTCGACATGTCGACGGGAAAAAGAATGCGGGAAAAATCCCGCCCAATATTTTATCCTTTCATTAAAAATATTTATATTTAGTAATAAATTCCCGTTGACATGTCGACGGGAATCACAAAACAAAAGTTTATTACCTTTAATCACACGCTAATTGTGAATAAAATCGTGATTAATATATTCCCATCGACATGTCGACGGAAAAATATGTGTATGAAAAATTCAACGCAGTGGGGATCGGTCAAGCGTTTTTTTGTCGTTTTCTGTCTTATGCCGTCGACATTGTGTCGACGGGAAACTGCCTTGTAGTGATCTTTCCTTTAGTCTAATTAACAAATCAAAGTTATAAATATAATGACGCAAAATGAAGCATGTATATCATTATTTTATATTCGTATTGTATTCACTGTCTACACTTCACTTTTAACGACGTTCTCTTCGTCTCAAATAACGCCATGTCGTATGATTGACCCGTTCTCAACCAAATGATTTTGTATGCGTTAACGTTTTTACTTATGATGTAAAGTTTAAAACCGAAACATGCATATAAAAGTGATGTATATATTTGTAAGTACATACATACATGTGTTTGTGATTCTACATGAATAAGGTATAAAACAAGTTCAAAATAAAGCTCTTCATGATATGGTAGTCTAAATATTCAGTTTCAACACACTATTTTCATTTAAGACAAGTTGAAACTTATGAAAACCGATTTCTTTTTGTTTTTTGTGCGTTAATGTACATAGTTTGATAGGCGGCAAGTGAGGTCACGTGCCATCCATCAAACTGAGAAAGGGGAGTCATATATGTGAATGTGATATCCATCCACCATTCTCATGCATACCAACATCCAAACTTTTAAACATGTCTTTTACTATAAATTACCATACAACAATCATCACTCAGCACACAAGTAGTTCCAATTCCAAGTGATTAATCAACTGATTGCCATCAACTCGGTCAAGGTTCACACGAAAATGGTTAGCATTCAGGAGCTCCGTAAGGCTCAGCGAGCCGAAGGTCCAGCCACAATTTTGGCCATAGGGACCGCTACACCTCCTAATTGTGTACTCCAAAGCGAGTATCCTGATTACTACTTTCGTATCACAAAAAGCGAGCACAGGAAAGACCTTAAGGAAAAATTTACTCGCATGTGTAAGTTACATGTACATATACTTGTAGACATATATTTCATATTTAGTAACTTTCTTGCAAACTGACGTGACATTTTTGATACTTTTTTCAGGTGATAAATCTATGATTAATAAGCGATACATGTACTTAACTGAAGAGATTTTAAAAGAGAAACCGAACCTTTGTGCCTATATGGCACCATCATTAGATGATAGACAAGATATTGTGGTTGTAGAAGTTCCAAAGCTAGGCAAAGAAGCAGCAACACGGGCGATCAAGGAATGGGGCCAACCAAAGTCCAAGATTACTCATCTCGTGTTTTGCACCACGAGCGGTGTTGACATGCCAGGAGCTGATTATCAAATCACAAAGCTCCTTGGCCTTCGCCCTTCAGTTAAACGCTTTATGATGTACCAACAAGGCTGTTTTGCTGGTGGCACGGTCCTTCGTATGGCCAAAGACTTGGCCGAGAACAACAAGGGGGCACGTGTCTTGGTTGTTTGCTCTGAGATCACTGCTGTAACTTTTCGTGGGCCAGATGACACTCATCTTGATAGCCTAGTGGGCCAGGCTTTATTTGGCGATGGTGCGGCTGCAATCATTGTTGGGTCTGACCCAATAGTAGATGTTGAAAAGCCAATTTTTGAGATGGCTTCGGCTTCCCAAACTATTTTGCCGGATAGTGAGGGTGCAATTGATGGTCACCTTCGTGAGGCTGGGCTTACATTTCATCTACTGAAAGATGTTCCTGGACTCATCTCTAAACATATTGAAAAAAGCTTGATAGAGGCTTTTCAACCTTTGGGTATCGACGATTGGAACTCACTTTTTTGGATAGCACATCCGGGTGGCCCTGCAATCTTGGACCAAGTGGAGGAAAAACTAGCCTTAACACCTGATAAACTATGTGCCACACGACATGTGCTTAGTGAATATGGAAACATGTCGAGTGCTTGTGTTCTGTTTATCCTAAATGAGATGAGACACTCTTCGGCTACAGATGGATTCAATACCACGGGTGAGGGTCTAGAGTGGGGTGTGTTGTTTGGGTTCGGGCCAGGGCTCACTGTAGAGACCGTGGTTCTCCATAGTGTTTCCATTTAGTTGAACTATTGCGTCTCTTTTATGCATTGGTGTGGGCTTCGTGTGCTAAAAAAAAATACATTCTCTTTTATATTTTTCGTTTTTGGATTAAATCATGTAATTTATATATAATTCCAATAAATAATATGTTATGTGTTAGTATTCATATTAGTCTATACACTAGTACGATCGAGGCCTTCGCCGGCGACATTTTTACGACGTTCCCGTCGACATGTCCACGACATTATCTGTTGCCGTCGACATGTCGACGGGAACATATCGACGGCTATGCCTCGTCGGGAACAACGTTCCCGTCGACAATCGCCGTCGACATCGTGGGTCCCACTTCGTTTTTCAGTCAAACGAATTCTTTGTCCGTCAAATTGTTCTCGTCGACATGTCGACGGGAAAATAATACTAATTAACATTTTAATTAACAAATAATAATTACGCTTTATCTAATGCCGGCGACATGTCCACGGCATTTTAAAATTAAAAATTTTGATTATTTAATTATGCCGTCGACGTCGACGGCATAATTAAAAAAACAATATTTTTTGGTTAATGTTGCCGTCGACATGTCGACGGCATCACTGAGGTATCCTGCTAACAGCAGGCTGCAAAACCAGCATTTTTCCAGATTTTTTTCCGGATTTTCCGGAAAAAATCTACCAAAACCTGTAACAACCAGAACTTGTAATAGCATCTATAACCACTCAATATCAACATGTCCTAAACGTATAACTCGCCATCGGCTAAAACACTTGCAAATTATCGCTAAACAACCTCGAAATGCATTAAAACATATAAAGTCTACAAAACGGGGTGTGGTAATATCTAAACCTAGCTGCCATATCCACAAATGTTTCAATCAAGGCTGTCAAGATCGCGATCCCACGCAGGATCGTTTTTGTCTTTGCAAGATCGAGATCGTAAGATCGGATCGCGATCCTACGATCCTACCAATTTGTCATATTTTGTAAACAAATGATATACGAGTCAAACTGTTTTACATTTTTACTCAACGTCAAAGATAAGTTCATATAATATCCTCTTGAAAATGACAAAGTTTAAATTTCAAACACTAAAGTAATAGTAAAATACAAAAAAGTTAAGTTTCAATCGTTACATTAACGATTTAGTGCAATAATATTACATAACATAGGTCCTAAATGTCTCAAAACATACGAGTCATCAACATGATTTCAAGAAAACAAACGTTTCATAAGTGGCATTACAAAACATACCCTTTGATTAGTTTAATCATAGTGAAGTAAAGTAAATTAAACTATTGAACACTTTTTAGACTATAATCTATTCAAAAAAGTAGAAACTATGTATAAACTATAATCTATTTAGAAAATGAAACAATAATGGTTTACTCATTAGACATTAGTAAAACACACATTTGTTTTTTTGGCCTAAGCAAGTGGGATGGACTTAAAAGATTAAAAAAAGAAAAGAAAAAAAGTGAACTCGGATCGCGTGTCGATCTTACGATCTTACGTGCGATCCTACGATCCTACTTACGATCCTACCTCTGATGCGATCCTACCACGATCCTACACGATTTTGACTGGTGTGCACGTAAGATCGTACGATCTTACGTGTAAACTCGCGAGTTTGACAGCCTTGGTTTCAATATCCGCGATTTTCAAGTCGCCAAAAGGTTAAACTACAAAATACTAAGATAAGGGTCACGAAAATATTGTTTTAACCATAAGTACAACACAAAATAATCCAAGTATATGATTGTAAAGCTTCTATAAGGACCTCTGTGGTTCTTGTCTCCAGTTTATAGGATTTTTCCACTTCCGCAAGTGCTACGATTCCATCCTGAAAATATAATAACATATACATTTATCAAGAAGATAAATCTCAATATATACACAGTGATAACAATTGCTTGAAAAACAAATAGTATTACTACCTCAACTATATCCAAGTCTATCAAGTATGCTGTTTGCTTCAAGGAACTAAGTAGAGGAGTAGCTGCCGTGATACAGGAAATAGATATAGATCCAACCGTTCGTCTGTAGCTCTTGGATTCCTTCAATTTAAAAAAGACAGCCTCCAATTGCTCCTTATACTTATCAGCATCTTCTTCAAGACTCGAGTGATCACCATCGTCAACTTTGTTCACTGTTTTCCTTTCCAAGTTAGACAATTCAGACTTCACGTTTTTATGGTAGGCCTCTGCTTGAGCGGCGACTGAACAAGCTTCACGATTTGAAGCCTTTGCAATTTCTGCCACTGCCTAGAAAAAAAGTAAGCCACAACATAATCGAGAATAACTACACAAAATCAAATAGTCGTAAACATTTACCTTCAAAAAGGAAATGGTCAGCTCAGGGTGTTGATGCCGACAAAGAATCTACTTCTATATATAATGCAAAAATTCTAATTCTAATTCTACTCCTACGTACTTGATAAGGCGAAAAATGAACCACTTTTAGGGGGTCATTTAAGCCCGGAATCGAACTTATTTGATCAAATATTGCCCTAAATCGTTCCTTTTGTGATTTTAGGTACTTGGAGAGTGAATTCTGGAAAAGAAGCTATTTTGGACGTTTTTGGAGCATAAAAGTGAAGAAAACGGCTAAGTCTCTATTTTCCATGCTGGGAACAGTTCCTGACAGCGTCAAGGGATAGTTCCTGACGGCGTCAGACGTATCTACAACTAATTTTTACCGAGAGTTCGTGACGGCGTCAAGAGGCACATGCTGACGGCGTCAGAGATCATGGAATTATTTACCGAGAGATGGTGACGGTGTCACACACAGGGCGTCAAGAGTAAATTGCATGACGGCCTAAGGGTTGACGGCGTCAAAAGTAGATCAAGACCGTCCGAGGAACTATTTGGCGGCGGTCTGACGGTCACAAGTTTGTTCTTGACGCCGTCAGGTCGAATTTCCTATATATACTTTTCTAGTTTTTCAGTTTTAGAGAGGAGTTTTTGGGAGAAACCCTAGATACGATTTTGGTGTGACTTTACAGGTTTTTCAAGGGTTCCAACCCCTTGATACCTTGCATGATTAATAAAGATAAGTGTTCTTTTAATTCAATCAATATGTCTATGTGTTGGTTGTCTATATCTTGTTCTTGTCTTAATTCTATCATGCTAGGCTAAATCTCTCTTGTGTTTGCTTAGATCTAATGAAACCTAGATATTGATTATGTGTTGATTACTTGTTTATTCTTGTTCTTGGATGAATGATTTATATGTTAGGCTTAAGAAAACTGGCAGATCTCCAAATGGTAACATGCTTGAACGTCTTAAGAAACATGAACCGAGGCGTACTAGGTCTTTATTGGTTGTATTTAATGCATGAGCCACTGTTTATAATCCCTATAGTTGTGCTGGGCATGGTGTAGGAGGAGATAAGAGCTCATAGAATTGGGGAGTTATGTATGCCACCCCATGAATGGTATTAAGGAATACGATCCGTCATCCATGCAATTATAACAAGTAATTAACGTGTAAAAGATATCTAGGGAGTAAGGAAATCTAAGTAAACACATCTTCTCCAATTACTGCTCACAACTTTAGTATAATTTAGTTTATTTTCTTTTCTAGTATTTTATTTTGATTGCATCTTAGTATTGGGTTAGTTGAATAACAACTAATTCCGCCCACTTCTTCAAAACCTGAGATTTTACTTGCTTTCTAAAAAATATAAAAACACAAAAATAATCATCTCTCATCTCTAGAACTAGTATTTAGGTTTTCTAATCCTAGCGACACTATTCCCAAGTTGAACGATCAATCCCCCGGTACCTGCCACTATACTATACTACAACGATCAGGTACACTGCCTGGTGGGGGTTGTAAGCTTCTCGAGATCCCTCGAGAGGTAAAGCCTGGTGCAATTCCCACGCATCAGTACTCAACTAATTTTTTCAACTAATCGATTCGCAAACTAACATTTTATCAATATATCTACTTCTATCTAACTAGAATTGTAAACAATATATCTACTTCTATCTAACCAATTTTTCAAAACCTTACAATTAACCAATAAATTATAACTAGTATACCATATATACTAACCAAACGCAAACTAACATTTAACCAATATATCTACTTCTATATATTAACGCAAAAATTCTAATTCTAATTCTACTCCTACGTACTCAACTAATTGTTTCAACTAATCGATTCGCAAACTAACTAAACGCAACATATTTACTCCGCTGGAAAACTAATTTTTTCAACTAATCAATCCACAACTAACTAACTAACTAACTAATAACATATTTGCATATATTAACTAATTTAACAAACTGTCTTGGCTAAAACGATCAAACAGTTAGCCGAAACATAACTAACTAACTAACTAAACTAATTTAACTAGTTTAACATATATCTTGGGCTGTACACAAACAGTTGTCGTCGACATGTCGTCGGGATACCAAAAGTTAAAAAAAAAGGGACCACATTACCTCTGTCTCGGCTTCACCCTCGGCTTCACAGGCTGTTAACAATAAAAAAAAAAAAAAAAAAAAAAAAAAAAAAAAAAAAAAAAAAAAAAAAAATCAAAAAATTAACAATTATACATTAACAATTAACAATTAATAACTAATAATATCAAAAAATTAAAAAATGCAAATCAAAAATTTAAAAATACCTTCGTTAAACAAGAAATTACGGGAAAGAAGAAAAGAAAGAATTAAACATGAGATGGGTTGAGGAAAGAATTAAACGGAGAGAAAAGGAGGAAGAAAAGTGCACAGTGGTGCTCGTGTGGTGGTGGTGGTGCTGTTGTGGTGACGGAGGGGGTGTAGTGGTGGTGGTTGTGGTGTCGGAGGTGCTCGTGTGGTGGTGGTGCTCGCCGGCGATGATGGTTATTGAGAGAGAGACAGTGCAGTGGTGGATCTGGTTTTTTTTTGGTTATAACTCATTTTTTTCTAAGTGTTGACCAGAGAGGGTTTTGTTTTATATTTTTAACTATCCCGTCGACATGTCCACGGGACAGTAAAATAAATTAGTCGGCATTTTTGGCGCGATAATTTGATTTTTTCGTGAAATAATTAGACTTTTTCGTGAAATTTTTGGCGGTTTCATTCCCGTCAACATGTCCACGCCATTTATAAAATTAAAAATTAAAAATTAAAAATTAAATACTTTAATTTAAAATTAATTACTTTTATTTAATTAAATACTTTTATAAACTTGAAAAACTATTTAAAAAATAGTTTTATAAAATTAAAAATTAAATACTTTAATTTAAAATTAATTACTTTTATTTAATTAAATACTTTTATAAAATTGAAAAACTATTAAAAAATAGTTTTATAACATTAAAAATTAAATACTTTAATTTAAAATTAATTACTTTTATTTAATTAAATACTTTTCTAAAATTGAAAAACTATTAAAAAACTACGGTTTTATTAAATTAAAAATTAAATTCTTTAATTTAAAATTAATTACTTTTATGGTTATACACGAGATGTTAAACGAACGAGCCGAGATGCTATGGTTATACATGAGATGTTAAACGAATGAGCCGAGATGATATCGTTATACATGAGATGTTAAACGGATGAGTCGAGATGCTACGTTTATACACGAGATGTTAAAAGAACGAGCCGAGATGATATGGTTGTACATGAGATGTTAAACCAATGAGCCGAGATGCTACGGTTATACACGAGATGTTAAACGAACGAGTCGAGATGATATGGTTGTAGACGAAATGTTAAACGGATGAGCCGACATGATATGGTTATGCACGGGATGTTAAACGAATGAGCCGATATGATATGGTTGTACACGAGATGTTAAACGAACGAGCCGAGATGCTATGGTTATACATGAGATGTTAAACAGATGAGTCGAGATGCTACGGTTATACACGAGATGTTAAACGAACGAGCCGAGATGATATGGTTGTACATGAGATGTTAAACCAATGAGCCGAGATGCTGTGATTATACACGAGATGTTAAACGAACGAGCCGAGATGCTACGGTTATACATGAGATATTAAACGAACGAGCCGAGATGCTATGGTTATACACGAGATGTTAAAGGAACGAGCCAAGATGATATGGTTGTACACGAGATGTTAAACAGATGAGTCGAGATGCTACGGTTATACAAGAGATGTTAAACGAACGAGCCGAGATGATATGGTTGTACATGAGATGTTAAACCAACGAGCCGAGATGCTATGGTTATACGCGAGATGTTAAACGAACGAGCCGAGATGCTACGGTTATACATGAGATGTTAAACGAACGAGCCGAGATGATATCGTTATACATGAGATGTTAAACGGATGAGTCGAGATGCTACGGTTATACATGAGATGTTAAACCAACGAGCCGAGATGCTATGGTTATACACGAGATGTTAAACGAATGAGCCAAGATGATATGGTTGTACACGAGATGTTAATTAAACCAACAAGCCGAGATGCTATGGTTATACACGAGATGTTAAACGAACAAGCGGAGATGATATGGTTGTACACGAGATGTAAAACCAACAAGCCGAGATGCTATGGTTATACACGATATGTTAAACGAACAAGCCGAGATGATATGGTTGTACACGAGATGTTAAACGAACGAGCCGAGATAATACGGTTATACATGAGATGTTAAACGAACGAGCCGAGATGATATCGTTATACATGAGATGTTAAACGGATGAGTCGAGATGCTACGGTTATACGTGAGATGTTAAACGAACGAGCCGAGATACTATGGTTATACACGAGATGTTAAACGAACGAGCCGAGATGCTACGGTTATACATGAGATGTTAAATGAACGATCCGAGATGATATCGTTATACATGAGATGTTAAACGGATGAGTCGAGATGCTACGGTTATACATGAGAAGTTAAACGAACGAGCCGAGATGTTATGGTTATACACGAGATGTTAAACGAACGAGCCGAGATGCTACATGAGATGTTAAATGAACGATCCGAGATGATATCGTTTTACATGAGATGTTAAACGGATGAGTCGAGATGCTTCGGTTATACATGAGATGTTAAACGAACGAGCCGAGATGCTATGGTTATACACGAGATGTTAAACGAACGATCCGAGATGCTATGGTTATACACGAGATGTTAAACGAACGAGCCGAGATGATATTGTTATACGCGAGATGTTAAACGAACGAGCCGAGATGCTATGGTTATTCACGATTTTATGAGAATATATATATAAGTAAAAAAAAATAAAAATTGGGGAGATAATCCCGTGGACATGTCGCCGGGAAAAAACAGGCGGGAAAAAAATCCCGCCATTCTATTGGCCATATTTATATTTATTATTAATTTCCCGTCGACATGTCGACGGGATTGTAAAACAAAAAATTGATTAACTTTAATCACACGTTAATTAAGCAAAAAAATCATGATTATATTTTCCCGTCGACATGTCGACAGGAAAATATGAGCGGGTAAAATTCGCGCCTAAAATTAGTGAATTATTGAGGCTGAAAATCTATACTTATATGTTCCCGTCGACATGTCGACGGGAAAATATGTATAGGAAAAATTCAACGCAGCGGGGCTTGGTCAAGCGTTTTTTTTGTCGTTTTCTGGATAATGCCGTCGACATTGTGTTCACGGGAAAATACTCGTCGTCTGTTCTCCTGATTCTTGTAGTGATAGTATATAGTATATGGCTGTTTAGTGAAACTTTAGTTCTAGTTTTAGTCAAATAGGAATGAATGCATATGTCAGTTTATGCATGGAACTCTATATATAGCATTAGAGGGTGACAAACGATTTGTAGTCCGAGCATTCGTTCATCTTGTTTCCTCCTTTGTATATAGCAGCCAACTTCAACTCTTTAAGGGTTGGTTTTCTCCCCTCTCATTTCTACAAAAGGAGGTGAGGGGGGAGGGGTCATTGTACTCATTCTTTTCGTTACAAACGTTAAATACAATGTAATCGTTTGGGTCTTGTGCGGTTTTATTTTTCTGTCTATATATCATTAGTCTGCTTGCTTGTTCGTCTTCGAGTTATCGAGTTATCCGCTCTAGATTTCCAGGTTTGTTGTTGGTTTTACAACATAATACGTACAATGTTGGTTTGTGGTCATTTTCATTGCATGATTCATCCCTTTTCATGAAAATTGTAAACTTTTGTGTTTAAGATGTCTCCTACTCTTTTCAATAAGTAACTTTATACACTTCAGGTGAGTAATTGCAACGTCACTATTTTGACTACTAACATTTCATGACTGGCGAGAAAGTGATCTGTTATAAAAAAACAAAGAACATGAGACATTTGGCCATTTAGGCATCGTCAATCTTAGTTATTGCAGGCCCGATTTATTGCAAACATAAAGACGAAATAAATAGAGAAGATACTTAGCACACTGAGTAATTGTGTAGCAGAAAAGTGTCTCATTTCATTTAATCCAGATCCCCTATATGGATCTTCCATTAGGCTTAATTGCCTTCAGTGGCGGATCCAGGATTTCGGAATATGGTATGCACAATTTTTAGGAGAGTTATTATTAATAAATTTGGTTTTCCGGGTTGGTTTTCTCGGGTCGGCCGGTTTTTAGGATTTTGATTAGGCGCGCTTGTTTTGTTTAAAGGATATTTGATTTGCCAACTTTGGTTTATGCGAGATAGAACACGTTAGTCAGGTTCGATTACAATGTTGCAAAAATCAGTCAACTCGGCCTTGTAATCGGCGATTACAAGGTGCACAGCCTTTCACCTTGTTGATTTTTACAAGGTAATCGGCCTTGTAATTGGCGATTACAAGGTAATCGGCCTTTTAATCGGTTATTAATCGCTACAAGGCCTTCAACCGCCTCACGACCGACTCACACTTTTTGCAACATTGGGTTCGAATATATTAACTAAATAATTACAACAATCACGAGTAGATAAAATTACAAATATAGCTAACTTGGTCGGGTCAGGTAATAATATAATAAGTCACTCACAATTTCATATGTAAAAATCTAAAAAAACATCAAACCTTTGTTTCGTTTCAAAAAAATCGGAAAAACAACAAATCTTTATGCAAAATGAAAATCATAATTTCATATTTTAATGACGTTGAAAGTAAACATAATCAAATGAAACAAACTGAAATATACATATATGTGCTGTAAGTTAAGTTTGAGTTGGTTGGCCTTTACTATTGAAAGTAAACATAATCCAACAAACCTTACATCACTAAAAATGGGTCAGAGAAAAATATAACTCATTGACCCATTTGACTTGTATTTCAAGATCTTATTTGGATCTTCTTCTTCAACCTTGCCGTCTCTCACACTTCTGCCACAAAATTACAGTGACTTTTCTTTTTTCTTCTTTCAAATAATGGTGAGCTTGATCAAGGGTTCGAATCCAACGGGGAGAAAATTAATCCCCTTGTGGCCACGGAGGTTCACCTGCGCCGACTCCGGGCTATCCAAAAAGGGTAGTCGCCGTGGGATTAGTCGGCTCGCAATGTCGAGTCGGAAACCCATGTTACCAAAAAAAAAAATAAAAAAAATAATGGTGAGCTTGATTAAGGTATGCACTAATAATTTTCCAACGATCTAGAGGGTGTGCACTCATAGATTAATAGTGTATTTTTTATTCACATCCGAGAAAAAACAACCTTTTTTACACTACTATAGATTTACACAGGGTATGCACGTGCATACCCTGTCATCAAGCTAGATCCGCCCCTGATTGCCTTACTTGTGATGTTATGTTTTATGGATTGTCTGCAATTGTCTCGAGAGGAGAGTATGCATTTGGGTATGTGGTTCGCCGTTGTTGCCACATTAACTTTTCACTTTCTCTAAGGAGATTTTCCACAAAGGCTAATGATCACGTATAGTACCCCCGGACCCGAGTATAATAGACCGGGTCCGCCCCAAACTAAAACCAACCCGCGGCACAGCCGCGGAACACACTCCGCAACTAGGGATAACCTGATTCACTGAGCTCGGTAACTAACATCTAAATGTAACAAGCCGCGGGTACAACTTACGTCCGGACTAACTCATGTCGCGGCCCAACCCAATAGTACTGCCAGCTACCATACAGCTGTCCAGAGACAGAAAGGACATAGGGTACAAGACAGTGGGATGAACCGAACAATAAGGAAGGTGCACCACTACGAGAAATACGTGCAAACGGTCGAAAAGGACAAGTATACCTCACTTATATAAAGAGGAAAGATCCTCACTTTTGTGGTAACACAGAACTCTCTCTCTCACACAACTAATTACATATTTTGTCTCTATACGATACTTACTCTCACACCCGAAGTTGACTGCGAAAATCCCTCTTCCGCGGTGAGACTAACGGTGCTTCTTTCTTAGCAGTTCAAACACAAGATCTTCGTAGTCCGAAACTCATCCTCTCAAGAGTTAGCCCGAACTAAATCTTGAGTGGTGTCCAGGTTTTGTACTAACAAGTGGCGCCATCCGTATTGGGACCAGTTAACTTAACTACGTTTCAAAAAGATACTCAAACCAACATGAGTAAACCGGCGGGTAGTGGCTCTACTCCTACCCAAGAGCAATCCACGGTGCGGAATACCTTGGAGAAGGAGAAAAGCCAGGAAGCAAATGAGCCATTATCAGACGTGGCATTACGGGAGTTCTGCGACAAGCATTACAACCAATTGCTACCTCTAATGGCAGAAAAGGTCCACCAAGAGAAGTTGAGGCAAGTACGTACAAAGACGCCTTGACTTCGACAGTGATGAAGGGAAGGACGGAAAATCTCGAGAACGAACCCAAAACTCTGGGTCCAAATCCTTGGGAAAAGGAGAAGTCAAACGAAGACAACGAACCAGCCCAAGCGTTAGATCCGGACCATCTGATTACTCGTACTCCCGAAGCGTCTTTTCTCAACTCAGCAGTAGAGAGATCAAAACATCCGAAGAAGATTGTGAGCAGCAGAGATATCCCCGCCTCCCCGGTCAACCGTTTTCTCGCGTCTGGGAGAAAAACGACAAGACATCAGGTCACGGCTTGGAAACCGAAAGGCAGACGTATTCTCACGGCTAGACTCCAAAAGCCGTGCCAGAAAAGAACGAAGAGCGGAAACCGGATATCCTCGACGGGAAGAAAGCAGGGAAAGAGCAGAAAGGCGGAGAAAGAGAAACCCCAGCCCAACCTGCAGTAGCACACCCCACCCCAGGAAAAAAAATGCTGGAGGCAGATCCGCATACTCCGACCCCGGACAGCGAAAAGAGCTGTCATCTCCGGAAAATGAAGACAGTGACGGAGAATACTGGAAACCTAAATCCAAAAGCAACAAAGATAAAGAGGATGATCTCTATCGTCCATACGATGTCGAATATACTGACCCATTCACATATCGCATCAGAAGCTTTGAGTTCCCCAAGAGAACCAGAATGCCATCCAACGTCAAAACTTACGACGGAACAAGCGATCCAAAAGACCATCTAAAGAATTTATGTACTGCGGCCAAAGTAGAGTGATGGGCCATGCCTACCTGGTGCCACATGTTTAACTCGACTCTCATGGGTCACGCCCGGGTGTGGTTTGACGAACTACCCGCGGAAAGCATCGACAATTTTGAAGACCTGCGGAAGAGTTTTTTTACCTTACTTCCTTCAACAGAAGAAGTATGCAAAAGACCAAGTGGAGCTGCATCACATCAAACAAAGGGAGGGAGAATCAACCAGAGCTTTCGTAGAACGTTTCAAAGCCGAAAGTATGCACGTGAAAGGGGCTCCGGAATGCATGAAAATCTCAGGTTTCATGCATGGAATCACCAACCCAGAGTTAATCAAAAGGCTTAACGACAAAATCCCACGAACCGTGGACGAAATGTGGAAAGCAACCACATCCTTTCTCCGAGGTACAACAGCCGCGACAAATCAATCTAAAAAGAAGCAAGACCGCCCTGCATGGAAAGCTCAAGAAAACGGGTCCAAGGGAGCCCAGAATAATCAGGCGTTTGAACGAAAATCAGATTTCAAGGAGCGCTCGAGAGCGGACAGAAGGAGGGCTGCCCGATTCACACTTCTCACCAAGACGCCAAAGGAAATCCTAGCAATGGACTCCGTCAAGTTCATGGCCCCACCGTCCATGGCAAGTCCGGTGGAATCAAGAAACAAAGAAAAGTACTGCGACTTCCACAGGGAAAGAGGGCACACAACAGATGAATGTTTCTAGCTGAAAAAGCAAATTGAGGAAGCAGTAAGGTCCGGCCAACTAACGCACCTGGTGAAAGAAATCAAGAATGGAAGTCAGAAAGGCGGGGTAACCAAGGGTGGTAAAAAAGAAGCCACGACAAAAGACAAAGCTCCCGAAATATTCATGGTCCAATCTTGGCAAAGAAATGTAAGGCAAAAGGTCCCACCACAAACGGGTCCAAACCTGGAAATATCCTTCCCACCAGTACAAGGGGATGATTGGGACGACCACCCGTTGGTAGTTAAAGCAGTTGTTGGCGGACACCACATCCATAGAATGTACGTAGATAACGGACGTGCATCAGAAGTACTTTACGAGCACTGTTTTAACCGTTTAAGCCCAGAAGTCAGAAAGAGGATGATTCCCGCGGCAACCCCCTGCTTGGTTTTAGCGGCGAAATATCATGGCCTCTAGGCCAAATCTTGTTGGAAGTAACTCTGGGGGACGATGAGAACTCAGCAAGCACATGGATGAACTTCATGGTGGTAAGGTCTCCATCCCCGTACAATGGGATCATTGGCAGACCAGGTATACGTTTGCTAAAAATTATACCGTCAACAGCTCACGGTATGATAAAATTCCCTACCATGGGAGGTATAGTAACACTCCATAGCGACAAAACCATACCTGTCGAGTGCCGCATGGTAGCAGAATCGCAGCCGCAGCAGAACGTTAAAGCAGCCGCAGTAGAAGGAATCAAGGTAGCAATACACCCTGAATTTCCGGATCAGACCATCACCATAGGCGGAAGTCTCACTAGTCAAGGGAAAAAAGACCTGTGTGAATTGCTCAGAAGTAATTTGGATATCTTCGCGTGGAAACCATCCGACATGACTGGAGTACCGCGGAGCCTCGCAGAGCACACACTCAATGTAAGGGAGGGGTACGCCCCAGTAAGGCAGAAGAAAAGAGGACAAGCAACGGAAAGAAACAAAGCCATTAATGATGATGTGACCAAGCTGGTTGAAGCCGGTATCATACGGGAAGTCCACTATCACGACTGGTTATCCAATCCAGTCCTAGTAAAAAAAAGTGATGGGAGTTGGAGAATGTGTGTGGACTTCAAGGACTTAAACAAGGCCTGCCCCAAGGATTGTTACCCGCTACCGGAGATTGACTGGAAAGTGGAGTCGCTGTGTGGCTATGCGTTCAAATGCTTCCTGGACGCATACAAAGGGTACCACCAGATCCAGATGGCCACAGAAGATGAAGAAAAAACCGCGTTCCATACAAGCCAAGGTATATTCTGCTATCAAAAAATGCCATTTGGTCCAAAAAAACGCAGGTGCCACATATCAACGATTGGTCAACATGGCTTTCCAAAAGCAGATCGGGAGAAACCTAGAAGTCTACGTGGATGATCTGGTCATTAAAAGTCACTCAGAGGCGGACGTGCTAAGGGACATAGAGGAAACCTTCGCAACTCTCAGAAAGATCAACATGAAACTAAACCCAAAGAAGTGCACCTTTGGCGCGGAAGAAGGTATGTTCCTGGGACATCTGGTTAGCAAGCAAGGAATCCGGGCCTGCCCGGACAAGTCCCAGATTGTAGCCCAACTGCAAACCCCAAGAACCTTGAAAGAAGTTCAATCCCTAAACGGAAAGCTGGCAAGCCTCAACCGCTTCCTATCAAAATCCGCGGAAAAATCACTACCATTTTTTCGAACATAAAAAAAGTGCACCAAAAAGAGCGACTTCCAGTGGACACCAGAAGCGGAGGCGGCCTTCAAAGAAATGAAGAAGCATATTGCTAACCTCCCAACTCTCATTGCCCCTCGCCCAAAGGAAGAATTGGTAATGTATTTATCCGCAGCAAGAGAAGCTATCAGTGCCGTACTACTGCAGAAAGGGGAACGTGCGAAATGCCAGTATACTTCATCAGCCGTGCCCTTCAGAGCCCGAAGATAAACTATAGCCCAATGGAGAAGCTGGTTCTAGCACTGGTCCACGCGGCCAGAAGACTCAGAAGGTATTTCCAAGCACATCCAATCGTTGTCATTACCAACCAACCAATCAAACAGGTATTGGCACAAACAGAAAAAACGGGCAGAATGACAAAATGGGCCATAGAGTTAGGAGAGCATGATATCAGTTATAGACCGCGAACAGCAATCAGGGGGAAAATATTGGCGGACTTCATCGCGGAAATACCAGAGGAAGGGACCGCGGTAATAAGTTCATCAGCAGAAGAACTACCTTATGAAGAACCTTGGAACTTGTATACAGATGGGTCCTCATGTCAGGAAGGCTCCGAGGCCGGACTTATACTGACAAACCCGTAAGGCATGGAGTTCACGTACGCCCTCCGCTTTGAATTTCAAACATCCAATAATGAAGCAGAATACGAAGCACTAATAGCAGGATTGAGAATCGCAAAACAAATGGGGGTACGGGACCTAGCTGCGAATGTGGAATCACGACTGGTCGCGAACCAGATCAACAACTCATACACAGCCAAGGAAGAAGCCATGGTCCAATACCTGGAAAAGGCAAAGGTTTTGATAGGTAGCTTCAGGACATTCTCAATACGACAAGTCCCTTGAAGCCAAAATAAGCAAGCGGATGCGCTAAGCAAAATCGCTTCCTCCAGCTTTGCTCATTTAACCAAGCAATTGCTGGTAGAGGTGCTCAAGGAGAAATCCATAAAGGAAAAAGAAGTGATGCTCGTGGTAGAAGAAGAGGGTGACACATGGATGACACCGCTTTTCGAGTATTTGCAAAACGGAATATTGCCAGCGGAAGACAAGAAAGCCCGAAAGCTGAAAATAAAGGCAAGGCAATATGCCGTAGTTGATGGTATTCTCTTCAGAAAGTCATTTTTGGAACCATGGCTTCGTTGTGTTGGTCCACTACAAGCCAACTACGTAATAAGAGAGATCCACGAAGGGACGTGTAGCATGCACTCAGGACCGCGGTCTATAGTAGCAAAAGCTCTGCGATCCGGGTATTATTGGCCGATCATGCACAAGGACGCAAGAGAAGTTATCCACAAGTGTCAGGACTGTCAAGTTCACAGGCCAGTACCTAAAAATCCGCAGCACAACCTGGTCCCTATCACCTCCCCTGGCCATTCTACAAATGGGGTCTAGACATCAGCGGCCCTTTTCTAGAAGCTCCAGGGAGGATAAAATACTTGATAGTGGGAATTGACTACTTCACAAAATGGATTGAAGCCAAACCCCTCGCGACCATCACCGGAAACCAGGTGAAAAAATTCGTTTGGGACAATATCGTGTGCAGATATGGTCTACCAGGAGAAATAGTATCAGATAATGGGAAGCAGTTCAGGGACAATCCCTTCAAGGATTGGTGCGAAAAACTCAACATCAAACAACGGTTCGCGTCCGTCAAGCACCCACAGGCAAATGGTTTGGTCGAAAGGGCAAATAGGAGTTTAGGAGAAGGAATTAAAGCAAGAATAGACCAGGGTAAAAGAGATTGGATAGAGGAAGTACCACACGTATTATGGGCTCACCGTACTATGATAAAGTCCAGCAATGGCGACACTCAATTTTCCCTGACATACGGCACGGAGGCAATAATCCCGGTCGAAATGGGAATGCCGTCACTAAGATGTGCTCTCTTTGACCAGGTGAAAAATGATGAAGCCCTACGCGTCAACCTAGACCTCACGGAAGAAAGGAGAGAAGTCGCGGCCATTGAAGAAGCAAGAAGCAAAACTAAAATGGAAAAATATTACAATGCCAAGGTCCGCGGCACATCCTTCAAACCCGGTGAGTTTGTGTACCGAAGCAATGACGCTAGCCACGTAGAAAGCAGCGGGAAGTTGGGTCCAAAATGGGAAGGACCATACGAAGTTACAGAAGCATTAGGAAGGGGATCGTACAAGCTCAGAGACCGGGAAGGACGAGACCTTTCCAGGACATGGAATGTCAGGAATTTGAAAAAGTGCTACATATGATCGTCAAATGTAAGTGCTCCCCATCAACTGACCGCGGTTCTACCCGGCAGCAGGAGCTTATTATCAAATAAGTTTAGTTTTATTGTTATGTACTTTTTATTTATTTATTAATGAAACATGGAGTCCGATCAGCTCCACAAATTTTCTAAATGTTACTTTATCCTACTTTCTTTATTTATACATGCATGCATAACATATCTCGGGCATATAAGTGGTATCGCGAACCCATTGACCATAGCTATCCCCGGAAAAACTAAGTACGAGCACGGATGGATAGTCACAGACACATAAGTGGTATTGCAAACCCAACATATATATAAAAAAAACTAAGGCATATAAGTGGCGTTGCAAGCCCATTGACCAAACTAAACTATCATCGGACACCAAGTTCGGACACACCGCGGTAGAAAAACAAGCCAGGTAAATCCAGCAAAACAAACGATAAAATTCATAAGACGAATTATATCATCAAAGTACATTTTTCAACGGACACACATGTCCGGACCAAAAGGAAAACGGTACAACCAATGTCACGACAACCAGGGCCGGTATAGTCAAAATACCGCCCGTAAACAAATAACAAAGCTTCATTAATAACGAGATAAGGGTCGGTATAGTCAAAATACCGCCCAGAGAACCACCAAACATCTACCTCAGGAAAAGTCCTTTGGATCAATCTTGCCAAGAATAGTCGTGTCAAACATATCATCCTCCTGACTCCCCTCATCCCCTCGCGGCCCAGTGACAGGCGCGGAAGGATTGGGCCCTAAAACAGTCACGGTCGGAGAGGAAGAAGACGCCGCGACATTAGAATCCGGCATGGTCGGGACAGGAGCAGGCTTCAAAGAAGGACGCAGTTGATCTCCACTCAAGTAAACGTCCTTGCCATACTTCTTGCTTTTAGCTTCCTTGTAGGCTGCGATGGCCCGCGGCCGAGAAGTAGCAGTCTTTAGGAGAATCTCCGGAAGAAGACGCTCCTCCACAACGGGAGGTACAAAAGTAACCTCACTCGAGCCAGGCACCCGCTCCTCCTCAAGTACGAGCTGCGACATCAAGAACTCCAATGGGGAATCCCTGCAAGCTTCCAAAGACTCTAAAAGGGGAAAGGGGACTTGGGATAACCTAACAACCGCGTCATGATATTGCTCCTTAGCGTTTGGTTTATAAGCTTCAACCTGATCAAGAGCAACCCCGTTGGCTCCATGAACCACCCCAGCCTCCAAGCCTTGACGCAACCCCTCTGCTAGGGCCGCAGAGATGCAGCCTCCCAGACGCATTTTCAACTCCGGACATTCTTTGAATTTGTTAAAATCCCGACGGAAACCATGACCAATTACCCATCTCCTACTCTCAAGGGCCATCAAATACTTGGGAAGAAGCTCTATATCAAAATCCTCATTTAACACGTCTAGCTTCGCGTCCAGCCCGGCTATATGTTCTTTAAATCTAGCCCTCACAGCCTCTTCCCTCTCCTCAAATTGCTTTACTAAGTACTCTTCACCTTTGACTTGCTCCTGCAGAGTACCACTGATTCCTCCCAAACTAGTCAACTTTATTTCTCAACCACTTGTGAATGGTCAATAATAAAAGTCAAACAGCCTGGGAGAAAATGCAATTTAATTCCAAGGAGTATAGAATATTCCCGGGTCGTTATGTCCCAACGAGGTGTGAAATCTGTAATACAACGAATCTGTGATCTGGTGAAGTTAAATGTATAAAAAGGACTCTGACTGACTAACACTAGGAATGTGAATAGTAATAGCTCTGTCACAGCTATATTAATAAAAACGTGCAATCAGAAACCTAAAAATGTAAAAGGATATACAAACGTACGTTTAGGTTAAATAAGCGTAAACGTACAAGAACAGACGGGGAATTATAACAAAAGAGGAATTTGCATGCCTTAGGGGCTTAAATGCAAATTAAACAAACTTAAAATATTTATTTATTAATTACAAGCTTATTTAAAAGTTAAGAAAACCTAAAAACCTAAAACGCGTACGTTTACGTTTAAATAAACGTCTACGTACAAAATAAAAAGTGAAAAATGATCAATACAAACCCCACAAATGTGAAATTTATATTTTTGAGATCCTAATAATAAAAGAAAATTATTAGTGAATTAAAATGATTTTTACAAGTATTTATGTAATTACTATTAATTAAAAACTATTATTTACTATTTAATAATTACCTAAAAATAAAGAAAATCTAAAAAAATGCTTAGAAAAATAAAATTAAAACTTAGAAAAATCTAAAATAATATAAAAGAATTTCTGAAACTGAAAATATATTTATTACACTATTTATGTATTTATTATTAATTATTTACTATTATTTAATTACTAAAACTATTTAAAATTATAATAAATACTATTTGAACAGTAAAAAATGTGAAAAAAAATTATGGAAAGTATATTAAGTGATAAATAAGCTGGGAAAAATAAAATGGTGTCAACAGCTTATCTAAATAAGCTGGAATAAGCTAAACAGTTTGAATAAGCAAAATGGACTATTAATACTATAAGTATATTGATTATACAAGTATTAACGGAACTGGTGCCCCAGAGCAGTTGGAAGGGGGAGTGGAGTTATGCATGTATACTAGCCTAGATAACCCATGTTCGAATTCGACTCCCCACCTTTTTGCCATTTATTTTATTTTTGATTTTTTAACTTTACAAAACTACTTAATAACTAATTATAACTAACTTTAATAAATGAAAACTTTTTAGAAAAGCAAAACAAGCTCTGTACAAGCTTATTTTCTCAACAGTTTAATCAAAATAAGCAAATAAGCAATAAACTTCTAAATAGAAGCTATCACTTAGCTTTAAAGTGTTGTTTTTGGTATTTTCTTTTTCTGGAACTATTTGTATACTGTATTTATACAAGTTTAATGAAGATAAAAAGTTTAGAACCTAGAAATAAGCCATTCGTGGGTTTATGACTCATTCAGTTGAAGCATAAGCCTCACAGTGAAGTCATAATCTCACAAAAGCTTGTAATAAGCTATATAGTGTAAACCAAAGGTACAAATATGATTGTGCAAGTATTATGGACAAGTATTAACAAGCATGTGCACTGGAATTGGCCAATAAGCTCACATAAGCTAAATAAGCACTTCCAATACACTGCAGTCCCAAACACCCCTGCAACTCAATCTATTGGCAAATTTAAGCTCAGTAGATAAGCTTAAAAGTACCAAATAAGAGTTGGGGTAGCAAGCTGGGTTGGTTGGCTTTCCAAAAAGCTCAAGCTCACACTATGGGGTCCACAGGAGAGCTTTCGAGGAGCTTATGAAAATGGGATCAAAACACTGATTTCTCAGTGTATGATTAAAGATGGGACAATCAAAAAGCCCATTGCAGCCCTAATAAATAAGCTGCAATTGGAATTTTAAGCATTGGGACTTATTAACTGGTGGATAAGCTCCACATGGAACTAAATACCATAAGCTAAGTCCAAATAGTAAGCTTTTTGTGGGCTTATGAAGTTGGCATGAGTATGCTGAGTGACCAGAATACTCATCAAAATGGGACAAGTTATAAGCTACTTGCAGCCCTAGTAAATGAGCTGCAAGGGGTAAATGAATCACAGGATCATATAGTTGGGTAGTTAAGCTTCACATAAAACCAAAATACACATGCTAATGATCACTAAGGAGCTTTTTAAGAGCTTATGAAAAAGGGTCAAGTTCACTGTGTACTCAGTGAACTTAGGAATTGGGCAAACAATAAGCTCAAATTTAACTTATCAAATAAGCTTGTAAGAGCTCAACAAGCACTGAGACATTGAGTTTGGTAGCTTGGCTTTGTGAAAAACCAAAACTCACACTCTCAAGCTCAGTGAGGAGCTTTTGGCAAGCTTATGAAAAACTACTCAACTTCACTGTTTGCTCAGTGAAGTGAGTTTGGTGGCACAAAAAGATGGGAGTGATTAAGTAGACTAAATAAGCTACAATTAGAAAGATAAGCAAACACATAAACAATAAGCCACATGGGCTTCACAAAGAAGCCAAGTGCACAAGATATGGTCAAGTCATGAAGCTTATGCAAGCTCATGAACTTGACAGCATACTTGTGACACAGGGCAAAAACAGGCAACAATAAGCACTAAATTAAGCTATTAAACAAGACAAATAAAAATTAACAAAAATACTAACAACAAGTTAAGCAACAAAACTATAATACCTAAAAAGCATAAGTCCTAAAACTAAATAACAAGATCACACGAAAATTAAACATTTAATTCAAAAACCGAAAAACAAGAAATTTGACTTTTTTAGTTTATGATCAAAGTTGACTTTGTTGAACTTTGATTTGAATCTACTGACTAAACATGATATATTAAACAACAAGAACATGAAATTAACAAAGATTAACAACATATAAACAAATATGCAAGGTTATAGGTCTTGAAAATCTCACAGTACTCATTTTAGAGGATCAAATTGACAATTTGACTTTCTCAAATGCTATACCACTTAATTGAAGCTATCACTGAGGTACTTAGGTCATATCAAGCATACATCAAACAAGAAAAACAACTAATACAGACCATAACTCAGATCAACCATCAAATCCAAACAACCCTTTAATGAAACCAATTTTAACTTTTCAAAGTATAGGACTGTGTAAACATCATCTATCACATCCAGGGTTTCTAATGTGTCAAATCAAACCTTTTTAAGCCTAAACAAGTAGTCACACAAGTATAAACCTAGGATGATAAAAAATTTTGTATATTGACAGTTAAAATGCCATTTCAAGCCACAATCAAATTCAAAACATGCATAACTAAGATTAAGCTATAATATCATTATCTAACAACAAAATAACATGAAAACATGAAAATCAAAGCAGAATAAAGACTACAGTAGTAATATGCAAAAATTGAATAAAATGGCTTACAAGAGATTCAAGCTGAGAACATGGAACCAAGGCTCAATAACACATCCTGAAGCCTCCCAAAAGGCTCTAAAACCCATGGCAATCCAAAATAGCCATGCTCCTAGCTTCTTCCACCATTAACACAGAATTTTTATATTTTTCTTGAATTTTCTTGATTTTTTTTATCTAATTTTGTATTTTAAAGACTAAGTTGATTATATGTATCTAAAAAGCTTTAAAGCTTTTGTCAGGAGCTTATATGGCTTAATTGAGTCCAAATGATCAACATTAATAAAAAAGAAATCTAAATGACTTAGAAATTTAAATGACAATTAAGTAAAACTTTAAATTGAAAGATAACTTGACATAAAACTGTAAATGAAGTTCTTTTACACTAGTTTAAGGATTAGTACAACATTTAAAACAGTAAAAGACATTTAATTTAATGAAAGCTTTTAAAAATTACACTACGTGACCATTGGCTAGCCCAAGGTGCCTTTTCTCTCTTCCTTCTTCTTCTTTTATACACCTTCTGAATTCCCCACATGTCTCTGAGTAAATCCCACTTTTAATTTTGTCCATTGGTGCTCTGTAACTCATCTCAGCCGTTTAAGTAACTTTTGGCGCCAAAAGTCTTTGAGGTTGCTTGTGGCCGTTTTAGAGCAATTAATGCTTCTTGTTTACATGTAGAGGTGGAGGGGACAAGGTGAGAGTAGTAGGGTGGCAAGTGGTGGCTAAAACTGTGGGTAATGGGGTGGTTTTGGTTTTGCAGTGGGGTGTGAGGGAGGAAGGAGAAAGGTGGAGGGAAGAGTGGGTTTGACCGTGGGTTTGACCCTGGTATTAAATACCAGGGTGGGCTTTTTTTATTTTGGGCCAAAGGGTAATGGGCTTGGTTTGTTTTGGATTTGGATTTGGTTGTAATACTTAGGTCCGTTTGGTTTTTAGTGATAATAAGCCCAAGGACCAAAAGTGTAAACTGTAGAAACTTTAGGGACCTGATTTGCCAACATTCCAAACTTCCTTCAAGGTACCAAACCTGCCATATAATAATAACACAAGGACCAAAGTTGTATTTTTCATATTTTAAAACTTATAAGGACCTTTTGTGTAATTTTTGGATTTTAAAGGGGTGAAAGTGTAATTTCCCAAAAGTTATCAAAAAGGTTCCAAATTGTAAGTTATGAATAGTACAAGGGTATTATTTGTTAAATTCCACTTTTTAAATACCCAGGGACTAATTTTGCCAATTTTAAAACTTGAGGGGTAAAAGTTGCCATTTTGTGTAAACTTTTATCCAGGGATCATTAGTGAACATGTTTGACTTTCCAAGGACTAAAGTTGACTTTTCTTTCATTTTAAACCTTCAGGGACTAGATTTGCCAATTTAAGAAACTCCAGGGACTGAAAATGATAATTGTGTGAACTTTGCATGCTTTTCACTTGTTTTCAATCTTTTTGTACCTGAATCACATAAAAACACATTTCAATGATATTTATAGCATTTATATGGTCATTTCTGTATTTTTGGTCGTTTTATGGGTTTAAACAGTATAAAATATATGTGTATTTAGACACATATCAAATCCCCCACACTAAACTATTGCTAGTCCCTAGCAATCTTTTATGAAAAATTAATGGATTTCATCTCTTTACCAAAATCCATTACTTATGGATTAGCCAAATGTTTCAGTTCAAGTAAGAACCATGGTACACTGATAACCATATGATTTTGAGCAAATCACCAGCTGTAAACGGATTTGATTTGTCTTTACCAAAAGCAGTTTTCTTCTGGACTAGCCAACTCTTAGATAAATTATAAATATTATCTTTGGTGAGCTGAATACCATTATGGAATTCCAAAGCCTTTACCACAAGCCATAACCTTGCGGGCTAGCCAACTCTTCACTTTTTAGGATATGGTGAGTTGAATACCATACAATTTTGGGCAAATTGTAAGCCATAAACGGATTTGAGATATCTTTACCAAGATGCGTTTGCTCTTGGATTAGCCAATCCTTATGTGGGTTAGACATAGTGGATTGATTACCATTTGTTGTGTTTAGTGCAAAGCACTTCCACTAAGTGAAAAATTTTAAAATTTTGGCTATTATGGGGAAAAAGGGCATAAAAGGGTACATAATTGATCAAATTCGCCAGAATTTCCCCCCCACACTTAGAAATGAATATTGTCCTCAATATTCAAAGTCCCGGCTATTATGCCGAATCCTTGAACATAAAAAGATAACATTTAAAGCTAAGTGGGGTAACACAACAATTATTTTAGTTTTTTGTATTTACAATTTTTCATTTCATTTTCAAGATATATACAACATGTGGGGCATCTCCCCCACACTTAGGTGGTAGAAAGGGGAAAGAAGACAGAAATATGGGTGAAAACCCATATTGAGCTACTGTTTTTGATTACCGAGTCGCTAGCTTGACTCGACCTCGAATTAAATTGTTCATGAGGAAGCTACTGTTTTTGATAACCGAGTCGCTAGCTTGACTCGACCACGAATTAATTGGTTCATGGGGAAGTGGAGTGGGATTGCCACTCACAGATTTGTTGAGAAATTGGAGTGGGATTGCCACTCACAGAATTATGAGTGTACATGTGATCAGCATGCACAAATACGAATCTAAGAATCTGATCCGTGATAAAATCAATATATATATATAGTATAGTATTACTCAAGATATCCGCAAAGAAATACGGATAACCCGAGGTCGTAGTCCGTGTGAAGGATGAATGGAATTTCGAATTCCCGATTCGTGAAATGTGTAGTGAAAAGTGGTAAAAAGTGATTTTGATGAGATTATACTAATGAGATAGCAAATGAAACACAAATAATCACTTAAGCACGTATCTCAAATAAGGAAACTAAAAATGTAACGTAAAATTGAAACCGTAAGCTTAAACGCGAATTAAACGTAAACGTACGAAATAAAACGCGAATTTTAAGCTACACTAATCCTACGGACTTGAAAATAATTTTAAAAAGTTAAAAATTTAAAGAAAAAGAATTTTTTTTTTTGACTTTTTATTTATTTTTTTATGAATTAAAAACTATTTAATCTAATTAATAATTAAAATAAAATGCAAATAAGGTGAGAAAAATGAAAAATAAAATTCTAAAATTTTAAAATAAATGAAAATAAATTTCTAAAATATTTTTGGATTTTTCTTGGCTTTTTCTGATTTTTTTGGATTTTTTAGTAATTAAAAAGTATTAAAAAGTGTATAAAAATGAAAATTAAATAAGAAAAATAGCAAATCAACTCAGAAAAATATGAAAATTTCAGGGAAAATCTAAAATAATACTCTAAACTTGAGAAAAATATAAAAAGTGAAAAATAAGCACTGGAAGTGCTGAATGACTTAAAAACAGCTTAAATGAGTGCTTATTAATAAGCTAACTTTGACCAGTGTAACAACCCGCGTTTTCAGGACATTTCTCCTATTCACTATTCATTAGTTACTATTCATCATTTACTATTCACTGGTCACTATTCATCATTTTACTATTCATCATTTTCGGAGTCAGTTTGTGATTCCGAGAAGCGTTCAGAAATTTTACTATTCATGTGACACTATTCATTCCCGGAGGGAATCACTATTCATGATCATCATTCACCATTACGTAAACTGAGTTTACGAGTCTTCAAATTCGCATAACCAATGTGGTTTAGCTGCAAATTAATGCATCATTCATTAATGACACGTCATATAGACTAGAATAGTCTACACATCATAATCACATTAGATAATGCACGGATACACATTATTTCTATTTACGTATGCTTAATTTGTAATTAACGTTACCACTTAGTTTTTACTATGAACGTATACCCAATACTCCCGACTACGATCCTAACATATTTTCCTACTCATTATAATAATATAAAAATTATATTATTAATTTACCCGGTGTTTTCTAATCAATTACTATATTTCACGGTCGGAACTTATAACTCTGTCGGTTTGCGAAATTTCAACACGATAATTATTTTAACACCCGATTATCATCAAGAATATTATTTTACAACTTTTACAACTTCGTCGTAATTTATTTCACCTCATTAACATTTATTTCAAGATAACTCGGTACCCCGGTAACACCCAATACACAACTAAAAATTAAACAAACACATGTGTTAGTGGACAAGCTCATTTATTAGCCACATTTCTCCCACCTTTCCTCCCTAATTCACGCCTAATGCCCCCCCCCCCCCTAAGTCCATAAAACACTTGATCACTTTGACTACAATTAATACTAGACCATATATATATCATCTTATTACTTCATTTCACCTCATTTCTTCATGTAACACATCAAGAAACTAGCAAAAAAAAACTCATCTCTTTCTCTCTTGCTCTCCAACCCACGGCCACCATCAAGAACAAGGAAGAAACCATAAACTTTTCAAGATCAAGTGCTTAAACAAGTCATAGTACTAATCTAGTTAAGGTTTTGAAATAAAAACCTCAAGATTATTAAGTTTTCTTGCTCAAAAATCATCAAATCTTCAAGTAAGTTACTAACAATCTTTCTTACTCTTTTAAACATCTACTTTATATATTTTCATGATCTAGTAAGAAAAACATGCAAATATACTATGATCCATACCACTTATTGTTTATAAACATAGATCTATAATTTTTATTAGCAATCTCATTAGATCCACTAAGATTGGTAATGTTTAGGAACCCATGACACCCTGAGAAGGTGTATGGTAGGATTGGGTACTTGTGGAGTTGATTTGAAGTAGATTAGTTAAGCCTTGAACAAGTCTTGATCCTTAAAAATGAGTTTTAAACACTATATATATAGATCTGTCCATTTTTGTAAAACGTGGGAAACTCAGGGTCTAGGGTGTAACTTTGGACCAAAGATTTAGAAAATACATTCCGAGACAAAACTATGGCCGAAAACGGGGATAAAAACGAGTTAATAACGAAGGAGATATGATTTTCCGAAATTTAACGACGAAAAATATTTTCAAATATAGTTGCTGTCCATCTTTGCCAAACGTGGAAACTTCAGGGGTTTCTGGGTAATATTAGGTTAGATATTCAGAAAATACTTTCAAAAACGAAGCCGTGGGCGAAAGAACGGATTAAAACGGACTTACGACGAGAAAGTTATGACTTTTCCAATATTAACGACGAAAACTATTATTTTCTAAAAATATACTTGCTGTCCCACGATTTTCAAGGGCAAATATGAGGTGTAAAACTTGATTTAGCCGTCCTGACTTATCAAAAATATATTAGTAGGTTGTCCCACGATTCCAGGGATATAAAGAACGTAGAAAACGAGCTTATAACGAAAAAGATACAAGCGTTTGAACTTAGACGAATATATATATTTTCCTTCAGCAACACTATTATTATTTTTGCCGCAAAACTGTCCTCGCAAAGTGCCATATTCAAGGCTGTTTTTCTTTATGATCAATACAGTTTGAGTCCGAGCCGTAGTTAAGTAAAATCAAGTATTCCCAGCCTACTTTTCAAATCAATTGGCCGTTCGTCGAATAGACTTATAACGAATAAACTACGACCTCATCTATATACCCGATAAACTATATATATTTTTGACAGCTTTTACTATAATAGAATTTTTCTAAGTGTTGAACATAATACTTTCAAGTAACAACAATGAGAGTTGATTTTCTCATCGATCAAGACCCGTATAGCCAAAAGTTAAATGACACGACTTCTAGATATTGTTACAAGGTTTTCAAAAACGCCGAGTTTCATCACTAACCCTTAACGTACAACATTTCGCGACTTGTTTTGCGAGGCCATTTTGGGCATATTTTCAAGTAATGAAAATGTTATTTTTGCGACGAAAACCTTATATTTGCCGATAGAACACCAAACAAGGATCGTGGAGTACCGTTTCAACATATTTACATGAAAAGTGGTTATTAACCTAACGAGACGTCAAAAATATATTTTTTGACGATAAACGTTATTTTCAAAACTAATGAGTGGTATCGATAACATACGTATTTGCATGTGTAGCATCATTTCATTTCTTACATTAGATCATATCATTCATATTAGGTTGCGGTTAGAGATCGTGCCTCATTTCTGTATATTCATTGTTGTCATCGTAGCTATCGCACCAGGTGAGTTCATAACCCCTACTTTTACTTGTTTTACAACTGTTTTGGGGGAAGATACATGCTCGTTACTATTTAAATTCAATGCTTGTTTTACTTGAACGCGATTCATTTTCTCAAACATTACTGGATGGTTGAAATACTTGATTGAATACTTGAATACATTATGAATTACCTATTCCATCCTTGATTACTTTCTTATAGACACAAGTGCTTTACTTTATTGCGGACATAAGTACAAAACTGTTACATTGCCTGAGTTACCTATTACTGCCACTGAAGTCCCCTTTATCATGAACCGTTAATTACATGTGTGTGAGCGCGAATGCTGTGGATAGATCTATTTGGGTTGACACCCCGTCCGAGTTGGTCGCGCCAGCTTGTTAAACGGACGCATATCATTCGGATTACTTCCGAGTGTCTGGCAAACACTTACTTGGGGCATTTTATGCTTGATTGCATACGATTACATCGAGCTTCGAGGTCATGAGCTTATGGCATTGTTTTTTATTTTTGGGTTAACATTGTATTTGTTATAATGGTTATCCCTACTGAAAATCTCGTGTTCCGCAAAATACTTGTTTACATAAACCAATTCATATTTGGCAGTGGGTCGTAAACACACAGGTTACAAGTCTCTTATGGCGGGACTTGTAACTGAGTGGATTTACGATGCCTTTGCTGGGAAATCTTCATTTAAATGCAATATATTTCACTTTACACTAAAATCTATGAACTCACCAGCTTTATGCTGACGTTTTAGCATGTATTTTCAGGTATTAAGCTATGGCACGCTACAAGAGGTTTTGGCAGGGCATGGCATGGTCATAGAAGACTCTGATAATTCATATGGGGACCGTTTTAAAAGTAATTCAAGGGCCTACTTCCGCACTATTTTTAACAATGTAAACACAACATTTGTGATTAAATTGTTTTACTCTAAATGATCGAAGTGAAAACCATTTTTGAACTTGTGCTGTAATACCAATTGAGTTACACCCCAGCTACACGTATGCTTCCGTTAGACCCGATTCTGGGGGTGTGACAACCAGGGTTGACCAAATTTTAACCAATTGATTCTCAGACTCTAATAAGCTTTTAAGAACAGTAATATGGCCAAATGATGCTCAGAAACACAGAGAAGCACCAAAACAGGACCAATAAGCAATTTGGAATAAGCAAATAGCACAAGCAGATAAGCAACAAGCCAGATACCAACTGAAATAGTTACTATAAGCAATATGAAGCTCAGATGAACCAACAAACTCAGAGTAAGATCAGAATTAAGCACTTGCAGCCCTAATTAAGAAAACAGATGCTTGCAACACTACTTTCTAAACAGGCCAAATAAGCTGATCAAATAAGCTAATAAGGGTAAACTTATGGGGGCAAAAGCTTTACTATCCAGCTGAGAATACAATTCCACTAATAAAATAGATTCTAGATCCAATTCACTTAACTAAAAGTAGCCTAGAAATTTGGTCAAGAGCTGAAGTGCAGGGCACTATTTGGCTCAAACAGTCAACTTCAAACCACTTTTTCAATAAGCAAATGAGATCCAAACTTGAAATTTCTTTTTGATATGTATTCACTAACTGCCAAACTCTATAAATCCACTTTTAAAAGGTATTTCCAAATAGAATTAAGTCCTAGAATTACTCTCAAAGGTGTGACCAAAAACTGAGTTCACTTGGTTATTTGACTTTTTAACTACCAATGAACTTTGACTAAATTCAATTTGATTTGCTCTAATATTACTGAATATGATGTAAAAAGCTAATATGCAACTAGATTATGCTTACTTAACTACTTATGCAACTAATTAAATGATTATGCAACTGAATTACCCTATATACTAACTGTGATGAGTTATGAAAAGGTATTTTGACTTTTTTGTGTTACAACCTACTCACTTATGCAGTATTAAACCTAAATGCAACCTAGTAGAGATGTGCAAACCAAATATACTCTCTGAAACAACTATTATATCAGCAAACCACACTATGCCAAACACCCTTTACTTGACTGTCTTACTTAAAACACCACCACAGAACCTACCAAATGAAATCCAATCCTCAACCTCAGATCTTAATATGGATCCAAATACTCAATGAAACACAGATCTCAGATGCACTACTACTCAGAAGCCACAAACAACTCAGATCCACAGAATATGAGATATGAAACAGATGATACTTGAAGATATCAAACTCAATCCAACTAAACAACTACTAGAAGCAATATCTAGACTATATAAGCAATAATAAGCAATAAGCAAACCAACAAGATCAGATCTAAACTACTATTAAGATATTTTGATGAAACAGTAATGAATATGAAACTTACAACTCCAATTCCCCCTCAGCAGAACAGAGGGGGATTCACTTAAGCTAGCCTGTCTTTTGACAGGCCAATGGACACCTTTTGGCTGCCTTGAAACACCAATAAGCTCATCTTATTATAATAATGTACCCACAATTGACTTTTGTTGACTTTTTTGAGATTTTGAGAAAATTTATAAAATAAGCTCACCACAAGGTGTATGAGCCTGAATAAGCTTATACAAACAACTACAAGACTTAATGAAACTGAATTTGAGTAACAAAGGAAAACATGTTTTTGAGTTTTTTATATGATTTTTTTGATTTTTTTTGAATTTTATGATTAATAAACAATAATAAGATAAATAAAACTAAATAAAACTGAAGGTTAATACTATTAAACTAAAAACAGTAAAGGAAACTTGATTCAATACTAAAACAAAAATATAAAGCAATAAGCTAAAACTGATTTGAAAGTGAAATAAAACTTAGAATTTCATTGATATTAAAAAGCTGAGTACAAATGAGAATTAAAAAGGACAGAGTAACAATACATAAAACCTACACAAACTAATGAAGGATGAGGGGGGTATATATAGCTGAAGGTGAAGCTGCTAGGGTTTGAGGAGCCTTCTAGAGCTTGTGCTTCTTTCTTCAAATCTCGTCCGTGTATCCCAGCTTCATATGTACGCAAGATTATGGTCCCTTGGATCATATGATTGAATGAGATTGATCCTCTGTGTCTCATCTGATTGGTCCACGTACCCCTGCCCATTATGTCATTCTCTGTCATACGTCAGAGCCTTCTAGAAGCCAAATGATAGGGTACTTATTACCCAATCAGGGTAAATGAGGGTAATTGAAGAGTGGGGTTTTTTAGGGTTCTTGTAATAGTAGTTTTTCTGGGTTTGTGTAAAAATTGGGGGGGGGGGGGGGGGCGGGTAAATGTTTTGGGGTTTTATTATTATTATCGTTGACCGGGTATGAGGGATTGGCCGTGGGTAAAGGCAGGGTGGACCGGGTCTAGGTGTGTGGATCAGGTATTGGGCTTTTATTACTTTTGGGCCATGGGTAGTAACAGGCTAGGATTTGGATCCGGTTAGTTTTTAGGACTAGTAATAAAATAAGGACCAACTTTGTAATTATGAAATTTTAGGGACTATTTATGTAAATCTCCAAAATTAATATCCAAGGGCTAATGTTGTAATTTTCTGAATCATGAAGGGTTGAATTTGAATATTTCTTCCAGGGACCATTTTTGACAATTTTTGAAAGTACAGGGACTGAAGTTGCCATTTCTTCAAACTTTTGATCAGGGACTAATTATGCAACTTTGATGATTCTTCAAGGACTTCTTATGACATGTTGAGCTTTCTTTTATCATTTTGCTTCCCCGGCTCCGACTTTTGACATTTTTCCAATCTCGTGCTCGTTTTTGTCGGTTTTGCTTTGTTTTTGTTCATTTTTCTCATATCCGTACCTGCACATACACAAATACAAAAACATACATTCTCTTGGCATATTTGGTTAGTATTTGGTGTATTTGGTTTGAATTAAGGCCTAAAAATGCTCCGTTTTCCGAATTTTATGAATAACAACTACTACTACTCTTTTTGTACTTTTTCATTTATATATGTGACGGTTTGCTTTGACTTTCATTATCAATTCTTATCTGTTGATAATTTTTAGGGTCAACGAGTAGAAACACTTCTCACAGAGAAGAGACCATACGGATAAAAATCGTCATCCTTGATTTTTCACAAGCCCCCAAACTAAGCGTAAAATCGAAATCATTGTTTATCCACAAGTTAGGTGCTAACACTACCCACAAAAGTTACTTGTGTAATTACCTCTTGTTCCTAGTTCCTAAGTTTTGTATCTCAAGATTTTAATTTTGTGAGAGATGAATTTCTTCATATTTTCTCGTTTTGATAGTTTTTAGTCTGATAAGAGCACAAAATTTGAACGCTAATTAGTTTTCAAACTTTCCCTCGAAAACCTCTGCATACAAAAATCGGGTCCACATGAAGCTCTCTGATTTAACAGGATTTGTAGGGGCCCCCTTTTTATTTACGACCGAGACATCCCATGTTTGAGACCCGAAACGGAAGCTTTTTATTAGGGAAACCCCCGGAGTCGAAGCTTGGCATTTTTTTGCATAACTATAAGCACTTTAATAATATTTGGTCCTTAGTCCTTTATTTCTTTTACAACAACGTTATGAGCCGTCAAGATGCAAGAGCTTTATTATGACTTTGGATTTATATCTGCTGCTTTTTATTATAGCTTTGGATTCCTCTGCCTTATTTTTGGCTTTGGATTATTATTATTGATATTCATAATCATATGCCAAACCCCAAGTCCCACGGCCTTTACTAAGATCACAACATCGGCTACGAACCGGCAAGATGCAATAGTCTATTTCACCGTAACACTGGCAGTACCCCTATGTGTACCAAACCCCCATATGCAGAGATTTTGTTGGGAACGAGAAAAAACTAAGTATTGTCCAAACCCTATACACTTAATTAATCCTAGAGATCTATTTTTATTGGTGTGCAATCTTGTGGGAACAAGGAGGCCACAAGTACCTTTCGTGGGCTCTAAAGAGATCCAACTACTCCACGTTTAGCACGAAACTTCTAAATAAACTCTATCATTCCTCGATCTCCGCAAATTTAAAATCCCAAGTAATGAGATCCGCGGATGCTTAGCCGATAATCTTTTGATTATATTGGTTAAGGGAGACGAGCTAGGGCTCAACACGCCCGGTCAAGTCGGAACATTTATTTCTACTCTCGCCGGTAGGAAAGTTAAAACAAGGAGTCAAATCTTATTTTTATATAATATATTATCATCATTTTTTTTATTTTTTTTGCAATAGAAAGGTGACAAAAAAATTTTAGTTTTTGGTGGAAAACGGAGTTGCGTAAGTTAACAGCTCAAACGAAGGTGCCAGGTCAAATCGAATCGAAGATTCACCCCCCCCCCCAGACTAAAGTGAAACATTGTCCTCAATGTTTAAAGGGTACGGGTAGTCTACGTAAAATCTAAGGCCGTTTATTAAGTATGCCAAGAGATAAACGTTAGTCGATAAGATTTTGGATATGGTGAATTTCCGAAAGAGCAGCGAAGAATGAGACACGAGTGGAGAGAACGACAAACCACTTGCACGAGAGTCCTCAAACTTCGGGGAAATTCCTGAACATTCACAAACAACCACGAAAACACGAGTTTGGAAAGGGTCGCCCCCCTCACGTCACGTTATTAAAGAAAATAGAAAATTAAGAAGATGAAATGGATAAGCATGGGGTGCCTCCCACGAAGCGCTTGTTTTTGTTTACCGAGTCACATGAGCTTGACTCGATCCCCGAATTTAGTTATCCTTAGGGAAAGTTTGGAGATCCGGGACAACCTTGGGTGGTATGTCCCCTCCGAAGTAATGTTTGATACGATGACCATTCACCTTAAAGTTGGGACCATTAGATTGAGCTAGCTCAACGGTTCCATAAGGAAATACTTGGGTAATGGTGAATGGTCCAGACCAACGGGTTTTTAACTTGCCCGAGAAAATCTTCAATCGAGAATTGAAAAGAAGGACTCGATCACCAATGTTAAAGACGCGATCTTTAATCTTAGCATCATGAATCCTCTTTGTCTTCTCTTTGTAGATCAAAGAATTCTCATAGGCCTGATCACGAAGCTCAGTTAATTCATTCAATTGAACTTTACGATGATCACCCGCGGTTTGAAGGTCAAAATTAGCATGTTTCAAGGCCGAGTAGGCCTTGTGCTCAAGTTCAAAGGGCAAATGGCAGGCCTTCCCGTAAACCAGCTTGTATGGAGTGCACCCAATGGGTGTTTTGTAAGCTGTACGGAAAGCCCATAGTGCATCATCTAACTTATCAGCCCATGAAGCACGATGTTCACCTACGGTCCTTTCTAAAATTTGTTTCTAACCACAATTGGAGACCTCAACTTGACCACTTGTCTGTGGATGATATGCCGTAGAAAGACGATGTGTGACACCATATTTGAGCATAACTTTTGCGAATTGGTCATTGCAGAAATGGGTCCCACGATCACTTATAATAGCATGAGGTGCACCAAATCGGGTGAAGAGACTTTTCAAGAACTTAACAACTACTCGGGCGTCATTGGTGGGGAGCGCCTTCGCTTCCACCCATTTAGACAAGTAGTCGACAGCCACGAGTATATATTTATTACCACGAGAAGACGGGAATGGACCCATGAAATCGATACCCCAGACGTCAAAAATCTCACAGACTTGGATAGCATTTTGAGGCATCTCATCACGCTGAGAAATTTTTCCTTGACGTCAAAAATCACATGATTTAACCAACTCATGGGCATCCCGGTAAATCTTCGGCCAATAGAAGCCGGAGTCAAATACTTTCTTAGCGGTGAAGTTGGAACCATGATGTCTCCCCGTGGGTCCATTGTGGCATGCCATAAGAATTTCAGCAGCTTCTTTGCCGTGAACGCATTGCCGGATCACTTGATCCGCACAAATCTTAAACAAGTAGGGGTCGTCCTAGAAATAATGCTTAACATCTTTGAAGAATTTCTTCTTTTGCTGGAACGACATCCCTTTATGGATAAAATTCCCCGCATGGTAATTCGCAAAGTCGGCGAACCATGGGGTACTAGGATCACAATGTGATAAACTCCCAAGTGTCTCGAGAGGAAATGTTTCGTTAATTTCCTTTTTCTCGAAAGCACTTTGATGGGCATTCTCTAAACGTGATAGGTGATTAGCAGAAAGGTTCTCAGCTCCCTTTTTGTCTCGAATTTCAACATCAAATTCTTGAAGGAGTAGAACCCACCGCATCAATCTTGGCTTAGCGTCTTGCTTTGCCATTAGACACTTAAGAGCCGAATTATCCGTATACACTATGCATTTCTTCAAAAGCAAATAAGGTCGAAACTTTTCGAAAGCGTAAATGACGGCTAACATTTCTTTCTCAGTAGTCATATAATGGTATTGAGCATCGGTCATTGTTTTACTAGCATAGTGTATCGGCTGAAAATGTTTAGACTTGCGTTGCCCTAGGACTGCACCAATGGCATAATCACTTGCATCGCACATTAGCTCAAAAGGCAAGTCCCAATCGGGGGCAACTAAGATCGGAGCCTCCGTTAACTTCTTTTTAAGAATATTAAATGCTTCGATGCATTCATTTGAGAAGATAAACGAAGCATCTTTTTCAAGCAAGTGGGTCAGGGGCCGGGCTATTTTAGAAAAATCTTGAATGAAACGTCGATAAAAGCCGGCATGACCGAGAAAACTTCTAATTCCTTTAACGGTAGTGGGATGAGGTAATTTTGCAATCACATCGACTTTAGCTCTATCGACCTCAATCCCAGATTTTGATATCTTATGGCCGAGGACAATGCCCTTTTTGACCATGAAATGGCACTTCTCCCAATTTAGAACCAAGTTGGTGTCTTCACACCGTTTCAGCATACTTTCTAAATGGGAGAGGCAAGAAGTGAAAGAATCTCCATAAACCGAGAAATCATCCATGAAAACTTTCATGGTTTTCTCGATCATATCCGAGAATATAGACATCATACACCTTTGGAACGTGCCTGGAGCATTGCATAAGCCGAAAGGCATACGTCGATAGGCAAACGTTCCATAAGGGCAAGTGAAAGTAGTCTTTTCCTGGTCCGGAGGGTCAATCGGTATTTGAAAATAACCGGAAAATCCATCAAGAAAACAATAGAACTCATTTCCCGCTAGACGTTCTAGCATTTGATCCATAAATGGAAGTGGGAAATGGTCCTTACGAGTCGCATCATTCAATTTTCGATAATCAATACAAACTCTCCATCCGGTAACAAGACGTGTTGGAATCAATTCGTTGTCTTCATTAGTCACGACGGTCATTCCACCTTTCTTTGGTACGCAGTGGACCGGGCTAACCCAGGAACTATCCAAGATTGGATAAATCATTCCGGCATCAAGGAGTTTGATAACTTCCTTTTTGATAACCTCATGAATTTTTGGGTTAACCCGTCATTGTTGCTGAACGGACGGTTTGTAATTGTCTTCAAGTAAGATCTTATGCGTGCAAAAACGAGGGTCGATACCCTTGATATCAAAAATTTGCCAAGCGATGGCACTCTTATGCTTCTTGAGCACATCTAAGAGACGGTTCTTCTCCTCATCTTTAAGTTCTTTTGAAATAATGACGGGAAGTTTGTCGGTTCCTTCCAAAAATGCGTATTCGAGATGAGGAGGCAAATCCTTGAGCTCGGGCTCCGGAGGATTCTCAGTAGACGGCTTAACTTCTTTAACATCGGCCATTTTAAGATCCATCAGAGGGAGGAACGGGTTTGGATCTTCATTTAATAATTTCTTAATCAAAAGAACATCTCCCTCCGGGTCACAAACGGAATGATCAATTTCCGGTGAAATCGAATCATTAGCAAGAAAGGCCTCAATCTCTTCCAGGATGAAATCACTTCCCTCAAATGGAGTAAGGGAAGGGGAAGGATCGGAAATAATCGATTCAGAAGAATGAGTGGGATTGCCACTCGAAGCATGTTCGGTAAAACCAAGTAACTCTTGAGAATACTCCTCCGTAACTTCGTCGATAACATCGATTCGGTTCTCTGAATATTTGTCATACTCGGAGGAGTACCTCGCGGTTTGATCCAAATTAAAAGTTACGGCTTCGGTACCAACGCGTAGGGTAATTTCCTCATCGAAAACATCAATTAAAGCATGGCCGGTCCTTAGGAAACCTCTTCCGAGAATGAGAGGTACCCGTGGATCGACATCAAAATCAATGACGACAAAATCAGCGGGGAAATGAAACTTTCCCACATTATCAAAGACATCCCCGGCTATTCCCATCGGGCGGGAAGTAGTTCGGTCGGCTAGCTCGAGGGTCATGCAAGTCGGAGTCAAATCGGGTAAAGACAACTTTTTCCAAATGGATAACGGCATTAGGTTAATGCTAGCACCAAGATCGGCCAAGGCGAAGCATTGAACCATCCCAGGAAAATTGCATGGAATGAGAAATCGACCGGGGTCTTCAAGCTTTTCGGGAAGCTTTTTGAGGATAACCGCCGAGCAATTGTCATTCATTTGGGGTCGTGATATTTCAAACAATTTTTCCTTGTTATTTAAAAGTCCTTTTAACATTGAAGCAAATTTCAGCATCAAAAGTATAGCATCCGCGAGATTTATGTCAAAGTGTAATTCTTGAAAAATCTGATAAAACTTTTCCATCTGGTTTTTATCTTTCTCACAGTGCTTTTGTTCGTTTAAGCGTGACGGATAAGGCAAATTTGTTTTGACGGGAATTTCTTTCTCAGTTTCGTTAACAACTTTATCTTTTCCTTTTGACGTTGGGACCACCGGAGGTTGGATGTTTTCGGTCCTTCCATTATCAGTAGGAATTCCCGTATCCATTGTCACCTCGGTTTCACGGGCGACTACCTTAGGAGGTAGAGAAGAAGAGGTAGTCGGAGCCGTTGGTCCATCGTATGAAACACCACTCCTAGTCGTAATTGCTTTTGCATCACCCCTCGGGTTAGCAATTGTGTTGCTCGGAAGAGAACCAGACGTCGATGGTTGATTCATTTGAAGAAAACTGCTCATCATTTGCTTAAGCTCATTCGTTTGTCGAGTCATGGTTGTGTCGATCTCCTTCTTAAGTTCAATCCTCATGTTGTTGATTTGATTTTTCATTGCTCGAATGTTAACATCGTTTGTTTTCATATAATTAGCAAGCTCAGGAGAAGATTGTCCTTGTTGTGGTGGTTGATAAACTTGTTGGGGTGGAGGGACTTGATAATTTTGAGCTTGGTTGAAATTAGTTCCACGGTTTTGATTGTAACCTTGGTTTTGATAACCTTGGTTATTTTGAGGATAACGGTTTTGATGAGTTTGCACGGGTGGAAACCCAGGTGGACTTGTTTGGTTAGTACGAAAACCTTGGTTTTGATTGTAGTTTACGGCTGCTATGTTAGCATTATAAACTTGGCCATCGGTGGCTTGACAATCATAATACGGATGGGGTCCAACACAAATCACACATTTTTCATTAACGACTTTAATGGGCTCGGGTTTTTGGTTCTGCAACTTAAACTCTTTCATCATACAACGGATAGCGTCGGTAAGTTCGGCCAATTCCGATGATTGGACCGACGAAGAAGAAGAAGGAGTAAAAGAAGTCACTTTCGAAACATTCGGTTTGTTACGAGAAGTCGGAACCTTTGATTTGTTCTCGATGATCGATAAAATATCCCTAGGCGTACGATTTATTGCCACCGGCGGCTGCGTTTAAAGAATCTTGATCGTTTTGAGTCAAAGCGTTATAAAACGTGTCGATTTGGTGTAATTCGGAGAAACTGTGGTGAGGACATTTTCGAAGAAGATCCTTAAAACGTTCCCATGCCTCAGCAAAGTTCTCATCAAAACGTTGTTGAAAATTAGTTATATCATTCTTAAGATTAGTCGTTTTAGACGGAGGAAAGAAATGATTAACAAATTTCGAGACGAGTTCTTCCCATGTGTGAATTGAATGAGGGTGTTCTTTTTCGAGCCAAATCCGGGCTGAACCCTCGAGTGAAAATGGGAACAACATCAATTTGATAGCATCGTGAGGGACATCCTTAAATTTCATTGTAGAAGTTAACTTATTAAACCATCGGATGTGTGCGTGAGGATCGTCCCTTTCAAAACCGTGAAATTGGTTTGATGTGACAAGTTGAATCAATCCAGTTTTAAGTTCAAAATTATCGGAAAGGATTGGTGGTAAAACAATTGCATCCCCGTATCCCTCGGTGGGACACTGGAGCAATTCTTGCATAGTACGTTGATCGGCCATCTCGGTGATGGGTGTTTTAACAAAAGTACGTAACTCGGGTACGTAAGTTTGTTTACGACGTCTACGATAGTGTTGGTTCGGTATGGTCAGAGAATTATCGATTAATCTCGACCGTGAACGTGTGATCATACACTAAAAAGAAAACCAAAGTAAAAAGAAAAAGAAAACAAATTTGAAAAGAAAATATTTTTGTATTTTTGTTTTTATAAAGCAAAATTCAAAAACTTAAACTTTTCTTTTTTTATTTTTTCTAACGTTACGTTAATCGTAAACCGTTTCCTTCAAATCTACTCGCGACGGAATGGGAGAGAAGAATGGATCTCTCTTCAGCTTGCAATTTAATGTCAAAGCTATCCGTATTTTCCGCTTATTCGGTTGTAGAATTAAAGTAATCCGACTCTCAACTAATTTCACACTTTGTTATATTGTTAGGCTTATTTGGTTTACAACGCTCCTCCTTTCGGTCGAGTCGAGGCTGTAACTTTATTATTTTTTTCAATTTTTGTAAACACTTTAGGAAAAGTGTTTTGAATTTTTCAATTTTTTATAGAAATATATACAAAATAGAGGAAGGCTTAACAAAACACGATTTTTCAAAACGAATATTCAAAAAATTCACTTCAACCTTCCCCGGCAGTGGCGCCAAAATTTGATCCGTGATAAAATCAATATATATATATATATATATATATATATATATATATATATATATATATATATATATATATATATATATATATATATATATTGTGGAAAACTAGAAGGGGGGTTGAATAGTTTTAGCGTTTTAAAATCTTTTTAACTTGTTTAGTTAGCTTTGAAACTTTCCGTTTGATCAAAGATATATGCACAATCACAATATATATATAACATGCAAGTAAAGGAAAGAAACGATCAAACCACAACACGAGTATTTATCGTGGTTCGGCTACAAGGACTCTTTTTCCTTGCCCTACGTCCACGCCCCGAGTATCCAACTCGAGAGTTTCTTTCACTAGTTAACAAGCTCCTTTCACCGGCGGAGAAAACCTTACACGTCGCTTATACTTTTACCGACACAAAGCTAGATGTCGAGTTCTTTTACAAGGGCACAACCACTCCCAACACTCTTTGTATTTTGAGGACTAAAATACTAACCACTCACTTCAGAATATACACAAACAAATGACGCGTAAACAATACTAGTTTACATAATACTAAGCTACCAAGTCTTGCAACGTTGTGTTGGAAACTTGTAACTTTTAGACGACCTTGTGAGCTTCTTTGCTACAAAAGGAAACTTCACATATACAATGTTAAGGGGTTAGAAGAAAGGGATCAGTGTGTGTGTAAAATATGTGCTCAAGAGGTTAGCCAAAAATCAAGTTATGGCTTGGTATTTATAGCACAACAAACTGTGGGCTCGGCGGATCAGGCGGAACCCTCATTTGGGTTCCGCCCGTGTACCCCCAGGGTACCGCCGGGTCTGCAGTAGGTTATGCAATAACTTCTTCAAACCAAACAAGGTCTTGTCTCATAACTCCTAGCAACCAAACAATGTCACATCACCTAAAGCAAGTCAAACATGATACTTGCAAGCAACATGAAAGCAAGTCAAACACATAACTTGCCATAAATACATAATGACAAAACTTGCCATAAATGTGATGTGACTATTTCTAATTTAAGAAATAAACTTGTGTTATGTTTTATGAAATGTAAAATGTAGCAAAAGTCTAGTTTATGCAAGTCTTAAAAACTAAGATTATGTTTTGCTTAAAAGCTAAAGTTTACATTTTGTCGTTAACAAAACTTAGCGAAGATCGTAAAATATAAATAACGTTTTTAGGCGATATTTGTATTAACAATCTCCCCCTTTTTGTTGATGACAAAACATAAACTTTGTTTTTAAGTAATACGCGAAATCTTGGTTTTCAAGACTTAAAAAAAATATTAACCTTGTTTTACTTAAGAGATGAAAAGCATATCAAGTATAAAGGTTTAATATATTTCTCCCCCTTTTTGTCGAAACAAAAAGTAGAGTAGCGAAGCGGAATAATCGCCATGCTCCCCCTTGGTCGATACTCCCCCTAAATGGAGTACCAATATGGGAAACATGGATTTTGAGACCTACAAAAAAATGGTTAGTTGATGATATATATAGTCAAGTTTGTAGTTACCACACACATTGCAACCACAATGACAACACAACTTTGATCAACCAACATTGCACAAAGTAAGTAGAAACAAATTTCATTTCAAGTAAAATTTTGACTTATCAAAGTCAAAAGACAAGAAATGTTGACTATTTTTCTACTTAATAACCAAATGACTAAAAAATAACCAAGAAAATAAAAAAAATCCTACATTCCTAAATTGAGGCAAACGGCCTCCAAGGTTTGTCTAGGATTTGTTAGGGTGGGAAAGTGCATCCAAACGTTCAATGACATGTTGGAATGCAAACCGGGTTTCGTTTTGGAATTGGTGAAGCAAGGTTTTTATGCTTTCACCCATTTGCTCACAATTTGAGCAAACATGGGGTTGGTTGGGTGAAAATGGGTTGGTTTTGGTTTCTTGGTTTAGGGGTTGGTTTGGTTTTGGTTCTTGTGTGAAGGATGGATTTGGTATTGAGTCAAGCAAGGTGGTTTGAAATTCCATTGCTTGATGAATGTGGTTGTCTACCATGCTTTGTATTTCCTCAAAAGAAGGAAAGAAAGACTCATAGGTTTGGGGTTGAGAAGGTGGTGGAGTTGGGTGATCATTGTGTTCAAAATTTGGTTCTCCATAAAGAGGACCATGGATTTCACGGTATATTGGGTGAAACAACAAAGGTTTGGGTGGTTGATACACTTGTTGTGATGGTTGGGTAAGTTCAAGATCTTCATCAAGGTCAAGAATTGACCTTGGTGAGTGGTTTGCAAAAGGTGGTGGTTGGGTATGTCTTGGTGGAAGATCATTCAAATCTTGGACATACGGGTGTGGTGATGTTGGAGGAGACCCGAAAAGTTCCATAGGTTCAACTTTTGGGAATGGTGATGGTGATGGAGTCTTTGATGGTTGAGTTGGAGCACTTGGTGGAGTTGGGTCAATAGGTGATTTAGTAGGTGGTGGAGTGTGCTCATTTGGTTCATTGGGTGATGGAGTTGGAGATGCTAGGTTCAAAAAGTGTTCATTTTTGATGGGTGATGTGAATTCATCCGAAGATGAGGAGCTAAGGTTGATGGATTGGTTACACCAAAGTGGTTTTACACTTATCCGGGCGGTTCTCCGGATGGGTCGTGAGGGTTGAGAGGTGTTTGTTGACTTGGTCATGGTTAAAATGGTTTAAAGTTTCAGAATTGTGAGGGAGAAGGTGTGATTTGTTAGTGTTTAGGAAAGCTTAATTTATAGTGATGAAGGTTTGTGGGATGGAGTGTTTGGATTTGATGTTAGTCCATACAAAAATTGTGGTTCCTAATGATTTGGAAAACTTAATTGTGGGTTGTCAAGTCATGGAAGTCAATCCAATGAGAATGGTGAAGTATGAAGACAAGTTTTGCACTAAATGCTTAGTGGTTTTGGTGAATTTGTTTGATGGAAAAGACTCAGTGATTTCAAGGAGCCTTTAAAAGGGATCCTTCCTTTATGTGGGAAGGAGACTTGAGGTGGTTATGGCTATTTTTGAATTTTGGCGGGAAATGGGTTTGGGTGAGTTCTAAGGAATGCTAAGTACCTTAGTAAGCTAAACACATTGCAAGTAATGGATTTCTAGCTAAAAGGATTGGATTTTGGTGTTTGGATGTTGAAATGTTGAAAGGAAAAATAAAAATTCTGCAGGCAACTGGCGGCACCCTGGGAATACACAGGCGGAACCCAAATTTGGGTTCCGTCTGGTCCGTTGGGCCAAACCTGGGTTACCCAGGTTTTGGACGGGCGGAACCCAAATTTGGGATCCGCCTGTTCCGCCATAGCTGAAAAATGGGACAGAACGCGATTTAAACCCGCGAAACGATTTTCAAAATTTTCGAAAAGTCCTAAAACCAAAAATATAATTCATATCTGGTTAGGAAATGCAAAAATTAGACATGTAAACACTCATATTATAAGACTTTGATCGAGGGCTAGCGAAATTCACTAAACTTAGTGAAAATAAGATAATCATGAAATTTTTGACAACTTGCCAAAAGTTGTCTTCCTGCAACATTGTTAGTTGAAACATGTTCCATAGAGTATCAAACATTTTACTAACACACAAATACATCACAAACATTGTTCAAAACTACCAAATTGTTTTAATAGCACCTTGTGCCAAACACTCCTAACACACCCGCACTCATTGTTTGTCGAGCTTCTTCTTCATTTTGCCAAGGAATCTCCCGAGGTTTTTGAACATCCCCTTTGTTTGCTTGAATTCTTCTGATTCATTTTCAATAATCGGAAGTTGGGATTGGTATTCTATGGGTGGGAGCCTAGAGTTTGGCAAATTATCATCTTCACTCATTGAGGAAGAAGAAGAGGAGGTAGGAGGATGAGGGCGTTTTCCTTGGGCCTTGTACATTCTTTTATCACTAAGTGGGACAAAGGTATGTGGGATGAGAGAGTAGTCAAGACGAAGACGGTTAGGAGTTGGTGGAATGGGTGAAATGAACCTAAAGAGACGGGTCAAGAGCATTCCATACGGCATAGCCGTTGTGCCATGCACGGGAATGTCGGCCATTCTCTTAGCTATGTAGTAGGCAAGATTGAAAGGTTGCCTAGTGGACAAAGAGTAGAGCATGTAGCATAGGCAAAGGTTGATATGGTCTCGGTTTCCTATGGTGCTTATAACATTGGCTCTAAGTACTTCCTCCCATTTCTTGAATTGGGGCAAAAGTTCATTAAGTTCCATTCCATATGGATCCTTTTCGACCTCATTTCCCCCACGGGTTCTCCTAGTTGTGGTTGTCCTAACAAAGAGGTGGTTACGAAGTACATCTTTGGACACAAGAGGGGTGTCATAAGGATGGTGACGGTCATCTAGGGTGTCAAGGGTTGAAAGGGAGTGCAAATCGGAGTAGAGGCAAGTACCTTGGTTTGGGACTCCTAGGATTTGAGCAAACTCTTCGAGAGTGAAGGAATAATGATTACCACTAACCCTAAAGTTGACGGATATGAAATCATATTCTCCCATGGAGAGGGTGACGGAGGCATAGAATTCTAAGATGAATCTAGGACAAATAGGCTCGTCAATAGTCAAAAGACACTCAAAATTGATTGCGGCGAATTCGTTATAAAGGTTTGTGCCTTCTAGGAAGGATGGGTCAATGGTTCTACCCTCGTGTACATAGTGTTTTTCTAAGGCTTTGAAGATGTTGACTTGGTTTGGGGTAAGGCCTTTGGTTTTGTGGTGTTTTGGTAGGTACTTGATTGTGTCCTTGTGGTCGTAATGGGTTAGAGGAGGCATGATGATACCTAGAACAACAAAATTTTCACATTTTAGTTTAAGTAAACTACTTATTATAATGTGGATGTTCTAGTGTGTGCCTATATGAAAACTATGTGGAGGTGCGGTTATCTTGACTCATTTTGATGCATCAAAAACGTTTTATAATGCAAGTTTTGTTATAAAACAAAGGATAACCCAAACACTCCTAGTTCAATGTAGCTTCGTTTGAATGTACCCGAAAATACATATTAATTATGTATTCCCTTTAGCATTCAAGAGACATTATGCAAGTGATGTTTTGAACATAACGTTTTGATTTTGTATTCTCAATGTGAGACGAAAAAATATTTGTCCTACTTGTGAGAAATTTTTGCAAAAATTTGACATGGGGTGGTTTAGTAAGTATGTTTACACTAAGTGAGAAAGCACTTCCTAACTATGGGAAACATGATTAGTTTTGTTAAACACCTAATTTTTATGCATGAGTTTGCTAAGTTTAATGCATAACCCCAAGTTTTTGTTTTTGTGCAAAAATAGAATTCCTAGACTCAGATCAGGATTGTAATCAAGTTAAGATACTTACAATGATGATGGATTAGTAATGTGTTTGAATGGAAGACCAGAATTTCGTGGGTATGGATGAGAGGAATGGTAAATAGTAACAGTTTTGGAAGTTGTGGTATGAGATAATGGGTGTTTGGTTTAATATAAACTAATATATTGATTCTGCAGGTCGGCGGACACGGCGGATTCCAGAATTGGGTTCCGTCCGTTATGTCTCAGGGTTCCGCCGACCCTGCTGAGGAAAATGGTTATGGATTTGTTTTGATTTTTGTCTAATGTTCAGAACTACAGTGTAGGTTCCATGAGTCCTAAGCCTAGCCTAAGAAGGTTAAAAGGTTCACGTTTAAGAGGTTTGGTGAGTATGTCGGCTATGTTGTCTTCGGAAGAAACTTTCTCAATTGAGAAATTTCCTTTTTGAACGTTGTCACGAAGGAAATGATGACGGATTTCAATATGTTTGGTACGAGCATGTTGAACCGGGTTTTTGCTGAGATCAATGGCACCTTTGTTGTCACAAAGAATTGTGATGTCGTTGAGTTGAATTCCGTAGTCGACAAGAGCTTGCTTCATCCAAAGAGCTTGTTGACACGCCTTTCCGGCCGAAACGTACTCGGCTTCCGTTGTTGAGATAGCAAGAGCCGTTTGCTTCTTCGAGAACCATGAGGTGAGACAATGTCCAACAAAAGTACAAATACCACTTGTGCTTTTTCTATCGACATAGTCACCCGCATGATCCGAGTCGGCATACACTATGGTGTCTATTCCCGTTCCTTTGGGATACCATAAACCTAAATGTGTAGTGCCCTTAATATACCTAAAAATCCTTTTAACGGCTTCAAGATGGGTAGTTTTAGGATCTTCTTGAAAACGAGCACATAGACAAACACTAAACATAATGTCGGGTCTACTAGCCGTAAGATAAAGTAGACTACCAATCATACCTCTATATTTAGTGCTATCTACGGATTCACTTTCCTCATCCTTGGTGAGTTTAGTTTCCGTGGACATGGGAGTTTTGATAGGTTTCGAGTCTTCTAATCCAAATTTCTTAAGCATGTCCTTAATGTATTTAGATTGGTTAAAGAAGATACCATCTTCAAGTTGTTTAATTTGGAGTCCTAGGAAAAAGTTGAGTTCTCCCATCATACTCATTTCAAACTCGTCATGCATGATTTTTGAGAAATCCACACATAATTCTTGACAAGTTGATCCGAATATAATGTCATCAACATAGATTTGGACTATGATAATATGTGAATCTTTCTTCTTAGTGAAGAGAGTATTATCAACTAAGCCCATGGTGTACTTATGGTCAACTAAGAAGGTTTTAAGTCGATCATACCATGCTTTTGGAGCTTGCTTAAGTTCGTAAAGAGCCTTTTTAAGTTTGTAAACATAATTAGGTTTTTCAAAATCGATGAAGCCCGGTGGTTGAGCAACATACACTTCTTCATTAATGACTCCGTTTAGAAATGCACTTTTGACGTCCATTTGGAAGAGTTTAAAATTATGTGCACACGCATAAGCAAGTAAGATTCTAATTGACTCGAGCCTAGCTACCGAAGCATAAGTTTCATCGTAGTCGATGCCTTCTTGTTGATTATATCCTTGTGCTACAAGCCTAGCTTTGTTTCTAGACACAATTCCATTTTCATCCATTTTATTACGAAATACCCATTTCGTTCCAATTATTGTTTGACTCTTTGGTTGAGGAACTAATGTCCATACATCATTCCTAACAAATTGGTTTAATTCTTCTTGCATTGCAATTACCCAAGATTCATCCTTAATGGCTTCATTAATATTTTTAGGTTCAATGGTTGACACGAAACAAAAATAATTACTTTCATTTTGGACTTTTGATCTTAGTGTTCTTTCATTAATGTTGCCTATGACACTATCTAATGGATGACTTTTAGATTCTTTGACATTAACAAGTTCCTTGTTTAATAGTTCATCTTCCTTGTCATTATCTAAGATTTCTTGACTTTCAATTGCTTGGCTTTCAACTAAGTCATCATCTACCAAAGGTGATGTCTTAGAGGGAGGTGGACTTTCGTCAAATGTTACGTTCAACGATTCCTCGACTCTTAAGGTTTCTTTGTTTAAGACAATGTAAGCTTTACTATTTTGTGAATATCCAAGGAATACACCTTCATAAGACTTTGGGTCAAATTTGGTGAGATAATCCTTGGTGTTAAGAATGAAGCATTTACTCCCAAACACTCTAAAGTATCCTAATGTAGGCTTTTTACCTTTATAAAGTTCATAAGGTGTTTTATTCAAAAATCGTCTAATTAGGACTCGATTTAAAATGTACGTTGATGTGTCAACGGCATTACACCAAAACTTTTGTGGAATAGTTTGTTCATTAAGCATTGTTCTACTCATCTCTTGTAATGTCCGGTTTTTACGTTCTACTACACCATTAGATTGAGGAGTACGTGGAGCCGAAAAGTTATGAGTAATTCCATTATTATCACAAAATTTTCCAAATTGAAATTCATTATCAAATTCACGACCGTGATCCGTTCTAATAGACACAATATTAGATCCTACTTGATTTTGAATTTTCTTACTTAGAATCTCAAATTTATCGAAAGCTTCATTTTTACTTTTCAAAAACTTTGTCCAAGTATAACGTGAGTAATCATCTACTATAACCAAAGTGTAGAAGTTACCTCCATAACTTTGTATAGCGGATGGACCAAATAAATCCATATGTAAGAGTTCTAGACACCTAGACGTAGACACCAAGTTTTTAGCCTTATGGCTACTATGGACTTGTTTACCGACTTTGCAAGCATCACAAAAGTGTTGGTCATATTTCAACTTGGGTAGGTTTCGAACTAAGTCTTTGGAGGAGAGGTTTTGGATTAGTCTCATGTTAGCGTGTCCTAAACGTCTATGCCATAAAGTTGAAGATTCATCTAATGAGGTAAGACAAAGTTTTTCTCTAGATGTTGAATCCAACTTCATGACGTATACGTTGTTTTTAAGGACACCTTTGGCTATGGTTATACCATCTTTAAGTATTTTACTACCGTTTTCACTAAAGAGGACATTATACTTATTACGACAAAGTTGACTAATACTAAGAAGATTAAATCCTAAGTTATCAACATGAGCAACATCATCTATTGAAAGGGAGTCATGAGAGATTGTACCTTTTCTGATGATTTTGCTCCTAGCATTACTATCAAACGTAACATTACCTCCATCACATTTGTGATATGTTGAGAAGAGGCTTTTATTACCCATCATGTGCCTTGAACAACCGCTATCCTTGATCCATTCATCCGGATCCAAGCAAACTTTGAGGCACACCTATTTTATGGAAAACACTCAAACATTTGGTCCCCAATTTCTCATGGGTCCATTTTGGTTAAGCATACCATTAATTTGTTCCAAATATGAAAATAGAGCATAAGGGTTCCATGGCATGTAGTTTGAAGTTTGGTAATGTCCAGGAGTGTTTTGATTCCAAACATGTTGGTAGTTTGGTCGAGCATTGAAGTTGCTCTTTGGAAAGGGGCGTTTGGGAATTGGAGTCTTAGGTCTTGGTTGAGTAGACGTAGCTCTAAATTCATTTTTACTCAGTCCTACTCCAGTTCTAAAAGCAGGTTTTGTTCCATTTTTATATGTAACTTTAACAAATTTTGAACGATCCGACGTGGATGGAGTTACTGCTGCAGCAGTCCTGGCGGAACCCTCGGGACCAACGGGCGGAACCCTAATCTGGGTTCCGTCTGGTCCGCGGGCTGCTGTAGCAGTTTTGTTTGTTTCGTGTGTGTTCTTTTCTTGTTTCGTTTGATCCTTAACGGTTTCTACTTTACTGAACCCTAGACCTGTTTTATCAAAAGGTAACTTTTGAAGTTTCATAATTTCATCCGCACACGAAATACTCTTATCAAACTTTTTGAACTTTGTTGTTTGTTTGATTAGATCATTTTGGGTAATTTTAAGTTTCTCAACTTCAAGTTTAAGTTCTTTGCATGATTTGCATGATGTGTCAATACCTTTACCCTTTTCTAATCTCTTAGCTTTTTCTTTTAACTCATAAACTTCATTTTCTAAAAACTCCTTTTTAGTTTTCAAGAATTTATTTTTGTTTATGATTTTTAAGCTTAACTCACAAAGTTTGTTATATTCATTTTGTAAAGTATCATCATCTATAGAGGTGTAAGATGAGTCGGAGAGTACCTCATTTGAGTTGTGAGCCATGAGAGCAATATCGTCATTCTTTGGCTCATCATCATCTCCTTCATAGTCACTCCAAGCACCGCCCACAAAAGCTTGTTGAGGCTTGCTCTTGGGTGGTTTTGGACATTCTCCTATAAGATGACTTGTGTCTCCACACCGATAACATTTTCTTTCAACTTTTCCTTTTCGATCGTCACGATCTTTCCGGCAGTTTTTCTTGTCATCTTTGGGTTGCCTAACAAACTTCCCTCGCCTACGAAAGAACTTCTTGAAGTCTCTCACGGCCATAGCATATTCCTCATCATCACTATCCGAAGTAGATTCTTCATCATCACTTGATTGGACTCTAGCTTTCAAGGCAATGGACTTAACTTTTTCTTTCTTGCCTCTAACTAGTTCCGAATCTTTTTCCATTACCATTTCATGAACTTTGAGGTTTCCAATAAGCTCATCGAGTGACATGCTTGAAAGATCTTTGGATTCTTCAATTGCCGTCACTTTTGCTCTCCACTTCGGATGGAGTGCTCTAAGAAATTTCCTGACAAAGTTCTTACTACAAAAAGATTCATCAAGTGCTTTAAGTGAAGTAATAATAGTGTTAAACCTAGCAAAAGCATTATCAATAATCTCATCTTCGGTAATAACAAATTGTTCATATTGTTGAACAAGAAGATCAATTTTGTTATTTTAACTTGTGAGTTTCCTTGATGAGTGACGATTAAAGATTGCCAAATATCTTTGGCGGTTTTACACAAAAAGACTCTTTCATATTCTTTCTTAGGCAAAGCGTTGTAAAGCATCATTTTAGCTTCATTATTTTTACCTATTAATTTCTTTTGATCATCATCTTTAATGTTAGTAACTACGTTATCACCATCAACAATTATATACCATAAATCTATATCTTTAGATTTCACGTAAGTTTCAAAACGGTTTTTCCAATAAATAAAACCATTTGCTTCAAAGAGTGGTGGTCTTTGCATAGATTGCCCTTCTTTGTAATTTTCAAAATCCATGGATCGTTTCAAGTTTTAAAACACAATATATTTTAAAAGCTTGAGTAACGTAGCTCTTGATGCCAATTGTGGAAAACTAGAAGGGGGGTTGAATAGTTTTAGCGTTTTAAAATCTTTTTAACTTGTTTAGTTAGCTTTGAAACTTTCCGTTTGATCAAAGATATATGCACAAACACAATATATAACATGCAAGTAAAGGAAAGAAACGATCAGGGTACCGCCGGGTCTGCAGTAGGTTATGCAATAACTTCTTCAAACCAAACAAGGTCTTGTCTCATAACTCCTAGCAACCAAACAATGTCACATCACCTAAAGCAAGTCAAACATGATACTTTCAAGCAACATGAAAGCAAGTCAAACACATAACTTGCCATAAATACATAATGACAAAACTTGCCATAAATGTGATGTGACTATTTCTAATTTAAGAAATAAACTTGTGTTATGTTTTATGAAATGTAAAATGTAGCAAAAGTCTAGTTTATGCAAGTCTTAAAAACTAAGATTATATTTTGCTTAAAAGCTAAAGTTTACATTTTGTCGTTAACAAAACTTAGCGAAGATCGTAAAATATAAATAACGTTTTTAGGCGATATTTGTATTAACATATATATATATATATATATATATATATATATATATATATATATATATATATATATATATAACTCAAGAGATCCGCAAAGAAATACGGATAACCCGAGGTCGTAGTCCGTATGAAGGATGAATGGAATTTCGAATTCCCGATTCGTGAAACGTGTAGTGAAAAGTGGTAAAAAGTGATTTTGATGAGATTATACTAATGAGATAGCAAATGAAGCACAAATAATCACTTAAGCACGTATCTCAAATAAGGAAACTAAAAATGTAACGTAAAATTGAAACCGTAAGCTTAAACGCGAATTAAACGTAAACGTACGAAATAAAACGCGAATTTTAAGCTACACTAATCCTACGGACTTGAAAATAATTTTAAAAAGTTAAAAATGATAAAAGAAAATTTAAAGAAAAAGAAAAATATTTTTTTGACTTTTTATTTATTTTTTTATAAATTAAAAACTATTTAATCTAATTAATAATTAAAATAAAATGCAAATAAGGTGAGAAAAATGAAAAATAAAATTCTAAAATTTTAAAATAAATGAAAATAAATTTCTAAAATATTTTTGGATTTTTCTTGCTTTTTCTGATTTTTTTGGATTTTTTAGTAATTAAAAAGTATTAAAAAGTGAATAAAAATGAAAATTAAATAAGAAAAATAGCAAATCAACTCAGAAAAATATGAAAATTTCAGGGAAAATCTAAAATAATATTCTAAACTTGAGAAAAATATAAAAGGTGAAAAATAAGCACTGGAAGTGCTGAATGACTTAAAAACAGCTTAAATGAGTGCTTATTAATAAGCTAACTTTGACCAGGGTTGACCAAATTTTAACCAATTGATTCTCAGACTCTAATAAGCTTGTAAGAACAGTAATATGGCTAAATGATGCTCAGAAACACAAAGAAGCACCAAAACAGGACCAATAGGCAATTTGGAATAAGCAAATAGCACAAGCAGATAAGCAACAAGCCAAATACCAACTGAAATAGTTACTATAAGCAATATGAAGCTCAGATGAACCAACAAACTCAGAGTAAGATCAGAATTAAGCACTTGCAGCCCTAATTAAGAAAACAGATGCTTGCAACACTACTTTCTAAACAGGCCAAATAAGCTGATCAAATAAGCTAATAAGGGTAAACTTATAGGGGCAAAAGCTTTACTATCCAGCTGAGAATACAATTCCACTAATAAAATAGATTCTAGATCCAATTCACTTAACTAAATGTAGCCTAGAAATTTGGTCAAGAGCTGAAGTGCAGGGCACTATTTGGCTCAAACAGTCAACTTCAAACCACTTTTTCAATAAGCAAATGAGATCCAAACTTGAAATTTCTTTTTGATATGTATTCACTAACTGCCAAACTCTATAAATCCACTTTCAAAAGTTATTTCCAATTAGAATTAAGTCCTAGAATTACTCTCAAAGGTGTGACCAAAAACTGAGTTCACTTGGTTATTTGACTTTTTAACTACCAATGAACTTTGACTAAATTCAATTTGATTTGCTCTAATATTACTGAATATGATGTAAAAAGCTAATATGCAACTAGATTATGCTTACTTAACTACTTATGCAACTAATTAAATGATTATGCAACTGAATTACCCTATATACTAACTATGATGAGTTATGAAAAGGTATTTTGACTTTTTTGTGTTATAACCTACTCACTTATGCAGTATTAAACCTAAATGCAACCTAGTAGAGATGTGCAAACCAAATATACTCTCTGAAACAACTATTATATCAGCAAACCACACTATGCCAAACACCCTTTACTTGACTGTCTTACTTAAAACACCACCACATAACCTACCAAATGAAATCCAATCCTAAACCTCAGATCTTAATATGGATCCAAATACTCAATGAAACACAGATCTCAGATGCACTACTACTCAGAAGCCACAAACAACTCAGATCCACAGAATATGAGATATGAAACAGATGATACTAGAAGATATCAAACTCAATCCAACTAAACAACTACTAGAAGCAATATCTAGACTATATAAGCAATAATAAGCAATAAGCAAACCAACAAGATCATATCTAAACTACTATTAAGATATTTTGATGAAACAGTAATGAATATGAAACTTACAACTTCAATTCCCCCTCAGCAGAACAGAGGGGGATTCACTTAAGCTAGTCTGTCTTTTGACAGGCCAATGGACACCTTTTGGCTGCCTTGAAACACCAATAAGCTCAGCTTATTATAATAATGTACCCATAGTTGACTTTTGTTGACTTTTTTGAGATTTTGAGAAAATTTATAAAATAAGCTCACCACAAGGTGTATGAGCCTGAATAAGCTTATACAAACAACTACAAGACTTAATGAAACTGAATTTGAGTAACAAAGGAAAACATGTTTTTGAGTTTTTTATATGATTTTTTTGATTTTTTTTGAATTTTATGATTAATAAACAGCAATAAGATAAATAAAACTAAATAAAACTGAAGGTTAATACTATTAAACTAAAAACAGTAAAGGAAACTTGATTCAATAATAAAACAAAAATATAAAGCAATAAGCTAAAACAGATTTGAAAGTGAAATAAAACTTAGAATTTCATTGATATTAAAAAGCTGAGTACAAATGAGAATTAAAAAGGACAGAGTAACAATACATAAAACCTACATAAACTAATGAAGGATGAGGGGGTATATATAGCTGAAGGTGAAGCTGCTAGGGTTTGAGGAGCCTTCTAGAGCTTGTGCTTCTTTCCTCAAATCTCGTCCGTGTATCCCAGCTTCATATGTAAGCAAGATTATGGTCCCTTGGATCATATGATTGATTGAGATTGATCCTCTGTGTCTCATCTGATTGGTCCACGTACCCCTGCCCATTCTGTCATTCTCTGTCATACGTCAGAGCCTTCTAGAAGCCAAATGATAGGGTACTTATTACCCAATCAGGATAAATGAGGGTAATTGAAGAGTGGGGTTTTTTAGGGTTCTTGTAATAGTAGTTTTTCTGGGTTTGTGTAAAAATTGGGGGGCGGGTAAATGTTTTGGGGTTTTATTATTATTATCGTTGACCGGGTATGAGGGATTGACCGTGGGTAAAGGCAGGGTGGATCGGGTCTAGGTGTGTGGATCAGGTATTGGGCTTTTAATACTTTTGGGCCATGGGTAGTAACAGGCTAGTATTTGGATCCGGTTAGTTTTTAGGACTAGTAATAACATAAGGACCAACTTTGTAATTATGAAATTTTAGGGACTATTTCTGTAAATCTCCAAAATTAATATCCAAGGGCTAATGTTGTAATTTTCTGAATCATGAAGGGTTGAATTTGAATATTTCTTCAAGGGACCATTTTTGACAATTGTTGAAAGTACAGGGACTGAAGTTGCCATTTCTTCAAACTTTTGATCAGGGACTAATTATGCAACTTTGATGATTCTTCAAGGACTTCTTATGACATGTTGAGCTTTCTTTTATCATTTTGCTTCCCCGGCTCCGGCTTTTGACCTTTTTCCAATCTCGTGCTCGTTTTTGTCGGTTTTGCTTTGTTTTTGTTCATTTTTCTCATATCCGTACCTGCACATACACAAATACAAAAACATACATTCTCTTGGCATATTTGGTTAGTATTTGGTGTATTTGGTCTGAATTAAGGCCTAAAAATGATGTGTGAATAAGCACTCATCAGAATCTTTTAAGTGAAGGAAACTCAGACTAGGAAAGAAGAATCTTTTTGGTTTTTGATTTTTTAATATAAACAGAAAAGGAAAAATGTTTTTTTATTTTTAGCTTTTATATATATATACAAAGGAAAAGAAAATATTTTTGTGTTTTATATGTTTTTGGAAATGAAATATGATATTATATATAGAATATATACAAATGATAGATATTTCAACAAAACACAAATTCGTTATACGCAGCACAGCCTCCCCGGCAGCGGCGCCAAAATTTTGATTCCTCCCAAACTAGTCAACTTTATTTCTCAACCACTTATGAATGGTCAATAATAAAAGTCAAACAGCCTGGGAGAAAATGCAATTTAATTCCAAGGAGTATAGAATATTCCCGGGTCGTTATGTCCCAACGAGGTGTGAAATCTGTAATACAACGAATCTGTGATCTGGTGAAGTTAAATGTATAAAAAAGAATCTGACTGACTAATACTAGGAATGTGGATAGTAATAGCTCTGTCACAGCTATATCAGTAAAAACGTGCAATCAGAAACCTAAAAATGTAAAAGGATATACAAACGTACGTTTAGGTTAAATAAACGTAAACGTACAAGAACAGATGGGGAATTATAACAAAAGAGGAATTTGCCTGCCTTAGGGGCTTAAATGCAAATTAAACAAACTTAAAATATTTATTTATTAATTACAAGCTTATTTAAAAGTTAAGAAAACTTAAAAACCTAAAACGCGTACGTTTACGTTTAAATAAACGTCTACGTACAAAATAAAAAGTGAAAAATGATCAATACATGGAAAGTATATTAAGTGATAAATAAGCTGGGAAAAATAAAATGGTGTCAACAGCTTATCTAAATAAGCTGGAATAAGCTAAACAGTTTGAATAAGCAAAATGGACTATTAATACTATAAGTATATTGATTATACAAGTATTATAACTAACTTTATTTTATTTTTGATTTTTTAACTTTACAAAACTACTTAATAACTAATTATAACTAACTTTAATAAATGAAAACTTTTTAGAAAAGCAAAATAAGCTCTGTACAAGCTTATTTTCTCAACAGTTTAATCAAAATAAGCAAATAAGCAATAAACTTCTAAATAGAAGCTATCACTTAGCTTTAAAGTGTTGTTTTTGGTATTTTCTTTTTCTGGAACTATTTGTATATTGTATTTATACAAGTTTAATGAAGATAAAAAGTTTAGAACCTAGAAATAAGCCATTCGTGGATTTATGACTCATTCAGTTGAAGCATAAGCCTCACAGTGAAGTCATAATCTCACAAAAGCTTGTGATAAGCTCTACAGTGTAAACCAAAGGTAGAAATATGTTTGTGCAAGTATTAACAAGCATGTGCACTGGAATTGGCCAATAAGCTCAGATAAGCTAAATAAGCACTTCCAATACACTGCAGTCCCAAACACCCCTGCAACTCAATCTATTGGCAAATTTAAGCTCAGTAGATAAGCTCAAAAGTACCAAATAAGAGTTGGGGTAGCAAGCTGGGTTGGTTAGCTTTCCAAAAAGCTCAAGCTCACACTGTGGGGTCCACAGGAGAGCTTTTGAGGAGCTTATGAAAATGGGATCAAAACACTGATTTCTCAGTGTATGATTAAAGATGGGACAATCAAAAAGCCCATTGCAGCCCTTATAAATAAGCTGCAATTGGAATTTTAAGCATTGGGACTTATTAACTGGTGGATAAGCTCCACATGGAACTAAATACCATAAGCTAAGTCCAAATTGTAAGCTTTTTGTGGGCTTATGAAGTTGGCATGAGTATGCTGAGTGACCAGCATACTCATCAAAATGGGACAAGTTATAAGCTACTTGCAGCCCTAGTAAATGAGCTGCAAGGGGTAAATGAATCACAGGATCATATAGTTGGGTAGTTAAGCTTCACATAAAACCAAAATACACATGCTAATGATCACTAAGGAGCTTTTTAAGAGCTTATGAAAAAGGGTCAAGTTCACTGTGTACTCAGTGAACTTAGGAATTGGGCAAACAATAAGCTCAAATTTAACTTATCAAATAAGCTTGTAAGAGCTCAACAAGCACTGAGACATTGAGTTTGGTAGCTTGGCTTTGTGAAAAACCAAACTCACACTCTCAAGCTCAGTGAGGAGCTTTTGGCAAGCTTATGAAAAACTACTCAACTTCACTGTTTGCTCAGTGAAGTGAGTTTGGTGGCACAAAAAGATGGGAGTGATTAAGTAGACTAAATAAGCTACAATTAGAAAGATAAGCAAACACATAAACAATAAGCCACATGGGCTTCACAAAGAAGCCAAGTGCACAAGATATGGTCAAGTCATGAAGCTTATGCAAGCTCATGAACTTGACAGCATACTTGTGACACAGGGCAAAAACATGCAACAATAAGCACTAAATTAAGCTATTAAACAAGACAAATAAAAATTAACAAAAATACTAACAACAAGTTAAGCAACAAAACTTTAATACCTAAAAAGCATAAGTCCTAAAACTAAATAACAAGATCACACGAAAATTAAACATTTAATTCAAAAACAGAAAAACAAGAAATTTAACCTTTTTAGTTTATTGTCAAAGTTGACTTTGCTGAACTTTGATCTGAATCTACTGACTAAACATGATATATTAAAAAACAAGAACATGAAATTAACAAAGATTAACAACATATAAACAAATATGCAAGGTTATAGGTCTTGACAATCTCACAGTACTCATTTTAGAGGATCAAAGTGTCAATTTGACTTTCTCAAATGCTATACCACTTAATTGAAGCTATCACTGAGGTACTTAGGTCATATCAAGCAAACATCAAACAAGAACAACACCTAATACAGACCATAACTCATATCAACCATCAAATCCAAACAACCCTTTAATGAAACCAATTTTAACTTTTCAAAGTATAGGACTGTGTAAACATCATCTATCACATCCAGGGGTTTTAATGTGTCAAATCAAACCTTTTTAAGCCTAAACAAGTAGTCACACAAGTCTAAACCTAGGATGATCAAAAATTTTGTATATTGACAGTTAAAATGCCATTTCAAGCCACAATCAAATTCAAAACATGCATAATTAAGATTAAGCTATAATATCATTATCTAACAACAAAATAACATGAAAACATGAAAATCAAAGCAGAATAAAGACTACAGTAGTAATATGCAAAAATTGAATAAAATGGCTTACAAGAGATTCAAGCTGAGAACATGGAACCAAGGCTCAATAACACATCCTGAAGCCTCCCAAAAGGCTCTAAAACCCATGGCAATCCAAAATAGCCATGCTCCTAGCTTCTTCCACCATTAACACAAAATTTTTATATTTTTCTTGAATTTTCTTGATTTTTTTATCTAATTTTGTATTTTAAAGACTAAGCTGATTATATGTATCTAAAAAGCTTTAAAGCTTTTGTCAGGAGCTTATATGGCTTAATTGAGTCCAAATGATCAACATTAATCAACAAGAAATCTAAATGACTTAGAAATTTAAATGACAATTAAGTAAAACTTTAAATTGAAAGATAACTTGACATAAAACTGTAAATGAAGTTCTATTACACTAGTTTAAGGATTAGTACAACATTTAAAACAGTAAAAGACATTTAATTTAAAGAAAGCTTTTAAAAATTACACTACGTGACCATTGGCTAGCCCAAGGTGCCTTTTCTCTCTTCCTTCTTCTTCTTTTATACACCTTCTGAATTCCCCCACATGTCTCTGAGTAAATCCCACTTTTAATCTTGTCCATTGGTGCTCTGTAACTCATCTCAGCCGTTTAAGTAACTTTTGGCGCCAAAAGTCTTTGAGGTTGCTTGTGGCCGTTTTAGAGCAATTAATGCTTCTTGTTTACATGTAGAGGTGGAGGGGACAAGGTGAGAGTAGTAGGGTGGCAAGTGGTGGCTAAAACTGTGGGTAATGGGGTGGTTTTGGTTTTGCAGTGGGGTGTGAGGGAGGAAGGAGAAAGGTGGAGGGAAGAGTGGGTTTGACCGTGGGTTTGACCCTGGTATTAAATACCAGGGTGGGCTTTTTTTATTTTGGGCCAAAGGGTAATGGGCTTGGTTTGTTTTGGATTTGGATTTGGTTGTAATACTTAGGTCCGTTTGGTTTTTAGTGATAATAAGCCCAAGGACCAAAAGTGTAAACTGCAGAAACTTTAGGGACCTGATTTGCCAACATTCCAAACTTCCTTCAAGGGACCAAACCTGCCATATAATAATAACACAAGGACCAAAGTTGTATTTTTCATATTTTAAAACTTATAAGGACCTTTTGTGTAATTTTTGGATTTTAAGGGGGTGAAAGTGTAATTTCCCAAAAGTTATCAAAAAGGTTCCAAATTGTAAGTTATGAATAGTACAAGGGTATTATTTGTTAAATTCCACTTTTTAAATACCCAGGGACTAATTTTGCCAATTTTGAAACTTGAGGGGTAATAGTTGCCATTTTGTGTAAACTTTTATCCAGGGATCATTAGTGAACATGTTTGACTTTCCAAGGACTAAAGTTGACTTTTCTTTCATTTTAAACCTTTAGGGACTAGATTTGCCAATTTATGAAACTCCAGGGACTGAAAATGACAATTGTGTGAAATTTGCATGCTTTTCATTTGTTTTCAATCTTTTTGTACCTGAATCACATAAAAACACATTTCAATGATATTTATAGCATTTATATGGTCATTTCTGTATTTTTGGTCGTTTTGTGGGTTTAAACAGTATAAAATATATGTGTATTTAGACACATATCAACCACACACTATCTCCAGCCCAATCACTTTCTCTGACAAACCCTTATTCAACGACTCCAGCTCCTGATTCTTAGACTTCAACTCCGCCAACTCTTTATCCTTCTCTGCCGAAGACAATTCAAGCTCAGATACCCGTTTCCGGAGCTCCTCAGATTGAGAAGATCCGCCCTCAAGCTCCTCAACACGGGTCCTAAGATTCCCAAGCTGTTTTTCTCTCCTCTCCAGCTTCTTCTCAAGCTTATGATTCTGTTGAAGCTCATACTCTAACCGCAGCCGGATCTCTGAATCTGTCCCGATCTTCTGAGCAGTTAAAAGATTGTGGCGGTCAAGAAGATCCTTGGCACCCATATTCCTGAGAATGGAAACATAACCCGAAGGGGGAAGATTGTCAACACGACTTCTGCAGATCCAAGGGTCATCCATTTTAAAACCATTGGTCGCAAGCCACTTGGGCACATAAGCGGAAGACGCTTCAGCAGTATCAACGGACAAGGACTGGTAGAAGTCACTAGAACTCGTAGGACCATCCTTAGCAACATCAGCAGGATCATAATTTTCCTGATCATGGCCAGCCGCGGCATCATCAACAGACATGGTCCCAGAACCATGATGAGAAGACTCCTCAACAGCAGGGGCAGAGCTCTCAGCAGGCTTCTCCCTCGAAGGAGGAGGAGGGACATTGGAATCAGAGGAGATCACAGTAGCATTCTTCATAATGTTGGCATCAGTATGAGGACCGGTGCGCTCCAAACCTTCCGCGGACTCATCCTGCAACTCCTGGAGCGCAAGGGAAACATCTTCGGACGCAGCACCTAAGAAATATAATATAATAATGAGATCTTATTTTTTAAAAAGAAAAAAGAGAGGGAGGAAGGAAAGCCCACCAGACCCAGCCGCGGCATCCTTCAGAGCCAAGGAAGAAATCCTTTTTCTGGCAACCTTCTCGGGAGCATCAATAGTAACTTTCCTCTTCCCAACTTTCTTCTTCGTCTTCGCATCTTCCACCTCCTGAACCACGGTATGCTCTACCAACCGGACAATATTCTCCGAAGGCTGCACGACTCGGGAAATAGTCTCCTGCCTCAGAGTCTTCTCCCCTTCCAGAAGGGTTCTCTCTCCGGTAGTAACTTTGAAGGGGTCAGGGTGATTGATGAATGAGAACAAATCCATCTCTGCGGAAAACAAGAACACACGATCAGATGCGGTTACACATTAAAATTACATATATCGCTGCAAAAAAAAAAAAAAAAAAAAAAAAAAGCAACAACAAAAAACTTTCCAGGACACCCACCCGTTTCATCGTCCCACGGATGGCGCCACTTGTTAGTACAAAACCTGGAATCCTAAAATTGCCCAATTCAAAAAACCTAGTATATACGCCAATTTTCCCCTCCGGAGCACTCCTAATTGTATCATTAACCCCGGGAGCCTCCGGCAACAGGTGTCCAGGAATGTTATATTTTTTACAAAAATCATCTACATCTTCCTGGGTAAGCTTAGACCTAAAAGAGTCTATATGATCAAGGGTACCCATCCTAACGTTATGGAAAGCAAGGATAAAAGACTTCTCGCCTAGAGGAAAGAAAAAACCTAACCTGAAACACTAGACCGGAGATCAAAATGGCAAGAAAGGCGAATAAGGCAAAACCCACACGATCCTAAGAAGCAGCGAATTTTTAGAAAGAGGTAAAATTACGAAGAATGTGTGAAAAAGTGTTAAAATGGAGGAACATTGGCTATTTATAGCCACCAACTCACACAGATCTAAAGGATGACGAGGCGACACGTATCCACCATGCGTATCAAATGGTAGAGATCATCCCAAATGAACGGTCGTGATCGTCGCAGAAAACGAACGGCCAACCGTCAAACAGTCACATCAGTCAGTAAACGAGTGGGTAAAAAGAGTTTCGCGAATACCAACGCCAGCTGGCATAAAGTGGAAAATCTAGTCAGCAGCACGACATATGAGTACCACGGACCCCTATGACCGCGGTATAATGAAAAGTCTAGAACACTCGTTTTTCCAGATAACAAGTACACCAGACTGGGGGGACTTGATCACGTATAGTACCCCCGGACCCGAGTATAATAGACCGGGTCCGCCCCAAACTAAAACCAACCCGCGGCACAGCCGCGGAACACACTCCGCAACCAGGGATAACCTGATTCACTGGGCTCGGTAACTCACATCTAAATGTAACAGGCCGCGGGTACAACTTACGTCCGGACTAACTCATGTCGCGGCCCAACCCAATAGTACTACCAGCTACCATACAGTTGTCCAGAGACAGAAAGGACATATGGTACGAGACAGTGGGATGAACCGAACAATAAGGAAGGTGCACCACTCCGAGAAATACGTGCAAACGGTCGAAAAGGACAAGTATACCTTACCTATATAAAGAGGAAAGATCCTCACTTTTGTGGTAACACAGAACTCTCTCTCCCTCACAACTAATTACATATTTTGTCTCTATACGATACTTACTCTCACACCCGAGGTTGACCGCGGCAATCCCTCTTCCGCGGTGAGACTAACGGTGCTTCTTTCTTAGCAGTTCAAACACAAGATCTTCGTAGTCCGAAACTCATCCTCTCAAGAGTTAGCCCGAACTAAATTTTGAATCGTGTCCAGGTTTTGTACTAACAGCTAACTTTGCTTTGTTATCATATCACGTTTGATTGTTGAGCCTACTGATTGTTATAGACTCCCATCTGGATATTACTTCTGACCATAAGCCTGGATCTGATGGTAGGACAAGCATTACTCCTGAGGACAAAGAGCACACTAGGACTCTGACATATTTCCATATTCACAGAGGGCATGTCGCGAGGCCCTTAGTTTATGGCACTTAAGGTCTAGTCTTTCCTCCACTTGGTCCAAGATTTTTGGGCCACTCAGATGTGCAATCAAGAAAAGTGGGCGATACCCATCGGTTGAAAGGCCTCTATCAAGCTCGTTTCAAGGTATTATGAGACTGTTAGTCGAGTATTTTACAGCCATGTGGGCTTTATTATTGTTATTAGGTGCTCCCTTTTGTAACACAAAAAAGAGTAATCTGGGTATGTGCTCCGAAGCACACATGCGGTTAGGTGGCGTAGCAGTCCCGATGGCCATGATTGTCGCTGGTCCTTCGGCTCTTTATGCCTATCTAAGCTCTTGCATTTATATATGTACAATCAACGTTACACTAACCGGAAATTGCAACAAACACACCCGGATCGGATAATACCAATATATTATTGATCTTAATCATATGGTACAACAAAGTTAATAATGGACATAGTCAAATAGATATTAAGAAAAATACATACAAACACCTTATTATGGAAATTTAATATGTTCTCTATCGAGCAACTATCTCAGTAACAGTTAAATCGTTGGTTGAACTTGTTGGATAAGAGGTCAAAGAGAAATCAGTACCAAGTATGCTATTTTCTGTGAAAAATGCTGGCTGCTTCGGTTTTGGCAATGCACCCTCATTGCCTAAGACTAGAACCACTGATGACATATTTGGCCTGTCTTCAGGTCTTTGTTGAACACATAACAGCCCAACTTCAATTGATCTTAAAACTTCGGATGGATCGCTTGATTCAGCTAACACTGTATCAATGAGTTCCATTGACTTTCCTTCATTATGCATTCTCCATGCCTAGATATAAACGTATATATGATTATTTGGGAGTGAATTAGGCTAGAGCACTATATTTAAATGTCAAACAGCTTACATGTCCAATAAGATTATTGTTATGCTCTGTATGAACAAATCCTCTATTTCTCTTCTCACTCACAATCTCCAGTACTAAAACACCAAAGCTAAATACATCTGACTTAGTTGAGAAAAGTCCATCCAGCGCATACTCGGGTGACATGTAACCACTTCATCCAAATTCCAACAAATGTTTGTAAGAGAGAATTAGAGAACTTAACAAAGATAAAAATCAATAGACGGTTGGTTGATGTATCTTACTATGTACCAACAACTTTTTCTGTGTTTGCTTGCGTTTCATTTCCTCCAAAGCTCCTAGCTATCCCAAAGTCTGATATTTTAGGGTTCATGTCCACATCTAGTAGAATATTGCTAGCTTTAAGATCTCGGTGGATTATTCTTAATCGTGAATCCTGATGAAGATAAAGTAGTCCTCGAGAAATTCCTTTAATAATGTTGAGTCGTTTCGTCCAACCAAGGAGTGTGCTTCGCGTTTTATCTGCACAATATGTAGGCTTAGTTATCCATAGCATCTGCCGATAATCCGTTCCTAATTTAATTAAATCTTGCTCAGAAAAGTTCCAAACATGTAATAAATTGAAAATATATGATTATGACCAAATATAAACTCGTCTAAGCTTCTGTTTGGCATGTATTCTGTCAAAACTATAGATCAGCTCTTAAACAACAACCACAACACAAGTTTTTCACCCAGCCAACCACCCCTTGGTGAATATATTTTATTACTAATAGTATCAAGAAGATGAGTCCACAACTGTGTGCTCACCAAACAGAATACACAAGAAAACGAGTTGTCCCCTTCAGAATGATCCAACTATCACACTACAAGATTCTGAATACAATGTATCCTCACTACAACTCTCAGACCTATACTAAAACCAATACCAGATGATCAAGATGATCACAATACCAATACAATAACACTGAGTTGCAATAATAGAGAAACCCTAATCGTAAATTGAGAGAGATGATATATTGAGAGAGAGCTGGGGATAGGAGCTTATATATTGAGCCAATTTCCACTTCAGCCCTTCAAGAATATAAACCTGCCAAATACAGCTAAACATACCAAACTATAAGAAATAAGTACAGAAATAGTCCCTGTACTTATTTACCATGAGAGTGTTATAAAACCATACTATTCAACACCCCCTCTCAGTCTCATGGCTTAAACATGTCCACAAGACCAAGTTTCTCACAAAACCACTTATGTTGAGTTATACTCAAACCCTTTGTAAAACCATCTGCAACATTATATGCAGAACCAACCTTCACAGTTTTAATCACACCAGAAGAAACTTTCTCTCTTACAAGATGAAGATCAATTTCAAAGTGTTTAGTTTTTTCATGGAAAACTGGATTAGCAGCTATTTGAATAGCTGAACTACTATCACAAAACAAGTTTACTGGTAACAAGCCCTCAATATTTAGATCTTTTAGAATTTTATTTATCCAAATAATTTCACAAGTAGCAGATGCAAGACATCTGTACTCTGCTTCAGCAGAAGATCTAGATATAGTTGTTTGTTTTTTACTTTTCCATGAAACAAGATTATTGCAGAAATAAACACAATAGCCAGAAACTGACTTTCTAGTTTTTAAACACTTAGCTCAATCTGTATCAGAAAAAGCATGCAGGCTAAACTCTTTACCTTTATCAAACTGAATACCAATACCTGGACCTTGTTTAAGATACCTCAACACTCTTAAACCTGCATTAAAATGAGACTGCAAAGGAGCATGCATATGTTGACTCAAACAATGCACTGCATAAGCAATGTCAGGTCTAGTAACAGAGAGATATATCAACTTGCCTACCAGCTTTTGATACTCAGTCAAATTAGAGATAAATTTATCATCATTAGACTCAACATGATTCAAAACCACATTCTGCTGTAAAGGAGTAGCAGCAGGCTTACAAGCCAACAAACCATATTCACTAAGAAGCTCAAGACAGTATTTTCTTTGAGTTAAACAAACACCATTTACATTCTCAAGAACTTCAATACCCAGAAAATACTTAAGAACACCAAGATCTTTAATCATGAACTTAGAATTTAAAAACTGTTTAAATTTTTCAATTTCAAGTTTATTATTCCCAGTAATGACCATATCATCCACATAAACAAGTAAAGCCATAAAAACATCTTTATCATGTTTAACATATAAAGAATAGTCATTTTTACTTTGAACAAAACCATGATCAACCAAAACAGTAGTTAACTTCTCATTCCATTGCCTAGGAGCTTGTTTCAAACCATACAAAGACTTAAGAAGTCTACAAACTTTAGTTTCATCTTTATCATAATAACCAGGTGGCAATTTCATATAAACTTCTTCATGAAGATCACCATACAAGAAAGCATTATTAACATCAAGTTGATAAATAGGCCAATTATTAGAAACTGCTAAATTAATTAAACATCTAACAGTGACCATCTTAACAACAGGACTGAAAGTTTTATCAAAATCAACACCTTCTTTCTGCCCAAAACCTTGAGCAACAAGTCTAGCTTTATATCTATCCACTTCACCAGAAGACTTATACTTAATTTTCCAAATCCATTTAGAACCTATAGCTTTCCTACCAGGAGGTAAATCAGTAACCTCATAGGTATTGTTCCTATGTAATGCTTCCATTTCAGAATCCATAGCCTCATTCCATTTGGGATTAAGACTAGCCTCTTGGTAAGACTTTGGTTCAACAGACTTATTTAGAGTGGTAGTAAAACAGATATTTCTAGCAGACAACTTAGAGTAAGTAACATATTTTTCAAGACCATATCTACTAGAACTAGAGACAATGTAATCATTAAACCTAATAGGTTGAGACTTATGTCTAGTAGACCTCCTAAACTCAGTCTGAGGTTCTTCCTCAGTGTTGTTAGGACCCTCACCATTTTCATTTTGCAAACCATTGCCCTCAGAGGTGACCAAATCTTCTATTTGGGTTGCAATGGCATCTGTTTCATCCTCAACTGTGTTAACACAGTCATTAGAAGCAGTTTCCCTATTGCCATCCTCATTAGAAGGATCCCCCTCTTCATCATTGGGACTTTGAAAACTTTTGATGTCAAAAAAACATAAACATTCAGAATCTGTTCCACCAATCTCATTTAGATCAAGAGAATGTTTATTACAAGACTTCATTTTAAAAGGAAAAATAGTTTCATAGAAATTAACATCTCTTGAAAACAAGAAAATTTTCTTTTCAATACTATACAATTTATAAGCCTTTTTCTCAGTGGAAAAACCAATTAAAATACATTTATCAGACCTTGGAAAAAACTTATCAGTATTATTTAAAACATTTGCAAAACACAGACATCCAAAAGCCCTCACATGAGAGAGATCAGGGTCCTTACCATACACTATTCTAAAAGGGGAAGCACCATACAAGACAGAAGAGGGAAGCCTGTTAATCAAATAAACAGCAGTTAAAATACACTCAGGCCACATAGACAAAGGAATCCCCCCCTGAAACATAAGACTCCTAGCCACATTCAACAGGTGTCTATGTTTCCTTTCAGCAATCCCATTTTGCTGAGGAGTATAAGCACAAGAAGTTTGATGAATAATACCAAGATTATTAAACAATGTAGACATTTTATTATTCACAAACTCTGTTCCATTGTCAGATCTAACAACTTTAACTCTTTTTCCAAACTGAGTAAAAATGAGTTTTATAAAATTTTCGATATATTCACAAACTTCCATTTTTGATTTAAGCAAGTAAACCCAAACAGCCCTGCTAAAGTCATCAACAATGGTAAGAAAGTACTTAAACCCATCTCTACTAGTAACTTTATAAGGCCCCCAAATATCACAATGAATCAGATCACCAATACTAACAGACTTATGATCACTTAGAGGAAACGGTTCTCTAGTCTGTTTAGCCTTATGACATATGTCACAAGGAGTAGACTGATCACCTTTCCTAAACCTAATGGTCTTTTGTAAAACATTCATGACTTGATCAGCAGGATGACCAAGTCTACAATGCCACAAATCTCTAGACACATAACAAATAAAACCAGAATTACACAGACCAGAAACATACTCACCATGAGTATGACCATCAAACAAATATAGACCAGCAGACTGACTACCAGTCCCCACAATTTTGCCCAGAGTCAAATCCTGAATATAACATTTTTGCTCATCAAAACCAACAAAAAACTTACTGTCTTTTATCATTTTATTAACAGAAAGAAGACTAACATTATAATCAGGCACAACTAACACATCAAAAAGCACAATATTATTAGTCAACTTTCGACTACCAATGGCAACAACTTTAGCCATAGTCCCATTAGGATGACCAACAGTTAACATTAAACTAGTAATATCAACCACATTAAACATATTGGTAGTAGAGTTAGTTATATGTTGATTAGCCTCACTATCAATAATCTATCCCAAAGTAACATTATACCCAGTACCACCAGTGTTAGAACAACAGAATCTTTCAATGTTGAGATTAAAAAACACATTATGATTAAGAAAACTAGGTTTAATACCTGCCATATTAGTAGAAGCACCAACAGCAGGCTTCTCATTAATCAAACTCAGAAGTTTCACCATCTGATCATTAGTGAAAGAACCAGACAAAGAACCAGAAGTAGATGGCAAGTTCTGGGATAAATCAGAACTAGCATTGAACCTTTTATTAGTACCATTTTGTCTAATCAAATTAGGATTTCTTTTAAAACCAGGAGGATAACCATTTAGTTCAAAACACCTATCAATAGTGTGACCAATTAATCCACAATGTTTGCACAGAAGATTAGGATTAGGACCTCTATTATTATTAGTGTTACCTCTTCTGTTATTACTATTAGAATTAGAATTAGAATTGTTACTGGTATTAGCATTATTCTTAACAGTAAAAGCAGCAGGTACACTTTTAACACTCAGAGAACCAAGAGAAAAACCTCTATGAGATTCTTCTCTGGAGACAACAGCAAAAGCATCCTTTACATCAGGTAAAGGATCTCTAGACAACAAATTACTCCTGACATTTTGATACACATCATTCAATACCATAATAAACTGCATGAGTCTAACAAGTTGATTATGCTTAAGAGTATCCTCATGAGCAGCACAAGTACAAGCAGGCAATAGAGTCAGAATATCAAACTCTCTCCAAAGGGAGTTAAGTTTATGATAATATTCTGGGACAGACAAATCACCTTCTTTTAACTCATTTATCTTATGAACCAAATTAAAAATAACAGAACCATCCATGTTGTCATAAGTTTCTTTCAATTCATCCCAAACTTCAGATGCAATCTCAGAATAGACTTGTCCAAGGTACAACTCTTGGGACAAAGATCCAAGAATCCATCCTAAAACAATAGCATTGCATCTTTCCCATTGCTGAGAAAGAACAATACTAGTAACAGGTTTAACACAAGTACCATCAATAAAACCCATCTTATTTTTCCCTCTTAAAGCAATTTTCATAGCAGTAGACCACATTTTATAATTTTCAGCACCAGTCAATTTCACACTAACCAATGCTAAGTTGGAATTATCATTAGCATGCAAATAAAGAGGATTACCAGCATCTAAACTACTAATAAGAACTTGTTAAGCCATAATAACAGAACAAGTAAAAAGAAACAGACAATCAAAGAATAACTAAACAAACAGATAATCAAACAACTTATCAAAACAATTAAACCAACAATCACCAGACTTCCAAGACTCAAAAAACAGACTTAAACTGCAAAGAAAAACTAAAAACTCACTCCCAAACCAAACTGAAACACCCAGTTTCACACCTGTCAGGGGGAAGATCAGGTATCCTTGCTTCTCACGGAAGTAGGTCAAGATGTTACCCCCTGAGTTTGCAGTGTCACCACTAAAGTGTTCAGGGGTTTAAAATAAGAAAGAAAACTTACAGAGCTCTTAAATCGCAGCGGAAATACCAAGAACCACACACCAACAGCCTTGATTCACTTAGTCAAGACTGTTGATAACCAAGATAATCAACCAGAAACCTCCACAGATCACCAAGAATCAAGATCCCCAAATTCCAAATTAGGGTTTCAAGAAACCCTAACTGAAAATCAAGAATCACTAAAAACTGTTGAGAAAATCAACGATTCAACCTTCGGCCGTAAAGAAAACAACCACGATCAACACCAATTGCAAGTCAATCAAGAAACCCCAAATCTTAACCAAACCCTAAAAATATCAAGAGCCAACGGAGATCAAAACCGAGGCTCTGATACCATGTCAAAACTATAGATCAGCTCTTAAACAACAACCACAACACAAGTTTTTCACCCAGCCAACCACCCCTTGGTGAATATCTTTTATTACTAATAGTATCAAGAAGATGAGTCCACAACTGTGTGCTCACCAAACAGAATACACAAGAAAACGAGTTATCCCCTTCAGAAGGATCCAACTATCACACTACAAGATTCTGAATACAATGTATCCTCACTACAACTCTCAGACCTATACTAAAACCAATACCAGATGATCAAGATGATCACAATACCAATACAATAACACTGAGTTGCAATAATAGAGAAACCCTAATCGTAAATTGAGAGAGATGATATATTGAGAGAGAGCTGGGGATAGGAGCTTATATATTGAGCCAATTTCCACTTCAGCCCTTCAAGAATATAAACCTGCCAAATACAGCTAAACATACCAAACTATAAGAAATAAGTACAGAAATAGTCCCTGTACTTATTTACCATGAGAGTGTTATAAAACCATACTATTCAACATATTCATAGATGAGCAACTTCTCGTCTCCCTCAATGCTACATCCAAGAAGCTTTACAAGATTTCGGTGCTGAAGTTTTGAAATGCAAATGACTTCGTTCTTGAACTCATCAATTCCTTGACTGGAAGTCTTTGAGAGACGTTTAACTGCAATTTCTTGACCTTCGTCTAGCATACCCTGAAGATTACCAATTTTTATTTGAAATACGAAACAAACTAAACGAGAATAACATTCCTATATACCTTATAAACTGATCCAAATCCACCTTCGCCAAGTTTATTACCGGGTGAAAAGTTAGCAGTAGCATTAGCTATTGTAGAGAAACTAAACAATGGTAAATCAATGGCTTCTCTCTGGCTTTCGTGGACATTGAAAGATCCTCCTGTGCATTGATAATTTGACATAGTTCAAACTGCTAGAACATATTAATAATTTGACCTTTTAGGGGTTCTCCTGTTGATAACCTCCTAGTGCTAACCGTGTGTTATTGATAACATATTAATAAAATTTCGGCCCATGATACATTATGGCCGAGGTTACCTATGTACAATGTAGAATTCTAAAAATATTGTCCAATGTACATGCTCAAAAATTGGACTAACATGATGACATATATATTTCTTTAGTTTTGTTTTCTATACAATTGTATTCTTACAATATTCTTACCTTCCTCGTTCGGTTGTGAATGGTGTTTTCTTCTCCAAGAATACCACAACCACATGCTCAAGCTTATCAAAAGAATGGCTAGAAAAATTCCAGTTAAGATGATTTTGATGTTTGTTCGTTCCTCCTTTCTTTTAGCAACTGCATGATCTAAACACAGCAACAACATCGTTAATTAACTTACAAATATATAAAAAAATGCCAGTAGATAGAGCTTTATAGTCGTTAATTCTAACAAAAATGCAGAGAGTAGATAAATCTTATAACTTATCCGGTGTGTATATATGTACTTGTTTGAAAAACTTGAAAAACGATAGGTACCTATATCAGAGGAAGCCATTCTTACAAATATATCCTGGCCACTATTTCCCGGAATGTATCTGATATCTAAGAGGTCAATGAACCACAGAAAACAACCACTTCCCTCATCTCTGACATCAATATTTGAATACGCCATACAAGTACAGTTTTGTAAGCATATTGCTTTACATTCCGTGAGGGACATAGTCCTGTTAAACCAGGAAGTCCGTGTGTCTGGCAATTTTACATTAGAATACATGATAAACCCATCTGAACCATTTTTGCAATCCAATGGTGTTCGCCTAACACAACCACCTGACCAGTCATCCATTTCCCAACCTTTTTGGTTAGCAGGCATAAATCGTTTTTCATCCAGGCATGAACATGTCTGTGAGTTCGAAATGTTGCAGCTTCCATAAGATCCACAGATATTGTATGAATCACAAATGTCTTTAGGTAATTTCACTATAGGCTGCCATCTCTTACCATCTTCTACTCACACCGAACGCTCTAGAATCCCAGAAGAATTTAAGGTTAACCTTGATAAAACGGAACTGTTTTCAAGATTATAAGTATAAGACACCTCTGTTTCATTAATGATCATACCGTATGTAAAGATGTTGTTCTTGGTTAACTTATAAGCCCCACTAAATCACTCACCATTCCATGGTCCGTCCCGAAATTTGATGGTCGCACCTTCTCTTATTAGGTACTGAGGATAACCGTGTGTGTCAACGCTCCAAGTGATATCACTTGGAGATGGATCTTGGCTAGTCTTCCATGATGATAGACGCCATTCAATGCCCCTTAACAGATTTTTCCCTAACTTCATTCCAGGTAGAAGAGTATCAGTTGGATAATCAAAACTCTGCCAGACAATCTTCTTGGAGATTCCATCGGTCATGACTAGATTTCCGTTGTCATCGAGAGTTACAAATGCATTTGCTGATGATGTTGTGTTGGATGACCAGAACACCGACGTATCATTGTTCATCAGAACAAGATTTCCGGGTTTAACAATCCTTAACAGGCCTGACGATACACCGGTGAGCGGTTTGTCTCTGTTGGCAACCCAAATCACTGTTTTAACATAAATTTTCTTATACCAAATGCCAACGTATGTGTTCTCAGAGCTTCTTCCTGTCTTGAAAAAACCCAATTCACAAGTTCCAGAAGGCGATACTAATGTGTCTTGCTCTGTCAAGAAGTTTAAATCTGAGATGATGCCAACTTCAGCTGTGTCAATTTTTTGAATGTGAAGTGAAACAAGTAGAAGAACAAATATTGTTGCTTCCTCTAATAAAATCATTTCATTCAAGCTTCTCATGTTTTTTTTTTTTTTTTTTTTTTTTTTTTTTTTTTTTTTTTTTTTTTTTTTTTAATTATCTGTTCTCAGGAATCTATAGGAATTTTTATCATCGCAAACACTGGTACAGGGTACTAGTGCTTTATCAAGGGAGAAACTAATGTTGGCTTGGCATTCATTTTGATATTTCTTATTATTATCAAGTAAACATGTGACAGAATGAAGAAAATGACATGATGTGTATAATTTACTCCGAAAATTAAGGTTGTCTCCATATCGTTGGTCATACGGCATGAGATTGGTGAATGTTGGCTACAAGCATGTTTGTTCCGCTTGAAGTTGTTTTAAGCCTTTTTTATATGTACTATAATCAAGGTTTTAAAAGGCGCGCAAAGCCGTGAAGCTTGGTCATGCTGTCACGCCTTTTTGTAAACTCGATATATATGAAATATGATATAAATATATAACTATTTACTTATTTTGTGTCGTCTTATGTCACGCCTTTTAAACACAAAAGTTTTGCCTTGGCCGCTAAGGCGTGAGGCATGGTCATGCCACCACACCTCGCGCTATATATAACCTTGATGATAATTCAAATAAGGGCTTATATCAAAAAATAGCAACAAACTTTTTTTAAAGTCTACTTTTGTTACATGAACTATAAAAAGTATCATTAATGAAAAAAAAAAAAAAAAAAAAAAAAAAAAAACTTTTTAAAATGTTCCAATATGCATATTTTACATTTTATCAGGGTGAAAAATCTCTTTTACCCAAATATGCATATTTTAATGTGTTGTCATACCAGAAAAGAAAAAAAATGGTACATATCATTATTTTTAACATGACAACACATCAAAATGTGCATACTTGAACAATTTATGAAAGTTCATTGCATTTAATAATATTTTTTATAGTTCAAATACCAAGACGAACTTTGGAAAAGATTTGTTCCTATTTTTCGACATAAACCCTTCAAATAAAGGGTAAATGTATGTTCATATATATTTTCCTCTAACCGGACGTCCTAGATATTCCCAAGAATATAAATCTGCTTTTCCTTCTAAGAGTTTCATAAGCAGTGAATCGAGTGTTCTTCTTTTTTCCTAGAATAGTACGTTGTGTTGATGAGGTCTTTTCATAAGTGGTGAACGAGTGCCCTTTACCACATGTGCCCAACATCGATCTAGTTCTACAATATATATGTTCTTACATTGATCTCTTGTCCCAGTTACTTCATCCTATATATATCCGTCATGTCTGCTCCTCTTTTGGCAAAATGAATTGTCATGTTTCTTTATGTTTACCTTTGAAATATCTCATGAGATGTCTAATAGGAACCTTCTAGGCACCAAGTCTTCTAGAGAAGATGTCAATTCGAGTATTAACCCATAGTCATGTACAGGGACGGAACCAGGACACAATTTGACCAGGTGCATTTACGAAAAGTTATACGAAACAAGGAACACAATTTTATTTGACCAGGTGCATTTAGGAAAAATCAAGGATTTTCACAAAAATTAACATTACGTCGCAAAATTCCATGGGTGTCCCGGGACCCACCCTGGTTCCGTCCCTGGTCATGTACTAATCATCAAAAACTGGCATGCCTTGTGAACGAGGTTATTGTGACCGGCCGGCTATGATAGTTACAGGTCAAGCTGCTAATAATAACAGTCAAGAAACGTCATGCGGACCGTAGACGTACGTACCTGCATGTAAGCTTTTAAAAACCTCCGTATATTAAATCATTGGATGAGCTTTTGTATTAGTTATTGAAGAAAAAGTAACCCATGCAACTACATGAAAATGAAATATAGTCGGCTAGTTTTTTTTTTTTTTTTTTTTTTTTTTTTTTTTTTTTTTGAATTTCAAATCTTTAAGTAATTTTTTTTCCTTAAAAAAAGTAATTAAATCACATTGCTGGTCCCCAAGGTCTGGCGAATTGCGGATATAGTCCTCATATCTAGGAAAGTGCACATGTAGTCCCTAACATCACGTTTTTCACTCCCTCACAATCCAAAACTCCAACGCTCATTAAAAACCTCGTAAGCTACAAAGTTTTTTTCGTCTTTTCACCATTTCATGTCCAAACACAATTGGTCCCTGACATTCCAAAGCTCGAATTCAAAAATAACCGTAGATGTCTGCTCATATTTGAACTTTTGTTTTGTGTTTAGTGTTTGGATACCGAACTTCTTCTTCTTCTTCTTCTTCTTCTTCTTCTTCTTCTTCTTCTTCTTCTTTGTTATGAACTACTAGAAATTGCATTATTACATTAATTATATTATTAGGTTGTTTATTACATGATAACATTGTGTGTTGTTTTTTTGTTTTTGGTTTTTGTTTAGCTTAAATATACGGTAGTAATTTTTTGGTTACGAGCTACTAGCTAGTTGGTTTATTTTAACTTGATTATCAGGTTGACTATGACATGATAACAATGCGTGTTAAAGTTCTATTTTCTACTTTTGATTATTTTTGTTTGGCCAAACTACTCCCCCACATCCTCCAATGGGCATAGGCAGCACTTGTATGCATCTGCTGTGTTATCTACCTTTTTGCTTGCTTATCTCCTCAATAAAGAAGACATTGACTGAGCTACTAACTAAAGACTTAGCCACATTTGTTAGAGTTATGTAGATCGCCTTGTGTTAGTGAAAATATTACGATATTTAATCTATACAATCTCGTTTATTTTATTGGTGTCAAACATGTAACTTGTAATACATAACGTAAAATGTACAAGTTACTCGTAATAATATTTTGTCTCAACATTCATTCAACACCTTTCAACGTCTCGAGCTTTCGTATGCTACAATACAGGTTCGTACATGTTTGTTATGTTGCTTTATGATCAAACCCCTAATAAACCATTAAACACATATAGTAAAATAGTTTATATAAAACCAAAACTAAAACACTTATAAGTAACTTTTGTTACTTACATTTTTATAAAAATACATAGTTATAAACTAACAAAATAAACATACAAAAGTAGTTTGGACTATCCATAACCCATAAGCCATGGCCCATGCTCATTGCATCATGCATGACATCACAATAGGTAAAATCCATGACCAATGACCCAAAGTCCATAACCTATAACCTAAAAGCATCATGCATGACATCATGTTGGGTACCCATGACCCATAGTCCATGACCCATGACCCAAAGTCCATTATTCATAACCCAAAATCTGGATGTTTACCCAGATGGCCGGATCCCTAGCGGATCCCTTGGTTTATAAGGGTCGGATCCCTTTCAAAGGGATCCTTGGGGACAGAAACTTTTTTGGTTATTTTGACTATAAATATCAACCTTTGCACACTCATTTCCATGCACTTAAACACTCCATATGTAACACCCCCAAAATTATCGCAGCGGAAAATAGTGTCACTGGGTATTACTTGTTAGCTCACAGTACAAGTTACAGAAAACGACTCTAAAATGAGACGTTTTGAAATAATTTATCATTCAATTTAACAAAACATCAGAGTTTACAAAGAGGTCCCGACAAGTTTATAAAACTTAAAAAGTAAAACATAATCGTTTAAAAGATTTATCGGATGATAATGATGCATTGTCTTCAAAATATATTCGTGCGCCGTCACATGCCAGCTAATAGAGACCTGAGATAAAACATGCTAAAAAGTCAACACAAAGGTTGAGTGATCTATAGAGTTTAATAATAAGCAGTTGATCACAATATAATTCAGTTTGTAAAAGTGACTAAGCAACGAATACAAAGTCGGAAAGGTTATTATTGCCCTAAGCTCGTGACACCGAACATTAACGTCATTTTTCGTCATCATATAATAAATTTGCCCTTCGACAATAGATAATAGCCAATTTACCTAGCAACCTCAAATACAGTGCACACGATAGCCCAGTAGGGCAAGTTTGGCATGAGGGCAGTCAGGCCCAATAGATCTATTCACGGTATTCGCGTTTACACGCATGTAATTAACAGTTTACGATAGAAGGGACTTTCAGGCTATGGGAAACTTAGGCAATAATAATGTCAGGAAAGCATAAAATTTCAAAGCAATTGTGATCATAAATATTTATAGCATGTATCTCCCCCATGGAGTTTGTAAAACAATTGAAGTAAAAATTGGGGCTATGAACTCACCAACGATGATGTAGTAATAAAGACCGGAGAAGTGTGCACGACGAGGAAAACTGCAAAGATCACAAATGACCTATAATAAATATAACACGACTTAGGCTCGGGGAAATATGTGATGCTTATACTTAAGTGTTTATACAGTAAATAAACTTGTAATACCCTATGGTAATTTAGTTATGAGTTTTATAATGAGTCGCGGTTCGAAAAGATATTTATTTATGTTTATATAGTTTAAAATTACAAAGCTGTTAGAATTTTAGTGAAATTTTCATACAAATCGGGTTGCCATTTCTAAACCGCAAAGGGTAAAATTATGAATTTTAGATGCTTGGAAAGGTATGAATCTTTAAATTTCAAAAATCAATATCTCACCTAACTGAGAACTTCACAACAGGGGTAAAATTACCAATTTGTCCATGTGTCTCTATGCAGTTAATTCTAGCATCCAGTTAGGCTTAGGAAAAAGGGCACATCTTTTGTTCTACAAATCTAATGGACACAAGGCTGGTGGGAAAAGTTTTCTATATGTCTTAGCTAAAACTTTTATGTTTTGACCAACATGATGTTCTGGGTAAAATTTTGGAGAAAATGGCATATCAATTCTGACATGTATTTCTAGGTAACTTTTAGTGTAGGAATTTTAATAATATCATCATGACGTTTTAAGATGCATGGTTTTGAAGACCCTGATACATAGGGTTAACTCACTATATTTTTATTTTAGCTCAAATAGTTACTGAAATAAAATGGTGAAGTCGTTTTTGGGTTTTAGAAAAACTGGGCAGATTCACTTTTCAAAGTCATGTCTTTCTAGGGTTCCTAAGCTAGGTTTTTGTGTATAAATTGTAAAGACAAAACATGAAAATATTTTATCCATCTTAATATAAAATATTCTCAGAAGTATAATAATTTTTACACACAAATTATAAGAGTTTAACATACATGTGTTTGTTGAAAATAGATTAAACATCATAAAAACTTACAACTCTTGCATTTACCAACATAATCAAACCTAACTACCTATCTAAAACCCTATATTCCTATGAAAACTTGATCAAATCTTCAAATATATTGCATGCAAGAGTTCTAAGATTCATCCTAGCAATCCTATAAATAAGTCAAAATATAAAGAATTTGAATGCAAGGAAGGGTTAGAAACAAACTTGTACACTAGGACCTTCAAGACTTGCACCAATGTAGTTAGGAAAATAAAAACACAAGGGTGTGTTTGCCCTTGCTAGCTCACGACCAAGAGAATAAAAAGAGAGGAAATATGCAGATTTTAAAGGCTTACATATAATATGATGTAGAGATAGTGGTGGTACACTTGTCTTCCAAAGAGACAAGTGTATGAGTCTCTTGCTGTATGGATGCCACACAAGAGGGGGGGAAGGTGTGAGTGGGAGTTTTATGATTTAATTTGGGTTATAGAAGTGTTATAGGGAGTAGTTTTGATCCCGGTAATTTAAAATGTGTAGTTTTTAAGAACACGAAAGTTAAATAAATATCAAAACATAGTATATTTGTAAAGATAGTCACATTTAGTTTAAAATGAGTAAGTTTGATATTTCATGTATTTCCCGAGCCTTCAGGAGTGTCATAAGGTAGTAAAAGCTTAAAATGCGAGCCAAAAACGCGTAAAATATAAAAAGTGCACACTTCGCGTAGAAATGGAGAATTGAATTATTCCATATGAAAACAAGTATGTGGGGGGAAATAAATCATATAAACAAGTAGACTGGGCATATCTGAGTCAATTTACAAATTTCAATGTACATGTTACGACGTACGCGGGTAACTTCCCTGGCAAAAGCAAATTTACTTAAAATAAAATAATTAAGTAATTAAAATAGTAAAAATAATGATCCGAAATTTCATGGTTGTTACACCATATTCACTAGTTTTTAGCATACATTAGTATCCATTAGATCCACCATTAACATCAATCATTCAAAATGTAAAACCATTGATCATAATGCTTCTCGCTTTCATTTTGTTGTAAGCATACTTCCATGATGATCCACCAAAGCAAGCCTTAGAAGACCTTGTCATTTCCATCCACTACATGTACATATACATGAAGATTTACAAGATTGGTGATCTTATCATCTTCATTCATTTGAAAGCTTCTCATCAATATAAGTTTATTTAGATTAGTCATTTATATCCATTAGACACATTGTCTTGGATCATCATTTGTAACATCATCTTGTATTGACTTGGCAGCTGCCTTGAAAGCCTATTCCGATGGCTCCTTCCTAAATAAGTTATCTAAAAGTCAGTCTTTCTTTTTGTTTTCAACGATCTAGTGCTTGGTCCTTCACCTTTATGAGTAGGACTGACTCCCTTACATAGGTCTTATGTTCAGTACTTGGTTTATGTGTTTGTGCCATAAAACACAAGGTTTGTTATGTTGGGCCACAAAACATAACGGGTTTGGTTGTACCCGAAGAAGGACTCGATATTTAGCTTTGTACCGGATAAAGTGTAAGCAACGTAGGTTTGGTTCTACCTTATAGAAGAACTCGGTATCTAGCTTTGTATCGGATAAAGTGTAAGCAACCTTGTGTAAGGTTTTTCTCCGCCCAGAATGGAGCTTGTTGATCTAGTGAAGTAACTCTCGAGTTAGGTACTCGGGGAGTGGAGTAGGGCAAAGAGGAGCTTCGTGACCGAACCACTATAAATCATCGTGTCGATTCACATATCCATTTTACTTATCGCTTTACTTCTATTCTTGCTTTATATTGTTGATTGTCTTTGTGTTTGATGTTCATTATTGTGTTGTGTACTTGTTTTATTCTATGCTTTATAAGTATTCATATTGTCATAGACACGGTTTTGTATATGGCATACTTGTCTCCGGATGAAATTTTGCACTAATCATATTATTTTCTTTCAGGTTTACTTATCTTTTTGTAGGTTCTTCTTGACGCCCTCGAGAAAGGGGGAGCTTCCGTCGAGCATCTATAGACATCCAAGGACGAACATAGTTTTGCATTAATTCTTGTTTGCAGCTTTGCAATCATACCTTGAAGCCTGATACAGAGGGGAGCAACCTTCAATGGGGAGCTTGCACGCATTCATCATCATCTTCACTCTTTGACATTCCTTTGTGTTTCGACAAAAGGAAGATTTCTTTTTCATCATTTATTCTTTCTATTTCTTTCTTTGCACAACACTAACCGTGATGTAGGTTAAGCCTCAAAATTTGATCCATTGATCCATTAGCAACGAAGGTTAATCAACTAGGAGGCACACAGATCTTAGGGGAGTAATAAGGGTTTTCAATTTAACTTCACTAGGGATGATGCAAGCTCGCCATTCTTAGGGAAAAATGAAGCTTAACTCCAAGAGCACACCCTTTTTGTTTCAACAAAAATAGGAGAAGAGTGTAAACGGAGAAGGCAATGTAAAGGTAGTACGGACACAAGTAACTCTTACATATTACTATCTATTACGTTTACATATATTTTGTCATCATCAAAATGGGGAGATTTTTAGTACAAATATTATGATATTTAATCTATACAGTCTCGTTTCTTCTGTTGATGACAAACATGTAACTTGTAATACATAACGTAAAATGTACAAGTTACTTAATAATATTTTGTCTCAACATTCATTCAACACCTTTCGACGTCTCGAGTCTTCATATGCTACAACACAGGTTCGTACATGTTATTTATATTGCGTTATGATCAAACCCCTAATAAACCACTAAACACATCTAGTAAAATAGTTTATATAAAACCAAAACCATTTTTATAATACACTTATAAGTAACTTTTGTTACTTACATTTTTATAAAAATACATAGTTATAAACTGACCAAATAAACATACAAAGCAGTTTGGACTATCTATAACCCGTAACCCATAACCCATGACCCATGACCCATGACCTATGACCCATGCCCATTGCATCATGCATTACATCGTAATAGGTAAAATCCATGACCCATGACACAAAGTCCATGACCCAAGACCCAAAGTCCATAACCCATAACCCAAAGTATGTAATCAGGCATGACATCATGTTGGGTACCCATGACCCATAGTCCATGACCTATAACCCAAAGTCTATTATTCATAACCCAAAATCTGGATGTTTACCAGATGGTCGAATCCCTCACGGATCCCTTGGTTTACAAGGGCTGGATCCCTTTCAAAGGGAACCTTAGGGATAAAAACTTTTTTTGTTATTTTTCCTATAAATACCAAACATTGCACACCCATTTGCATACACTTTAACACTCCATTTTCACTAGTTTTTAGCATACATTAGTATCCATTAGATCCACCATTAACATCAATCATTCACAATGTAAAACCCTTGATCATAATGCTTATAACTTTCATTTTGTTGTAAGCATACTTCCATGATGATCCAGCAAAGCAAGTATTAGAAGACCTTGCCATTTCCATCCACTACATGCACACACACACACACACACACACACACACACACACACACACACACACACACACATATATATATATATATATATATATATATATATATATATATATATATATATATATATATATATATATATAAGATTGGTGATCTTATCATCTTCATCCATTTGAAGGCTTCTCATCAATAGAAGTTTATTTAGATTAGTCATTTATATCCATTAGACACAATGTCTTGGATCATCATTTGTAGCATCAACTTGTATCATTAGATGGTTTATATATTTGTGCCATAAAAAGTAAGATTTGTTATGTTGAGCCATAAAACATAATGGGTTTGGTTGTACCCGAATAAGGACTCGGTATTTAGCTTTGTACCAGATAAAGTGTAAGCAACGTAGGTGTGGTTCTACCTTGTGGAAGAACCTGATATCTAGCTTTGTACCGGAAGTGTAAGCAATGTTGTGTAAGGTTTTCTCCACCGAGAATGGAGCTTGTTGATCTAGTGAAGTAACTCTCGAGTTGGATACTTGGGGAGTGGATGAGGGTGAAGAGGAGTTTCGTAACCGAACCACTATGAATCATCGTGTCGATTCACATATCATTTGTATTTATCACTTTACTTTTATTCTTGCTTTTTATTGCTGATTGTCTTTGTGCTTGATGTTTATGATTGTGTTGTGTACTTGTTTTATTCTATGCTTTATAAGTATTCATATATTTGACACTTTACATATTATGGTAAGCTTGATCGGTAATTTGATACAAAAGTTTTAAGTATTCAAATGGAACCGTATTCACCCCCCCCCCCCCCCCCCCCACGGTTTCCACACCTTGTGTTCATGGTTTTAATGGGAATCTTTTTTTTAACTAATTAATTCTCTTAACAACTTATCATTCGTGTTAATGCAAATATTACGATACTTAATCTATACAGTCTCATTTGTTTTTATTGATGACAAACATGTAACTTGTAATACATAATGTAAAATGTACAAGTTACTCGTAATCATATTTTGTCTTTACATACAACACCTCTCGACGTCTCAAGTCCCCATATGCTACAACACAGGTCCGTACACGTCGGTTATGTTGCATTATGATTAAACCCCTTAACAAACCATTTAGAATGTATAAATACTTTTAGAGTCATTAAGTATTTTATACGTTAACCATTCTATTTGAGCCTCACTTTATATTTTTTATTTACAAGTACTTTATACAAATACATCACTCTTGTTTGTACAAGTTAACTAATCATATTTTTCATACAGACACTAAAGTTTACTTATATTTGACAAAATACATTTTATTTTGACAAGCACTTAACTAGATATTTTATTGTACAAAAGATAACTAGACATTTTACTTACTAGTTTACGCTCCTTTTAAATAAAAACAAAAATAGGCTTATTACATCACGCAAAGTGTCATCACAATCTATCTAAATCTGGAAAGATGAAAAAAAATGTTTTGGCAAGATTGTGTGCAAGATTTTGGAAAGATTACAAAATCTTTGAGATTTTTCATCAGAGATAGGTGGACCCCTTTTTTATAAAGGGTAGACTCGTTGCTCTGACAACTTTGGCTATAAATAGAAACCATTTGTTCACTCATTCATTATCCCTCTGCACACCACTTAAAGCTGCATTCTCTACACCATTTAGATCAGTAGTAACACATTCATAAACACCATATTTATCACATGATCACAATGCTTCTGACTTATTTATTTATTTATTTATTTATTTTTATTTTTATTGTAAGCACTTCCGAAATGATCCTCTAAAGCAAGCTTAGAGATCTGGCATCCTCATCTACCACAAGCATACTTTTATGAAGATCTATCAAAACAAGCTCAGAGAACTTGTGATCTTCATCCATTGAAGGCTTCCTATCAATGGAAGTTAATTTAGATTAGTTTTTCATATCCATTAGACTTTTGTGTCGTGGATCATCATTTTACACATGTAACACTCATTCTATTTCACGTTAGATTAGATGGTTTACGTGTTTGGGCCTTAAACCACAATGGTTATTGGTTTGGTGAGTTTTAGTTGTAAAACACCAAGTTGGTTGGTTTGTTATGTTGGGCCTTAAAAAATAACGGGAGTGATTGTACCCGGTAAAGAACTAGACATCTAGCTTAGTGTTGGAAATATTGTATAAGCGACGTGTAAGGTTTTCTTTACCGATTAAGGGAGCTTGTTGACCTAGTGAAGTAACTCTCGAGTTGGGTACTCAGGGAGTGGAGTAGGGCGGAGAGGAGCTCCGTGACCAAACCACTATAAATCATCGTGTGTTTGGTTTGCACTTTCTTTTACTTATTGTTTCACTTTTATACTTACATTGGTTTGCACTTTCTTTTACTTATTGTTTTACTTTTATCCTTACATTATATTTTTGCTTGTGTTATTGCTTTATGTTTATCTTTGTGGTTTATGTTCACATTATGATGATATGTACTCTTGTGTGAAACACACTATTGATATAATGTAGTATTTACACAGTCACTTTCAATATTACGTCAAACTTGATCAGCTATTTGATACAATTGATTAAAGATTTTAAACGGTAACGTATTCAACCCTCCCCCCCCCCCCCCCCATTTTCACAATCCGTTTAAACACTTTGATGAAAAGGTGAAATGGATTATGTTATAGGATCCATCAGCGTTAATTCGTGTTTATATCATTCATCAATGCATTTGGAAAATGAAAATCGGATCCCTTAATTCGTTGTTGATTTGGTAGAGAGGTTGAAGAAGAAGGTGTTGGTGATTTTAGTTTCATTACTTATATTTTTATGTATTGTGATTTACTTGAGATCAAGGGCTTAATCAAGTTTAGCTTACATGCGAGTTAGGATGTATGAAGTGCACACTCGTTCTAACTAACTTGATGTCACCATGAACAAAGTGTGGGGTCAAGGGGGTCGCGGCCCCTTGCGGGGTCAAAGGACTAAGCCCCTTGTTGGGGCGGGGGTCGAGGGGAAGCCTCCCCTCGCGGGGTTACTCATTTTTACCACCAAAAGACACACCTCTTCATTAACAGGTGTGACTCTTCCTGCCATCCACTTTTGACGGAAAATAACTAACTTTCGATTGGGTTATATACACCAGAAAGCTAACACAACAATTTTATGTGTATTACTTTGATTTCTCGTGCCTTAGAAACAAAGTGTAGTTCTCTGAATTATCTGATTAAGGATTTCATGATACCCGAGGCACATAGGGTCGGAATACTTCAATCCGAAAGTGATCTCAACACGCTTCAGAAAATATATTAGGATAATTACTACTCACATATACCCAAATTCTAACAGAAGGTGGTGGTGGTGGCGTGTAGTGGTGGTGGTGGTGAACAGGTTGAAAAATATATATGTTTAGGTTAATGTGTGAACACGGGTGTTTGTCTGTTTAATGTGTGTTATTAGAGTGTTTAGACAAGAAAACCCCAAAAGACAAAAAAAAATGCCCATGTATTTAATGAGCGTTAGAGTTTTGGACTATGAGGGAGTGAAAAACTTGATATTAGGAACTACGGGTGCACTTTCATAGAGGACGATATCTGCAATCTGCCTAGACATTGGGGACCAAAGGTGCAATTTACCAAAAAATGATTTACAAATTTATATTGTGCAACTTTCTATTATAACAAAAAATGAGAACTATTGCTTATATATCATCCTAAAGACTCATAATTGCGTATATGTAACACCCCCAAAATACCGCAGCGGAAGACTGTGTCATAGGGATGTTACTTCAGGGCACAAAGTACAAGATATAGAAAACGAACTCTAAATGAGACGTTTTTAAAAAGTTACCATTCGAATAGATAAAAGTCATAGTTTACAAACCAAAAGATCCCAAATTAGAATAGTACATAAGTTTTTAAAAAGTATCGAATGGTAAAAGATAAAAGCGAAAGTCTTCAAAATGCATGCCCTAAGACTCTCCGCTCCACATACCTGCTATCGCCCTTCTAACCTGAGATAAACATGCTTAAAAGTGTCAACACAAAGGTTGGTGAGTTCATAGAGTTGTTTAATAAATAAAGTTTATAGAAAAATGGTCATACAGCAAAGGCATCGTAAATCCACTCAGTTACAAGTCCCGCCATAAGAGACTTGTAACCTGTGTGTTCACAACCCACTGCTAATATATATATAGTAAGATTAAAAATGTATAAGTTCATCACAACAGTTAAGCAATTAGTCGTGAGTCTACACTTCATCTCCGAAGACCTCACGTTTGTATGTATGTCTCAATGGTTGTGCCCAGCAACTTAATCTGGGGCCATTGGAAGTCTCAATGGTTGTGTCCAGCAACTTAATCTGGGGCCATTAGAAGTATGTATGTATGTATGATTTCTGGGTGCCATTTCCCAAAGTATCAGTTGCTCAAGAATACACAATCACAGTTTAGTATAACACAGTTAAGTATAGCACAATCACGTATGTATGAAATCAAGTATAAAACAATCAAGTATAAGACAATCAAGTATAAGTGTTTTGAGTATCAAGAAAGTATGTTTTGAGTATTTATACTAGTAAGCAAGTAGTTGAGCATGTATCTCCCCCAAAGAGTTAAAACAAGTATAAAGAGTAAAAGTGGGGCTATGACTCACCTGGAGTGAAGATACAAAGATGCGAAAATGATAAGGTCAACAGGGAGCGAACACTATCCGCAACCTAAAATGAATGATAGTGATCTAATTTAGATCATGTCGTGATGTAATGAATGCACATGCACATGATACCCATACCACTCGTAATTTGGAAATACTAGTTATTGTCATAGTAAAATAGTTTCCATACTTAGGAAAAATAAGTCCATATATAGGAGTATATAACTTGTCGTGTTGTCTCGTAAGAAAATGTTAGCGTTAAATTCCTTGTATTGAAAACCTTGAAATACGTCGTTAAGTCGTATAAGTATTCTCTTGGGTCATACGTATTCATTTGATAAGAAAATAGTCCTTAGTAATATTTTCTAGAAAATATACCGTTTAGTGCGTAAGTTATTATTTTTATTTGTGTCCATATATGTATATATAGTTTGACGATGTTAGAATGGTTATAACTTGGTCGTTTTAAGCTCGTTTTCCTTGTTCTTTATGTCCACGGATTCGTTTTTGTATATACTAATATATTTTTGATAACTCGGCTCCTCTAGGTTACGTTTAATGCCTCTATTTACCCGTCGTATTCTGCCAAACAGCAAGCAGTTTTTATAAGAAATAGTTTTCGTCGTTAAATTTGCAAAAATCATATCTCCTTCGTTATAAACTCGTTTTAATCCGTTCTTTCGCCTAAAGTTTCGTTTTTGAATGTATTTTCTAAATCTTTGGTCAAAACTTAGCCACCATTTACTGGTTTTCCCACGAAATCAAAATAGGGACAGTAGGTATATCAAATGTTTCAAAAACCATTTTCAAGTCTCCAAACTAGTTCCATCTTCCATCAAACCACTTTCAAACACCACAAAGCTAATCTAATCCTACCATACACCTTCTTAGGGTGTCATGGGTCCTTAAACGTCATTAATCCACTAGGTCTAACAAGGGTTTCTCATGTGTTCATTTCTAGGGCTCAAAGTTAAATATATATACTAAATAGAGTGGTATAACCATTATATGCATGAGTTCTTTGTAAGAAAAATATATAAACATGGTAATAACTTGTAAAAATCATAAAAATGAGTTTGTTAACTTACTTGAAGGGTTAGGGAGTTTGGATGATAAAAACCTACTAATCCTTGAGTTTTTATTTCAAAACTCTAACAAGGATGATTATATAAACAAGTTTATGCCTAGATCTTGTAAAATTTGTTCTCCTTGCTCCTTGAATCACCTAGGTCGATTATACCTTAAGAGAAAATGAGTTAAAGAGTTTTGCTTGCCTTGTAAAAATGATTTGTGATTAATAATGGATGAAAAAGTTTCTTTTATACTTAGAGACAATAGTTTGGTGAGCCATTAATAAAGTTGGTGAAGTTTTAATGTTTGAAGACCATGGGGGGGGGGGGGGGGGGGGGTTGGCCGGTTCTAAAGGAGGGAAAAGGGGGAGGTGTGTTTTGTGATTTAATTAGGAAAGTTAGTGGTTTTGGTGTAGTATTATTAGTTTTAAGTTTAGTCGGGTACCGGGTTAACTAAAAATAAATTTTATCGAAGTTATTCGGGGCATAATAAAGTTATAAAAATTGTAAAAATATGTCGGGTACAAGTACGGAGAGTTTGGGTGATTATTATTTAGTTTTCACGAAAACCGTCGTAATTTAATTAAACGTACGATACTAATTAATTAAATTTCCAAAATACCGGGTAAATTAATATTATAATTTTTATATTATTAAAATGAATATAAAAATATATTGGGATCATAGTCGGGAGTGTCGGACATGTTTGACACGTTTATAGTTCGCGTATTAGCGTTTATTTAAAATAAACGTACGTAAATCGTTAATTGTACCAAAAATATAGATTTAATTATCCTACGAGTGGAATAGTATGCAAGTGCCCTAATGATGATATGCAGACTATTTCTAGTCCGTATGAAATGTCCCTGATAATAATGCATGAATTCGCTCCTGAACCAATACGGTTACGCGAATTTGAACACTCGTAAACTAAATTTACAACGACATGAGTAATGCACGTGAATAGTGGTTTTCTCTCGGAAATGAATAGTGTCAAGTGAATAGTAAAACTTCTGAATGTATCTCGGAATATCAAATTGACCTAAAAAATGATGAATAGTAAAACGATGAATAGTGACCGGTGAATAGTGATTTGTCGAGGTTTGGAAAAATGACCTAAAATTACGAGTTGTGACAGTCTCTACCCCTTAAGGGAACTTCGTCCCGAAGTTCAGCTCATTCATTCCACATATGTTCCTAGTGGTCTGATTCGACAATGTAAACTTTCCCAGCTTGCCATAATTGCTTACACTAATCAAATCATCTACTATCAATATAACTAGGTTAATGATGCTAGGTCTCAGATTAGTCGGGGTTGTGTATAAGTTCTATACCAAGACTTAAGTGCTACAAAATACGATAGTTGTTCAAGAGAATGTACCCGTTATGCTATCGTGGACATGTTGGGTGATAGGATTTCCTAGGAAGTAAGCTCTGCCACGCGCGGGTGGAATCTCAACGGCCTCATCTTGTGGCCCTTCAATTGCTGCTGCTAATTTTGGACGATTTCCTCCTTGGTTAAGATTCCTTTTCAACTTAGGACAGGTGTTCCGAAAGTGATCTGGGCTGTTACACTCATAGCATGTCTTTTGATTGTTCGTCATATTGCCCACATTCACTGGTTCTCTACAATGGTTTGCATAATGACCAGACTGTCTGCAATTAGCACACATACGGCAGGGCACAGTCTTTTGGTGATGAAAATTACACTTCGTACACTTAGGATGCTGGCCTAAATACTCTCTCTGACCAGAACTAGTCGCCGCAAAGGTCCTTGCCCTTTTGTTGTCAGCTATCGCGCCTATATGCTTGTTCGACTCGCTTGTTCCCTTCCTTTTATCACTGTTCCTCAGGCTTCCATTTCTAACCATCTCATCTGTCAGAGTCCCTGCTCTCAATATTGCACTCTGAATTGTAGAAGGCTCAGTTGCTTTCACAGTCCCACGAATTTCTGGGACAAGACCATATATGTACCTCTCGATCCTCTTGGACTCAGGGGTAACTAGGTGTGGAACTAGTCTGGCTAATTCACGGAATCGATCTGTATAGGCTGCATGTCCAGCCCCTATCATAGAGTGATGATAAAGTTCATCCTCCAGCTTCTGCATTTCATTGTCCGGGCAGTATTCCTCCTTCAGTAATGCCTTAAAATCATCCCATGTCATACCTACAGCTGCCTCTCTACCCCTAGCTTGAACCTGCGTATTCCACCATGTCAATGCCTTTCCTGACAGCAAGCATACGGAGTACTTCACCATTTGATGTGCTGCACAGTTACTAATGTCGATCACCGACTCCATCTTTTCAACCCATCGAGTATACCCTAACGCGCCTCCTACACCATCGAAATCAATTGGCTTACATGATGTAAATTCCTTATACGTACATCCAGTCCTAATGTTGTTGTTGCCATTACCATTCTGGCCTATACCATTGGTGTTGTTAATTCCGCTTTCGTGATTTGCCAAGTTATTCATATGATCGCCAACTTGAGTGACAATAGTGGGGAGAAAGTTTTCAAGTTGTCGAGCGATGATGGCTTCAAAATCAGTATTTCCACTGTCGTTGTTATCATTGTTTTCAACGCCGTGACCACCTCCTCTACCTCCACGTCCACCAGTTCTTCCACCATCGTTACTTGGGTTACTAGTGTCATGAGCAGCTCCTCTACCTCCTCTACCTCCACGTCCACCAGTCCTTCCACCCCTTGGTGCTGCGCCTCCTCGACCAGAGCTACGAGTCACTCTCTTTGGTGCCATGATTTCCTGAGAGGAAGGACATTTAGTGAACGTCAGAGTTGAGGGAAAACCGTTGATTAACCAAAGTCTATACTTAACATCCTCATATGTAATACCGTGCCACCAATTGTCTCCTAAGTCGTGCCAACACTGATCTACATATGCATAGTCATATGTCCACGTGTGTCGTGAAGCACTTATAATTATGTTGGCCACCACAATTATAAATGTTTCCTTTCACAGGTGTACATATCACCAGGCACACATATCTCGGTGGTAGACGTTGCGTAAATGGGTATCTAGGGAATGTCACGCTCAGTACGAAGGAACAAAGGATTCTCCCTTAAGTGCTAAAGTCACTGGGTAGTCTAGTTTCTAACGGCTTCTAAAGAGTAACTTCAAGAGAACTCCCATCCTCGGGCAAATCATCAAATCTCTACAGCTAAGTAATAACCTTCATTTAACTTAGTCTCATGTCTCATCAAACAAGAACTGTCACAAGATTAAGTTAAAAGATCAGTTATTACCGAGCTCCATATTTCTGATAACTTGCCTAGATTTTTGGACTTCCCCATCGGTACCACAAAATATCTAATAGCGTAGGTCTAAGAAAATTATCAGCAAACGTACGTGTATGAAAAATGCAAGGCGATAGGGAGGAGAGTCTAAATGTATGTAGTTATAGTCTAGACTCTAAAAACAACCTAGTTCTCTATAACCAAGGCTCTGGTACCAATCTGTAACACCCCCAAAATACCGCAGCGGAAGACTGTGTCATAGGGATGTTACTTCAGGGCACAAAGTACAAGATATAGAAAACGAACTCTAAATGAGACGTTTTTAAAAAGTTACCATTCGAATAGATAAAAGTCATAGTTTACAAACCAAAAGATCCCAAATTAGAATAGTACATAAGTTTTTAAAAAGTATCGAATGGTAAAAGATAAAAGCGAAAGTCTTCAAAATGCATGCCCTAAGACTCTCCGCTCCACATACCTGCTATCGCCCTTCTAACCTGAGATAAACATGCTTAAAAGTGTCAACACAAAGGTTGGTGAGTTCATAGAGTTGTTTAATAAATAAAGTTTATAGAAAAATGGTCATACAGCAAAGGCATCGTAAATCCACTCAGTTACAAGTCCCGCCATAAGAGACTTGTAACCTGTGTGTTCACAACCCACTGCTAATATATATATAGTAAGATTAAAAATGTATAAGTTCATCACAACAGTTAAGCAATTAGTCGTGAGTCTACACTTCATCTCCGAAGACCTCACGTTTGTATGTATGTCTCAATGGTTGTGCCCAGCAACTTAATCTGGGGCCATTGGAAGTCTCAATGGTTGTGTCCAGCAACTTAATCTGGGGCCATTAGAAGTATGTATGTATGTATGATTTCTGGGTGCCATTTCCCAAAGTATCAGTTGCTCAAGAATACACAATCACAGTTTAGTATAACACAGTTAAGTATAGCACAATCACGTATGTATGAAATCAAGTATAAAACAATCAAGTATAAGACAATCAAGTATAAGTGTTTTGAGTATCAAGAAAGTATGTTTTGAGTATTTATACTAGTAAGAAAGTAGTTGAGCATGTATCTCCCCCAAAGAGTTAAAACAAGTATAAAGAGTAAAAGTGGGGCTATGACTCACCTGGAGTGAAGATACAAAGATGCGAAAATGATAAGGTCAACAGGGAGCGAACACTATCTGCAACCTAAAATGAATGATAGTTATCTAATTTAGATCATGTCGTGATGTAATGAATGCACATGCACATGATACCCATACCACTCGTAATTTGGAAATACTAGTTATTGTCATAGTAAAATAGTTTCCATACTTAGGAAAAATAAGTCCATATATAGGAGTATATAACTTGTCGTGTTGTCTCGTAAGAAAATGTTAGCGTTAAATTCCTTGTATTGAAAACCTTGAAATACGTCGTTAAGTCGTATAAGTATTCTCTTGGGTCATACGTATTCATTTGATAAGAAAATAGTCCTTAGTAATATTTTCTAGAAAATATACCGTTTAGTGCGTAAGTTATTATTTTTATTTGTGTCCATATATGTATATATAGTTTGACGATGTTAGAATGGTTATAACTTGGTCGTTTTAAGCTCGTTTTCCTTGTTCTTTATGTCCACGGATTCGTTTTTGTATATACTAATATATTTTTGATAACTCGGCTCCTCTAGGTTACGTTTAATGCCTCTATTTACCCGTCGTATTCTGCCAAACAGCAAGCAGTTTTTATAAGAAATAGTTTTCGTCGTTAAATTTGCAAAAATCATATCTCCTTCGTTATAAACTCGTTTTAATCCGTTCTTTCGCCTAAAGTTTCATTTTTGAATGTATTTTCTAAATCTTTGGTCAAAACTTAGCCACCATTTACTGGTTTTCCCACGAAATCAAAATAGGGACAGTAGGTATATCAAATGTTTCAAAAACCATTTTCAAGTCTCCAAACTAGTTCCATCTTCCATCAAACCACTTTCAAACACCACAAAGCTAATCTAATCCTACCATACACCTTCTTAAGGTGTCATGGGTCCTTAAACATCATTAATCCACTAGGTCTAACAAGGGTTTCTCATGTGTTCATTTCTAGGGCTCAAAGTTAAATATATATACTAAATAGAGTGGTATAACCATTATATGCATGAGTTCTTTGTAAGAAAAATATATAAACATGGTAATAACTTGTAAAAATCATAAAAATGAGTTTGTTAACTTACTTGAAGGGTTAGGGAGTTTGGATGATAAAAACCTACTAATCCTTGAGTTTTTATTTCAAAACTCTAACAAGGATGATTATATAAACAAGTTTATGCCTAGATCTTGTAAAATTTGTTCTCCTTGCTCCTTGAATCACCTAGGTCGATTATACCTTAAGAGAAAATGAGTGAAAGAGTTTTGCTTGCCTTGTAAAAATGATTTGTGATTAATAATGGATGAAAAAGTTTCTTTTATACTTAGAGACAATAGTTTGGTGAGCCATTAATAAAGTTGGTGAAGTTTTAATGTTTGAAGACCATGGGGGGGGGGGGGGGGGGGGGTTGGCCGGTTCTAAAGGAGGGAAAAGGGGGAGGTGTGTTTTGTGATTTAATTAGGAAAGTTAGTGGTTTTGGTGTAGTATTATTAGTTTTAAGTTTAGTCGGGTACCGGGTTAACTAAAAATAAATTTTATCGAAGTTATTCGGGGCATAATAAAGTTATAAAAATTGTAAAAATATGTCGGGTACAAGTACGGAGAGTTTGGGTGATTATTATTTAGTTTTCACGAAAACCGTCGTAATTTAATTAAACGTACGATACTAATTAATTAAATTTCCAAAATACCGGGTAAATTAATATTATAATTTTTATATTATTAAAATGAATATAAAAATATATTGGGATCATAGTCGGGAGTGTCGGACATGTTTGACACGTTTATAGTTCGCGTATTAGCGTTTATTTAAAATAAACGTACGTAAATCGTTAATTGTACCAAAAATAAAGATTTAATTATCCTACGAGTGGAATAGTATGCAAGTGCCCTAATGATGATATGCAGACTATTTCTAGTCCGTATGAAATGTCCCTGATAATAATGCATGAATTCGCTCCTGAACCAATACGGTTACGCGAATTTGAACACTCGTAAACTAAATTTACGACGACATGAGTAATGCACGTGAATAGTGGTTTTCTCTCGGAAATGAATAGTGTCAAGTGAATAGAAAAACTTCTGAATGTATCTCGGAATATCAAATTGACCTCAAAAATGATGAATAGTAAAACGATGAATAGTGACCGGTGAATAGTGATTTGTCGAGGTTTGGAAAAATGACCTAAAATTACGAGTTGTGACAGTATATATCCCAACAAAACTCATAGTTAAAAATATATCATTTCTAAACATTAAATTTGTCACATATATCCAAATTATTTTTTCATATATTTTTAAATCTCAAAAATACCTGATAATTGTAATTTAGATTGCAATTAACCATTATACCCTTCTCCTTATTAGTTGTCATACTTACACATAATTCCTCTTAAGATTCAAACTGTAACCTTTCTCAAATTATGATGTCATTATTTAAATTATTACCTCATTTAAATATTTCATTTTGTAAATTTATTTTTAGGAGTAATTTAATAAGTTCAATTACGTACATCTAACTTGAACCAACCCTAGGTTATGCTTAGTCTACATATTTTATCTATCACTTTTTTTTTAGTTTCCCATTTCTTGCGTAAACTTTTCACACTTTACGTCTCACGGTTTAAAGCTTTACGTTTTCAATTATCAGGATCAAACTACACAATATACCTAAACTATACTAGAATTTACACTATTCTCTGCACTGTCATCTAACTAGTAAATATCTTATTTAGAACTCAATTGCAATCTTACTTCTTATTCTTTTTTTTATCAAACTTTACAAACATCTAAGTTAGGAATTCAAAATTGACTTCTCTTGATTCCCTCCCTATCCTACGCCAACACCACAATATAAATTTGTTTAAAAATCATGTGTGTGTCATAAGATATTGGTAAAACTTACAAGTTAAGTAACAATTAGATATTTCACTTTTGATTTCACATAAATAAGTCCTCTTTTCTCTTCATTATATACATCAAATTATACACTAAACATCAACGCTTAACCATTAAGACATCAAAACATCAACCTAACACCTCATCATATGAGGTGTTCGGTTTTGATTTCATCACCAAGACATGTATCTTGGTGATATGTGCTTCAAATAGGATGAGAACATATGTCTCATGACACATAAGTCAAACCTTACTCACTAAGTCTTCAAATGTGCGATTCATCTAAGCAAACCCTCCTAGCTAAGTATTCTTTCATTATATACATACTACTCTTCTTTCTTTCCTGTCATTTTATAACATCAAAAACAACTAAACACTCTCTTTTTCTCTCCCTTTGAACTCCACTATCAAAATCCCAACACCATCCATCTTTGATTTTCTAGCTTCAAGTTATACATAGAAGGTGAAGCCTTTAATGATCTCTACATGAATCAAGTGTCAATTTCATCATCCTTTGGTGATTTTGAAGCTATACAAGAAATCTAAGTCCTAGCACAAGCTTGAGCTCACAAGAAGTGTTAAAGAATTCCAAGAGTTGAATTGCTCTAGTCCTTGTCCTTGTTCTTGTTTTGCTTTTCCGAAAGCCAAAAGTTGTTTCTTGTAGAGGATTTCTCGGCATATCCATTGTTTTCAATGCACACTTGATATCATTTACTCATTGTGAGTTCATAGCCCCATTTTCTATCGTTTAACTGTTTTACAAACCTTTGGGGGAAATACATGCTCGTTTTACTTACATATTTTACTTTTTTTTTATCTAAATTGTTTTACTCGAATGATGGAACACTCTATTTGTTTATTGAAACATATTACTCGCTTTACCTAGATACACAATTGTTTTTACATGCAAATACAAATGTACCAAAACATTTCTAAATTGCCTAAGTTAGGAACCATTAATTACGCAGTAAGCACGAATGTTATGAGTAAATCTATTGAGACAATTATTTCCTTTTAGACAAAAAATCCTTACAAATCATGAATCATTTGACAAACTAACGGACTTGGTACAATCTCGAACTAATGGACCTGGTATAATAACAAACTAACGGACTTGGTACAATCTCGAACTAATGGACATGGTATAATAACAAACTAACTGACTTGGTAAAATCATGAACTAACGGACTTGGTATAATATACTAACGGACTTGGTACAATCGTGAACTAAGCAGAAATTGGAAACCATCAACTAAAAATTTTAAGGCTTTGGTGTTAGGAACTTAGGGCAACAAAAACACTAAATCTATTTTTGTTATTGTATTTATGAACAATAAGTCATACAATCAGAAAATCTTGTGATCTACATCTAATATTTACATATACTTGTTACGAGGATTTACTTATAAAGGTTTTCATATTATTTACAATAAACATATGGACTCACCAACCTTTGTATTGACACTTTTTAGCATGTTTATCTCAGGTTCGTAAGACATTAGCAATGGCTTGGAGCATTAGAGTCGTACGACATGTTTTGAAGACAGGATGCATTATATTCACCATTCGATAATATTTTTGTAAAACATCTATGTAATACTATACTTTGGGACCTCATATTTGTAACTCTGATTTCATTTATCGAATGGTAATTTTTCAAAACGTCTCTTTTAGAGTTCGTTTTCTATAACTCATGCTGTGAACTAAGAAGTAATACCCCAGTGACACAATCTTCGGTTGCGATATTTTAGGGGTGTTACAAAAAAATATATATAACAAAATACAACAAATATCATATATTACAAAACTACAAATACACCAATCTAACAAATTTTTGGAGCCTACAAAAACATTAATCACCTCTACCTTTTAATCAGCTAAACAACAGAACCATTTCCAATCAATGCATAGCTCACATTTTACACAATGATGTAACAATGAGCGAATTAAATATTTCAGAACACAAAACACCATTACAAAAATTACAAACTTATACATATACATTTTCTTTGTTATAAGCCTTAAAAAGCTCTCAAACTTTCTAATGAAGCTACTGTAGGGGTTTGGTCGCCACCAGCATGGCTTATGAACATGCACATCATATAATAAATGGAGAAAAGCCATGTAGGCAAAACCCTAATTAGTTAGATCTCATAATCAGGGATATAACCTAACTAACACATAAGAAGGGTGCTTAGGGATACTTACTTTGTAGGTAACTCTAATACATAACCACTTCTTGTTTTGGTGTTATGGATCGAATTAGTAGATGAAAACTTAGAGAGATGTTAGAGAGAGAAAGAGTGTTGGAACCTTAAGAGAAATAAGAGTGTATTAGCTTGTGAAAAAATGGGAAGGTCCAACCCTCTCCACATGTGGAGAGGGGTATTTATACAACATAATAAACGCCCCTAGTTGGGCTGTGGAACGAGCTGACAGTGGGTAAAGACCCGACCCGACTCCACAAATACTAACTAATATTAACTACGTACTAACTAATATAAATACTACGAGCTACATGATGCTAACCTATACTCGGGGTGACCGTGTCTTTAATATGAATAATCGTATTTCTAACAATCTCCCCCTAAGGTAGGTCACCCCGGAATTTGTACATTGAATTCTAGCATTCTAGTCTCTGACGTTAACTTTGTAGCTCGTAGCCTCTGATTCTTCATTATCTTAAACTTTGTACACCCAGCAGCGGACTTTAGATGACTTGATTAATGTATTGGATGATCTTTGTCATTTCTTCGAGTCTATCATCCAAATGAATATCTCTAAGTAATCTTTATGTTGGAACGTCTCCATGTGATGTGGACAACTTAGTATTGGCATGCTCACACTTTTTAAGATCATGATCTTCAGCATCAGAGTTGTGGAAGCATAGTTGTGGCCCATTCAATGATCATGATTTCTCCAATTGTGATGTCGAAGTGTGAGCATGGGTGATGGATCAGCATCTTTTCAGCAATCAACAATAACCGTCAGATATTCCTGCAAGCAAACAATTAGCAACAAATCATCTGGTACTTACAGGTTCGGCCTTCGAGATTGTCAACAGCATAGTGTGAAGACTTTCTCTAATCCTTACCAAGGCCATTCCTACATTGGATACCCCCAAGAGGGCTTACAAGATCTACCTAAGTAGATCAATGATTAGGTGAGTCGCTGGAGATCACTCCATGACTGTAGATCATTGTGAAACCGCCGCGACCACTAACCGTAATCCACAAGGGATTACCTAAGTGACCTGCTTTCAGGGCTGTTAGATGTTGACCCTGGCAGGAATTTCCATTCAATCATTGATAATTACATTAGTAATTTCTCTCATGAATGTTCTGGTAGATTGCTAAGATCTACGTAGGACTCTCAAATGTGCAACTGGTGTCCTTGATTATGAACCACCAGTGCAAAAGTATCAAGTGTTCCTATTGAGATCTTATGATATATCTCGCGGTTCTAGACTCGATAAGTGCAATATTTGGTAGTCAGAGACTGGAGCGGTGTCTTCTATTTCAATATCAACATGGCTCGTAATGTTGCCACTATTTTGAAACTATCACCACACAAGACTTTCATTGAGGTAGATAAATGAAAATATTTTGTAACTGTAAGATATGGTGTTTATGTAATGGTCGTGGTAAGTATAACTGAAATAACTAAAAATGTTTTTATTACTGCATCATAGTGTTATAATTAGTGAATCAATGAGTTTTTACTACATCAGGGTCTCAAATATAGTGCATCACAGTATTAATTCACAATATTTTTTTATAATTTTCACAGATAAACTGTATGTTGACTAGCCGTGAAGAGTAAACACCCGGAAATATGTTGAGTTTTTAATTGCAGTACCTAATATCTTGAAAATGCATGGGAGAACTGCATACAACGATACGGACTGTGGTATGTTTGTTATACAACGATACGGTCGTGGAGCTGTTTTGCATGAGTTGAAGAAAGAAGGTGAAGGCCAAAAGTACAAATAAAGATGTTGCGTGCAAACTACTTAGTAAAGACGATTCTACTCAGCGTTAATGAGAAAAAGAAAAAAATATCGAAACAAGCAGAACCATATGTGAAGAATCTGCCCAAAAACTCTAAAATTATAACAGCTGACAATATCAAAGTGACTCAAGATTTGTTAAATAAGATTATTGACTGTGTATTTGTATTGTCTTTACTTTAAATTCTATTGAATGATTCAAACTTTAGTTGTAATAATTTGGATTAATGAATGTTTAATTCTAAGTTTTGTACATTTTAATGACAATTTTTGTTTAACTTTAATTAAATTTTTGCATCACATTGTATAAATCTGTTGCATCACCATGTTAAAAGTTTACTGCATCACATTGTAAAAATCTATTGCATCACGGTGTTAACAATTTACTGCATCAATATGTATAAATCTACTGCATCACAATGTTAAAAATTCTGATTCATTTTAAAAGGAGTCGGATTTGATTATATAATAGTGAGATGAGTAAAAAGATAAACTAAACTGGGTGATTTTGAGTTGAGCGGGTTGAAGTAGTAGAATACTTATTAGCGGGTTGAATGGTCCTGCATCATAGTTTATTTTGTTACTGCATCACTTTTTATTTCCTACTACATCAAACTTCTATATTTAGCTAATATAGTTTGATTATTTTTTTGTAGCTTATATACGTCACTTCAAATGTTTCAACAACTATAGTCGTTGAAAGATCGGTGCCAACTTTTAAAGCAAACTGATGAACTGAACATGGGAGGATTTGGTCAACTTCCGATCGTTGAAGGATTGCAACTCATTGAAACACCAAAGAAAAAGCCGATCAAAAGGAGATCTAAGAAGACGCTATTTGGTTTATAGATCATTTTGTAAAACATATTCAAATATCATTCTGAAAATAATTGATGCAATTGTTGGGGACAAGATTCAAGGCCAAGATATGAAGATCAACCTAAGATGTGAAAGAATTCAAGTATTAATGATAGAGATTTGAATTTTTGTCATTCAATAGGAATTTTAATGTTATTTCAAAACAATGGTATAAATTCTAGTGCATCACAATACACTATACAAAATACTATACATAGATAGTATTATTGCATCACTATGTATGCATCACATTGATGTATCATATTCATAAATCACAATAACACTTTAGTGCATTAGTCTGTTATTATACTCTACTGCATCACTTTGTTATTCTACTGCATCACTTTGTATATTATACTGCATCACTTTGTTTATTATAGTGCATCACAATACACAAAACAAAAAATACTATATAAAAGTGTTTGTGTACGTGTGCGCGCGTGTGTTTCATTGATTGATGCAGTAGCTGTAATGAAATGATGCACTAAGTTCTTGCATGTGGGATATAAGTCTAGGTAAGGTGAGGCGCGTAGTGTTCAAGTGTGGAAAAGTGTTGGTGTATGTGTATGATTGATTGATGCATTAGTTGTAATGAAGTGATGCCCTAAGTTCTAGTTCATCAATGAAACACACGCGCGCACACGTACACAAACACTTTTATATAGTATTTTTTGTTTTGTGTATTGTGATGCACTATAATAAACAAAGTGATGCACTATAATATACAAAGTGACGCAGTAGAATAACAAAGTGATGCAGTAGAGTATAATAACAGACTAATGCACTAAAGTGTTATTGTGATTTATGAGTATGATACATCAATGTGATGCATACATAGTGATGCAATAATACTATCTATGTATAGTATTTTGTATAGTGTATTGTGATGCACTAGAATTTATATCACTTTGTATATTATACTGCATCACTTTGTTATTCTACTGTATCACTTTGTATATTATACTGCATCACTTTGTTTATTATAGTGCATCACAATACACAAAACAAAAAATACTATATAAAAGTGTTTGTGTACGTGTGCGCGTGTGTGTTTGATTGATTGATGCAGTAGCTGTAATGAAATGATGCACTAAGTTCTTGCATGTGAGATATAAGTCTAGGTAAGGTGAGGCACGTAGTGTTCAAGTGTGGAAAAGTGTTGGTGTATGCGTATGATTGATTGATGCATTAGTTGTAATGAAGTGATGCCCTAAGTTCTTGCATATGTCATATAATTCTTGTAATTACGTGATGTAGTAACAAACTCATCACATGATTGAACATAGAAAGGATATAGCAAAGAGAAAAAGAATTTTGGATGAAATATTGCTGCTATTTTGAAACTATCACCACATAATACTTTCATTGAGGTAGATAAATGAAAATATTTTGTAACTTTAAGATATGGTGTTTATGTAATGGTCGTGGTAAGTATAACTGAAATAACTAAAAATGTTATTATTACTGCATCACAGTGTTATAATTAGTGAATCAATAAGTTTTTACTTCATCAGTGTCTCAAATATAGTGCATCACAATATTAATTCACAATATTTTTTATAATTTTCACAGATAAACCGTATGTTCACTAGCCGTGAAGAGTAAACACCCGGAAATATGTTGAGTTTTTAATTGAAGTACCTAATATCTTAAAAATGCATGGGAGAACTGCATACAACGATACGGACTGTGGTGTGTTTGTTATACAACGATACGGTCGTGGAGCTGTTTTGCATGAGTTGAAGAAAGAAGGTGAAGGCCAAAAGTACAAATAAAGATGTTGCGTGCAAACTACTTAGTAAAGATGATTCTACTTAGCGTTAATGGTGAGTGCTTATTAAGTCACCTTTTCTGAGCCAAAATAGGACCATATAAACCAAAAACTAACCAAAATTGCCAAAGAATGTATGTTTTTTTGTGTTTGTGAATGTGCATGAACGGATATTAAAGAAAAGGATGAATAATCACGAGAAAATGACAAAACGAGCACGAGAATTGGAAAAGTGTCAATAGCCGAAGCCGGGGAAGCTAGTGGTCAAACTTTAAGCTCATAAAGTCAAAAGTCAACCTTAGAGTTTCAAAAATTGCAAAAGTGACCCTTTGAAGAAGATTAGTGGAAGTTACATAAATGGTCCCTCAAGTTCAAGACTTGTCATTTTGGACCTTTTGAAGATATTTTGAAGATGTGACATCAATGGCCTCTCAATAATCAAAGAATGGCATCATAAGCCCTTGGAATAAAGAGTTTTGAAAATTGGCAGCATTGGTCCTCACAAATTCAGAAAATATAGTTTTGGTCCTTATGATTCTTAAGCTTCTACAACCGGATCCACTACAATCATAAACCCAAAATACCAAACTCAATGGCCGAAAACACTACAAGCCCACCTCCACTATTATTATAACTCGGCCTGCCAATAAAACCAAAACCCGATCCAAACCCACCCTATTATTATTACCCGGTCAATACACACTCAACAAATCAAATAACAATAAAAAAAACACACACGCGCGTTTTACTGTGTGTCTTCTCCATGGAATTACCCTGCACCCTCCCACTTTTACCAAGATCCTTAGTACGAGGTTAATACCTTCCAGAAGGTCTGACTTGTCAGAAGATGTCGACATCATTCCCTCCACATGGCACCTTTGAGCTCTCTGATTGGTTGAAGTTATGTGGAAGATGGATAAGGCTCAATCTAACGGATAAATTTGAGTGGGATGACAACACCATGATAAGGACAAGGATTGAATGGCTGTGAATATACTTCTGGATCCTTCCAAAACCCTAGCAACCCTCACCTTGAGCTCTCCTATATAAACCCCCCTGTTTCACCATTGAGAGTGTGGAGTTTTGAATAGCGAAGCTCTGCCATTTTTAATTCTCAGTCTTAGTGTAATATTTACTTTTCCATTGTAATACTTTTAGTTTTAATGCAATCATTTTTCTTATAATCAATTTAGTTTTCACTTTGATTACTGCTTATTAGTTTGATAATTGTCTTTTCAGCTTAATTCATTTTCAATTATTTACTTTTCATTTCACAACAGTTCTCATTTATTTCAAAGGATTGATTCAAATTCAGAAAATATAAAAAAAAATAGATATAGTTTTACGTTAATCAGCTTACATTTAAGCTGAATTGTTGTTTGTTGATTCAAAATTTAGCTCTAATGTCTTTGAATATTTAGCTCTTTTTAAACTCAGTTTGTTAAGAATTTCAAATTAGTTTCAATTGAATTTTGCTTTTAAGTTTTTGTTCAATTGGTAAATTCAGAAAACTGAAAATTTAAAAATAGCTTTTCATTTGTAAACAGCTTTCAAACAAGCTGATAGATTAGATTGAATCTCATGTTAGCTTTCATAGCTTTGGTGAGATTGTTTTTTAAGTTTCATTGCTCAAAGTTTCATAAAAATCAAAGGTGAGCAACTGTTGGAGTTCCTGGTTTATTTTGGCATGCCAAATCAGAAAAGGAAGGATTTGAGCCTGTCTAGAGACAGGCTAGCTCAATGAGTCCCTCTGTTCATGCTGAGGGGAATTCTCTTTGTAAGTTTTGATTCACTTTTATTTCAATATTTGCTTAAATCTATGTTTCTGAGCTTCTGTTAGATTTGGTTGTTTTTGATTGTTAATTCTGCTTCATTTCATGTTAATTTAGTTTATTGGATTAGTAGTATAGTGTCATTTAGCTTGGATCTATAATTCTTAGTGAAACTGTCTAGTAAGGGAGTGTTTGGATAAGTGAATTGATGTGTGGTGTTGTAGTTGATCAGTTGGATTTTTGCCTTATACAGGTTCAATTAGACTTATAATAGACATTTAGATCATAAAATTAGCTAGTCTAATTAAGAAAAAGTCAAAGTTAGATAATACATCAGGTAATTGCTAGTGTAGGATTTAAACAGTTAGAGTAATGATAGCTATAATTGCAATTTAGATCATAGTAGCTTAATATAGATTTACTTTAGCTTATAACAACTTATAAGAGTAGAATCAGTAGTGTAAAATTGGGAAAAGTCACAGTAGTTTAGTAATTGGATAAGTCAACTGTTCTAAGCTTTTTGTTACTTATAGCTGCTGATCTAGGCTCCTTTTAGGTTAGTGATTGGCAAGTTGTGATAGGGCTTTTAGTTGAATTGTAATCTCAGTAGTATAGAGATCAAATTGCCCCATTGAGTTTTTAGTTTAGAGCTTATTTTGGACCAGCTTATTGGTCTTGTTTATCAGTAGTTTGAGATTGCTTTATGATTTAAGTACATAGGGGTGCTAGTGTTTATTAGAGTTCCTGCTTATGCTATTTTGTTATTTCTGAGTTACTTGGGTTGTGTTTTAGTGTTTTCAATCATTTCCTAGTTGCTAGCTTATTGGTTGCCTATTCTACTTATATTTGAGTTTATTTGTCAACTGCTTATCGCATTCATCTAGAGTCTTTGTGTTTTCTCTGGGTATTTCTGAGCAATATTGAGTTCATTATAGCATATTACTTCTGTGTTTACAGTTTGGTTTAGTTTTGTGGCAAGTGCTTATAAATAAGCACTTGCCATAAGCTGTTTTGGTTCAAATAAGCACTTCTGCTTAATATTTTCTTTTCAAAATTTTTCTGCAAGCTTTTCATAATATTCTAGATTTTCTGAAATTTTTTAATATTTTTCTGAGTTGATTTGATATTTTTCTTAATTTTTCTTCAATTATAATCATTTTTAAATCCTTTTTAATAAACAAAAATCAATAAAAAAATCAGAAAAAGCCTTTAAAAATACAAAAATATTTTAGGAAATTCTTTTATAATATTTTAGATTTTTCAGAATAGATTTTATATTTTTCCCATTTATTTTTACATTTTCCTTAATTTTTAATTACTTTTTAATTCAATAAATAGAAAATAAATCATAGAAAATAAATAAAAAGTCAAAAAAATATTTTTCTTTTTCTGGAAATTCTTTTTATTAGTTTAAGATTTTTAGAAAATTGTTTCACCTTTGTAGGATCATTTTTAGAATTAAAGTCACGTTTTATTTCGTACGCTACGTTTAATTTCGCGATTGCATTTTCGTTTTTAGATTTTAGACACTTGTGCATATATAGCTTGTACATTCTGCTTATTTCATCATTTCTTATCATATTTTGAATTCCTAAATCACAATCTTCACTTTAGCACTTTTCACGACACGATTTCGCGAATCGATAATTCACGACTCCATTCTACCTTCGTTGGGAAAACGACCCGGGGAAATTCTTTCACGAGCATTTCTTCGGAAAATAAATATATACTACAAAAAGATAAAATCAAAATGGCGCCGCTGCCGGGGAAGGTTGAAGTGAGTTTTTGAATATATTCGTTTTGAAAAATCGTGTTTTGATAAGCTTTCCTCTATCTTGTATATATTCTCTATAAAGATATAAAAATTGAAAAAAATCAAAAATAAAAATAATCTTCTTATCCTCTAAAATTTGATTCTTTTTCTCAAACCTTCTCATATTTAATTCTTATGGATCCGATTTGTTATAATTGTGGAGAACCGTTCTTCGGAGGGTTGTGTGTGTGGTGTACGTGCGACCAATGTGGTGATGATATTCATGATGGCGTTTGTTGGAATTGTACTTCTCCCGAGTATGATCAAAGATTGTTCAACAATCCGTCAAACGTTCCCAATAACTATCCAACACCACCACCACCTTTGTTTAATTGCTATAATTGTGGAAACCCTTCCGAAGAAGGATTGCCTTGTGGGGTATGTTTTTGTAATGAATGTGGATACACCAATTGTATGTGCTATGCCCCGAGTGCTGACACATCTTACGCTTACGATCCGAGCTTTGATAATTATCCTCAAAACGATTTTGATCCTCAAAACTTTTATGAGAAAGATCCGTATTACAATGGTGATTCATTTAAAAATACATCAAATTTTGAACATTGTGGGGGATCGTCTGAAAATTTTTATGAGCCAAATTCATATTACGATTCTTATGGTTTTAACCAACCCCCACAATTTCCCGACAAGTTTCAAGTACCGATTGAATTCATTACTGAAATGAAATCCGTTATCGAGAAATTAAAAGAGATGGTGGCTAATCGTATTACATCTACTTCCGAGCCTCAAGTAAAATCGATGGAAGAACTTCTTGCCGAAGAAAGAAAAGCTCAATTCTGTGAGTGTTGTATGTACGACGATGATGATTCCACGATTACAATCGTTCTTAACCCTCAAAATGAATCTATCTCTCTGTCCGTTGAACCCGAGGACTCTCTAAGAATGGGGGACGAGCATCTAAACACTATTCCGGCAACGAAATCTGACGAATTCAATAAGTCAAGTGTTGAGAACCTCGTCCCAATCCCAAGTGAGTCCGGGGAAAATTCTAACGGTGATTCTGAAATTGTTTCCGATTCTTTCCATCCTTCTTTCACACCGGTTGAGAGGAGTGATATCTTTTTAGATGAGATCGAGGCATTTCTTGCTAATGATTCCATTCCGACAATGGATGATAACTCTAATTTTGATCCGGAGGGCGATATTCGTCTCCTTGAAGAATTATTGAATGCAGAACCGTCAACTTTTCTTCCTTCGATGAACAACGAAGATTTTGATGAAGTTGAAAGTTATTCCGATTCTCACAATGAGTATACTACGAGTGATGAAGACTCTTGTGGAGATATCGATGATAATGATAAAGATGATGATGAGGAAATTCAAGATGAAGTTCTTCGTGAGAAATTATCCAAAGTTTATCTTCTCATTTCTAAGATCGAGGCATTGAAAGATCCTCCGACTTCTTCTCCTATCCCCGATATGGATAGTGATTTCTTACCCGAGCTTGAATTTTCACGTGACCCTCTTTTAGAGGATGTAGATCTATTTCTTGCTGCGGATGACTCGATACCACTGGGTATTGAGAATGACGAGAATGATATTCTTTCCGATTTACTTTCTTCTCGTCCGCCTGCGAAACCGCCGGATGTAGTTTTTGGATCCGATACGGATGAAGTTATTTTTGGAGTGGTGGACGAGATTTATGAACAAGATGTTCCTATGCTTAATATTTTACCCACCCAACCCACCCATGATTCAGAACTCGAATTTACTTTTACCATCCGGGTGTTTCAACCATTTTATACTTATACCATCATTTTTTCTTTCCACTCCACCGGGAGTGAGGACACCGTATTTGACCCTGGCATCTCTATCTTTTGTGCCAAGTGGCTATTTTATCTGCTTTCCCCAAGGACGAATTAATTCGAGGATCGAGTCAAGCTCATGTGACTCGGTGAACAAAAACAAGCGCTTCGTGTGTGGCAACCCATGCTTATCCAATTTCATCTTCTTATTTTTCTTATTTCTAACAACTAATGTGAGGAGGGGGTGCCTCTTCCAATCTTGTATTCCGTGGTTGTTTGTGATGTTTGTTCAGGATTGTCCGCAATTTATGATGACTCTCGTGCTCGTGGTGTTATCTTCTCTCCACTCGAGTCTCATTCATCGGTGCTTTTGGAAATCCTATATCCGTGAATCTTATCGACTAACGTTTTCTTTGGCATAATTAATAAACGGCCCTAGAATTTTGTTAGGATTACCTTAACCCATAAAACATTGAGGACAATGTTTAATTCTAGTCCGGGGGAGGGTGAATCTTCGATTCGATTTGACCTAGCATTTTTCAAATGTCGTGTACTTTTGCAACTCCGTTTTTCCACCAAAAATGAAAAAAATTGAAAAAATTGAAAATTTCAAAAATTTTGAAGAAAAATAAATGAAAATGTCATGGAAAAGCACAAAAAGATGTGAAAAAAGTTGAAAAAGTTGTGCAAAAATATAATAAAGTTTGAATAAGTGTTTTGACACCTTGTTGACTTTCTTGCTGGCAAGAGTAGGAATAAATATTTTGACTTGACCGGGCGTGTTGAGCCCTAGCTTGTTCCCTTAACCAATGATAATCATAAAAGTTTGTGCTAGCCTTGTACACAAGGAGCTACTCTTTTGTTGGCTCCCGTACTCGACTTTTTACATGCACGGCTTGAAAAGCTTTCGCTAGTCACTTACACTAGGAGCTACAAAACGCGAATTCTTTTCCAAGAGTTTGCAAGTTCCCGTATTTGACTTTATATATGCGTGGCTGATTATCGGCTAAGCTTCTGCTAATCTCGTTATTTGAGGTTTTAAATTTGCATAGAACGAGAAATGATAGAGTTTATTTAGAAGTTAGATGCTAAACGTAGAGTAGTGGTTCTCTTTAGAGCTCATGGAAGGTACTTGTGGCTTTTTGCTCCCATAAAATACGTCACCAATATAAAATAGATGTTCTAGGTTAATTAGTGGTATTTCGGTTTGAATAATATTTAGTTCTTTATTTTCTTATGAGAATCTTTTCTTTAGAAGTTGGGTACATATCAAAGAACATCAAAAATAAGAGCAAAAAGTGAAAAAAAATCAAAAGTCAAAAGTTGATTATCTATGTGGTTTTGGAGCAACCCGATAAGCTTCCATTCATGTTATGAGAAAAGTCAAGAAAGAAAAAAAAGTGAAAAGTATGAAAAATATGAGAAAAGTGAAAAATGAAAAAAGTGAAAGTTATGATGAATAAGAGTTTGAATGTAAATAAGTTGTTGGCGCGTGAGGTGCATGTGGATGATTCTAAATTAATCACATGAGGTGCACGTGTAGTACTCCGCAACTTATATATGATATTGTATGTACCCAAAATTCCTTGATGTGAACCGAATTTCTATTGCAGTGGTTCTTAAGAGAAAATGAATAATTACTTATCGTTTAAACTTTGGTGTCACTATCGGACTTAAAAAAAATAGTGAAACGAGAAAATATGAAGCAATTCATTTCTCAACAAAAATAAAATAATGAGATACAAAAACTTAGGACATGGGAGTAAGAAGTTTCCACAAGTAACTTTTATGAGTAGTGTTAGCATCTAATTTGTAGATAAGCTATGATCTCGTTTGTATGTTTAGTTTGGGGACTCGTGAAAAATCAAGGATGACGATTTTTATCCGTATGGTCATTTTTCTATGAGAAGTGTTTCTACTCGTTGACCCTAATAATTATTGCAAAATAATGAAAGTTCAACAAACCGTCACAAGTATGAAGTATGAAAAATACAAAAATAGAAGTGAAAGTGGAATAAAGGAAATTTTTTGGAAAACGGAGCGTTTGCGGGAATAAATGATTTTGTAACTTCTTTTGAACCTCCTTGCTACTTTACAAAGTCAGTAGGAAGAGTTATGAAATTATTTATCCCAAAAGCGTGAATTGATCACATTGCGTGAGGGCACGACAATACTTTAGTCCGGGGGATTTTGGTGAGTGCTTATTCACTCACCTTTTCTGAGCCAAAATAGGACCATATAAACCAAAAACTAACCAAAATTTCCAAAGAATGTATGTTTTTGTGTTTGTGAATGTGCAGGAACGGATATTAAAGAAAAGGAAGAAAAATCACGAGAAAATGACAAAACGAGCACGAGAATTGGAAAAGTGTCAATAGCCGAAGCCGGGGAAGCTAGTGGTCAAACTTTAAGCTCATAAAGTCAAAAGTCAACCTTAGAGTTTCAAAAATTGCAAAAGTGACCCTTTGAAGAAGATTAGTGGAAGTTACATAAATGGTCCCTCAAGTTCAAGACTTGTCATTTTGGACCTTTTGAAGATATTTTGAAGATGTGACATCAATGGCCCCTCAATAATCAAAGAATGCCATCATAAGCCCTTGGAATAAAGAGTTTTGAAAATTGGCAGCATTGGTCCTCACAAATTCAGAAAATATAGTTTTGGTCCTTATGATTCTTAAGCTTCTACAACCAGATCCACTACAATCATAAACCCAAAATACCAAACTCAATGGCCCAAAACACTACAAGCCCACCTCCACTATTATTATAACCCGGCCTGCCAATAAAACCAAAACCCGATCCAAACCCACCCTATTATTATTACCCGGTCAATACCCACTCAACAAATCAAATAACAATAAAAAAAAACACACACGCGCGTTTTACTGTGTGTCTTCTCCATGGAATTACCCTGCACCCTCCCACTTTTACCAAGATCCTTAGTACGAGGTTAAGACCTTCCAGAAGGTCTGACTTGTCAGATGATGTCGACATCATTCCCTCCACATGGCACCTTTAAGCTCTCTGATTGGTTGAAGTTATGTGGAAGATGGATAAGGCTCAATCTAACGGATAAATTTGAGTGCGATGACAACACCATGATAAGGACAAGGATTGAATGGCTGTTAATATACTTCTGGATCCTTCCAAAACCCTAGCAACCCTCACCTTGAGCTCTCCTATATAAACCCCCCTGTTTCACCATTGAGAGTGTAGAGTTTTGAATAGCGAAGCTCTGCCATTTTTAATTCTCAGTCTTAGTTTAATATTTACTTTTCCATTGTAATACTTTTAGTTTTAATGCAATCATTTTTCTTATAATCAATTTAGTTTTCACTTTGATTACTGCTTATTAGTTTGATAATTGTCTTTTCAGCTTAATTCATTTTCATTTATTTACTTTTCACTGCACAACAGTTCTCATTTATTTCAAAGGATTGATTCAAATTCAGAAAATATAAAAAAATAGATTTAGTTTTATGTTAATCAGCTTACATTTAAGCTGAATTGTTGTTTGTTGATTCAAAATTTAGCTCTAATGTCTTTGAATATTTAGCTCTTTTTAAACTCAGTTTGTTAAGAATTTCAAATTAGTTTCAATTGAATTTTGCTTTTAAGTTTTTGTTCAATTGGTAAATTCAGAAAACAGAAAATATCAAAATAGCTTTTCATTTGTAAACAGCTTTCAAACAAGCTGATAGATTAGATTGAATCTCATGTTAGCTTTCATAGCTTTGGTGAGATTGTTTATTAAGTTTCATTGCTCAAAGTTTCATAAAAATCAAAGGTGATCAACTGTTGGAGTTCCTGATTTATTTTGGCATGCCAAATCAGAAAAGGAAGGATTTGAGCCTGTCTAGAGACAGGCTAGCTCAGTGAGTCCCTCTGTTCATGCTGAGGGGAATTCTCTTTGTAAGTTTTGATTCACTTTTATTTCAATATTTGCTTAAATCTGTGTTTCTGAGCTTCTGTTAGATTTGGTTGTTTTTTATTGTTAATTTTGCTTCATTTCATGTTAATTTAGTTTATTGGATTAGTAGTATAGTCTCATTTAGCTTGGATCTATAATTCTTAGTGAAACTGTCTAGTAAGGGAGTGTTTGGATAAGTGAATTGTTGTGTGGTGTTGTAGTTGATCAGTTGGATTTTTGCCTTATACAGGTTCTATTAGACTTATAATAGACATTTAGATCATAAAATTAGCTAGTATAATTAAGAAAAAGTCAAAGTTAGATAATACATCAGGTAATTGCTAGTGTAGGATTTAAACAGTTAGAGTAATGATAGCTATAATTGCAATTTAGATCATAGTAGCTTAATATAGATTTACTTTAGCTTATAACAACTTATAAGAGTAGAATCAGTAGTGTAAAATTGGGAAAAGTCATAGTAGTTTAGTAATTGGATAAGTCAACTGTTCTAAGCTTTTTGTTACTTATAGCTGCTGATCTAGGCTCCTTTTAGGTTAGTGATTGGCAAGTTGTGATAGGGCTTTTAGTGAAATTGTAATCTCAGTAGTACAGAGATCAAATTGCCCCATGGAGTTTTTAGTTTAGAGCTTAGTTTGGACCAGCTTATTGGCCCTGTTTATTAGTAGTTTGAGATTGCTTTATGATTTAAGTACATAGGGCTGCTAGTGTTTATTAGAGTTCCTGCTTATGCTATTTTGTTATTTCTGAGTTACTTGAGTTGTGTTTTAGTGTTTTCAATCATTTCCTAGTTGCTAGCTTATTGGTTGCCTATTCTGCTTATATTTGAGTTTATCTGTCAACTGCTTATCGCATTCATCTAGAGTCTCTGTGTTTTCTCTGGGTATTTCTGAGCAATATTGAGTTCATTATAGCATATTACTTCTGTGTTTACAGTTTGGTTTAGTTTTGTGGCAAGTGCTTATAATTAAGCACTTTCCATAAGCTGTTTTGGTTCAAATAAGCACTTCTGCTTAATATTTTCTTTTCAAAATTTTTCTGAAAGCTTTTTATAATATTCTAGATTTTCTGAAATCTTTTCATATTTTTCTGTGTTGATTTGATATTTTTCTTAATTTTTCTTCAATTATAATCATTTTTAAATCCTTTTTAATAAACAAAAATCAATAAAAAATCAGAAAAAGCCTTTAAAAATACAAAAATATTTTAGGAAATTCTTTTATAATATTTTAGATTTTTTAGAATAGATTTTATATTTTTCCCATTTATTTTTACATTTTCCTTAATTTTTAATTACTACCTCCGTCCCAATTTATTTGTCCACTTTTGATTTTCAAAGTCTTTGTTTGTCAACTTTGACCTTAAATATGTTTGTTTGTGTTATTTTATATTTGATGCAAAATATATGAATAGATTGAGTTTTAAGTGTATTTCTAATTTGTATAATTTTCATTAAGTATTATATAACATAAATAAAAATATTTACGGTCAAAGTTGACAAAGAAAGACTTAAAAAGTCAAAACTGGACAAATAAATTGGGACGGAGGGAGTACTTTTTAATTCAATAAATAGAAAATAAATCATAGAAAATAAATAAAAAGTCGAAAAAATATTTTTCTTTTTCTGGAAATTCTTTTTATTAGTTTAAGATTTTTAGAAAATTGTTTCACCTTTGTAGGATCATTTTTAGAATTAAAGTCACGTTTTATTTCGTACGCTACGTTTAATTTCGCGATTGCATTTCCGTTTTTAGATTTTAGACACTTGTGCATATATAGCTTGTACATTCTGCTTATTTCATCATTTCTTATCATATTTTGAATTCCTAAATCACAATCTTCACTTTACCACTTTTCACGATTTCGCGAATCGATAATTCACGACTCCATTCTAGCTTCGTTGGGAAAACGACCCGGGGAAATACTTTCACGAGCATTTCTTCGGAAAATAAATATATACTACAAAAAGATAAAATCAAAATGGCGCCGCTGCCGGGGAAGGTTGAAGTGAGTTTTTGAATATTCGTTTTGAAAAATCGTGTTTTGATAAGCTTTCCTCTATCTTGTATATATTCTCTATAAAGATATAAAAATTGAAAAAAATCAAAAATAAAAATAATCTTCTTATCCTCTAAAATTTGATTCTTTTTCTCAAACCTTCTCATGTTTAATTCTTATGGATCCGATTTGTTATAATTGTGGAGAACCGTTCTTCGGAGGGTTGTGTGTGTGGTGTACGTGCGACCAATGTGGTGATGATATTTGGTGTGTATTAATTTACACACCTTTAACTTGACCAAAATCCGAACAAAAAGACCAAAAACTAACCAATTATGCCAAATATATGTTGTTCTTTTGTTTGTGATTGTGCCGGTACGGATATTTTAAAAAGTGGACAAAAATCTAGAGAAAATGATGAAACGAGCACGAGATTGGAACGAGCACGAAATTATGAGTACAACGTTAGTGAATAATAAGGGCCAATAATGAGTACCAGGGGTGTCAAATGACAATTCATACCAAACTTCTAATTAATTCAATTATCTAGAAGCTGGGTCCACCACTAATGAAAAGAAATAGAAGTTGGAAATGAATTTCATGGCACATGCTATCTTTTGTGGAAGTCTTATACACGACAAAATCAAAGAAGAAAAGAAAAAGGGATTCAAGTTGTATTGGAGTCTAGATATGGAAATGATGCAAGAATGTAAAGAAGAAATTTGCATGTGCTCACGTGGACCTGAAGCTCGTGTTGTCCAGTTCTCAATAATAAATAACACAGGCGCGTGGCCTCCTTTCCTTGCCTACTCTTACACGCATTTGCTACGGCAACCAATCGAGAGACGCCACATGTTATTAGTGACGTTGTTACCTCCACTCACATTGAGCCACGTGGCTATGCTATATCAAAAATTTGTCCGGATACATTGAATGGGAGCGTCAGCCAAATAGAAAGGATAACCATTTGCTATAAATTGCACCGGATCCAAGACCATCAATCATTCTCTCCTCATTATTTCACACACTTTTCTTTGTATTTTTAGTAGTAGCTTTTTTATAAAGTAGTTTTAGTTATAGCTTATTTTGAGTAGTATTGTATTAGTTTATTTTCAATTAGCTTATTTTAAGTGCTTTTCTTGTATCAATTTTTGGCTTATTGTTTAATAAAGATGATTTTTAGTGATCCAACTTAGTTTACCTCTTCTTCTCATCTATTTCTTTTATTTTCATTTTCTTTATTCTAAAAATATATTTTAGCTTAATAGCTTTTTGAAGCTTAATAGATTAGATTATTCAATAAACATTTTTTTTTAATCTCTTTTCATAACTTCTTTAGTATTTGTGGAAAACCAGAAGGGGGGTTGAATAGTTTAGCGTTTTAAAATCTTTTTAACTTGTTTAGTTAGCTTTGAAACTTTCCGTTTGATCAAAGATATATGCACAAACACAATATATAACATGCAAGTAAAGGAAAGAAATGATCAAACCACAACACGAGTATTTATCGTGGTTCGGCTACAAGGACTCTTTTTCCTTGCCCTACGTCCACGCCCCGAGTATCCAACTCGAGAGTTTCTTTCACTAGTCAACAAGCTCCTTTCACCGGCGGAGAAAACCTTACACGTCGCTTATACTTTTACCGACACAAAGCTAGATGTCGAGTTCTTTTACAAGGGCACAACCACTCCCGTTTAGTTCTTTTACTAGGGTACAACAACTCCCGACACTCTTTGTATTTTGAGGACTAAAATACTAACCACTCACTACAGAATATACACAAACAAATGAAGTGTAAACAACACGAGTTTACACAATACTAAGCTACCAAGTCTTGCAACGTTGTGTTGGAAACTTGTAACTTATGACGACCTTGTGAGCTTCTTTGCTACAAAAGGAAACTTCACATGTACAATGTTAAGAGGTTAGAAGAAAAGAGAAGTGTGTGTGTAAAATATGCTCTCAAGAGGTTAGCCAAAAATCAAGTTATGGCTTGGTATTTATAGCACAACAAACTGTGTGCATGGCGGATCAGGCGGAACCCTCAGATGGGTTCCGCCCGTGTACCCCCAGGGTACCGCCGGGTCTGCAGTAGGTTTGTGCAATAACTCTTCAAACCAAACAAGGTCTTGTCACATAACTTCTAGCAACCAAACAATGTCACATCACTTAAATCAAGTCAAACACAAAACTTGTAAGCAACATCAAAGCAAGTCAAACACATTTCTTACCATAAATGTATAATGACAAAACTTGCCATAAATGTGATGTGACTATTTCTAATTTAAGAAATAAACTTGTGTTATGTTTTATGAAATGTAAAATGTAGCAAAGGTCTAGTTTATGCAAGTCTTAAAAACTAAGATTATGTTTTGCTTAGAAACTAAAGTTTACATTTTGTCGTTAACAAAACTTAGCGAAGATCGTAAAATATAAATAACGTTTTTAGGCGATATTTGTATTAACAATCTCCCCCTTTTTGTTGATGACAAAACATAAACTTTGTTTTTAAGTAACACGCAAAATCTTGGTTTTCAAGACTTAAAAAAAAATATATTAACCTTGTTTTACTTAAGAGACGAAAAGCATATCAAGTATTGAAGGTTTAATATATTTCTCCCCCTTTTTGTCGAAACAAAAAGTAGAGTAGCGAAGCGGAATAATCGCTATGCTCCCCCTTGGTCGATACTCCCCCTAAATGGAGTACCAATATGGGAAACATGGATTTTGAACCCTACAAAAAAAATGGTTAGTTGGTGATATATATATAGTCAAGCTTGTAGTTACCACACACATTGCAACCACAATGACAACACAACATTGATCAACCAACAATACACAAAAGAAAGTAGAAAGAAATTTCATTCCAAGTAAAATTTTGACTTATAAAGTCAAAAGACAAGAAATGGTAACTATTCTTCTACTTAGTAACCAAAAGCTAAAAAAAATAAAAATAAAATAAAAAAAAAATAACCAAGAAAATAAAATAAAATCCTACATTCCTAAATTGGGGCAAACGGCCTCCAAGGGTTGTTTAGGATTTGTTAGGGTGGGAGAGTGCATCCAAACGTTCAATGACATGTTGGAATGCAAACAGGGTTTCATTTTGGAATTGGTGAAGCAAGGTTTTTATGCTTTCACCCATTTGCTCACAATTTGAGCAAACATGGGGATGGGTGGGTGAAAATGGGTTGGTTTTTGTTTCTTGGTTTAGGGGTTGGTTTGGTTTTGGTTCTTGGTTGGAGGATGGATTTGGTATTGAGTCAAGCAAGGTGGTTTGAAATTCCATTGCTTGATGAAGGTGGTTCTCAACCATGCTTTGTATTTCTTCATATGAAGGAAAGAAAGACTCATAGGTTTGGGCTTGAGAAGGTGGTGGAGTTGGGTGATCATGGTGTTCAAAATTTGGTTCTCCATAAAGAGGACCATGGATTTCACGGTAAATAGGGTGAAACAACAATGGTTTGGGTGGTTGGTACACATGTTGTGGTGGTTGGGTAAGTTCAAGATCATCATCAATGTCAAGGATTGACCTTGGTGATTTGTTTGCAAAAGGTGGTGGTTGAGTATGTCTTGGTGGAAGATCATTTAAATCTTGGACATACGGGTGTGGTGATGTTGGAGGAGACCCGAAAAGCTCCATAGGTTCAATTTTTGGTAATGGTGATGGTGATGGCGTCTTTGATGGTTGAGTTGGAGCACTTGGTGGAGTTGGGTCAATAGGTGATTTAGTAGGTGGTGGAGTGTGCTCATTGGGTTCATTGGGTGATGGAGTTGGTGATGCTAGATTCAAAAAGTGTTCACTTTTGATGGGTGATGTGAATTCATCCGAAGATGAGGAGCTAAGGTTGATGGATTGGTTTGACCATAGTGGTTTGACACTTATCCGGGCGGTTCTTCGGATGGGTCTTGATGGTTGAGAGGTGTTTGTTGACTTGGTCATGGCTAAGATGGTTTAAAGTTTCAGAAATTGTGATGAAGAAGGTGTGGTTTGATAGTGTTTAGGATGGTTTAATTTATAGTGAGGAAGGTTTGTGGGAAGAAGTGTTTGGATTTGATGTAAGGCCATACAAAACTGGTGGTTCCTAATGATTTGGAAAACTAATTGTGGGTTGTCATGTCATGGAAGTCAATCCAATGAAAATGGTGAAGTAAGAAGACAAGTTTTGCACTAAATGCTTAGTGGTTTTGGTGAGTTTGTTTGATGGAAAAATCTGAGGGATTTCAAGGAGCCTTTAAAAGGGATCCTTCCTTTATGTGTGAAGGAGACTTGAGGTGGTTATGGCTATTTTTGAATTTTGGCGGGAAATGGTTTTGGGTGAAATCTAAGGAATGCTAAGTACCTTAGTAAGCTAAACACATTGCAGGTAATGGATTTCTAGCTAAAAGGATTGGATTTTGGTGTTTGGATGTTGGAAAGTTGAAAACAAAAATAAAAATTCTGCAGGATACTGGCGGCATCCTGAGAATACACAGGCGGAACCCAAATGAGGGTTCCGTCTGGTCAGTTGGGCCAAACCTGGGTTACCCAGATTTTGCACGGGCGGAACCCAAATTTGAGATCCGCCTGATCCGCCAGAGCTGAAAAATTGGACAGTACGCGTTTTAAATCCGCGAGACGATTTTCAAAATTTTTGAAACGTCCTAAAACCAAAAATATAATTCATATCTGGTTAGGAAATGCAAAAATTAGACATGTAATCACTCATATTATAAGACTTTGATCGGGGGCTAGCGAAATTCACTAAACTTGGTGAAAATTTGATAAGCATGAAAATTTGACAACTTGCCAAAAGTTGTCTTCCTGCAACATTGTTAGTTGAAACATGTTCCATAGTGTATTAAACATTGTACTAACACACAAATACATCACAAATATTGTTTAAACTACCAAATTGTTCCAAGAGCACCTTGTGCCAAACACTCCTAACACACCCGCACTCATTGTTTGTCGAGCTTCTTCTTCATTTTTCCAAGGAATCTCCCGAGGTTTTTGAACATCCCCTTTGTTTGCTTGAATTCTTCCGATTCATTTGCAATAGCCGGAAGTTGAGAGTGGTATTCTAGTGGTGGGAGCCTAGAGTTTGGCAAATTATCATCTTCACTCATTGAGGAGGAGGATGATGAGGTAGGGGGATGTGGGCGTTTTCCTTGGGCTTTGTACATTCTCTTATCACTAAGTGGGACAAAGGTATGTGGGATGAGAGAGTAGTCAAGACGAAGACGGTTAGGAGTTGGTGGAATGGGTGAAATGAACCTAAAGAGACGGGTCAAGAGCATTCCATACGGCATAGCCGTTGTGCCATGCACGGGAATGTCGGCCATTCTCTTAGCCATGTAGTAGGCAAGATTGAAAGGTTGCCTAGTGGACAAAGAGTAGAGCATGTAGCATAGGCAAAGTTTGATATGGTCTCGGTTTCCTATGGTGCTTATAACATTGGCTCTAAGTACTTCCTCCCATTTCTTGAATTGGGGCAAAAGTTCATTAAGTTCCATTCCATATGGATCCTTCTCAACCTCATTCCCCCCACGGGTTCTCCTAGTGTTGGTAGTCCTAACAAAGAGGTGGTTACGGAGGACATCTTTGGACACAAGAAGGGTGTCATAAGGAGGGAAACGGTCATTGAGTGTATCAAGGGTTGAGAGGGAGTGCAAGTCGGAATAGAGGCAAGTACCATGGTTTGGGATCCCTAAGATTTGAGCAAACTCCTCGAGAGTGAAGGAGTATTGATTACCACTAACCCTAAAGTTGACGGATATGAAATCATATTCACCCGTGGAGAGGGTGACGGAAGCATAGAATTCTAGAATGAATCTAGGACAAATAGGCTCGTCGATAGTCAAAAGACATTCAAAGTTGATTGCGGCGAATTCGTCATAAAGGTTTGTGCCTTCTAGGAAAGACGGGTCAATGGTTCTACCCTCATGGACATAGTGTTTTTCTAAGGCTTTGAAAATGTTAACTTGGTTTGGGGTGAGGCCTTTGGTTTTGTGGTGTTTTGGTAGGTACTTAATTGTGTCCTTGTGGTCGTAGTGGGTTAGAGGAGGCATGATGATACCTAGAACAACAAAATTTTCACATTTTAGTTTAAGTAAATCTAATTATTATGATGTGGATGTTCTAGTGTGTGCCTATATGAAAACAATGTGGAGGTGCGGTTATCTTGACTCATTTTGATGCATCAAAGATACTTTATAATGCAAGTTTTGTTATAAAACAAAAGATAACCCAAACACTCCTATTTCAATGTAGCTACGTTTGAATGTACCCGAAAATACATATTGATTATGTATCCCCTTTAGCATTCAAGAGACATTATGCAAGTGATGTTTTGAACATAACGTTTTGATTTTGTATTCTCAATGTGAGACGAAAAAAATATTTGTCCTACTTGTGAGAAATTTTTGCAAGAATTTGACATGGGGTGGTTTAGCAAGCATGTTTACACTAAGTAAGAATGCAATTCCTAACTATGGGGAACATGATTAGTTTTGTTAAACACCTAATTTTTATGCATGAGTTTGTTAAGTTTAATGCATAACCCCAAGTTTTTGTTTTTGTGCAAAAATAGAATTCTTAGACTCAGATCAGGATTGTAATCAAGTTTAGAATACTTACAATGATGATGAATTAGTAATGTGTTGAATGGAAGACCAGAATTTCGTGGATATGGATGAGAGGAATGGTGAATAGTAACAGTTTTGGAAGTTGTGGTATGAGATAATGGGTGTTTGGTTTAATATAAACAAATGTAAAGGTTCTGCAGGTCGGCGGACACGGCGGATCCCAATTTTGGGTTCCGTCCGTTATGTTTGAGGGTTCCGCCGACTCTGCTGAGAAAAATGGTTATGGATTTGTTTTGATTTTTGTGATTTTTGTCTAATGTCCAGAACTACAATGTAGGTTCCATGAGTCCTAAGCCTAGCCTAAGAAGATTAAAAGGTTCACGTTTAAGAGGATTGGTTAGGATGTCGGCTATGTTGTCTTCGGAAGAAACTTTCTCAATTGAGATATTTCCTTTTTGAACGTTGTCGCGAAGGAAATGATGACGGATTTCAATATGTTTGGTACGAGCATGTTGAACCGGGTTCTTGCTGAGATCAATGGCACCTTTGTTGTCACAAAGAATTGTGATGTCGTTGAGTTGAATTCCGTAGTCGACAAGAGCTTGCTTCATCCAAAGAGCTTGTTGACATGCCTTTCCGGCCGAAACGTACTCGGCTTCCGTTGTTGAGATAGCAAGAGCCGTTTGCTTCTTCGAGAACCATGAGGTGAGACAATGTCCAACAAAAGTACAAATACCACTTGTGCTTTTTCTATCGACATAGTCACCGACATGATCCGAGTCGGCATACACTATGGTGTCTATTCCCGTTCCTTTGGGATACCATAAACCTAAATGTGTAGTGCCCTTAATATACCTAAATATCCTTTTAATGGCTTCAAGATGGGTAGTTTTAGGATCTTCTTGAAAACGATCACATAGACAAACACTAAATATAATGTCGGGTCTACTGGCCGTAAGGTAAAGTAGACTACCAATCATACCTCTATATTTAGTGTTATCTACGGATTCACTTTCCTCATCCTTGGTGAGTTTAGTTTCCGTGGACATGGGAGTTTTGATAGATTTCGAATCTTCTAATCCAAATTTCTTAAGCATGTCCTTAATGTATTTAGATTGGTTAAAGAAGATACCATCTTCAAGTTGTTTAATTTGGAGTCCTAGGAAAAAGTTGAGTTCTCCCATCATACTCATTTCAAACTCGTCATGCATGATTTTTGAGAAATCCACACATAATTCTTGACAAGTTGATCCGAATATAATGTCATCAACATAGATTTGGACTATGATAATATGTGAATCTTTCTTCTTAGTGAAGAGAGTATTATCAACTAAGCCCATGGTGTACTTATGGTCAACTAAGAAGGTTTTAAGTCGATCATACCATGCTTTTGGAGCTTGCTTAAGTCCGTAAAGAGCCTTTTTAAGTTTGTAAACATAATTAGGTTTTTCAAAATCGATGAAGCCCGGTGGTTGAGCAACATACACCTCTTCATTAATGACTCCGTTTAGAAATGCACTTTTGACGTCCATTTGAAAGAGTTTAAAATTATGTGCACACGCATAAGCAAGTAATATTCTAATTGACTCGAGCCTAGCTACCGGAGCAAAGGTTTCATCGTAGTCGATGCCTTCTTGTTGATTATATCCTTGTGCTACTAGCCTAGCTTTGTTTCTAGACACAATTCCATTTTCATCCATTTTATTACGAAAGACCCATTTTGTTCCAATTATTGTTTAACTCTTTGGTTGAGGAACTAATGTCCATACATCATTCCTAACAAATTGGTTTAATTCTTCTTGCATTGCAATTACCCAAGACTCATCTTTAATGGCTTCATTAATGTTTTTCGGTTCAATGGTTGACACGAAACAAAAGTAGTTGCTTTCATTTTGGACTTTTGATCTTAGTGTTCTTTCGTTAATGTTGCCTATGACACTATCTAATGGATGGCTTTTAGATTCTTTGACATTAACAAGTTCTTTGTTTAATAGTTCATCTTCCTTGTCATTACCTAAGATTTCTTGACTTTCAATTGCTTGGCTTTCAACTAAGTCATCATCTACCAAAGGTGATGTCTTAGAGGGAGGTGGACTTTCGTCAAATGTTACGTTCAACGATTCCTCGACTCTTAAGGTTTCTTTGTTTAAAACAATGTAAGCTTTACTATTTTGTGAATATCCAAGAAATACACCTTCATAAGACTTTGGGTCAAATTTGGTGAGATAATCCTTGGTGTTAAGAATGAAACATTTACTCCCAAACACTCTAAAGTATCCTAATGTAGGCTTTTTACCTCTATAGAGTTCATAAGGTGTTTTATTCAAAAATCGTCTAATTAGGACTCGATTTAAAATGTACGTTGATGTGTCAACGGCATTACACCAAAACTTTTGGGGAATAGTTTGTTCATTAAGCATTGTTCTACTCATCTCTTGCAATGTCCGGTTTTTACGTTCTACTACACTATTAGATTGAGGAGTTCGTGGAGCCGAAAAGTTATGAGTAATTCCATTATTATCACAAAATTTTCCAAATTGAAATTCATTATCAAATTCACGACCGTGATCCGTTCTAATGGACACAATATTAGACCCTACTTGATTTTGAATTTTCTTACTTAGAGTCTCAAATTTATTGAAAGCTTCATTTTTACTTTTCAAAAACTTTGTCCAAGTATAACGTGAGTAATCATCTACTATAACCAAAGTATAGAAGTTACCTCCATAACTTTGTATAGCGGATGGACCAAATAAATCCATATGCAAAAGTTCTAGACACCTAGATGTAGACACTAAGTTTTTAGCCTTATGGCTACTATGGACTTGTTTGCCGACTTTGCAAGCATCACAAAAGTGTTGGTCATATTTCAACTTGGGTAGGTTTCGAACTAAGTCATTGGAGGAGAGGTTTTGAATTAGTCTCATGTTAGCGTGTCCTAAACGTCTATGCCATAAAGTTGAAGATTCATCTAATGAGGTAAGACAAAGTTTGTCTCTAGATGTTGAATCCAACTTCATGACGTATACATTGTTCTTAAGGACACCTTTGGCTACGGTTATACCATCTTTAAGTATTTTACTACCGTTTTCACTAAAAAGGACATTATACTTATTACGACAAAGTTGACTAATACTAAGAAGATTAAATCCTAAGTTATCAACATGAGCAACATCATCTATAGAAAGGGAGTCATGAGAGATTGTACCTTTTCCGATGATTTTGCTCTTAGCATTACTACCAAACGTAACATTACCTCCATCACATTTGTGATATGTTGAGAAGAGGCTTTTATTACCCGTCATGTGCCTTGAACAACTGCTATCCTTGATCCATTCATCCGGATCCAAACAAACTTTGAGGCACACCTATTTTATGAAAAACACTCAAACATTTGGTCCCCAATTTCTCATGGGTCCATTTTGGTTAAGCATACCATTAATTTGTCCCAAATATGAAAATAGAGCATAAGGGTTCCATGGCATGTAATTTGAAGTTTGGTAATGTCCAGGAGTGTTTTGGTTCCAAACATGTGGATAGTTTGGTCGAGCATTGAAGTTGCTCTTTGGAAAGGGGCGTTTGGGAATTGAAGTCTTAGGTCTCGGTTGAGTAGTCTTAGCTCTAAATTCATTTTTACTAAGTCCTACTCTAGTTCTAAAGGCAGGTTTTGTTCCATTTTTATATGTAACTTTAACAAATTTTGAACGATCCGATGTGGATGGAGTGACTGCTGCAGCAGACCTGGCGGAACCCTCGGGGCCAACGGGCGGAACCCTAATCTGGGTTCCGTCTGGTCCGCGGCCTGCTGTAGCAGTTTTGTTTGTTTCATGTGTGTTTTTTTCTTCTTTCGTTTGACCCTTAACGGTATCAACTTGACTAAACCCTAGACCTGTTTTATCAAAGGGTGACTTTTGAAGTTTCATAATTTCATCCGCACATGAAATGCTCTTATCAAACTTTTTGAACTTCGTGGTTTGTTTGATTAGATCATTTTGAGTAATTTTAAGTTTCTCAACTTCAAGTTTAATTTCCTCACATGATTTGCATGATGTGTCAATACCTTTACCCTTTTCTAATCTCTTAGCTTTTTCTTTTAACTCATAAACTTCATTTTCTAAAAACTCCTTTTTAGTTTTCAAAAATTTGTTTTTGTTTATGATTTTTAAGCTTAGCTCACAAAGTTTGTTATATTCATTTTGTAAGGTATCATCATCTATAGAGGAGTAAGATGAGTCGGAGAGTACCTCATTTGAGTTGTGAGCCATGAGAGCAATATCATCATTCTTTGGCTCATCATCATCTCCTTCATAGTCGCTCCAAGCACCACCCACAAAAGCTTGTTGAGGTTTGCTCTTGGGTGGTTTTGGACATTCTCCTACAAGATGACTTGTGTCTCCACACCGATAACATTTTCTTTCAACTTTTCCTTTTCGATCGTCACGATCTTTCCGGAAGTTTTTCTTGTCATCTTTGGGTTGCCTAACAAACTTCCCTCGCCTACGAAAGAACTTCTTGAAGTCTCTCACGGCCATAGCATATTCCTCATCATCACTATCCGAAGTAGATTCTTCATCATCACTTGATTGGACTCTAGCTTTCAAGGCAATGGACTTAACTTTTTCTTTCTTGCCTCTAACTAGTTCCTAATCTTTTTCCATTACCATTTCATGAACTTTGAGGTTTCCAATAAGCTCATCAAGTGACATGCTTGAAAGATCTTTGGATTCTTCAATTGCCGTCACTTTTGCTCTCCACTTCGGATGGAGTGCTCTAAGAAATTTCCTGACAAAGTTCTTACTACAAAAAGATTCATCAAGTGCTTTAAGTGAAGTAATAATAGTGTTAAACCTAGCAAAAGCATTATCAATAATCTCATCTTCGGTAATAACAAATTGTTCATATTGTTGAACAAGAAGATCAATTTTGTTATCTTTAACTTGTGAATTTCCTTGATGAGTGACAATTAAAGATTGCCAAATATCTTTGGCGGTTTTACACAAAAAGACTCTTTCATATTCTTTCTTAGGCAAAGCGTTGTAAAGCATCATTTTAGCTTCATTATTTTTACCTATCAATTTCTTTTGATCATCATCTTTAATGTTAGTAACTACGTTATCACCATCAACAATTATATACCATAAATCTATATCTTTAGATTTCACGTAAGTTTCAAAACGGTTTTTCCAATAAATAAAACCATTTGCTTCAAAGAGTGGTGGTCTTTGCATAGATTGCCCTTCTTTGTAATTTTCAAAATCCATGGATCGTTTCAAGTTTTAAAACACAATATATTTTAAAAGCTTGAGTAACGTAGCTCTTGATGCCAATTGTGGAAAACTAGAAGGGGGGTTGAATAGCTTAGCGTTTTAAAATCTTTTTAACTTGTTTAGTTAGCTTTGAAACTTTCCGTTTGATCAAAGATATATGCACAAACACAATATATAACATGCAAGTAAAGGAAAGAAACGATCAAACCACAACACGAGTATTTATCGTGGTTCGGCTACAAGGACTCTTTTTCCTTGCCCTACGTCCACGCCCCGAGTATCCAACTCGAGAGTTTCTTTCACTAGTCAACAAGCTCCTTTAACCGGCGGAGAAAACCTTACACGTCGCTTATACTTTTACCGACACAAAGCTAGATGTCGAGTTCTTTTACAACGGCACAACCACTCCCGTTTAGTTCTTTTACTAGGGTACAACAACTCCCGACACTCTTTGTATTTTGAGGACTAAAATACTAACCACTCACTACAGAATATACACAAACAAATGAAGTGTAAACAACACGAGTTTACACAATACTAAGCTACCAAGTCTTGCAACGTTGTGTTGGAAACTTGTAACTTATGACGACCTTGTGAGCTTCTTTGCTACAAAAGGAAACTTCACATGTACAATGTTAAGAGGTTAGAAGAAAAGAGAAGTGTGTGTGTAAAATATGATCTCAAGAGGTTAGCCAAAAATCAAGTTATGGCTTGGTATTTATAGCACAACAAACTGTGTGCATGGCGGATCAGGCGGAACCCTCAGATGGGTTCCGCCCGTGTACCCCCAAGGTACCGCCGGGTCTGCAGTAGGTTTGTGCAATAACTCTTCAAACCAAACAAGGTCTTGTCACATAACTTCTAGCAACCAAACAATGTCACATCACTTAAATCAAGCCAAACACAAAACTTGTAAGCAACATCAAAGCAAGTCAAACACATTTCTTACCATAAATGTATAATGACAAAACTTGCCATAAATGTGATGTGACTATTTCTAATTTAAGAAATAAACTTGTGTTATGTTTTATGAAATGTAAAATGTAGCAAAGGTCTAGTTTATGCAAGTCTTAAAAACTAAGATTATGTTTTGCTTAGAAACTAAAGTTTACATTTTGTCGTTAACAAAACTTAGCGAAGATCGTAAAATATAAATAACGTTTTTAGGCGATATTTGTATTAACAGTATTATTAGATTTAATAATTTTTAGTTTGTATCTCTTAATCTCTTTTTATTTTTTAAAGCTTTTTCTTAAATAAATCAAATTAGCTTAATACTTTTCATCTCCTTAGTTTATCTCTTATTTTCTTCTAATCAATCTAGCTTTTTAGCTTTGGTTGATTCATAACTAGTATAGATCTATTAGCTTTCTAGCTTTTTGATTCTATTACTATTTTGCTAGATTAGATTAGCTTATCTATAGCTATTTTAATCTAGATTTATTTTATTTGATAGCTTAATTGAACTAATGTTGTCTAAAGTTGTGATTTTTTTTAGTTTCTCATCATTCTCAACATAAGGCGAGGAGCTTAAGGGTTTTATAAGCTTACTTATTAATAAAGCTTATAGCTTTTCTAGTTTTTATAAAGCTAATTAGTGATTAAAGTCAAAAACTTTATTTACTATTTGGTGATATTAAAACTATTAAAGAAATAAACTTTATAATTTGTCAAGTTTATAAAATCGGGTGGTTTATTATTCTCGTCGCGTTAGATCGGGTTCTACTTTCTATTCCTTTTCACTTTTATATAATTAGTTTATTAATCATGTTTGATAGAATATTTGTTTTTATTATTTTGATTGGTATGCGTAGCGAGTAGCTTATTAGTGTTTGTTAAGTGATATGGATTTGTGATTTAAGTGTGGATTAATAAAAAGGGATTGTGATTAATAACTAGTGAGATTATTTAGATTTGTAGTTTTATTATTTGAAGGGCAAAAGCCGGAGAATAATCAAATTACACGTCTAGTAATTATTTCTTTTTAAATGATTGTTTTCGAAATAAACCAACGTTGTGAGAAAATAGTCTTGTCTAAGGAATATAATTCGTCGACAAACCTTATTCTACACTTAATGAACTTTTCACGTCACTTAGCAAACACATTTCCCATTTATCTCTTTTAGATCATTTTATATGCTTGATTGTTGCCTTTTCGTTTATGTTTTGCTCGTAGTTATACTATCACAATATCTCTATTATATCTCACTTTTCACCTCACAAATCACGAACCGAACCACGAATTCAATTCACACTTCGTTGGAACACGACCCGGGGAAATACTTTCACCGGTATTTCTTCGGAACACTTAACCTATAAACTTACATCAAAATCACATGGCGCCACTGCCGGGGAAGTGTGTTAAGAGTTTTTGATTCGCGTTTATTGATTTGTGTTTTGAAAACCTTCCCCGTAAATATATCATTTTTTTTAATATTTCTAAAAAAAAAAAACCTGAAAAAATTTTGTTTCTATTTTCATTTGTTTTCTATTCTTCTAAATTTAAAAAACCAAAAATATTTTCCTTTTCATAATTTGTTTTAAAATTGTTCTTTTATTTTCATTTCTTTTATAAAAAAACTCAAAAATAATCTTCTAATCCTCTTAAACGTTTAATTCTATCTTCTTATCCCTCTTCATTGCTTAATTCTTCAAAATGTTTGATTATTTGTCCCATGATCCTCGGACCATGGAAGATTTTTATCGTCCATCGCTCATCGGTAGAGGAGGACCGATCGCTCCAACGAATGATTTTGTTTTGAAAGATCATATGGTTGAGCTTATTAGCCAAACTTGCCAATTTCACGGTTTTGAAGATGAAGATGCTAATTATCATTTGGACAAATTTCTTTCAATCACTCAATTCTACAAGCAGAACATCATTTCTCAAGACAACATCCGTTTGAATCTCTTTCCATTCTCGTTAACCCATGAAGCCGAATCTTGGTTTTACACTCTTAAAACCCATTCAATTCATACTTGGGACGAGATGTGCCTCAAGTTTCTTTCAAAATACTTTCCATACACAAAAACGATGCAATTTAGAAGAGATATTCTAAATTTCCGGCAATTGCACAGAGAATCAGTATTTGAAGCTTGGGAAAGATTCAAATATTTGTTGCAGAGATGTCCGGATCATAGAATTTTGCTCCTTGATCAAATCTTAACCTTCTATCATGGCATAAATATGATCGATCGAGACAAAATCATGTTGGCTGCCGGAGGCAATCTCATGAGGAAGACTCCTCAAGAAGCTTATGATTTGATCGAGAATATGACACAACATCACTATCAGTGGGATACTGAAGCCCTTTGTGACTCTACCCCTATTTTTAGTGATCATCATTCCGATTACATTCCCGCTGAGATTGCACAAATTGGGGTCCTTGGCAACTACAAAAGTTATATTAATCAATATTGCCAACAAGGACCAGGTTATCCTAACACTATCCACTTTTCATACTCCGATGAAAGTGATGAGGATGAACCTTTTGAAAAAGAGAAATCAGAGATCAATCAACTTATTGAAGACCCTTCAGATACCTTGTCAATGGGGGACAAGGAAGTCGACGTCAATCCTCTTAAGGAACTTGATGACCTTGTCCCAATCCCAAGGGTATCCGAAGAACCTTTCGATCTTGTTGATTCTACTTCACCTATTTTTGATACGACTATCACGAATCCTTTGTTTGATTTCGATTCTGAGTTTACTTTCAAATCGGACAATCCTATCTTTATTCAGAACGAGGAGAGTGATGAGTCCGATACGGAGACCGTTATGGACGAGGTGCACATTTATAGCCCACGAAGTACCGCACAAGTCCCACCTCCATGTATCCATCCTGAGCCCGAGCTCATAGACGTACTTCATAAGAGTGATTATATTTTCGAGGAGTTCTCCGGTGAACTCGCTCACGTCATATCTCCTCCGGAGTATGATTCTTTCTATTTTGATCTTGAGAAAGGTTTTAGTCTGGGGGGAGACACACTTATTGACGACATAATCCCGACTATCCCTCCCGAGGTATTTGTTGAAAAGAGCGTTAATGATAAATTTGCTTTTGAAGATGAAGATCTTTTTCTGATTGTTATCAAGATCTTTCTTCCATTCTTCACATTTGATGTGATTTCTCTTATCCTTCACTCCACCGGGAGTGAGGATACTGTTTTTGATCCCGGTATCTCTATTGCCAAGTGGCCGTTTTATCTGCTCTCCCCAAGGACGAATTAATTCGGGGATCGAGTCGAGCTCATGTGACTCGGTTAACAAAAACAAGCGCTTCGTGGGTGGCAACCCATGCTTATCATTACATCTTCTTATTTTCTTATTTCTAACACCTAATGTGAGGAGGGGGTGCCTCTTCTACTCTTGTTTTCCGTGGTTGTTTGTGATGATTGTTCAGGATTGTCCACGATTTATGATGACTCTCGTGCTCGTTTTCTCTTCACTTGGAGTCTCATTCATCGGTGCTATTGGAAATCCTATATCCGTTAATCTTATCGACTAACGTTTTCTTTGGCATAATTAATAAACGGCCCTAGAATTTTGTTAGGATTGCCTTAACCCAAAAAACATTGAGGACAATGTTTAATTCTAGTCGGGGGGAGGGTGAATCTTCGATTCGATTAGACCTAGCATTTTTCACAATGTCAAGTACTCTTGCAACTCCGTTTTTCCATCAAAAATAAAAAAATTGAAAATTTCAAAAATTTTGAAGGAAAATCAATGAAAATGTCATGAAAAAGACAAAAAAAAAATGTGAAAAAATTGAAAAAGTTGTGCAAAAATATAATAAAGTTTGAATAAGTGTTTTGACACCTTGTTGACTTTCTTGCTGGCGAGAGTAGGAATAAATATTTTGACTTGACCGGGCGTGTTGAGCCCTAGCTTGTTCCCTTAACCAATGATGATCACATAAGCTTGTGCTAGTCTTGTACACCAGGAGCTATAAAATGCGAATTCTTTCTTAAGAATCTGCAAGTTCCCGTACTTGACTTTATACATGCGCAGCTTAAAAGCTTTCGCTAGTCTTTTACATCAGGAGCTAGAAAACGTGAATTCTTCTTCTAGAATTTGCAAGTTTCCGTAACTGACTTTATATATGTGTGGCTGATTATCGGCTAAGTATTCGCGGGTTTCATTATTTGGAATCTTAAATTGCGAAGAGTGAGAAATGATAGAGTTTATTTAGAAGTTAGATGCTAAACGTGGAGTAGTGGTTCTCTTTAGAGCTCATGAGAGGTACTTGTGGCTTTTTACTCCCATCAGATACGTCACCATATATAATAGATGTTCTAGGTTAATTAGTGGTATTTCGGTTTGAATAATATTTAGTTCTTTATTTTCTTAAGAGAATTTTTGCTTTAAAAGTTGGGTACATATCAAGGAACATAAAAAATAAGAGCAAAAAGTGAAAAAAATCAAAAGTTAAAAGTTGATTATCTATGTGGCTTTGGAGCTACCCGATAAGCTTCCATTGCTGTTATGAAAAAAGTCAAGAAAGAAAAATAGTGAAAAATATGAGAAAAGTGAAAAATGAAAAAAGTGAAAGTTGAAGTATTGTATGAATAAGAGCTTGTATATATAAGTAAGTTGTTGGCGCGTGAGGTGCATGTGATAAGTGATTAGTAATCAGTCACATGAGGTGCACGTGATTGTACTCCGCAACTTATATCTATGTACCCCAAATTCCTTGATGTGGACCGAATTTCTTTTGCAATGGTTCTTAAGAGAAAATGAATAACTACTTATCGTTTAAACTTAGGTGTCACTATCGGACTAAAAATTATTGAAACAAGAAAATATGAAACAATTCATTTCTCAACAAAATAAAATATTGAGATACAAAACCTAGGACATGGGAGTAAGGAGTTTCCACAAGTAACTATTATGAGTAGTGTTAGCATCTAATTTGTAGATAAGCTGTGATCTCGTTTGTACGCTTAGTTTGGGACTCGTGAAAAATCAAGGATGACGATTTTTATCCGTATGGTCACTTTTATATATAGAAGTGTTTCTACTCGTTGACCCTAATAATTATTTCAAAATAATGAAAGTTCAACAAACCGTCACAAGTATGAAGTATGAAAAGTCCAAAAATATAAGTGAAAGTGGAATAAAGGAATAAAGGAAAATTTTTGGAAAACGGGGCGTTTACGGGAATAAATGATTTTTTTATTTCTTTCGAACCTCTTTGCTACTTTACAAAGTTAGTAGGAAGAATTATGAAATTATTTATCCCAAAAGCGTGAATTGATCACATTGCGTGAGGGCACGACAATACTTTAGTCGGGGGGATTTTGGTGTGTATTAATTTACACACCTTTTACTTGACCAAAATCCGAACAAAAAGACCAAAAACTAACCAATTATGCCAAATATATGTTGTTCTTTTGTTTGTGATTGTGCAGGTACGGATATTTTGAAAAGTGGACAAAAATCTAGAGAAAATGATAAAACGAGCACGAGATTGGAACGAGCACAAAATTATGAGTACAACATTAGTGAATAATAAGGGCCAATAATGAGTACCAGGGGTGTCAAATGACAATTCATACCAAACTTCTAATTAATTCAATTATCTAGAAGCTGGGTCCACCACTAATGAAAAGAAATAGAAGTTGGAAATGAATTTCATGGCACATGCTATCTTTTGTGGAAGTCTTATACACAACAAAATCAAAGAAGAAAAGAAAACGGGATTCAAGTTGTATTGGAGTCTAGATATGGAAATGATCCAAGAATGTAAAGAAGAAATTTGCATGTGGTCACGTGGACCTGAAGCTCGTGTTGTCCAGTTCTCAATAATAAATAACACAGGCGCGTGGCCTCCTTTCCTTGCCTACTCTTACACGCATTTGCTACGGCAACAAATCGAGAGACGCCACATGTTATTAGTGACGTTGTTACCTCCACTCACATTGAGCCACGTGGCTATGCTATATCAAAAATCTGTCCGGATACATTGAATGGGAATGTCAGCCAAATAGAAAGGATAATCATTTGCTATAAATTGCATCGGATCCAAGACCATCAATCATTCTCTCCTCATTATTTCACACACTTTTCTTTGTATTTTTAGTAGTAGTTTTTTTATAAAGTAGTTTTAGTTATAGCTTATTTTGAGTAGTATTGTATTAGTTTATTTTCAATTAGCTTATTTTAAGTGCTTTTCTTGTATCAATTTTTGGCTTATTGTTTAATAAAGATGATTTTTAGTGATCCAACTTAGTTTACCTCTTCTTCTCATCTATTTCTTTTATTTTCATTTTCTTTATTCTAAAAATATATTTTAGCTTAATAGCTTTTTGAAGCTTAATAGATTAGATTATTCAATAAACATTTTTTTTTAATCTCTTTTCATAACTTCTTTAGTATTATTAGATTTAATAATTTTTAGTTTGTATCTCTTAATCTCTTTTTATTTTTTAAAGCTTTTTCTTAAATAAATCAAATTAGCTTAATACTTTTCATCTCCTTAGTTTATCTCTTATTTTCTTCTAATCAATCTAGCTTTTTAGCTTTGGTTGATTCATAACTAGTATAGATCTATTAGCTTTCTAGCTTTTTGGTTCTATTACTATTTTGCTAGATTAGATTAGCTTATCTATAGCTATTTTAATCTAGATTTATTTTATTTGATAGCTTAATTGAACTAATGTTGTCTAAAGTTGTGATTTTTTTTAGTTTCTCATCATTCTCAACATAAGGCGAGGAGCTTAAGGATTTTATAAGCTTACTTATTAATAAAGCTTATAGCTTTTCTAGTTTTTATAAAGCTAATTAGTGATTAAAGTCAAAAACTTTATTTACTATTTGGTGATATTAAAACTATTAAAGAAATAAACTTTATAATTTGTCAAGTTTATAAAATCGGGTGGTTTATTATTCTCGTCGCGTTAGATCGGGTTCTACTTTCTATTCCTTTTCACTTTTATATAATTAGTTTATTAATCATGTTTGATAGAATATTTGTTTTTATTATTTTGATTGGTATGCGTAGCGAGTAGCTTATTAGTGTTTGTTAAGTGATATGGATTTGTGATTTAAGTGTGGATTAATAAAAAGGGATTGTGATTAATAATTAGTGAGATTATTTAGATTTGTAGTTTTATTATTTGAAGGGCAAAAGCCGGAGAATAATCAAATTACACATCTAGTAATTATTTCTTTTTAAATGATTGTTTTCGAAATAAACCAACGTTGTGAGAAAATAGTCTTGTCTAAGGAATATAATTCGTCGACAAACCTTATTCTACACTTAATGAACTTTTCACGTCACTTAGCAAACACATTTCCCATTTATCTATTTTAGATCATTTTATATGCTTGATTGTTGCCTTTTCGTTTATGTTTTGCTCGTAGTTATAATATCACAATATCTCTATTATATCTCACTTTTCACCTCACAAATCACGAACAGAACCACGAATTCAATTCACACTTCGTTGGGACACGACCCGGGGAAATACTTTCACCGGTATTTCTTCGGAACACTTAACCTATAAACTTACATCAAAATCAATATTCATGATGGCGTTTGTTGGAATTGTAATTCTCCCGAGTATGATCAAAGATTGTTCAACAATCCGTCAAACGTTCCCAATAACTATCCAACACCACCACCACCTTCGTTTAATTGCTATAATTGTGGAAACCCTTCCGAAGAAGGATTGCCTTGTGGGGTATGTTTTTGTAATGAATGTGGATACACCAATTGTATGTGCTATGCCCCGAGTGCTGACACATCTTACGCTTACGATCCGAGCTTTGATAATTATCCTCAAAACGATGTTGATCCTCAAAACTTTTATGAGCAAGATCTGTATTACAATGGTGATTCATTTCAAAATACATCAAATTTTGAACATTGTGGGGGATCGTCTGAAAATTTTTATGAGCCAAATTCATATTACGATTCTTATGGTTTTAACCAACCCCCACAATTTCCCGACAAGTTTCAAGTACCGATTGAATTCATTGTTGAAATGAAATCCGTTATCGAGAAATTAAAAGATATGGTGGTTAATCGTATTACATCTACTTCCGAGCCTCAAGTAAAATCGATGGAAGAACTTCTTGCCGAAGAAAGAAAAGCTCAATTCTGTGAGTGTTGTATGTACGACGATGATGATTCCACGATTACAATCGTTCTTAACCCTCAAAATGAATCTATCTCTCCGTCCGATGAACCTGAGGACTCTCTAAGAATGGGGGACGAGCATCTAAACACTATTCCGGCAACGGAATCTGACGAATTCAATAAGTCAAGTGTTGAGAACCTCGTCCCAATCCCAAGTGAGTCCGGGGAAAATTCTAACGGTGATTCTGAAATTGTTTCCGATTCTTTCCATCCTTCTTTCACACCGGTTGAGAGGAGTGATGTCTTTTTAGATGAGATCGAGGCATTTCTTGCTAATGATTCCATTCCGACAATGGATGATAACTCTAATTTTGATCCGAAGGGCGATATTCGTCTCCTTGAAGAATTATTGAATGCAGAACCGTCAACTTTTCTTCCTCCGATGAACAATGAAGATTTTGATGAAGTTGAAAGTTATTCCGATTCTCACAATGAGTATACTACGAGTGATGAAGACTCTTGTGGAGATATCGATGATAATGATAAAGATGATGATGAGGAAATTCAAGATGAAGTTCTTCGTGAGAAATTATCCAAAGTTTATCTTCTCATTTCTAAGATCGAGGCATTGAAAGATCCTCCGACTTCTTCTCCTATCCCCGATATGGATAGTGATTTCTTACCCGAGCTTGAATTTTCACGTGAACCTCTTTTAGAGGATGTCGATCTATTTCTTGCTGCGGATGACTCGATACCACCGGGTATTGAGAATGACGAGAATGATATTCTTTCCGATTTACTTTCTTCTCGTCCGCTTTTGGATTCGATACGGATGAAGTTATTTTTGGAGTGGTGGACGAGATTTTTGAACAAGATGTTCCTATGCTTAATATTTTACCCACCCAACCCACCCGTGATTCAGAACTCGAATTTACTTTTACCATCCGGGTGTTTCAACCATTTTATACTTATACCATCATTTCTTCTTTCCACTCCACCGGGAGTGAGGATACCGTATTTGACCCTGGCATCTCTATCTTTTGTGCCAAGTGGCTGTTTTATCTACTTTCCCCAAGGACGAATTAATTCGGGGATCGAGTCAAGCTCATGTGACTCGGTGAACAAAAACAAGCGCTTCGTGGGTGGCAACCCATGCTTATCCAATTTCATATTCTTATTTTTCTTATTTCTAACAACTAATGTGAGGAGGGGGTGCCTCTTCCAATCTTGTATTCTGTGGTTGTTTGTGATGTTTGTTCAGGATTGTCCGCGATTTATGATGACTCTCGTGCTCGTGGTGTTATCTTCTCTCCACTCGAGTCTCATTCATCGGTGCTTTTGGAAATCCTATATCCGTGAATCTTATCGACTAACGTTTTCTTTGGCATAATTAATAAACGACCCTAGAATTTTGTTAGGATTGCCTTAACCCATAAAACATTGAGGACAATGTTTAATTCTAGTCCGGGGGAGGGTGAATCTTCGATTCGATTTGACCTAGCATTTTTCAAATGTCGTGTACTTTTGCAACTCCGTTTTTCCACCAAAAATGAAAAAAATTGAAAAAATTGAAAATTTCAAAAATTTTGAAGAAAAATAAATGAAAATGTCATGGAAAAGCACAAAAAGATGTGAAAAAAGTTGAAAAATTTGTGCAAAAATATAATAAAGTTTGAATAAGTGTTTTGACACCTTGTTGACTTTCTTGCTGGCGAGAGTAGGAATAAATATTTTGACTTGACCGGGCGTGTTGAGCCCTAGCTTGTTCCCTTAACCAATGATAATCATAAAAGTTTGTGCTAGCCTTGTACACAAGGAGCTACTCTTTTGTTGGCTCCCGTACTCGACTTTTTACATGCACGGCTTGAAAAGCTTTCGCTAGTCACTTACACTAGGAGCTACAAAACGCGAATTCTTTTCCAAGAGTTTGCAAGTTCCCGTATTTGACTTTATATATGCGTGGCTGATTATCGGCTAAGCTTCTGCTAATCTCATTATTTAAGGTTTTAAATTTGCATAGAACGAGAAATGATAGAGTTTATTTAGAAGTTAGATGCTAAACGTAGAGTAGTGGTTCTCTTTAGAGCTCATGGCCAAGGTACTTGTGGCTTTTTGCTCCCATAAAATACGTCACCAATATATAATAAATGTTCTAGGTTAATTAGTGGTATTTCGGTTTGAATAATATTTAGTTCTTTATTTTCTTATGAGAATCTTTGCTTTAGAAGTTGGGTACATATCAAGGAACATCAAAAATAAGAGCAAAAAGTGAAAAAAAATCAAAAGTCAAAAGTTGATTATCTATGTGGTTTTGGAGCTACCCGATAAGCTTCCATTGATGTTATGAGAAAAGTCAAGAAAGAAAAAAAAGTGAAAAGTATGAAAAATATGAGAAAAGTGAAAAATGAAAAAAGTGAAAGTTATGATGAATAAGAGTTTGAATGTAAATAAGTTGTTGGCGCGTGAGGTGCATGTGGATGATTCTAAATTAATCACATGAGGTGCACGTGTAGTACTCCGCAACTTATATATGATATTGTATGTACCCAAAATTCCTTGATGTGAACCGAATTTCTATTGCAGTGGTTCTTAAGAGAAAATGAATAATTACTTATCGTTTAAACTTAGGTGTCACTATCGGACTTAAAAAAATAGTGAAACGAGAAAATATGAAGCAATTCATTTCTCAACAAAAATAAAATAATGAGATACAAAAACTTAGGACATGGGAGTAAGAAGTTTCCACAAGTAACTTTTATGAGTAGTGTTAGCATCTAATTTGTAGATAAGTTGAGATCTCGTTTGTATGTTTAGTTTGGGGACTCGTGAAAAATCAAGGATGACGATTTTTATCCGTATGGTCATTTTTCTATGAGAAGTGTTTCTACTCGTTGACCCTAATAATTATTGCAAAATAATGAAAGTTCAACAAACCGTCACAAGTATGAAGTATGAAAAATACAAAAATAGAAGTGAAAGTGAAATAAAGGAAATTTTTTGGAAAACGGAGCGTTTGTGGGAATAAATGATTTTGTAACTTCTTTTGAACCTCCTTGCTACTTTACAAAGTCAGTAGGAAGAGTTATGAAATTATTTATCCCAAAAGCGTGAATTGATCACATTGCGTGAGGGCACGACAATACTTTAGTCCGGGGGATTTTGGTGAGTGCTTATTCACTCACCTTTTCTGAGCCAAAATAGGACCATATAAACCAAAAACTAACCAAAATTTCCAAAGAATGTATGTTTTTGTGTTTGTGAATGTGCAGGAACGGATATTAAAGAAAAGGACGAAAAATCACGAGAAAATGACAAAACGAGCACGAGAATTGGAAAAGTGTCAATAGCCGAAGCCGGGGAAGCTAGTGGTCAAACTTTAAGCTCATAAAGTCAAAAGTCAACCTTAGAGTTTCAAAAATTGCAAAAGTGACCCTTTGAAGAAGATTAGTGGAAGTTACATAAATGGTCCCTCAAGTTCAAGACTTGTCATTTTGGACCTTTTGAAGATGTGACATCAATGGCCCCTCAATAATCAAAGAATGCCATCATAAGCCCTTGGAATAAAGAGTTTTGAAAATTGGCAGCATTGGTCCTCACAAATTCAGAAAATATAGTTTTGGTCCTTATGATTCTTAAGCTTCTACAACCGGATCCACTACAATCATAAACCCAAAATACCAAACTCAATGGCCCAAAACACTACAAGCCCACCTCCACTATTATTATAACCCGGCCTGCCAATAAAACCAAAACCCGATCCAAACCCACCCTATTATTATTACCCGGTCAATACCCACTTAACAAATCAAATAACAATAAAAAAAAACACACACGCGCGTTTTACTGTGTGTCTTCTCCATGGAATTACCCTACACCCTCCCACTTTTACCAAGATCCTTAGTACGAGGTTAAGACCTTCCAGAAGGTCTGACTTGTCAGATGATGTCGACATCATTCCCTCCACATGGCACCTTTAAGCTCTCTGATTGGTTGAAGTTATGTGGAAGATGGATAAGGCTCAATCTAACGGATAAATTTGAGTGGGATGACAACACCATGATAAGGACAAGGATTGAATGGCTGTGAATATACTTCTGGATCCTTCCAAAACCCTAGCAACCCTCACCTTGAGCTCTCCTATATAAACCCCCCTGTTTCACCATTGAGAGTGTGGAGTTTTGAATAGCGAAGCTCTGCCATTTTTAATTCTCAGTCTTAGTGTAATATTTACTTTTCCATTGTAATACTTTTAGTTTTAATGCAATCATTTTTCTTATAATCAATTTAGTTTTCACTTTGATTACTGCTTATTAGTTTGATAATTGTATTTTCAGCTTAATTCATTTTCATTTATTTACTTTTCATTGAACAACTATTCTCATTTATTTCAAAGGATTGATTCAAATTCAGAAAATATAAAAAAATAGATTTAGTTTTATGTTAATCAGCTTACATTTAAGCTGAATTGTTGTTTGTTGATTCAAAATTTATCTCTAATGTCTTTGAATATTTAGCTCTTTTTAAACTCAGTTTGTTAAGAATTTCAAATTAGTTTCAATTGAATTCTGCTTTTAAGTTTTTGTTCAATTGGTAAATTCAGAAAACAGAAAATATCAAAATAGCTTTTCATTTGTAAACAGCTTTCAAACAAGCTGATAGATTAGATTGAATCTCATGTTAGCTTTCATAGCTTTGGTGAGATTGTTTATTAAGTTTCATTGCTCAAAGTTTCATAAAAATCAAAGGTGATCAACTGTTGGAGTTCCTGGTTTATTTTGGCATGTCAAATCAGAAAAGGAAGGATTTGAGCCTGTCTAGAGACAGGCTAGCTCAGTGAGTCCCTCTGTTCATGCTGAGGGGAATTCTCTTTGTAAGTTTTGATTCACTTTTATTTCAATATTTGCTTAAATCTGTGTTTCTGAGCTTCTGTTAGATTTGGTTATTTTTTATTGTTAATTCTGCTTCATTTCATGTTAATTTAGTTTATTGGATTAGTAGTATAGTGTCATTTAGCTTGGATCTATAATTCTTAGTGAAACTGTCTAGTAAGGGAGTGTTTGGATAAGTGAATTGCTGTGTGGTGTTGTAGTTGATCAGTTGGATTTTTGCCTTATACAGGTTCTATTAGACTTATAATAGACATTTAGATCATAAAATTAGCTAGTCTAATTCAGAAAAAGTCAAAGTTAGATAATACATCAGGTAATTGCTAGTGTAGGATTTAAACAGTTAGAGTAATGATAGCTATAATTGCAATTTAGATCATAGTAGCATAATATAGATTTACTTTAGCTTATAACAACTTATAAGAGTAGAATCGGTAGTGTAAAATTGGGAAAAGTCATAGTAGTTTAGTAATTGGATAAGTCAACTGTTCTAAGCTTTTTGTTACTTATAGCTGCTGATCTAGGCTCCTTTTAGGTTAGTGATTGGCAAGTTGTGATAGGGCTTTTAGTGGAATTGTAATCTCAGTAGTACAGAGATCAAATTGCCCCATTGAGTTTTTAGTTTAGAGCTTATTTTGGACCAGCTTATTGGTCCTGTTTATCAGTAGTTTGAGATTGCTTTATGATTTAAGTACATAGGGCTGCTAGTGTTTATTAGAGTTCCTGCTTATGCTATTTTGTTATTTCTGAGTTACTTGGGTTGTGTTTTAGTGTTTTCAATCATTTCCTAGTTGCTAGCTTATTGGTTGCCTATTCTGCTTATATTTGAGTTTATTTGTCAACTGCTTATCGCATTCATCTAGAGTCTCTGTGTTTTCTATGGGTATTTCTGAGCAATATTGAGTTCATTATAGCATATTACTTATGTGTTTACAGTTTGGTTTAGTTTTGTGGCAAGTGCTTATAAATAAGCACTTGCCATAAGCTGTTTGGTTCTAATAAGCACTTCTGCTTAATAATATCTTTTCAAAATTTTTCTGCAAGCTTTTCATAATATTCTAGATTTTCTGTAAAGTTTTCATATTTTTCTTAATTGATTTGATATTTTTCTTAATTTTTCTTCAATTATAATCATTTTTAAATCCTTTTTAATAAACAAAAATCAATAAAAAATCAGAAAAAGCCTTTAAAAATACAAAAATATTTTAGGAAATTCTTTTATAATATTTTAGATTTTTCAGAATAGATTTTATATTTTTCCCATTTATTTTTACGTTTTCCTTAATTTTTAATTACTTTTTAATTCAACAAATAGAAAATAAATCATAGAAAATAAATAAAAAGTCAAAAAAATATTTTTCTTTTTCTGGAAATTCTTTTTATTAGTTTAAGATTTTTAGAAAATTGTTTCACCTTTGTAGGATCATTTTTAGAATTAAAGTCACGTTTTATTTCGTACGCTACGTTTAATTTCGCGATTGCATTTCCGCTTTTAGATTTTAGACACTTGTGCATATATAGCTTGTACATTCTGCTTATTTCATCATTTCTTATCATATTTTGAATTCTTAAATCACAATCTTCACTTTACCACTTTTCACGACACAATTTCGCGAATCGATAATTCACGACTCCATTCTACCTTCGTTGGGAAAACGACCCGGGGAAATACTTTCACGAGCATTTCTTCGGAAAATAAATATATACTACAAAAAGATAAAATCATTTAACGTGAAAAAGAAAAAAATATCGAAACAAGCAGAACCATATGTGAAGAATCTGCCCAAAAATTCTAAAATTATAACAGCTGACAATATCAAAGTGACTCAAGATTTGTTAAATAAGATTATTAATTGTGTATTTGTATTGTCTTTACTTTAAATTCTGTTGAATAATTCAAACTTTAGTTGTAATAATTTGGATTAATGAATGTTTAATTCTAAGTTTTGTACATTTTAACGACAATTTTTGTTTAACTTTAATTAAATTTTTGCACCACATTGTATAAATCTGCTGCATCACCATGTTAAAAGTTTACTGCATCACAGTGTAAAAATCTACTGCATCACAGTGTTAACAATTTACTTCATCAATATGGATAAATCTACTGCATCACAATGTTAAAAATTCTGATTCATTTTAAAAGGAGTCGGATTTGATTATATAATAGTGAGATGAGTAAAAAGATAAACTAAAACTGGGTGATTTTGAGTTGAGCGGGTTGAAGTAGTAGAATACATATTAGCGGGTTGAATGATCCTGCATCATAGTTTATTTTGTTACTGCATCACTTTTTATTTCCTACTACATCAAACTTCTATATTTAGCTAATATAGTTTGATCATTTTTTTGTTGCTTATATACGTCACTTCAAATGTTTCAACAACTATAGTCGTTGAAAGATCGGTGCCAACTTTTAAAGCAAACTGATGAACTGAACATGGGAGGATTTGGTCAACTTCCGATCATTGAATGATTGCAACTCATTGAAACACCAAAGAAAAAGCCGACCAAAAGGAGATCTAAGAAGACGCTATTTGGTTTATAGATAAACATATTCAAATATCATTCTGAAAATAATTGATGCAATTGTTGGGGACAAGATTCAAGACCAAGATATGAAGATCAACCTAAGATGTGAAAGAATTTAAGTATTAATGAGAGAGATTTGAATTGTTGTCATTCAAGAGGAATTTTAATGTTATTTCAAAACAATGGTATAAATTCTAGTGCATCACAATACACTATACAAAATACTATACATAGATAGTATTATTGCATCACTATGTATGCATCACATTGATGTATCATACTGATACATCATAATAACACTTTAGTGCATTAGTCTGTTAATATACTCTACTGCATCCCTTTGTTATTCTACTGCATCACTTTGTATATTATACTGCATCACAATACACAAAACAAAAAATGCTATACAGAGATAATATTACTGCGTCATAATACACTAATCAAAATAACAAAAATTTAAAATGAGAAGAAAGATACAAACTATATTTGATAAACACTGAGATAAGTGATACTTACACCACATTTTTTGATGCACACACCACACTTATGCATATATCATGTTGTAACTTGTGCATTAATGATGTGATATTGTGGTGAAAGAATAAAAAAATGTGGTGTAAGTATCACCTCCGTTATTGTATTATAGTTCGATAATAAATGTTACACGTCTAAAAAAATATGACTTGTAAGCAATTCTTGAATATCTATATAGTCGTTAAAGAGGATTTCAAAAAAAAAAAAAAAAAAAAAAAGAAAAAGAAAAAAAAAAACTGAATACATATGAAAAATGGAATTGTGGTAAGTAAATTCAATCTTTATTTGTTATTGAATACATATGGAAACATATGGTGAGTAAATTCACTTTTTAGTTGTTGCATCACAGTGTAATAAGTTTAGTGCATCAAAGCGTTAAAAGCTATTGCATCAAAGTTTTAAAAGCTACTGCATCATAATGTATAAATATACTGCATCAAAGTGTATAAATCTACTGCATCACTAACTGGTGCACCACAATATATAAATCTAATGCATAATGATGAACTCAAAAAAGATACTAAAAATAGTCTTTCTTTACAATCAAATCACTGTTTTATTTGTAAAAAAAATGACAAAAAAATTGAAAAGACTGTTCATTTTCGGCGTGTATATTATCTTAAACCAACTCTCTTTGGCATATCTTGTTTTTTTTTTCTTTGATGCATGCAATAATTGTGTACAAATCCTCTCTTCGATAGTTCTACACAAGTTACTTCAACTCTTGTTTTAAACCTTGAAAAACATCCAGATCCTTTAGTAGTAGTCTCACATGGATTGTTGATTGTAACCTTATCATGATCTTTGACACTGAGCATGAAACTAATGACAACTTTCCCATTCATCTTTGGAACTGTTGGAAGAAAAATGCAGTGAATAATTTAAGATGAGAAGAAAGATACAATATATATTTCATAAACACTGAGATATTATTGTATTGTAGTTCAAAATTATCTCTACTTTATGCTAGTTAATCATTGTGTTATCTTTATTTTAGCTTTCATATCTTATCCCTTTCATTCACTTTTTGTTGCAAAGGCTTATCTATTCTACTCTTATCTATTAAATCATATTCTTACAATTACTGCATCATACAATTATAACTAGTCATCAAAATTCAATAAGTACACAACAAGCAATTTGATACAATAACAAACTGATAATTTTACTGCATCGCAGTTTTATATCTACTGCATCATAATGAAAAAACTAATAAACTTAAAAAAACAGTAACAACATACGTGTAACGTGAATAATTACTACATCATATTTCAAAATCAGGTGCATCATTCATATAACAAAGCATACAAAGACATTTATGCATATATCACAACTACATGTATCCTATTCAACCTCATACGTGACAAGTGAGAAAGTACAACATAAAATGAGCAAGTACTGCATAAACCAGGTGCATCTTTCATACTGTAGAACCGTAGAGGGGGGGGGGGGTGAATACAGTCTTTTCGGCTTCTTCAAAGTTTATTAACTTTAAGCCTCAAAGATCACCAAGTGGTTATACTATAATAATCACAACCACAAACACAAACAAAGTATATAAAGCATGTAAAGAGACACCACGATATATACTGGTTCGGGATGGGGGGTTTATACCATCCGTACGTCCAGTTGCGAATCCACGACACCGATACTATTACTATAGTATAATCCTTTCGGTGGATTACAAACCGTTACAACTTCACTCCACCGATATGCACTAAGATCGGTGCTCACTAAGAAGAGCTACTCCCCAACGGTATTCCGCCCTCGGAAACCACCCAAAAGAATCTCGTGATTCGACTTAACCACAAAGAACACTAAGACTTCCCACCGGAAGTATCAAACCCCAACTAGATCCCCAATGATCTAGGCTTGGTCACCAAGACACAAGACTTCAATCTAGATCCCCAATGATCTAGGCTTGGTCACTAAGACACAAGACTTCCCTTACAAACAAATAGAAAGAATAAGTTGTTTGTTTATTCAACCAAGTCCAAACCTAACCTAGAGACTCGATTGTAGTAGAAAGGGTAAAGATAAGAAGACCCTTGACACAATCACAAGAGTGGAATAGGTTCATGTGATTCTTCCTTTGCAATGAGATGTGTTCTTCCAATAGATGTTAGTGTGAAAGATTAAGAACACAAGAGTAGAGATAGAGAGATTAGAGAGAAAGAATGTAGAGAGAAAGAATTATATCAAGGGGTGAGGAATACAAGAGGCAAGGCATGGTATTTATAGGCAAAACCCAATCTTGGGAATATTTTACCAAGGCCGGCGCGTTACCCACGCGTTGACGCGTGGGAGGCGCGCCAGACACCCAGGGAAAATATTCCTGAGGCTTTGGGTGTTTGGCATTATAAATGCCTTACCTTGCTAAACCCCCAATTGTACTTCACACTAAACCTTAACATTAATCAATCAAAGGTTTACCAACTCAAATAGCCAATTTGGAAAATCATTTGTGAAGTGTATATAAGAAAACCAAATACCAAGGGTAGAAGAGTAGAAAGGGTGGTTTGGTAGGGGTAGAAATGGTATTTCTCACATGGCATAACAGAGAAGAGAATATGCCATGGGATATTCCTCAAGGGAAGGGTTATGGTGTAACTATGGTTAGGTTTAAAGGTTTAGAGGTTAACCATGGTTAGGAGTAGAAAGTTTAAGTGTTGAGAAGTAACCATGGTTAGGTTTAGAGAGAGAAGTGTATAGAGAATAAACCATGATTAGGTTAAAGGGTTTACCCAAGGGAATGTTCCATCCTTGGTGTGGTTAAGAGTTAACCATGGTTGGATGTAGAGAGGTAACCATAGTTGGGTTAAGGTGTATGTTGGTTAGGTTAGCCAAGGTTGGGTTAGGGTTGCATGATGAGAACTAACCATGGTTGGATGAGGTGAACCATGGTTGGGTTGAGAAAGGAATATTCCAAAGGTATATTCCTTTGCTTGGGGGGAAAGGATGGATGAAGGGTTGAGATGAGTTTAGTTTGAAATGGATGGTTAAGATGTGTTGTAAGAGATTGGATGGTTGAGATGTTTTGATTTGAAATGGATGGTGGAGATCCAAGGAGCCTTTTTTGCTTGGAGAGGAAGTGTGATCAATGGTTGAGATTGGTTTAAGTTTGAAATGGATGGTTGGGATTAAACACATGTGTTGGAATAGAGAAGAGGTTGGATGGATGGTTGAGATGTGTTTAATTTGAATTGAATGGTTGAGATTGAAGATGTGTAAGGAATATAAGAGATGTGTAAGGGATGTGTAAGAGATGTGATGTTGTAAGGGAATGGATGGTTGAGATGAGTTTGATTTGAAATTAATTGCTAGGATCAAAAGTGTAGGGGACAAAGGTACACTTTGTGTAAGTGGTGTAAGGGAATGTTGGAAAAGAATATTTGGGAATGATTGTAGGAGATTTGGTGGTATTGGGTTTGATGGTTTTGGGTTGAGTGGTATCTTGATGAAGAAGATAATTAAGAAAAGTACTTAAGAAGAAAATAATCTAATTGTCATTAAGAGGAAAAGGTTTAGACAATTAAGATTATAAGTAGAGAAAATCATAAGTTACTTATTAGTTCAAGTAACACAACGTCGAGAATCCATAGTTTCATACCTCGTGATTTTTCACGACTCGACGTTCTCGACTAATACCTTGGTTCAAACAAGTTAAGTACTTTGACTTGATGTAAAGCATAACCCAAGTGGGAAAGGATGCGTTTACGCAAAGTGACCTTTAACTTAGTTTGACCAATAAGGGAGTAAACCCGTTACGTAATTAGAGAAGACGTAAGCACGGGATATGAGCATATGGATGCTTTAACACGATGTTACGTGAAATATATAAGCTCCCTAAGTTTAGAAAAGCCTTGGCTAGAGGCGATAGTTAGAAAACATGAGTTGGCATTTTCCCGTGAACGGGTGTTTTAAAAGTAGGATCTCTCAAGTCTCAAAACTCCTTTCGAGTGTTCTCAATTAAGCACATAACATATTCATACCTGTATTGAAAGATCCACACTTGTCGGGTAAGGGGAAAGCCGACTTTCAAAATTCGCCCGGAACCATACAGTGTCCTGGCGCGTCACCCGCGCGTTGACGCGCGGGCAGCGCACCAGGAGCAGATATGAGCTCCGACGATTTTAAGCTAACGTTTGTTATTTTATGTGTTTCGATGGTTTATTTGTCATCATTAAAACATGAAGAGATCTTGATCATGTTGCCTCAACAATCTCCCCCTTTTTGATGATGACAAATAAAAACCGAAAGCAAATAAAATAAAAAAACTTAGCGAAGACAAAGCGCGCCTTTGGTGTAGCTTGCGTCTTGACCTTTGCCTTGTAATTTGGTGAAGCCTTTAACAATTCTTGAATGGTCTTCACGCTATTGCTTTCTTTCTCCCCCTTTTGTCGAATCAAAAAGGTGGGACTACCAATCAAGCCAGGTTTCGAACTTGGGCCTGTGGGATAAAAGAGCTAGCTTGAATGTGCACCCGAATGTGCTCTCCCTTGAACATAGCTCCCCCTAGATCGCTGCTCCCCCTTGTTTCAAGGCGGGGATCCATGGGTCTAGAGCCTCACCTTTGCGGTGGCCTAGCTACACATAGAAATCACAACATGCAACAAACGAGAAATCCTCACATGTGAAAGTTCCAAAAATGGGTTAGGTTACCATTTGGAAACTTGCAACATGGGTTAGTTTAAGCATAACATCACATCTATTTGTGCACAATACATCATAAACTATGCATATAATACATATTCAAATCATTATATTCCAAATGTTGATACACACATGCATAACATTACCGCATAGTTGTTCATAGAATGGATCTATCAATCAAGCATAAATATATCACTTACTTAAGTGAAGATAACAAATTTTCAAATTAGAGCACATAGATTCACACATAAACATTTTAAGAGTACAAAGCAATACCCAAACACAAGTTACTACCTAGTAACAAGTCAAGGCATAAGGAGATACCTAAGTGAATGAATAACACCGTGTATTATTCTCTCCCTATTGTCTTAAGTATGAAACATTCATCCTTAAATTTCCTAAGGTACTCTAGTGATGATTTCCTACTTCTAAGGGTATCATAGGACATTAAGGTGAGGTATTTTCCTAGAGTAAAGTGTAACACGTGGTTTCTAAGGCATGACACCAAAACTTTTGCGAAATGGATTGCTCGACTAAATTCACGACACATCACATGTAAATTTTGTCCTTCCTTTGGACGACCTCATTGGTTTGAGGAGGACTAATGTCCGAGAAGTTATGTGAAATTCCATGTTGTTTGCAAAATTCTCCAAATTGCACCCTATGTTCAAATCTATTACCATGATTAGCTTGAATCAAAGCACAAGTAGGTTTTTCTAAACTTCTTCCTAAGATCCTAAACTTATCTAGGGCATCTTCCTTAGCACCTAGACATAGAGTCCATATATAATGTGAATAGTCATCAATTGTCATTAAAGTATGGAAGTTGCCTTTGTAACTTCAAATATGTGATGAACCAAACAAATTGATATGAAGTAATTCTAAAACTCTATTAGTCAAAATTGCTTTACTAATCCTATTGCTTGCAAGACCTTGTTTGTCTTAGTATTACGTAAATGTGCATTTAGTGTCTAATTAAATATAATACTTGAAAGTTGTGAGGATATGATCTACTATCTTTAATAGTTGCAAGCAATTAACATGTTAGCAATATGCACTAAATCATCTAGCATCATGACAAGTAGGCATATGAGCAAATAATATTAAAACATGTTTTTCATGCAAGTGTACTTTTCATATCATCGCTTAATAACTTTAGAAAGTAAGCATGTAACCACATAGTATCTAAACTATCATTGGTATTTTTAGTTTGTAATGCAATACGATACCGAATTCAATCCACGGGAATTCTCTTCAACTATGTAAATAGTTTGTATGTTTGCATAGATGTTTATCTTTTCTTTTCTACCCTAAAAACACAAAGCATGCAATTTTCACATAAATTGAACAAGTAGAAGTAGATATAAAATCTTCAACACAAGTATGAATTGTGATCCGAAATTTTATCTAGTCTTGATAATTCGACACAAATGACTACAAAACCTAACAAGTGTAGTAGGATGTTTTGTGTCAAACTTCTTGTTCATAGCACATAGTATGGACATGTAGACTCTAAGATATTATCATCCATCGTTTGAATAATGCATTGATAGATATCTTTCCTCTCGGAAAACATTTATTTGTATTTCCTTCCAGGCCTTCACATAAGTCCTAGTCACATAAGCACAAACGCTCTAAGAGCACACAAAAGGACCTTTCAAATGACCAACTAGACATCTCACTTCAGTTTGAAAGATTGTTTTCCTATTTCTAATTAGTTCTTGGCTTGTTTTATGTTTAGAAAGACTTAATAGGGTTCTAATGGAGTGTGTAAAACAAGTTTTAAGACTCATGAACTCAAAGCGAAAGTTTTTTAAAATTTTTGCAAAACTTTACCACGGCTGGCGCGTCAACGCGCCACTAACGCACCAGGAACAGACCCCAACTTACTCTTATCATGTAGATCTCCTTTTTCTCTTTCCGTGGCCTTTTGAATCAACTAAATCGGAGTTCGGATGAAGAAATTATGATCAAAATACTAAAGTAACTTTTAAAACTTAATTTCTTCTTTTGGGTTTAGTTGTTGATTGTTTTTAGATGTTCTTAAAGATCTAGGACTTAGATTATGATGTGTTCAAGTTATGCAAGTTTTAAGCACATAACTATATTTTCTAAACACATAGCATTTTTAACAACTAACATTTAAGGCACATAAAGATTCATAAGCATAAGGAAGAACTTAGCTCGACTTTAAGGGATGATTTTTGTTTCATGACCATGAGATAAAGATTCACCATTGATGTTAAGACTACCGACGACCTTCCTCAAAGTTTACTTATGTACACCATCATGCTTCTTATGAAGTAAACAATCTTCTACAACGTCATGTGCTTGGAACAGCCACTTTCAACGATATAATAGATCGGTCCAAACCTATACCTAACACACATATAACTCAAAAACTTGGTCCCCAATGGTTGTTGGGTCCATTGTTGTTAGCATATAGCACTCCCAAGTTGAACATCCTTGGGTCATGAAGCAAGATACTTAGTGTTTCAAGACCATAGTTTGAAAACATAGACCAAGGTTTGTTTAAAGAATTACTTTGGTTTTGAAATCTTGGTCCAAAGTTTTGATGATTGTGTGGTCTAAAAAATCTTTGGTTTGGGTAGGAGTTTTCTCTCATTTGGTATGAGTTATATTCATGATGTGAAGATCTTTGATTTTTGTTAAAGTTTCTTCTTGACGATGATTGATTCTTTTGATAGGAATGTCTTTGGCTATATGGCGGTTTCATATTTGGTGTGGGCAAGATAGGTTTATGGTCGACTCGAGCTTGTGTGTATCCAAGTCCATTACGTGAAACCGGGTTGTAAAATTGTTTTGGGGTTTCTCTTCTTGTAACGGGTGTTTGAGTACCTCGAGTATTTGCAAAAGGAGTTTGAGGAACAATTGGTTTAACAAGAACATTAGACAAAACATTTGGTTTTTCATTTTGTCCTTCTTTTACAAACATTATTGGTTTGCTTAAACTTATGGAAGTGGTTTTCTCAATTTTTGAAAATCCAAGACCTTCCTTATCTTGGGACAATTTTTGTTGACTTAACATGTCATCTAAATCATTGCTACTTTTCTTAAATTTAGAAAAACTTAATGACTCTTTTGAAGTTTGGATACTTTGTCATTCAAAGAGTTAACCTCATGTACAAGTTTTTCACAACTTGTGCAAGGTTCAACCACCTCTTTGCGTTGAGTAAGTCTCTTTACTTCTCGTTCGAGTTCAAACACCTTGTCATTAAGAGAGTGTTTCTCCTCAACAAGTTTTTCAATAGTTTTAAAAAGTTCCTCATTCTCTTTTTGCAAATTACGAATATTTAAATCTTTATTAGAAGTAGAAGAGTTCGGAGAAACCTCTTGAGTTTCAAATGCCATGAGACACGTTGCATTCTTTTCCGAATGATCCCCGTCTTCACTATCACTCCAAGCTCCACCGACGAATGCCCTATTTTCTTTAGGCTTTGGACATTCACTTATAAAGTGATTCTTGCCTCCACAATTGTAGCACTCGCGTTCGCGCCTTGAGCTTCCACCACCTTTATTATTAAAGCCACGATCTCTTCCAACCTTTCTACCATTACTATCACCTTGGTTATCAAACCGATTACCATGCCTAGGGTTACCTTCTCGTCTAAAGAACTTCCTAAAGTTCCTTGCCATAAGGTTGAGCTCTTCATCGTCTTCATCACTTCTTTCATCATTATCATCACTAGTTTGTTCCCTAGTGACTTTAGCTTTGAGGGCTAGTGACTTAACCTCTTTCTTCTTTTCTTTAGAAACAACCTTATCGTTTTCTAAAATCATTTCATACACTTTGAGGTTGCCGATTAGCTCGTCAAGAGGAAGTTCCGCCAAGTTCTTGGCTTCTTCAATAGCCGTCACCTTTGGCCTCCACTTAACCGGAAGAGCTCGAAGAAACTTTCTCACATGGTTCATTGTTAGGAATACAAATATTCCTATTAAAGACTTCGGTCACCACAAGAATGTAATAGCATTGATATAGCTCGTAGTCTTATTAATATTTAGTTAGTTCGTAGAATAGTTTAATAGTATGTAAATAGTATTCGTGGAGTGAGTCGGGTCTTCACCCACTGTACTCGCTCTACAGCCTGTTTCATGAGGCACCTAGTATTTTGTATATATACCCTCTTCCCACCAAGGGAGAGGGTTGGTTGTTCATTTCAATACACACACACAACAAGTGTGTTTCTCTCACTAGAACTTCCCCTCTCTATTTTACATTCTCTCTCTAACTCAACTATGGCCAACATTATCTTCCATCATAACCCAAGACCACCCGAATCACAATAATCAACATATTATATCGATCCTACAATTGGTATCAGAGACAAGGTTTATTAGTTGTGTTGATTTTTGTGGTCGGTGTCATTGTTTTGAAGCTGTTTACACTATTGCTTTTCGTATATGATAATATTTTTTTTCTATCTTTTGTTTTTTTTTTGAACAGATATTTCATTTCACACCTCACAAATGGAGGAAATTTGTACACAACAAGTTACATCGAACATACACAACGTAACAAGCTACGACAAAACAAGACATACACCATAATTGTTGTGACAGACTACAGCAACACCATACGAGGGTGGGGGGAATCACCAGAGTGAGCTTTTGGCATACACAACTATATAAAGGTGTAGCTTGACAAAAATACATAAAATACAAAAGACATACAAAGAAGATAAAACTAGGCATCCTTAAAGGAGCCATACCTAAACCTAACAGATCTAAAGCCAAAACCCAAAGCAGCATCAGACCATCGATGGCAGACCGCAATAGATCTGAGCAGAGAAGTCTGGGCGGTGGCGGTAGCGAACGGCGAGCGGCGACAGCTGGGAGATGACAGATCTGTGGGTAAAGACTATTATTGAAAGCAAAAGAAAATACAAAAGATCTCCGGACGGCCGGCCGAGACCGACCGCCGGATTTAGATGGAAGAGATCGAATTTATGGAGTTAGATCGGATTTATTTTCTAGTGAGAAGGAGGAGAAAACTTTTTTTTTCTATCTTTTGTTGTAAACAGTTTTATACAATACCTTTTGTGGTCTCACAAGTGCCAATACATTATTTGTGGTATTACATTGATACGTTTTCTTTTTCTTTTCTGAACCTTTTTGTGGAACTGTTTTCTTGTTTTTGGTCAAAAGTCACATGCTTTGTATCTAGTTTACTTTGCCTAGCTAAATGCTAGTGTATAACTCATCTTTGTTGTGTACTTTTGTAACCATCCCATGATTAAGATGCAGTCATAAACTGGTCAAACCCGTGGCCGAAATCTGGGTTGGTATATGTGTGTTCTTCATGGCGATTTGTGTGGGTTTCTTGGCAGCGAGTTGTATTTTTGTTGAATGTGATTTGGTACTAAGGTTTGGATGTTTGCCAAATAAGGGGAGTAAAACAAAGCAAGAGAAAGTGACAGTTTTGGCTTGGTGTTGTTAGCGAGTAGTCAGTTTTTCTTGTTAGCGATTTGTTACTCACATTCATTGTAGCGAGTTGCTACTTAAAGACAATTATCACACAAATGTAACAAAATGCTGCCCAAATTTTGTCAATAATGTAGCGATTTATACAAAAAGAAATGATGAAGACAAAGACTGTTGACCACAAACCTTAGTATCTGCTCATTGTGACTTCAGTTTACAAACATCATCGGTCCATGATACTTTAACTAAATGAAAAGCAATCGAAGCTATCATAACAGCCACGACCAAGTGACCTCAGTTCGAATCATCATTGGTCAGTATGGTTTAAGTGAAACAGAATACAAATCAAGAAGACAAGGAACACGCCACAATCCCAACACAAATCCGACACTAAGCCTAAACCCATCCCATACAACAAATAACTAGAACAAACCCATCTCCTAACCTAATCCCTTCAACATCCCACGGCTACAACTGTATCTCCATCTCCATACAACATCTCACGAATCATAAAACAAAATAACATCCAAGATCTCAGAACCATTCCACTTTATTTGTAATCTCTTACAGATTTGTTTTGGAATATATCTCTTCACAGATCTTAAACACAACAAATGTACGCATCGAGTGATCTCAGTTTTTCTGATTCGTACGCCATAACAAAAGCCTAGCAGACCATATAGTCCACATACACGACAGAAAAACTCATCATTGAAAATATGTTGTAATGCTCAGCTTCATTAATATACGAAACAAAAGGATAAAGACAATAACAATTATGTTATTCTCTTTTTCTTGGTTCGTTCTACAACAAAAAGAAAAGACAAAACATGTGCTGAAATGCCGAACCTACCTTAGACCCTTCAAAGGATCCTCAAACATTTAACTTTATTTCTTTTCCAAATGAGCATCATATGAAGACATAGGTTAGAGTGTGGTACTGGTTGTGTTTGTGTTCAATTATAATTATGTTGTGATGAGATGAAGGTTTGGGGAGATGAAATTGATGACTGGGGATGAGATGCGTTTAGAGAGGAGAGAGATTGGATGGGGGCGGACTGGCGGAGTGTTTAACATTTTAGGGTTAGTGAGATAATTAAGGTTAACTAATTGGGTTGTGGTGAGTGATTTATACCGAATATTTAGGTATAAAATATGGATCGGGTTGTTGGGCTGAATTGATCTATCAAACAAATGGAGTTGGACTGTAATGAGATATATCAAACGAATGGTGTTGGGCTGCTAATCACTGGACCAACAATTTGTATTACTTATGTGATTTTGAGCTAAAAATGTGATGATACAAAATGTTGGTATAATTAGTGGTTAAATGGTGGTATTAACTCTTTAAACCGGGTATGGATTATTATTCATGGGCTGAGACGGGTTGTGTTTGTTGGGTCTTGGTATAGTTGAGCCATGCAAATGGTGATTTGGAATGGAGGGGTATTTTGGTTGTTACAAATTATCGGAGTTACATTTTTTGACAAGAACAGCGTTCTCAACATACAAAACCCTAGTTTTCAAACCTCAATTTACCGAAAAATTCTTCAGGGGCGCACTGCCCCCCTGAACCCCCCCCCCCAGCAAACTCACCGCGGAGTTCGATCCGCGGAACAGGGGGTATTTAAAGAATTAGGGCATATTGTGTACTACAAACCATTATCAAGACTCTTTTTAAACGTCAACATGGCTGAGTATTTGGATATGAATGTCAGAGTGATTACGGGGTTGATTTGGTATCACTAATTTGAGATTGAAGTGGAATTTCACGAAGGCATGTACTTATTTAATATTGAAGTCGGGGTTGGTTGGATGCATGACTTTCAATGATAACTTGCTCGTACTTAAGATTTAAGATGAAGACTTGGTTTATCTAGTTACCAGCAGTCGGGGTGGATGGTTGAAGACCTGGTTAACTATCACTTAAAGGAGTTACGTTATTGTACTCAGTGTCACACGCAGAATACGTTGTGGATAATCGCAAGAGGTGATGAAAGTCTCATACTTTGTCAGGATAGTATTGAGTACTTAGAGATTTGCATGGTGCACAAATTCTCTACACCATTCTTCCAACAACAGTGCAAGCTTAAGTAACAAAGTTGGGGAATTCTAATTCATTTTCAAGTCTGGTATATCGGGTTTACTTCACCAAGTGGTCACAACAATAGCCGACAAAATTCTAGGTTGGTTTGTTAGCCAAAGGGTTTAAGGGTTGAGATGTGATCAGCAATTCTCATGGAATATTCGGCACTACAGCACGTCAAAGATACTTCACAGTCTAAGCAAAATATTTCTAGATCCTTCAATGTCATTCACGATTTTCTTCAAGATGTTTGCTTAAGACAAGAACTTCTCGTATATATGGTCGTACACGTCAATGATGCTTCCGAAAGTTCGAAACCATCATGGGGGAGAAACGTGTACTTTGATGATATAAGGTCAACCTCCAGGGGGAAGTAGTTTATACTACTTGACTTAGCATGGTTTGTGAAGTATTCTACATATGTGAGAAGAAGTGTTGCTGAACTTTTGCATTTTCCCTCAAATCCCTCAAATAGTTATTCACCAGAAACAACTAGTGGATTGTCATAACCCATTCAATTTATCATTGTCTCACGGTTTCTTCTTGATTTTGTAAAATCCCGCGAAAGAATCTATTTCTCGGTTTAAATCATTGATTTGTAAAATCCCATGATGATGGAACTATCCTTGAGAATGAAAAGTGCACTTTCGGATCTTAATTGATTCTGGTGCTACGATTTCGAATTTGAAAAAGGGATTAAGTGTGTGCTTCATGTATTGGATGAGTTTTGACATACTTCATGGCATTTTGGTTATAACGAATTTTTACGGGGTTTTTGTGTTTTTATGGGGTTATGTGTGTTTGACAAAGATTGGGATAAAACCATTATCAGAGTTCATTCAAAACATCAAAAAGGGCTAGATTTGGGCATTTAAACCACAAGATGTGACTACAGCGTTAATTCATTATTATTTATTTGAGGTTGAAGTGAAATTTCATGGGTGCGTGTACTTAGTATCTGAAGATATCGGGGTGGTTGGATGAAGATTCTTCGAGATCCTTGTTCGAGCTTTTAACCTTTACAATGATGAAGACTTGGATATCTAGTTATTTTTGGGATTCTTCCTTTCTATTACCATAAAATAACTATCATTTTAAGGAGTTACGTTGTAGTGCTCAGTGTCACACGAAGTTGTGGATATTCAAGAGGTGATGTACATCTTATACTTGATGGTTGGTTGGTTGAAGAGTGTAGACTACTTAGGGATTCGATGTTGCACGGACTCTCTACACCGCTCTTCGTCACACATTAGTGCAAGCTTAAGTCACAAGTTCGGGTTCTTTTACTTTAGTTTCAAGTTCATCATATTGGGTTTTTCTCCATCAGTAGTCTTAACAAAAAGCCGACAAAATGATAATGGGGTAGGTAACGAGTTAAATGAGAGAAGTAGAAAAGAGAGAGATGATGTTTGGACACAACGGTTCAAGCCTCGTTCTTCAACATTACGGCGTCTGCAGATAACACTTCATGCCCCATTCCTCAAAGAAAAGAAAGGTGTACATGTCAGTGCGCCTTATCTTAGAAAGAAAATAAATCTTCTTATTTATGACCATTCTCATCAACAAGCTTCATGCTTTTCCCATGTTCGTACAGTCATCAAGTGGATCGACATACATTGGATTATGTTTTTGTGCTTCACTTATTCAATCAAAAATGGCAAACAGACATATGCAATTTTTGAGGGGGAGAAGGGAAAGGATGAAGATACTACATACTACATGTTGATGATGTTTGAAGAATGGTCATTCGGCTCTTGTATGCAGATATTTTCTCCCTCTAAGGTTTAACACATTTCAACAAGTGGTTTACGCGTATTACAAGCTTCATGGAACTCTTCATTTGCTAAACCATTGATGAGGAAATAAAAGAGGGGCTGCTTCAAGAGTGTTTTAATCATCTTATTCTTCGCAGTAGTTTATGGTGCTACACACATATTTATGCTGCATCTGATAAACTTCAACCATCACGGAATCTCAACTATGGCAAAAATGTCATTGCATGCCAGTTTTGAGGGGGGAGAATAAGTGTATGTCCTTCTCCTTTCGATTGTGGAAAAAATGTCATTAGCATGCCACTTTTGAGGGGGAGAATAGGCATGTGTTCTTTCTCTTCTTTCGTGGGAGGAGAAATGTGTATGCTAGGGTTATAAATCACGAAGGGATCGAGCTTAACTTTTCATGTTGGGGAGATTGGTCTCTTCCACTCCGAAATATTCAGTGGTTTGTTAATCTGTTCGAGTTCTATTGTCACTTCTGGGATTCGAACTTGGCGTTATCATTTAGTACTCCAGTTGATTGACTGATTCAGATAAAGAAGAAGATGGTTAATATCAAGACCCTCAAACGTGATCATGAAGTTAAAGTGTTGAATCAATAAAAAGGGGATGATCAGTTTGAGGAGGAGCCGATTCTAAAACTTCACAAGTTTCGAAGAGGCTCTTTACATACGATGGCCTAATTGAGGGGGAGCAAACTCAATTAGTCATCATTTCATGACTCCTGAAATCTTCAGTTCAGGACTCATGAGGGCTTATCGACACTTTCTCACGGGCTAATATTATTATTGATAAAGGGCTTCCAGTTATAGATAAAGGGCTTCCAGTTAATGCTTCATGTACACATCATTATGATGATTTCGATTAATCGCAACCATCAGGGGAGAGGAATGTGTACACCAAGGACGCACAACAAGTTCACGTGATCGGGCTTAATCACTTATTCCGGGATTGATAACCGCATAGATGATCAGTGGTTCAACTTGTTACTTTGGTTGTATCACTTCATGTGCACATCATGGGCTGATTAATCGCAACCATCAGGGGAGAGAGAAATGTGTACATCAGGAACGCACAACAGGTTCACATGATCGAGCTTAATCAGTTATTCCGGAGTTGATATCCGCAAAGATGATCAGTGCGTCAACCTGTTACTTTGGTGTTATCGTTTCTTCTTGTATTTGGTACATGTGGGCTGATTTGGTATATGTAATATAACTGGAATGCATTTAGTGAGATAGAGATGTTGATATCCTATTCCCCAAATGGACAACATTGAAGAAGGTCGAGTCTACAGTCTGTTCTACATTCTCTGCTACGTGTTAGAAGACTAAAGACGATATGCAACTAATTATCGAAAGACTTCTTCATATTCAAGGCATTCATCAAGAAAGGTTGTCTATTTAGGGGAGAGCACTAATTAGGGGAGAGTGTGATGTATGTGTTAAAGTCCCTAATTAGATGTGCTCACATTGCTCTTCAGCATGTTGATTCTCACAGGATATATTTGAGCTTATTGTGTTCTTCTCACAAGAATTCAAGTATATGGGCATAAGATGTGTTACTGATTCTGAGGTATCAAAACCAGCAAGGGGGAAGGAGACATGCATCGGAACGCACAACGAGTACACATGATGAGCTTTATAATTCGTCTTAATTGAAGTCATTCCGGGAAGACAAATTTCATAACCGCAGAGAAAATATGTGTTTTAACTCGTTCTTTTGGTGTGTTATTCCAACTACGTGGGGGAAGTGATGTAAGAAACAGTTTCTGATGACGAAAGACGTACACAATGGATTATGTGTGTACTTTGGGTTTCTGAGCTTCATATAATGAGACTGATTGCATCATTTCTACTACTTGGGGGGAAGTGGTCTCTGGATACTTTTGGTACGCATTACTTCAGCCTTCAGCAGGGAAGAAAGATGAGAAGAACTAGTCAAGCGTGAGATGATACGTTGCTGAGCTATCAAAGCTTCACATTGAGAAGGCTCAAGTTCAGACGACAATTCAGGAGCCTCGAACGCTTTGGTGGTGAAAGTTTAAGAGATGTTGACTACTGACTTCTACTACGTGCAGACCGATATCCTCTTTTCGGTATTCATGTCAACATCCTCTTAAACTGCATAATATCCTTTGTACATATATTATACGAAATTGTATATAGATTTATAAAACCAACAAAAACCTATAAAAAATTAGAAAAACTGAAAATACCAAAAATAGTTTTTTTTAAGGCATGTCTTCTGGCATCGATAACATTTACGGTCCTAGAAATGTCATTCGATAATGACACGGGTCTTTAAATGAAGTTTGAACAGAAGTTCAAAAAGTTTTTTTCAAAACATGCCTAAACGGCTTGCAGTTATTTCAAACTGCAACCCGGATTTAAACTTATGGCTTGCAGTCATTTCAGGCTGCAACCCGATCTTCAAAATTATAGCTTGCTATTACTTCAGATAGCAACCCGTTTTTCAAAATGGGGAAAACACGTCGCCAAAAAGACGGTTGTTCCTTTTACCGGGTGAAGTTCACCTGGCATGGATTACTTTATATCCATGTTTCTTCGGAATAATGTACGCTTCAGTGCATTATTTCTTGATAAAGAAGAGAAGTCTTCTTTTTATCGCCAAATACTTTCACTTCTATGATTCTTCCGGAAAGTATTTGAGCAAAACTTGGTGGTACCATGAGATTGCGATTAAAAATCAAAGTGAACTCAAAAATTTGATAAAATTTTTCACTCAATCAATGACTTTAATATTTTATGAAAATATTTCAGTTTAACATTCGTCATTGATTGAGGGGGAGAGTGATTTCTCAAAATCTTTTGTATCATCAAAACTCTCCACTTTGTACAAAACAAGCAATAACACAATTTTGTGATGGTTATGTGTCAGAATGAGAAATTTTCAAAGAGTTTTCGTTAAAACTTCAAATCGTTTGTAAACTCATCAAATCTGACACATAACAACCTCCCTCAAAGATTGAGGGGGAGCAAGAAAAAGGTTCCTTTTTATCAGAAAAATATTAAAACATACCGCATTTCTCTCCCAAACATTTTCTAAATTATTTAAATCAATTGAGATCAAAAATCTCGAAAGGTTTGAAACTATTGATCGGGGGAGAGAATGTGATTTAAATATGAAATCTGATAATCAAACGTGATCTTTTGGACTCAATAAATAGGCTCCCACATATGTGCTAAACACTTTCGAATATCGATGCACATTTTGAGGGGGAGCTAAAGGCGTTTGTGGAAAAATATCTAAGACCGACCATTTATCTTTATGCATGGAGGTATAGGGATGGTTAAGGTTAGGTATGAGTTCCCATGATCCACCAGAACCGGAAAGATCTTCCCAGGGACAATCCATAGATAGATTAGAAGTCCTTAGGAATGACTGAAAAAAGGAGAAAAGTGAGAAAGGGAAGAGTGCGGACTGAGATAGAGCTAGGACTGGAACAAACCCAACATGGGTCTAGTGATGAAGTCTCGGTAAGCACTGAAGGGGTTGAAGAATGAAAAAGAAATGAAATGTAAAAAGGGTGAAAAGAAATAGCCCTCCAAATATTCAACCTTAGGGAAGAAACCAGGTTCAATTCATAATCTACTAGCGGTTACTAAGGTAACACCGGTATTGAAGACAAGACGTCATGGACCCAGTGACGCACTACACTAAACTTCCCAACCACTCAAGTTCTCTTAAAAGAGCTTGTTTCATTCTCACGGGGAATCCTGTGCAATGTATCGACCGCTCATTGCGAGCTATGTTGATACCTAAAACAGGAGACGCCTCCCCAGTCTCCAGGAGCGGATCAAAACGCACTATTGAGTCTAGAGCCATGAGATCATCCATAAATCTCGATAGGACACATTCCAAATATGCTTATTGTTTCACACAATGTGGAAAATAAGATAAAATATTTAGAGTCCTACGCATTATCCTTGTGATATTGCCAGAACATCCGAGTGATAAGCAATTATTCGCAAAGACGATGGAAATCCTTCTAGAGCGAACATCTTTCAAGCTCTTGGTAGGTGACATGTGAGATCCATCTTGGATCAATGATCAAGTGACAACTGGAAAGTAACGATGGGGCGATTCAACATTGAATCAACCTTGTTCCAGGAAATGGATTGACGGATGCTTTTGTAAAACCTTTCAATGTGCTTACCTACTTTCTTTCAAGCACATTGATTGGGTATTCTTTCTCAAACAAAAGTATTTTTGATGGAAATGTGATTCAAATTACAAAACTCTCGTCGTGTCTAAAAATGTTTATTAAGTAACACGTGAGTGATTTATATAAATCAATTTCTCATCAATCAGTGAATATCTATTCACCGATTCACTCTATCGTATTGTCTGCTTTGAGACGTTCCGGTATGAGAACATGCTAAGTATGAAGATTCCGAAGTGGATTCTTTGGAAAATTCATTACTACAAGCTGCAAAATTCCTGTCAAGGAGAGTCGTCTTTAAAAGGAGACTCCACCTGATCACAGGTCGGTTTTCACAAAACCAGAGGGTAGTCCATCCTCGCAGAACGAATGACAAAGCCATATTCGTTCTCTATCTTTATTGCTAACTGTTTTATTTCAGGGACACATATAAAGATGGAGTTGATGGTTCCTATTTCCAGCTGAATCGGGTCAATCCATACCTCATGCTCATACATGCTCCTCACTATCAAAGATGATGAGAGACTTTCTGCAACGAATGTTGAGAGACTACCAACAACGTTTCCGCAACTCTGATGAAAATTCTCCTGATCCGCAACTCTGATGTAAAGTCTCCTAATCCAGAAGGGTGTGAGCATGATGGTCCTAATGTCACTACATCACATGAAGGCGATACTACTGTGGATGAGCTTGGAGATTTACTGTGGCTGATGATCTCAAAGAAGCTCAAAGATCACACATCACAAAGGAATCCAAATCACAAGTTCATTTCTGGATGTACAAAGTGTGCTGAAACATGAAGAATCAACTCTACGAGCTACAATATCAAAAGAATGCTAGAACACAAAGATCTCAAATTTCAAAGGTGACCTCGCTTAGGGGGAGATTGTTAGGAATACAAATATTCCTATTAAAGACTCGGTCACCACAAGAATGTAATAGCATTGATATAGCTCGTAGTCTTATTAATATTTAGTTAGTTCGTAGAATAGTTTAATAGTATGTAAATAGTATTCGTGGAGTGAGTCGGGTCTTCACCCACTGTACTCGCTCTACAGCCTGTTTCATGAGGCACCTAGTATTTTGTATATATACCCTATTCCCACCAAGGGAGAGGGTTGGTTGTTCATTTCAATACACACACACAACAAGTGTGTTTCTCTCACTAGAACTTCCCCTCTCTATTTTACATTCTCTCTCTAACTCAACTATGGCCAACATAATCTTCCATCATAACCCAAGACCACCCGAATCACAATAATCAACATATTATATCGATCCTACATTGTTGTAAAAGCTAGGATCTAGAGCCGTGAGGCTTGTGATAATAGCATTGAACCGTGTGTAACCATTGTCAATGGTCTCTTCATCCGAGATCGCAAACTTCTCATATTGTTGGATGAGTAAGTCGATCTTGCAATCTTTGACTTGTGAGTTACCTTGATGTGTGATGATGGGTGAATGCCAAATCTCCTTGGCGGTCTTGCATATATGAACTCTCTCGAACTCCCTTCGAGGTAGAGCATTGTAGATTAACATCTTGGCTTCATCTTTCTTACCAAGCTTTCTCCTCTCATCATCTTTTAGATCCGAGTTGGGCTTTTCCACTAACAACTTTGTTTCGGGGGCTTCCACCATGAACACAAAGTTGCCATTTTGAATAATTTCCCATAAATCAAGATCTTTCGACCTAACATAGGTCTCAAACCGGGTTTTCCAAAAACAAAACCCATTGGTCTCTAGCAAAGGTGGTATTTGCATAGAGCACCCCTCAACATAGTTCTCTTGAGCCATGGATCTATACTCTACTTTGCCAAAAATCTTAGTTAGGATTTTAAATTTTTGGGAAAGAAGTTTTTGACTTAAAATGACTTCTCGGGAAGGTTTTAATGCTCAAAAACTTGAGTATACCGCTCTGATACCAATTGTAGAACCATAGAGGGGGGGTGAATACGGTCTTTTAGGCTTCTTCAAAGTTTATTAACTTTAAGCCTCAAAGATCACCAAGTGGTTATACTCTAATAATCACAACCACAAACACAAACAAAGTATATAAAGCAAGTAAAGAGACACCACGATATATACTGGTTCGGGATGGGGGGTTTATACCATCCGTATGTCCAGTTGCGAATCCATGACACCGATACTATTACTATAGTATAATCCTTTCGGTGGATTACAAACCGTTACAACTTCACTCCACCGATATGCACTAAGATCGGTGCTCACTAAGAAGAGCTACTCCCCAACGGTATTCCGCCCTCGGAAACCACCTAAAAGAATCTCGTGATTCGACTTAACCACAAAGAACACTAAGACTTCCCACCGGAATTATCAAACCACAACTAGATCCCCAATGATCTAGGCTTGGTCACCAAGACACAAGACTTCAATCTAGATCCCCAATGATCTAGGCTTGGTCACTAAGACACAAGACTTTCCTTACAAACAAATAGAAAGAATAAGTTGTTTGTTTATTCAACCAAGCCCTAACCTAACCTAGAGACTCGATTGTAGTAGAAAGGGTAAAGATAAGAAGACCCTCGACACAATCACAAGAGTGGATTAGGTTCTTGTGATTCTTCCCTTGCAATGAGATGTATTCTTCCAATAGATGTTAGTGTGAAAGATTAAGAACACAAGAGTACAGATAGAGAGATTAGAGAGAAAGAATTATATCAAGGGGTGAGGAATACAAGAGGCAAGGCATGGTATTTATAGGCAAAACCCAATCTTGGGAATATTTTACCGAGGCCGGCGCGTCACCCACGCGTTGACGCGTGGGAGGCGCGTTAGACACCCAGGGAAAATATTCCCGAGGCTTTGGGTGTTTGGCATTATAAATGCCTTACCTTGCTAAACCCTCAATTTTACTTCACACTAAACCTTAACATTAATCAATCAAAGGTTTACCAACTCAAATAGCCAATTTGGAAAATCATTTGTGAAGTGTTTATAAGAAAACCAAATACCAAGGGTAGAAGAGTAGAAAGGGTAGTTTGGTAGGGGTAGAAATGGTATTCCTCACATGGCATAATAGAGAAGAGAATATGCCATGGGATATTCCTCAAGGGAAGGGTTAAGGTGTAACTATGGTTAGGTTTAAAGGTTTAGAGGTTAACCATGGTTAGGAGTAGAAAGGTTAAGTGTTGAGAAGTAACCATGGTTAGGTTTAGAGAGATAAGTGTATAGAGAATAAACCATGATTAGGTTAAAGGGTTTACCCAAGGGAATGTTCCATCCTTGGTGTGGTTAAGAGTTAACCATGGTTGGATGTAGAGAGGTAACCATAGTTGGGTTAAGGTGTATGTTGGTTAGGTTAGCCAAGGTTGGGTTAGGGTTGCATGATGAGAACTAACCATGCTTGGATGAGGTGAACCATGGTTGGGTTGAGAAAGGAATATTCCAAAGGTATATTCCTTTGCTTGGGGGGAAAGGATGGATGAAGGGTTGAGATGAGTTTAGTTTGAAATGGATGGTTAAGATGTGTTGTAAGAGATTGGATGGTTGAGATGGTTTTGATTTGAAATGGATGGTGGAGATCCAAGGAGCCTTTTTGCTTAGGGAGGAAGTGTGATCAATGGTTGAGATTGGTTTAGGTTTGAAATGGATGGTTGGGATTAAACACATATGTTGGAATAGAGAAGAGGTTGGATGGATGGTTGAGATGTGTTTAATTTGAATTGAATGGTTGAGATTGAAGATGTGTAAGGAATATAAGAGATGTGTAAGGGATGTGTAAGAGATGTGATGTTGTAAGGGAATGGATGGTTGAGATGAGTTTGATTTGAAATGAATGGCTAGGATCAAAAGTGTAGGGGACAAAGGTACACTTTGTGTAAGTGGTGTAAGGGAATGTTGGAAAAGAATATTTTGGAAGGATTGTAGGAGATTTGGTGGTATTGGGTTTGATGGTTTTGGGTTGAGTGGTATCTTGATGAAGAAGATAATTAAGAAAAGTACTTAAGAAGAAAATAATATAATTGTCATTAAGAGAAAAAGGTTTAGACAATTAAGATTATAAGTAGAGAAAATCATAAGTTACTTATTAGTTCAAGTAACACAACGTCGAGAATCCATAGTTTCATACCTCGTGATTTTTCACGACTCGACTTTCTCGACTAATACCTTAGTTCTTACAAGTTAAGTACTTTGCCTTGATGTAAAGCATAACCCAAGTGGGAAAGGATGCGTTTACGCAAAGTGACCTTTGACTTAGTTTGACCAATAAGGGAGTAAACCCGTTACATAATTAGAGAAGACGTAAGCACGGTATATGAGCATATGGATGCTTTAACACGATGTTACGTGAAATATATAAGCTCCCTAAGTTTAGAAAAGCCTTGGCTAAAGGCGATAGTCAGAAAACATGAGTTGGCGTTTTCCCGTGAACGGGTGTTTTAAAAGTAGGATCTCTCAAGTCTCAAAACTCGTTTCGAGTGTTCTCAATTAAGCACATAACATATTCATACATGTATTGAAAGATCCACACTTGTCGGGTAAGGGGAAAGCCGACTTTCAAAATTCGCCCGGAACCATACAGTGTCCTGGCGCGTCACCCGTGCGTTGACGCGCGGGCAGCGCACCAGGAGCAGATATGAGCTCCGACGATTTTAAGCTAACGTTTGTTATTTTATGTGTTTCGATGGTTTATTTGTCATCATTAAAACATGAAGAGATCTTGATCATGTTGCCTCAACACATACAACAAAGCATACAAACATAGTTACGCACATAATAAGACTTACATGTATCCTAATTCAACCTCATACGTGATGAGTGAGCAAAACCAGGTGCATATTTCATACAACAAAGTATACAAACACATTTTTACACATAATACAACCTACATATATCATATTCAACTTCATACGTGATAACTGAGCAATTACTGCATTACAATTCAAAATTAGGTGCATCGTTCACACAACAAGTCATACAAACACATTTTCACAATAAATACAACTTATGCGTAGCCTATTTAGCCTTGTACAAAAAAAGTAAGTAACTACTGCATCACCATTTAAAAAAAGGCGCATCATTTATACAAACCACGGAGACAAACACATTCCAACACATAATACAACCTACATGTAGCTTAATTCAGCCATATACCTGATGCGTGGGAATTGCACCAGGTTTTACCTCTCGAGGGATCTCGAGAAGCTTACAACCCCCACCAGGCAGTGTACCTGATCGTTGTAGTATAGTATAGTGGCAGGTACCGGGGGATTGATCGTTCAACTTGGGAATAGTGTCGCTAGGATTAGAAAACCTAAGTACTAGTTCTAGAGATGAGAGATGATTATTTTTGTGTTTTTATATTTTTTAGAAAGCAAGTAAAATCTCGGGTTTTGAAGGAGTGGGCGGAATTAGTTGTTATTCAACTAACCCAATACTAAGATGCAATCAAAATAAAATACTAGAAAAGAAAATAAACTAAATTATACTAAAGTTGTGAGCAGTAATTGGAGAAGATGTGTTTACTTAGATTTCCTTACTCCCTAGATATCTTTTACACGTTAATTACTTGTTATAATTGCATGGATGACGGATCGTATTCCTTAATACCATTCATGGGGTGGCATACATAACTCCCCAATTCTATGAGCTCTTATCTCCTCCTACACCATGCCCAGCACAACTATAGGGATTATAAACAGTGGCTCATGCATTAAATACAACCAATAAAGACCTAGTACGCCTCGGTTCATGTTTCTTAAGACGTTCAAGCATGTTACCATTTGGAGATCTGCCAGTTTTCTTAAGCCTAACATATAAATCATTCATCCAAGAACAAGAATAAACAAGTAATCAACACATAATCAATATCTAGGTTTCATTAGATCTAAGCAAACACAAGAGAGATTTAGCCTAGCATGATAGAATTAAGACAAGAACAAGATATAGACAACCAACACATAGACATATTGATTGAATTAAAAGAACACTTATCTTTATTAATCATGCAAGGTATCAAGGGGTTAGAACCCTTGAAAAACCTGTAAAGTCACACCAAAATCGTATCTAGGGTTTCTCCCCAAAAACTCCTCTCTTAAAACTGAAAAACTAGAAAAGTATATATAGGAAATTCGACCTGACGGCGTCAAGAACAAACTTGTGACGCCGTCAGACCGCCGCCAAATAGTTCCTCGGACGGTCTTGATCTACTTTTGATGCCGTCAACCCTTAGGCCGTCATGCAATTTACTCTTGACGCCCTGTGTGTGACGCCGTCACCATCTCTCGGTAAATAATTCCATGATCTCTGACGCCGTCAGCATGTGCCTCTTGACGCCGTCACGAACTCTCGGTAAAAATTAGTTGTAGATACGTCTGACGCCGTCAGGTTGTGACCCTTGACGCCGTCAGGAACTGTTCCCAGCAAGGAAAATAGAGACTTAGCCGTTTTCTTCACTTTTATGCTCCAAAAACGTCCAAAATAGCTTCTTTTCCAGAATTCACTCTCCAAGTACCTAAAATCACAAAAGGAACGATTTAGGGCAATATTTGATCAAATAAGTTCAATTCCAGGCTTAAATGACCCCCTAAAAGTGGTTCATTTTTCGCCTTATCATATACCCTTACACTTGAGATTTGCTTGTCCTCAAGCAAATATGCTTTTATTCTAATCAAAAGACAAGTTAGAGGTCATTTAACACTAATATAAAAGTAATTACAACAAATAATCGTTCCACTAAAGACCAAAGACAAGCACGGAGGTCATATACTAGCACCAAAGAAATAGTGTTTAGATACTCACATCTCTCGGGTGTAATAAAGTAATATAACAATATGGAAATGGAAGATATCTCTCACTACCTGTCATAGCAAAATAGATTACCATAGGCTTGGGAAAGGATCAAACCTCCACCACATGGCGTAAGCACCTAAGATAAACTATCAAAGAGGTCTTTTAAAGGGTTGTAACGTTAGGTATAGGGATATGAATTACACGGTTTTGTTGGATAAAGGAAGTTTTACTGGTGGCGAGCTAACAATCTTGGTTAGTTACATGTACAATATGGTGTTGCTAAGCCAAGACTAGACTCGACTTAAGCTAATAAATGAAAAATAACAAAAACATAAAATAAACAAAGAATAAAAAGGGATGGTAGTCCGTATGTTTTTCTCTTTTCTTTTTCTATTTTTTTTCTTTTTTTTTCTTGATTTTTCGATTTTTTTTTTTTTTTTTTTCTCATACACTCTTACCCTACCATCCAAAATAATACATCATAGGGAATGGAAATTCCCCTTACACTTGAATCTTTACATACTTTACAATAAACTAATCTAATGACTCGAATTAAGAAAATCAAAACACTTGGAGCACTTTTAAGATTAACGTATATATGGGGGTAATAAAATGATGTTCTTCCCCATTACTCCGTAAAATAAGTACTTACCCATGAGTCCCAATCGTCCCAAAACAATATGTACAAGGATATGACTCGACTTAGCAACCATGTAACCAATTAGAAAGTTAACTTAGGGTTTAACAAATAACAATAATGCACTAAAGATGAGTGCATACACGGAAGGCTAAGGCGATTTGGGTGTACATTTAAGTGGGGTGTAACAAATTCTTCCTTTAAGTAAAATGCTTAAAGTTAGAAACGAAAAGATAGGCTCGGAGGGGTGTACTAGGGGTTTCGTGTACTAAAAATGAGTACAACGCTAAGGGTGTGGGAAAAATTAGTTGACTTAACTAGCCAAGTAATATGACTTAAATGGTCAAGTAATTATGAAACGGGTTTAACACAAGGGTGATCCTAACGCCTCTTATCATGTAGTAAATCCTACTACACGAATGTAGTCTCACTAGCGGTCTTGGAATGCATCACTAACGCAAGTTCTAGAATCTAAATGCTACCGGTACACTCATAAGCACTAATAGTAAATGCTTTTCCTATCAAATCTAAAGGCGAACCTCACATTTTTTGGGTGGAAATTTTTTCTGAATATACGGTTATGTGCTAGATATACAATCTCCTATCCATGAGACGCTTGCTATGGCTAAAGTTTCACTCCTAAATGTTGTAAAAAATTTTAAATTTGGCACTAAAATTACACTAACAAGTATTTCTCATAGTTTTATTACACATCTACTATTAAACAAAACAAACTCAAGCGAAAGTGTATTGTAAGGTATCATCTTTTTACCCTCCCCTTACACTTAAGATGAACATTGTCCCCAATGTTCAAGTAAAGAATGTAAAAGTAAACAAGTAAAGAGAATGAAATCAAATACTCCCCTGATTCGCTCGGTATGGATTAAAAGTTGGCCAGGTTAGATCTTCCTCCAAGAAAACGAACAATCAAAGCTTCCCTTCCAGAATATAAATCATCTTCTTGTCCAATATAACCTGTAAAATCTGACAAAATAGACAAGACAACCTCGCGTAAAATCGGCGGCATCCTATATAACTTACAAAATCCTAGAAAGCAAAGTAAGATATAATGCTTGTAAATGAAGTTTGCAGATTTCCTGGAGATTATAAAACTTAATAATTCACAAAAAACCATAAGACTCCGTTAGAAAAACAAAACTGGTAAAATTTCCAGATTTTTACCCGTGACGCCGTCAAGAGTAAACTTGTGACGCCGTCAGGATTGACCTGCAGAAATTCTTGTGTTAAGTTTTCGGAAAATTTCTGGAAAAACTTGGTTCTACTTCCTGGACAATCCTGCAAAACTTCATTATGACTCAATACAAGCATTTGACTCTAACAAATACTAATATACATGTTCATTTAATATTGTTGTGGATCATGCTCAATTTCGTTCTTATAAACAAATTTGGGTCTCCCCTTACACTTAGCTCTTGCAAAATACCTTTATATGTAATTAAGGCGAAGTTAAAAACAAAATAAAGCATTTTCACAATTTACTTTGAAACATGAGCCACAAACAATAAAAATAAAACATGCATACGGAAACAAATAAAATCAAACAAACAAACAAACAAACAAATAAAAACACACAAACAAACAAACAAATAAAGCTTGGGTTGCCTCCCAAGAAGCGCTTGTTTTTGTTCGAGTCACGAGCCTGACTCTACCCTTATTTAACGAAAATAGTAGAAGTTTTCCCTACACTTTGGATTAAGTGCGGGTGGAAGTAGCGATACACACCATCTCGGTGGAAGTATGCCTCGTGAGGAAAGAGTGGTGGATTAATTATATGCTCAAAGGGTTGTGCTCCTATCATCATAACCTTACCTAGTTCACTTTGGTCAATAGGTGAGTTGAAGTTTTCTCTTAAAAAGGGATCATCTTCTATCAATTTCAAAAGACTCCTAGTTAGGAATCCATCTTGACCTAATAAACCCGGTTTAAACCCATAATGTTTCTTGTGATCAGTCACGAATGGGTGATGTAAGTACGTAAGGTCATTTCCCACTCCTATAGTAGCTTCCTCTCTACAAGGCTTAGAGTCCACTACCTTCAACGTAAAACTACCCGGACTATATGGTTTGATGGGTGGATCGGGACCTCTTTCAATTCCTAAACTTTCATCCAAGGATGGAAGATTAGGTAACGGATTCGGTTGAGGCTCCGGTTCATCAAAACTAGGAACTTCCCTAGAACTAAGAGTAAGGTTATCATTATAAGTATTCAAATCTATATCCTCTAGTTGTGTTTGGTTCAAAGGTTCTACCTCTATTGGGGTTCCTATAGTCTCTTCTACTTCTTCCGGGTAAGTCAAGGGAGGTGTGTACGCATCAAATGATGGTAGGACTTGTGGGGTACTTGGTGGGCTTAGATTTTCTACTTCATCATTCCTTGTGTCAAGATTACCTTTATCCTCAACATGTGTTTTATTATAATCTAACCCTAACATTTTCCCAAGTATCTCAAGTGCTTCTCTAGGCATCTCAACTTCTATATCCGAATCATAAGGATCATCCTCAATATTCTGACTGCTATATACAAATTGCCCAAAAGATTCATCATCTGTTTCTTGAGATTCATCATCATCGATCATAAAACCTAGGTCTTTTTTATCAATGTGATCATGTTCGGCTACATCCTCCATCACATCAAGGTCACCTATGTGTTCATCCTGTATTATGGTAGTGCCCAACCATGACATGCAGCTAGGTGGTTCATACGAAACTATCCTAGGTGAAGGCTCATATGGTGCATAGGTTTCACTAAGTGAGGCATTTTGAGGGGTTGATGGAGCTCCTAAGGTGAATTCTTTAAAAGTATTATGCACTTGGCCTCTTTTCTCAAGGTACTCAATAAAATCAATATAAGATCCTGTCCTCCTCATTTCATTACTCCATCTTGGTATATCTAAACTGGTGTAATTATATTTTTTCTGGTAAAACTCTAGTGTCGGACTTGGTGGATTCACGTTCTCCATAATGGTGAACGGAAGAGTCAATGGAAAGGTTTTTACGAACAAAGACACAAAGAAAAAGATAGACTAAAGAAAACCTAGAAATAAAAATAAAAATCTTACTAGAAAGGAGTCTAGCAAGTAGACCTAATAAAAAGAAATTCTAACCTAGACAATAACTATTCCCCGGCAACGGCGCCAAATACTTGATGCATGGGAATTGCACCAGGTTTTACCTCTCGAGGGATCTCGAGAAGCTTACAACCCCCACCAGGCAGTGTACCTGATCGTTGTAGTATAGTATAGTGGCAGGTACCGGGGGATTGATCGTTCAACTTGGGAATAGTGTCGCTAGGATTAGAAAACCTAAGTACTAGTTCTAGAGATGAGAGATGATTATTTTTGTGTTTTTATATTTTTTAGAAAGCAAGTAAAATCTCGGGTTTTGAAGGAGTGGGCGGAATTAGTTGTTATTCAACTAACCCAATACTAAGATGCAATCAAAATAAAATACTAGAAAAGAAAATAAACTAAATTATACTAAAGTTATGAGCAGTAATTGGAGAAGATGTGTTTACTTAGATTTCCTTACTCCCTAGATATCTTTTACACGTTAATTACTTGTTATAATTGCATGGATGACGGATCGTATTCCTTAATACCATTCATGGGGTGGCATACATAACTCCACAATTCTATGAGCTCTTATCTCCTCCTACACCATGCCCAGCACAACTATAGGGATTATAAACAGTGGCTCATGCATTAAATACAACCAATAAAGACCTAGTACGCCTCGGTTCATGTTTCTTAAGACGTTCAAGCATGTTACCATTTGGAGATCTGCCAGTTTTCTTAAGCCTAACATATAAATCATTCATCCAAGAACAAGAATAAACAAGTAATCAACACATAATCAATATCTAGGTTTTATTAGATCTAAGCAAACACAAGAGAGATTTAGCCTAGCATGATAGAATTAAGACAAGAACAAGATATAGACAACCAACACATAGACATATTAATTGAATTAAAAGAACACTTATCTTTATTAATCATGCAAGGTATCAAGGGGTTAGAACCCTTGAAAAACCTGTAAAGTCACACCAAAATCGTATCTAGGGTTTCTCCCCAAAAACTCCTCTCTTAAAACTGAAAAACTAGAAAAGTATATATAGGAAATTCGACCTGACGGCGTCAAGAACAAACTTGTGACGCCGTCAGACCGCCGCCAAATAGTTCCTCGGATGGTCTTGATCTACTTTTGACGCCGTCAACCCTTAGGCCGTCATGTAATTTACTCTTGATGCCCTGCGTGTGACGCCGTCACCATCTCTCGGTAAATAATTCCATGATCTCTGACGCCGTCAGCATGTGCCTCTTGACGCCGTCACGAACTCTCGGTAAAAATTAGTTGTAGATACGTCTGACGTCGTCAGGTTGTGACCCTTGACGCCGTCAGGAACTGTTCCCAGCAAGGAAAATAGAGACTTAGCCGTTTTCTTCACTTTTATGCTCCAAAAACGTCCAAAATAGCTTCTTTTCCAGAATTCACTCTCCAAGTACCTAAAATCACAAAAGGAACGATTTAGGGCAATATTTGATCAAATAAGTTCAATTCCGGGCTTAAATGACCCCCTAAAAGTGGTTCATTTTTCGCCTTATCAATACCCAACAACTAGACACTTACTGCATCACAGTTCATAATCTAGTGCATCAATCATATACATTCATATCCAAGCACTTTTGAACATATCTGATAACCAACTACCTTAGAAGTCTGGGCCCAGCCATGTGATGTCTTGATCCAACAAAGGACGCGAGTTCGAATCCATTCCGCAGCATGGTTGGGTATTGGGTGGAGGTATTTCACAGGCATCAAACCTTTTCTGGGTAGGGTTGATGGGTACCATTATGGTACACAGGGTTGAGGTATCCCTGCCAATCTATCTGATAACCTATTACACCAAATTGAAGATAACTAACTTAAATTGAATACCTACTACATCTCAGTTCAAATACAAATGCATCACACAAATAATTGAGCATACAAACTCATATATTCACATAACTTGCTGCATCACAGATAGAAATAAAAACCTATTGCATCATAATATTTAATACAACTGCATCATCATTCAAAACAACCGCATCACAAATGTAAATTTAGTGCATCATAGTTATAAAGTCTAGTGAGACATTTTATCAAACACCTTGTCTGCAACTTTCTTAAGCATGTTTTGTATCTATATTTCTCTACATTTTGTTCTAGATTTAGAAGAAAACATGATGTGAATTTGAATAAAACTTTGAATATAACATACTTAAATCAATAAAAACACATAAACCAAATATTAGGTGTTTGAACCAGGAGCTTACATAAATTAGTGTTTGAAGAGCTACATTTAGCAGAGTTTGATGAATCAATCAACATCTCGAAAATAGATGTTGAATTCGTTGACTTTGAATTAAGCTAATGAATAAAATTTTGAATTAAGAAATCAAATCTTATTAGATAATGATGAGCGGTGGTTACTGGTGGTGAAGGTACGGTGGAGAATGGTGGGGAAGGTGGAGGTGAGTGGCGGTGGCGGTGGTGGTGGGGAGGATCGAAGGAGAAGATGGGAGGAACTATGTGAATCGAGTTGCAAAAATGAAGAGAATGACTAAAATACCCCTGCAAGTATTAATCTTAATGAAAGGCTAATTAGGGACACATGGCGAGTTGTGGTGGCTTCCTAGCCTTTTTATTTTAAAACCCCTTCTCATAATATCCCATCACTCTCTCTCTCTCTCTCTCTCTCTCTCTCTCTCTCTATATATATATATATATATATATATATATATATATATATAGAGAGAGAGAGAGAGAGAGAGAGAGTGAGAGAGAGAGAGATGCTAGTAAGAGTTTTACATTGAGTGAGAAGTGATAACTGAACTAAGTGCATTGGTGTATTGGAGGGTTACACCGTTGGGGCAGCAAACTTTTGAGGGGTTTTGGCCTTAAGTTCTTCAGCTTTCATTTTTTCAATGTCTAAGGGCCAAAAGACTTGCTCTGGTGTTAACTTAGTTTGTGGTGCAAAAACAGTCAATCGATTCTGTTCATAGTAATTATGAGGTTTGATATTGACACGTTTTTAATGCACTTTGGATCCTTCATTTTATTATCTAATTTATCCCTATTGATTGATTCTATCTCCTCAATCTCCTCAGTAGACGACACATCAGGGGGGCATGATCAGGTTTAAGCATAACATTAGCATCATATGAAGCAGGTTGAGTAGCACTAACGCTCCTAATGAAGTTAGTTTTAGGGACTCCTATATCCTTATTGCTATGTTTATCCCGCAATTTAATGTGCTTTTGTATCATTTGAGCAGTTTCTATAGTTTGGCCTTGAGTGTAAAATTTATTTTCAAGTTTGTTCTTTAACGTCTTAAGATTGGAGAAATGCTTCTGAGATATTGTTGGTCATGTAATCACATTTGGATGTAGTGCCAAACTTACTTCGGTTTCATATCTTATTATGGTTCAAAGCAAGATATGTATATGCAATCTTCTTTAAAAATATTTCATGCTTAATAATACAATAAGTGTTTGCAGCACCCCAAAGTTTGGATTTGAAAAAGTCGCCATGATATGTTTTCTTAAAGTTGTTATACAAATGTCTTATGCATGACCTATGATCAACATTTGGGTAAATTTGCATAATAGCTTATGCTAAACCTTTTTGAATATCTGATGATATAACAAAACCATCCAATTTCTCGATTGGTTTTTTTAATGACTTGAGAAATCATGTCCAAGAATTTGTATTCTCTGATTCAAGGACACTATACGCTAATGGAAAAATGGAGTTGTTACCATCGATACATGTGGCAGCGGCTAGTGCACTATTGAACTTACCCTTTAGATGACAAAAATCAGAGAAATGTAAGGACGACAACCAACAATAAACCCTCTAGAACAAGCATCTAGTGATATAAAAAAATGTTTAAAACACTTTTTGTCATCAATTATCAACACTTCCCGGGTTACTGGTTTGTAGTTCCACGTTGAACTCATCCATCTGTAGAAAAGAATCTTCCCGTTTCCATACATTTTAGTATAGGTTTGTTCCTTCCCTCTAAAGACTTAATGGTATGGTATGTTAACATTGTACTTTTTCATTAACCATTTCCTAAGCTCTCCTACAGTTACATTCCCATCATATTTTAACTTATCGGTAACTACACTAGCAATCCATCCTTGAGTGGCATGCTTATTACCACTCATGTTACTTCGAGTACATGTATGTTTTTCTACCAAATTTCTAACATGCATGATTGGTACGTAAATATTAATTAGTTTAAACAAAACATGCATGTTAATTGTTAGACGATTTAGTGAAGGTGGGTCAAACAATGGGTTACAGGATGGAGGGGTGTGTTAGAAATATAGAAGAGATCATTGAGACTCGTGGAGAGAACGAGTTTTGTCAATGAATTTTCTATCTCTAAATGTTCAAGGCCTTGCCCAAAAGGCTAAAAAATATTGGGTAAAGGAGTTATGTATTAAGAATAAGGTTAATTTTATGTCGCTTCAAGAAACAAAAATGGAGAATGTTGATCATTTTTGCATCAAGAATTGTTGGGGTAATCTTTCTTTTGAGTTCGTGTGTGGCCCGTCTGTTGGTAACTCCGGTGGAATTCTTTGTGTTTGGGATCCTAGGATGTTTCATAAGCATAACTCAACGGTGTCAGATTATTTTGTTACTATTCAAGGTGAATGGATTCCAAATGCTAAGAAATGTCTTATAATCTCTGTATACGCTCCTCAAGAAGTTTGTGAAAAGAATGTTATGGAATTATTTAAATCATGTCATTGATAATTGGAGTGGTGAAATTGTTATTATGGGAGATTTCAATGAAGTTCGCTCGAAAGATGAACGTTATGGTTCTTTATTTAATGTTCAGAGCGCAACTGTTTTTAATTCTTTCATTTCTTTAGGAGGATTGGTGGAAGTTCCTTTAGGAGGTTGCTCTTTTACGTGGTGTCATAAATCGGGGCAAAAAATGAGTAAATTGGATCGTTTTATAATTTCGGAAGGTTTGATGGTATCGTGTCCTAACATTTATGCTATTACTCTCGATCGTTATTTATCGGATCATCGGCCTATTCTTTTGCGTGAAGCTTGGTTTGATTATGGTCCTACCCCATTTCGTCTGTTCCACTATTGGTTTGAGTGGGAGGGTTTTGATAAACTTGTTGAAGAAACATGGAGTGAGTCGACTATTTCCGATTCCAATGCTATTTCCAAGTTCATGAAGAAGTTGAAATGCTTAAAAGAGAAAATTCGTTTGTGGACTAAAGCTAAGAAAGAAAGTTCGTTAACTCAGAAATCAAAGTTGAAAGGTATGTTATCTGATATTGACTCTTTAATTGATAATATAAATGTTGATAAGGAGCTTTTAAATAAGAGAGTGCATGTTATGAATTCTTTACATGATTTGGAGAAAATAGAGTCGTTGGAGGTAGCTCAAAAAGCTAAGATAAAATGGTCGATTGAAGGAGATGAAAATACTAAATATTTTCATGGAATACTAAATAAGAAGAGAAATCAACTTGCAATTCGTGGTATTTTAGTAGATGGAGTGTGGATTGACTCTCCTGATATGGTAAAAAAAATGAATTTTTATTGCATTTCAAGGATCGTTTTGATAGACCTTGCTCATCGCGGTTGCTGTTAGATACGGTTTTTCCAAATAGATTGAATTCGGACCAGAAAGATGATTTAGAAAATAATGTTACTAACGAAGAAATTAAAAGGGCTGTATGGGATTGTGGTACGGATAAATCTCTGGGACCGGACGGTTTTACGTTTGGCTTTTATAGAAGGTATTGGGGTATCTTAGAAAAGGATGTAGTGGATGTGGTGTCATATTTCTTCAAAGACGGTTCGTTTCCTAAGGGTGGTAATTCATCTTTTATTGCTTTGATTTCGAAAATGCAAGATGCAAAATTGGTAAAAGATTATAGACCTATTAGTTTGATTGGAAGCATGTATAAAATCATTGCTAAGATTTTGGAAAATCGGCTTGTTGTTGTTTTGGGTGATATTGTGAATGAAGTTCAATCCTCTTTTGTCACAAATAGGCATATCCTAGATGGTCCTTTCATTCTAAACGAATTACTTCATTGGTGCAAATCCAAGAAAAAGCAAACTATGATTTTCAAAATTGATTTTGAGAAGGCTTATGATTCGGTTAGATGGGATTATCTCGATGATGTTCTAAAAAATTTCGGCTTTGGTACGAAATGGAGGGGATGGATTCAAAATTATTTACATTCGTCTAGAGGTTCGATCCTTGTGAACGGGAGCCCTACACGTGAATTTCAATTTCAAAAAGGTCTTAAACAAGGAGATCCTTTATCGCCATTCCTTTTCATATTAATTATGGAAAGCCTTCACATTTCCTTCCAAAAAGTAGTTAATGAAGGCCTTTTTAAAGGAGTTTATTTGAGCTCGTCGTTGCAATTATCTCATCTATTTTATGCTGATGACGTCATTTTCATGGGACAATGGACTGATTCTAACATTACTACTATTGTTCATGCGTTAAAGTGCTTTCATAAACCATCTGGTCTTCGTATGAATCTGCAAAAAAGCAAATTAATGGGGGTAGCAGTAGAGGATGAGAAAGTGAATAGAGCAGCGTTGAAGATGGGATGTTCGACTTTTAAGATGCCTTTTTCTTATCTAGGCATAAAAGTTGGTGGTTTGATGTCTCGTATAAACTCTTGGGACGAGGTCGTGGCTAGCGTATACTCTCGTCTTTCCAAGTGGAAGATGAAGACCCTCTCTATTGGAGGTAGATTAACGCTCCTAAAATCGGTTTTAGGTTCGACACCTATTTACTATATGTCTATGTTTAAAGTTCCTTCTCAAGTGTTAAAAAGATTGGAAGCTATCAGATGTCATTTCTTTAATGGGGATGATGTTAAGGAGAAGAAGATGTTGTGGGTTACGTGGAGTAGAGTTTTGGCATCCAAAGACAAATGGGGGTTGGGTGTGTCGAGTTTCTTTGCATTAAATCGGGCTTTGATGTTTAAATGGGTTTGGCGTTTTCGTAATGACAAGAACTCGTTGTGGTCAAGGTTTATTAAAGCTTTGCATGGTGAAGATGGAAGACTTGGTAAATTATCAAAATTGTCTTATCATTCTGTTTGGGGGAATATTGTAAACGAGTTGATTATGCTTAAAAATCAAGACATGGACCTCCTTAGCCTGATGAAGAAAAAAGTAGGTAATGGTGTTGATACGTTATTCTGGGAGGAAGCATGGAGGGGTGATTGTACTTTTAAGTCTCGTTTTCCCAGAGTGTACGCGCTGGAATCTAATAAACTGATCACGGTGGCTGCTAAACTCGCTCATGCAGATTTAGGTTCTTCTTTGCGTCGCTCGTCGAGAGATGGAGCTGAATTAGTGCAGTTTTCTGAATTGAAGTCGAATATCGATGATATTCAATTGCCTATGATGAAAGATAGATGGTCTTGGTCGCTAGCGGGTTCGGGGGATTTTTCTGTCACTTCAGTGAGAAAGTATATAGACGACCATCAGTTAATCGGTTCTACGTCTAAAACTCGATGGGTTAAAGCGGTTCCAATAAAGATAAATGTCATGGCTTGGAAAGTTAGGTTTGGTTTTCTTCCCACTCGTCTTAACCTTTCTCGTAGAGGATTGGATCTCCAATCCATTCTCTGTTCAAATTGTAATAAGGAAGTTGAATCCACAAGTCATGTTTTCTTTGCTTGTCCTATGGTGAGAGATCTTTACCGTAAGATTTCTTTATGGTGGGATATTAGTTATTCGGTGTTTTCTTCTTATGAGGAGTGGTTGGATTGGTTTCTAAATCTTAGAATTCATTCCGACCGTAGGGAGATTTTGGAAGGTGTTTTCTACATCATGTGGTGGCTTGTATGGAGCTTTCGGAACAAAAGTCTATTTGGTTCTAGCATTCCCTCAAAAGCGGTTATGTTTGATGACTTAGTTACTCGCTCATTTATTGGTGTAGATATAGATGCAAAGCTAGTTTTAGTTGGTTAGATTGGTTTAAAAACCCTTCTCTTATTACTCTGTAATGTCTTTTCTAGCTTCTTGCTAGTTGTTTCTTAATAAATTCGCCGTTCCAAAAAATAAAATAAAATATGATGCTATTTTTTACATTTATATACTTACTTCAAATATAACCTTATCTTGCAAGAGAAAGCATGAATTTTCCACGGGCATTCTTCTTCTTCAAACCTTGCTGTGAATCGTTCAAGATCACTTTTCTCAATGTTGTAACTAAACTCATTTATGATTGCATGATGATTCATATCTTGTTTTTATTTTCATCCTTGTACTTTTCTTTCTGGTTGAGTAAGTTTTTGAGTAAGTTTAAATTTCGCAATTTGATATCTTCTCATCATAATCATCATCACTGCTACGATGGCTAAAGTAACTTTCATCGCTTGTATAATAGTCTGAATTATCTTCACCTTGCGGTTCTTCAATAAATTCATGTTGACCACTATACCAAAATATTATTAGATATGTGACATGAATACATACTTTGTTGTAGAATACATAAAAATATTGGTGATACATTTGGTACGTATTACTTGTCCCAATATTCTTATTTTTGGTCGCATATACGATTATTTCCTTTTCTTTTTCATACATACTAAGCATAACCGTGAAGCTCTCATCAGAATTAAGCTCAATAAAATATTTCTCTTCAGCATACTTGTCAACAAAGAGAATTGAGAAAACTTGATCACTATGTGATGGATAACGCTTCAAGACATCTTCACTTAGTCATTCAAGTTGAATGAGCATGAATCCATATAGATACATTTTTGTGAGACAAAACAATATTTTCTCCTATTTGAGTTCTTAATCATTTTAAAGAAGCCTTTGTATCTTAATTTCAGCTTGTACTTAGATGATACTTGCCTAAAAGTAAAACTAAGTACATAAACGATATTACGAACTAGAAAGAGTAAAAAAGTACCGAGCTCTAATAAAATCATATAAACATACTAGATAATTGGTGAACACGGATATCAACAATATCATCCATCACTTGCCACTTTCTACAACAACAACAAAAGAAACACAATATGGCATTTAATTAATATTTTAGTTTTTCTATGCGTAGATCGTATATATCCACTGCGATGATCATATAGTTAGTTATTTGAGTTGTAGTATTTCACCAATTGTTTATAACTAGAAACTATAGTTAGAGTTGGACTATAAATTAGTACAATAAATTTACAGTTGCACAATGCCAACAAAACTATCATGAATAACTAAAATACATCATTTAGGTAAATAAATGCATTCAACTATGAATAAAAATACATTTAAAAAGAGTATTTTTCGTTCCTCTTTGTCCATCTGAAGAAAACATATTCCTGTTCAAACTTTAAAGAGAATTAGTTCGTTGTGCGACTTAGCTTTGCGAGGACTATCAACAAATCTAAGGGTCTAACAATTCCAAACATGGATGTTTATTTACCGGATTCTGTGTTGTTTCATGTTTCAATTTTATGTAATGGGATATCAGGTAAAACTACAAGGAGTTAGTGAATGACATGTATTGATTAATACTTTACAAAGCTATTAGGTGAAGCCTGCCCAAGAGTTCAGTTAAGAAGCAGTGTACACTCTAATTTCGTATACCAAGAAGTTTTGTGTGATAAATAACCTGCATTGATTGATAATTCAAAAGGTTTAAAATTTTCATTTCGGCCGAATGTATTATTAGTACACCTATATTATACTGCTGATTTAGTTTGTAGATTTAAAGATATTTTTTTGTGTTGTGCTATCATATATTCTTGTCTTTTGCCATGAAAAAACTTTTGAGATTTTGAAGATTTTTTGTTGTATGCATAAACGTGACACGATACACTGAAACGCAAGTTTGTAACTAAAACAATTTGACGGTGATGAAAGGAAAACATACGCACATAGCGATCGATGCCGAATATACGTTAGTGAATATTCTAAATTGCACTAATCTATACTACATATAAATCATGAATGACTCTCTCTCCAAACTTTTAAGACTTACAAGAAATTAAGCATGGTTTACAACACTTTAATGCACCCAATTTTCAGAATTACAACAAAGTAAGCATATGGTACAAAAAAATAAAGCGTTGTGTCATTTTAAGACCAAAATTCTATCAAACAACATTAATGCTATTAAAAACACCCATTCACAAAAAATTACAACCATTTAAGCACAATGTACAATAGCTGCAACCAATTTTCAAATTTACAATAAAATAAACATAATATACAACAAAATAAGCATGATGTAATTTCCAGACTTATTTTTAGACTTACAACATTAATGCTATTAAAGTGGTTAATGTTATTAATGACTATAATTACTACTTACAAGAAAAGAAACATAGTTTACAACACTTTAATGCACATAATTTTCAGACGTACAAGACAAGAAACATAGTGTACAACAAAATACCAAATTAATGATATTTAATATAGTCAATTATTTAACTGGTCAATAAATACAATTAATACAGTTATTAAAACACCCCTTACATAAGAAATACAAATTATCAAGCATATTGTACAACCAAATTAAACACAATTCCTGCATTAAATTTACTACTACAAATAATAAAGCGCATTATACAAATATTCAAGCCCGAACGGGTAACGGGCCAAATGGGCTTGAGCCCGAACGAGCGCGGACCAAACTGGCTCGAACCCGAACAGGCACTGGCCAATGGGTTCGAGCCCGAACGGGCACGGGCTAACAAAATTCTTGATATCCGTAAATTTTTTGTCAAAAAGACCATAATAAACTAAAATACATTATTTATCGAATTTTTTTATTTCAGAGTACCCGCCGCTATTAAAACAAGCCTCGTTGAATTGATTAATTTAACATCGGGCATGGGCCAAGTATTCGGGCTTAATACCCCAATATATTACTAGTGTTAGAGTTTAACAATTAAATAGCACATATTGCGGAAGCTAGGATCAAGTATAACACATAAATATTAACTAAAACATAAATAGTAAACGTACCCGATGCACTTCAAATTAACCTTGATTCTTGTACAAATAGATCAATGATAAACCCCTTACCGTTTTGTTTATCGATCTCTTGATAATTACTAAAGTAAGTAATTACCTCGTTCTTGTACACACAAACTACCAACGAATAAAGGTTTGATTCAAGTAAACAAAAACACTTAATTTTGTTAAACCAAAATCGATCCAAGAACCCTTGGAGGGGGTTGAACCGATCGGCCAAGAAAGAAACAAGGAAAAGAAAACTTTAGGGTTTTGTGTGTGTGCACAAAAGATTATTAGGTTTAACCCCAAGGCCTTGTATTTATACTAGATGAATCTTGGAGCTCAAGAAAGCATGGATCGACCCATATGGGTTGGGTCGACCGGCCTAGGCATCCCAATGGGGTGTTCTAGATCCTTCTTGACTTCCAAATTACACTCTAGTCCTTATCTTTCGTTACTAACGATAATTAGTCAATACGGTTAATAAATAACGACCATTTAGTCCATTAAGTGTTTATAAATATATATATTCAATACATTTAATATATATATATTTATTTTACATTATTCTTGTTTGTAAAGTGTGCAATCCCGAGGTCTCGGGTTCGATACTAGACATTTACATATTAATGTTTATACGTAACATTTAACAGCTCCCACTCGTATATCCATTAATAGTAAAATGACATTGGTTAGCGTCTTGCAACACTCCAATGCCCCTAGTTCAATCCGAGCTAGGTTTCCTGGAAAAACCTTTAATGATTCATCATTATAATTATCCTTTCATTACTAATACCACATTAATAAAGATGTGAGGTTCTTTATTAAATTTCAGTTTCTCGTCCTTTTATGATTGAACAAAATTACCAAAACATCTGAACGTATTCCAGATAGACTTTGGGCATGGCCATGCAAATATTTTATCAACCCTACGAGGGGCCCAGCAGTATTAAACTTCCAAACAAATCAGAAGGAATAAATTCTTTCTTGACTACAAGAATAACCCATGAACTTTGCAACACTTCTGAAAACAACCCTTATGACTCCCTGTTACGGTGAGCGGTAGATTGCTTCACAAAAATGCACTACATCCATGACACTTATCTGGTATCTCAAGTCTGAGGATAACTTTAAATATGATTCTCACATTAAATATTAAATCATATTATTGGGATAAGTCCAATATTCAATTCATTGAATATCATGTGAAATTGGTATGACTACGCATCAATATACTTTCAAGTATATTTTAAACCAATACTCAAATTTGTCTTAGTTTAATGATATTCCCATATCATTAATCAACAATGGACATTTAGAATAATAACTTATTCATGGATCTTAAACATGCAAATATAGGATATATTATTAAGAGAATGAATAAATAAACATAAACCCTATTTTATTTCATTAAAATAATAATTGTACATTACATCCTTTATCCAAACACTAATCACAAATGGGCATGAAACTTTCAGCTAATCTAAGTCCTACACCTTCAGCATGCTTGTAAAGCTTGGTGCCAGGTAGAGGCTTTGTTAATTGATCTGCCAAGTTTTCATCTGTGTGAACTTTGAGCATTTCGATTTCGCCTATTTCGACTTGTTCTCGAACATAGTGGTGCTTAATCGGGAAATGTCTGGTGCCTTTCATGATTCCAGGCTCATTGGCAAATGTAATTGCAGCTGAGTTGTCACAATACATTTTTATAGGTCTTTGAATCGAAGGCATAACTCCTAGCCCTGAAACAAACTTCCTAATCCAAACAGCTTCCATTGCAGCTTCTGAAGCAGCTATATACTCACTTTCTGTCGCAGACATCGCTAGTACACTCTGCTTTCTGCTCCTCCAATCCACAACTCCTCCATTAATGACAAAGACATAACCAGTCTGAGACTTCGTATCATCCTTATCACCTTTCCAAGAAGCATCGCAGTAACCTGTAACATCAAGTTCTGCTGATGGAGTACCCCCATAAACCAAGAACATATCTTTAGTAGCCCTAAGGTACTTAATAATATTCTTAACAACAGTCCAGTGAGCTTCACCTGGATTCTGCTGATATCAACTGGTTAAATTCTGAGCAAACACCACATCAGGCCTTGTACTTTTCACCGCATACATTATGGATCCCACAGCCGAAGCATAAGGGACTCTCTTCATGCGTTGCACCTCTGCAGGTGTTGAAGCACAAACCTAGTTGCTCAAGCCATGTTGTTCTTGCATTGGCAAATATCCTTTCTTGGAATTTTGCATACTGAATCTCTTCAGTATTTTATCAATGTAAGCACTTTGGCTTAATCCAATTAATCGCTGAGATCTATCTCTATATATCTTGATTCCCAGAATAAATGCAGCTTCCCCTAAATCTTTCATAGAAAAACACTTTCCAAGATATGCCTTAACATTTTGCAAACTTGGAATGTCGTTTCCTATGATCAATATGTCATCAACATATAATATAAGGAAAATTACATTACTCCCACTAACTTTGTGATATACACATGGCTCATCAAGATTTTGAGTGAATCCATACTTTTTAATTTCACTATCAAATCTCTTATTCCATTGTCGCGATGCTTGCTTCAATCCATAAATGGATCTTTGAAGCTTGCATACACGATCTGGGAATTCTGGATTCACATACCCCTCAGGCTGCGCCATATAGATGTCTTCATCTAGGCGACCATTTAAGAAGGCGGTTTTGACATCCATTTGCCAAATCTCATAGTCATAGTAAGCGGCTATGGCTATAAGAATCCTAATTACCCTTATGTCAGCTACAGGAGAGAAGGTCTCCTCATAGTCAACACCAAAAGTTTCAGTATAGCCTTGAGCTACCAAACGGGCCTTATAGGTGTATACAACGCCATCCATGTCAGTCTTTTTCTTGTAGAGCCATTTACTCCCAACTAGTTTGGCACCCGGAGGTAGGTCTACTTCTTCCCAGACTTCATTGTCATTCATGGATTGCATTTCCCCATCCATAGCAACTTTCCATTTAGCCTTTTCAGGACCATTCATGGCTGCTTTATAACTTGTAGGCTCATCAAGATCACCCAGTAAATTATCATCACACTCTACATTAAGACATAGACGTGCAGGAGCTTTTACTGGTCTTGTTGACCTACGAATGGGAATTGATGAGGCGAAAAATGAACCACTTTTAGGGGGTCATTTAAGCCCGGAATTGAATTTATTTGATCAAATATTGCCCTAAATCGTTCCTTTTGTGATTTTAGGTACTTTGGGAGTGAAATCTGGAAAAGGAAGCAATTCGGACGTTTTTGGAGCATAAAAGTGAAGAAAACGCCAAAGTCTTAATTTTCCTTGCTGAGAACAGTAGGTGACGGCGTCAAGAAGGAATTTTTGACGGCGTCAAGAGTAAAGTCCATGACGGCCCAGTGAAATCATGAAGGCGTCACGAAGTAGAGCGTCAAGAGTTAAATGCGTGACGGCCTAACACATGACGGCGTCAAAAGTAGATCAAGCCAGTCCGAGGATTATTTTGGCGGCGAGATGACGGCGTCAGAATTTTGTTCTTGACGCCGTCAGACCCTATTTCCTATATATAGTTTTCTAATTTTTACATTAAAAGGAGAGAAGTTTGGAGAGAAGTTTTGGAGAAACCCTAGCTACGATTTTGGTACGAATTTTACAGGTTTTTCAAGGGTTCTCAACCCTTGATACCTTTCATGTGTAATTAAGATAAGTGTTCTTCTAATTCAATCAATATGTCTATGTGTTGGTTGTCTATATCTTGTTCTTGTCTTGATTCCACTATGTTAGGCTAGATTTTCTTTGTGTTTACTTGGATCTAATAAAACCTAGATGTTAATTATGTGTTGATTACTTGTTTGTAGTTGTTTTGGGTGAATGAATTCGATGTTAGGCTTAAGAAAACTGGCAGATCTCCAATTGGTAACATGCTTGAACGTCTTAGGAAACATGAACTGACGTGCACTAGGTTTATTTGGTTGTATTTAATGCATGAGCCACTGTTTATAATCCCTATGGTTGTGCTGGGCATGGTATAGGAGGAGATAAGAGCTCATAGGATTGGGGAGTTAAGTGCGCCACCCCATGAATGGTATTAAGGAATACAATCCGTCATCCATGCAACTATAACAAGTAATTAACATGTAAAAAATGTCTAGGGAGTAGTGAAATCTAAGTAAACACATTCTCTCCACTTATTGCTCTCAACCTTAGTATAATTTAGTTTATTTTCATTTTTAATATTTTAATTTATTTGCATCTTTAGTATTGGGTTAGTTGACTAGCAACTAATTCCGCCCAAATCCTTCAAACCCAAGATTTTTACTTGCTTTCTAAAAAATATAAAAATACAAAAATAATCATCCTTCATCTTTAGAACTAGTATTTAGGTTTTCTAATCCTAGCGACACTATTCCTTGCTGAACGATCAATCCCCCGGTACTTGTCACTATACTATACTACAACGATCAGGTACACTGCCTAGTGGGGGTTGTAAGCTTCTCAAGATCCCTTGAGAGGTAAAGCCTGGTGCGATTCCCACGTATCAAGTTTTTGGCGCCGCAGCCTGGGGAATAGTTATTGTCAAGGTTAGAATCTCTTTTTATTAGGTCTACTTGCTAGATTCCTTTCTAGTAAGATTTTATTTTTATTTTTTGGTTTTCTCTAGTCTATCTTATTTCTTTGTTTCCTTTGTTCGTAAATTATCTCGATGGATAACAATAACATTGATCGTTTGATTCCTGTTATTCGTGTTTTTCGTCGTAGGGTTTTTCAAATGCCCGCCCCACTCCCTTTAGTTGAGAATGAGAACCCACCTAATCTCTCGCCCAACCACCACTTTGACAATAATTCTGAGTTAGAGGAGTCTGATCACGAGGATGACCGTAGGGCTAGTCCCTTTTACTATTCAGACTCCGAAGAGGATCTTGATAATGGTAATGTGATTAATGAGAATAAGATGGAAGAAGAAATAAACCCTCTTAGGTATGTCGACCCTAGAACTAGGATTGAGTGTGATAGTTCATTTAACATGCAATTTCCTTGTAAGATCGGATATAAGAGCTTTAACGCCTATCTTAACTCATCTCTTCCAATGAACGTAATCTCGCGTAATGAATACAATAAAATCATGATAGACGAGTTAGAATACAAAGGAGAAAACATTATTTCTAGGGCAATACCATTGCATGTGTTTGTAGGAAGCTTGGTCTACCTTGTTGAGTTCATGGTTATGGAGAATCTAGGAGAATTTATTGATGATAAGTTGACCCAAGTTGTGTTTGGAAAACCTTTCAAACAGTTGACCAACCTTGATGAAAAACTCATTGAAGGGTTAATTACATTCTCGGGTGGGGAAGTAGATTTTATCTATCAAATGCCCCGCACACACCCTAGGTTCAAGAATTTTCCCATGGAAAAGTGTAGTAGGTATCCGCCCATTGAGATGCTAAGTGAGAATGATAAGAGAAAAGGACTTAAGTATACTCATGAAAAGAATAAAAGATACTATCGCGGATGCTTGGAATTAGGAGATGATTATAAGAAAGATGAGGCGACTATTAGATGGCTCACACTTGGTTATGTGAGCATAAGCGATACACGTTAACCCATGGCCTTGAGTCTAGCTACAAGACTCGTAAATAAAGAAAAGCGCTTCTTGGGAGGCAACCCATGCTTTGTGTGATTTTCATTTTATTTGTTCGATTATTTGCTTCCGTATGCATGCTTTATTTTTATTGTTGGTAGATCATGTTTCAAAACTAAAAAAAAAAGTGGAAATACTTTACTAAGTTGTTTGGCCTAGTCTTAACTCCAACCTAAAAGTATTTTTGCAAAAGATAAGTGTAAGGGGAAACCCCAAATATGTTTTTAAGAAACAAACCGATCATGATTCTCCACAATATTAAATGAACATGTATATTTGTATTTGTTAGAGTCAAATGCTTGTATTGAGTCATAATGAAGTTTTGCAGGATTTTCCAGGAAGTAGGACCAAGTTTTTCCAGAAACTTAACATAAGAATTTTTGCAGGTCAATCCTGACGGCGTCAAGAGTTAACTCTTGATGGCGTCACGTGTAAAAAAATCTGGAAATTTTACCAGTTTTGTTTTTCTAACGGAGTCTTATGGTTTTTGTGAATTATTAAGTTTTATAATCTCCAGGAAATCTGCAAACTTCATTCCACAAGCATTATATCTTACTTTGTTTTCTAGGATTTAGTAACTTATATAGGATGCCGCCGATTTTATGCCAGGTTGTTTTGTCTATTTTCTCAGGATTTACAGGTTATGTTTGACAAGAAGATGATTTATATTCTGGAAGGGAAGCTTTGATTGTTCATTTTCTTGGAGGAAGATCTAACCTGGCCACACCTTATAATCCATACCGAGCGAATCAGGGGAGTATTTGATTTCATTCTTTTTACTATTTTACTTTTACATTCTTTACTTGAACATTGGGGACAATGTTCATCCTAAGTGTAAGGGGAGAGTAAAATGATGATACCTTACATGTACACTTTCGCTTGAGTTTGTTTTGTTTAATGGTAGATGTGTAATAAAACTATGAGAAATACTTGTTAGTGTAATTTTAGCGCCAAATTTAAATTTTTTTACAACATTTAGGAGTGAAACTTTAGCCATAGCAAGCGTCTCATGGATAGGAGATTGTACGACTAGCACATAACCGTATATTCAGAAAAATCTTCCACCCAAATATGTGAGGTTCGCCTTTAGATTTGATAGGAAAAGCATTTACTATTAGTGCTTATGAGTGTACCGGTAGCATTTAGATTCTAGATCTTGCGTTAGTGATGCATCCCAAGACCGCTAGTAAGACTACATTCGTGTGGTAGGATTTACTACATGATAAGAGGCATTAGGATCACCCTTGTGTTAAACCCGTATCATAATTACTTGACCATTTAAGTCATATTACTTGGCTAGTTAAGTCAACTAATTTTCCTACACCCTTAGCGTTGTACTCATTTTTAGTACACGAAACCCCTAGTACACCCCTCCGAGCATATCTTTTCGTTTCTAACTTTAAGCATTTTACTTAAAGGAAGAATTTGTTACACCCCACTTAAATGTACACCCAAATCGCCTTAGCCTTCCGTGTATGCACTCATCTTTAGTGCATTATTGTTATTTGTTAAACCCTAAGTTAACTTTCTAATTGATTACATGGTTGCTAAGTCGAGTCATATCCTTGTACATATTGTTTTGGGACGATTGGGACTCATGGGTAAGTACTTATTTTATGGAGTAATGGGGAAGAACATCATATATTACCCCCATATGTACGTTAATCTTAAAAGTGCTCCAAGTGTTTTGATTATCTTAATTCGAGTCATTAGATTAGTTTATTGTAAAGTATGTAAAGATTCAAGTGTAAGGGGAATTTTCATTCCATATGATGTATTATTTTGGATGGTAGGGTAAGAGTGTATGCAAAAAAAAAAAAAAAAAAAAAAAAAAAAAAAAAAAAAAAAAAAAAAAATCGAAAAAATCAAGAAAAGAAAAGAAAAAATAAATAAATAAATAAATAAATAAAAAAAGAAAAAACATACGGACTACCATCCCGTTTCATTCTATGTTCATTTTATATTTTTGTTATTTTTCATTTATTAGCTTAAGTCGAGTCTAGTCTTGGCTTAGCAATGCCATATTGTACATGTAATTAACCAAGATTGTTAGCTCGCCACCAGTAAAAACTTCCTTTATCCAATAAAACCGTGTATTTCATATCCCTATACCTAACGTTACAACCCTTTAAAAGACCTCTTTGATAGTTTATCCTAGGTGCTTACGCCATGTGGTGGAGGTTTGATCCTTTCCCAAGCCTATGGTAATCTATTTTGCTATGACAGGTAGTGAGAGATATCTTCTATTTTCATATTGTTATATTACTTTATTACACCCGAGAGATGTGAGTATCTAAACACTATTTGTGAGGTGCTAGTATATGACCTCCGTGCTTGTCTTTGGTCTTTAGTGGAACGATTATTTGTTGTAATTACTTTTATATTAGTGTTAAATGACCTCTAACTTGTCTTTTGATTAGAATAAAAACATATTTGCTTGAGGACAAGCAAATCTCAAGTGTAAGGGTATTTGATGAGGCGAAAAATGAACCACTTTTAGGGGGTCATTTAAGCCCGGAATTGAATTTATTTGATCAAATATTGCCCTAAATTGTTCCTTTTGTGATTTTAGGTACTTTGGGAGTGAAATCTGGAAAAGGAAGCAATTCGGACGTTTTTGGAGCATAAAAGTGAAGAAAACGCCAAAGTCTTAATTTTCCTTGCTGAGAACAGTAGGTGACGGCGTCAAGAAGGAATTTTTGACGGCGTCAAGAGTAAAGTCCATGACGGCCCAGTATAATCATGAAGGCGTCACGAAGTAGAGCGTCAAGAGTTAAATGCGTGACGGCCTAACACATGACGGCGTCAAAAGTAGATCAAGCCAGTCCGAGGATTATTTTGGCGGCGAGATGACGGCGTCAGAATTTTGTTCTTGACGCCGTCAGACCCTATTTCCTATATATAGTTTTCTAATTTTTACATTAAAAGGAGAGAAGTTTGGAGAGAAGTTTTGGAGAAACCCTAGCTACGATTTTGGTACGAATTTTACAGGTTTTTCAAGGGTTCTCAACCCTTGATACCTTTCATGTGTAATTAAGATAAGTGTTCTTCTAATTCAATCAATATGTCTATGTGTTGGTTGTCTATATCTTGTTCTTGTCTTGATTCCACTATGTTAGGCTAGATTTTCTTTGTGTTTGCTTGGATCTAATGAAACCTAGATGTTAATTATGTGTTGATTACTTGTTTGTAGTTGTTTTGGGTGAATGAATTCGATGTTAGGCTTAAGAAAACTGGCAGATCTCCAATTGGTAACATGCTTGAACGTCTTAGGAAACATGAACTGACGTGCACTAGGTTTATTTGGTTGTATTTAATGCATGAGCCACTGTTTATAATCCATATGGTTGTGCTGGGCATGGTATAGGAGGAGATAAGAGCTCATAGGATTGGGGAGTTAAGTGCGCCACCCCATGAATGGTATTAAGGAATACAATCCGTCATCCATGCAACTATAACAAGTAATTAACGTGTAAAAAATGTCTAGGGAGTAGTGAAATCGAAGTAAACACATTTTCTCCACTTATTGCTCTCAACCTTAGTATAATTTAGTTTATCTTCATTTTTAATATTTTAATTTATTTGCATCTTTAGTATTGGGTTAGTTGACTAGCAACTAATTCCGCCCAAATCCTTAAAACCCGAGATTTTTACTTGCTTTCTAAAAAATATAAAAATACAAAATAATCATCCTTCATCTTTAGAACTAGTATTTAGGTTTTCTAATCCTAGCGACACTATTCCTTGCTGAACGATCAATCCCCCGGTACTTGTCACTATACTATACTACAACGATCAGGTACACTGCCTGGTGGGAGTTGTAAGCTTCTCAAGATCCCTTGAGAGGTAAAGCCTGGTGCAATTCCCACGTATCAGGAATCACTTCAACTTCAGGTGGAGGACCTAAACTTTCAGGTTCTACCGGAAGTTGGTTAGTGTTTTCAGAAGGTGCTATATCTTCATGATCGTCTTCCAGATCATATACTCTCCCACTGAATTCTTGAGATATGAGCTCCTTTTCTAAGAAGTCTCCATACCTTGCAACAAATACTTTGTTTTCAAGTGGGTAATAAAAGTAGTATCCCATAGTTTCCTTAGGGTATCCTACGAAGATGCATTTCACAGATCTTTGTTGGAGTTTGTCTGCTGAGTCACGTTTAACATACGCCTCACAACCCCAGACCTTAAGATAAGACAAGTTAGGAGCTTTTCCAGTCCATAACTCATATGGTGTCTTATCAACCTTCTTTGTTGGAACCATATTAAGAATGCGAACAGCAGATTCTAAGGCATAATCCCAAAACGAAAAAGGAAGAGTTGTTAGATTATGCATAGATCGTATCATATCTTGCAATGTACGATTCCTTCTCTCAGATACACCATTTTGTTGTGGAGTATATGGAGAAGTAAGGTGCTGGACAATTCCCTCCTTAGCTAAATAATCTATGAACTCTTGACTCAGGTATTCACCACCTCTATCAGATCGAAGAGCTTTAATCTTCTTTCCAAGTTGCAACTCTACTTCTGCTTTAAACACTTTGAATGTTTCAAATACCTCATGTTTATGTTTAAGTAAATAAACATATCCATAACGGCTGTAATCATCCGTAAATGTTAAGAAGTAGCTAGCACCTCTCCTTGACACATGTCTAAGTGGTCCACACACATCTGTGTGAATAAGACCAAGTAGATCATTAGCCCTTTCAATCTTATTTTTAAAGGGTTTCTTTGTCATCTTCCCAGCAATACAAGATTCGCATTTATCAAATGATTCATCATTGATCTTTTCTAAAAGCCCATCATGTTGCAGCTTATCCATGCGAGCCTTGCCTATGTGAGCAAGTCGACAATGCCAAAGATAAGACGAATCCAGGCCTTTCTTGATTCTTTTATTGATGCTATACATTGAATTATTATTAACAAAAGCATTATCATTATCATTCATATCAATTTCAAAGATACCATTCACAGCAATAGCATTAAAATAAAAAACATCATTTAAAGAAACTGAAATTCCATTGCTAGAAATAGTATGATAAAAACCAAGATTTAACAAACATGAAAATGAAATTACACCTCTAACAATTGACGGTGCATAATGACAATTATTTAAAGATAGTACTAGGCCCGAAGGCAACACTAAATTAAAAACTCCTATAGCTTCAACTCCTGCATGTGCTCCGTTACCAACGTGCAAGAATTGTTGTCCATAGGCCAGCTTTTTCTCAACTCTAAACCCCTGCAAAGTATTGCAAATATGAATGCCACATCCCGTATCATATACCCATGAATTCAATTTAGGAGTAAGAGTGAATAATTCAATCATAAAGAACGCACCTGAAGTACTGGGTTACCAGCTTCATTACCCTGCTTCTTCTGTCGCAAGTCATGAATGTAGAGAGGGCAATTACGCTTCCAATGGCCTTTTTCATGACAATGGTGACAAGCCTGATCCTTCTTGTTTGGAGGATTTGTCTTGTTCTGCTTAGGCTGATGCTGTTTCATCTTTGGTTGTGGTTGATAGGCCATGACTTGCTTGCCTTTATCACCTTTACCTTTGCCTTTGTTCACATGCGATTTCTTCTGGATTCTCCCCCCATGAATTGCCAACACTTGTGGGGTAGGAGCCTTGACCTTGGCTGGTAGACTTTTCTAATAATCAACAAGCAATGCGAGTAATTCTGAGACTGTCTTCCCCGAGCAGTGCATGTTGAAATTCTGCACAAAACCAGCAAAGTCCCTGCTAAGAGACCTGTTGATCAAGTGCACTTGCACATTCTCAGGGTAACCAAAACCAATTCTGTGAAGTTGATCAAACGAATCTTTCATCGCATCCACATAATCAGCTACTGGTTTACCATCACCATGCTTGCAGTTGTGTAGCTTGTTAAGTTCATCATACAATTCAACTGCAGGTGGCTTCTCATAAGACTGCCTGAGAGTATCAAGCATAGCTTTAGGAGAAGAGTACTCATACTTCTTTTGTAACTGAGCACTCATGCTAGTGAGCATTAAACAAGCAACCTCATTATACTTAGCATTAGTCACCTTCCAAGCTGCCTTTGCTTCTGGTGTTGCAGTAACAGCAGGCTCAGCTGGGCATTCTTCGGTCACGTAGTCTAGCTTTCCGGACGCCCTCAAGACAATTCTGAGCGAACGGTGCCAGTCATTGAAATTCTTTCCAGTCAATTTTTCTCTCTCAAGATGGCTCTTGAAAGCATAAATCACAGTTTGGTTATTGGGTTGAGCCATATCTACAGATAAAGTTCAAATATTAGTATTTTCGATAATCAATATCTTCAAGAAAATAAAATACCCATGGCTATATTCATACAACCGACTAATTTTCTTGAAAATCTAGGATCCAACTTTACATAGATTCCACCACATCAGTTGATCTGCTAATGGTGAAAGTATAAAAGTTGGTAATCTGTCGAACAATAATTGGCAAACAAGATTTCCAATTCCTAGATCAATATGGGATTTACATCAAATTGATTCATCAATTTGCCTTGTAAGCATGTTTCATCCCATCTCATGCCTTAAGTTCTAGGTCTCACGCATAACTTAATTAAGTCGTATATCTTAGAAACAATAAAATTACTATATATGGTCTCACGCATTAACAGATTTTTACCTTGTCATAATAATTTAGCCTAGGTCTCACGTTTACCAAATTAAAATTTCAAGTGTTCCTTATAGATAGATGGCATGTAACTTAAATTTTAAGGGTATTAATTTTTGATATGTCAATCAAAATATGTACAAAGATGCATGCACTCATCTTTATAGCATAAGTTTTCATAAAACCTTTTTATATCCAATTAGTGAAATTAATACACAAAGTTTTACTTGAGGTTTATACCAAAACCCTAAGATGACTTTCTACAATTATGATTTTAAAAGTAATTCGTTTAAGACATATTCAAGATTGTGATAACCAAGGCAGACTCTAAGGCTCTTTTCTAAGTCTTCAAATCACGGTTATGAATATCGTCTTAAAGGACTTAATTTTAAAAGCATATTTGTACAAAACATCAATCAAGCAAAAGTTTATGGATTCAATCTCAAAATTATGTAATAAAGTATGAATTTTGCTAGTCTCGCCTAGGAGCTGATTACCGTGCGAATCGGACCACTATTGGCACTTAAGACCTTGCAAGATTCTTACTTTATCACTTAGGGTTTCACCATTATTAGTCAATATTATTTTCTTTATAAAAACAACCCTTTTATTGCTTACAACAAGTCAAACTAAAACAATAAACAAGTAATCAAAGAAAATAAAACAACCAATAATAAATAAAGTGAAACAATTAGCCACATGCAATCCGTATTAGAAAAGATCCTAATAAAATCAATTCTAGGTATAATAATGCATGTAATCAACTAGGGCCTTCTCCTCTTGATGGAAGAGAGTCACATACATTGACGAATCAATTGCGTAGGCCAAAGCTAATAAACACACCACATAGCATATATAAATCGATTTTAAATATGTATTGGAGTCTTCCCCAATTTTAGATCTATCTTAAACATGTGATAAATAAAAAAAAACAAGATCCATGACTAACATGCATGTAAGTCACGGATTATATTCCTAACAATTAGCAATTAGGTCACAAGATACGTTCAATAAACCGGTTAATGACCTAGGGTTTCTAGTGATTACACATAATACAAGAAAACCACAAAACCCTAATTAGGGTTTCATGGATAAATCGACCCCCCCCCCCCCATAAATTAGGGTTAGGGTTTCGAATTTAATTAAAAAAAATAGGAAAACCCTAGATAAAAAAAATGTATCTAAAACAATTAAAGATCCGATTTTTATTATGTTTTAGTAATCAATTACATGTTATACATGGCTCGTGATGCCACTGTTAGAGTTTAACAATTAAATAACACATATTGCGGAAGCTAGGATCAAGTATAACACATAAATATTAACTAAAACATAAATAGTAAACGTACCCGATGCACTTCAAATTAACCTTGATTCTTGTACAAATAGATCAATGATAAACCCCTTACCGTTTTGTTTATCGATCTCTTGATAATTACTAAAGTAAGTAATTACCTCGTTCTTGTACACACAAACTACCAACGAATAAAGGTTTGATGCAAGTAAACAAAAACACTTAATTTTGTTAAACCAAAATCGATCCAAGAACCCTTGGAGGGGGTTGAACCGATCGGCCAAGAAAGAAACAAGGAAAAGAAAACTTTAGGGTTTTGTGTGTGTGCACAAAAGATTATTAGGTTTAACCCTAAGGCCTTGTATTTATACTAGATGAATCTTGGAGCTCAAGAAAGCATGGATCGACCCATATGGGTTGGGTCGACCGGCCTAGGCATCCCAATGGGGTGTTCTAGATCCTTCTTGACTTCCAAATTACACTCTAGTCCTTATCTTTCGTTACTAACGATAATTAGTCCATACGGTTAATAACTACCGACCATTTAATCCATTAAGTGTTTATAAATATATATATTCAATATATTTATATATATATATATATATATATATATATATATATATATATATATATATATATATATATATATATATATATATATATATATATATATATATATATATATATTTTACATTATTCTTGTTTGTAAAGTGTGCAATCCCGAGGTCTCGGGTTCGATACTAGACATTTACGTATTAATGTTTATACGTAGTCCATTAAAAAGCCACGGTCACCTGCTACTCTCCATTAACACACACGACTTCCTTCTCTGTACTGAATCGACAAAATATGAGCAGGTGAGTGTGATTCATTTCGCATTCTGAATTTAATGCTAAATACCAAATCAGTTTGTAACCTTTGATTCCATTTTGTTTCTTTTCTGCATTCATAGTTATTTTGACCTATAAAAAAATATGCTGGTATAATCTAAATCAATTTGTAACCAATTCCTAATTAATTAGTTATGACTATTATTATCAGTAGTTTGTGTCATGTGTGGGTAAACATATGAGTTTTTTCCTACTTTGGTTACCCGGGTAGGGCGAGAACCCTTTCACTGGCCACCCCCAAAATGGTTACCCAGTGAGGTTTGAACCTGAGACATCTTATTAGGATATCAGTTGGCCTGACCACTTGACCACCATTTTTGTGGTTAGTTTACTTTCGGTTTTATACTTTTATCTGGAGTATTGAAAGTAAAATACACCCTCCTTCTAAGGTTTTGGGACACTGTTCTAGGAATGGTTATTACAGAATTATATTTCGTTTCTTTTCATAATGTTTCGTAAGAACGACAAATATTCGCCCACCTATTATTCCATTGTTAATTCATAATATTAAGCAAGAAGGATTTAAATACTTTTAGATTAGAGAAAAAAATGGTTAAATTATACGTAATGAACATAAGGGAGTGTATAATCTAAGCAGACTATGTTATGCGCTCTTTCTTGGTCAGATGTTTAATTATGATTTGTTTTTGGAATAGGTTGATTGCAACTAGAAGGATTGCTTTAAACATCTTTGCACCGAGATTGGCTAGAAGATCATTCTGCAACGATGCTCCAGTAACATTAAATAATGTTCAGTCCGGTATCCATATCAACAAAGTAATGTATTTGTTTCCTATCCCACCTTGAGATATATTTGTTTGTTGTTATAGCATGCTAGCAGCTAGAATATTTGTTTGTCTCATTTTGCACAAAATACTTACTAATAGATCTTCAGTCCATTATTAAAACAAACTTCTTTGTTGAACTTTAGAAGATTAGGATAAACATGTTGATGATAGGTAGAGTACAATAGCAACTATTACATTTAATTATTGATATTTGGAGGCTTAGGTTAAGTATTTGGTTCTGGAATACTGTTGTTATCATTGACGCTGCTCAAATATGTTTCTTTTCTAGGAGCATGAAGGCGAGGAAAAATTTTCTAATGACGTTCCTCAGCATGACATTGCTATTGTTGGGGGTGGGATGGTCGGGATGGCCCTCGCTTGTTCACTAGGTATATATATATGTATCTAAAATTTTCTCTTATCATCTTCTAATCTTCACTCTTCAGTTATACTCTCTGGATCTTTTTTGGTTTGTGGTTTTATAGTTGCTGTATCGGGTTTTTCTTATGCATCTATTTTGTTTATTGCCTGGTTGCAGCAAGCATGCCGTTGACAAAACACTTGTCTATTGCTATCATTGACAGCAACCCTGCTTTGTTGAATGGTCCCTCTATCAAGAAAGATGATCCTCCGGATCCAAGGGTCAGCACAGTCACACCTGCTACCATTTCTCTTTTTAAAGGTATCAAGTTATTAAGCCTTGTCAACGTCTGTTTTATGCACAAGGAATTCATTGTTCACACACTCCCTTCTTTCAAGCCATATTATAGTCACACAGGGAAACTTCTTTAACAGTTTTAGTTAGTAACATACCAATGCACAGATGCTAAGTGGATACTGAAGTTTAAATAAAGGCATGTTATTAAAGTCCTGTCGTGTATACAAAACACTCTGAATATTCGTACCTGCAGCATTAAAAAATTGGCATTGCAGCTGTCTTTTTTTATTTTCACGAACTGTTATTTGAATCCAAGGACATTTACACATATCTTAAGACTCTGGTGGAGTAACGTTAGCGAGGGAGTTTTAGGATTTTAATATAGAATCTGCCTTACGCTCAGTACTCATGCAAGATCAACAAATTGAGATTCCTTAACCTGTGTACCAAAAAAGGGGACATGTTCGGGATGAGTGAATAATATAATGCATTAATGCTTCACATGATCCCTCAAATTTCATTTTTTTAAAAATAATTAGGAGCATCTGTTACATGTTTTACTAGTCTCTTCATAAACAATAATTTGAATATTTTTTCTGTAGATATTGGTGCTTGGGAATATGTTGAACAGCACCGGCATGCCTATTTTGATAGAATGCAGGTAATTTGTTTACGACTAGAATGCTAAATCATGATCTGTGTAGATTTGGTCATTTGGAGTAATCTGTTCATTCTATACTCTATGGTTTGACTATTCAAAATTGAGTTATTGTACTGTAGTATCATGTTAGACTGTCTAGATCTCATGGAATCTTGAAAACACAAATTGTATAGTAGCATCTTAGCGTTGTTATATGGTTTTGATTATTTTTATTTTTGAAGCAACAACAGAAAAGATTTTTATAAAGGGAACTATGTCCTAAGACCTTGTATATAGTTTGTATTTGTTGAAAAATGGATGGGCATCGAAGCACGTGACACCAGCATATATTGGTGGCCATTTCACTGCTGTTTGTTCTAATAGCTCCTTGATTAACATGTAAATGAGCAGTGTAATAGTGAGCAGTGCATTCGAAACATAGATGTTATGTTAAGTTCAAGGTTCGATAATCATGAGGGTGATTAAAGATTGATTATTCCTTTCTAGGTATGGGATTACACTGGTTTCGGATACACAAGGTATAATGCAAGAGATGCAGATAAAGATGTTCTAGGGTAAGAACATAGTTACTTTCGTTGTTGATCTTTTTATATACTTGTCACATCCTCTAAAATCTATTTCTGCTATTTCACTCAGATGTGTTGTGGAGAACAAGGTGCTTCATAAATCTCTATTGTCATCTTTACATGTAAGTAAATTGAATGTCACTCAGCTCCCTATTTTTCTTTCCACATCAAGTAGTTTTTAAGTGAAATGTACCCATAGACTTCTAATATGCTTGGCCGATGGAACCCATACTGATCAGGACAAAGATATCAAGAAAACAATATATTCTACAAGATTGTCGTCAATGTCACTTCCAACCCGTTCATCAGTTTCTGAATCAGGAACCTCGGCATCTAAAAGTCTTGCAAATCTAGCAAAGCTGGAGCTGAGTGATGGCACAAACTTGTATGCCAAGTTGGTGGTAAGTTCTAATAACTTGGAGATTTATTATTGCAAGTAACTAAAGTTTATTTCCACAGAGAACATATTGTATTGGTGGTTAATTTTACATAGATATGGCAATTATGGCATATTATTATAATAATCAGTCAATTTGGGTTATGTTTAGTCTCAAACGGAAACGGGTCGAAAGTTGGCAAGTGTATTTTTAAAGCATACAACCTTCTATTTCATAAAAAATGTTTAGATTATTACTCGTAGTAAGAGTAAATTACATGGTTTGTCCCTGTGGTTTGGGAGAAATCACTACTTTCGTCGACTTCCATTTTTGCATTGTGAATCCTTATAATGAAGTTTCATAAAACCATTCGTCCTTATCACTAACATGGTTCGTCCCTGACTCCCTGTTGTTTGGGCAAAATCGCTACCCTTGTCCCTCGGCTGTTAGTGATAAGGACGAATGGTGTTATGAAACTTCATTATAAGGATTCACAATGCAAAAATGAAAGTCGAGGGACTAAAGTAGTGATTTCGCCCAAACCACATGGATGAACCATGTAATTTACTCATGGTAGTAATATAGTTTTGTAGTCCTATTTAATGTGTTCGCTGAAGCCTTTTGACATGTCACCCACCCCGCCACCCATTTTTCGCACATAGATATGATACTCATATATATATGATGTTTGTAACAGGTTGGGGCTGATGGTTCTAAATCACGTGTTAGGGAGTTAGCAGGAATCAAAACCACTGGTTGGAATTACTCACAAAGTGCAGTCATATGCACTGTTGAGCATCCTGCAGAAAACTTCTGTGCATGGCAACGATTTTTACCCGCTGGTCCGATTGCACTTTTGCCTATTGGTGACAACTATAGCAACATAGTATGGACCATGTCTCCCAAAGATGCATCAAACCATAAAATAATGAATGAACCTGACTTTGTGAAAGCTGTAAATCACGCTCTTGACTCAGGATATGGTCCTCGTCCTGATTCAAGGGTATTTGGTGGTGATGTATTTTCTTCCTTTTTCAGACCGAATGTAACATCATCTGTTAATGAGGGATTTGAACCACCACCAAAAGTGGTGAAATTAGCTTCAGATAGAATGGCTTTCCCACTTTCTTTGATGCATGCAAATCAGTATGCATCCAAACGTGTAGTTTTGATTGGTGACGCAGCTCATACTGTTCATCCATTGGCTGGTCAAGGAGTCAACATGGGGTATGGAGATGTGTCTTCACTTTCGGATGTTATTGCTGATGGTGTTGCAGTGGGATCTGATATTGGTGAAGTAAGTAACTGTACTATATTCCATTATTTGAAATTTGCCGCAAATTGTTTAAAGAACTTTGAGACAAATTTTATTGCAATTGCAACTTCAAGCAAAAAAGTAGAGGTGGCCACAAAAAAAAAAAAAAAAAAAAAAAAGGTGTGTCTAGCAGGTTGGTAAGCGGGTCGAATTGGTTTCAGGTAAAAAAAACAGGTAATTGTTGTAAGGGTTAAAATGTGCCTGGTTGACCTGGAGTACATTTTTATCATTTCTTTTATAAATAAGATACAGTTATAAAAATTATATTATTTCAGTAATTATACTAGTCTTGTTGGAAAACAAGTAGGTTTATATGCTTGGAGCAACTTCCAACCCGTTTGGCCCATCTGAACTGTTTCCATCTAGGATAATATAATTGATTTTCCAGATAGAGATAAAACCAAATACAAACAGAGATTCATTCATATGCAAATCGTTGATATTGTGATGTCTTAATAAACTTATTATGTTACTTGAATCAGAGGTCAAAAACACCTGTTACCAATTGCTACTGTTTACTAAGAAGTTTGCTGTGGATTAACTATGCAGGTAACTTTACTGAAGAAATATGAAACAGATAGGAAAACAGCAAATATAGCGATGATGGCTGTTCTAGATGGTTTCCAGAAAGCATACTCTGTTGATTTTGGACCACTTAATATCTTAAGAGCTGCTGCATTTAATGGTGCAAATGTTTTCGCGCCATTAAAGAGGAATATCATCTCTTATGCATCGGGAGAGCGCAGATTGCCTTTTATGTCATAATGTAAATAGCGTTTTTGTTGGAATAAATGTATAATGTGCTAAGCAGTGTTGTGTACTGTTAGCGTAAAGAATTTTTGCAAAGTTTGCAGGAGTTGTGCGGGGTATCAAATATATGAAGTGTTGTTTCATTTTTTGTGTTAGCCATGGTTTCCGACCTTTTGGCCGACTAATCCACGGGGTTTATACTTACATCTGAATGAGCAAATGTTAAGAATATACAAGCAATACATCTTATTAGAAAATGTAAATCACGTTTAGAAGTTCGCAAAGGATAACATAAGTATTAAGCTCTGTATTATTTATCTTTTCCATTACATTTTAACATCTGCAAAGTTGACTGTCCTATTCCTATACAACATGTGCAAGCCAGGGAGAATGGCTAAATGAATTGATCACGAGTCAATTTGTAATTTATATTACAATTTCTATAAAATGCACAATTGATTGTTGCCTGTCTTTAATTACAAAAATGTATCTCGAATCAAGCGGGCCATAACCCGAGAAGATAACCGACTTAGTACTTCAGGTAGAATTGTGACTGATAGACCTGGCATTATTGGAAGAAGCTCTTGGATGATACGATTCACATCTAAACCCTGTACACGAAAGTAATATGTTTTACTAAAATTTAAGAAAACTTTTAGCAGTCTAGACGGTAAAAGCACTGTTATATCGGTACCTCATCTGGTGATCGTGGTCTTGAATCTCCTGCAGTTAGAAATCCAACTATCTTTTGAACATTGTTTAGTATAATTTTGTCTTCCTCGGTTACATATGGAATTAGACCAGTGGGCCTCATGGTTCCAAAAGTAGGAACCATGCTGAAAACTGGGACGGGATTTCGGATACCCAATACTGACATAACTTGGACCAACTGTTCTCTAGTAACAGCATCGATACCTTTCACAATCTGTTTACAAAAAAATTAATATAAGATATTTTCATGATCTTTTGAAGCAAATGAATTTTAAGATGACAAGAATTTAAAATAGTACCTCATCTAAGAGAAATTCTCGGAAGAAATTCCCTTTTTCAGACAGCAGAAATGCGAACGCAGCTCTTGTTTGAACGGGCTGTGCTTGAGAATCACCTGATTGAAAGGTGGGGAGTGTAAAGTTTGATTGATTTTTCAAAATACCAAGTTCAGCCATATCACCATTTAGATCCTCCCCACCACCACTTTTGGCTGCTGTTATAAAACTCTCAAAAGCTTGCATCACATCTATAAATCTTTCAGCGTCAAAAACTCCAGATTTACCATACACGGTGTAACGCAAAGCACTTCTTAAGCGTGGAGATTCGTCAGTAAGGAGCCTCTGCATTAGATAACAAATATTATGTCAACTTTGTTTAGACAGAAATACAGAAGACAACTTCTATTTACAATTTCTAATAATTTATGCAAGACTTGGTCATCTATGCATAGTATTAGGTCAACACTTCATATATCAAGACATATTGTAAATATGAATGATTTTAATAGATAAGGTAGCAAATAATGAAAAGCATGCATATAAGTTTGAGTATATCACACCTGTGCAATATACGGATATGCTTCATCTACGATAGCAAACTCTGGATCTCCTACTAAAGCTATACCCTCGAGCACTCCTATTGCTCTGATAATAAGAGCAAAATAAGGAGGAATGCGGAATGGATAGTCGAATGTTATTTGTGCTAAATCAGCAGCCAACTCCTGGAAATTGATATTTTTTGCGCCTCCACCTTCGAGGGCCTGGTCAAATACTTTAGCTAAAACAGGTAATATTGGATCCAGATTTACACCCTCCGGGATGAAACCAAGTTTCACAAAGTCTTTAACGATAGCATCATAATCTCTATGAATAAGATGAGCAATAGCTTCAATCATTCCATACTTTTGATCATCCGTCAATTTCGTTACCAGACCTGTCAGCAAAACGATAGTTGATATTAGTTCCTCTTCTAGTAAGCTAATGCACAATTATTCAAGCCTTTAGCAAATAACTCTAGTAAAAGTACTACAAAAACAAGATCTCATTATTACCAAAATCAAGAATCGCCAACTTTCCATCTGGTGTTCGAATCATGTTTCCAGGATGTGGATCAGCATGGAAGAAGCCTGTATCGAGCAACTACATTCACAGATGACAATGGATAAGAAACCATTACCAATTGGACATATTTGTCAAAACATATTAAGACAGTAGGGAGAAGTATCAAACGAAAGCTGGACATAAATATTAGTATACACATATTGTACGCAAAATTCCATGTTTACTTATATATTTTGAACAAAAGTCACCGTCTCTGAAGTATTTAACTTTTATTTACAAAAGTTTACCTGCTTTAGGTAGCATATAACACCAACATTAACCAGCTCCCCAACATCACTTTCTGTACTTTGCGAAAGCTTTTCACCATCTACCCATTGTGTAGTAAGAACTTTCCTTGATGTGTATTTAGTGTAAGTCTTTGGTATGACAACCTGGAACACCAGAGCTTATTCATATATGTTGAAATGAATTGTAACATAGATGGCTTTGAGAGTCTCTGAAGGAACAAAAAAACACATAATATATATAATCAGAGAGTAAACTTTACCTGTGGCAGGTCCTTCTTCATCATTTCTGCAAAATATGTTCCATTTTCACCCTCATTAACATAGTCTAGCTCCTCAAAGAAACGGGCAGCCCATTCATCAACCAAGCCAACAACATCCACAGATACCTGGAAATGACAAAACTAACCATGAATGACTTGTTTCTCCTAAATATGAGGAACGCTAAAACTGTGACCAACATTACCTGAGGAAAGCGTTTAAGGGCCAATCCCAAGTTCCTGATGATGAACAAATCAACGGTAACCGTTTCAAGCACAAAAGGCCGTTGCACCTTAACCGCAACCAGATCCCCATTTTCCTTCAGTCGGCCCTTGTACACCTGCCCGAGTGAGGCTGCAACATTTTTACAACAAAAAAAAATGTCAGGTTTAAGGTGGAAAAAGTTACAGGAAATATGAAGAAGACATTCCAGATATATAAAACTGAAGGAGATATTGAATCTTGATCCTTATAGGAGATAAAAAAAAGGGTGCTAAAAAAGGGGATTGCTGGCAAAAATCGAAACAATAATTTGAACGGAAGTAGGTGGTAATGAAGTCACCTGCTGCTATAGGAGAAGTTGTGAGTTCTGAATAGATGTTATACCACGGTTGTCCAAGTTCCTCTTCAATAAATGCCATGGCAATGTCATCTGGATATGATGGAACCTTTAATAATCACAAAACAAAAGTCGTTAAATCAGAGACTTTGAATTCACACATATTGCATAAAGACATCCTTAAATTACTATTCTGATAACAAGGATGGTTAAAGTTTCTATTATCAATACAACTCAAATGCATATACAGATGATAGAGAGGTCTGGTCATACCTTATCACAAAGCTTCTGCAGCTCGGTCATTGCAGCAGGTGACAATATATCAGGCCGAATGCTCAATGCTTGCCCAAGTTTTATGTATGCTGGACCCAAAGAGGTTACAATTTCCCTCAACTCAATTGCCCGAGCGACTTCATTCTAATAGTAAAACAGAAGGCAATTCAGAAATGAGAAACAAATAAGCTTCTTCAAGAAGCATAATTAATGCTACTTATGAAGTAGCGTTCTGAATACGATTATGCACACACTAAACAAAATAGGTCCATACGAAGACCAAAACCTCAAAATATATGTAAAGATAGCAAAATGATCACTCACCTCTTTAACCTTCTTATTTATAACGTCCCAAGCAAGACGTGAAAGAAATCCTCCAGCAACAGAGGTCAGTTGCATAATACGAGTAGCAACAGCACGAGGCCTTTTACCCCAATACGCAGAGATACTAGCAGGATCATACACCATTGGCAATAGTTCACTACTTTCATCAGTCTGGCAAATTATACAACACATTAGAATCCCTAACTTTTACACACACACAAAAAAAAGAGAACAATTTAGTAGGAATAATACCTCAACGAGACGAAGCTGAACATCATCTGCAGCAAACTGAGAATCACTTAAATTCTGACCTCTTAGCCCCTTCATAAGTGATGCTAGCTGTTCGTTCTCTTCCATTTGAGCTCTAACTCTTTTAATCTCTTGTGAAACAGTCTCCATTCTCTACAAAACAGACCAAAACAATTTAAAAAATTAAGTGCGAAAAACTTGTTTCCACCTTCTAAAGACCGTCTCTGTATTTCGACGGCCCTTTGCAAGAATTCTCTAATTGCTAAATACGAGGCTTGATAAAATAATGCTAAATTTTGAGGCCTTGTACAATCGTGCCTATCGCATACTTATTCATTGATTGATCTAACAACTAGTATCGCACAACTCACATACTTTTCTATTCATTAATCTAACAACTAATACTATCAAACTAGATTATCTTTTGTTTCGTATTATATAACAGTCGCTTTAAAGAAAAGAAGTCTACGGAACATAATTTGTAGATTTTGAGGCAGTCACACCTCTCACATACTCTGGAGAATGCCAGATTTTTCTTATTAATTGATACTAGCTTAGCCGTTTAGGGTTAATAAGGTATGTTTTTATTAATTGTGATTTGTGATTACATAAAGGGGTGTTTGTTTCGGCTTAGATAGCAGCTTATGGCTTATTAGGTTTTCGGCTTATGTTTCATAAGCTCACTTTTGATGGCTTATATTGAAACTTTTAGACACTTTTCAAATTATATAAGCTTATATATGCCGAAGGTTTCAAAATAAGCCACAAAAAGTGAGCTTATTGAACATCAGCCGAAAAGCAAATGTGTCATAAGCCCGCAAGCCAACAATTCAACTAACTAACCTAGTCATCTGATACTAAGAATGTGTTGTTAGCAATGCTGAAGCCCTGTACGGACACTCAAAAAAAAATCCTTACCGTGCCATTAAGTGGTGATCCATTAACATTTCTGGAAGACGGCCTGCTGACATCAGCATCCGCTTTGGGCTTGGGTTCAGTCGCAACAGCACGCACCACTCTTTTTCTTCTATTATTAATCCTAACAATACTCGGGAAAGAGCTAGCAGTAAGGCCCCTATTAATGCTTTGGTGTGATTGATGATGAAGAGACCTGATTCTGCTGCAACTACTTAGTTGAGAAGCTGCTTCCATGATGAGACTCAAACAGGTGTGTGTTTCAAGGTGTTTTATGTATGTATATGTAACTACTCCGTATGTGTTGAGTTTTTGTGTGATGTGTGTGTGGGTTGACCACTAGTAAATTTGGTGGATCAAACAATATCATGGGATTCTTTTTTATTTTATTCTCACCTTTCTGTACACGTGGCCATATGCCAAGCATACAAATGTTGTTTTGGCGGGTACTGTTTATATAAATTCTTCTTTTCATTTCTTTTTCGGAAAAGGAGAATGAAATACCCTCTTTCTATACCTTTAGCATTTATACAACGCTCACAAAAATAAATCCACAAACGTTTGTGAGGGGTTATTTTCTAATTGCCTTAATTAGAGAAAAAAAAAAGAGAAATAATATAAAAATACACCAATCAGTAAGTGATACCCTCTTTTCATAAATGATTTTGTTGATTTGTTTTTGTGAATGTATTATTTATTTATATATTTTTTACCCGGTTAGCGTAAAAAAGTTAATAACATATGATTGAATTGGTTCATAATTGGCTGACTTTCGGTTCCGATTAATTAAATTTTTTTACTAATAGCAACTTTAAGTAAGATAATATAGTATATCCAATCAAACTTAGTTATGAGTTTTTGATAGTGGAGAGTTGTGTATGCATATACCTCACATGAAAAAAAAAAAAAAAAAAAAAAAAAAAAAAAAAAAAAAAAAGGAATAATTTAGACCATTAGCCCTGACATATGGTTAGTGAAATACCACTTTCACTCAGCAAGCGTAAACCCAATTTCAGTCACCTCTAACTACGCACAAACCTTATACGTAGTAATATTTGTACTTGTTTGGTGGTCTGTACCACCTAAAGAAAACCAAGAAAGTGAGGTATTATCATCATCATCATCATTATTATATTTGTGAGTGTGTATGGATTATGGATATATTGTGTGATATGTTTATATAAAATTAGTACTTTTATATGTTTGGTTTGGTGGTGGTTTTGTTGGTGATCATAGAGAGAAAAGTGATGTGTTTGATGGTGTGTTGAATGATGATGTGACGTTAATGTAAAGGTGATGAGTTTAGTGACAATAGTGTCCAGTCTTAGAAAGTACTTGGTGATAAACTTTAACCAAATACATTTGCAAACCTAAAATCGACGGTAACCACATTATATGTAGTATACTAGGGTGTTCGTTTGATTAGTTAAAAATTTTAAGACATTTTTAATTGGATGAATAACTCACTCCAATTTTAAAGGTAATAAAAACTAGTCTGGCATGGTGATGTGAATTTTACTAGGGTGTTAATGGAGGCGTTGGATGAATTTAAAGGGGTGTCGGGTCTCGTGCCTAGTATACCCAAAAGTACTATCTTCATTTGTAATGTCCGTGATCATGTAAAGGACTCTATATTGCAGCTTATGCCATTTGAACGAGGTACCTTGCCTGTTAAGCATTTGGGTGTTCCGCTCATTTCTTCTAGACTCCTTTACAAGGATTGTAAAATCCTCATTGAACGAGTCCGAAAGAGGATTACAGATTGGAAGAACAAATGGTTATCATTTGCAGGACGACGGCAACTTGTTCAATCTGTGTTGTCGTCTATGCATCTTTATTGGGCGCCTGTGTTCATTCTCCCAACAGGTATCATACACGAAATTGAACAATTGATGTGCGGTTTCTTATGGTGTCAGGGAGACATGAAACGAGGTAAGGCGAAAGTTTCTTGGGAGGATGTTTGTCTTCCAAAGTATGAAGGTGGGCTTGGAGTTCGAAAGCTAGAAATTGTTAATATAGCGTTAATGACATCACATATTTGGAAACTTATAACACACAAGGAGTCCATGTGGGTTCAATGGATTCATGCATACAAATTGAAAAACCGTAGTTTTTGGGACGTTAGCCTTATATCAAATGCGAGTTGGGGATGGTGTAAGCTATTGCAAATTCGTAACATTGTTCGTCCCCATATCTGGTACAAAATAGGTAATGGTGAGAAAGCATTAGTGTGGTTCGACACATGGGAAGCCCGATGCCCTTTGATGAATTACATGTCATATAGAGCCATAAGTAATGCCGGGTTTAATCGTCAAGAAACAGTGGCAGCCATGATATCTGATGGTTCATGGACGTGGCCTCATTCCTGGTTTGGGTTGTTTCCCGTTTTAAATCAGGTAAGTGTCCTAACTTTGCATCATGATCAGATTGATATGTTACAATGGAAGCTTCATGATGGCACTTTGTCATATTTTTCTGTCCGAAATGCATGGAATTCTTTTCGTGTTCGTGACAATGAAATCGAGTGGTTCAAGTTAGTTTGGTCGTCTTACTGTATCCCAAGACATGCTATCCACATGTGGTTAGTTATGAGGAAACGGTTATTGACACAAGATCGAATGAGGCAATGGGATGTCGGTAGTAATATTGACTTAAACCTGCTTCGGTGTCCACTATGCAAAGTGCAACCCGATTCTCATGATCACCTTTTCTTCGAGTGTGGTTATTCGTCGCAAGTTTGGATCAAAGTATTGAACAAGGCTGAAATAAGCTTCGTTTCATCTAAATGGAGCGACATTGTTGATTGGTTACTCCCTATTGCTCATAGGAATAATGTTACTATTATTGTTGGTCGTCTAATCGTAGCTGCTTCTTCGTATTTCATATGGCAAGAACGCAACAACAGAGTTCATGGAAAAGGTGAAAGAAACCCCGAGCAGTTGTCCAAGATTGTGGCTGATATTGTGAGGCTAAAGATTGCATCAATTAGGTTCAAGAAAAAGCCTCGTGTTGTACAAATGTATAGGACGTGGAAGATTTCGAGTATTATATCAGATGGTGGCTGATTAGTTAGTATCTAGAGGTCCTTGTGTGTATTGATTATCTTGCGTAGGTCCTCTAGGTCGTGGTTCGGTTTTGGTTGTTATGTTTTGTGTATGTGCAAAGCATATAGAGTGTCTTGTTAGGTTTTTCTTAAGGTGGCTCATTACCATCTTCCCATGTACCTAACAACATTATCATTTGTTATATATTTACCGGGTATAAACCCTTTACCCAAAAAAAAAAACTAGTCTGGCAATTTATGTTACTGGGTTTATATTTACTTACAATGTTTCGTTATAACTCAAAATGAAAATTTTGTACAAAAACAGTTTTTTCAACTCCTATTTCCTTTTTCCCATTCAGCTATATGAAATTATGAATAATTACAAGCAAACAAATGAACAATAGTATATCGATATAGATATTCTGAAGTGGTCGGTAACCAACTACACACAACTTAACACTTCCAACTGAAGATGTCTGTGTCAGTTGCATTAGGCTAGACACAATAATATAGTCGACCCATTCGGTCGAGCTCCAAACGACCGATCGTCCCTATTGTGTGTATTCGGTCGCGACCGATTTGGAGAAGAAAAAACAAGGGACTCGGTCTCAACCTCGACCGAGTCTATTTCCAATCCATTTTGTGCTTTTTGATCCAAACCGTTAGACACAATAATATACTAGCCGTTTGTGTGCTAAAATAATAAAAAATAATAAAATAATTCCTTATAAATACACAACATAAACACACTTCAATTCACACAATCTCATTTAAAAAATTCTATATATTTTCTCACACCATGAATTCTTTCGATATATTTTTTGCCGATTCGGATGATGAAAATGAAGTTAGTACCGAGTTTTTGCTGTTTTCGGAAGATTGTTGGGAGGCTTATCAAGCGTCACAACCTAAAGAAACACGAAACCATGTTACTAGGGATCGTGTGGTGCTCATGACCGTTTAGTTGCTGCTTACTTCTGCGCTAACCCAACATACGGTGATGAACAATTCCATGATCGTTTCCGAATGAGCCGAAGACTATGTTACTTGGTATTTCTCCTTTGATAAAAGTTACTTCCTCAATTCGTCAATTGGCATACGGAGTCAATCCTGATATGCTTGACGAATATGTGCAAATGGGTGCGACAACAGTCCGTGCGTGTCTCTATAAATTTTGTGAGGTCATCATGGAGTTATATGGTCCAGAGTATTTGCGAAAGCCGACGGTTACTGACGTTGACAGACTCTATGAGCATCACCATCGAGTTCATGGGTTTCCGGGGCTGATAGGAAGCATTGATTATACAGATTGGCCGTGGGAGAATTGCCCACATGCTTTAAAAGCTCAATTTTGTAGGGGTGATCACGGGAAAACTCCTTTCATTTTATTGGAAGCGATCGCCTCTCAAGATTTATGGATTTGGCATGCGTTCTTTGGTGTCGCCGGGATGAATAATGACGTAAATGTTTTACGTGCATCCCCTCTTTTCAATGATCTCAAAATGGGGAGAGCACTGGATGTGGAATTCTTTGCTAACAGCGTGCCTTATAAACGGGGATGTTATCTTGCTAATGGGATATATCCGGAATACTCTGTTATGGTGAAGTCCATTAAACATCCAGGGACGCATGATCACAAGTGTCAATTGTATAAGAGGAAGCACGAAGCAGCAAGAAAAGATGTGGAACGTGCTTTTGGTGTACTAAAGTAGAAGTGGCTAATGATTAAACATCCGGCTAAAGGGGTTGACAAAGAGCGTCTTGGACATATTATGTACACATGCATCATATTACATAATATGATAATTCAAGACGAAGGGCGGGCGATATCTCCCGAATTCTTTCCAGCGGAGCAGCATCGTTCTTATGATCTCTTAAGAACGCATGAGAAATCATTGGAAATTACTAGGGAGATATGCAATAGAACAACTCATCTTAGCCTCAAAGCCGATTTGGTGGAAGACATTTGGCAGCATCATAATCCAAACTAGTTTAATCGTTTTATCGTAATGTTTTTAATGTTATTTGAATTCTATTGTAATGTTTTTATTTTATTTGAATTAATATGTAACGTTTTAATTATGAATGAAATTTAGTTTGTGTTAAAAATATTTTCTTAAAAAAAATGAACTTGGTCGCCCTTACTAGGGCACTGAATCGCTTGCAGGTCGCTGGAGAGAGAAAACTGACGTGGCAGAGAAAAGGAGTGGGATTGACCCTCCTTATTGTGTCTAGCCTTACAAACATTAGTTTTTGTCAACATGAGAAATGTTAAGAATTTAGTCTTTATTTTAGCTTAAGTCAAAGTCCAAGGGGTTATTAGTCAAATAGGAATAGAATAAGGTCGGTTGGTATTTGCTTGAGTCCCAAGCTAAGTCCAACGTTTCTTTCCTTTTCTTTGTATCAACCGACTAGATGTTGGAGTTGGTTTGTTCTCCCCCTAATCTCTATAAAAGGAGGTGAGGGGGGAGGGGTCTCGGTAGTTCATTCTTTCATTACTCAATAAACGTTTGATATTGAGGGTTATACTTGTGCGGGTTTACTTTTTCAGTCGATCATATATAATCTGTTGTGGTGTGTTGAGTTTACTTTACGAGTTTCAAGTTCCGCGAACTTGCTTCCAGGTTGTTGATCGTTCTAATATCGACAAGTGGTATCAGAGCCTTGGTTCGAAGGTGTGGAAGCTAGGTCGAATCTTGTAAAGGGTTTACTTGTTGTTAGTTTTTCAACAGCAAGGGTTCTTGCGTTCAAGGTTTTTGGACGACAAGGTTGCAGCAGGGTATCGACGGTTAAGGGTTCTTGGGTCTTCGTTTGTCCGGGTTTGTGTCAAGGTGTAGAAGACTTAAGGTTTTGTTGGTTTTCGGGTGTATCGAAGATCGACGGTTTCTGGTGCGTTTCGGGTTTTCATCAGAATACAGACGAAGAAGAAGAAGAGTAGCCAGGTCTTGGAAAGAAAAGTCCAAGTTATATTATTAAATACTTCAAATTATTTGAATAATAATATATTAATAGGTGGTGGAAAGTACATAGGTAAATTTTATTATTTGGATAATATTTGAATATTATTATTTGAATAATAAAAGGGTATTATTAATTTGAAGGGTATTACACAAGGGACTTTGTTGTTTTGTGATTGTGAGGTTTTTCACAAGGTTTAGCAAATTAATAAAGAGATTAAAGAATGACGGGAGCCAAGTTTGAGATCGAGAAATTCGATGGAACTGGTGATTCCGGGTTATGGAGAGTCAAGATGCGTGCTTTATTAATCCAACATGGATGTGAAGCAGCTCTGGAGGTTTTACCCGCGAATATGGATGCTACAGCGAAAGCTGAGCTAAACAAGAAAGCTCACAGTGCCATGATTTTGTGTTTAGGTAACAAGGTTCTGAGAGAGGTTACCGGGGAGACGACTACAGCGGGGGTTTGGACCAAGCTCGAGACTTTGTACATGACAAAGTCCTTGGCCAATAAGTTGTACCTAAAGAAGAAGTTGTATACATTCTACATGCCGGCTGGACGTACGATTTCCGAGCATATAGATGAGTTCAACAAAATCGTTCTTGATTTAGCAAATATTGAGGTAAAATTCGAGGATGAAGATCTTGCTTTATTATTACTTACTTCTTTACCAGCATCATACGAACACTTTGTGGATACCTTGCTTTATGGACGGGAAGCTTTGACTTTGGAGGATGTGATGGCCACACTGAATTCAAAGGAAATCAAAGAAAGATCTAAGGCGAAGGGGGATGATGGTGAAGGGTTATATGTGAGGGGAAGAACTGATCGCAGGAATTCGCATCAGTCTAGGGGAAAGTCAAGATCGAAGTCTCGAGGTGGAAGACTCAAGTGTTTTATTTGTCAATCTGAGGAGCACTTGAAGAGAAACTGTCCAAAGAATAATCGCAAGAAGTCAAATGGTTTCGTCAAGAAAGAAGATCAGCCAAGCTCCAGTGGTTCGATTTATGACGGTTCTGAGGTGATGATGGTTATGAGTGCAGAAGCCTTGTTGGATTGGATTATGGATTCAGGAGGTTCATACCACATGACACCCAGGCCAGACATATTTTTTGATTTTCCGGAATGCGATGGGGGCAGGGTACTGTTGGGTGACAACAGGGAGTGCAAGATCAGAGGTATTGGCAAGGTAAGGGTACAACTGAAAGATGGGTCAAGTTTTGTATTACACAATGTCAGGTATATTCCTGAATTGAAAAGAAACTTGATATCGCTGGGAACTCTTGAAAAAGAAGGATATACCGTAAAAATACAGTCGGGCAAAATCAAGGTGATTAATGGTTCTAGGGTTATTTTATCTGGAACCCGAAGGGATAATTGCGTATACTCTTTGGATGGCCATGCAGTGGCAGGTGAGCTTAATGCTAGTGTTGAAGAAAAAGACAGTCTTGCGCAGGTTTGGCACAAAAGATTGGGACATATCAGTGAGGCGGGACTACAGGTGCTGGAAAAGCAGGAGTTGTTTGGCAAGAAAAGTCTAGGTAAGCTCGATTTTTGTGAAAATTGTGTTCTGGAAAAGTCACATCGAGTCAGTTTCGGTGTAGGAAGGCACACTACTCAAGGAGTGATAGACTATGTTCATTCAGACTTATGGGGTCCGTCTCAGGTGGAATCATTGGGAGGTAAGAGGTATTTCTTATCTATTGTTGATGATTATTCCCGGAGGGTATGGGTTTATATTCTCAGGTTCAAACACGAAGCATTTGTAAAGTTCAAAGAGTGGAAGCAGTTAGTAGAGAATCAGACTGGGAGGACGGTTAAGAAGCTTAGAACGGATAATGGTCTTGAGTTCTGTAACCGAGAGTTTGAGCAGCTATGTACTGAGAGTGGGATTGCTAGACATTTGACAGTTGCCGGGACGCCGCAGCAGAATGGATTAGCAGAACGGATGAACAGAACTCTCATGGATAAGGTACACTATTTATTAATTCAGTCTGGATTGCCCAAGACCTTCTGGGCGGAAGCGACATGTACGGCCGCATATCTTATAAATAGGTCACCATCGACAGCGATTGAGAAAAAGACACCTATGGAGATGTGGTCGGGACATCCAAGTGATTATGGGATGTTGAGGATTTTCGGCTGTGTCGCATATTCACACGTTAAACAAGGTAAACTCGAGCCGAGAGTGGTAAAATGCGTTCTTTTGGGATATCCTGAAGGTGTGAAGGGGTACAGGCTATATAGACTTGATAATGAATCACCTAAAATAGTCACTAGCAGGAACGTGGTATTCAATGAAAGTGTCATGTACAAAGACACGTTGAAGGATTTTGGTGCAGGTACTGATAAGTCTGTTGAGGTGGAACTGCAGAGGTTAAATAATCATTCGCTTGAGGAAGATCTGATTGATGGTAGGGAAGATGGCGATGATGAAGATGCAGGGGATCAGGATCATGATCAAACACCGGATCTCACAGATTATCAGTTGGTTCGGGATAGAGAGCCAAGGACAAGAATGAAACCTTTGAGGTTTCGAGATGAAAGTAATATGGCTACTTACGCGTTTGCTGCAGCTGAGGAAGAAGATACTCATGAACCATTGACATACCAGGAGGCAGTTGCTTGTAAAGATAGATCTAAGTGGAAAGGTGCTATGGATGAAGAGATGGATTCTCTGAAGAAGAATGAGACCTATGAGTTAGTGGATCATCCAGCTGGGCAAAAGCTGGTGAGCTGCAAATGGCTGTTCAAGATAAAGGAAGGGATTGAAGGTGTTCAAAAGCCTAGGTACAAGGCGCGATTGGTGGCTCGTGGATTCACACAAAGGGCAGGTGTTGACTATAATGAAGTATTTTCGCCGGTAGTTCGACACACATCTATTCGGGTTATACTTGCATTAACTGCATGTAGAGATTATGAGCTGGAGCAGCTTGATGTAAAGACGGCATTTTTACATGGGAATCTTGAAGAAGTGATCTACATGAGGCAGCCACCGGGTTATGAACAAGGTATAACAAGGTATGTTTGTTAAAGAAGTTCCTTTATGGTTTGAAGCAGTCACCTAGGCAATGGTATAAGAGGTTTGATGAGTACATGCTGAGCAACGGGTTCAAGCATAGCAGTTACGACAGTTGCGTATATTACAGGAGTTATGCACCAGGTGAGTATATCTATCTACTGTTATATGTAGACGATATGCTGATTGCTTGTAAAAGCAAGGCTGAGATTGGGTCTATCAAGTCTTTGCTTAAAAAGGAGTTTGACATGAAAGAGCTCGGGGAAGCAAAGAAGATTCTTGGTATGGAGATCATCAGGGATCGGAGTCGCAAGATTCTGAGGGTGTCACAATCCGGGTACATTTCTAAGATTTTAAATAATTATAGAATAGACAATGGGAAATCGGTTAAGATGCCATTGGGTGGGCACTTCAAGCTGTCGTTGAAGGATTGTCCGGTTAGGGATTGTGATGTTGAAAGGATAAGTAGGGTGCCATATGCAAATGCGGTTGGGAGCTTAATGAACTTGATGGTATGCACAAGGCCAGGCATAGCGTATGTGGTAAGTGTAGTTAGCAGATATTTGGCGAATCCAGGTAAAAAGCATTGGGAAGCAGTGAAGTGGATTTTGAAATATTTGCGGGGTACTGCAAACGTGGGTTTGGTGTATGGGACAGATCGTAGCAACCATGTGGACGTAATAGGTTTTGTTGATTCAGACTACGCAAAGGATCCAGATAAAGGTAGGTCAACGCTACAACAGGTGGTGGCTCTTTCAACTACAGAGGCGGAGTATATGGCCCTTACGGAGGCTGTGAAGGAAGCTATTTGGCTAAGGGGACTCTTGGAAGAGTTGGGCATGGAGCTTAACACTGTGGCAGTTAATTGTGATAATCAGGGCGCGATTCACTTATCGCGGAATCATGTTTTTCATGAAAGGACTAAGCACATCAATGTGCGTTATCACTTTATCAGAGATGTCTTGGAAGCAAAGACTGTTGAAGTTCTGAAGGTGGGTACTGAACACAATGTTGCGGATGCCTTGACGAAGGTAGTACCTGGACTTAAGTTCCAGCACTGCTTGGAGTTGCTAAGTGTCGGTGTAGGCTAATATAAAGCCTAAGGTGGATTTTGTTAAGAATTTAGTCTTTATTTTAGCTTAAGTCAAAGTCCAAGGGGTTATTAGTCAAATAGGAATAGAATAAGGTCGGTTGGTATTTGCTTGAGTCCCAAGCTAAGTCCAACGTTTCTTTCCTTTTCTTTGCAACCGACTAGATGTTGGAGTCGGTTTGTTCTCCCCCCTCATCTCTATAAAAGGAGGTGAGGGGGGGAGGGGTCTCGGTACTTCATTCTTTCATTACTCAATAAACGTTTGATATTGAGGGTTATACTTGTGCGGGTTTACTTTTCAGTCGATCATATATAATCTGCTGTGGTGTGTTGAGTTTACTTTACGAGTTTCAAGTTCCGCGAGCTTGCTTCCAGGTTGTTGATCGTTCTAATATCGACAAGAAAAGTACTAAGCATTGCCCGTACGTACACTAAACCAAATGGTATGGCTTATGGTAAACAAATATGTTTATTTGGACACTCGAATGTACAAGCAGTAAAAACACACTGTAAGCATTGTATAAATACGTAATGCATAGAGTAGAGTGTCTCAATCAAAAGTGTGAGTGTGCAAATCAATTCCCTAAACATATTGATTTACGATGTTCAATCCATCTTTTCTATAACTGTTATATCTTGGCGGTAAAATCAAACACAGTTTTATCAATCACTTCGTGTAACTTGTTACAACGTTTAAAGATGAGGATAACAAAAATCTAAAAAAGCCGTATGGCAATGTAACCCAAATTGATTTTTGGCCACCCATACTGAGATTTTTGTTCACCGTTCATAAAGTGTAATTTTCATTATGTCTTTTTCGGGGCTTTTTCTTAGGATTTCTTTTGGTGGCCTGAAAGTCATGCAATTTGGTTCACGCAATATTTTTGAATTTTAAGATATTACTAGAAAGGCGACGACCCGCCACGTTGCGGGCGGGCCTGTTTTTTAGCAGAGGTTATGCCGTAAAAATATATATGAGTATTTTGGCTGTTCTAAATATCGCGGTAAATATTTGATAAGCATTTTCTTCAATATGTGTGAGAAAATGTATTTTGTATATTTCTTTTTTATGATGGAAATTTTTTGCATTTTGTTCGAATCATTCATACGATGGAAATTTTTTGCGTTTAAGCACTATAATGTATACAATATGTTGCAAAAATGGCCAAAAAAGAAAAACTCCACATGAAAGCACAAAAAGTCTTTTGTTACAGACACATGTGTAACCCTTTTTCATTTATATAGATTAGCTTACTGGCATTTGTGTTGGCTCCACTTGTCTTCCGCTTCATCAATGATTTGGGCCATAAAGAAGATCAATTGCATCTTTATTTGAATCCCGAAAGCATACCAGCACCAGCAACTATGCAAAAATAAGAATGTACATGATGAGGGTCAATACCTTTAACCTGTTAGTGTGGAGAAGCAAAAAAGATTTCCATTAATTAATCCGCTACTTTCATATAACAATCAATTATATTGTTTTAGTCCAGTATATATAAAAGTATATCAAGTTAGAAGATGTTCTCACTTCACTGTTGCTAATAATCTTAGAAAATTTTGTAACAAATGAAAGTTCATTTAAATACCCCTACCACAGGTCCGTTTGTAACGTAACAGATAATTTTTTATTTTATCTTTTAATTTAGTCTTAGAAGTGGCAGCATTGGGCGGGACGATTTAGATCGTTACGCCTCAAACATGGCATATGTGTATAGCTAACAGTAATGTGCCGTTTAATGCGGTACGGGCCAAGTCCAAGTTACATAGGTTAAAACATATTTTCTATCTATTAAGAGTGGCAGATGCGATCTTGCCTGGTTTATGTTTCCTCAATAAGGAGAATAGCTTATTTTACAGTTGAAATCGCCATCAGCATGAGCTGTTTCTCTAAGCAGAGCGTCCGGTTGATTGTTCAACATTAATCACCATTTCCCAATGGTAAGCCATACCTGCTAGAGAGAAGTGACGGATAAATGCTAATCTCTTCTTTTTTTAGTAGTTAGTTGAAATATAGCTAGGTTTTAATTACCTGACGGCTGAATCATATTTTCAAGTGTAGCATTGAAGCATAGGGAGTTGACTCAACTTGTAAATATTACGGTAAATATTCAAGTAATAGGTTGACAGATAGCATTAATAAAGAATAAAGCATCAAACCTTGTCGAATTTGTGATGGCCTACCACCTTTCATATGTGACGATGCTCGGGTTGTTGTTGAAGGAGTCAAAGACACTGTTACAATAATAAAAAGGATGTTATTGACAAAACGAAAGTGGTCATCTATATGATAGTGTGAAAGTCCTGTGCAAACAAATAATGATATTAGGATACAAAAAAGAAGAGATGTAACCTTGTGAATGGGTAATATGTTGATTTACTCTAGACATTGTATGGCTACTCAGCATGGATGAAGAAGATCCTTCACCTGTATTACAGGTAAATGCAACACTGAATATATATGTCATATAACTTAGATAGTTCAATATTCATGGATAGTTGTAATGTGGACTAAAATTTAAGTAAGCAATAGAATACCTTGCGCGAGAGTTACTGGATCTGATGAAACTCCTACGTTATCTGGAGCAAGGAAATTTGGATTTAGTAGATAAGTAAAAGAGCATTGACATAAATAGTAATATAGCCAGGAACTAAAATACATAGTGATGTAAAACCAATAAAAGTAAGTAAGGAAAAACAAACCTTGGTGAATAGTTGGATGGATGTTCAATCCTTTGTTTGTCTGGCCACGCATTGGTGATAAAGATGAAGGCGTAACTGTAATCATTGAAAATACAGTATCCAACATATGTGCATCAATTTTAGGCAAACAGATCTAGCAACATGTAAATGTACGCATAATATGAAGTATAATGTATATATGTAACTTACAGTAGGAGCAGCCATATTGTTCATTCAAAAGAGAAATGTCATTGTCCTCTATCTCGCATAATAATTCATCAGCTGGAAAACAAAATATAAAGACAATTGTTAGAAGAAAGATGCCTTTTTTTTTTTCTAAAAAAAAAAAAAAAAAAAAAAAAAAAAAAATAGTCGCATGTAACATACATATAAGATCTATATCGTTGTATCGACACATTTTATTCTTTCCTTTATCAAATGCTGGCAGAGTCATTGGACCAGTGAACTCTCGATGGTCTGTAGTAAAGTTACATGTGGCGTGGAGTTCTACTTTGCTGTCAGGACCTGAAAGAAAGAACATTTAAAAGCAATGGCGAAATCAGTCATCGGAGACCGGCAGTAACAATTAAACCAACGAAAAACAGGTAAAGGTTATTTTACATACAATTTTTACTACGTGGTGACTCATTGATCACACTGTAAGTGTGACCAGTTGTCTCATGAGTAAAGCGTACTCCATTATGAACACCGTCAGAGGATGTCACATGTTGTTTCTTTGAAGCAACTTGAGATAATTGTTGAACCTCTGTTGCCATCCGTTTATGTGTGCGCGTGACTTCCACATGTCTTTGAAGCAAGACATCTTGCAACTTCTGTTTCTGTTTTTTATTTGTTCCCATTTGACGATTGTAGACCTTTTCACCAATAGAAGGTACAGAACAACTGGTTTCATCTATATCATTTTGCCTCTTACCTAGTGCACCTATACGTTCACATCGCATTCCTTGTAAACCAATAGGCGAGCCTGGACACTCTATGGGCCTATCAGAAGTAGGTATAGCTCTCGGCAAAGATTCTAAAGGGCTAGCAGAAGTGACCCTAGGCTTAGCTTTTTGTTTAGTATGCATAGCAACAATATGAAAGCAAAAGGAATCAGGTAATATGCTTATCACTTAAGATTAAGGGCATATGGTAGTAGGCTGAAGCATATGAAAAAACAACATAAGCAACATAGAGGAACAAATTTCATGCAATTGTTAAAACCATGATACAGATAAAACCGCAGCGTGATATTAAATGAAACAATTTGGTAAAAGCAAAATAAGTAGATCATCATAAGAACGACAGGCAAGACAAAGAAAAGGGGCTTACCAAATTTGGTACACCTTTGTAGACTGGTCGAAGATCTAGTGCACATGCAGATTCAAAAAACATGGATGTTAGCATAGATATGTAGGCAAAAACCCAAAACAATTGCATACCACATAAAGAAAGAGGAAAATACGTGCAGACATGGGCAAATCATACCTGAATGAAATTATTTGTTTGTTCGTTTTTTTTTTTTTTTTTTTTTTTTTTTTTTTTTTTTTTTTTTTTGCTCCAACAATCTGAGTTGCTTATGAACTCCCTTTTTTGTTTGCTACTCCTGGTATAGTTTGTAGCAATACAGTGTATGAAGAAGGTTCTAATACCAGCGGAAGTACATATCTCACGTGCATATTGCAGTACAAATGTAAAATTGACCATATGTTGGCATAGTTAGGTGAAAAAAGTGATCCCCAGCCAATGGATGACCGACACATATTGAGGGTTAAACTCTAAATAAGAGCACTAACCATATGGTAGCATAGTTAGGTGAAAAAAGTGATTCCCAAAGTAATGGACTACCCCGACCCATTTTCAGACTAAGTTGTTTCATTACCAAAGTGACCCAATTACTTTTGTGAACCAACCGGTCGGTCTATTGATTGAAAACAAAAAATATGCATCATATTATTAGCTTATTAGAAAATACCATAGCCTTCTCTTTTGCGCATACAAAATCTCAACCAGACAGTCACTATGGTCAGCTACAAAATCTTTTATCCAATAAGTGTCTGCTCGCGCGCATATATATGCTTCTGTAAAATAATAAATTTATTTTATCATTAAGTTTTCCTTTCGCGCATACTTTAAGTATGATTCTATAACTAAAGAAGACAGTGAAGGTTGTAAACTACGGAGTATAAATAATAAGAAGGCATACGTGTATCGCAGGCTAGTGCACCTACTGTTGAAACCTCATCTCCATCTTTAACAACTGAAAACTTTCACATTGCAAGCTGCAAATAAAGCATACTAAATTTTAGTACCAATTGGAGTACTTAAATTGAAGGTACTTTAATTAGTCGAGCATGAATATGCTTTAAAAACTAATAAACAGTTTCATTGGGGATTTTTATCGAACACTTGGTGCTCATCTAAAATAATACCTTAACCTCAGATTTTCAAGTTTGACGTTTCAATAAGTATACTTCCAATTATGAGTAAAAATTAAAACTTTATACAATCACTACTATCCATTTCGTTTTCGGCATCAACTGTAAACAAAAGTAACCTTCCGGCACAAAAAAAAACCCCCAAAACTGAAACCCTAAATCTTGTATTCTTATTAACAATAATAAAATAGTTTTAAGAGATTAGTCTTACCAGGCATATCAATTAAAAAAAAAACCTGAAATTGATTCATTAACTGTCATGAACCCTGGAATTGGGTTTTTTGTGAAGCTGATTAATTAATCGTTGGCCATGATCGATGCAGGAGTCACCTCCTTCTCCCCACCTCTGATAATCTTCTGACTTCATGCGTGTGTGTGTGGGAACCTGCAAGAAAAAAGGGCAATGGAGGTTTCACAAAAGGATCTGGATGATTCTAGCTTCATGTGTGTGCTGCCTATACTTATCCTTTATTTGTTATTTTATTTTTCTTGACCAGACAAACAGGCCATGGTAGATATCAAAACAAAGGCAGGCTAACTTTTTTGGGCTGGGCTATTGGATTTTTTTGGCGGGAAACCTGGAGAACAATACGGCGACGTATCGCACCATAAATAAATATATATATATATATAATTTTTCTTAGCTTTGAACACTTTTGTTAGAGGGGCATACTACTAGCAGGGTACCCGGGCGTTGCAGCAGCGGCGGATACACTGAAACTAAAATTTCATGTGATCAATTACTTTTCGATAATGAGTTTTTTGTGACATTAATTTTATGGATAGCGAGATGTTTAATTTGAAATAACTTTAAAAAATGTTATATTATACCATATAAAAATAGCAAGTAGTAACGATAATATTATCATGGTAGGAAAAATTTATAATTGAATAATATTGTTCATGGTAGTTATATCCAACTAACCCAAAAATTTAAATCAAGAAAAAATAAGCGCTTTTGTATTTCGCAACCAGAATAAATCCGAAATTATACAAAGTATTTCACTTACTATCACACTTAAAATCTTGAGGTTTATGTAGGTGGATGCACCCGTGTGTTACGGCGTTTTTTTTTTTTTTTTTTTTTTTTTTTTTCGTTTTGGTTTCCCTGGTATGTCCTTGTTCACATGTTTGTTGCCAAAATTATTTGCTTATGTAAATGTGCTTTGCGTCTGCTTGTCCTATGTTCATATTTTTTGGGTTACAATATCTGGATTTCCTATAAACGTCGTTTTAAATGTCTTTTTGTTCGTTTTTAAATAAATTTATTTATAATAACCGTAAAAAAAAATTCAGCTCATGCCATAAGATATATGCTAATTTTTGGATGGCCCAACAAATATCCAAAGAATACACCAGCCCAACATTCGGTCCATTATTTTGGTATAACAATTTTCGGATGAAAGTCCAACAATTGGTCCAAACAAACTTTTCATACATACATACTAACCTTATTATAAAAGTTTAGTAACCCTAACTTTACTCATCCCAACCCTAATCCATCTAAAAAAACGCAGTCAAATTTTCCTTATCATTCCAAAATGAAATACACAGTTCGTCATTATCACTCCAAGGAACATGCTCCAACTCCTTTGAACCTTCATTATATCTCTAAATCAAGAAACATGGCTACCATTATCATCCTTATATCTCCATATGAACGCAGCCTATAACCGACTCAAAACCATACTTCTCATCTCACCCCACGAACAAAACACCACCTTAGCACATAAGTGACATAACTATAGATCTACAATGGTTTATGTTCATTCGGGTTGTTATTTTGTTGTCTTTTAACCGAACAAAAGAAAGAATGGAGCAATGGACACTGAATGGGAGATGAATATGCCTTCTCAGCCCATGTTTCATTTTTAAATTTTGCTCCTGAGACTACGATTAAACATTTTATAATTGGTACCTTCGTCAATGCAATTCCCTGAAAAATAGTCATTAAAATTTTATTTATTGTTTTTCGGATAAAAGAGAGCATGTTTAGATTGTATCATGTGGAGATATAATTGTACATTTGAGTGAGGGGTGTTTTAAGAAGAGTATTAATTAGACGTGTAGAATTGATTTATTTGTGCATTAATTTAGTTGTAAATAGGGCTGTAAACGAACCGGACGAACACGAACGGAGCCTTGTTCATGTTCGTTCATTTAATTTTAACCGGACAAATAAATGAACACGAACACTTAAACGGACGAATTTTCTTGTTCATGTTCGTTTATTAAGAAAATTATTTGTTCATGTTCGTTCATTAAAACACTAAACGAACGTTAAAGGGACATAAAACAATCGAACATAAATGAATATAGATAGACAAACAAACATAAACTTTATTAAATTATGCATTAATATTGTTTTTATAAGTGTTTTTTTATTTAAACAAATTAATTTTAAAATAATACAATTAGAAGATATGATATACAAACATAAATAAATAAATGAACATAAACAAACGTTAACGAACACATAAGCGGACGTTCACGAACATAAATAAACGGACGTGACTTTTGTTCATGTTCGTTTATTTAACTAAACAATCGTAAAATATTGTTCATGTTCGTTCATTTAATAAATAAACGAACATAAACGAACTTTTTACCGAACGGTTCATGAAATGTTTACTGAACGTTCAGTTCGTTTACAGCCCTAGTTGTAAACATAGCTTTGTAATATTCATGATTTGGGTGTGTGATGTGAAACCAAAAGCATTAATTGTTTTGTACACTGTGCTTAAGTAGTTGTATATATGCTTGATGGGGTGTTCTAAATTATGTATTAGTTGTATATAAGACAATGTTTTTTTAGTTTAGTTTGTGCTTTAGATACTTGTGCGTTATGTTTTATCATTGTAAATTACTTAAAATCTTAATATGGAAATTTTAAAAATTAACTATGAGAGAAGGTGCAATATGCTTTATAAGTAGTATAGATAGAGTATTCATTTCAGGGTGGCCAAGCTACAATTTTTCTAAAATTTTGCATAAAGTATACGTAACTATTAACATAACTGAAAGAGTAAAATTTGTACTAAATGTCAAAAGAATTGGGTGGCCGTAAGGCCAGTCGGCAAGGAGGTGAAGGCATCACCACTTCCCCAAGTTCACGCGCGATTGCCCTTGCCTTCTCCCCAAGTTCACGCGCGAGGCACAATTCTCCCCAAGGCATCACCTTGCATAAATTAAAAGAATTCGGGCCCCACTTGTACCTTTTTAATGTTTTATATCCGTTGTAAAAATATTATAAATTAAAAATAAAAAATTCAACACCCATTTATTAAAAACTAGCTGTTGTATTTAAGGGAATTTTTTTCCCCACTACCCATTTTTTCTCTATAAATACATCAAAACTACATAATATTTATACATATCTTCTCAATATATCATTCAAACAACATATATCTCATTCATTTTATTTTCCAAATGAATTCCGATACGATTATATTCACCGACTCAGAAGAAGAACGAGAAGTTACAAGTCGGAGATTGAATTTTATTGCAAGATCGTTGTCGTTTATTAAAAATATACGAAAAGTAAATCGCCCGCCGATAAAACGCCTTAATTGAGATCATTATGGTGCTCATGAACGTTTAGTCGACGCCTATTTTACTGAGAACCCGTTCTACGATGCACGTGCTTTCCGAAAGAGGTTCCGAATGAATCGATCTCTTTTCAACTGGATAGTTCGGGAGGTAACTATTCATAATCCCTTTTTTAGTAGTAATGTTGATTGTACCGAAAAAGAAGGCATTTCAGCATTGATGAAGTGCACCTCTGCAATTCGTCAATTGGCATACGACGCGGTTCCTGATGCTTTAGACGAATATCTGTAGATGAGTGAGAAAACTTCTCGTTGATGTCTTGATCATTTTTGTAAGTCTGTTATGGAAATTTTTGGTCCAGATTATTTGAGAAAACCCACTATGACTGATGTCGTAAAGCTTTATCGACACCACGAAGAAATACACGGTTTTCCAGGGATGTTAGGAAGCCTTGACTGTACAGATTAGGAGTCGTTTGGTTGTCCGAATGCACACAATGGTCAATATGTTAGACGTGATCCTGGTTCGAATCCATTCATTTTGCTGAAAGCGGTTGCGTCACAAGACTTATGGATATGGCATGCTTTCTTTGGTACTTCTGGGGCGAACAACGACATCAACGTTATGGATAGTTCTCCTTTATTTAACGATCTTAAACAAGGAATTGCACCGGAGATTCCATTTGTTGCTAACGGGGTAACTTACCCATTTAGGTACTATCTTGTTGACGGGGTAGATTCGGAATTAGCAACACTCCTTAAGACGATTCCAAAACCATCAGATAATGACCACAAGAGAATAAGGTATAAGAAAATGCAAGAATCAGCAAGGAAGGATATAGAACGGGGCGTTTAGTGTTTTGAAGAAGAGATGGGTGGTACTTGACACTCCCACAAAAATCATGAAAAAAGAAAGAATAGTTAATATGATGTATACTTGCATCATATTACATAACATGATTCGAAAAGACAAAAAAGGCAATATCTCCCGAATGGTACCCAGAGGAAGCACATCAATCAGATGACCCCATACGATTCGATGAACAAATGCAAAAAGTTATTAGTTACATCAAATCACATCAAATGTCTCAAAACCTTCGTGCCGATTTGGTCGAGCATTTATCTCGTAATATTTAATTCTAGTTTTTAATGTAGTATTTTTAATTTCTAAGTCTGTATAATGTTTTTAAGTTATGAATAAAAATTTTCTATTTCGTATGTTTATGTTTTTAATTGCGTAAGTATTAAAAAATGAGAGTTAAGGTGAAGAAAGTGTCTCCTTGTCCACTAAAAGGTGAAGTGAGGTGAAGGGAAGTGAGAGGAGAGAGAAAGCTGACGTGACGCTGATGTGTATGATGAAAGATATGTGACCTTACCTTCTAGCCTAACCCCTTTTGGTCTCCACCATCCACGTGACAACAATCTCGAACAAATCAATTGTCCAAATATATAAAAGACCCGTAAAATTCACGGGTATTTTAAGGAGTAGTAATAGAAGTAGATTGATGACATCAAATAAATACATTATATTGTCATCATTTGTCCTATATAATTGTCTTGTTTTATTATATTTTATATGAGAATTGGTGCTTTAATGTTTACTTTAGTAATTTTCAGGTAAAAACAGGCAATTAGTGAAACTTGGCGATTTTCGACGAAATATGAAGCAAATTGATCAAGATGGAAAAGTCTATTGAAATCCAGAAAATACACCGCATCATTCTAGACAGATGCGCTGTACTATCATACTTAGATGAATTTGAAGACCATTGCCTGACTTTGAAGCATGCGCCGCATCAGCATTGTAGCATGCGCCGTATATGAAACTTTAGTTAATGAAGAAGAACCAATTGTTCTACTCCAGATACGCCGCATCACATTATCTACATACGCCGTATCTATATCAAGACTTCACCAAATACGATTCAAGATACTGAAGGACATGCGCCACATATGATTCAAGTTACGCCGCATCTAAAGACGGTGTACGAATATTCCAGAAATTAATCTTGGACCCCACGCGAAGTTTGGTAGATGCGCCGCATCTACTACACAATGCGCCGCATCTAACCCTCAGACAGAACCTATAAATACCCCAAGAGTCTGACGAATAAAAAAAGAGAACATAAACCCTAATGAGACGAATTCAGACGATTTGGCAACACAAGACACACCTCCAAAAAAGGTCTTAGAGCAGCAAGAAGGTCTTGCATGTATTTAATTCATTAAGTAGTTTTGTTTTATTGTAATAGTAAGCTTTAATTCATCAGGATTGATGGGCTTGTGGCCACCATACTGCTCCACTTAAAATTATTTTCCCGTCAATTAAAGTTTATATGTTGATATTTTTGGTGACTTGTATATGTGTTTTGATAACCTCTGTGTCTAGCTGAGTTTTGCTTGGGTTGCCATACCCCCTCCTCGCCTACTTATCTAGCGTCTAGAAAGTGGAATAGGCATACGTGATCATTAAGAGTTTACTCGCCTATATTTAGGATCTAACGAGACAGATAATATTACGATACTCATCATATAAAACTAGCAATAAAACAAGTGACAAGCTACTTAACTATCAGGACAGGCCTTCTATCTGTATCTATTATCTATTTGTGTACGTGTTTGCTATTTGTTGATTCGTTCTCATTAGTTTAATTTACTGTTTAACTATCCAATCGTGCTAGTCTCTCAAACTAAACCCCCTTGCGTTAGATGAGATTGTAAAACTAACTTAGAATATTAGAATAATGATAGACAAACTACGAATTACGTTCCACTCTTAGTGATCGACACTCTGCTTACCACTATATATATATATTGATCGGATACACTGTCCGTTAGTGTGTGTGTGTTATAGGATAAGTCGGCTAAATATAAATGAAAAACTTGAATAGGCAAAATCACATATATACTACAACGTGACACAAACACGCATCATAGATAATAGATGATGTTTACATAATACATAATAGGCCGGAATAACCAAACAAATGAGTATACCCAAATAGAAGAAGACATTAAACTATATAACATTTGTGGAAAAAGAATTAATAAAAATATGGTACTGTTCATAAGGAAAAAATGGGTATGTGTCTCTTAAATACACAATCCAACATAACCACTTATATCTTTCTCCCATCTTATCACTAAACACAATCCAACACAATTCTCATCTCTTTCTCTCATCACATAATAGTCGACCACCACAACAAAACCACCACTGCCGAAACCCACCACCAACTTTTGAGGTTTTTTTAGTTGTTTTTTTTTAGATTTATTTGATTTGTCTAAGTTTTCAGTTGATATAACAAAAATAATGTGAAGATTTACCTTGAACAATGTTTACGTATGGTACGTATTGGGGTTTGGGGTTGGTCGATCGTTTGATTTCTCACATTCAGTAAGGATCCCAAGCTGTGACTAGAGTCACGAGCTTGGGTAACGCTCACGAGTCGAATGAGTAGTTGAGTGTGTGTGTGTATGTGTATTCATGAGAGAATAATCACTTGGCTTGGCCTTTTTGCTTAGGCTGACTTGAGCATGGCCTGGTATTTATGGGGATGTATTTAGGGTTGTGTGTAACCCATAAAGGCGATCTAATGGCCCAAGATGATCACGTGGTGATCATCAAAGGGAGGATGAGGATGTGTGAAAGGATTCGTGCATGGTTGTAGCACTCCCTCTCCGCGAATGAGGTTGTGGCATGTGGTGCTGGTTGTAACGACACTAATTTGGTTCCAAGCGTACCGATTTCTTGAATGCACATGTCAGGTCAATTTTACTTGAGTGTGGCCCTGGGGGAGTGTTTTCCCCAGGCATGTAGCTGAGTCTTAGTCCTGATGGGCCCGTACTGGGTTGACATAGAGTGTTTGGGCCTTAGTCGATTAGGCTAAAGGTACTATACGCTATCAAGCCCCCAGTCCATTAGTGTATCTAACTGCTTTCAGGGAAATGCGATGATGGACTTATGCTAAAGTGATGAGGCGTCCTAAAGTTTTCCAATATGCCTTTCAGGCCCAAGGAGTCTTACACATTTTTGCTCTACCTGGAAATGCGAATATAAGGTTCATTGATTGTGTCAACTGAGTATCTGGAGAATAAGTTCATTTCTAATACTGCTTCATACTGAATGCATGTACATCTTTTTAACGTGAATATTTTTGAGGAGCTATTTGTAACGGTTGAGTAGTTGTGAGGCTCTATTGTCCTAGGCCTGCCCCACTTTAAATGTTTGCGTGGCCTGTGATTTTGTTTCGGCTGTAAACAGTTTTTCTCTTAGTCATTTCGAGATCTTCCTAAGTGAAGCTTCGAAATATTTCTTGATTTGTGTTGTAGGCTGTCAGTTAGCCGTTTTAGTGTCTAGTGTCTGACACTTCAAAGTATGTTACTCTTGTGTGAGGTTCACGCGTTCAACGCGGTTTGACTTCGTAGGATTCTTGAACACGTGTCTGTTGGGCCCTCAGTTATTTTGCCTATAAAAAGGGAGTACCTTAAGCCTTTCGGGTATCACTTCAAACTTCACCTTTTTAAAAGAAAGTTCAAGATAAAAAGTATAAAGAATTTGCTAAAGAATTCAGATTATTGCCGATGTTCCATTTTGTAAAGATAGAAAGTATAAAGAATTTTTTATCTTACGTATGTGTATAGCATGTGTCCCAGCGAGACAAACTCATTAATCGAGCAACAAAGACAACGAAAAACTGAAATGGTCATAACTAAAGGCGCAAGCTTGTTATGATGTCTAGATGACATAAGGTTGTTCTTAAAATTTTTTTATACATCTTGTATTCGAAAGATCTTATGCACCTTTGATGTATAAAATTAAGTAATTAAACTCGGTCACGATTTTTGTCTATCATTTTGTAAATGTTTGGCAAGAAAAGTAATTTAATTAGTTTGGAAAACATAATGTATACATAATTAAAACAGTATGACAAAGGTTGTTCTTCATCTTGCCGTTATGTGTATTTAACCATGTGAAAAATCATTGGAGCAAATTAAACTTCTAAATTTACTTTCAATGAGCAACTTAAAGATAGTGATCGACTTCACCAACATGGCTCTTCTCTACATGCAGGGACGGAGCCAATGGGGGCTGGCGGGTGCTCGGCTACCCCCAATTGGCCTAACTATCCCACCTTTTCTCCTGATTTCCAAGCCACGTTTCACATACTCTTCAAGCGGGCCACTGCCAACAGGGTCGGTCCTAGCCATTGCGACAACAAGGCATCAAAAAAATGAGAGGCATCAAATTAGGTTGTGTTTGTGATGGAGATTGAAGAACATGCTCTTTATAAGCTAAATGAACTTGTTTTTTAAAGCTTACAAAAACAGAGTATGTGTTTATTTTTTTGATTAGGAAGATGACTGTTGTTTATTATGGGCCAAAGAAACCTTTTATTTTAACCCTATTTGGATGTAAACTTTTAGTTTATCTCCTTTAACATTTAACATTTGACAAATTTAAACCACATCTTAAATATGTTATGCAAAATCTTTTGTTAAAGATAAAACTAAAATACCATTCACAATCTCATCTGTTATTTTATACAATTTTCTAAAATACCATTACAATCTCATCTGTTATTTTATATTAAAAAAAAAAGTCATTTACATTTATATCCTTACCAAATTTCAAAATTATATAAATATCCTTCTTACTTTTGTAATTACATTAATATCCTTTTCAAACTTTTAAATTCTCGTATATATTCCAAAATCAACATGTTCTTTCATCACTCGAGGCTAAAAAGTATATATATGAACAAATAAATAAATATGAATAATATGTTTTTTCATATATATATGCAAACTTTTGTAATTACGTCATCATGTTCTTTCATCAATTGATGCCAAAAAATATATATGAACAATATAAATATGAGAGATAAATAAGAGATAAATAAATTTTTTTGAAGTTAAAATAAATATAGTTATAATTTATTTGATTTTTTGATATATATGAGAATTTAAAAGTTTCGAAAAAGATATTGATGGAATTACAAAAGTTTGAGAAGGATATTAATGTAATTATAAAAGTGGGAAGGATATTTATGTAAATGAGAAGGATATTTACGTAATATTGAATTTTAAGAAGGATACATATGTAATTCTCCCTTAAAAAAATGTATTAAATGCCTCTAAGTGACATAACTAGTTTTTTAGTTATTTTATATTAAAAAAATGTACTAAATGCCTCTTAGTGACATAACTAGTTTTTTAGTTTGCACTCATGATAATTTTTCTAAATTGTTCCTAAACTAAAGCTTTTATTTTGCGAAAATAAAAGTACATAATACATTAAAAAAGGAATGCATTAGCTGTCATTGTTATTGTAAGATAGATAGAATTTGACGTATAATGAAATAAAACTCGGACTTTTATGAAAAATCAAAGTTTTGGCAATCTATTAATTGTATGTTATTATTATATGTTAAATAATTATGGCCCCCTTAACTCAAATTCCTGTCTCCGTTCCTGTCTACATGATACCTTAAGAACTTTTGTACACACATCTTGGCTTCATCATTTAATGTAGTAATAGCTAGATCAATGATTATGAAAAATGATTAATATCTTACATCAAGTATTATTAAAAGTTATATGATAGAGATCTAGCCATATAAGCTAAAGTGTGATGAGGGATCAAATTTGTAATTAATTCTTTGACTGGAAGTTTCATCACAACGTTTTACGTACTAACGTTCGAATTTATTTTACGTTGTATATAACATTGTTGGCTATCTTAATTGTGACACGTTAAAATTAAGTGTAATGAAGCCAGGGCCGGTCCTGAGGTTTTTGCTGCCCTGGGCGAGACAATCGAATGATGCTCTTATTAGATGTCGAAAACGCACTTTTTCTAAAGATATGACTTTCCTCTTTTAGATGTCGTATTGGTTTTAAATTGCGTGTTGCTATCCGTTGTGCTCAGGGTCCCAAAGACGGATGAGGTATGAGTGATGCGATTGTGAGCGCATCACCGACGCACAACGCTAGGCAATAAAAGAATAAATAAAACATTTTTAATTAATTTATTCTACAAGTCGATACTTAAACATCAAATACGTCACTTATATATCAATGCTAATAGTATGTTTAAACATTAAATAAATCACTTAAATATTCCTAGCGAATATTGACAATGTCAAAAGTCAAATCCCAATAACAAAAATAACCATCTTTTAAGTTATATATATAAAAAAAATAGTTATCTACCTCTAGATCTTCCATCAAGTAGTTTATTAAAGTCAAAGTTTTAGTTGCGTCCATTGTGCCTGATGCGAGCATTACACTATTGCGAAGTCATGCAATAGCATCAGGGTGATCAGGGTGCATCTTGGAACAACGTCACGTGACAAATCCGGTTGCGTTTTTGCCAACGGATCACTCTGATGCACGATGTGCTTGTGATAATGTGCGCAATTTTACACATTATAGATAATGTATTTGTGTGACTAATATTGTAAGACATTATAAAAAAAAAAAAGCAAATCACATAAGATATCATGTCACTTTATTATTCAATTAGCATTAAATTAGTTTAATTATCAACTTTGCAAAATCTCATATACGGAATAAAAGAACTAAAAATTAACTCATAAAAACAAAACGTCCAAATAAAAAGTTACAAATGGTTATATTTTTTTCAAAACACTATCTACGTAAAAGATATTCCTATCTTCCGTATATTTGATAAAGAGTATTTTTTTTTTCTCCTTTTACTACAACCACTCACTCACTCACTGACATTATCTAAACTTGTAAAAATAAAAAACGAAGCCTTCCATAATTTATTTCAACCCATCTTCTCTTACCAGCCTCTCTCACTATTTTTTCCCCCCGATGACTGAGTTCATCTCCGGCGAGTTGTTTTGTTTTAAAATATTACTTTCTTCTCCATTCATCTCCTCTTCTTCTTGCATATTCTATCAGGCATTATTTTATCAGTAAAACAGAAAAACACTATCTACATCACATAAAAACAATACCCAAGACCAAAAATTTGATGCCCCCCTCTTATATGATGCCCTGGGCCGTCGCCCGCGCCGCCCATAGCCAGGGCCGGCCCTGAATGAAGCCAATGATCTGATCTAGAATAATGCGACTACTAAGACTTTCGATTCAATTAATGTTATAAGCTAAAGAGATATGATGTCAAAATGTCACTTCAACCACTTATGATTTGGTCAATTGAATAATAATGTGCTTTTCTCCCTCGTCAACTATAGCAAAAATTGTATTCTCATTATATAATTTTGTACTTACTGATTTACTTTTAGAGCAAATTGTATTCTCATTATATTTTATAAAGGTATCATACTTGTTATTTTTTATTTATTTATTTATTTTTTTTGTACCAAACAATTTTTTATTTTATTTATCCATGTATTTTTCTTTCAAATTCGGCCTTCTTAAGATACTTTGTTACATTTTTGCCATTCGAAAAAAAAAAAAATCCCTATTAGCTGAGAGGGTCGAAAATGCCACAAAATTTCGCAAAATACCTAAAAAATGCCGAATTAAAAAAAAAGTAATCGTTAAGCAAAAAATTTTGTTCCTTACCCAGAAAAACAAATAATAATTTTTGTTCGCTAAAAAAAAATGTGACAAGAATGGTTTCTTTTTAAAACATTTGCCTTTTACTTTATATAGCCCATGTTGAACACACTATTGTGAAGTAGTTTGGCATAATGCAGTAGAATATCAGACGAATTTATAGGTTAACCAAGAACATACTAATTTACCAAGTTATGTCCCTTACACATATGGATTCTCTTCACTATATATCCCTCGTAGACCTCGCTTTCACAGTAACAAGTTCAAGACGATATCGGAGCTTCAAAAATGTTTTCTTGAAAGACCATTTGAAAATTATGAAATTAAGAATGCTGTCTGGAGCTGTGGAGGGGATAAGGCGCGACGGATTCACTTTCAAGTTCATTAAACATTTCTGGAATTTGATCGGTGACGATTTTATAAAAGCAGTCAAGTGTTTTGAGATTGATAAATCAATTCCAAGGGGATGCAATTCATCTTTCATATCATTAATTCCAAAAGTCTCTAATCCACTTCTTCCACAAGATTTCCGTCTTTTGGGTTGCTATTATAAAGTACTTTCAAAGTTGCTTTCTAATATATTGGAATCAGTCATGAGTACTATAATCAGCAATGTCCAAACTACATTTTTAAAAGACCGACAAATTATAGATGGGCCGTTAATCATAAATGAAGTGATTTCTTGGACTAAGAAAGTGAATGGAAAACTCATGATTTTCAAAGTGGATTTCGAAAAAGCTTTCGACTCAATAAACTGGAATTTTATCGTTGACATTATGGGTCAAATGGGGTTTGGTATTAAATGGAGAGATTGGATTTTTGGTTGCCTTCGCTCGAGCTTTTCTTCAATCCTCATAAATGGCAGTCCTTCAAAGGAATTTAAGTTGAGCAAAGGGTTGAGGCAAGGAGATCCGTTGTCGTCCTTTTTGTTTATCATTGCAATGGAAGCATTGCGCATTGCTATGATGGAAGCAAGAGAAAAAGGAGTTTTTAAAGGTGTTAAAGTAGGAAAGAATAATGTGGAGATCTCTCATCTACAATACGCAGATGATGCACTACTTGTAGGTGAATGGTCCGAGCTAAATGTAACTAATCTGATCAGAATTTTAAGATGCTTTCAAGTATCCTCGGGACTTAAAGTTAATCTTAATAAAAGCCGTCTTTTAGGTGTGGGGGTGAAAAATGATGAGGTTAAAAGAGTTGCGAGGACCATCAATTGTAAAAATGCAAGGCTTCCTTTTATATATTTAGGATTACCTGTTGGTTCAAGTATGAGAAAAACAAATACTTGGGATCCTGTTATGTTATTAGTAAATTCCAACAAAAATTGGCGAAATCTCTCTCTTTCGGTGGGCGTTTGACACTCATCAAAGCTGTCATGACTAACCTACCGACTTATTATTTCTCTCTTTTCAAGGCACCAATTTCAATTATCAAATTGCTTGAGCAGATCCGAAGCAAGTTTTTCTGGTAGGGTGGAGTTGAAGAAAAGAAAGTTTCATGAGTCACGTGGAGTAAAGTTGTTGCCCCTGTGAAATCGGGAGGTCTCGGGATAGGATCTCTTAAAGCTCTTAACTTTAGTCTTCTTTCTAAATGGTTGTGGAGATGGCACACAGAGAAGGATGCCTTATGGAACCACATTCTTCACTCGATTCATGGTTCAAAGGGAGGTGATTTTCTAAACTATGCTCCTTTTGACATAAAGGGTACCTGGTAGGATATTTTAAAGGCATGCCATGATGTGAATGTTAGACATATATGTTTATGGTCATGGGCTTGGTTTGTATTACCATTATTTGGTGAAAAAAGAATAGTGGGAGATGATGCGGAAGAATCAACATGAGTTTTATCCAACGATACTTCATCTTTTAATTCGGTTTCTTCCAATTAAAGCATAGTTTTAATTGTTGCAAATGTTGGAAGAGGTTTTGTGTGTCTGATAATTTTGGCAATATGTTTATACCTAGAGTCCAAACCATTTAAAGCATATATGACCAAATTCTTATCGACAACCGTTCCCCCAAGATTTTTCAAACGATCCGCCATGCCCTAATATGGTATCAGAGAGCAAATTGATCCTCTCCTAAAATACCTCCCAAATCTCACGGTTCTTTCTTCCCCACCAAAAAATAAAAAAATAAAAAAAAAATAAATAACCGAACCCTAATCTTCCGCATCTCAAATCTCTTACATCATGATTAGTAGTGATGATAAAATACCAACTCGTCCTGTTACTCCTCCCTCTTCTCCTAAATCCTCATGTGATAAACTAATACCATTTGGTGTCACGAGCCTTACTAATAATATTCTCGTGAAACTAGATCTAGAAAAGATGAGCTACAACTCTTGGAGTTCATTCTTCAAAATTCACCTAGGAAGCATTGGACTTAAGCATCATATTGAAAGTAACAGTGCAAGTTCTTCAGACAAGGAATGCAGTCGTTTGAATGACCTTGTTAAGGTATGGATTTTAGGCAAGTGTTGTGAATCTCTACAAGATCAAGTTGTGACCACTCCGGGAACCGCTAAAGACCTATGTGATCATATCAAGGATCTCTTTCACGATAACGAAGATGCTCGCGCCTCACATGGCTGCTCTTAAGCGCATTATGTGATATGTTCAGGGTACTTTGGAATTTGGCCTACAGTTATATTCCTCGCCTTCTTCTTCTTTGGTAGCTTACACCAATGCTGATTAGGCGTGTTGCCCCACCACACGACGATCTACATCCGGTTATTGTGTCTTTTTAGGGGACAATCTTCTCTCATGGTCTGCAAAACGTCAACACACTCTCTCTCGCTCCAGTACTGAAGCAGAATACAGAGGTGTTGCAAATGTAGTTGTTGAGGCTGCTTGGATTCGTAATTTGCTTCGTGAGCTGCATTCACCTCTCCATTCTGCCACTATTGTACGTCTATTGTGACAATGTTAGTGCCATATATTTGACAGCTAATCCGGTACAACATCAGTGGATGAAGCACATATAGATTGACATTTATTTTGTTCGTGACATGGTTGCTCGGGGTTAGGTTAGGGTTCTTCATGTTCCTTCGCGTTATCAGTATGTGGACATTTTCACTAAGGAATTGCCATCAGCTCTATTTGAGGAGTTCCGTACCAGTTTGAGCGTTCGGCATCCTCCCGCTCGAACTGCGGGGGAGTGTTAGATGTATATGTTTATGGTCATGGGATTTGTTTGTACTTATAAGGCTTAGCCCATGTATCATTGTATTTAGAATGATCTTGTAAAACTATATATTGTAATGCTTGCTTATTGATAAGGACAAGGAAAATCATCAATCTAATAGTGAATAGTCTCAATATTCCCCTCTCTTCTTTCTTTACCCGGTCTATTGGTGAGGGAGTCTCGATTAAATTTTGGGATGAAGAGTGGCTTGGCACTTTCAAGCTTGCTGAAGTATATCCTAGATTATATGCTTTAGAGTCCATGAAAGATTGCAAAATCTCTTATCGCTTGCTTAAATTGAATGATCATCATTCAATGGCATGGAACTGGCGTCGATCTATTCGTGGCGGTAGAGAAAAAGAGGAATTGGAAAGTTTGGCTTGTTTAATGCAAGGAGTAGAGTTAAAGTCAGGGCTAGATGGTTGGAGTTGGGCTCTTGAGAGCTCCGGAAAATTTACGGTTAAATCCCTTCGGGTCAAATTAGATGAGAAAATTCTCAGTTTATCTCATGAGAAAACAAGATGGAATCCTGTAGTTCCGAAGAAGGTGAACATTTTAGTATGACGAGCCAACAAAGACAGTTTTGCAACAAGGTGTAATCTAGACAAGAGGTGTATTGACTTGCATTCGACTTTGTGCCCGATGTGTGAAGAAGATGTAGAATCTTTAGACCATTTGATAGGTCGCTGCTCATGGTCTCGTAACATCTGGAACCTTGTTTTTAAATGGTGAGGTTTCTCTCTTTCTGGGGATCTCGATTACAAATGTGTTTGCAACTTTGTAAATTGTTTGAGCACCGAGAAAAAGAGGATGTTCTCGCCATTTCATCTTCAATGCTTTGAAGAAGTCATTTTCACCTCTGTATGGCATATTTGGAGAAGCAGAAATACTAAGGTTTTCCGCTTAAAAGAGTCCAATGGTTGTGATATCTTCAAGGATGTTCAAAGCTTATCATTTTGTTAGGTGAGTAATAGGTGTAAGAACTTTAGATTAGATTTGGATCTATGGGTGAAAAACCCGGTTCCAGCTATCTCTCCAATCATGTAATGTTCTTTGTTTCTTTCTAGCATCTTGCTAGATTTTTATGTTCTAATAAAAAACCGCCGTTCAATATATATATATATATATATATATATATATATATATATATATATATATATATATATATATATATATATATATACACACACACACACACACAAAAGTGAACCGGACCTGTCATGCTTACTTGCAACACAACCTACAGTTGGTTAAGAAGTAGAATCAGTCTTTCAAATAAAGAAAGCATCATTATTGAGTTTTATTTAAAAATGGATGAGGCGCAGCTAAGCTGTTCATCAGCAAAGATTCCATCGACTATGACTCAGTTGATTTTTTATATAATTGATGTTTATTTTTTCTTATAGCCTTCCCTTCACTTGGTTGTCACAACTCACCATTTCAGGTCATTTCAGGTCATTTCGGGAACTTTGGAAAAACACTATTCATAAATCACTATTCATTAAAACACTATTCATCGTTTTACTATTCATCATTTTCGAGGTCATTTGGATATTCTGAGAAACATTTGGGAAATTTACTATTCACTAAACACTATTCATTTCCGGAAAAGTTTTCATCATTCACTTGCATTACTCATTTTATCGTAAATTTAGTTTACGGGTATTCAAATTCGCGTAACCGGATTGGTTTAGGTGCGAATTCATTTCATTAGTGTTAAGAACACTGCATACGGACTGGAGATAGTCTGCATATCATCATAACAGCATTTTCATGTTATACCACTCTCAGGATTTTCAAATTACTATATTTAGAACATTTAACATTTTTACGTATAAGTAATTATAGTAAACGTTAACAACCGGTTTATACATGACGAATATATCTAAATATTCCCACAATGGTCCCGACATATTTTTATATCCATTTTAACATCATAAAACTTATAACATTCAGTTACCCAGTATTTTGGAAATTTATTTTATTTATAACGTACGCGTATGAATATAACGACGGTTTTCGTGAAAACTAAACAATAATCACCCGATCACTCAGTAAATGTACCCAACATATTTTTAATATGTTTTTAACATTTTTATAACATTATTTTCATCCCGGTTAACTTTGTGAACGTTTATTGCTATTAAACCCGGTACCTGATTTTAACGAATAACACGTAATAACACTTAACGATACACTAGATTTCTAATTAAATACCAAGCACCCCTAACCCCCTCCTTGGCTCACCAAAACAGGCCACATGAACCCTTTTAACCTCTAGCATTAATCTCCTAAGTATTAAACTAATAAACTCTAAAAACCTTACTTTACCAAAAATTCAAGAATCATAAATCACACTTTTAGATAAGTTAGATTTTTTTCTCATCTTCTTCATCCTCTCTAGCAAACCCACGACTTTTTCCCAACTCCATGATCAATCCATGGTTTTCAAAAGTTTAAAGCACCAAAGTTATTCATTTTATCATTCTAATCAAGATTCTTGCATCAAACACACAAGTAATCCAAGGTTTCTAGCCATCTAATCATCTCATTTTATCAAGTTGCGGCAGTTAACCGATCATTGTTGTTCACTTCATTTCATTTCAAGTATCATCAGTTGAGGTGAGTCATAGCCCCTACTCTTTTAAATTGTTCTATCAACTCTTTGGGGGAGATACATGCTACTACTTGCTTACTTGTACGGATTCACATAACATTATACTTGATAACATTATACTTGATTACATTATACTTGATTTCATTATTCTTGATTACATACATACATGATTGATACATGCACACATACTTACTATTATACTTTGGGAAACGGCACCCAGTAATCATACATACATACAGATTTCCTATGGCCCCAGATTAAGTTGCTGGGCACAACCATGGATACATACATACAGATTTCCATTGGCCCCAGATTAAGTTTCTGGGCACAACCATGGAGACATATATACTTCCAATGGCCCCAGATTTAGTTCTGGGCACAACCATGGAGATATACATACTTAAGTGAGGTCTTCGGAGATGAAGTGTAGACTCACTACAAATTGCTTAACTGTTGTTATGAACTTATACATATCTTAATCATATTATTTTGTAGCAGTGGGTTGTGAACACACAGGTTACAAGTCTCTTATGACGGGACTTGTAACTGAGTGGATTTACGATGCCTTTGCTGGGTGAACATTCTTTATAGGCTTTTCAACTGTACTAAGACAAACTCTATGAACTCACCAACCTTTGTGTTGACACTTTTAAGCATGTTTATCTCAGGTTAGAAAGGCGATAGCAGGTGTGTGGAGCTGAGAGTCTTAGGGCATGCTTTTGGAGACTTTCACTTTTATCGTTTACCATTCGATACACTTTAAAAACTTATGTATCATTCTACTTTGGGATCTTTGTTTTGTAAACTATGACTTTTATCTATTCGAATGGTAACTTTTCAAAAACGTCTCATTTAGAGTTCGTTTTCTATATCTTGTACTTTGTGCCCTGAAGTAGCATCCCAATGACACAGTCTTCCGCTGCGGTATTTTGGGGGTGTTACAGATTGGTACCAGAGCCTTGGTTATAGAGAACTAGGTTGTTTTAGAGTCTAGACTATAACTACATACATATAGACTCTCCTCCCTATCGCCTTGCACTTTACATACACATACGCTTGCTGGTAATTTATTTTTAGACCTACGCTATTAGATACTTTGTAGAAACCGTTAGAAACTAGACTTCCCGGTGACTTTAACACTTAAGGGAGAATCTTTTGTTCCTTCGTACTAAGCGTGACATTCCCTAGATGCCCATTTAAGCAACGTCTACCACTGAAATATGTGTGCCTGGTGATATGTACACTTGTAAAAGGAAACATTTATAATTGTGGTGGCCAACATAATTATAAGTGCTTCACGACACACGTGGACATATGACTATGCAGATGTAGATCGGTGTTGGCACAACTTAGGAAACAACTGGTAGCATGGTATTATATATGAGGATGTGAAGTATAGACTTTGGTTAATCAACGGTTTTCCCTCATCTCTGACATTTAGTACCACGAAAGCGGAATTAACAACACCAATGGTATAGGCCAGAATGGTAATGGCAACAACAACATTAGGACCGGATGCACGTATAAGGAATTTACGTCATGTAAGCCAATTGATTTCGATGGTGTAGGAGGCGCGTTGGTGTATACTCGATGGGTTGAAAAGATGGAGTCGGTGATCGACATTAGTAACTGTGCAGCACATCAAATGGTGAAGTATTCCATGTGCTTACTATCAGGAAAGGCATTGACATGGTGGAATACGCAGATTCAAGCTAGGGGTAGAGCGGCAGCTGTAGGTATGACATGGGACGATTTTAAGGCATTACTGAAGGAGAAATACTGCCCGTACAACGAGATGCAAAAGCTGGAGGATGAACTCTATCATCTCTCTACGATAGGGGCTGGTCATGCAGCCTATACAGATAGATTCCATGAATTAGCCAGACTAGTTCCACACCTAGTTACCCCTGAGTCCAAGAGGATCGAGAGGTACATATATGGTCTTGTCCCAGAAATTCGTGGGACTGTGAAAACAACTGAGCCTTCTACAATTCAGAGTGCAATATTGAGAGCAGGGACTCTGACAGATGAGATGGTTAGAAATGGAAGCTTGAGGAACAGTGATAAAAGGAAGGGAACAAGCGAGTCAAACAAGCAAATGGGCACAATAGCTGACAACAAAAGGGCAAGGACCTTTGCGGCAACTAATTCTGGTCAGAAAGAGTATTTAGGCCAGCATCCTAAATGTACGAAATGTAACTTTCATCACCAAAAGACTGTGCCCTGCCGTATGTGTGCTAATTGCAGACAGTCTGGTCATTATGCAAACCAGTGTAGAGAACCAGTGAACCAAAAGACATGCTATGAGTGTAACAGCCGGATCACTTTCGGAACAACTGTCCTAAGTTGAAAAGGAATTTTAACCAAGGAGGAAACCGTCCAAACTTAGCAGCAGCAATTGAAGGGCCACGAGAGGAGGCCAATGAGATTCCACCCGCAATTGGCAGAGCTTACTTCTTAGGAAATCCTATCACCCAACATGTCCGCGGTAGCACATCGGGTACATTCTCTTGAACAACTAGCGTATTTTTGTAGCACTTAAGTCTTAATATAGGACCTATACACAACATTGACTAATCTGAGACCTAGCAGCATTAACCTTAGTCATACTAACGGTAGTAATTTGATTAGTGTAAGCAATTCCAAAGTCGAGCCAATCTTTCAAAAGATCTTTTTCAAGGATGTTGAATCCAGACCTTGATTTTTAGCTTGGTTCTAGTGACTGTTCTTGTTTGATTGGGTTGCGAAAATCAAGCTAAAAGTTAAAGTCATCACTCAAACCGATTTAGCCTAATCTCATGACTGTTCTTGTTTGATTGGGTTGTGGGCTTAAGTGAAAATCGGTTACCTAAATGATTAACCTAAAGGAGGTCTTTTGAGGACTATGCTCGGGATTGGGAAGGTTTGCCTCATCAAGTCTGACCACGAGAACATACCTAGTTGGATAGAAACCCACATACATAAGCTTTGACACACTTAACTGATTAACATTAACTGAACTTCGGGACGAAGTTCCTTTTAGAGGGGAAGACTGTCACAACTCACCATTTCAGGTCATTTCAGGTCATTTCGGGAACTTTGGAAAAACACTATTCATAAATCACTATTCATTAAAACACTATTCATCGTTTTACTATTCATCATTTTCGAGGTCATTTGGATATTCTGAGAAACATTTGGGAAATTTACTATTCACTAAACACTATTCATTTCCGGAAAAGTTTTCATCATTCACTTGCATTACTCATTTTATCGTAAATTTAGTTTACGGGTATTCAAATTCGCGTAACCGGATTGGTTTAGGTGCGAATTCATTTCATTAGTGTTAAGAACACTGCATACGGACTGGAGATAGTCTGCATATCATCATAACAGCATTTTCATGTTATACCACTCTCAGGATTTTCAAATTACTATATTTAGAACATTTAACGTTTTTACGTATAAGTAATTATAGTAAACGTTAACAACCGGTTTATACATGACGAATATATCTAAATATTCCCACAATGGTCCCGACATATTTTTATATCCATTTTAACATCATAAAACTTATAACATTCAGTTACCCAGTATTTTGGAAATTTATTTTATTTATAACGTACGCGTATGAATATAACGACGGTTTTCGTGAAAACTAAACAATAATCACCCGATCACTCAGTAAATGTACCCAACATATTTTTAATATGTTTTTAACATTTTTATAACATTATTTTCATCCCGGTTAACTTTGTGAACGTTTATTGCTATTAAACCCGGTACCTGATTTTAACGAATAACACGTAATAACACTTAACGATACACTAGATTTCTAATTAAATACCAAGCACCCCTAACCCCCTCCTTGGCTCACCAAAACAGGCCACATGAACCCTTTTAACCTCTAGCATTAATCTCCTAAGTATTAAACTAATAAACTCTAAAAACCTTACTTTACCAAAAATTCAAGAATCATAAATCACACTTTTAGATAAGTTAGATTTTTTTCTCATCTTCTTCATCCTCTCTAGCAAACCCACGACTTTTTCCCAACTCCATGATCAATCCATGGTTTTCAAAAGTTTAAAGCACCAAAGTTATTCATTTTATCATTCTAATCAAGATTCTTGCATCAAACACACAAGTAATCCAAGGTTTCTAGCCATCTAATCATCTCATTTTATCAAGTTGCGGCAGTTAACCGATCATTGTTGTTCACTTCATTTCATTTCAAGTATCATCAGTTGAGGTGAGTCATAGCCCCTACTCTTTTAAATTGTTCTATCAACTCTTTGGGGGAGATACATGCTACTACTTGCTTACTTGTACGGATTCACATAACATTATACTTGATAACATTATACTTGATTACATTATACTTGATTTCATTATTCTTGATTACATACATACATGATTGATACATGCACACATACTTACTATTATACTTTGGGAAACGGCACCCAGTAATCATACATACATACAGATTTCCTATGGCCCCAGATTAAGTTGCTGGGCACAACCATGGATACATACATACAGATTTCCATTGGCCCCAGATTAAGTTTCTGGGCACAACCATGGAGACATATATACTTCCAATGGCCCCAGATTTAGTTCTGGGCACAACCATGGAGATATACATACTCAAGTGAGGTCTTCGGAGATGAAGTGTAGACTCACTACAAATTGCTTAACTGTTGTTATGAACTTATACATATCTTAATCATATTATTTTGTAGCAGTGGGTTGTGAACACACAGGTTACAAGTCTCTTATGACGGGACTTGTAACTGAGTGGATTTACGATGCCTTTGCTGGGTGAACATTCTTTATAGGCTTTTCAACTGTACTAAGACAAACTCTATGAACTCACCAACCTTTGTGTTGACACTTTTAAGCATGTTTATCTCAGGTTAGAAAGGCGATAGCAGGTGTGTGGAGCTGAGAGTCTTAGGGCATGCTTTTGGAGACTTTCACTTTTATCGTTTACCATTCGATACACTTTAAAAACTTATGTATCATTCTACTTTGGGATATTTGTTTTGTAAACTATGACTTTTATCTATTCGAATGGTAACTTTTCAAAAACGTCTCATTTAGAGTTCGTTTTCTATATCTTGTACTTTGTGCCCTGAAGTAGCATCCCAATGACACAGTCTTCCGCTGCGGTATTTTGGGGGTGTTACATTGGTGACTCTTTCTTTATACCTAACGAAGTTGAAATTAGCATTTAATATAACTCTCCTTAAACGCGTCTTCACCCTTGCTTGTTCTTATATAATATGATAAGAATTTCTATGTATCTGATCCAAGTTCATATTACATTCTTAATAAATAAAAAAGTATAGACCTGAATAACTAATTAACTAGAATTATGTACTCTTTAACTGGAGAGGGTTCATCAACGCCATCACAAACATGTTTCCGGTTTTCTCTTGCAGAGATTCAATATGCAACCAGAGACTTTGATGATGAAATGGTCATTGGACAAGGAGGGTTTGGAAAGGTTTACGGTTGTTGTATTTGTGTTAAAAAAACTATTCATGCTGTTGCCATCAAGCGGCTCGATTGTATGTCTAACAAAGGAGCAACTGAATTCAAAGCCGAGATCGAGATGCTTTCTATGTTGCGCCATTGTCACTTGGTGTCTTTGATTGGTTTTTGTGAGGATAACAAGGAGATGATACTTGTTTATGAGTATATGCCGCATGGAACCCTATATGATCATATACACAAAGCTGACACTCCGTTAAGTTGGATGCAACGATTGAAGATAGCCATAGGTGCTGCACGTGGACTAGACTATCTTCACACCGGTATAGGCACCCGACACGGAGTCATACATCTTGATGTGAAGAGTTCAAACATTCTTTTGGACGAGAACTGGGAAGCTATGATTTCGGATTTTGGGTTGTCAAAAATAGGACCGACTAATCAATCATCATCATATGTTGATGCAAGTGTTAAAGGCACATTCGGGTATATAGATCCAGAGTATTTCTATACCACAAAATTGACAAGAAAAACAGATGTGTTTGCATTTGGGGTTGTGCTATTTGAAATTCTTTCAGGGAGGCTTGCAGTGGACAGAAGCCTTGAAGAGGATCAATGTAGTTTGGTAAGGTGGGCTAAAAAATGTGTGAAAGAACAAAAATTAGATCAATTGGTTGATTCTAGTATGGCAGGAACAATTGCTTCTAAATGTTTAAGAAGGTTTGCTCAAACTGCGTATTGCTGTCTAAAAAGTGATCCAAAAAAACGGTCTACCATGACCGAGGTTGTGGCCTCACTTCAGGCTTTACTAGAACTACAGAAGAAATATGATCTTTCTCCAGAGTCACCAAGTATAATGGGTTTCCCTTGGAAGATTCATGATTATCTTCTTTCTACAACCAAATTACAAAACTCTGGTATGTAATAGATTATCCGTTCAATGCTCTTACATATTTGCACTATAGACTCTACCCATTCAATGCGTGCAACCTTTACGTTATTAGTAAAAAGTCCTAAATCATTTATTATTGGATTTCACTTAAGAAATCTATTTGCTTTGTCACATGAGCAGATATATTTGCTTGCATCGATCTTTTAGTGATTTTTTTTCTTAAACTCTACCAGATTTTATAAATTTTGCTCATTTTCTTAGACCAAAGCAGTATCAATGATCAACCAAAGAGTCTTGAAATGATCATGAATCAACATGAGGAATTAGCAACTAGAGATGTAAAAAGGTTCACGTATGATGAACTGAGATATGCTACCAGGGACTTTGGGGATGATAGGTTCTTGGGCGAGGGCAGTTATGGAAAGGTTTACAAAGGTTGGGTCGATAAAAAAACATACTTCCCACATAAGCATAGTATTGGGTTGCCCATTGCAGTTAATAAACTTCATCGCTACAACTGTGTAAGTCTTGAAAAACCCTAGTAAAGTGTGCAAATTACTTTTACCTTTTATGTAAATAACTCATATGTCACTCGGTCTTTCACATCTTAATTGAAACTTGACAAACTCCTTAATATATGCAGTTTGATCTGAAAATGCTGAAAGAATTTCGTCATCCAAACCTTGTTAAGCTTATAGGATACTGCTTACAAGGTAAACAACTATTCCTAGTGTATGAATTCGTACCTGACGGAAATTTCAAGGATCTTCTACGTAGTGGTAAGCAGCATAAATAATTCCAGATGATTTGAATCTAACATTTACTTTCTGGAAATAATGTACTATTATAACGATATAATTTAATTCTATTTGTTTGTAGGAGGTGTAGCACGACTTCCATTGGCTACCAAGGTGAAAATGGCAGTAGGAATTGCCCGAGGGATTGTTTTCTTGCACAACACACAATTAGACAAGGGATTACTTTCGAGATACCAAGTCGACGAGTCTTTGCTTGAGAGACATAAGATATTGTTGGATGAGGTAAAACATGAACTCTTCTTCTCTGGTTCAAGTTGTCTTCTCTCAATTACAATTTACATTTATAACGCATCTTGCCACTTTAAATGTATTTATCAAATAATTTGCAGGAATTTACAGCAAAGCTTTCAGATTACGACGTTACTAAATTGGTAAACGATTGCTATCCCAGTCAGGATGATAGGGGTCGTGATTTTGGTAACTTTCATGATTATGGTGACTATTATCCTGGGTACTGTAAGTTACTTAACCTCTCTCTCAACACCATTCCTTCCCCTTCATTAATATATACCGGTTTTGGCGACAGGCCACTTTTAGCCTGTCGTGACTAGAAGCCACAAAACGACAAAAATTTCAAACTTGGGCTTTGACTCTCAAGGAAACATTTTGGTATACGTTTAACCTTGGGACCCACAGTTTTAACGACGACGCGTGTCGTCGTTAAAACTATGTACTAATTAAATATTAAATATTTTCTATTAAATACTCCCTTCGTCTCAAATTATAAGTTCACTTTCATATTTCACAAAGTTTAATAAAAGTGGAGCCCTTACAATACTAACCAATAAAAATTCATTCTCACCCACTTACAAGCATTCTCATTGGTTGAAATTAAAAGTGGACATATAATTTGGGACAACCCAAATTGACAAAATGGACTTATAAAATGGGACGGAGGGAGTAATTTATTTTTCAATTTTCTTTTTCGGTTATTCCATCCTAAAACCAGTCTAGCCGCCAAAAACCTAGAGACCACATGTCGTCACTAAACTATATATTAACCAAGTAATGCTTATTTTCAGAGTAAATAATTAATTTTATTAAAAATGAAATAAAAAAATGATTAAGTAAGCATACATCTAAATTAGCATCCTTCTTTCAGGGCCCTTGCATCCCGAGAGCAATCTCTCCGGATTTATAGTGGTATTCGTAGAGATCTTAACTGGGAAACGTATCTTTAATTTAAATGAGCTGTCGGAGATTGATCGTTTATTCAGCTATGATAAAAAAAAGTCATTGAAGGATATAGCAAAGTTATGCTTTGAAAAATGCAATGAGGTGAATTCAGAATCAAAGATGGTAGCAATCTTAAAGAAGTATGACAAGTTGTTAAAACGGGACTGAAGAGTTGATTGCTTGGTCGACATACACAGGCGGTAGGTCTGTCAACAAACACTTTCTTTTTTATTTAGACGGCAACTAACTATCTCACAATATACGCACCACAAACTATCTCACATGTTTTAAGCATGACTTGAACCCACAAGCCTTTTGGTGTCTATCAACAAACTTAGCCATCAATCCAATACACAGTGATGCATTTAGGCGGCTTGGCTCATTTTTTTAATCAATTAATAATACTACTCCCTCCGTCTCAAAATATGTGTTATGTTTTAACTTTTTAAAGTATTTCTTTTACAATACCTTAAATATTGTTGTTAAATAACACTTGATGAAAATTATATCAATGAGAATACATTTAAACTCAATCCATTCATATATTTTGCATCGATTATTATATATCACAAAATCAAAACAGGAAATTTATTTTAGACGTATGGAGTATTAAACAAGTGTTTATGCTCATGTCATCTTTAACTATGCGTGACTTTTTTATTGGTTAGTTAAATTAAATATTATTGTTGCTGATGTGATAATAATAAATTAGATTTATTTAATCTAATTGCCATTTTAACCCATTTTATTCTTTTTAAACACAATCTATTACGCTGGCAGATACTGGAAAATGGAATGATACCATAATTCTATAAAGCAACAGATATATATCTGTCGGAAATTTGTCGCCTCTAGTAGTGAAGAGAGATATTTTCACTCTTGGCTAACATGTTCTTATTCGAATCTTTGTCAAATAGAAATTAGAATGAATCCGATCAGTGACGATGACAAAATGCACCGATTTATCAAAGCTTTACTATACGAGTTTGTAATGAGGAGAAAGAACATCAAAAACTTCCCTACCTGTAAACCACGAACCCTATTCATCAGCGATCCAAAACATAAGGCATCCTGGGTCCTTGAGGTTGGCGGGGTTAGCGAAAAGGATAGACAATCAAGAACACAACTGTAAGTAAGCATCCTTGTAGAGATGGAGGACTTTAAAAGCATTTGAAGCCAGGACAGACCGAGAGAATAATCATTAGTATCAAGGCAACAATGATACCGAACACTATTAGTTTCACTTTCATATTCTGAATCCACATCTTCCTCTTCATCTTGGTTCCTTGCTTCTTGAAGTCTTGTGCCTGCAACATAAACAGTCAATCTAGCATTGTCAAATAAGCAAAGAAAAACATGTTGTTGTTTTTTTTTTTTTTTTTTTTTTTCTTCTTCGAAAGGTGGTTCAGACATTGAAACATATCTGTTGTTTAGTCAGACCTGATTGCGAAGGTTGTCAGTTTTATCAACTAATAGTTCAATCTTTTCTCCACGATCAAGAACCTGAACAAAACATATGAATTAATATATGTAGATTCTTTTTGATGAAACAAGCACTAATGACACAAACATTGCGACATAACAAAACTTAAAAGTCAATTTCAAAGTATCAAGTTCAAAAGCCAGGTTACCTTTTCAATGTTCTCCATCATCACTCCCTTGACTTCAGAGACCTGAGCCTTAACTTTAGCAATCTTGCTGATCTCTTCAGGATGAGAGATACAATAGCGCATTTGCTCTTTCATTTTGGAGCTGAAAATTAACAGAAGTGTTTGAAAATTTATGAAAAGAGTATACCGTATATATACTGTATATAAGATGTTTGCAACAATAGGTACCCAAATTCTTTGTTCAGACTCTTGGCACCAGCGGTTTTGCCTTTGCCGGTCCCATATTTTTTATAAAACTCATCCTTAATCCGCTCCAAGAAGGCAATGGGAAGTTCCCTTCCAGCAGATTCGACCGCAACAACACAGTATGCTGTAGCAGCCAATAGAATTCTAATTAAAATTATGCATTTTGCGCTTTTGAGTGCGTTTTGCAATTACGAAATCTAAAAACGCGAACAACGTTTTCTTATTATAGCTAAAAGATAATAAAACTGAAGAATCTTAAACTGTTAATCGCCTGTATACATGCTTCATTTTAAAGCATCATTATTGTTAACACAAACACGAACGTTTCTTCCTATCTAAACATGTTGATTGCATGCAAACAAAACATGTTATGATATTAATCATAAACGAGAACGTAAGATATGTCAATCATTATTCATAAAAACGAATTTCCAATCAACGAAAACTTAAGAAACATTAGACGAAATCAATGAAAAAAATTTAATAACAACAAACTCACTGTATCCTTCCTCAACAAGGTAATTGAACGTGTGGCCATCACAGTTATATGTAAATCGATTGTTGTTGGTAGGAAGTTTTTGAAGACATTGTGCAGCAACAGCTTGAAAGTTTCCTTTGAATTCTGTGTACTCCGCAAGGATCACAGTGCCTCTAGCGACAAAACTATAAATTAAAGATCCTTCTCCAGGCATTATTTTTTCAAAAACAAAACAGTTTTCGGGACAGTGATCGGAAAATGATTAATGAAATGAGAATGGTTTGTGTGGAAGAACAGAGAAGAAGGCTAAGACATTTTGTGAGAGTGAGAGATAATGTAGGAAAATGTTTCTGTTAGAATCCTCATGTCACTTGGCCATTTTTCCGAATAAATAGAAACATTTTTCCTAATAACTTGTAAAAGATGATCAAATAGTTTAATTCCTCCCACTTGGTGTCTTACTAATGTTTATAAGGACTTTTAACAAATTCTTTTACATAATAGGGATTAAGCCGTACAATAGCAACGAACTTTTTCAAATGTACCGATTTGGTACGTGAACTATTTTTTGTTCCACTTAATGTATTGTACTTTCATGTTTTGTGTCGATTTGCACCATGGTACTTATTTGACCGGATAGTGTTAGCCTTGCTATTTTATAAAAGATAACGTCACACATAAAGAAATGGACTAGATATCATACAAATAGTACTTTAGGGACTATTATTGTAATATAGGCAAACATGTGATGTAATGAGCCTATAAATACCCCTCATGACTCTCCATGAGGGGTGTGGGAAAGTGTGTGTGTTGTTTCATTTATTTCATTTTAATAAAAACCCTTTTCTCCACCTTTCTCTCTCTACTTTCTCTCTCTAGAATAATGATGTATTTTGATCAACCGCGACCTCCGGAAGGTGTTTCTTGGTTATAACAAGTGATATCAGAGCTAACCGGGGGCGAATCATGGTGTTTTTGGGTGAAAAAATCGTGTTTTTGGGTGAAATAAGCGGATCTGGTACCGTTCATCGCAATTTTGTCGAGTTTGAAAAATTTCTGGCGAGTTAGGATCCTTGCGAGTTAGGAACTTATCGAGTTTGGATTTAATTTTTCGAGTTAGAAAAATTTTTTATCGAGTTTGAGTGGTATACCGAGTTTGGATGCTTATCGAGTTAGGTTTCTTATCGAGTTAGGGTAAGCATTACCGAGTTTGGCTGTCTATTTATCGAGTTAGGTTTTCTGGCGAGTTAGCCATTTCTGCCGAGTTAGGCATCCACCTTATCGTTTATCGAGTAAGGTTTTTTATTTGGCTAATACCTAAACAAAACTCTGCCAAATTTTTCTGAGCTTATCGAGTTACAAAAGATCTTATCGAGTTTCAAGATCTTACCGAGTTACAATAGGGTTACCGAGTTTGAAATGGTTACCGAGTTTGACATATGATTACCGAGTTTGAAATGGTTACCGAGTTAGGGAGTAAGGAGCATTATCGAGTTTGAGGCATTATCGAGTTAGCAAAGGTTACCGAGTTAGGGGCTATTATCGAGTTAGTAAAAAAAAAAAAAAGTATTTTGGCGGGAAAATTTGAGTAAAAATTATTTTTGAGAGGAGACTAAACGTTCAATTTTTACGCGAAATTCAAATTTTGATATAACATTGAAAATTTTGGTTCGAAATTCAAATTTTTAGGTCAAAATTCAAATTTTTTCGATGAAATTTTGCGTAAAAATTTTTAATACTCAAAATTTTCTAGTAACCTTCGCATTGTATTTCTTAGTGATTTCCAAATTTTGAGGGAGAAAATTTTCCAATTATATTTTTGGAGGGAAAATCTGAAATCACTACGAATCAACGAGATTGAATTTCATACTTCACCAAAAACACACCACGATCAATGGCTAAATTTTGAACGTTATCAGAGGTGACTACGGGGATAATTTGTTTATTACTTATTTGAGCTTGAAGTGACGTTTCACGGGTTCGTGCACTTAGTATCTCAAAGTCTAGGGGTTGGTTGGATGAAGACTTTTGAAGATCCTTGTTTGAGCATTCATGGGATAGTGATTAAGACTTGGACATCTAGCTATGTGTGAGATCTATAAACGCATAAGTTGGTTCTTAATGCTCACAATAGCTATCACTTTAAGGAGTTACGTTGTAGTGCTCAGTGTCACACAAGGTTGTGGATTGTTCAAGAGACGGATATACAATAAAGGATGGATGGTTGGGTATATGCCACTACCTATATTGTAAGGAGTAACGTTGTTGTGCTCAGTATAGGTTCTTAATCAGGATAGTACAAGCGTAAGTCACAAGTCTGGGAATTTTACTTCACACTCAAGTTTGTCATATCGGGTTCTCTCCACACGTGGTCACTTACTATTAGCCAATGGAAGAGAGGTTGATCTGAGATGAATTGTAGAGAGAATAGTTATTGCCATTTGACTCATGGGGTATTGATTTGTATGTTGCTTCCAGATGATATGTTTATGTACACATATTTATGATGATTCCGAGAGATCGTCATCATTCAGGAGGGAGAAATGTGTACATCGGGGCTTTTATTGAAGAACTGGAAGCATTCTAAGTGAGTTGAAGATGACGATATGATGCTCCCCAAACAAACCTGTGAAGAAGTTACATATTATCAGTCTAAGATTCATTTTCCGCTGTGCATGAGACTGAAGATTATATGGGCAGAATTCAAAGATACTTCCTCAACAAGCATCAAGGTTATATCAAACGGGTTGTCCATTTGGGAGGGAGCATGTAAAAGAAAATGGTTTACTAATTGGGAGGGAGTAATAACCCAATTAGATTAGCAAGTGATTCGTCTACAAGTAAAGAAAGATTGCTAGGGATATTTTTGAAGAAAAGAGCTATGAAGTCTTCCTCAGCATTGTTGCGCTTACTTTGATTGTTTTATTTTACTTGTTAGGAATCATTGTAACCAATTCACGTATATCTCCAGCTGGAGGGAGATTGTTAGAAATGAAGCTGAGCGATATTTACGTGAATTGGAGTAGACAACTAGAATGCATAAAGTGCAGGGACTACTAATGTAATATTGTAAAAGTTGTCTTTTGTAAGGCCTATAAATACCTCTCAAGGCTTCACTTGAAAGGTGTGGGTGTGCAACATAATTTATCATAATAAAAACATCTTTGTTTCACCTCACCTTCTCTCTACTTTCTCTCTCTAGAATAATGGCATATTTTGATCAATCTCGTCCTCCAGAAGGTGATTCTTGGTTTCAACAGATAGTTATAGAGTTATCCTACGTGGACATGCCACTAGGATTCCCACTTATATATTATACATTTTTCTTTTGATAATTTCATCCCCAAACACACACACACACACACATGTTCTAATCTAAACCCTAACCCTAATCCGTTAAGCACAAAATGTCATCTTCATCTTCAAATCGATCCCGTCATGATCCACCACCTACACATTGTGAGCATGATGAACCTGTCATTGTCATTCTGCAAACTGCAAGGACCATTTACCATCCGTTAAGATGATTTCTAGGGTGCATCAATTATTATAATATTGCAAAATGTGGGACTTTCTATTGGGTTGATCCTGAATTACCTTGTGATTACTACAAACATGAGGTGTTCAAGTTGATTAGAAATGAAAGACAGTTAAGGGAAGACAAGTACAACTTGAATGGGCAAATTAGAGAATTGGAAAGGGAGTTTGACTTACAAAAGTCAAAATTGAAAAAACAAGTGTTGATGTTGTAAACAGAGTTGAAAGAAACCAAGTCTAGTTTGTTGATGTTGCAAATGGAGTTGAAAGAAACCAAGTCTAGTTTGGTCTTGTATTGGAAGTTTCTAGCTATGATGACTGTGGTGATTGCTATTAGTCTTTGTTTTCTGATGTAACAATGGATGGTTATGTGTAGTTTTCTTTTGTATGAAATCAATGGAAATGTTTGTTTGCTTTATATTGTGTATGTTGCATATGGACCACATTAGTTAAATAATGTATTGAACATGGTTCACTTTAATAATGAAAAAAAGACATATGAACCACTTTGATAATGCAAAAAAGACATTATGCAGTAGACAAATGGATCACTTTAATAATGCAATTGCAATAAAGACACAAATTGACAGGAATCTTGGGTCACTGCATTCCATTGAAAATATGTAGACATAAAGTCACACTATCCAAGATTTAGCATCCACCAACACATTGTTTAAAGCAACACATAACACATAGTTTAGTGCACATACAACTACCAAGGTTTGACTACAAGAAATTCAAACTAAATACTATTGTCTAAGATCAAATTCAAGATCCTTCATGGTTCTGCCAGAACATCATCAACATCCCAGGCTTTATCTTATAGTTGGACAGTTGAAGATGCAGCACCCCAGAATAATCTTGTAGTACAGCCCATTCCACTTCTTCTTAAAGTTGGCATATATATGCCTTGCACATTGTCTGTTCTCTGCATGTGGCAACATTGTACGCACAGCCTCCATCAAACCCTGTTTGATAACATAAACATTAAGAACAATATAGAAACCATAGTAAATTATCAATGATTAAAAGGAGAAAAGAATAAGAATTTACCTTGTGACCATCTGATATGATAGTCATATATCTACCCTTACAAAGTTTAAGATCTTCACAAATGCAGGCCGTAAACCATTGCCAATTATCAGTGTTTTCAACATTCACCACAGCCCAAGCTCTAGGAAACATTTGGTTGTTTGCATCTCTACCCGTAGCTGTCAAGAGTTCACCTCTAACTATTCCGTTGAGAAAACATCCATCCAAACCAATGACTTTTCTACACCCTGCACTCCATCCATCTTTCATTGCCTTAAAACACACATAATGTAACACCCGTTTCCCGGATAAAAATAGGCCCCACCCTAGATGAAATTGACTAGGGTTTAACGTAATTGGATAGTCAACGAATGTAAGTTATAGTCAAACCTGATAGTCAAAGAATGAGTATTATGGCTATAAAAAATGTTATGTGATACAACTAGAAAGGTAATGGACTTCAAGGACCTAAATGCTAATCTGCTAAATGTGCTATAAGTTGATTGTGGCCAAAGGAGGAAGAAAAGGACTAGAAGGACCAATTATGCCAAAGGGCCAAAGTGGTGTTAAATAAATAAAGTTGTGTGGAGAATTCTAGAGATCTTCATATCTCTCTAGTGTGGTTGTATGTCCGGTTTTGGGAAAAGAAGAAAAGGGAGGGAAAAGCTAGTTTGGTGGTTGAAGAAGAAAAAGATGAAGACCTCATGTTCATAGCCTTTCCTAGCAGTGATCCACCACAAGTAAGTATCCCTAATCTTAATTTAATGATGATTATGAGGTAAAGGTTTACGGGTTAAGTAGGTTTTCATCATATGATCAAAGTATGATCATATGATGATATAGAAAGGATGATGGGTAAGCTTTTAATGGGTTATATAAATGCATGTTGATGATGATGTTGATTATGTATCAATAGGTTTGATAATGATGATGATGATGATGATGAAAGGTAGTGATGATGATGATGATGATAGGCTTAGCTTAGATTCAAGGTAAGTAAACAGACTATAAATTAATGTTATATGGATTTCAATGCATTATATGTTATGTGTTGTTGATGTCAAGGTTATTGTATGACTTGATGATGGATCTAAACACCTTGAACTGTGTTAGATTGATACTTTGAGTTATATCACTAAGTATGCGGAATTTACTTAGTAACACTTAGAAGTTTGATTGTGAGTAAGACAGTTGTATATGAATAAGAACAATGTATGTAAACAAACGATTAGCTCCAATATTATTAATGATAATAATACGAGTGATCTTGATATCACTAGGGTTACACCTTGAAGCTCTAGAAAAACATCTATCTAAACTGATAACCTAGGATCTCCTTTTATAGCACAAGGAGTCCTCTTCTACAAGATAAGTATAATGCTAATAGAATAAGATATACACAAGATCTATTCTATATTAATCTAGACGCGTTTCCTAACAATTATCTAATAAGCAGTGGTAATATATGTTCTTGCAGTGGTAAGGAGTTTCCACTGCAAGTACAATCTTCTGCAGTTGTAACATCTTCACTTAGCCGTGGTAACTGTTAGTATAATTCCCAACAATCCTCCCCTAACTTATGATTAATAAATAAATCAATAAGTTTCTTCAAGTATTCAGCAAACATGAGGATATGGGAATTCTTCCAAACACTTATCTTCTTCTTCTTAACTCTCTATCAGCTCTCACACTTTGATCATAAATCCTTTGTAACAAATCATCTATGACTTCAGTTCTTTCCCAGCATCTAAGCTTCTCTGACAACATCACTGTCAATACTCCAGCTCTCAATGGATATTCTTTCTCAGCCAGCATAAAGACATCAACTCCGTCCTGAGTAGAAACATGATGCACAGAACTTGAATCATAGAATTTCCACAAAGTTCTAGTGCCATGAGCTTCAAATCTCCAATATCTATCACTTGGGTCAGGTTCATATAATCTTCTGAAGTGAACCCATAATTCCTTAGCTTTGACATCAACAAGTTCATCCTTCTTGAACTGATCTTGAACAATTCTCCACAAAGTATCCAAATCTTCTCTATCACAAGATCTAACAATATCTTCAAAATCTCTGCAAATGCTTGTGACACTTCCAGTTCTGATGATCTTCCAAGCTACACCAAAACTATCAGAAAAGATTTCCCAACCAACTACTGGATATTTTGTTTCTAGAGGTTCAATATTAAGAACATCAGTCTCTATGAACAACATATTTGTAACTTGCACCCTTCTGTCAACTTGCCAGGACCCTCTTCTGCTTGAGATAATTCCTGAGTCTTCAACTTCTTTGCATCTTTTGATTCAAGACTCACTCCAGTCCTTTTTGCTTTCATTGTTATTGGTTCTTGATCCATTGGAATGAAATTACTATCTTGTCTTTTGATTCTGTAATAAATTCCTTCAATCTGATCATGTGACATTCCTTTGAATTGAGCCATCTTCATATTGCCAACATGACAACAAAAAGTCTTCATCTCAGCAATGATCCGTGCCTTTGTAAGCTTCCTTGGCTTCTTTTGACCTTTTCTAACATCCTCAATGACATCATCAAGAGCCTGTTGATTCTTCATTTGAATGAAGTCTTTAAGTTGAGCAGACCTTTGTTCTTCATTCAAGGTTGTATTTGCAATAAGTTCAATGGCCTTCTTCCTGATTATTTGATCATTGTTAATCAAATATTCAATCTCTTCTTCTGTAGGCACATAAGTGAATAATGGAGGTTTCTCATGTATGACAGTTGGTGAGACACTTGAAATTGGTTCAGCCATAATAGCTTCAAGTTTATCCAACCTCTTAGCTTCCATAAAACTAGCAACTTCATCTTCCTCTAGCTTTCTCTTACTTTCATTCTCTTCAGCTTGTTGTTGCTCTGCCAATTTTGCATCAAAGTCAATCTGAGCTTGTTCTTTCTTTGAAATCTTTCTTGTTAGCTCTTGATCTGAAGCAATCACAATAGCCTTTCCTTTAACTGATCTTATTCTGGCAGCTTCTTCCTCTGCAGTGGTAATTCTTGAGTAGCAGTGGGAACTTTTTCACTTGCAGCGGTAATTGGTTGATCAGTGGGAACTTGTTCTGCTTCAGTGGAAATTGGTTGAGCAGTTCCAACTAAATCATCAAAGTTAAAACCAGCATCAGCATCCATATCTTCAAGATCCAATGTCCTCCCCTCAGTCTCAGCAACATCATCTTTTGCTTGAGCATTGTCAGAATCAGAATTAGTGAGCTCAGCAAACTCTTTTTCAAAATTAGTACTCCTCCCCTTAAACTCTAGCTGTTTTCCTCCCCTGTTTGGAAGAATCTCCCAAAGCTTTAGTAGAACTTGCAGAAAACTCATCCTGAGGTGAAGATGATGAAGATAGTACAACTTTAGATCTTTTCTTCTTGAGATTCTCAACTTCATTCTGCAATCTTTGAATCTCAGCCTTCAATTGATTCAGCTCTGTGGCATGTTGTAATTTGGTCTGGGCCAGATCTTTCTCTAGAGCTTGAACCTGCTTGACTAATTTGGTACAAATGTCCATCAATTCAGGTAGTTGCACACTGCCTTCATCACTTCCAATTGTATTACCTGTTGGGAGAGGTGAATCATGAGGCATTGATTCAGGCTCTTCCCTAGTTGGACTAGGATTAAGCCTTGAACCACCATTGCCTTTCATATTATTGAAAATAAACTTTGAAAAATTGAAAGTCCTATCTGTTGCCAAATAAACCAAAGGATAAGCCATGGTTGATGCAAATTGTTCATAAGAAGTTTTCTTAGGACTTAGGCAATGTAAAAGAGTGTAAATTAAAAATCTCCAATGGGGACAAAAATATCCTTTTCTGAAAGTTACTTTTTGTTCAGATGTATCATACCCCATTAAAGCAATATATTTAAAGATATCTGAATTGGGTAATGTGATAATACCATTGAGATCATCCAATTGGAGAATTCTCCTCAAGGATGACTCAGTAACATCAATAGTTACCCCATCCACTGTGGCTCTTAGAGCATCCACAGATTCATGTGCGTCTCCCTCTTCAAAAGTTATGGACTCCACAGTGTTCCAGAACTGTTTGATATGAGAGACATAGATTGTGGGATTAATAGTTAAGGCATACCTTATATGAGTTGTGTTTAAAAAATCCACAATCTGATGAAAAACAGGGCCACACTTCTCGTTTGACGTTTGTAAGTAGGCCACTTGGTTGTGCTCCTCGACAAATTTTAGAATCGCCATGATATTTGTGAAAAAGAGAATAAAAGTGTTAGTAATCAAGATAAAAATCAAGCCGTATGATAATCAATTTATACTAATAGGGTTTGAGGAGGTTGCGCAATGTGAATTATCTTTAGAAAGAATTATCTTTGGAAAAAGAATAATTTATAATGAGTAAGTAAATAATTCACAAAAGATTTTACCCTATTAATAAGGAAAGACGGTTATATTTACAACGGTTAGTAAAAAATAGATTACTGACACAACAGTTGTAACGGCTAGTTCATCAGTGGAAAAATTACTCTTGCAGTCGTAACTAATGAACTAGTAGTGGTAAAATTTTCACAATATATCAAAGTGCAGTGGTTAATAAAACATGAAAATTTGCTGCTCTTATCATAGTTTTTAGCAAACTACCAGCTATCAACGGATTTGATATGTCTTTACCATGAGCCGTTTGCTATGGACTAGCCAACTCTTGATCACTTGGAATATGGTGAGTTGATAACCTAGTTTTTGGTAAACTATCAACCATAAACGGATTTGATAAGTCTTTACCAGTAGCCGTTTGCTCTGGACTAGCTGATTCTTATGTGGATTAGACATGGTGAATCAATAACCATTTGTTGTGTGTTTATTATACACACCTTATTACTCCAATGACTCCAATAATATGGGTTGTATTCTGCAACACAAAGGAACTCTCAACTTAACCCATAAAAATTAACCCAAAGTAACTTTTTAACCAAGTTACTATTCAAAAATATCTTCCAAAAGTCAACCCGATAAGAACCTAATTTACTCCTCCAACCTACCAAAACAAGTAGGAGTAAATATTCTACATTAATTAGAATTCGACCTTGACTTTGCATATAAAAGAGGGCTCAAAACTTTTATCTCTCATCAACAAACAACTTCAACAACACAAACCCTTAATCGATAGAATGAGCTGGTTTCCTTTAATCTACATCTCTTCTGATGACTCTTTAGATGAGGAAATCAGTTATTGTTCAAACTCAGAGGATCTTTCAACAGGATGGAGTGATTACTTCCCACCAAGTGCAACCACTTCCACAGCATCCAATAAGCCATCCAAAAAGACTGAAGCTTCTCCTGCTCCATCTTTGGAGTTCCATTCTAGTTCTTCCTCTGATGATGACAATGATCCAACCTTTGATCTTTCCAAAGAGCTTCCAAAGGCCCTCACCACAGCATTGACAACTGCTATAAACAACATGAAGTGGCCAGCTGTTGAAAAGCCTACTCAAGCACCAAGGCCTCCCAAGCAAGTTCTGGGACTTGCTTGTCCAAGGAAACAACTTTCTTTTGATGACAAGATAAAGAAGACTTCCAAGGGCAAGCATCAGTATGAGGGAAAAGGAAAGAAACCTATGGAGTAGGTGTTAGGTTGTAGGTTCATGTCTTTTGTGATGGTTTTCTGTTTTGGTGACAATGTTTTCTTGATGGTTGTTATGTACTCTTCTTATTATCAATAAAAGTACTTCTTTCTTCTTGATTTTATCACCAAACTTTCCACTGTTGTATGATTATTTCCACTGTGCCCATGATAACTCTGTATACAAATTAGTAGAAAACCATAAATACAATACAAACAATACTAGTACCTAAAAACTATCCTGCAACACTGAAAAGTATTAGACATCAAAGATTTATGGATTGAGCATTCCAATACCTGTTACCAAGTATTGAAACCTACCCACATCAAGCCCTTTTGTTAATAAATCAGCATAATTGTCATCAGTATGAATTTTGACAACATTAATAAGCTTTTTCTCAAAACAATCTCTAATAAAGTGATGTCTAATTTCAATATGTTTAGTTTTAGTGTGTTGCATAGGATTTTTAATAATGCATATGGTACTACTATTGTCTATATAGATAATGGTGTTCATGAAATTGTACCCATAATCCAATAATTGATTCTGAAGCCAAAGGATCTGAGCACAACAACTAGCTGCTGCAACATATTCTGCTTCAGTGGTTGAAGTAGCAACCATAGTTTGCTTCTTGCACTGCCATGACACCAATCTACATCCAAGAAATTGACATCCTCCAGTAGTTGATCTTCTATCCAAACTTGCACCAGCATAGTCACTATCTGAGTATGTGATCAATTCTATAGGAGAGTCTCTTGGATACCATAAGCCAAGATTAGGATAAGTCTTCAAGTACCTAAAAATCTTTTCCACTGCTGTCATATGTGATATCATTGGAGTCACCTGAAATCTTGCACAAGCACATACAGCAAACATAATGTCTGGCCTTGATGAAGTAAGATACATCAAAGAACCAATCATAGATCTGTAAGTGTGAACATCAACATTAACACCACTAGCATTTTTCAACAATAGATGAGTGGTCTTGTCAGCAGGGGTATTTGAAGGTTTTGCATCAGTAAACTTGAACTTCCTAATGATCTCAGCCACATATTTGTCTTGACTGATAAAGATGTCTTCTTTACTCTGTTGTACTTGCAGCCCCAAAAAGAATGTAAGTTCTCCCATAGAACTCATTTGAAATTCATCTTTCATCAGCTTCTCAAACTCTTTGCACATCTTTTGTTTAGTAGATCCAAAGATAATATCATCAACATACACTTGCACAAGTAGAATATCACCTTTGTCTTTCTTGATGAACAAAGTTTGATCAATCTTACCTCTATGAAACCCATTATTCAACAAATAATTAGCTAAGGTTTCATACCACTTCCTTGGAGCCTGATGTAAGCCATAAAGAGCCTTAACCACTTTATACACTTTATTTGGATGGTGAGGATCTTCAAAGCCTGGAGGTTGAGAGACATATACCTCCTCATCAATAGTACCATACACAAAGGCACTCTTAACATCCATTTGATAGACTTTAAAGCCCATAAATGATGCATAGGCTAAAAACAATCTAATAGCCTCAATCCTTGCAACAGGAGCAAAAACTTCTTCATAATCAATACCCTCCTCTTGAGTATATCCTTGAGCAACCAATCTAGCTTTGTTCCTTATTACAATACCTCTTTCATCTTTCTTGTTTCTGAAAACCCATTTAGTACCAATGACCTTCATACCATCAGGCAAATCACAAAGAACCCAAACCTTTTGAAGTTTAAACTGCAGCAACTCTTCTTGCATTGCTTCAACCCAGCTAGATTCTCCTAGAGCCATATAGACATTTTTAGGCTCCACTTGTGAGAGAAAACAGAAAAACAAACACTCATTCTTCTTACTATGTTTCTTGGACTCATACACTTCACTTATGAATCCATGAACATCATCTTTCTTTGTCTGTCTTCTAGTCTTCACACCTGATTGAAGTTCACCAATAACATTATCAAGTGGATGCACTTTGTGAATTGAAGACTGTGATGTGCTAGGAATATCATATGTTGTAGGCATGTTTGTAATCTCTACATCATCACTTGGTGATTCTTGAGAAGTATGTTCCACATTTGGGCTGTCAGTGGAAACTTCTGGTGTAGCAGTGGGAACTGAGTTACCACTGCTAGTAGGAATATCTTTATTAAATACACCATCTGCATCACTTGTCTTTTCAGAATTATCAACAAAGTCCCAAAGTGGCATAACAATTTGATCTTCATCATCTTTGCAAGCTTCATCTTCATCAATGAATTCTTCTTTATCTTCAAGATCTTTGTCTCCAGTGCTTGAAGTAAGAGGTATATAATTCATTGTATTTGACAATGTTTCAAGATCAAATAGCCAATCTGGTCCTGAACTACCATGTTTGCTTTATTTTCAAGAAACTGAACATGCAAGTTCTCTTCAATCTTCTTTGTTCTTAAGTTATAAACTCTAAAAGCCTTGCTAACCATAGAGTATCCAACAAAGAAGCCTGCATCTGACTTTTCTTCAAATTTACCCAGATGATCAATGGTATTGAGAATAGTGACATGACACCCAAATGGCCTCATAAACTTCAAAGTAGGAGGTCTTCCTCTGAACAACTCATAAGGTGTCTTGTTCTTTGTTTTGACCACTAAAACCCTGTTTTGTATGTAACAAGCAGTGTTAACTGCTTCAGCCCAAAAAGTCACTGGAAGCTTTGAATCAGCTAACATGGTTCTAGCAGCCTCAATTAGTGTTCTGTTTCTTCTTTCTGCAACTCCATTTTGTTGAGGAGTTCTTGCAACACTAAATTCTCTTTTAATACCTTTGTCTCTGCAAAAATCATCCATAACTTTATTCTTGAATTCTGTCCCATTGTCACACCTGATGATCTTGATTTTCTTTTCATATTGATTTTCAACTTCAGTGATGAATGTCTTAAGAATGCCAGTGGTTTCATCCTTGGTTCTTAAGAAGAAAACCCATGTGAATATACTAAAATCATCAGTCACAACAAGACAATACTTCTTCAAATTGATGCTGCTCACAGAAGTAGAACCAAACAAGTCCATATGCAGCATAAAGAGTGGATGATCAATAGAATTGAATGCTTTGGTCTTGCATGAAGCTCTGTGTTGCTTACCTTTGAGACAGGCAACACAAGTTTGGTCATTTTCAAATCTTTTCTCTGGTAGACCTCTGACAAGTCCATCTTTCACAATCTTGTTGATGGTCTTGAAGTTAACATGACCCAATCTTCTATGCCAAAGCATTGATTCATCCAAAGTGGCTTTTGCAAGCAAGCAAGTAACATCATTATTAGCCACTATGTTCTTCATGTCAATGCTATACAAATTACCTTTTCTAGGGATTTTAAGCAAAATGTCACTTTCATCAGGAAGCTTATAATCCTTAGATAAGATATAGCATTCATCTTCTGTGAATAGAACTCTATGCTTCTTGTCACACATCTGTGACACACTAAAGAGGTTGTATTTGAGTTCTTTCACATATTGCACATCTTCAAAGTCAATGTTTCCAGCCTTGATTGTTCCTTTGCCAGAAACTTTGCCACCAATTCCTCATCCAAAGCTGACAAATTGTCCATCATAAGGTTGAAAGTCTGAAAGATAGGACTTATTGCCAGTCATGTGCCTGGAACATCCACTGTCTGAGTATCCTTGATCATTTGTAGTCTTTGAATGTCCCTGCACACAAAATAAAGGAATTAGTTCCTTTTGGGGACCCAAGCCACAAATGACTTGGATCTGCCTCGTGTATCAATATAATTGTATCTATCAAAGGTCATTGATACACCATTGGGATGGTTTGAGGTAATGGTTCCTTTTGGTTTCCATTCCCAACGTGCTGAGGCCTTAACAGCATTTCCCATATTTACCCTTTTCTTGTTAACATACCTATCAGTGGTAACCTTTGGCCTTGCAGTGGGAACTGCTGGCTTAGCAGTGGAAACTGCTTGTTTTGAAACTTTGGGTACCCACTTCTGATTATTGTTAACTTTCTTTTCAAAATTGGTCTTTTTCCCTGTTTGATTAGATTTAACAAAATTTGTGACAGGGAACTTAGGGTAAACTCTGTTTTTATTACTGGCAGTGGCAACTGCTGGTCTAGCAGTGGAAATTGGTTTTATGCCAGAATAAAGCAAAACAGACCTGGGAATCATCTTGCTAAGTGGATTTGGGTGAGTTAAGTTATTTGCATTGTATCCATTCACCCTAGTATTCCCAAACACTTCCCTTCTACCCAAGTGGTAGGTACAGCTATTAGACAAATGGTCAAAGCTACCACATATATGACAAGGTTTGTTATTGAACACAAAGTCACTACCAAATTGCCTAGACTTAACATGATTCCAACTCCTCATATTACCCCTAGGAGTTGGTGACCTACTTCTGTACATCTCTGCATATCTAGTAGTGGGCTTAGTGAAATTAGGTTGTGACCTAGGCTTCTCTTTAACTATATCAGGAATACTTCTTTTTACCTCCACTTTAACATTCTCAGGAACACTAGGTTTAGACTCAACATTTAAATTTTCATCTTTAAGAGATGAGTCACTAGCACTATCAAATATATCAACCTCAACCTGAACCTTTTCAGTTTCAACTGGTTTAACAAATTTTGGTCCATAGGTCATAGATGGTTCCTGGAATTCTTCTAACCCTGTGTGAGCTAAGTCAATGCCAGGAGGTGATGGAACACCTCTTAGAGGTGGTGGAACTGTTTTGTATCCAACTTCTGATTTGGCTTTGTTCACAACTTGGGCTTCCCAAATTTTGTCAATACACTTGGATTGGTGATCCAGTGTTTGCTTAGTTATCATTATATTCTCACTAGCCATTTTAACTTTTTCTAGTTCTTCTCTAAGAACCTTATTAACAGCAACCTGATAATCTAAGTCTCTTCTTAATACTGCAATATCATCATTGAACTTAGATTCATTTGCCCTATAATGCTCTAATTGAGTTTCTAAAACTCTTAGGCCTCTTTTATGATTTGCTAAGTTGTAATTAGTATGAGTTAACTCTAGCAATTGTTCATCATATTGTGCTTTAATTTTCTCATACTCTTTTAAGGCCTTACAAGATTTAGAACAAGCATTATTAATTTGTACCTCAGAGTCAGAAAAAGCCATTAGTGCCAGCTCTGTAGCAATCATTGCAGACTCTGAATCATCTTCCTCTTCCTTAGTCATAAAGCTCCAATCAAAGCTCACTCCATCAATAGCCAATAGCCCCTTTGGCTCATGAGTAGTAGGTTCCTTCTTTTTGTCCTGCTTGTACCAAGATGACCTGTTGTCAGACTTCCTTGGCTTTCTGCACTCCCTGGAAAAATGCCCCTTCTTGTGACAATTATAGCATTCCACCTTCTTTTTGTCAAAACTTACTGTTTCATTGCCACTTATGTTGATCTTTCTTCCAGTATTCTTCCAAAACTTCTTTGTCCTTAGGCTTAGTAATGCCACTTGCCATTTGATGTCCATCTCCTCCATATCATCCTCATCAATTTGATCTAAATCCTCATGATTGAGAATTGAACCACCCACTTGACTTGATATAAAGGCATAAAAAGTAGTATCACTTAGTCCTGCAATCTGTCTCTTTGAGCTACCAGTGGAAACACTTCCACTACCAGTGGAAACAACAATGTTAGCACTGTCATCATCACTATCACTTTCTTCATCTGAACTATCATCAATAGATGATGATATGAGTGCTACACTTCCTGAACTTGAGCTTATTTTGCCAGCTTTCTTCAATCTTTGTTCAATAACCTTGAAGTTATTGTACAAATCATTGAGTTTCATGGTCTCCAGTTCTGGCTTATCTTCCCACACAGCAACATTTGTTCCAAACTCAGAGGGTAAGCTTCTTAAGAACTTTAAATTAAGATCTTCCCTTTCCACCTCTATTCCAAAAACAGTGAGTTGAGTAACAATCTTTTGTAGCCTTGTGAAGATGCTATCAAGAGATTCATTACTTGTTGAACCAAAGTTTTCATAAGTCTGCTTCAGCAAGGTCTTTTGAGTCTTCTTGGTGGAATCATTACCACCAAAAACTTCACAGATCTCATCAAAAAGAGTCTTTGCTGTCTTGTACTTGCTGAATGCTAGAACTTGGTCTCTGGGAAGTGTCATCAGCAACAAACCTCTGGCCTTCAGATCATTCTTCAGCTGAAGTCTTTCATCATTAGTAACAGGTCCGGTGTTGACCTTAATTACTTCCTTGCCATTAACCATCTCTGAAGTAGAACTTGGTTTGAAAGAATTTCCAACCATAATGATCTCCCAGAGTGTGTAGTCTTGGACCATAAAGAATTGTTCAATCATTAGCCTCCACATCTCAAAGTCATTCAACTTAAGCTTTGGAAGCTTAGCAGCAATGTTTGAGTTACTGGTTTCTATCTCCATTGATTCTTCTGAGTGAACTAGAGTCTTCTAAATCAAAGTATCAAAGCCTGGCTCTGATACGACTTGATGGATCTAAACACCTTGAACTGTGTTAGATTGATACTTTGAGTTATATCACTAAGTATGCGGAATTTACTTAGTAACACTTAGAAGTTTGATTGTGAGTAAGACAGTTGTATATGAATAAGAACAATGTATGTAAACAAACGATTAGCTCTAATATTATTAATGATAATAATACGAGTGATCTTGATATCACTAGGGTTACACCTTGAAGCTCTAGAAAAACATCTATCTAAACTGATAACCTAGGATCTCCTTTTATAGCACAAAGAGTCCTCTTCTACAAGATAAGTATAATGCTAATAGAATAAGATATACACAAGATCTATTCTATATTAATCTAGACACGTTTCCTAACAGTTATCTAATAAGCAATGGTAATATATGTTCTTGCAGTGGTAAGGAGTTTCCACTGCAAGTACAATCTTCTGCAGTTGTAACATCTTCACTTAGCCGTGGTAACTGTTAGTATAATTCCCAACACTTGATGTGTATGTGATTATGTGTAAGTAGATTTGATGAGTGTGTAAATACTTATCATTTTTACCGTATTTTAACTGCCAAAACGCGTGAAAACATTCAAGAATGCGTCAAAATAATGAAAATATCCCAAAGATCGTGTTTTATATGTTTCAAATGCAAAATGATCGAAAACAAACGAAAAACGAACAAAGTTTGCATAATTGGCAGTTTCAGTCCCCCAACTTTCAAAAATTATCAAAACTAGTCCCTGAGCCTTTATTTTGAAAGAAAAGTCAAACCAAGTTCTTAAAAATCAAAAGTTACCAAATAATGATCTTTGGGTAAAAATCTTTCAAAAATATACAAGTTTACGTGTTTGGTCCCTCAAGTTTCAAGGCTTGTGATGAGTGCTCAAACACTCATCATTTTTGTCGTATTTAAACTGCCAAAACATACAAAAACAATCAAAAAGATATCAAAATACTTAAATTATCCCAGGGATTGTGTTTTATGTGTTTTAAATGCAAAATGTGCAAAAACAAAGGAAAAACGTACAAAGTTTGCAATATTGGCAGTTTCAGTCCCCCAAGTTTCAAAACTTGTCAAAATTAGTCCCTATGCATTTATTTTGAAAGGAAAAGTCAACCCAAGGTTTTGAAAGTCAAAAATAACAAAATATTACACTTGGGTCATAAAGTTTCCAAAATTACATGTTTAGTCCCTGAGTTTTCAAAAATGGCAAAATAGGTCCCTGGGAATTTTGAAAAATCAAAAATGGCAAAAATGGTTCTTTGACTTTGGATTTGTAACATATTTGGTCCTTGGAAGCAATTTGGGAAAACTACATTATCAGCCCTCATGTTTTGCAAAATTGCAAAATTGGTCCTTGTTAAATACAAACCAACCGGACCCTTGTTTTATTATACTAATCCAAAACCAACCCCATCCAAATCCAACCCAAAAGAAACCACCCAGGCCCAAACCATCCCAGCCCATCCCATTTTATAATAAACCCAACGCTGGGTCAAACAGCCAACCAGGTCAAACACCCAGTCAACTCTTTCTTCCCCCCAACCGTATCCCACAAAACCAGGGAGTATTGTCTCCTCCACATACCTCCCCCCCCTCCATTAGCCCCCCACAATAAATGCTCTCATCTACCACACCAACCCACACCACCACATTTAATATCCCCCACCAGTTCCACTCAATTTTACCCCGACATGTTTTTGGCGGGAAATCCTAATCAAGGGTCAAGATTGATAATATCTCAATTAAATGGTGAGGATTTGGTCAAGGGGTCAACACAAAGCTATGGGGACTCTCAGTTTTCAAGAAAAAGCCATGTGGGAAGACTTAGGTCCTAATTTTAGCTCGTATTATATATTGAGCTCATATGAGCATTAGATAGTGTGTAATATCTTTAGTTTTATTGTTTTTTAGTTTATTTTAATGTATTGTAATCTTTTTTTATCAATGAAAGTTCTGCTTTAAAGTTTATATTTCATTTTCAATTTTCAAGTTTAAGTCAAGAATTCTAAATACTCATCTTAGTACCACACGTGATTCTCAGTTGATCATAAACCCTTAGTAACTCATTTAGAAAGGTTTTTAAAGGTTTCACAAGTTTCTAGTTTACTCAGAATCAAAGTTTCATTAAATAGTTAAAAATGTAAAAATAAAATAAAAAAATGGTGATCAATGGTTGAAGGAAGCAAGGAGCAAGGTGCATAATGGATGGCCTTGGGTTAGGGGCTTGTGGGAGCCATTAGGTAGTGTAGTTTGATTTTGGTTCATAATTTTAGCTTGGAAGGCTTTTGTAAGTCCTTGGTTTCATTTTTCATTTCACTGCTTTTGTGCTTAAATCTGCTTAACCTTGAGTCTTTTGTGTTCATTAGGTGTAGTTAAGTGGAATTGTAGCTTAATATTGGATAGTTATAGTTTGAATTTACTTGTTGCTCTTTGTATTTATTTAACTGTAATTTTTCTAATATCTAGTGATTCTAAGTAATTGTGGTATAAACCTGAGTTTTTTAGTTCATAATGACCTAATATAACACAACTAATCAGTAGGAAGTAGTTTTGTATGTTTGAATCTTGTTCTGCTTAACAAAACCTTAAATCAGTTCTAGATAGGGGTGTTTGGTTTAAGCTTGTTTGTAGGGTTCTACTTGCTTCATTGTACAACTCTGTGTCTCATCATGTTACTTGTGTTGTTTTAAGGTTAAAGTGACCAATTTCTGAGTCTTAAACTCAGCAAAAGTCAAAATCACAAGGAAATAATCACCATAGTTAACTGTGGTGATCTTTGGAGTCCAAAACTCATCAAACCTTTTCACAAGTTGGTATTTTTACTTAAGTTGGTCTTTATATAGCTTATCATAACATTCAAAGTCACTAAATCAGCAAGCAAATTTCATAAAAGTCAAAACCTAAAGTTTTCTAAAAAGTCAAAAGTTTAATCTCAGATTTTCACCAAAATGGCATGAATTAATTTGATTTTTGTGAGTGGTTTCAAGCTTTGAAACTTGTTGTATGCTTAACTTACCAGCTGAACTTGTGAATTCCAACATGGTTACATTTTTGTGATTTTTTTGGGTGGACTAAAACACCCTTGGAACTGACCTGCAGGGCAAAAGCCTATTGCCCTGTGCACTCAGACCCATCTCACCCACCCAACTTTGGTGGTAATTTGTGGTTAACCCAGTGGGTCCCACACCTCATACTTGGGTTCTCCCAACCCCCTCCTACCAGGGAGTAAAAGTTGACCAATAGTTTGACCTGTGGACCCCGCTTAGTTTTGCCTCAAAAGGCTGTCCTTAATATGTCTCAGAATCTCCATAAGCAAAGTGCTTATTGGTGTCTTGTAGCTTATTCAATCAGCTTATTTGTGTGATATTTGTTTAGACTTGTTCATTGTACTCATTTGCATCAGTTTTCACCAAGGTGGACCCCACATTAGCTCATTTGAGCTTATTTTTACTCTTGGTCAAAGAAAGTCAACTGTCAAGGTTTTAAGCACTTGAAGTGCTTATTTTCTTGGTCTCAGTCAAACCCACTTCACAAAAGTTGCTTAAAAACTTATAATAAGCAGTTTTGAAAAAGAAAATTCCAAATAAGCCCAACTTTATAGAAGTGATAGCTTCTATTTAAGCCAATTGGCTTATTCTTCAGCTTATTAATAAGCAATTCCTATTTCTATAATTTTCCTAGGCTTCTGGTGTGTAAAAATAATTTCTGTAATTTTTTCAGATTTTTCTTGCATCATTTAGTATTTTTCTTAATTTAAAATAGTTTTTAGTAATTATTAAATAATTAATAATTAATTAGAAAATCAGAAAAATATAAATTAAAATTTAAAATTAGTTTTTAGTTATTTTTGATTTTTCCAAATTTTATTTTCAATTTTCTAGTGTATTTTAATAATTAATTAGAATTTAGGTTAATTTAAATAATTAAAAAGTAATTAATAATTAATTAATAATTAGTAATAATTAATTAAATAGTCTTAAAAATATATTTTCATTTCTAAAATTAGTTTTATAGTATTTTAGATTTTTCTAAGTTTAATTTTTATTTTTCCAAGTTAATTTCATATTTATTTATAATTTAGGTTAATTTAGTTAGTTAAAAATAATTAGAAAATTAGTATTTAATTAATAGTAATTATAAAATTAGTGTAAAAATTAATTTTAAATTTCCAAAAATTTTCTCTCATCATTAGGTTTGTAAAAAGTCAATTTTATACCAGTAGCCTTTCCAGATCACCTTATTCACTTTTTCGTACGTTTGTTCGCGTTTTCAGCAAACGTACGGTTTTTAAGTTTTAAGTGATTTCTTATCAACCTCAATTCCCGTAATCATTGACATAGCTTTCCTAAGCTATTTCTGTTAGTAATCTCCAAATAATTCTCACAACAAACCCTTTCTGTGAATAATCACCCAATCACAAAGCACGCTAAAGTTACAATTCACACCTCGACGGGATTTAACGACCTGGTGATACCTTATATTACCCGGAGCATTGGTCTAGGCTATTTGACTTTGTTGATCATTCCTTGGTCAATATAAGTTGACGGTTTAGCATCAATCAATTTTTGGCGCCGCTGCCGGGGAGGTGTGCGCGTTTCTGCAGCGTCTTTCGAGATTAGTGTTATCTCACCTCAATCACTGTACAAATGCCACCACTTGTGTAACTTTTCAAAATCAAAAACACAAAAAGTCATTAACACTTTTCCTAAAGTGTTAAAACACCAAAAAAATTAAAAAACAACAAAATATATCGTAACGTTTTCTGATTCGGTTTTCTTTTAAGGAGATTCTTAAAGAGAAACGATTCTAGATTACGGGACGATAACAAAAATATTGTCCAAAAAGTTTTCATCCCTAGTGCATGCGCACTCGTTCTTCAAGGTCCACTAGCCCATTACGTGAGCTTGTCCGGAAACCTCGAAGACCTCGTAGACGTTCTGCACCAACTGTCGGATCTGAGATCCGTACTGTTGCACCTTCAGCTGTCATCATGGCGGCTGAACCCACTATGAATGAGCTTCTCCAAGCACCCATCGAGGGTTACGGAGATGCTATCGTTGTTCCAGCAATCATGGCCGATAATTTTGAGCTTAAAACAGGGTTGATAAACCTGGCCACCTCACGTCAATTCTACGGTTTTGAGAGGGACGATCCTCAAGATCACATTCGATGGTTTAATACAATCACATCCACCATCAAATGTAAAAATGTCCCTGAAGAGGCAATCAAACTTCTTCTTTTCCCTTTTTCTATCGATGGGGCTGCCCGGGTTTGGCTTGACAAACAACCCCCTCGATCAATTGAAACGTGGGAAGATTTGAATAAGAAGTTCGTAAATGAATTCTTTCCTCCTTCCAAAACCACGAGTCTTAAGAATGAGATCATGAAATTCACACTGAAATTTGATGAATCCTTTAGTGAGGCATGGGATTGTTACAAGGAATTGCTCCGAAAATGTCCTCACCACGGGTTCTCTGATCTCATGCAACTTGATACTTTCTACAATGGTGTGAGCCAATCCGATCAAGACTCTCTCAATGCCTCCGCTGGAGGTAATTTCTTGAATCGTACCACAAAGGATGCTTTAGCGATCATTGAGAATAAATCTAAGGTCCGCATTCCATGAAGCAAACCGGTTGTTTCCCAAGGGAATGTTGTTCCTTCTACCTCATCGCCCGTGGCTCAATCTAGCACAGATGCTAGACTTGACAAACTCACGGAAGCTATCCATGCATTGGTTCTCACCCAAAACTCAGTTCTGACTCAAAGCCAGAAAGTTTCTTCTCCTCATTCTTCCCCACAAGCTGAAATCAAAAAGATAGAAGTTTGTGTCACTTGTGGTGGTCCACACTCATATTACAATTGCACTGCCACCGAAGGCAATCCATTCGAAGTAAATGCAATAGCCGGCAATTCCAACAAAGGAGGTAACCAATACCGTCCTCAAGTGGAACCAAATTACCGGGCTAGCAACCAGGGTGGACCACCCGGGTTTCCTCCACCTCAAAATCCAAATAGGTTTAATCCTAATCCACCAAGGGGGCCTAATATGCAAAATCAAAATCATGCCCCTGTCAATCAGTACCCACCCCAAAGGGGTAATCAAGGGTATTCAGCTCCGAATTATCAAGAACCCCTCCCAAACGAGCTCAATAACTACATCAAAGTTAATGAGACCAAAATGACGGCAATGCAAAATCAAATCTCAAATTTGAAGAATGATTTCCAATCATCAATAGCCAAACAGGGTCATGAGCTGAAGAGTGAGTTGATGGCAACAAACAACAAAATTGATCAATCTCAAAACAAGATTGAGAATATGTTTGCCAGTCTTATGAGTCATCTCACTCCACTCTCTACCTCAGGAGGTCTCCCTGCTAATACAGTTGTCAACCCCAAGGGTGAGCTCAAAGCTATTACTATACGCAGTGGTAAAACTTATGAAGAACCACCAATTCCTCCTATTCCTCCTCCTCTTTTTTCCGAGGAAGTGGAGATTGAGCCTGAGGCAACCATGGACAAGGTGCAATCTACTAGCCCACGAAGTACCACACACGTCTATCCTCAGGTTGTACCAGGAATTGTACCAAAACCGGGAGTTGTATTTGAACCACCAACAACTCCTGGAGAGAACCCTAAATCCAAACCTTCACTACCATATCCATCTAGATTACAAGACCAGAAGCTCCGCAAAAAAGCAAATCATCAAATGGAAAAGTTTTTTCAAATCTTCCGAGATATTCATTTTAATATCAGTTTCGCGGATGCTCTCCTGTTGATGCCTAAATTCGCATCGACAATCAAAAATCTGTTGAACAATAAAGAGAAACTATTCGAAATGGCTCGAACTCCACTCAATGAAAACTGCTCTGCAGTTCTTCTGAAACAGCTTCCCGAGAAGCTAGGAGATCCGGGAAAATTTCTCATTCCATGTGTTTTTCCTGGAATGGTTGAGTGCTTCGCCTTGGCCGATCTAGGTGCAAGCATCAACTTGATGCCTTATTCAATATGGAAAAAGCTCTCTCTTCCAGAACTCACAACCACCTGTATGACTCTCGAGCTGGCAGACCGCTCAACATCTCGTCCCCTCGGCATTGCCGAGGATGTATTTGTGAAGGTGGGAAACTTCCACTTTCTGGCAGATTTTGTGGTTGTGGATTTCGATGCTGACCCACTAGTTCCTCTCATTCTTGGGAGAGGATTCTTAAGGACGGGTCGTACGTTAATTGATGTACACGAAGAGGAAATAACTCTTCGTGTTGGTAATGAAGCTATAACGTTTAACCTCGATCAAACTTCGAGGTACTCCTCTAATTATGACGCCAAAACGGTTAACCGAATTGATGTCATTGATGTTGCGTCTGAGGAGTACGCTCAAGAGGTTTTAGGTTTTGTCGATGATTCTCCGAGTGAAAACTTCACTCCATCTTCTCACCCCATTATTGCCAATTCTTCTCCTTCCCTCACTCCGTTTGAGGGAAGTGACTTCATCTTAGAAGAAATTGAGGCCTTTCTCAAAAGTGATTCGATTCCCGATGGAATCGATAACTAAGAGATTGACCCCGAGGGGGATGTTCTCATTCTTGAAAAGTTATTAAACAAAGATCCCTCTCCTCTTCCTGCTCTACCACACACACTTCATAAGGAGGAAGTAAAAAATGTTGAGAAAACTGATGACTTTCCCGCGGTTGAACTTAAGGACTTGCCGCCTCATCATGAATATGCATTTCTGGAGGGTGATGATAAATTACCCGTCATAATTGCTAAAGACTTAAGTGTTGAGGAAAAGGCTGCTCTTATAAAGGTTTTGAAGTCTCATAAACGAGCAATTGCTTGGCGACTCTCCGACATCAAGGGCATCGACCCTGAGTTTTGTACTCACAAGATATTAATGGAGGATGACTTCAAACCTGCGGTCCAACATCAAAGAAGGGTGAATCCAAAAATTCACGAGGTTATCAAACAAGAGGTTTTAAAACTTCTTGATGCCGGATTGATTTACCCTATCTTGGACAGTCCTTGGGTCAGCCCAATTCATTGTGTTCCAAAAAAGGGTGGCATTACTGTTGTCACAAACGAGGAGAATGAGTTAATTCCAACTCGTTTGGTTACGGGTTGGCGCGTCTGCATTGATTATCGTAAGTTAAATGGCGCCACCCGTAAAGATCATTTTCCTCTGCCCTTTATGGATCAGATGCTCGAGAGATTAGCGGGGAATGAGTACTATTGCTTCCTCGATGGTTTCTCGGGTTACTTTCAGATTCCCATTGATCCGCAAGATCAGGAAAAGACCACTTTCACGTGCCCCTATGGAACTTTCGCATATAAACGTATGCCATTTGGCTTATGTAATGCTCCGGGCACGTTTCAAAGATGTATGATGGCCATTTTTTCTGACATGATCGGGAAAAGTATGGAGGTCTTCATGGACGATTTTTCGGTCATTGGGTATTCGTTTCAATCATGTCTCTCCCATTTAGACAGCATGCTAAAACGTTGTGAAGACACAAAGTTATGCCTAAATTGGGAGAAGAGTCACTTTATGGTCAAAGAGGGCATTGTCCTCGGCCATAAAATTTCAAAAAACGGGATTGAGGTTGACCGAGCCAAAGTGGACGTCATTGCAAAATTGCCTCATCCCACGACTGTGAAAGGTGTTAGGAGCTTTATGGGTCATGCCGGTTTCTACCGTAGGTTTATTCAAGATTTTTCTAAAATCGCCCGGCCCATGACCCATCTTCTCGAAAAGGATGCTCCTTTTATCTTCTCTCCTGAGTGCATCGAAGCCTTTGAAACATTAAAGAAAAGGCTTACCGAGGCACCGATTCTTGTTGCCCCCGATTGGGACTTGCCCTTCGAGCTCATGTGTGATTCTAGTGATTATGCGATAGGGGCAGTCTTGGGGCAACGCAAAACAAAACATTTTCAACCTATACACTATGCCAGCAAGACTATGACCGAGGCTCAAAGTCATTACACCACCACTGAAAAAGAATTATTAGCTGTGGTGTATGCTTTTGAAAAATTCCGGCCATACTTGATTCTGACTAAAAGCATAGTGTATACGGATCACTCGGCTTTGAAGTACCTCTTTGCAAAACAAGATGCAAAGCCGAGACTCCTCCGTTGGGTTCTCCTCCTTCAGGAATTTGATATCATTATTCGTGATAAAAAAGGAGCTGAGAACCTAGCTGCTGATCATCTCTCCCGTCTTGAAAACCCTCACCAAAATGCTTTCGAGAAAAAGGAAATAAACGAAACATTTCCTCTCTAAACCCTCAATGTGGTTTCATTTTGTGGAGACTCGATTACCCCATGTTTTGCCGACTTTGCAAACTATCTTGCGGGTAACTTCATTGTGAAAGGGATGTCGTCCCAACAAAAAAATAAAATTTTCAAAGATGTAAAACATTACTTCTGGGACGACCCCTACTTGTTCAAAATATGCGCGGATCAAGTCATCCGGCGGTGTGTGTATGGTCAGGAAGCCGCTGAAATTTTAAAGGCTTGCCATGCTGGTCCCACGGGGGGCCACCACAATCCCAACTACACCGCCAAAAAGGTGTTTGATTCCGGCTTTTATTGGCCCTCGATTTACAAGGATGCCCAAGATTTGGTCAAGTCCTGTGACGCTTGTCAACGTCACAGGAATATCTCACAAAAGAATGAAATGCCTCAGAATGCAATTCAAGTTTGTGAAATTTTTGACATCTGGGGCATCGACTTTATGGGGCCATTTCCATCCTCTCACGGCAACAAATACATACTTGTGGCAGTTGACTACTTGTCAAAATGGGTTGAAGCGAAAGCTTTACCCACAAATGATGCCCGAGTAGTTGTGAAATTCTTAAAAGCTCTTTTTGCCCGATTTGGAACTCCACGTGCTATTATTAGTATCGTGGTACGCACTTCTGTAATGACAAATTCGACAAAGTCATGCAAAAGTACGGTGTAACTCACCGTCTTTCTACTGCGTACCACCCTCAAACAAGTGGACAAGTCGAGGTCTCCAATCGGGGCATTAAAAGGATTTTAGAAAGAACTGTAGGGGAAAATCGTGCATCGTGGTCGGATAAATTAGATGATGCACTTTGGGCTTTCCGTACGGCTTACAAAACACCCATTGGGTGTACGCCTTACAAACTTGTGTACGGGAAAGCGTGCCATCTTCCGATCGAGCTTGAGCACAAAGCCTATTGGGCTCTCAAGCATGCCAATTTTGACCTCAAAATGGCGGGTGATCATAGAAAAGTTCAAATAAATGAATTAAACGAACTTCGTGATCAAGCTTACGAGAACTCTTTGATCTATAAAGAAAAGACAAAGAAGATTCATGACTCTAAAATCAAGAACCGCGTTTTTAACGTTGGTGATCGAGTCCTTCTTTTCAACTCTAGACTCAAGATCTTCTCGGGAAAGGTCAAAACCCGATGGACTGGTCCATTCACTATCGCTAAAGTTTATCCTTATGGTACCGTCGAATTATCTCAAAATGACGGTCCTAATTTCAAAGTGAATGAACATCGTTTAAAGCACTACTTTGGAGAGGACATACCATCCATGGTTGTCCCGGATCTCCAAACTTTCCCCAAGGACAATTGAATTCGGGGATCGAGTCAAGCTAGCGACTCGATGAACAAAAACAATAGCACAATACGGGTTTTCACCCGTGTCTCTGATTCTTTCTATTTTCTACCACCTAGTGTGGGGGAATGGCCAACCCCCCGCTGTTTGAAAAAAAAAAGTATATATGTATATAAGTATCAAGTCAAAAAAAAAATGTGTATATATATAGAAATAAAGTGAAATTTGGTATTTCCACAATTAGATTCGAATATTAGCTTTTTCCGTTCAAAGAGTCGGCATAATAGCCGGGACTTTGAATATTGAGGACAAATATTCATTTCTAAGTGTGGGGGGGGGGGGGGGGGGAATTCTAGCGAATTTTATCAAAATTTTTGTGGTAATCAGTCCGCCAGGTCTAACCAACAAAGGGATTGGCTAATCCAGGAGCAAACGGCTCTTGGTAAAGATAACTCAAATCCGTTGGCGGCTTGCAATTTGCCCAAAATTGTATAGTTCCTCAACTCCCCATATCCCATAAAGTGAATGAGTTGGCTAGCCCGCAAGATTATGGCTTGTGGTAAAGGCAGTGGAAAATCCATAATTGGTAATCAGCTCACCAAGATGTTGACTAGGTCCATCAAGAGTTGGCTAGTCCAGGAGCAAACGTCTCTTGGTAAAGACTAAACAAATCCGTTGAAAGCTGGTGGTTTGCTCAAAATCACACGGTTATCAGGTGTACCACAGTTCTCACACCTGGCAACTCCAGAAGTGATGGCTTTTGGTAAAGAGTTTTTCAAATCCATCAAGTTTTCTAAAAAGATTGTTAGGGACTAGCAATAGTTTAGTGTGGGGGATTGATGAGTGCTCAAACACTCATCATTTTTGTCGTATTTAAACTGCCAAAACATACAAAAACAATCAAAAAGATATCAAAATACTTAAATTATCCCAGGGATTGTGTTTTATGTGTTTTAAATGCAAAATGTGCAAAAACAAAGGAAAAACGTACAAAGTTTGCAATATTGGCAGTTTCAGTCCCCCAAGTTTCAACACTTGTCAAAATTAGTCCCTATGCATTTATTTTGAAAGAAAAAGTCAACCCAAGGTTTTGAAAGTCAAAAATAACAAAATATTACACTTGGGTCATAAAGTTTCCAAAATTACATGTTTAGTCCCTGAGTTTTCAAAAATGGCAAAATAGGTCCCTGGGAATTTTGAAAAATCAAAAATGGCAAAAATGGTTCTTTGACTTTGGATTTGTAACATATTTGGTCCTTGGAAGCAATTTGGGAAAACTACATTATCAGCCCTCATGTTTTGCAAAATTGCAAAATTGGTCCTTGTTAAATACAAACCAACCGGACCCTTGTTTTATTATACTAATCCAAAACCAACCCCATCCAAATCCAACCCAAAAGAAACCACCCAGGCCCAAACCATCCCAGCCCATCCCATTTTATAATAAACCCAACGCAGGGTCAAACAGCCAACCAGGTCAAACACCCAGTCAACTCTTTCTTCCCCCCAACCGTATCCCACAAAACCAGGGAGTATTGTCTCCTCCACATACCTCCCCCCTCCTCCATTAGCCCCCCACAATAAATGCTCTCATCTACCACACCAACCCACACCATCACATTTAATATCCCCCACCAGTTCCACTCAATTTTACCCCGACACGTTTTTGGCGGGAAATCCTAATCAAGGGTCAAGATTGATAATATCTCAATTAAATGGTGAGGATTTGGTCAAGGGGTCAACACAAAGCTATGGGGACTCTCAGTTTTCAAGAAAAAGCCATGTGGGAAGACTTAGGTCCTAATTTTAGCTCGTATTATATATTGAGCTCATATGAGCATTAGATAGTGTGTAATATCTTTAGTTTTATTGTTTTTCAGTTTATTTTAATGTATTGTAATCCTTTTTTATTAATGAAAGTTCTGCTTTAAAGTTTATATTTCATTTTCAATTTTCAAGTTTAAGTCAAGAATTCTAAATACTCATCTTAGTACCACAAGTGATTCTCAGTTGATCATAAACCCTTAGTAACTCATTTAGAAAGGTTTTTAAAGGTTTCACAAGTTTCTAGTTTACTCAGAATCAAAGTTTCATTAAATAGTTAAAAATGTAAAAATAAAATAAAAAAATGGTGATCAATGGTTGAAGGAAGCAAGGAGCAAGGTGCATAATGGATGGCCTTGGGTTAGGGGCTTGTGGGAGCCATTAGGTAGTGTAGTTTGATTTTGGTTCATAATTTTAGCTTGGAAGGCTTTTGTAAGTCCTTGGTTTCATTTTTCATTTCACTGCTTTTGTGCTTAAATCTGCTTAACCTTGAGTCTTTTGTGTTCATTAGGTGTAGTTAAGTGGAATTGTAGCTTAATATTGGATAGTTATAGTTTGAATTTACTTGTTGCTCTTTGTATTTATTTAACTGTAATTTTTCTAATATCTAGTGATTCTAAGTAATTGTGGTATAAACCTGAGTTTTTTAGTTCATAATGACCTAATATAACACAACTAATCAGTAGGAAGTAGTTTTGTATGTTTGAATCTTGTTCTGCTTAACAAAACCTTAAATCAGTTCTAGATAGGGGTGTTTGGTTTAAGCTTGTTTGTAGGGTTCTACTTGCTTCATTGTACAACTCTGTGTCTCATCATGTTACTTGTGTTGTTTTAAGGTCAAAGTGACCAATTTCTGAGTCTTAAACTCAGCAAAAGTCAAAATCACAAGGAAATAATCACCATAGTTAACTGTGGTGATCTTTGGAGTCCAAAACTCATCAAACCTTTTCACAAGTTGGTATTTTTACTTAAGTTGGTCTTTATATAGCTTATCATAACATTCAAAGTCACTAAATCAGCAAGCAAATTTCATAAAAGTCAAAACCTAAAGTTTTCTAAAAAGTCAAAAGTTCAATCTCAGATTTTCACCAAAATGGCATGAATTAATTTGATTTTTGTGAGTGGTTTCAAGCTTTGAAACTTGTTGTATGCTTAACTTACCAGCTGAACTTGTGAATTCCAACATGGTTACATTTTTGTGATTTTTTTGGGTGGACTAAAACACCCTTGGAACTGACCTGCAGGGCAAGCCTATTGCCCTGTGCACTCAGACCCATCTCACCCACCCAACTTTGGTGGTAATTTGTGGTTAACCCAGTGGGTCCCACACCTCATACTTGGGTTCTCCCAACCCCCTCCTACCAGGGAGTAAAAGTTGACCAATAGTTTGACCTGTGGACCCCGCTTAGTTTTGCCTCAAAAGGCTGTCCCTAATCTGTCTCAGAATCTCCATAAGCAAAGTGCTTATTGGTGTCTTGTAGCTTATTCAATCAGCTTATTTGTGTGATATTTGTTTAGACTTGTTCATTGTACTCATTTGCATCAGTTTTCACCAAGGTGGACCCCACATTAGCTCATTTGAGCTTATTTTTACTCTTGGTCAAAGAAAGTCAACTGTCAAGGTTTTAAGCACTTGAAATGCTTATTTTCTTGGTCTCAGTCAAACCCACTTCACAAAAGTTGCTTAAAAACTTATAATAAGCAGTTTTGAAAAAGAAAATTCCAAATAAGCCCAACTTAATAGAAGTGATAGCTTCTATTTAAGCCAATTGGCTTATTCTTCAGCTTATTAATAAGCAATTCCAATTTTTATAATTTTCCTAGGCTTCTGGTGTGTAAAAATAATTTCTGTAATTTTTTCAGATTTTTCTTGCATCATTTAGTATTTTTCTTAATTTAAAATAGTTTTAGTAATTATTAAATAGTTAATAATTAATTAGAAAATCAGAAAAATATAAATTAAAATTTAAAATTAGTTTTTAGTTATTTTTTATTTTTCCAAATTTTATTTTCAATTTTCTAGTGTATTTTAATAATTAATTAGAATTTAGGTTAATTTAAATAATTAAAAAGCAATTAATAATTAGTTAATAATTAGTAATAATTAATTAAATAGTCTTAAAAATATATTTTCATTTCTAAAATTAGTTTTATAGTATTTTAGATTTTTCTAAGTTTAATTTTTATTTTTCCAAGTTAATTTCATATTTATTTATAATTTAGGTTAATTTAGTTAGTTAAAAATAATTAGAAAATTAGTATTTAATTAATACTCGCTCCGTCCCATAAAAACTGTCCAGTTTGACTTTTCAGAGTCAAACTGGTTCAACTTTGACCTTAAATATTTTTTATGTGTTATATAATACTTGATGAAAAATTATACCAACGAAAAACACACTTAAAACTCAATCCATTCATATATTTTTCATCAAGTATTATATAATACCCACAAAAATAGATAAGGTCAAAGTTGAACCAGTTTGACTCTGAAAAGTCAAACTGGACAGTTTTTATGGGACGGAGGTAGTAGTAATTATAAAATTAGTGTAAAAGTTAATTTTAAATTTCCAAAAATTTTCTCTCATCATTAGGTTTGTAAAAAGTCAATTTTCATACCAGTAGCCTTTCCAGATCACCTTATTCACTTTTTCGTACGTTTGTTCGCGTTTTCGGCAAACGTACGGTTTTTAAGTTTTAAGTGATTTCTTCTCAACCTCAATTCCCGTAATCATTCACATAGCTTTCCTAAGCTATTTCTGTTAATAATCTCCAAATAATTCTCACAACAAACCCTTTCTGTGAATAATCACCCGATCACAAAGCACGCTAAAGTTACAATTCACACCTCGACGGGATTTAACGACCTGGTGATACCTTATATTACCCGGAGCATTGGTCTAGGCTATTTGACATTGCTGATCATTCCTTGGTCAATATAAGTTGACGGTTTAGCATCAATCAGCTTGGCAGATATGATCCCCGGGAATTATAAATCGAAGAAAAATGACAGATTGGACCTTGGGAATTCATAACTTGGCAAGAATGGTCCTTTGTATAAGTCTGGAAGGTTGGTAATTCTAGCCCCTCAAGAAAATCAGAATTACATTTTGGGTCCTTGTGTTTAATCTCTAAAAAAACCAAACGGCCCCCCTTTGTGTTATTAATAAACCAACCCAATAACTAAATCCTCAACACAAGCCCTTGATCCATAAAATCCCCTGGCCCAGTTACACTCAAAAGCCCAACACCCAAAAACCTGGTTTACGTTATAATAAAAAAAAACGTCCCCTTCCCCCTTTTTAACCTAATTAGATAACACGCCCCCTCCCTTTCTTCTTCATTCATTTACCCAGAAGATAAACAACCACCACCACTCAAACCTCTGCTACACGCAACACCACCCCCCAGGCATCAAAAGCACCATTCCACTATCACCTTCCCCAAACCCCTCACAATTCATACCTAACACCATCTCAATCTCCAAGAAAGGGTCACGGGTTACCAACTCCAGGTCACCAATCCACTATACTTTGGCGCTCAAACAAAGATTAAAGGTTCGAGATTCAATCAATTCAATCCAAGGGTCGAAAATTGTCCAAGAAAAGCAAAGGAGAATACAAGGCAGTGGAATCCAAGAAGAAGCCCTAGTAGTCATTTAGTATAAATAGTTTAGATGTGTAGCCTTAAGAGGCAGGATTTATTTAGCTAAAAAATTTTAAGGTACTTGTATTGTTAGTCTATTCTTAATTTCATAGTGTTGTATTGACTCTTATTCTGATTTCGATTTCGTTTTCAATTTTTATTTTCATACCGTTAAGGCTTGTTTACTGCTTATTGAGCTTATATGTTCTCGTTTTTTTAATTTTTATGATGCTTTAAAATTCATGTGATAAACTTGAGGGTGGTAGTGTTGAATCATTTTTTTTTTGTGTGTTTGGGATAGACTAAGTTTAGTAATAAGAGAGTATGCTTACTGTTACCCACCAATATGTGAAATTAATTTGAGCTTAATTGGCAGCCCTCATTATGTAATTCTTGTTGAGGCACATCTTGGTTTTAAAAACATAAAGTAAACCCACAACTGCTACTTATTTAATATTCGCAGCCCTCATTGAGGCACATCTTGGTTGATTCTTTGAGCTCTTTATGTAATTCTTGTTGATTTGTAAAATCACAAGTATCAGTTTGCTATATCTTGCCTTTGTCTACACTTAATTACAATTTGGCAGCTTATTTTCGCCTTTAAAGTTTTGGGACTGACGTTAAAACTTGTTGTTATGGCTGTTAAATGTAGTTATTGAGCATATGTTTAAATAAGCTTTCATAAGCTTTTTAGGTATTTGCGGTTTCAGTTGTATGTGTTGTGTTAGCTTGCAAGAAACTAGTTCTAAAAACTTTGATCTAGATCGGTTAAGGGATTCGAATTTGGATTGGATTTTGTTTGAGTTTTGTTGGTGAAAAAATCTGGTTTCAAAGAAAGTTTGTCATTGTTTTTGTACGAAAAGTGAGGAATCAGAAAATATCAAAAAGAAAATAACTTAGCAAAAAAGAAAAAAAAAAGGTAAAAAAAAAAAGGGAAAGCCACAGGGGTCGAACCTGTGACCTTCCCCACTCACACAGACCACAAACAAGCAACCTAAACCATCTGTGCTAGCTATTCTCTTTGTTATGGTTCCATTTGTTTATTATTTATCTAGTTATGACTTTTGCTTATTTGCATTCAGCATGTGTACTTATTTCCTGCTTATTGGTAACTGCTTATCTAACATTTTTATTTTTCTTAGGTTAGTTTTGAGTCTATTTAATTACCAAAAAAGTTTCATATTTATTTAAGTTGTTTTAGTATTTATTTTGATTTTATCTCATTAAAATAGTTTTTAATTCATAATAAATAGAATTTTTATTGAAAAATTAATTTTCTTTTTTTTTAAATTTTCTTTTGTCTTTAAGTGCGTTAGAAAATTATTTGTAGACCCGTAGGACTTGTGTAGCTAGAAATTCACGTTTTTATTTGCGCGTTGACGTTTATTTAGAATAAACGTCACGTTTATGTGAAATTTGTATCTTTTAGGATTCCCAATACCTAACCATGTTTCCCGTAGCATTTTAGGTTATTTTAAATAGTTCTTAGCATTCCTTAGTTTAATTTTCCATTTAAGTTACGTTTATTCCATTTTCGTTCGTTAATTCGTAATTTTCGTTAATTTAACGTACAACAAAACCAAACAATCTTTCACAACCAAACATACAAGGTTTTAATCTCGATCTCACTCGAAGCTTTCCATTCACACCTCATTGGGGTACGACCCGGGAAATCACTTCCCGGTCTCACAATTTTAAATATCACTTTCACAAGTTTTGTGAGGTAATCTTTTTCCTAAAAGGTTTACTCGTATTACTTCACGTCTATTTGTCTCACGATAACATAGACTACACGTTTGTTGATATTTTTGATAAATTGTTTTTGCACACACCAAAACACAACGAATCAAGATTATAAGGCTAGTTTGGCATAACTAGCAAGAGAATGGTAGAATAGGTTGGATGTTGGTTAGAAAATGAATGGTGATGCTTAAGAGGTTTAAGGTATGTGCTTATGTTTAATGTTGTGAAAGAATGAATGGTTATAATGTGTAATGTATGAAGGATGTATAATGTTGAGTTATATCCGTTTTACTTACTAAGCATTCGTGCTTACAGTTTAATGTTTCAATGTTTTGTAGGCTATGATGTTAATGTAAAGGCTTAGAATAAGGGTAAATGTTTGGCTATGCGAAAGGCTAGAATATTGGTAAGAATGTGAGAGCCTGGGTAGATACCGAGCTCAAAGACCGATGTTGTACCCCCGTGAGTCAATTAATGGTTTGTAAAGTGGAGTCGAGGGTCAAAATGTATGTTTATCGTGTCATAACGATTTGGTGGTCAAACGGTGTGTCAAAGTATGTTTGAAGTGTGTTTTAAGTGTTTGCGGTAAAAGTTAAAGGGGTGTTTGGCATAAGCGTGAATATACCAATTTTGGGTTGTAAACGGGTTGAATGGTTATGGATACGGTTATTTGTTTTATGTCAAAGGTTTTTGGAAAGTTTAGTGTAATATGAAAGTATTAAAGGCCGTTTGTTGTGAAATGGGTCAAAACGGGTAAATTATATGTTTGTTTGTAAAGTACCATTTCGAAGTGTCAATTTGGTGATGTTATTGAATGGAAATGTTATTTATAATGTGTTAACGAAACCCAAAAAGTTTCGTTAATTGTCGAGTATCGGAAGTATGGTTTTCGGATAATGTGTTAAGTATTCTTTCTATAAAATTTTCTACAGTGGGTATATGGCCATATGAATATATCTGAATATGGCCATATGGTTGCTTCAGAGATTTTGTAAAGGGGCATATCGCCAGCATATGGTCATATCAAATTTCAACATATGGCCATATACCCTCATCCGAAAATAAATAAGAGCTTTTCAGTTTTTGGTCATTTTCGGAATTTTAGATCTTTTAAACTATAAGTTGTCACGGGTCGCGCCACCTATCGTTTCGATGGTAATTGAGTCTAGTTTCATTTAAAAATGGTTCCAAGGTCTATGCGTTAACGGATTTTAGTCAATGGTCAAAGGAACAATGGAATGCACGTTAAAGTGAAGTCGTTTCCCCGTTAAAGTCAAAGTTTCTGGTCTAAGCGGGCACGGGGCGTAACACATAAAATCTTTGGAAGTATGTTTTATCATTGTCTTTCTCCTCTACATGTAGGTAAACTGATGATCCAGGATTGGTATTCAAGATCTGTTGCCTGTAATCCCATAACCTACTATAATGCTCTATGAGACCACCTTCATGATCAAATAATGCCCTTTGCTTTGCTCTTTTACACTGGCCAACACTGACATTGATCAAAAGTTTCTTTTTAGTTTGCTCTTTAATTTTCCTGTAGCTAATAGTAGGATCCTGAATGATTTTAAAAGCAAACTTCTTGGCAGTCCATTTATAAGTAATCAAAGCACCTAGATCAAAATTTCTAGAACATGAGTGATCTGGTATTAAGGTTTTGAGTTGAAAACAACTTCCATTTTGTACCCAAGAAGCCCAAAGTCTAAATGTGCAACCAGTGTGGGTAAACTTATTTTTTGTAGCTTTTCCTTTCCCTTCCCTACCATCTGCACCACCACTCTGCACTCCCTTTCCTTTCTTACTAGGTGATTTGCTATGCAATCCATTTCCTTTCTTACAGGTGACTTGCTCTGCACTCTTTTTCCTTTCTTAGCAAGTGTCCCAATCTTAACACCCTTTGCCTTCTTAGTTGGTGTCCCAATCTGTACACTCTCAGCTTTGCCTTTCTTACTAGGCCAATCCCCTTTTACACCGTTCTTACCACCACATCTACCCTCTGCAATATCTTTACCACACATAACCATCACACTTCTATAATCATTCCTTCTGTACCAAAGCTTGTATCCATTCTTCACACCATAATTGGTCAAACATTCTTTTAGTTGTTCTGGGTGTTCAAACCTTAGGCCTAGTATTGGTTTCATTTCATTCCATGGAAGGCTAGGATCAAATTCAGGATAACAAACACCTTTAACCACTTTATACTTTTTGTCCACATCTTCATCATCACTATCTATGTCTAACTCTTTAGCAGTAGGTTCACTAGATTCACCTATGTCAATATGATCACTTATGAAACTTTCATTGCATAACTTATTTAGAAATGAGTCATTAAGGGTCCTATTTGGTATAACTACATCATCTTCTCCTACAAAGTCACTAGCACCAAAACCAGAAATGTCTTCCATCTCACCAACATCTGAACCCTCATCATCCACAACCTCAGTTTGCAACCAATGCTGTAAATCATATCCATGATGTTCCAAATACATATCAATTATCTTTTCATTCTTAAAAGCTAGGCCAATACACTCTGCTAGGAAAGAATCATTCGTAATTTCCATTAAACCATTACTAAGTTCTTTACCAAGAATAAGAAAGTACATACCTTTGATGGGGAATTAACATGTTCCTTTAAGTCTCTTATGCAATGCAATAAGTGTCATCCCTTCGAAATCAACATCGCGAATTGTAGAGACATCTCCTTCTTTATACATGAGAGGTGATGGGGAGAATATACCATCGTGATGGAAATTGACAGATATACGCATTTTTTTATGTTTAATTACAGTTAATGTTTCTATCACATGAATTAGGGTTTAGGGTTACCACTTGAATCGAGGGAAATGAGTGGGTAGAAAGGAATAAGGGTTACAAATGATTTGGGGGTAAAAAAAAACGAGTGTTATAAGTGATTTATTTCCACGTATTTTCTTTAAAAATAATAATTTACCTGTTTTTATTGCCACATAGGAAGTTAGCCGGTTTTGCAAGTTTTTATCTGGTTGCCTATAAACCATGGTGCAAATCGACATAAAACATGAAAGTACAATATTTTAAGTAGAACAAAAAATAGTTCACGTACCAAATCGGTACATTTGGAAAAGTTCATTGTTATTGTACGGCTTAATCCCCGCATAATATAACAATAGTTTAATTCCTCCCACTTAGACCCCTCGTTATAAGGATGGATCATGCGTGGTTGCTTGATGTGGCATCACCATCTCAAATTAACCATTGTTATCCCCATCAAAGTTCATGGGTGGTCATGCTGCAAAAGGGTTCATTTGGTCATCCCGACAACCATACAAAATTTACTTTTTTTTTGTGTAATGGGCTTAGTGGTTGGTTGGATGGTGGATGTGACACCCGACCACACCACCACCAAATGTTGTTACATCCGGTGTTATAGCATATCAAAAACCCTAAATTTATCCACTCAGGTCCATTTTCAACTAAGATTTCACAAGGGCAATTTAAAGTAAAGTTTACATTTTCTAAATTACAAAGCAACCATTAAACTAATATTCTTGAATAATATGTGAATAATATTTAACGTTGTTTATATTTTCCTCTCAGGGCTACAAAAATAAAAAAGTAAATGGCATGAACACTATATTCTTTGCAGAATTATTTAGGGCGAAGGTCGATGCCCTCAACAATGAGAGCACTTGTGTCATATTCGTCCCTGATCTCCTCAAACGCCATCACAAATTCACCATCTTCACCTTCGTCGGAGTAGAACTCTCCCAACTTAATCTCCTTCCACCCATCCCCTCTCTTACGAGGAAGTGCACCATTCTTTTGCCAGTAGCGTTGTATACAATGAACTGATGGTCTTTGAAGATACACAATGGATTGGTCTATTTCTCTCCCAGCATAACTTCCCATTCTTTTTGTTGGCTTCTGAAGATCCAAAGATACCCCAACAATTCGGTAGACGAGATATGCTACATATCTACTCTTTCGTGACAACAATACTGCAGGTATACTGGCTCGGATTTTTATTTGGTCCACTGCTTCAAGTATGCCCACTTTTGGAAACCTAAACAACATACGTTGTGGTAATGTAAATAACTTTAGGTAATATCATGCGTTTTACTATACGTACACAAAGACCAAGCATTAAGACCTTGACATGGGGCTCCATGTCCAGCACTTAGGGTCATCTTGACCTTCAATATCTAGCTCCATTATCCCCAACATATAGCTCTTCTTCCCATTTTTCTTATCTAGCTTGAAGCTCTGCACATTGTTATATATATAGATTATTATTTATACAAGTAGCAAAAAATAAGCAATGAACCCCTATTTCCCTCAGATAGCTGGGCAGTCATGATACCATACAAGCTAATAAAGCATGCTATATCCGAACTAGATATCAATATAATTATAATGTCTGGTAAATCATAAGGTCAGGAATACTTTAATCATGGATTAGCCAGACAAATTTCATTTAAAGAAAAATTATATACTATTAAACAAATATATAATTCAGCAACGAAGATAGAACCTTAAAAAGATCAGAATCACATAGAATCAAATAAACACTAAAACACCTCATGATAGAGTTGCAGACCAATTTTTTTGCAGCAATTTTACGAAAAACATAAGCCACTAGCAGACTAACCAGGGACTAAAAACTAGTGGACAAAGGAGATACGCAGTGCTGGAGGCGTCTATTGAACAATTAATCCAATCTTTCCAAACTAAAGGTATCCTATTTAATCTACTGTTCCTCAACCAAAAGCTTGGTGTTTAATTTCTATAAACAATTCCAATGACAAATCTGATGCAGCAAACTCGCGTTTAATAACTCTTTATTGCGATTGGACTCCACCACAACAGATAAGTCTAGCAACCATTAAAACAATTCTTGTATATTCTGTAAAAAGGTCTTATATAACAATTTCTAATATACAACCATAATGCATTAGCGTCTTATTTGTTATAATTAATGAGCTCAGAAAATAAATTACTTTTATTCTCTATGAGGTTTTAAAGCAAGACTTGGTTTACTAATATCAAATGCTAATGTATAGCATGCGAGTTTTTATTTTAATATAAATGAGTTGAACCGAATGGCTACTCAAATGAAAGTGTTTACTCTTATCTTATTTTTGGAAATAGTGGTGTCCACCTCTCACCGAGGGTCTAAGTCCACCACCACACAAACATGGACCATGTCTATTGGGTTTCAAACCTGAGCCCTTCCCCTAATTTATATCGAGGAGCTAGGTATCCAATATCTCTCAGTAGAATTCAAACCCAAATGAAATTCGGACATTTACATGCCAACGCCAACTACACAACTTGAGAGCAGGAGCTAGATGGATGAGGAGTAGATTAAAACACTGTTTATTGATGGATCAAATGGCTCTAGAATCTCTAGAAGATCTTTGATAAGTCTATACTAATCAGTAGCTAATATCTCACTAAAGAACTATCCTACATTTTTTCCCCCTGTAATCGCAATATGTATAACAGCAAACAAATAGCTAAAACGAAAAAGGAAACAGCTACAGTGAGACAACTAAAGAGGCACTATGTCCATTACATCCAATTAAAGAATTACCCTTCATGTAAAACCAACATCTATTAACCTACCAGCAAATGATGTAAAAATACCCGAGTTTGAAAATCCACTGCTTTTGTTAAAAGGATAATCAACTTACCAAATAGCCATGATCAAGGAAGATATGCGACTTTGATAAGCAACGATAGATTTCCTTCTTAGAATCATAAACGACAGGAGAAACTGCTCTCTCAATGAGTTGCTTATAATCTGGTGGCAGAAACTTCTCCCAGACTGCGTCGGAATCTGCCGCTGACTTGAAATTTTTACATACGACAGCAGCACTGCAGGCATCTTGTGGTGAAGTGCGTGATAGTATCTCCACTATGCAGTCGTCTGTAAGCACCGAAAACTGTCCTCTTTCATCAGTTCTTTTAGTCTTGGGTCTCTTTTTTTGTCTGGAAATCCTTTTTTGTATCATACGGCGGAACATTGAGGACAGATCAACTGCTTTAATAAAGTGTTTGGTAACGTGAAATGCTTTACCCATTTTTTAAGATAGTCAAAAGATATGGATAACAAAAAAGTGATTACTTTACGTTTTTTTACTACTTATGTTAATCTATCTACTAATTTTGTTTACTTAAGTCAAGTGACCTTATAAAACACGACATTTAGGTTACTTAACATATACAACATTTATTAACACGATATTTAGGTTACTCAACTTATAAAATTTCACTAGAAAAATGGTGACTTCTCCACATTTTTAGACCGTCTATACATGCTTTAAAACGCGGATAATTATGTAGCCCACGCTTTGCAGAAATTATTTACGTGAAAATTTTCCACCAATCTTTAATAAATGTTGTAAAATTGGCTTAACAACTACAGGTATGTTTGGAAGCAAGAGCTTAGGAGCGTTTTGCACACAATGCTTGTTTGGAAACAAGCAACTAGCATTTCTAATTTTCCTACACTTAGTAATTATGGGCTTATGGCTATACAGCCAAACGCTTTATCAAAACAAAAGCTACTGCTATTTTGGCCAAACATACCCCTACATCTAAAAGTTGGAGAATATTAGGTGCTAACTAAAACCCTCATATACAAACTAGTTTTGATCGATTAATAACAGAAAGTTCAAATTGCATCGCCTACTTAATAGCATAAAAACATGAATTAGGTCTAAATAAATTGAACGTTAATAAGCATGAAAGAGAGAGTATTATAAAATTGAAATCTTACGGTTGAATTTGATCGTTGATTTGATTGAGGTCAATTTTGGTCTCGATGATAAAGAGGGGTTTAAGTGTGTGTTTGTTTAATGTGTTGGTTTTAGCAGAAATGAGTGTTCCGGACTTCAAATGCTTAAGCTTAGCCCGGCCCATGCCCGAAGTAGCAGGCCTATTATTTTCGGCTAGAATGTTTAAAAAGCTTTTTTATTTTATTTTATTTTATTATTATTATTATTATTATTATTATTATTATTATTATTATTATTATTATTATTATTATTATTATTATTATTATTATTATTATTATTATTATTATTATTATTAAGAGATCACTTTATTAGAAATTAATATGATTTACAAGAAATTAGTGGGAAGCTGAGATACTAATGGTCCAAGCAAGTACTGTAGCTTCGAAATCCGCTTTTTCGGTTAGTGGAACGATTATATCTCCAAGAAGAACAAAACTCACTCCGGTGGCGGTGGAAACTTGCATTTGTTTGAAAGACCACCTCGATAGCATGGAAAAGGGTTCTAAATATATGTCCACAGGCGACTTAGAACTGGTTGAAGAAGCTATACACACGGAAGAAATAGCGTTTGGTATGTTCCTCTTGACGAAGATGAAATACGCTAAGACAATCAAATGATTACTTCAAGACGTTATTTATGTATTCCTTTTATGTATTCAAGAAGACAGTGTATTCATTTTATGTATACAGTATTTCCGTTTATGTATTCAAGAAATAATTTGAGGCTTAAATATATTTAATGTTTTGTTAATTGTTATTACATGTTAACAGTGTTGGAGCCAGGAAATTAGGTTGTGGGAGGCAAAAACTAAAGAAAATAAATTAGCATACAATTTGAATGAGAAAATTAAATTAGGTATCATTTGTATAGATATTATTAAAACTAGGCGAGTACCCGTGCATAGCAACGGAATTTCTAGCGGCAGATAATTAACGATTTGTGATATTGTAGTAAGTGTTTTGTGTAGCGTTCAAAATAGAACGTGAACCGATCAGATTGTAATTGTAAACAATTGTACTACACGATAACTAAAGCATTAAAAAAAATTCTTAACATCGATCAAACAACATATAAAAACATTTAATGAAACTAAAAGTAAAACATTACATCAGTTATGAGATAAAAACTAACAACACACTTTACTCAGTTGATTAGTCACCATCTTCTTTATGGAATCGATCAAATGTGTTAAAAAGTTTTCAAATACTTAAAAATTCGAATATCTGTTTGCGGAGTATAACTTTGGCTCAAGGCCTCAAGTTTCAATGTACAGTACATTGGTTCCCGATTCATCAAAAAATCAACCTTTGAATTTTCATTTTTGTTTGCACCGGGTTCCACCATATTTTCAATTTCATTAGATCAAAGAATGTGTAATCACTTGCCCAAACTATAATATTCGAATGCTTAAGAAATAAATGAACCTCATACTTTTTTTTCATAAACAACACAAAGATTGTCTCAGTTTTAAAAGCCATTATTGGGTTTGAACAATAACCTGAAAAGTTAAAACTCACGAAATAAAACTTAACACTGTGTTCTCGAGTCGGATTAATAAAGAAAAGGGAAAGAAAGTGAAAAGGTTTACTCCCACATTGTGTTCTTGAGTTTTTCATAACAAAGAAAAAGGAAGTAAAGTGAAAGTAAAGTTAGTGTTATTGGATGAATTTGGAAGGAAAGTGTTTCCGCCTATTTTTTAGAGGAAATTGTTTACTTCCATTTTCTTCCCTCTTCTTTAATGAAATAACTCGAGAATACAGCGTAAATAATCCGTTACATCATGATTACACAAGAAATAAAATACTAATCCAACTTTATGAAAATTTTGACCCATTACCCCCAAATTGCTTCCTTCCTATCTTGATTCTTGATCCAGTCACCAAGAAAACAAGTTTTCATTTTCCTTTGACTTGGAATTAAATTGAATAAATATTCTTTTAACCAAATTCGGTTAGGTTGAGCAGATTTACGGTGTCCGATCTAAAATATAAACCATATGAATTTTTAGATCTTCAAAAAATCATACAAAGATGCTTAAAGAAAAAATAAAAAAGAAGAAACAGACCTTTAGACCGTGTTTTAACATTATTCGTTGTCAGTTTTATCATTATTCGTATTAGAGTACAAACAATATCAATAGATACAAAATATTGTTAAATAATTTTTTTTAAAAAAATGCCCAGCGATATCAACTGAATCTGGCGACGACAATGATGGTAAGAGCGGAGGTGTCGGATCCCCTAGTTGGCAACGACGTCTGGTGGCAGAAACAACCGATCTACAAAAAATAATAGTAACAAATGTTACAACATTTCAGATCAGCAATAGATATAGTATTTTAAATCAACAAAACAATTGAAGACACATGGTTTGTCAAAATCAATATAATAAAGAGTTAATTATATGAATCAACAAAACAATTAGCCACATATTGGAAGCATATTTTATCATTTGTGTTTCCAATGTACTCCGTAGTCCGTATATATTACTTTTGATTTTTTGTTATTGTTCTCTTGCCAATTCTTTCGGGCCGGGTAGGCTTTATTTCACCTATTTTTCTCCTAGCCATCTTACTCGTAAGCCCGTTCTTTGGGTTATTTCGTTAGAGATGTGGGAAGTTCATAGCCTGGTCAAAAACCAAATGATACAAGCATGTTTTAGTAGGCTTAATTCCAAGAAATAGAGAGAGACGATAAATTTCTTCTTAATTAATTCAACTTCATACAACTGTTACAATTTATAATGCAACATAAAACTACCACTCTTATCTATTCTACCAACTGGTGTAGTGGGTGGGGCTTATTAAGTTAAGCACCCACAAATGGGAGTAGTACCGGGTGGGTGACCACCCGGGAAGTCCTCATTTGTGGGCCATTTGCCAGACCATTTGTTCCGGAGATATATCCAATGCGATGAAGATTCGAGCCTTGGGTCAGTAGACCGGGGTTCGAATCCGAGCAGCGTCGGGGTTTTATCCGACCGTTTCTCTAGCAGGGTAAAATCTGTGTAGAGGCGGCACGGTTTCCTCGCGACACCGTAGAGCCACATTCTGTACACCAGCGTGGACCCGGTTAAGACAACATAGTCTGGTCAGAATGGTGGTTAGGGCCCTGGTCTTCGGGGTGGTAAACCTAAGTTGGAAATTTACCTGTCAAAAAAAAATCTATTCTACCAACTGATCTTGCCCCATCCTTCACGCACGGGTTGACATGATCTTGTTTCTTATGGGCTTATCTTCAAGCGACTGCTTCCCCCTCCAAGGTCTCAGAACCAAGACTGTTATTACCAAACCAAGGGGTAAATGGTACACAATATCATGTATTTTTGTCTTACCCCATATAAATGGGACTAAAAAAATGATAATGTTAAATGACAATAAGCTACTTGGGTATTCCCTGACACAAATATACCACTAAAGTGGCTAACACACACACAAAACATGTATATATGGATGAGAAAGAAAAAACGAAAACAAGTACATAAAAGTTTGAAGTCCTTGTTTCTAATATTATAAAAGATTTAGAGTATATAGTTTGCATAAAAGATGAAATAAAGCAGTAAGTTTAGGTGAAGTCGGATCAAGAATTAACAAAAGGAAATTTAAAAAAAAATAGTGGGAGTTAAAAAGGAATTTTACATTTGGTGTTGTGAGAATTTCGTTCAGCAAGCAACGTAATCAATCTCCTTTCTTATTCAAAAACCATGTCAACCTCAACCTGCATTCATAAACCATCATTTGAAATATTAATGAAAAGTATAGATAAGTCAAATGGAGTGATACTATAGTTAGCATAAACACACCATAAACAACATATGATCACCAGCAGTCATTAACTACAATATGGCTCAAGATTTGACAATACAAAGTGAAAAAAAAAAAGAAAAAAAAAAAGAAAAAAAAAGAAAAAAAGAAAAGCAATTTGTCTCAAGATTTAACATGGCTACAATAATGAAAGTTGTAAAGTTTAATAGAATAAAATAATCACCATGAACACCATAATCAAAACTATCTTTAAAGAACCAAAACAAAGTTGCTAGATGGAAACATCAACATATCCAAACACAAGAGATCTGAATATATCACCAAAACATAAACCACCAAATAAAAATCACCAAACACGTCAAGTTCCGACCAACCCAAATACAACTACCAAGTATCACTGGCACTGAGCCTCAATTTTAACCACCACCATAAACCATAGATTCAATCATTCAAGCACGTCTGGATTCAAACCTAAAATACAAACACAAATTTAATAATAGATACATATATTAGTTAACTCATCTTTGTTCATGCCTAACAGAAACATGATATCTGGTAACTACATCCCACATAAACAAATACCACAAGAAAAATACAAACCACCAAATGAAAGAACTGGTCTTGCCAGCACCAAACCATTACTGGCCTCAGTTTCAGATCTAAAAACATCATTGGCCTATGTTTTCACTTTTCAATAATTCTAGAGAAAAAATAATAAAAAAATAAAACATTAACCACCATGAACGGTTTTCAGATCTAAAAAATCATTGCCTCAATTTAACAACCGAGTTGTTTATGTAGGCAAAGAGATAGCAATACTTTCCTAGCAATAGTTTAATAGTTGCCTACAATAGCATATAGTAGTTTACAGCTTTTTAGTTTCCAAACGCATGACCATTCATTGTTTTGAGTTTGAGACTTTATGAATCGTTTCCTTGATTATTGAAACTGCTTATGTATATATGGTATGACAGTGTGGCTTACATTCAATATTGAAACTCTTTTATGCAAATTATATGCTGTAATAAACTATGGCATTCAATACTTCCCTTACGTATGGCATTCCACAATCTTGGCATTCAAAGTGAACAAAGTTATCATCACATTAAATATTCATTTTAAGTCAATTTTTGTTTGTTGCTAATTATAGTTTTTCCAGGAAGTTAATTTTCAATTGTTGCTATAAATATGTATTTTCAAGAATTTCAACAATTTCAACTTTCAACATTTCTAACAATTTAACAAAGTCAATTTTCAATTGTTGACCATTTTTCCATTATAAGTAGTAAAGATAATATATATATATATATATATATATATATATATATATATATATATATATATATATATATAAGTATGAGTTAAAATAAAAAGTCCCTTATAATAAAAAGTGTAGGAAGGATTGTGGGGCGACATGTGTCACCCCCATGCCACATCATATGACACATGTCACCCCACCCCACCCCCGCAAAAAAAAAAAAAAAAAAAAAAAAAAATCCCGAAAAAAAAAAATTTTTGGGCAAAATTTTTTTTTCCCGCCAAATTTTTTAGTGCATCACAGTTATAAAGTTACTGCATCACAATTATAAAAGTTACTGCATCACAGTTTTAAATTTTAGTGTATTAAGGTTATAAGTTACTGCAGCATAGTTGATGCACTAAACTATTAACTATGATGCAGTAACTTATAATAAAGATGCACCAACACTTAAAAAAGAATCGTATTTTAATTGTGATGCAGTTACATACATATATGATGCAGAAAACTTATGATAATGCAATTTCTTATAACTATAATGCAGTAACTTTATAACCATGATGCAGTAACATTAAAACCATGAATGCAGTAATCGTGATGCAGTAAAATCATAATTGTGATGCAGTAAGCGTGATGCAGTAACTTTATAACAGTGATGCAGTAAAATTTTTTGGCGAGATTTTTTTTTTTTTTTGCCGATTTTTTTTTTTTTTTTTTTTTTTTTTTTTTTTGGCGGGAATGTATTTTTTCTGGGGGGGGGGGGGGGGGGGGGTGGGGGGGTGGGGGGTGACACGTGTCATATGATGTGGCATGGGGGTGACACATGTTACTCCCACAATCCTTCCTACATTTTTTATTATAAGAGCATTTTTAAAATAACCCCACCCCATATATATATATATATATATATATATATATATATATATATATATATATATATATATATATATATATATATATATAAGAAGTGACACTTCTTTGAATATCCAAAAATTAACGAATAAGACAATAACAAATCGACTATAATCTCCTTTCTTAAGGTTGGCATGTACATTATTTCTACAAAAGCAAGATTTGGCATTGAATTCAACGTTGGAATCCAGTGATAAGTCATCACTTAAATGTACTAATAGCTAGTGAGTATAACATCAATATATTGTTCCAAGTACATATGGGTTACCAACTTAAATAACAAATATGGTCTATAAATATTTACACAAGTTTACTAATATTATTGTTTCCCAAAAAAATAAAAAATAAAACTAAAGTCAGTCAACACCTTGACATGTAGTTGCAGTCCGATACTCCCACATTGACATGCGTTTTGAAACTCTCGTACAATTTTGAATATCAAGGAAATAATTTTCCTGCCCCATTGACATGCGTTTCGAAATGTAATTGTTTCCATGAATACTACATCTTTTGACCCACTAACATGTTTCCATGAATACTTCATATTTTGACAATGCATTTCAAAATGTTAATAGTTTTCATTCATTGCTTGAAATCTTTTGACCATGTTTCCACGAATACTTCCCATGCACCATTCATAAATATAAAAGATATTTAATAGTTTCCCATGCATTTCGAAATGTTAATAGTTTCCATGTTATTGTTTCCACGAATACTTCCCATGCATTTCGAAATGTTAATAGTTTCCATTCATTGCTTGACATTTTGTTTAGAAGGATAAAATGGGGATTGACTGAAATTTAAGGATTTCACAATTTCACTTTGACCATTGAGACATTATAAGTAGTTAAGATTAAGATTAAGATAATAAGTTGTTCATTGGTTTTATATTTTTATTTGCCACTTTCCAAGTTCCTACTTTCATTTACTCTTCTTGTTCCCACTTTCTGTCACCATGAAACCGATTTGAAACAGGCTATTACCGGTTCAAGATTTTCTTCCCTCAAACCGGATTGAAACTATTCTTGACTAGTCAATGAAAACCGAAACCGGTTTTTAAACCGGTTCGGTTTCAAATATAAACCGAAATGTGCATGTCTAACTGCTACCCCTTATATATCTAAGTTGGTCAAAAAAGTGGAAAGTTATATACTCCGTAATCGATATCTGAAATATGTCCAACCATGTGCTTGACTGTGTGACTCTTATACTAAGTTTTCCTTGCAGATTACATCGCTTCACTTGAAATTTTCATAAATCTTAACCCCAAATGACGTGAATCAGATTACTTGAAAATGAATATAATATTAGCCGAGTATTATTATTGCATTATCATTAGCCTTGTTGTTATTATGATTCTTGTACTTAGCCCAGCCCATTAAGGGTTTTGTGGCATACGCATTGTATTGTTATTTATACAGAGGAATGCTAATGAAATTTGTGGAAAACTAGAAGGGGGTTGAATAGTTTTACCGGTTTTTCGTTTAATTATCTTTTGAAACTTTCCGTTTAATCAAAGATATAAACACAAAGACAATATATATAATATGCAAGTAAAAGGAAAGAAACGATCAAACCACAACACGAGTATTTATCGTGGTTCGGCTATAAGGACTCTTTTTCCTTGCCCTACGTCCACGCCCCGAGTAGCCAACTCGAGAGTTTCTTTCACTAGTCAACAAGCTCCTTTCACCGGCGGAGAAAACCTTACACGTCGCTTATACACTTTTACCGACACTAAGCTAGATGTCGAGTTCTTTTACAAGGGTACAACCACTCCCGTTAGTTCTTTTACAAGGGGACAACAACTCCCGTCACACTATGTATTTTAAGGACTAAAATACTAACCGATCACAACTGAAAACACACAATCAAATGAAGTGTAAACTACACAAAGTCTACACGATGCTAAACTAACAAGTCTTGCAACGTTGTGTTGAATACTTGTAACTATATATGTACTTGTGAGTTGTGAACTTCTTTGCTACAAAAGAAACTTCACATCAAAATGAAATGTTAAAGGGTTAGATGAATGATATGAATGTGTATGTGTAAAATGTAATGAGAAGTGATAAAGGAAAAATCTAAGAAGTGGCTTGGTATTTATAGCAAGACCTTCTGCAGCACTGGCGCATACGGCGGAACCCTCAGATGGGTTCCGCCCGTTACCTCCAGGGTTCCGCCAGGCTGACAGTAGGTTTTGCAATAAATCTTCCAAACCAACCAAGGTAACATCAAGTTAGTCAAACACACATTGAATCAAAATAGAATGCTTCAAAAAATGTGTAAGAACTTATGGGAAGTCAAACACACAAACTTACCATAAATGCATGATGTGATGTTAACATTTACTATATTAAGAAATATGTAAATGTGATGTTTTTCTATTTTAAGAAATATAAAAAGTTGTGTTTTATATGAAAATGTAAATGTAGCAAATGTCTAATTATGTAAGTCTTTTAAACACAAATTATGTTTTACTTAAAATCTAAAGTTTACACTTTGTCGTTAACAAAACTTGGCAAAGATCGTAAAATATAAATAACGTTTTAGGCGCTATTTGTATTAACAATCCCCCCCTTTTTGTTGATGACAAAACATAAACTTTGTTTTTAAGTAACTCACAAATTTTAGTGTTTAAGACTTAAAAAAATAGTATAATAAACTTGTTTTACTTAAGTGATGAAAATCATTTCAAGTTTAAAAGTTTATATAACTTTCTCCCCCTTTTTGTCAAAACAAAAAGAACAGTAGCGAAGCGAAACTATGCGCGTGCTCCCCCTTGGACGATACTCCCCCTAAAAGGAGTGCCAAGATGGGAAACATGGATTTTGAACCTACAAAAAATGGTTAGTTGGTGATAATGACATATAATCAAGCTTGTAGTCACCACACAATATGAGAGTATACGCAACCACAATCACAACTCATATATGATCAACCAACAATGCAAGTAAGAAAGTAGTAAATGATGTCATTTCAAGTAAAATTTGACTTTATAAAAGTCAAAGACATGAAATGAAAAATATCATCCTACTTCTAAAAATAAAATTAAAATTAAAAAGAACCTAGAAATAAAAGAAAAAGAAAATTCTACTTCTATAAGTAGAAGTAATACAACATTTCCTAAATGGGGCAGAAGGCCTCCAAACATGGTCTAGGATTTGTTTGGGTGGGAAAGAGAATCCAAACGCTCTATGATGTGTTGTATGGCAAAGCGGGTTTCATCTTGAAATTGGTGAAGCAACATATTGATGCTTTCACCAATTTTGAGCATTTGCTCACATTATGAGCAAACATGGTGATGAGTGGGCGGAAACGGATTGTTTGATGATGGTGGTGGTGGTGTGTTGTTGTTGGTTTCTTGAGTGGAGGATGGGTTTGGTATGGAGTCAAGCAAGGTCGTTTGAAATTCCATTTCGTGATGGAGGTGATTTTTGACCATGCTTTAAATTTCCTCATAAGAAGGAAAGAAAGACTCAAAGGTTTGGGATTGAGAATGTGGTGGAGTTGGATGATCATGATTTTCAAAGTTAGGTTCTCCATATAGAGGACCATGGATGTCATTGTAGATAGGGTGAAACAACAATGGTTTTGGGTGGTGATACTCTTGTTGTGGTGGTTGGTTGTGTTCAAAAGGCTCATTTTGGTCAAGCAATGGCCTTGGGTTTTGATTTGTCAAAGGTGGTGGATTTGTTGATCTTGGTGGAAGATCATTGAGATCTTGTACAAAAGGATGTGGTGATGTTGGAGGAGACCCAAATAACTCCATTGGTTCAAGTTTGGGTAGTGTTGATGGTGATGGAGTTTTGGATGTTTGGATTGGTGCACTTGGTGGAGTTGGGTCAATGGGTGATTTTGTTGGTGGTGGAGTAGTGAGCTCATTAGGTCCTTTGGGTGATGGAAATGGAGATGCAAGGTTTAGAAAATGTTCATTTTTGATGGGTGAGAAGAATTCATCCGAGGATGAAGAACTTAAGTTGATTGTGTGGTTTGACCAAAGTGGTTTGACACTTATGTGGGCGGTTCTCCGAATGGGTCGTGATGGTTGAGAGGTGTTTGTTGACTTTGTCATTGTAAAAATGGTTGATTAGAGGTTTAGGATCAGAGATTGTGATGGTGATAGTGTGATTTGAGGGTGTTCTAAGATGGTTAAATTTATAGAGGTGAAGAAGTATGGGAAGGAGTGTTTGGATTTGATGTTTAATCATACAAAAATGGAGGTTGCTAATGATTTGGAAGACTAATGAGGGTTGTCAAATCATTGAAGTCAATCCAATGAAAATGATGAAGGAAGAAGACAAAGATTTGCACTAATGCTTAGTGTTTTTGGCAAATTGGTTGAGGGTATATGTTTCACGGATTGCAAGGAACCTTTGGAAGGGTTCCTTCCTTTATGGGTGAAGGTTCCTTGAGGTGGTTATGGCTATTTTTGAAATTTGGCGAGAAATGGTTTTCTATGAGTTCTAGAGGATGAGAAAGACCCTAATGTGCTTAGCAAATAGTAGGGAATGGGTTTTTATCTAAAAAGGATGATTTGTTGTTGAGTTGAAGTTGAAATGTTGTGAATAAATTTTTTTTTTGCAGGTTTACTGGCGGAACCCTGAGACTACACAGGCGGAACCCTCTTGAGGGTTCCGTCTGATCCGTTGGGCCAATTCTGGAATTCCAGAAAAATACACTGGCGGAACCCATTTTAGGGTGGCGCCAGTTCCGCCAGGCCTGAAAAACAAGGCAGTGTACCGTTTTGACCCGCGAGACGATTTTCAAATTTTTCGAAAATTCCTAAAAACAAAAATATAATTCATATCTGATTAGGAAATGCAAAAATTGGACATGTAAACACGCATACCATTAGACTTTGACCGGGGGCTAGCGAATTTCACTATACTTAGTGAAATTTTCATAAAATAGAAAATTTGACAACATGCCAAATGTTGTCGTCCTGCATGACAGTTAGTTCATACATGTTCCAAATTGTACCAATTATCCTACCAACACATAAATTTATAACAAACATTGTTTAAATGACCAAATTGTTCAAATAGCACCTTGTGCCAAACACTCCTACACACCCACTCTCATTGATGGTCAATCTTCTTCTTGAGCTTTCCAAGGAATCTCCCGAGATTTTTGAACATCCCCTTTGTTTGCTTAAACTCCGCTGACTCATTTGGATTATCTGGAAGTTGGGAAAGGTATTCTAGAGGTGGGAGCCTAGAGTTGGGCAAAGTCTCATCTTCACTCATTGAGGAAGATGATGAGGAGGTAGGAGGATGCAGACGTTTTCCTTGGGCTTTGTAGACTCTCTTATCACTTAGTGGGACAAAAGTGTGTGGAATGAGAGAGTAGTCTAGGCGAAGACCTGAAGGGGTTGCCGGAATGGGAGAAATGAACCTAAAGAGACGGGTCAAGAGCATTCCATACGGCATAGCCGTTGTGCCTTGCACGGGAATGTCGGCCATTCTCTTGGCCATATATTAAGCAAGGTTGAGCCTAACGGACAAGGAGTAGTGCATGTAGCAAAGGCAAACATTGATATGATCCCGGTTTCCTATGGTACTAATGACATTGGTTCTAAGGAGTTCTTCCCATTTCTTGAATTGTGGCTTGAGTTCATTGAGTTCCATACCATATGGGTCCTTGTCGACCTCATTTCCCGTATGGGTTCTCCTAGTGTTGGTGGTCCTAATGAAGAGGTGGTCACGAAGTTCATCCTTGGATACAAGAGGGGTTTCATAGGGATGGATGCGGTCAATGAGTGTGTCAAGAGTTGAGAGGGAGTGCTTGTCGGAGTAGATGCAAGTACCACGGTTTGGGACACTTAGGATTTGAGCAAATTCCTCGAGAGTGAAGGAGTATTGATTACTACTAGCCCTAAAGTTACCATACTCATCCGTGGAGAGAGTGACGGATGCATAGGATTCTAAAATAAACCTAGGACAAATAGGCTCATTGATTTCTAAGAGACAATCAAAGTTGATGGTTGCAAGTTCCATAGGTAGGTTTGTTCCTTCTATGAAGGATGGGTCAATGGTTCTACCTTTGTGGACATAACGCTTTTCTAAGGCTTTGAAAATGTCGATTTGAGTTGGAGTAAGACCTTTGGTTTTGTGGTGTTTGGGTAGGTACTTAGTGGTGTCCTTGTGGTCGTAATGGGTTAGAGGAGGCATGATGATTCCTTGAAAAATAAGATTTCACATTTTAGTCTAAGTAAACGACTATTATAATGTGGATGTTCTAGTGTGTGCCTATATGAAAACAATGTGGAGGTGCGGTTATCTTGACTCATTTTGATGCTTAAAATGTTTTATAATGCAAGTTTTGTTATAAAACAAAAGATAACCCAAGCGCTCCTAGTTCAATGTAGCTTCGTTTGAATGTACCCGAAAATACATATTAGTTATATATTCCCTTTAGCATTCAAGAGACATTATGCAAGTGATGTTTTAAACATAACGTTTTTATTTTGTATTCACAATGTGAGACGAAAAAATATTTGTCCTATTTGTGAGAAATTTTTGCAAAAATTTGACATGGGGTATTTTAGCAAACATGTTTATAACTAGCAAGAATGCAATTCCTAACTATGGGGAACATGATTAGTTTTGTTAAACACCTAATTTCATGCATGAGTTTCTCAAGTTAATGCATAACCCCAAGTTTTTGTTTTTGTGCAAAAATAGAATTCCTAGACTCAGATCAGGAGTGTAATCATGTTTAGAATACTTACAATGATGATTGGTGAGCAATGTGAATGAAGGAAGGACCAAATATTCGTAGGTGTGGATGAATGGTGAAGTGAATAGTAGAAGTTTGGAAGTGGTGGTATGAGATAATGGGTGTTTGATTTAATATAAACAAAGAAAAAGTTCTGCAGGTCGGCGGATACGGCGGAACCAAAAGGAGGGTTCCGCCCGTTGTGGCTGAGGGTTCCGCCGACACTGCTGAGAAAAAGACTTGTTGATTTGTTTTGATTTTTGTGATTTTTGTCTAATGTCTAGAACTACAAGATAAGTTCCATAAGTCCTAGGCCTAGCCTAAGGAGGTTAAATGGTTCTCATTTAAGAGGTTTTGTGAGGATGTCGGCTATGTTGTCTTCGGAAGAAACTTTCTCAATTGAGATGTTTCCTTTTTGAATGTTATCACGAAGGAAATGATGACGGATTTCAATATGTTTGGTACGAGCATGTTGAACTGGATTTTTGCTAAGATCAATGGCTCCTTTGTTGTCACAAAAAATGGTGATGTCGTTAAGTTGAATTCTGTAGTCGACAAGAGCTTGCTTCATCCAAAGAGCTTGTTGACATGCCTTTCCGACCGAAACGTATTCGGTTTCCGTTGTTGAGATAGCGAGAGCCGTTTGCTTCTTAGAGAACCATGAGGTGAGACAATGTCCAACAAAAGTACAAGTACCACTTGTGCTTTTTCTATCAACATAGTCACCGGCATGATCCGAGTCGGCATACACTATGGTGTCTATTCCCGTTCCTTTGGGATACCATAAACCTAAATGTGTAGTGCCCTTAATATATCTAAAAATCCTTTTAACGGCTTCAAGATGAGTTGTCTTAGGATCTTCTTGAAAACGAGCACATAGACAAACACTAAACATAATGTCGGGTCTACTAGCCGTTAGGTAAAGTAAACTTCCAATCATACCTCTATATTTAGTGCTATCTACGGATTCACTTTCCTCATCCTTGGTGAGTTTTGTTTCCGTGGACATGGGCGTTTTGATTGGTTTCGAATCTTCTAGACCAAATTTCTTAAGCATGTCCTTAATGTATTTGGATTGGTTAAAGAAGATACCATCTTCTAGTTGTTTAATTTGGAGTCCTAGGAAAAAGTTGAGTTCTCCCATCATACTCATTTCAAACTCGTCATGCATGATTTTTGAGAAATCGTCGCATAATTCTTGACAAGTTGATCCGAATATAATGTCATCAACATAGATTTGGACTATGATAATATGTGAACCTTTCTTCTTAGTGAAGAGAGTATTATCAACTAAGCCCATGGTATACCTATGGTCAACTAGGAAGGTTTTAAGTCGATCATACCATGCTTTTGGAGCTTGCTTAAGTCCGTAAAGAGCCTTTTTAAGTTTGTAAACATGATTAGGTTTTTCAAGATTGATGAAGCCCGGTGGTTGAGCAACATACACTTCTTCATTTATAACCCCGTTTAAGAATGCACTTTTGACGTCCATTTGAAAGAGTTTAAAATTGTGTGCACATGCATATGCAAGTAAGATTCTAATTGACTCGAGCCTAGCAACCGGAGCAAAAGTTTCATCATAGTCAATGCCTTCTTGTTGATTATATCATTGTGCTACTAGCCTAGCTTTGTTTCTAGACACAATTCCATTTTCATCCATTTTATTACGAAAAACCCATTTTGTTCCAATTATTGTTTGACTCCTTGGTTGAGGAACTAATGTCCATACATCATTCCTAACAAATTGGTTTAACTCTTCTTGCATGGCTATTACCCAAGACTCATCATTTATGGCTTCGTTAATGTTTTTCGGTTCAATGGTTGACACGAAACAAAAGTCGTTACTTTCATTTTGGGCTTTAGATCTTAGTGTTCTCTCATTAATTTTTCCTATGACATTATCTAATGGATGACTTTTGGATTGTTTAACATTAACAATTTCTTTGTTTAATGGTTCATCTTCCTTGTCATTTTCTAAGATCACTTGATTTTCAATAGCTTGACTTTCAACTAAGTCATCATCTACCAAAGGTGATGTTTTAGAGGGAGGTGGACTCTCGTCAAATGTTACGTTCAATGATTCCTCGACTCTTAAGGTTTCTTTGTTTAAAACAATGTAAGCTTTACTATTTTGTGAATATCCAAGAAATACACCTTCATAAGACTTTGGGTCAAATTTGATGAGATAATCCTTGGTGTTAAGAATAAAGAATTTACTCCCAAACACTCTAAAGTATCCTAATGTAGACTTTTTACCTTTATATAGTTCATAAGGAGTTTTATTCAAAAATGGTCTAATTAAGACTCGATTTAAAATATACGTTGATGTGTCAACGACGTTACACCAAAACTTTTGTGGAATGTATTGTTCATTAAGCATTGTTCTACTCATCTCTTGCAAAGTCCGGATTTTACGTTCTACTACACCATTAGATTGAGGAGTACGTGGAGCCGAAAAGTTATGAGTAATACCATTTTTATCACAAAAGTTTCCGAATTGAAATTCATTGTCAAATTCACGACCGTGATCCGTTCTAATAGACACAATACTAGACCCTACTTGATTTGAATTTTCTTACTTAGAATCTCAAATTTATCAAAAGCTTCATTTTTTACTTTTCAAAAATTTTGTCCAAGTATATCTTGAGTAATCATCTACTATGACCAAAGTATAGAAGTTACCTCCATAACTTTGTATAGCGGATGGACCGAACAAATCCATATGCAAAAGTTCTAGACACCTAGATGTAGAAACCAAATTTTTAGCCTTATGGCTACTATGGACTTGTTTACCGACTTTGCAAGCGTCCCAAAAGTGTTGGTCATATTTCAACTTGGGTAGGTTTCGAACTAAGTCTTTGGAGGAGAGGTTTTGAATTAGTCTCATGTTAGCGTGTCCTAAACGTCTATGGCATAAAGTTGAAGATTCATCTAATGAAGTAAGACAAAGTTTGTCTCTAGATGAATGATCCATCTTCATGACATACACGTTGTTCTTAAGAACACCGTTGGCAATGGTAATGCCATCTTTAAGTATTTTACTTCCATTTTCACTAAAAAGGACATTATACTTATTACGGTAAAGTTAACTAATACTAAGGAGATTAAAACCTAAGTTATCAACATGAGCTACATCATCAATAAAAAGGGAGTCATGAGAGATTGTACCTTTTCCGATGATTTTGCTCTTAGCTTTGCTACCAAACGTAACATTACCTCCATCACATTTGTGATAAGTTGAGAAGAGGCTTTTGTTACCCGTCATGTGCCTTGAACAACCACTATATTTAATCCATTCATTCGGTTCCAAACACACTTTGAGGCACGCCTATTTTATGAAAAACACTCAAACATTTGGTCCCCAATTCCTCATGTGTCCATTTTGGTTAAACATACCATTAACTTGGTCCAAGTATGAAAATAGAACATAAGGGTTCCATGACATGTAATTTGGAGTTTGGTGATGTACAGGAGTGTTTTGGTTCCAAACATGTTGGTAGTTTGGTCGTGTGTTGTAGTTACTCTTTGGAAAGGGGCGTTTGGGAATAGGAGTCTTGGGTCTTGGTTGAGTAGTTCTAGCTCTAAATTCGTTTTTACTAAGTTTGGTGATGTCCAGTTTTAAAAGCAGGTTTTGTTTTATTTTTATATGTGACTTTAACAAATTTTGAACGATCCGACGTGGAGGATGTTACTACTGCTGCAGACCCGGCGAAACCTTTTGGTTCAACGGGCGGAACCCTATTTTGGGTTCCGTCTGTTCCGCGGGCTGCTGTAGCAGTTTTGGTAGTTTCTTGTGCTTTCTTTTCTTGTTTCGTTTGACTCTTCGAAGTTTATAATTTCATGAAACCTAGTCCTGTTTTATCAAATGGTGACTTTTAAAGTTTCATAATTTCATCCGCACAAGAAATACTCTTATCGAACTTCTTAAACTTTGTGGTTTGTTTTATTAGATCATCTTGAGTAATTTTAAGTTTCTCAATTTCGAGTTTAAGCTCTTCACATGATTTGCACGATGTGTCAATACCTTTACTATTTCTAATCTCTTAGCTTTTTCTTTCAACTCATAAACTTCATTTTCTAAAAACTCCTTTTTAGTTTTCAAAAACTTATTTTTGTTTATGATTTTTAAGCTTAATTCACAAAGTTTGTTATATTCTTTTTGTAAGGTGTCATCATCAATAGAAGAATAAGATGAGTCGGAGAGTACCTCATTTGAGTCGTGAGCCATGAGAGCAATTTCATCATTCTTTGGCTCATCATCATCTCCTTCAAAGTCACTCCAAGCACCACCTACAAAAGCTTGTTGAGACTTGCTTTTGGGTGGTTTTGGACATTCTCCTATGAGATGACTTGTGTCTCCACACCTAAAGCATTTCCTTTCAACCTTTCCTTTCCTATCATCACGATATTTTCGGAAGGTTTTCTTGTCATCTTTAGGTTGCCTTACAAACTTCCCTCGTCTGCGAAAGAACTTCTTGAAGTCTCTAACGGCCATGACATATTCTTCATCATCACTATCCGAAGTAGATTCTTCATCATCACTTGATTGTACTCTAGCTTTCAAGGCAATGGACTTAATATTTTCTTTCTTGCCTTTAACAATTTCCGAATCTTTTTCCATTACCATTTCATGAACTTTGAGGTTTCCAATTAGCTCGTCAAGTGACATGCTTGAAAGATCCTTGGATTCTTCAATTTCCGTCACTTTTGCTCTCCACTTCGGATGGAGTGCTCTAAGGAATTTCCTGACAAAATTCTTGCTACAAAAAGATTCATCAAGTGCTTTAAGTGAAGTAATAATAGTGTTAAACCTAGCAAATGCACTATCAATAATCTCATCTTCGGGAATAACAAATTGCTCATATTGTTGAACAAGAAGATCAATTTTGTTATCCTTAACTTGTGAGTTTCCTTGATTAGTGACTATTAAAGATTGCCAAATATCTTTGGCGGTTTTACGCATAAAGACTCTTTCATATTCTTTCTTAGGCAAAGCATTGTAAAACATCATTTTAGCTTCATTATTTTTAGCAATCAATTTCTTTTGATCATCATCTTTACAATTCATAGCTATATTATCACCATCAATGATTATATACCATAAATCTATATCTTTAGATTTCACATAAGTTTCAAAACGGTTTTTCCAATATATAAAACCATTTGCTTCAAAAAGTGGTGGTCTTTGCATATATTGCCCTTGTTTGTAATTTTCAAAATCCATGGATCGTTTCAAGTTTTAAAACATAATATATTTTAAAAGCTTGAGTAACGTAGCTCTTGATGCCAATTGTGGAAAACTAGAAGGGGGGTTGAATAGTTTTACCGGTTTTTTGGTTTAATTATCTTTTGAAACTTTCCGTTTAATCAAAGATATAAACACAAAAACAATATATATAATATGCAAGTAAAAGGAAAGAAACGATCAAACCAGAACACGAGTATTTATCGTGGTTCGGCTACAAGGACTTTTTCCTTGCCCTACGTCCACGCCCCGAGTATCCAACTCGAGAGTTTCTTTCACTAGTCAACAAGCTCCTTTCACCGGCGGGGAAAACCTTACACGTCGCTTATACACTTTTACCGACAATAAGCTAGATGTCGAGTTCTTTTACAAGGGTACAACCACTCTCGTTAGTTCTTTTACAAGGGTACAACAACTCCTGTCACACTATGTATTTTAAGGCCTAAAATACTAACCGATCACAACTGAAAACACCCAATCAAATGAAGTGTAAACTACACAAAGTCTACACGATGCTAAGCTAAAAAGTCTTGAAATGTTGTGTTGAATACTTGTAACTTTATATGTACTTGTGAACTTCTTTGCTACAAAAGAAACTTCACATCAAAATGAAATGTTAAAGGGTTAGATGAATGATATGAATGTGTATGTGTAAAATGTAATGAGAAGTGATAAAGGAAAAATTTAAGAAGCGGCTTGGTATTTATAGCAAGACCTTCTGCAGCACTGGCGCATACGGCGGAACCCTCAGATGGGTTCCGCCCGTGTACCTCCAGGGTTCCGCCAGGCTGACAGTAGGTTTTGCAATAAATCTTACAAACCAACCAAGGTCACATCAAGTTAGTCAAACACACATTGAATCAAAATAGAATGCTTCCAAAAATGTGTAAGAACTTATGGGAAGTCAAACACACAAACTTACCATAAATGCATGATTTGATGTTAACATTTACCATAGTAAGGAATATGTAAATGTGATGTTTTTCTATTTTAAGAAATATAAAAAGTTGTGTTTTATAAGAAAATGTAAATGTAGTAAATGTCTAATTATGTAAGTCTTTTAAACACAAATTATGTTTTACTTAAAAACTAAAGTTTACACTTTGTCATTAACAAAACTTGGCAAATATCGTAAAATGTAAATAACGTTTTTAAACGATATTTGTATTAACAAAATCATGAGAATTAACCTAATTTAATATGGTAAGCAGAGCCCTAAACACCCACCACCAAAAATTATCAACCGAAAATAATTCATAAACACCACCGCTATTTTTTTTTCTTTTTTTTTCTGCTCTTCGCTTGCTGCATCAATTGCCTGGTATGCATGCAATTTTAATTAATTGTCTTTGCAAACCAAAAATTGCCAATATTTAAATCGCTTGTTGTGCATTTGGTTTCCATATCTTCATTCTTTATTTGGTACCAGTCAACAATTGTTGACTAAACTACATAATTTATTGTTCTTTATTGCAATTGCCCCAATAATTGCTTTATACTAGTAACGAGATGGGCGCCGGCCCGCCGCGTTGCGGCGGGGCGGCGTTTCATGTCGCTGATAGTTGGATGGTATTTTTTTAGTAACAGATGTGCATAGAGGAAAGTATTTCAGACCTAAAAAGTGCATTTTTGGACCAAATTAGAATACCTAAAACCTCAAGACATTACCAAATATAAAATTCCAAAGGATATTCATTCAAGATAACTATGAGTCACTCCAAAATTCAGTTTAGTTTGGCAATGAATTCATTAAAGCTTATAACAGCTTGAGCTTGCATGGTTTTTCAGATAGCATGTTTCTAGCATAATAAGATTGATTCATCTACGGACCTGAGAGGCTGACATGACTTCCTCAGTGACTATAGTGTGATGTGTCAATATTTTCCTTGGTCGTTATCTCTTCATGAGTTGCAGGCAGCTGTTCATTCAAATCCTTGAGTTCATATACAACGTAGAGTAAACTGAAAATCTTCAAATCTACTGTAAAGTGCAATGTTCCCAACAAATGGTAGCTCTGCAATATATGGCTGCATCAAACGCATGTTTCTTTGCGACAAAATGAGCATTTTGGGAGCATCTTGAAATGGCTTTAGTAATCTTTTGAAATTACCAGTTTCTGTGAAGACGGAAACCTGCAACAACCACATAAAAACAACTTTGATTTAACACTGAATCATTTCAAAGAAACGGGATTATGGCCGTGTTTGGATCTCTATCTTGTAACTGATTAATAGGTTATTGCTATTTATAGTTACACTGGTCAGCATTAGGTAATGCTTGTCAGCAAGTTATTTGTCACCCATCATGATTAAAAGTCAGTAGCAAGTTACTTATCACTTGTCTCTTGTAAATTCTTACAGTAAATTTTAATTCGCACATGATTTTGTTGGAAAATATTACAAATCCTCCTTATAGACAATCTGTAAAACATTCAGCACCATAACTTCTGATTCATCAACCAAATAACAAACACATTGTCACATCCTAAAGTATGCTGAGCAAAAAAAAAATTTAGACATCTTTTGAAATATTTTCGTTACTAACTTAAAACCATAATTGTATAATTCGAAAACACAAAAACATGCAATGCAAGTTTTAATTACAAATTCTTAGGAGTTTGTAACGAATATCATATAATCAAATCTCAGTTGTAATTAGAACTTACTTTGGATCTTATTAAGTGTATGTTTGGTGATCAACTCGAGCGTCTTGTTCTGACCGTCACATGAACTGTATGAGTGTCGGCTTCATTTCGTGTGGGTAAGCGAAAGCTCGTGCCTGACCATTAACATGTCCTTGTAAGTATTTGCAGTACTCATTGTGAAGTTGAATTTGGTGAAAGAATATGTTTTGGTATTTTAATTTTATCAAAACCCTGACGACTTAGAAGTTAACATACCAAGCTGTTGACTTCAAAAGCCATAAATCTTGAAGACATGTTCCATTTATAGAATTTACGAAAGCAATACTGATACCTTTAGATGTCTTGTAAGCTAATTAGCATGTAAAATGTTGGCTTGATTTGTTCGACCATATGCTTGATATTTACTGTACCTGCACACAACACCTAATAAAGTTATGCTAAACCTCTATATAATTATATCCGTATGCTTTGACATAAACATATTTGTAGCAAAATATGGTTTAATCTAACTACAAAATTTATATGATTAAACCCTATAATCATGTTAGATAATCGTGTAGAAACACTGATCAACGAAAACAATAACATACCTTTGAGAATTCCTCGTATGCAACTTGTAACTTCTTCTACATCCATATTTTCTCAAATTAGTGAAATAAAATGAAAACATAATTAACAATAAAATTACATATGTAAAGATAACATCTCATAATAGGTAAGACGAAAAGAAAAGAAATCCTACCTTGGTAACCATTAGCTTCCATAGGTGCGCAACCCGTGAAGACAAATCTTCCACCTGAACTGAACAAATGTAAACACATGAGCATAACATTCCAAACACTCCTAAAGCCTCAACACTATAACAAATGGCGAGTGAAGATGAAAAAAACACATGCCATAAGCTTCGCTGATCTTGCGAGCATCATGTTTATCAAGATAATCAGGTCTATTAATTGACCAAACAAAAAATATCACCATACCTATGGCGGCAGCCCATTTGTCTTTGCATCTTCAGTTTAATCTTCCATATCCACCTCTAGTGCACTCACCTTTATATGATTAACATAATTAAAAATAGACATTTAAAATAATGAACATGAAAATGGTATATGATAAAAGCAGAAAAGGCATTACCTTAAAAAAACACACATATCTAGAGTACAACAAATAAGCAAATTTAGGCTTGAATAAATAAGTTAGCCACCTCCCTAATAGTAACCTCTTAACAAAACCAAAAGGCGTGAAAAAAAAAATCAACCTTGAGAAAGAAATAAATCTTACGGAACAAACAAACAAAATCCAGAAAATAAGTTTTTAATTGTAGTTTACCTTATAATCTCTTGAAACGTTACTTGAAACGCATGGACCTGTGATTTGATTAAAGAAAAGTCGGTTAGGATTTTTTTTCCAGGTTTTGGGGATTTTCTTTTGATGATGGATAGATCAATGAATCGTATAGAATTTTCTAGGAGATAATAGAAAGGCGGTGGCAGTGCTGGGCTGTATAAAGGGACATGGGCCATAACACTCGATATAAGGCCATGGAGCAGGCTGAAAAAAAAGAGGAGGCCTGATATACTACACGACACCGTTTTAAACGGGATTTAATATATATAGTAATATTTTTTGCAATCGTGTGGTGGTTTCGTTTCTATAATCTATCATCGCATTATGAACGGATACATTTTTGGTCCAACTGGTATGGGCCAACAGGCCAATGTTGCCTTTACTGCCATCCCTCATCCAGCCCAGTTAGCCCACATTCCAGTCCAACAGCCAATGTTTCCCATACCACAGGCCCAATTTACAAGTTCACAGGAGGGTACGTTTTATGTTCCAGGGAACTATGCATATATGCCGAATGTGTTTCACTCTCAAGCAACCATGCTTCAGCAAGCATTTCAGACTATGCCTCCTCAAGATCCCTCTGGGAACATGGATACGGGTGCATCCTCTCACTTGGCTGACAACCAGGGACGGAGACAGTGGGGGAGCCAGGGGGTGTTTGGCCCCCTCCAACACGCCCAATCGCTTTGATATTTACCTTATAAAAATTAAAAATATGACGCAATTATAGGCAAATGACCCCCCTAACCTTTAGTTAAATTACTTTGTTAGCTTGAGAAAAAAAATTCGACCCCCCTATTCATAATTCCTGGCTCCGTCACTGCTGACAACACAGGTATTCTTACTACTGTTAGTAATTCTTGCATTTATCCATCTGTGTATGTTGGAAACGGCGAATCTATACCTGTTACACATACGGGACATAGCTTATTGTACACTTCTCAAAAACCACTACACCTTAATCATATTCTTGTCACACCCCACATAATTAAAAATTTAATTTCTGTTCGTAAGTTTACACGTGATAATGATGTGTCTGTTGAATTTGATGCATATGGTTTTTCTGTGAAAGATTACCAGACATGCCGCCTTTTGCTTCGTTGTGATAGCACGGGTGATCTCTACCCGGTTACACAACACTCATCCACGCATCCTCCTTTTGCTTTACTTTCGTTCAGTCATACTATGTGGCACAGACGCCTCGAGCATCCCGGTGAAGATGTGCTTCGTCGTTTGGAGTCTAGTAATTTTATTTCTCGCAATAAGTCAAAGTCGTCCGCTTTGTGTCATGCGTGTCAGTTAGGTAAACAAATAAAGCTTCCATTTTATGCTTCAGAGTCAAATGTTGAGTCTATTTTTGATATCGTTCACTCGGATGAATGGACATCCCCTATTCCGAGTGAGAGTGGTATTAAATATTATGCTATCTTTTTGGATCATTTTTCGCATTATGTTTGGGTTTGTCCATTGCATAAGAAATTTGACTTGTATGATTATTTTGTTTTGTTTCGTGCTTATGTAAATAAACAATTTGGTGTCGATATAAAGGCTTTACAATGTGATCATGGGGGTGAGTACGACAAATCCCGATTCCATGACCTTTTTCACAAAAATGGCATTCAATTTCGTTTTTCTTGCCCCCATACGTCACAACAAAATGGCAAATCAGAACGTATGTTGCGTACCCTTAACAATCTCATTCGCACTTTTCTTTTTCAAGCTCACATGCCACCCTCTTATTGGGTAGAGGCTCTCAACATGGCTGCTTATATTTTGAATATCCTTCCATCAACCGCTATACAAAATGAAATACCATTTACCAAACTTTACCACAAACCACCCACTTACGACAACTTGCATGTTTTTGGTTGCCTATGCTATCCTTATATACATGTCACACATAAACTCGAACCTCGCTCTACTCCTTGCGTGTTTCTTGGCTACCCCGCCAACCACCGAGGATATAGATGCCTTGACTTATCTTCGAATAAAATAATACTCTCACGGCATGTTAGATTTGATGAAGATATTTTTCTGTGGAAAACTAGAAGGGTAGGTTGAATAGTTTTCCCCTCTTTTTCATTTTATAAAATCTTTGTTTCAAAATGTTGATTCGAATTTATTCAATTGTTTGTTTGGAAAACCTTCAATTAAAGTTTAGTATGAAAACAACATATAATCAATATGATCAATTATATATGTAAGCTTTTGCAAAAAAAACTTAGTTTTATGAATGGAGCTTTGGTCGATCTTTATGTGAATACTTTTTCCTTTTAAAATCTTAAAACGTTTTGTATCAAATTATCTATCAAGTTAAACTTAATATGAGAAGTGTGAATAATAATCTATTTGACCATATCTTATAATTATACGCACAATCACAATATTAACTTCTATATACAACACAATCAATCATCACAACTGTATAAGCAACAACTAAGACATATAGGCAAGCATAGATGTAAAGCGATAGATGCAAGAATAAATGAAAAGAGATAAGAGAAAGGAAATGCAAACCGGACACGATGATTTATAGTGGTTCGGCTACAAGGACACCTTCCTTGCCCTACTCCACTCCCCGAGTCACCTACTCGAGAGTTTTCTTCACTACTCAACAAGCTCCCTTTTGGCGGAGAAAACCGTACACAACTTTTGCTTACACCATTTAACGACACTAAGCTAAATGTCGAGTTCTAATAGTAGCTAGAACCAATCTCACAACACGACTTCGATCACTACACAACTTCTACACGACTTCACGACTTCTTCACGGCTTCATGACTTCACGACTTCTTCACGGCTTCACGACTTCACGACTTTTTCACTACTTCACAACTTCTTCTATACTCCACTACATATTCACACATCTATTTCTTCACAACTACATAACTTCTTCACACTACTACTTTTTCCCACTACTTCTTACTCACTCATAAACTCACTACTAAGTAAGATCATCTTGATCTACTTATTACATATACATAACTCACAACTTCACATAAGCACTAACTAGATCCTAATACATCTTTGGCTTTATGATAGGGAGGATTCTTCTCGTGCACTTTGAGTGGTGAAGGATTGGATCACTTGAAACAAAGACTTATAATCTTATGATCAAAGGATTTAGAAGGATATTTTGAAAGGATTGGGACTGAAAATTTTCGTGCAAAAGGTGAGGAAAATACCAGGTTTGAGGTGGTATTTATAGGAGAAAATTTCTGACAGATTCTGACAGAGGAGCGCCCCTTATAATTAAGGGGGCCGCTCAGCTGTAACGGCCAGAAAATCTGTCTTTTAGTGGGGAAAGTTTATTTGGTGAAAAACTAACTGATTTTGGTTAAAAATTTGAATTCATATATTTAGTATGATTAAAACATTTTTCTTTATTACCAAAAATGTTTTTCAAAAATATATAATAAGTTTATTTAATTTTATAAACTTTGTATTATTTAAATAAACATCCCTTTGATCAAAAAATGTATTAGACATTTGTTTGTACATACCTTAAGTGATTGTTGAGGCAAACTCGAGACGTTGAGATGTCGAGGCTTGTTGACGTAAGAATGCATAGATGAATTGTGATCACAAGTAACTTAAGCACTTTACGTTATATGTTGTAACTTACATCTTTGTCATCATCTAAACATGAAGAGAATGTTTAGATTAAATATCGTAATATACATGCCAACAATCTCCCCCTTTTTGATGATGACAAACTATGTAAACTATAACTCATAGTAAAATGTAGAAGTTACTTGTTTACACTTCTTCTCCCCCTTTTGTCGAAGCAAAAAGGTGCACTCTTGGATGAGACTACAACTATGCTTGAACCCTTGAGATAGAATGTAAAAGGCGAGCTTGCATCATCGTAATTGAAGCCTTGATCCTAACAACCATAATGCTCCCCCTTGGTGTATGCTCAAAACTTGTTTTAGCTACCAAAGAATCGAGCGATGGAGTAATCCTTCAAAACAAAGTTAGTAGACAAGTGCACATATATATAATGATGATGATAGATATTTGCATGACAGTAAATAGGGGAATAATATATGAACGTATTAGGTATATGCACTAAAAATATGACACATGCAATTATTGTTTTAAAAACGACAACCTAAATCCCAAAAAAAAAAAATTACCATGACCAAAGCTAAAGACATGATAATGATTAGAACCTAATGCAAAGATTCTACCGACGTATTTTGGCGAAAGATGCCAAAATATATATTCTAAAAGAGTTAAAGAAAAAAAATGAAGATGAGAATGATACGTTCTTTTAAAAATGTATAAAAATGAAGAAGAATGAGCGTGAATGAAAAGGGAAGGTAATGACAAAAGTTTGACAAATATGGTTTAGATTAATATATCGTTTGACAAGGGTGGATGATTGGGAATCATGGGATTTTTAGGTGTTTTGTTGGTTGTCGACCAAAGATGGATATGTGAATGAGGTGGTGATGACACGACAACACTTGAAGCTTGGATATCTTCTTTGTGTTCTTAACTTGCTAGGAAGTGGAAAAGATGCATTTCATAAAGAAATTCGCTTGACATTTAGGGATTTAAGTTTTGGTGGTGATGACGCACTTAGTAGAATGTAGGGAGTTTAGAGGTGTAGATTTAGGAGCGGAAGAGGTTTGATTGAGAGTTTGGATGTTGTTCAAGCGAGGATTTTGGATGAGAACTAGCGAGAAGATACTCAATCCAAGTGAAGTGTTCCTTCAATGAAATGGTTTGTTTTTGGGGAAAGATGCAACAAGGAAAATTGTTGACATGTTTTGCAACTTGTTTCAAGTTGTGGGGTGATGAAGGAGAGCTAGAGGGAAGTTATTCCAAGTTGCATTGAGCAAGGTGTAAGGCAAGAAGAGCACTAAGCTCATAGGCTTCCTTGAGTTCTTCAATGAACTTCAAGTGTTTGGAGAAAGGTGATGATGGTGGATTGTGGTTTTAATTAGGGATGGATGATTGGGCATGCAACATAGGAATGACATGTGAAGTTATAAGGTGTGGTGGTGACACTCTTGGTGGTGAGACATGTTAGAGCTTGGGTAATCATGAAAGCATGATATGGATGGAAGATAGGCTTCATGAGTGGATGGTGTTTTTGTTGAATGAGCATCAAGTGAAGTATTGGTGATGAGGTTTGGATTGTTGTTTTGGGATTGTGCATGCTCATCATGAGAAGAAGTATTGGTAGAACCAAGCATGTTGATCCCAGTTGAGCTTAAACGATCTTATATAGAAGTTAACTTGATTAAACACTTAAGCTTAAACGCGGAATATAAAAGCTTAACTTAAGAAGAATTATGATTCACTTTCAACACTTCAATATTATTAATACGAGCACTCGACAATGCTAGGGTTTTACAACCTTGAAGTGTAAACAAAAACTAAAACTAAAACAATACGTATGCAAACTAACCCTAGGATCCTTCTTTTATAGACTAAGGAATCCTACTAGGTTTACAATACCTTTCTCTACAAGATAAGAATATTCTAGACGTATATAATATTTACAAAATCTATTCTATAATTATCTGAACCGTATACATTCTTATCTCTTCAGCAGTAAATTCTACTAGCAACATTTATCCATAGCAGCACTTTGACATCAGCAGTAGAATCATTATCATTAGCAGCAGTTTCACTTAGCAGCAGTTTCACTTAGCAGCAGAACTCAAAACCCAACAATCCTCCCCTAAACTTATTATTTATTTCTAAATAAGTAAGTTTCTTCAAAACACAGTTAATCACTAGGAGGATGCTTCCAAACACTCCAAACCTTGAGAATTCAGTTGACCAACTATCTTCTTATACTTTGACAGCAAATTAAATGCTTGATCATCAGAATCATAGTCTTTTTGCAACTTAAGTGATCCAGTACTATTAACCATCTGATTGACAGTATTCCAATATCTTACCACTGGGTAATCCTTTTTCAGCTAGCATATATAAAATAATTGGTCCAATAGTCAAGACATGAATTCCAGAGTCTTGAAAAAGTTTCCATTGCTTTACTTTATATTCTACTGTCACAACTCGTAATTTCCGGTCATTTTCCAAACCTCGACAATTTACTATTCACAGGTACTATTCATCATTTACTATTCATCGATCACTATTCATCATTTTTGAAGTCAATTTGATATTCTGAGAAGCGTTCAGAAATTTTACTATTCACTTGACACTATTCATTTCCGGAAGAAATTTCACTATTCACGTGCATTACTTATTTCATCGTAAATTTAGTTTACGAGTATTTAAATTCGCGTAACCGTATTGGTTCAGGTGCGAATTCATGCATTATCAATAGGGACATTTCATACGGACTAGAAATAGTCTACATATCATCACAATAGCATTTGCATACTATACCACTCGTAGGATATTTAAATTAATACTTTTGGTATATTTGACATTTCTACGTATATTTATTTCTAAATAAACGTTATCTTATGAGCTATTATTTTGAATAATTGATCCGACTATCTCGACTATGGTCCTAACACATTTTTATACTCATTATAATAATATAAAAATTATATTATTAATTTACCCGGTGTTTTCAAAACAACTGTTACGTTTTACGGTCGAAGCTTATAACTCCGTCAGTTTGCGACATTTCAACCCGATCATTATTTTAACTTCCGATTCTCATCAGGAATATTATTTTACAATTTTTATGACTTTATTATGTCCCGGTTAACTCCGTTAAAATTTATTTTTAATTAACTCGGTACCCGGTATCACCTAAAACTAATAATATATACCCAATTATACACCAAAGTCAAGATTTCTTACAAGTTTCATCTTTTTCTCCCACCCTCCATACTAATCATCTTACACCCTTTGAAATATTACTAGCTCATAAATTCTTGTCATAAGCTTGTCTAACATATAATATATATAACAACAACTAGCTACTTTTCATCTCATTTCACCCAATAATTCAAGAAACTTTCTTCCTCTTTCCTTTCTTCTTCTCATTTTCGGCCAAGAACACAACAACAACAAGAATCCATCATTTTTCCAAGATCAAGTCATTATCTTGTCCCTTTTGTGATCCTTGTTTGAGTTTTGTGTTAAAAACTCAAGGTTTCTTAGGTTTTTCTCATCCAAGCTCATTAATCTTTCTAAGTAAGTTGTCAAACTCTTTTCCATAATTTCTTCATGTTATTTTTATGATCATATGGTTTTCATACAAGATCTTGTGCATTTGTTAGCTTATACCACTTCATTTTATAAACTATTAACTTATAAACCTTAGAAATGTTTATTTTGGATTTCCTTGTTAGATCCACTAGATTGATGATGTTTAGGAACTCATGACACCCTAAGAAGGTGTATGGTAAGATTAGACTAGATTTGTGGTGATTGAAAGTGGTTTGGTTGGTTTTTGAACAAGTTAGTAACTAGGAAAACCAAGTTTTGACACTTATAGAAAGTTGCTGTCCATTTTTGCAAAACGTGGAAAGATCAGGGAATTCTGGGTAATTTTGGACCTAAGATTCAGAAAATACTTTCCGATACGGAACTATGGCCGAAAACGGGGATAAAAACGAGTTAATAACGAAGGAGATACGCTAAAAACGAGTTTAACGACGAAAACTATATTTTCCGGAAATGCTTGCTGATGAACAGTACTCACGGGCAAATTTGAGCATAAAACTTGATCTAGCCGTCATAAATTGTCAAAACATGTTAGTATGTTGTCCCACGATTCCGTGGATATAAAGAACGAGTAAAATGAGCTTAAAACGACCAAGTTATATACGTTTTAAAATCGTCAAAACTATATATATATATATTTAGTCACTACTAGAAAATAATATAACTACGTACTAAATGAGATATTTTCTAGATTTCTTATTCAAGGAGTTTATTTTTAACTAACGAAGTACGTACGACTCAAGGTTTATTACGCGACTACTAGACATTATTTTAAAGTTTTCTAGACGAGGAATATAACAACTAACATTTTATACAATATAATACGACAAGTTTTTATAACTTTATTTGGACTTATTTTTCCTAAGTATGGAAACTATTTTACTATGACAATAATAAGTATTTCCAAGTCACGAGTGGTATAGGCATCATGTGCACGTACATTCATTTCATCACATCATGATCTAAGGTAGATCGTTATTACTCATATTAGGTTGCGGTTAGAGATCGTGCCTCCTTTCAGTGTATCCATTCTTGTCATCGTAGCTATCGCTCCAGGTGAGTCATAGCCCCTACTATTTTAATTGTTTTGTAAACTCTTTGGGGGAGAATACATGCTCGTTTTACTTAAAACGCATTACTTGTTTTACCTGGTTGATTACTCAAGTATTTCCAGCTTTATCTAAATGTATATTTAATCACCTGCATTCATTGGTATGTTTGATTTCCTGTATTTCATGGGATTGATTATCCTTGTTTATATGACCTCATAGTCACCAATTGTTCCTATATGTTCCTTGTAATATTGTGGTATTCCCCACTTGGCTGTGATGTCAAACGTATTGTGGTATTCCCCACTTGGCTGTGATGTCAAACGTAATATTGTTGTTTTCCTACTTGACTGACTTATCATATGACCTCCTTGTAATATTGTGGTATTCCCCACTTGGCTGTGATGTCAAACGTAATATTGTGGTATTCCCCACTTGGCTGTGATGTCAAACGTATTGTGGTATTCCCCACTTGGCTGTGATGTCAAACGTAATATTGTGGTATTCCCCACTTGACTGAATGTCAAACGTAATATTGATGTTTCCCTACTTGACTGAATTAAGATGCCTTTGCATCAACCTTATTACGGGTTTTCCCGCTTGACTGATTTATCATATGGCCTCATTGACTGAATTATTTATATAGCCGTTTTGCTATATTTATCTGGGAATTTGGATACCAGTATTACTTTTGTTCACGTAGACTTTAACACATTTGGCAGTGGGTTGTAAACACACAGGTTATAAGTCTCTTATGGCGGGACTTGCAACTGAGTGGATTTACGATGCCTCTGCTGGGCGATCTTTTCTCTATAGGCATTATTTGTTAAACAAACTCTATGAACTCACCAACCTCGTGTTGACACTTTAGCATGTATTTTCAGGTATTAAGCAATGGCACGCTACAGGAGGTTTTGGCAGGGCGTGGCATGGTCATAGAAGACTCTGATTATTCATTTGGGGACCGTTTTAAACCATTTTAAGGGCCTACTTCCGCACTACTTTTAACGATGTAAATTCAACATTTTTGATTTAACGATTTTATTCTAAATGATTAAAGTGAAAACCATTTTTGTACTTGTGTTGTGATACCGATTGAGTTACACCCCAGCTACATGTATGCTTCCGCTGGACCCGATTCTGGGGGTGTGACAGATTGGTATCAGAGCTTTGGCTATAGCGAACTAAGTGTTTTTAAAACCTAGACTATAGCTACTTTCAAGAAAACTTAACCCTATGACCGTCACGTGCCTGCCTGCCAAGCTGAAGCCTCATTTGTGGTTAGTTGCTGACATAGGTGATGAGATTTGTATCTCATTATCTGATATATTATATTTATTTATTATAGTTGATTTCTATAATTGTCTTTCATATAAGCATGTTCACGTATCGTGTATGTCACCGCATTATGTTTTCCATGCATAGTTTCATCAATTGACCTCGAGTTTGGTCACTTGCTTTTGTCTTTCAGAACGTCTTGGTATTTGTGAAGGACATAGTCTTAGTATAACTGAGCTGAGTATTTCAAAATTCATGGAACCTCGGTGGGATATGGACTGGTCATCTATATTCAACCCGGGATAGTGAGATATAGGCTGACCACCTATGTCTGACTCAGAAATGAATTTTGCAACACTAAGAATGGTTATAATAAAATTTTGTCTGGAATAAATTCTCAACTCATTTTCCAAATGCTTCATTTACGTGTGTGTATACTCTCGTTGTCAGAACATTCATACTTTTCATCACCTTGTGAACCACCGATTGGAAGCTTGTCAACTAGTCATTTTATTTCATGAACTTTCATATTTATGCACAATACACTTACATCACAGTACTTTCTTTTATCACAATCTCATTTTGTTGCAGTTGTCACAGTCTTTTCCCTTCTCACCATCACTATCATTTCCTTTCCCACCCCCATATATATAAGGAATTAGGTGACCCTCTATAGAATCCTATGTCACTCATCACTCACTACTCCCTATATTGATAAGTGGATATTATCAATGACCTCCCTAGGAAAGACTTTACATACCATCTATGAGGAGGATCCCTCGATACATTAATACCATTCAAAACTCAACCGAAACCTCAAAATATCACAAAACCATTCGAACCACTATCACTGGCTTGATCGCCAAAATTCTACCATCTAGAAAGTATTGACTTGACTGAATTACAAGATTAGTTTAGATGCGAGCGCTCACTAAGCAACACCATAGAGATAAATCCAACCTCTTAACCGAGACTATAGATTGAACATGTCCTCACCAACAGACTTTATTCAAACATGTTAGACACCTATGCATTTGTGCAGACATACATACCTGGCTATTTTATCCTCTTAATACTTTCACTTTTAAATGGATTTTTCTCCAAACTACAATTATACAAAACATATATCTTGTAAGAAATACTTTTTTGAAGCACTTATTTTGATAAGAATATTCCTTTTGGTTAATCTTTTACAAAACTACTAGATGCTAAGAAGTTTTAAACATCGATTTTTGGTAAATCATATTATCCACCTTATGTTGGAAATAGTTCTATCTTGCATAACTATTAAATTCTGAAACATCAAGAAAAATGTTACTTAAAAAGCTGTTTGCTTAAAGTTGTAAATTTATTTAGTCAGGGAAGGTTTTTGAACAAAACACACAATCTCAAAACAAACTTTGAAAAATCAATCACTATACTATAACACTAATACATTTAGGATTTTGCGATTTGATGACATAGAGCTTGGGAAAAATCTTAGTAATGGAGACCAAGCATCATAGGTGGAGAAAGACTCAATTCATGACATTCCTGCGGAGGAATCACAACCTTATCCTAATCTATTATTTTCAACAACACCCTTTGACGGACTTAACCTTGTAAGTTTTCTACAAGATTCATGATATCCATTTCAATTATTTCTAATAGAGGAATTTAATTCATCTCAAACTCCTAGCAATTACATTAAGATTCTTTTGGAACTACACTACCTATCATCTGCAGATCAATGGTCAGGATTAGAGAACGATTCAAACATAGGGAGATATGCTCAGAGCATGAGTGATTGACTCTAGAAATGGTTGGACTAACCATTTGCCATAAATAAGATTCCTTTATAACTATAGTTACCACACGAGCTTAGAGACTACACCATTTGAAGCACTCTATGGTCGAAGTGCCCATATCCATTGACAAATCGAAATTAGAAAATCCCAACTCACTAGTCTAGTAGGCATTCATGAAATAACCAGAAATTTCTTACGAGTCAAGAATCAGATACAAGTTCAATAAGTTACAAACCCTTAGAATTTCAAGTTAATGGCAGGATTATGTTGAAAGTTCTGCCTAGAAAAGGCATGATACCATTAAGAAAAATTTGGGAAGATAAACCCGGGATTCAGACAGTATGGGTCTAGTGGCCTACAGACTTGAACTTCCATAGAGCTCAGTAGCTTACACAATAAATATCATCATCTTTTCACCAATACCACCCTAGAGACCAACACAAACTGAACTTCGGGACGAAGTTCCTTTTAGAGGGGAAGACTGTCACAACTCGTAATTTCCGGTCATTTTCCAAACCTCGACAATTTACTATTCACAGGTACTATTCATCATTTACTATTCATCGATCACTATTCATCATTTTTGAAGTCAATTTGATATTCTGAGAAGCGTTCATAAATTTTACTATTCACTTGACACTATTCATTTCCGGAAGAAATTTCACTATTCACGTGCATTACTCATTTCATCGTAAATTTAGTTTACGAGTATTTAAATTCGCGTAACCGTATTGGTTCAGGTGCGAATTCATGCATTATCAATAGGGACATTTCATACGGACTAGAAATAGTCTACATATCATCACAATAGCATTTGCATACTATACCACTCGTAGGATATTTAAATTAATACTTTTGGTATATTTGACATTTCTACGTATATTTATTTCTAAATAAACGTTATCTTATGAGCTATTATTTTGAATAATTGATCCGACTATCTCGACTATGGTCCTAACACATTTTTATACTCATTATAATAATATAAAAATTATATTATTAATTTACCCGGTGTTTTCAAAACAACTGTTACGTTTTACGGTCGAAGCTTATAACTCCGTCGGTTTGCGACATTTCAACCCGATCATTATTTTAACTTCCGATTCTCATCAGGAATATTATTTTACAATTTTTATGACTTTATTTTGTCACGGTTAACTCCGTTAAAATTTATTTTTAATTAACTCGGTACCCGGTATCACCTAAAACTAATAATATCTACCCAATTCTACACCAAAGTCAAGATTTCTTACAAGTTTCATCTTTTTCTCCCACCCTCCATACTAATCATCTTACACCCTTTGAAATATTACTAGCTCATAAATTCTTGTCATAAGCTTGTCTAACATATAATATATATAACAACAACTAGCTACTTTTCATCTCATTTCACCCAATAATTCAAGAAACTTTCTTCCTCTTTCCTTTCTTCTTCTCATTTTCGGCCAAGAACACAACAACAACAAGAATCCATCATTTTTCCAAGATCAAGTCATTATCTTGTCCCTTTTGTGATCCTTGTTTGAGTTTTGTGTTAAAAGCTCAAGGTTTCTTAGGTTTTTCTCATCCAAGCTCATTAATCTTTCTAAGTAAGTTGTCAAACTCTTTTCCATAATTTCTTCATGTTATTTTTATGATCATATGGTTTTCATACAAGATCTTGTGCATTTGTTAGCTTATACCACTTCATTTTATAAACTATTAACTTATAAACCTTAGAAATGTTTATTTTGGATTTCCTTGTTAGATCCACTAGATTGATGATGTTTAGGAACTCATGACACCCTAAGAAGGTGTATGGTAAGATTAGACTAGATTTGTGGTGATTGAAAGTGGTTTGGTTGGTTTTTGAACAAGTTAGTAACTAGGAAAACCAAGTTTTGACACTTATAGAAAGTTGCTGTCCATTTTTGCCAAACGTGGAAAGATCAGGGAATTCTGGGTAATTTTGGACCTAAGATTCAGAAAATACTTTCCGATACGGAACTATGGCCGAAAACGGGGATAAAAACGAGTTAATAACGAAGGAGATACGCTAAAAACGAGTTTAACGACGAAAACTATATTTTCCGGAAATGCTTGCTGATGAACAGTACTCACGGGCAAATTTGAGCATAAAACTTGATCTAGCCGTCATAAATTGTCAAAAACATGTTAGTATGTTGTCCCACGATTCCGTGGATATAAAGAACGAGTAAAATGAGCTTAAAACGACCAAGTTATATACGTTTTAAAATCGTCAAAACTATATATATATATATTTAGTCACTACTAGAAAATAATATAACTACGTACTAAATGAGATATTTTCTAGATTTCTTATTCAAGGAGTTTATTTTTAACTAACGAACTACGTACGACTCAAGGTTTATTACGCGACTACTAGACATTATTTTAAAGTTTTCTAGACGAGGAATATAACAACTAACATTTTATACAATATAATACGACAAGTTTTTATAACTTTATTTGGACTTATTTTTCCTAAGTATGGAAACTATTTTACTATGACAATAATAAGTATTTCCAAGTCACGAGTGGTATAGGCATCATGTGCACGTACATTCATTTCATCACATCATGATCTAAGGTAGATCGTTATTACTCATATTAGGTTGCGGTTAGAGATCGTGCCTCCTTTCAGTGTATCCATTCTTGTCATCGTAGCTATCGCTCCAGGTGAGTCATAGCCCCTACTATTTTAATTGTTTTGTAAACTCTTTGGGGGAGAATACATGCTCGTTTTACTTAAAACGCATTACTTGTTTTACCTGGTTGATTACTCAAGTATTTCCAGCTTTATCTAAATGTATATTTAATCACCTGCATTCATTGGTATGTTTGATTTCCTGTATTTCATGGGATTGATTATCCTTGTTTATATGACCTCATAGTCACCAATTGTTCCTATATGTTCCTTGTAATATTGTGGTATTCCCCACTTGGCTGTGATGTCAAACGTATTGTGGTATTCCCCACTTGGCTGTGATGTCAAACGTAATATTGTTGTTTTCCTACTTGACTGACTTATCATATGACCTCCTTGTAATATTGTGGTATTCCCCACTTGGCTGTGATGTCAAACGTAATATTGTGGTATTCCCCACTTGGCTGTGATGTCAAACGTATTGTGGTATTCCCCACTTGGCTGTGATGTCAAACGTAATATTGTGGTATTCCCCACTTGACTGAATGTCAAACGTAATATTGATGTTTCCCTACTTGACTGAATTAAGATGCCTTTGCATCAACCTTATTACGGGTTTTCCCGCTTGACTGATTTATCATATGGCCTCATTGACTGAATTATTTATATAGCCGTTTTGCTATATTTATCTGGGAATTTGGATACCAGTATTACTTTTGTTCACGTAGACTTTAACACATTTGGCAGTGGGTTGTAAACACACAGGTTATAAGTCTCTTATGGCGGGACTTGCAACTGAGTGGATTTACGATGCCTCTGCTGGGCGATCTTTTCTCTATAGGCATTATTTGTTAAACAAACTCTATGAACTCACCAACCTCGTGTTGACACTTTAGCATGTATTTTCAGGTATTAAGCAATGGCACGCTACAAGAGGTTTTGGCAGGGCATGGCATGGTCATAGAAGACTCTGATTATTCATTTGGGGACCGTTTTAAACCATTTTAAGGGCCTACTTCCGCACTACTTTTAACGATGTAAATTCAACATTTTTGATTTAACGATTTTATTCTAAATGATTAAAGTGAAAACCATTTTTGTACTTGTGTTGTGATACCGATTGAGTTACACCCCAGCTACATGTATGCTTCCGCTGGACCCGATTCTGGGGGTGTGACATCTACTATCTCTGTCCATTCAGAATCATCCATGGAAGGTTCATACATAAGTTTCAAAGCTCTCTAGAGAACATTATCATGCATAGTCTTAATATGATCCATTTTCTCTGTTTCATATTTTGCACTATCAAACTTCTTAGCTCCAAACTTTTCCTTATATAGCTTCCATAAATCATCAACATCCTCTCTATCAAAGTAGTATAGCATTTGTTGAAATCTAAGAAACCTGTGAGTTTTACCATCAGATCTCTTAACATCATGAAATGCTCCAATCTTTGTATCATATCCTGTAGTTACTTTGATGATAGGATATTTGATTCCTATTGGTTTGGCATCAAATGCTTCAGGTTCCTCCATCTTTCCAACCATAGTAAGAACCTTCAACTGTTCTTTCAAATGCTCAGAAGGAATGTGATCATAGTCATTTTTGAACTCATCTCCTTCAGGCTTAGAACTGCTTCCTTCCCATGTCTTTCTCTTCTTCTTTGCAAATGATTTATGAACAACACCTTTTCTTTTACCACTTTGCATAGAAGAAGTAGTTTTAGCTGCATCAATATCAAGCTGCTTAATAACATCTGCTTCTTGAATATGCTCTACTTCAGCCACTTTTTCAGGTACTAACTTTTTATTCATCTGAGCAATATGTGCCAAATCTTCAGCACAACCCATGGGATAAAAAGTATCTGTTCTCCTCTTAGCTTGTTGATACAAGTCAAAAACCTTTTTATCAGACTTAGGTTTCAACTGTACCAATTTCCATCCAGCCATATTCTTTAGATACCTTTCATGCTCTCTTCTTTGTTGCAATGCAGTTGGACCTCTAAGTATCTTTTTCTTTCTTCTAGTAGCAGCATCTTCCTTTCTTTTCTTAGCAGTGAACTCTCTTACCCAAGATTGCACATCAAAAGTTGGAATTTCATTTTCTTCAATCTTGATCATCTTGTTGAGTTCAATATCAGCATCTATTCTTATCTTCTCATTGACCCATTCATCATACCTCTTTAAATCTTCAGTCTCTTTCTCAGCCTTTTCCTTTTCTTCTTTAAGCAACTGTTGCTCTTCCATATCAATCAACTCTTGTTCTCTAAGTGCAGTAGCTGTATCATGTTCAACTTGTAATTCCTTAGGCCAAGATTCAAAAGGTACATTAGTGAAATCAATGCCTTTATACATTATCATTGGATTTTCAACTTGCTTGCCCTTGCCTTTATCAGTAGAAGATGAAGAAATAATCTTCTTTTGTTGAGCAGCAGGTTCCCTGATAACTATTCCTTTTTGAGGTTTTCTTGATGCTGATGATGTGATTGTTGTTGTTGTTTGTTGTGGTAGTAAAGGAGTTGGTAATGGTGTATGTTTTGAAGATGATTCAGATGGAACTTCTGTAGTCTTCTTACTTAACAAAACCATAGCTTCAGCAGCAACATTGTCACCAGACCCAACAGCAGAGTCTTGTGCATCAGCAGATCCACTAGCAGCAGGATCAGCAAAATCCTTAGCAGTAGATTTTTGAGCAGCAGCAGAGTCAAGACTTTTGTTTTCCACTAAGTCTCCCAACTTCATCAAAGCTTCACCCATCAACCCTGTTGCCTTCACTAATTGCTCAGGCTCCAAAATCTTAAGTTGTTCCACCACCTTCTCTTGAGTAGCAATCACCTTTTCCATTACAACCTCATTCCCTGATTGATCAGCAATCACAAAATTTTCAGCATCCTGAGGACTTTCCACATCCATATCTCCAATCTCTGGAATAGCCCCTGAAACCATTTCATCATTCATAACCAGAGCACTGTTAACCCTCTTCAAGTTTGCCTCCCCTGAACCCATTACATCTTCATTCCTCCCCTGTTTGGAAGCATCCTCTTCCAAATGAGTAGAGAAATCAGGAGAACTAACAACTTGAGAAGTGCCCACTTTCTTCAATCTTTTTAAGGAGGTTGAAGATCTTGGTTTCCTAAGGTTCTTAATCTATTTTTGCAATTTGGTGATTGTCTTGACATGACCAGCAACAACAGTAGATAGACTAAGAACTTTGTCTTCCAATGAATTACACTTCACCTCCAGGTTGGTACAAGTAACCGTCAATTCCTTAATGAGTTGCATAGTAGTCTCATCACTTCGACCTGTGTTACCTGGTCCGAGAGGTGAATCATGGACATTGTCATCATGTACAAGATTTTCCGTCAATTCATTTGTCTCTATCCTGTCCTCATCACTTGACCTGTGTGACCTGGTCCGAGAGGTGAATCTTGGGACAAAAACTCAGTATCAAACCTAGTTTGATCATCTGAGCCCCCTGTATTTGCCATTTGGCTAGGGTTACCATCCTGAGAATTTGATTTATAAGAATCATTTTCTCTAGATGTTGCCTTGGTTTGGGTCTTAATTATGTTATCATTGTCCTGCTCTGCTGCTAAGCTAGAAGCAGTAGTGACAGCCCTTGCCAACATGTCCCCTCCATCAACTAGGACAACCTCATCTGGTACAACCATACTAACACTATCCTGAGGTAGATTAGTGTTCTTTTTGGTTTTCCTACGGGTATAGAGTATTTTGGGTTGTGTAGCAGATGCAGTAAAATTGGGTGTGTGATGGGAGTCAGTGGGATTTCCTGATCCTTCACCCTGATTATTTTGCACAAGTTGCACCATAGAAGGTGTAAGATTTGTATGTGTTCCTGAAAAACCTTTGCCATGCTTAATCAAGAAAGTAAAAGTTTTTGAAACCAATTTTGGAGCATCATAAGTAGCAGCATGTGTTCTAAAAGTTGTAAGTTGATTTGTAATAAAGAGCTGGATAAACCTTGGATAAAGCAAATAGGAACCAGACTCTTTAACACCTTTAAACATTCCCTCCAAGATCATATTTGAAAAGTTGAATGGTTGACCTTTGCTCAGGCATACCATTGCAGAAGCAATAGTAGTACTAAACTCATGCCATCCAGAAGTTTTAGGACTCAAACAATGAAGGAGAAGGTGTACCAAAAACTTGTATTGAGGACAGAAGAGAGCTTTTTGAAATTTTAAATTTGTATGCTTCCTCTCATATCCCAAATCTTTTAAACCAGCAAAAATAGCAGAATTGGCAAGACAAGTGGTCTCTGTTTCATCATTTAAGAGAAGAGTTTCCCTTATAAATGATTCAGTTACACGAACCTTTTGCCCATCTACTAAAGCACTTACATATTTTTCCCCATTCATAGTTTTGATTTTAGCAGTAAGCCAAAACTGTTTGATGTAGGAAACAAATATAGTAGGATTCACAGTGAGTGCATACCTAAGAGAAGTAGCATTCAAAAATTTTACCATATCTGTGAAACCTTCAAGAACTAACTCTTCATCCAAAACGACCACACTATTGTGTTGCTCTGCCCAGGTATGTACACAATCCATGACTTAGGGTTTAGAGAAATTGGGGATTATTGACTTTGAAAATAATGGAGTGTTAGAATTTGTGATAACTTCAATTTGAAACGCGTAGAAACCAATTATGAAGATCAATTAGGTTTTAAACTGATTGGAAGAAGTTACACATAACACCCTCTCACTTACAACCATATCAGTACAATATTACTAGCAGCAAAGTTATATAACTAGCAGCAGAGTGTAATAGTCCAGCAGCAGAGTTGACTAAACAAGTTTGGTCAAAAAGTCAAAGATCCTTATCAATTAATGCTCTTTATACTCCGTAATCCCTATAAAAACGGACTAAATCTTTTCCCTAATTCACCACAATCAAACCCTAATCGCAATCAAAACGCCAATCAACCAAATCAAATCAAATCACCCAAATCATCAATAACCATGAAATCTTCACCCGAAATTATCAACATATCATCCGATTCTTCTTCTGAAGATGAAACACCGTTTGATACATATGTGCCTCCCTTCCGTCTTCCTCACAATGGTTGTAGAACCAAGGAGCAAGCCAGAAAGAGAAAGCATGATCTCCCTATTTTCAAAGATCTCCTACATTTGAATCAAACCCCAAGCACTTCCAGGGGTAAGGAGGTGATGTCCCCCAAGTCTCCATCGTCTTCAGAATCATCAGAAGACCCTGCTTGGATCCCTGTCAGACCACCATCTCCAATGGAGCTTGTTTCCCCTTTCATCTACACTTCTTTAGATGAGGATGAGCCTCCAAACGAACCACCTTCCACTCCTGAGAGACCACAATCATCAAGGCCAAGACCCAAGACATCCACCAATACAAAGAAGACAAACCCTCCTCTTCCTAAAGAAAGAGAGATTGTTCTTGGGCTTTCATGCCCTAGGAAGTGATGTTTGTAGTCTTTTAATTTCATCTTGTTATGTTGCAATCTTTTGTAGTTTCAGAAGTGATGTTTGTTTGTACTCTTTTGATTTTGGATACCCTGTACTCTACTTATGATGAATGATAAATGTGGACTTCTTGTTTTACTTGCCAATCATCATATAAACTTGTACCTGCAAAATGTTTGTCCAAACACTAACAAACCATACAAGCATATGTACTAGCAGTAGAGATATAAACAGCAGCATAGTACATTCCATCACAAACATATGCTTTTAGACAAGCAGCAGATTAACAAGCAACACAGTACCTTTACACACTTTTACAAAAACAAAGAGATAAGTTTTTCAAAGATTGATCATACCAATGTTTGCAATTAAAAATTGAAACCTCCCCACATCAAAATGTTTAGTGAGAAGATCAGCAACATTGTTATCAGTATGAACCTTAACAATTTGAATCAACTTCTTTTCATAGCAATCCTTTATAAAGTGATGTCTTATCTCAATATGTTTTGTTTTAGAATGAAAAACAGGATTTTTAATAATGCAAAGTGTGCTGTTGTTATCAATATGAATTTTGGTATTCATGAAATTGTACCCATAATCCAATAATTGATTCTGCATCCATAGAACCTGTCCACAACAACTTGAAGCAGCCACATACTCAGCTTATGTTGTAGAATTAGCCACCACTATTTGCTTCTTGCATTGCCATGACACCAATCTGCTTCCTAGAAACTGAAAACCCCCTGTTGTAGACTTTCTATCCAAAGAAGCTCCAGCATAGTCACTATCTGAATATGAGACCAAATCAAAAGGTGAATCCTTAGGATACCAAAGGCCCAATTTAGGTTGATGCCTCAAATATCTAAAGATTCTCTTCACTGCATTAAGATGTGATTCCTTGGGACACACTTGAAATCTTGCACAGGCACATACAGCAAACATGATATCAGGCCTTGATGCTGTAAGATACATCAATGAGCCAATCATAGACCTGTACAAGTGAATATCCACTTCTTTTCCATATTCATCCTTCAGCAATGGTTTATTGGTTTCCATGGTAGTCTTGGCAGGCTTAGCATCTTCAAATCCAAACTTCTTCAAAATATCATTGACATACTTATCCTGACTGATAAATATACCATTATCTTTCTGTGTAACTTGCAGACCTAAGAAGAAGGTGAGTTCTCCCATTGAACTCATAGCAAACTTGTCCTTCATAAGCTTCTCAAAACTAACACACATAGCTTTGTTTGTAGACCCAAATATGATGTCATCAACATAGATTTGAACTAGCAAAATATCATCCTTTTGTCTTTTGAGAAACAGAGTTTAATCAATCTTTCCTCTACTAAACCCAGAGTTTAACAAGTATGTTGACAAAGTGTCATACCAAGCTCTAGGAGCTTGATGTAAACCATACATTGCTCTATTCACCTTGTAAACTTTGTCAGGATGATCAGGGTCTTCAAAGCCTGGTGGTTGAGACACATATACTTCTTCATCAATTGTCCCATACAGAAAAGCACTCTTGACATCCATTTGATACACCACAAAATCTTTGTATGAAGCATAAGCCAAGAATAATCTAATTGCTTCTATTCTTTCCACTAGAGCAAACACTTCATCATAATCAAGTCCTTCTTGTTGAGTGTATCCTTGTGCTACTAACCTTGCCTTATTTCTTATGACAATTCCTCTTTCATATCTTTTGCATCTGAAAACCCATTTAGTGCCAATCACTCTTTTTCCATTTGGCAACTCAACCAAAGTCCAAACTTCTTGCAGCTTGAATTGTAGAAGCTCATCTTGCATTGCTTCCAGCCAACTTGCTTCTTGTAGGGCTTTGTAAGTATTCTTGGGTTCTATCTGAGAAAGAAAACATGCAAACAGGCAATTCTGAAGATCTTTATGACTATTTCTTTGATGTAGAGATCTGGCAAAGAAAATTTGATGTTGTAGATCTTTCAGAGCTTTTGTCATCTGCCTAGTTTGAATAGATGATTGTGGATCACTTAAAATTTGTTCTTTGGGATGATCCTTGTGTACTCTTGTGGTAGTAGTGGGACTAACAAGAATATTGAGTTCCAAATTAGTAATGTCTGCATCAGCTCCAAATAGCTTACCATCAAGGGCATCATCATCTGTATCATAATAAATGTTCTCTATAGGAGGCATATTTGGATCATCAGGATAGATTGAATCAGCAATAGGTCTACCCTGAGTGTCCAAATTAGGAAACATTGATGTAGCAGTAGAGTTAGTAGGCTTGGCAGCAGAATTTTTTGGAGCAGTAGTTGCATCTTTTGGCCTAGCAGTAGAGTCTTCTGAGTCAGCAGCAGAGTCTTCTGGCCTTGTAGGAGAGACATCAACAACCACTTTGGAACCCCATTAGTTTCTTTTTCTGCTTCAATAGGTATTTCAATACCTTCTTCAGTTTCCTTAGGTTTCTATTGAGTAACAACATCTTCTTCAAGAATTTGATCTTTCTGAAAGGGTAGTAAAGTAGGACCAACCTTCAATTTCTCAACCAAAATAAACTCTTCTTCTGGTTTGTTAGTGTCAACACTAGCAATAACTGGTACATAATTCATTGTTTTGGTAAGCATATCAACATCAAAAAGCCATTCTGGTCCTTTCCCTTCAGGATTAGATGTGTTCTCAGAAAACCGGATATGCAAATTCTCCTCTACATGTTTGGTTCTCTTATTGTATACCCTGAAAGCTTTACTATTCACAGAGTAACCAACCAATTTTCCTTCATCAGCTTTTTCATCAAATTTGCCTAGCTGATCCTTAGTGTTCAAAATAGTAACAGGACATCCAAATGGTTTAAGAAAATCAATCATTGGCTTCTTTCCATGAAATAACTCATATGGAGTCTTGTTATGAGGCTTGACTACCTTACTTCTGTTCTGCACAAAGCATGCAGTGTTCACAGCTTCAACCCAAAAAGGTATAGGTAGTTTTGAGTCAGACAACATAGTTCTTGCAGCCTCAATAAGTGTCCTGTTTCTTCTTTCTGCAACACCATTATGTTGTGGAGTTCTTGCTACACTATACTTTCTAAGTATTCCTTTCCCCACACAGAATTGATTCATCACACTATTCTTGAACTCAGTACCATTGTCACATCTGATTATCTTCACCTTGTGATTGTGCAGGTTTTCAACTCTTGTAATGAATGCCTTGAGTATTTCTGGAGTTTCATGTTTAGTGGCTAGAAAGAATACCCATGTAAACCTGCTAAAATCATCTGTGACAACAAGGCAATATGACTTTTTGTTCAAACTTTTTACAAATACAGGCCCAAATAAGTCCATGTGTAGCAAGTGTAATGGCTCAGTATTTGTGTTTACAATCTTGGACTTGAAAGAAACTCTGTGTTGTTTACCCTTTTGACAGGCAACACAAGTTTCACAATTCTCAAAAGTCTTTGTAGGCATCCCTCTGACAAGTTTTCCTTTTACCAATTTGTTCATGGTCTTGTAGTTCAGAAGTCCCAATCTTCTATGCCATAATTTGTACTCATCAACAGTGGCCTTTGCAATTAGACAAGTTAAAGCCCTCTTAGGAACAATGTTCTTAATATGGTCACTGTATATATTCTCAGTTCTAGGGACCTTCAAAAGCACAGATTTGTCATCTGGCAGTTGAAAATCAGGAGAAAGGATCATACACTCAGTGTCTGTGAAAAGAACAAAGTTCTTTTTGTCACACATTTGTGAAACACTAAAAAGGTTAAACTTAAGTCCTTTCACAAGAAACACCTTCTCAAAGTCCAAATTTCCAGTTCTAAGAGTTCCTCTTCCAACAATCTTTCTGTCACAACTCGTAATTTCCGGTCATTTTCCAAACTTAGACAATTTACTATTCACAGGTTACTATTCATCATTTACTATTCATCGATCACTATTCATCATTTTAGAGGTCAATTTGATATTCTGAGAAACGTTCAGAAATTTTACTATTCACTTGACACTATTCATTTCCGGAAGAAATTTCACTATTCACGTGCATTACTCATTTCATCGTAAATTTAGTTTACGAGTATTTAAATTCGTGTAACCAAATTGGTTCAGGTGCGAATTCATGCAATATCATTAGGGACATTTCATACGGACTAGAAATAGTCTGCATATCATCATTATGGCTTTTGCATACTGTACCACTCGTAGGATATTTAAATTAATACTTTTGGTATATTTGACATTTTTACGTATATTTATTTCTAAATAAACGTTATCTTATGAGCTATTATTTTGAATAATTGATCCGACTATCTCGACTATGGTCCTAACTCATTTTTATATTCATAATAATGATATAAAAATTATAATATTAATTTACCCGGTAATTTGGAAATTTATTTAATTAATATCGTGCGTTTAATATAATCACGACGGTTTTCGTAAAAACTAAACGATAATCACCCAAACACTCAATACTTGTACCCAACATATTTTTACAATTTTTATTACTTTATTATGTCCCGGTTAACTCTGTTAAAAATTTATTTTTAGTTAACTCGGTACCCGGTATCCCCTAAAACTAATAATATCTACCTAATATACTCAAAAGTCTTACAAAATATTACAAAATCCCATTTCTTCTTCCCTTTCTCACCAAATGCCGCCCCCCCCCCCCCCTTTGATTTCCTTAATTTATGGATCTTGTTCTTGTACCATTTTCTTATAAAATATATATATAACACAAAACCTATACTTTTCATTCATTTCACCAAATATAGCAAGTAAACTATCATTCTCTTTTCTCTCTTTTGGTTCACGGCAAAACAACAAGGAGCAAGAAGAAATCTTAATTTTTTTTAAGAACAAGTGATTTAGCAAGCTTAGATTGTTTACCTCTTTGAGTTTTGAAAGATAAACTCAAGGTTTACTTAGGTTTTCATCCTCAAAATCTCATTAACCTTTCAAGTAAGTTTACAAAAATTATTTTTATCATTTATTCAAGTATTCATATTGATCATATGGTTTTCATACAAGATCTTGTGCATTTGTTAGCTTATACCACTTCATTTTTATAAACTATTAACTTATAAACCCTAGAAATGTTCATTTTGGATTTCCTTGTTAGATCCACTAGATTGATGATGTTTAGAAACCCATGACACCCTAAGAAGGTGTATGGTAGGAATAAATTAGTTTGGTGGTGATTGAAATTGATTTGGTTGAAGTTGAAACAAGTTTGAAACTAGGAAAATGATTTTTGAAACTATATAAATACCTACTGTCCTTATTTTGAAAACGTAGGAAAATCAGTAGATGATGGGTAATTTTTTACCAAAGATTTAGAAAATACTTTCAAAAACGAAGCCGTGGGCGAAAGAACGGATTAAAACGAGCTTATAACGAAAGAGATATGATTTTTGTAAATTTAACGACGAAAACTATTTTCTGAAAAATTGCATGCTGTTTGACAGTTTTCGACGGGCAAATAGAGGCATTAAATGTAACCTAGAGGAGCCGAGCTATCGAAAATATATTAGTATATACTAAAACGAATCCGTGGATATAAAGAACGAGTAAAATGAGCTTAAAACGACCAAGTTATACATGTTTTAAAATCGTCAAAACTATATATATATATAGTCACTACTAGAAAATAATATAACTACGTACTAAATAATATATTTTCTAGATTTCTTATTCAAGGAGTTTATTTTTAATTAACGAAATACGTACGACTCAAGGTTTATTACGCGACTACTAGACACTATTATAAGGTTTTCAAGACGAGGAATATAACACTAACATTTTTATACGATATACTACGACAAGTTATATACTTCTATATTTGGACTTATTTTCCTAAGTATGGAAACTATTTTACTTTGACAATAACTAGTATTTCCAAGTTACGAGTGGTATAGGCATCATGTGCACGTGCATTCATTTCATCACGTCATGATCTAAGGTAGATCGTTATTACTCATATTAGGTTGCGGTTAGAGATCGTGCCTCATTTCAGTGTATCCATTCTTGTCATCGTAGCTATCGCACCAGGTGAGTCATAGCCCCTACTTTTTCAATTGTTTTGGTAAACTCTTTGGGGGAGAATACATGCTCGTTTTACTTAAACGCACTACTTGTTTTACCTGGTTGATTACTCAAATATTTCCAGCTTTATCTAAATATATATTTGATCACCTGCATTCATTGGTATGTTTGATTATCTGTATTTCATGGGATTGATCATTCTTGTTTATATGACCTCATGGTCACCAGTTGTTCCTATATGCTCATTGTAATATTGTGGTATTTCCCACTTGGCTGTGATGTCAAACGTAATATTGTGGTATTCCCTACTTGGCTGTGATGTCAAACGTATTGTGGTATTCCCCACTTGGCTGTGATGTCAAACGTAATATTGTGGTATTCCTCACTTGACTGTGATGTCAAACGTAATATTGCTGTTTCCCTACTTGACTGACCTATATGTTCATTGTAATATTGTGGTATTCCCCACTTGGCTGTGATGTCAAACGTATTGTGGTATTCCCCACTTGGCTGTGATGTCAAACGTAATATTGGTGTTTCCCTACATGACTGATTTATCATATGGCCTCATTGACTGAATTATTTATATAGCCGTTTTGCTATATTTATCTGGGAATTTGGATACCAGTATTGCTTTTGTTCACGTAGACTTTAACACATTTGGCAGTGGGTTGTAAACACACAGGTTACAAGTCTCTTATGGCGGGACTTGCAACTGAGTGGATTTACAATGCCTTTGCTGGGCGATCTTTTCTCTATAGGCATTATTTGTTAAACAAACTCTATGAACTCACCAACCTCGTGTTGACACTTTAGCATGTATTTTCAGGTTTTAAGCTTAAGGCACGCTACTGGAGGTTTTGGCAGGGCATGGCATGGTCATAGAAGACTCTGATTATTCATTTGGGGACCGTTTTAAACTATGTTAAGGGCCTATTTCCGCACTACTTTTAACAATGTAAATTCAACATTTTTGGTTGAAAGATTTTATTCTAAACGATTGAAATGAATACCATTTTACACTTGTTTTGTAATACCAATTGAGTTACACCCCAGCTACATGTATGCTTCCGCTGGACCCGACTTTGGGGTTGTGACAGATTGATATCAGAGCTTTGGCTATAGCGAACTAAGTGTTTTTAAAACCTAGACTATAGCTACTTTCAAGAAAACTTAACCCTATGACCGTCACGTGCCTGCCTGCCAAGCTGAAGCCTCACTTGTGGTTTGTTGCTGACATAGGTGATGAGATTTGTGTCTCATTATCTGGTATATTATATTCATTTATTCAAGTTGAGTACTATAATTGTCTTTCATATAAGCATGTTCACGTATCATATATGTCACCGCGTTATGTTTTCTTTGCATGGTTTCATCATTTGACCTCGAGTTTGGTCACCTGCCTTTGTCTTTCAGAACGTCTTGGTATTTGTGAAGGACATAGTCTTAGTATAACTGAGCTGAGTATTTCAAAATTCATGGAACCTCGGTGGAATATAGACTGGTCATCTATATTCGACCCGAGATAGTGAGATATAGGCTGACCACCTATGTCTGACTCAGAGATGAATTTTGCAACACTGAGAATGGTTATAATAAAATTTTGTCCGGAATAAATTCTCTACTCAATTTCCAATTGTTTCATTCATGTGTGTGTATACTCTCGTTGTTGGAACCTTCATATTTTTTCATCACTTCGTGAACCACCGATTGGAAGCATGTCAACTAGTCATTTTATTTCATGAACTTTCATATTTATGCACAATACACTTACATCACAGTATTATCTTTTATCACAACCTCATTTTGTCGCAGTTGTCACAGTCTTTTCCCTCCTCACCATCACTATCAGTCCCTTTCTCACCCACATATATATAAGGAATTAGATGACACTCTTTAGATTCCTATGTCACCCATCACTTACTACCCCCTATATTGATAAGTGGATATTATCAATGACCTCCCTAGAAAAGACTTTCCATACCTTCTATGAGGATCCCTCGGTACATTAAGACCATTCAAAACCCAACAAAAATATCAAGATATCACAAAACTATTCGAACCACTATCACTGGCCTGATCACCAAAAATTCCATCATCTAGAAAGTATTGGCTTGACCGAATTACAGGATTAGTTTCGATACGAGTGCTCACTAAGCAACACTATAGAGATACATCCAACCTCTTAACCAAGACTATAGAACCTTCAATTGAACATGACCTCGCCAATAGACATTATTCAAACGTGTTAGACACCTATGCATTTGTGCAGACATACCTACCTGACTATTTTATCCTCTTAATACTTTCACTTTTAAATGGATTTTTCTCCAAACTACCGTTATACAAAACATATATCTTGTAAGAAATACTTTTCTGATGCACTTATTTTGATAAGAAAATTCCTTTTGGTTAATCTTTATAAATCTATTGGATGTTAAGAAGTTTTAAACATCAATCTTTAGTAAATCATACTATCCACCTCATGTTGAAAATTGTCCTATCTTGCATAACTATTAAATTTTGAAACATCAAGTAAAATGTTACTTGGAAAGCCGTTTGCTTAAATTTGTAAATTCGTTATTCAAGGAAGGTTTATGAACAAAACACACAATCTCAAAACAAACTTTAAAAATCAATCACTATATTACAACACTTATACCTTTAGGAGTTTGTAATTTGATGACATATAACTTGGGGAAAATCTTAGTAATGGAGACTAAGCACCGTAGGTGGAGAAAGACTTGATTCATGACATTCCTGTGGAGGAATCACAACCTTAGCCTAATCTATTATTTTCAACAACACCCTTTGACGGACGTAACCTAGTAAGTTTTTCCACAAAATTCATGATGTTCATTTCAACTATTTCTAATAGAGGAATTTAATTCACCGTAAGCTCCTAGCGATTTCATTAAGATTCTTTGGAACTATACCACCTATCATCGGCAGACTAATGGTCAGGATTAGAGAACGATTCAAACATAGGGAGATATGCTCAGAGCATGAGTGGTTGACTCTAGAAATGGTTGGATTAACCATTTGCCATAAATCAGATTCCTTTATAACCATAATTACCACACGAGCTTAGAGACTACACCATTTGAAGCACCCTATGGTCGAAGTGCCAACATCCATTGACGGATCAAAATTTGGAAAAGCCCAACTCACTAGTCCCGTAAGCATTCATGAAATAACCAGGAATTTCCTACAAGTCAAGAATCAGTTACAAGTTCAATAAGTGTAAACCATTACCACTTCAAGTTGGTGGCCAGATCATGTTGAACGTTCTGCCTTGGAAAGGCATTATACCATTCAGAAAAATTCAGAAAGCTAAACCGGATATACACTGGACCATTTAACATTTCAGACAGAGTAGGCCTAGTAGCCGTCAGACTTGAACCTTGCTAGAGCTCAATAGCTTACACGATAAAAATCATTATCTTTTCACCAATACCACTCTAGAGACCAACACAAACTGAACTTCGGGACGAAGTTCCTGTTAGAAGGGAAGACTGTCACAACTCGTAATTTCCGGTCATTTTCCAAACCTAGACAATTTACTATTCACAGGTTACTATTCATCATTTACTATTCATCGATCACTATTCATCATTTTTGAGGTCAATTTGATATTCTGAGAAGCGTTCAGAAATTTACTATTCACTTGACACTATTCATTTCCGGAAGAAATTTCACTATTCACGTGCATTACTCATTTCATCGTAAATTTAGTTTACGAGTATTTAAATTCGCGTAACCAAATTGGTTCAGGTGCGAATTCATGCAATATCATTAGGGACATTTCATACGGACTAGAAATAGTCTGCATATCATCATTATGGCTTTTGCATACTATACCACTCGTAGGATATTTAAATTAATACTTTTGGTATATTTGACATTTTTACGTATATTTATTTCTAAATAAACATTATCTTATGAGCTATTATTTTGAATAATTGATCCGACTATCTCGACTATGGTCCTAACACATTTTTATACTCATAATAATGATATAAAAATTATAATATTAATTTACCCGGTAATTTGGAAATTTATTTAATTAATATCGTGCGTTTAATATAATCACGACGGTTTTCGTAAAAACTAAACGATAATCACCCAAACACTCAATACTTGTACCCAACATATTTTTACAATTTTTATGACTTTATTATGTCCCGGTTAACTCCGTTAAAAATTTATTTTTAGTTAACTCGGTACCCGGTATCCCGTAAAACTAATAATATCTACCTAATATACTCAAAAGTTTTACAAAATATTACAAAATCTCATTTCTTCTTCCCTTTCTCACCAAATGCCGCCCCCCTTTGATTTCCTTAATTTATGGATCTTGTTCTTGTACCATTTTCTTATAAAATATATATATAACACAAAACCTATACTTTTCATCCATTTCACCAAATATAGCAAGTAAACTATCATTCTCTTTTCTCTCTTTTGGTTCACGGCAAAACAACAAGGAGCAAGAAGAAATCTTAATTTTTTTTAAGAAAAAGTGATTTAGCAAGCTTAGATTGTTTACCTTTTTGAGTTTTGAAAGATAAACTCAAGGTTTACTTAGGTTTTCATCCTCAAAATCTCATTAACCTTTCAAGTAAGTTTACAAAAATTATTTTTATCATTTATTCAAGTATTTATAATGATCATATGGTTTTCATACAAGATCTTGTGCATTTGTTAGCTTATACCACTTCATTTTTATAAACTATTAACTTATAAACCCTAGAAATGTTTATTTTGGATTTCCTTGTTAGATCTACTAGATTGATGATGTTTAGAAACCCATGACACCCTAAGAAGGTGTATGGTAGGAATAAATTAGTTTGGTGGTGATTGAAAGTGATTTGGTTGAAGTTGAAACAAGTTTGAAATTAGGAAAATGATTTTTGAAACTATATAAATACCTGCTGTCCTTATTTTGAAAACGTGGGAAAATCAGTAGATGATGGGTAATTTTTGACCAAAGATTTAGAAAATACTTTCAAAAACAAAGCCGTGGGCGAAAGAACGGATTAAAACGAGCTTATAACGAAGGAGATATGATTTTTGTAAATTTAACGACGAAAACTATTTTCTGAAAAACTGCATGCTGTTTGACAGTTTTCGACGGGCAAATAGAGGCGTTAAACGTAACCTAGAGGAGCCGAGATATCAAAAATATATTAGTATATACTAAAACGAATCCATGGATATAAAGAACGAGTAAAATGAGCTTAAAACGACCAAGTTATACATGTTTTAAAATCGTCAAAACTATATATATATATATATATATATAGTCACTACTAGAAAATAATATAACTACGTACTAAATAATATATATTCTAGATTTCTTATTCAAGGAGTTTATTTTTAATTAACGAAATACGTACGACTCAAGGTTTATTACGCGACTACTAGACACTATTATAAGGTTTTCAAGACGAGGAATATAACACTAACATTTTTATACGATATACTACGACAAGTTATATACTTCTATATTTGGACTTATTTTCCTAAGTATGGAAACTATTTTACTTTGACAATAACTAGTATTTCCAAGTTACGAGTGGTATAGGCATCATGTGCACGTGCATTCATTTCATCACATCATGATCTAAGGTAGATCGTTATTACTCATATTAGGTTGCGGTTAGAGATCGTGCCTCATTTCAGTGTATCCATTCTTGTCATCGTAGCTATCGCCCAGGTGAGTCATAGCCCCTACTTTTTCAATTGTTTTGGTAAACTCTTTGGGGGAGAATACATGCTCGTTTTACTTAAACGCACTACTTGTTTTACCTGATTGATTACTCGAATATTTCCAGCTTTATCTAAATATATATTTGATCACCTACATGCATTGGTATGTTTGATTATCTGTATTTCATGGGATTGATCATTCTTGTTTATATGACCTCATGGTCACCAGTTGTTCCTATATGCTCATTGTAATATTGTGGTATTCCCCACTTGGCTGTGATGTCAAACGTATTGTGGTATTCCCCACTTGGCTGTGATGTCAAACGTAATATTGTGGTATTTCCCACTTGGCTGTGATGTCAAACGTAATATTGCTGTTTCCCTACTTGACTGACCTATATGTTCATTGTAATATTGTGGTATTCCCCACTTGGCTGTGATGTCAAACGTATTGTGGTATTCCCCACTTGGCTGTGATGTCAAACGTAATATTGCTGTTTCCCTACATGACTGATTTATCATATGGCCTCATTGACTGAATTATTTATATAGCCGTTTTGCTATATTTATCTGGGAATTTGGATACCAGTATTGCTTTTGTTCACGTAGACTTTAACACATTTGGCAGTGGGTTGTAAACACACAGGTTACAAGTCTCTTATGGCGGGACTTGCAACTGAGTGGATTTACAATGCCTTTGCTGGGCGATCTTTTCTCTATAGGCATTATTTGTTAAACAAACTCTATGAACTCACCAACCTCGTGTTGACACTTTAGCATGTATTTTCAGGTTTTAAGCTTAAGGCACGCTACTGGAGGTTTTGGCAGGGCATGGCATGGTAATAGAAGACTCTGATTATTCATTTGGGGACTGTTTTAAACTATGTTAAGGGCCTATTTCCGCACTACTTTTAACAATGTAAATTCAACATTTTTGGTTGAAAGATTTTATTCTAAACGATTGAAATGAATACCATTTTACACTTGTTTTGTAATACCAATTGAGTTACACCCCAGCTACATGTATGCTTCCGCTGGACCCGACTTTGGGGGTGTGACACTTTCCACCTTTTGGATCATTCCCAAAAGCAACATAACCACCATCAAAAGCCTCAAAGTCTTCAAGTTGAGACTCATCCCCTGTCATGTGTCCAGAGCACTGTCAACAATAACCATATACTTTAGCTCATCCAGTAGATTAACCTGCACATGAAAAGTAGAGAAATTAGTTTCTCTTGGGGACCCAAGCCATTACTGACTTGGATCTGCCTTGTGCATCAAATAATTAAATTTCTTTAAATCACTTGATGCACTACTATTCTTGGAAACAGAGTTTGAAACATTAGATTTTGGTTTCCAAGTCCAGCAAGCTGAGGCCTTTACAGCATAAAAGTGATTACCAACAACTGTATTTGTTAAAACTTTTGGCCCAGAAGTAGAAAGTTTTATACTAGCAGCAGATTGCTTACTAGCAGCAGAGTGCATACTAGCAGCAGAATGCTTACTAGCAGTAGAGCCAGTAAAAGAACCAGTTGTAGTTATGAAAACACCATTTGTTTTAGCAGTATAAATAGATCTAGTTGCACCAGATCTCAATAACACAGCTCTTGGAACCATATTCCTATTAGGATGAGGGTGAGTTTGTTTTGTAACATATTTGTGATTCACCCTAGTGTATTGATTCCATACAGGCTTTTGGTGTTCAGGACATCTAACAATCAAATGGTCAAAGCTACCACATTTATAACAAGCCTTCTTTTGTAATTGAAACTGATTACCTAATATGTGTGAAACTAGGTTGTTGAAGTTTCTCTGGTTACCCCTAGGCTTATTATTAAAGCTTCCCATTTGTTCTCTAGGTATCTCATTGTAATCTACCAATTTCCTAGAGATGTTATTTCCTAACACAGGTTTAACAAACTTAACCTGATCCATTTTAGGTTTAAACTTTGTAGGAATTTCTTCCTTTTTCACACTTTGTTCTGGTTTAACCTGTTCCTCATCACTATCACTATCAGAATACCATTCTTCAATAGTAGGAGCTTCAGGAAATTTTCTAATTTTCTAACCTCAACCTTAATTGTTTCTAAGAAACTTGTGCTACATTCACCTACAGGTTTTTCAATGTCTAGCTCACTAATGAAGGATAGTTCTTTTCCTGGTGGAGCAAAAGCACTTTTGGCCGGAGGAGCCACTTCATTATATCCAATTCCACTACCTTTCCTCATCAAGGTATTCTCAATAGATTTATGAACCTAATCAGAAGCATACTGTTGTTTTTGTACTCTTACTACATGTTTATCTTTATCAGTAAGAGCTGCCTCTTTATCTTTTTCTGCTTCTTCTAATTTATTCTTAAGAACTTCAACTTCACTGTTTTTCTTAAAAATCTCTATATCTCTTTGGTTAATTTGATCTACATATTCTTTCTCACACTCTTTGAGATATTCTAACCTTCTTTCAACATTTTGAATACCTACTTTGTAACCTAAGTTATCAAGTTTTAGGTGTTCAATTTCTCTAATTAGACTCTCATTCCTAGACTTAAGTTCTTCTACAGTGTCAGCACAAGATTTAAAAGAACACACAGATAAGTCTGAATCATTAGATACCTCAGAGTCAGAGCCAGATGATGAACCATAGGCCATAAGTGCAAAGTTATGCACTTTGGGTTGAGCAGCAGCTACCAAAGAGAAATTTGGTTCTTCATCAGCCAGATCACTCCAATCATAATCTCCCAATCCATCACAAGACACAAGTGCAGTCTTTGATTCTTCAGTAGTCTTCTTTAGACATCAACATTCTTCTTTGGAGCTCTACACTCCCTGGCAAAATGTCCCTTCCTGTTGCAATTGTAGCACTCTATCTTTGACTTGTCAAATCCTGGACTTTTTTAGCCTTGTACTTGACTTCTCTTCCTGTCTTCTTCCAAAACTTTCTTGCCCTCAAGGTCAACATGGCCATTTGCCATTTAAGATCAATTTCTTCAAGATCATCTGGATCAATATGATCCATATCTTGATTGATGACATGTGACCTTATAGTAGTTGTAAGCTCAGCCAAGAATGCACACAAGGAAATATCACTGGTGGAAATCTTATCATTAGAACTAGCAGCAGATCCATCAGCAGCAGATACTCCATAAGCAGTAGAGTGAGACTCTTGAGACCCTTTTTCTTTAGAGGATACAAAGGCAAGATTTTGTGTACCAGAAGATGAAGTAGATGAAGTAGTCAGTTCTGATTCATACACCCTTAAATTGTTGTAGAGGCTCTCCAACTTCATTGTTTCAAAGTCAGGCTTATTCCTCCAAACCACTGTATGCATACTCCATTCATGTCACAACTCATCATTTCAGGTCATTTCAGGTCTTTTCGGGAACTTTGAAAAAAAAACACTATTCATAAATCACTATTCATCAAAACACTATTTATCGTTTTACTATTCATCGTTTTCGAGGTCATTTTGATATTCTGAGAAACATTTGGGAAAATTTACTATTCACAAAACACTATTCATTTCCGGAAAAGTTTTCATCATTCACTTGCATTACTCATTTCTTCGTAAATTTAGTTTACGGGTATTCAAATTCGCGTAACCGGATTGGTTTAGGTGCGAATTCATTTCATTAGTGTTGAGAACACTGCATACGGACTGGGGATAGTCTGCATATCATCATAATAGCATTGTCATATTATACCACTCTCAGGATTTTCAAATTTATACATTTGATACATTTAACGTTTTTACGTATAAGTAATTATAGTAAACGTTAACACCCGGTTTATACATGACGAATATATCTAAATATTCCCACGATGGTCCCGACATATTTTTATATCCATTTTAACATCATAAAACTTATAACATTCAGTTACCCAGTATTTTGGAAATTTATTTTATTAATAACGTACGCGTACGAATATAACGACGGTTTTCGTGAAAACTAAACAATAATCACCCGATCACTCAGTAAATGTATCCAACATACTTTTAACATATTTTCAACATTATTATAACTTTATTTCATCCCGGTTAACTTCGTGAACATTTATTTCTATTAAAACCGTTACCCGATTTTAACGAATAACACGTAATAACACTTAACGCTACACTAGGACTAATTAGTGATCAAAACCTATTTGGCTACTCCCTTTTCACACCAAAACCGGCCACATGAACACCCTTTAACCATGTGCTTTAAAATCTTAAGTATAATACTAATAAACCACTTATAACTTTACTAAATCAAAAACCTAAATCATAATCCATGCTTTTTAGAAAAGCTTCTCATCTTGCTTTTTCTCTCCTTGTTCTTCCCAAAACCCACGACCATAACCAAACCAACCCTTGATCCATTATTTTTGAAAAGTTAAAACACTAAACTTGTTCCTTTTACATGCCTAATCAAGAATCAATCAACAAAAACACAAGAACATCAAGCATAATCATCCTATAATCACCTCATTTTGTCAAGTAAGTTATCATTTTTATTTTTACATGAAACATCTTATATTTACTTGTATTACATGATTTCCATGCTAAAAACCATGTACAATGAGCTATACTACCCTTTATTTTGTCTAAAATGGAACATACAAACCCTAACTTTTTAGTTATGAATTCCCTTGCTCTAATAACTTGGTTAGGAGTCCATGGCACCCTAAGAAGGTGTATGGTAGGATTAGATTAGCTATGTGGTGATTACAAGAGGTTTGGTGATGGTAGAAATTAGTTTTTAACCTTGAAAACATGATTTGGAAACTATTTTAGACATGCTGTCCCATTTTGTTATTTTCTGGAAAATCAGTAAACACCAAGGAAACTTTGGCAAAATTTTTAGAAAATACTTTCAAAAACGAATCCGTAGGCGAAAGAACGGATTAAAAAGAGCTTATAACGAAGAAGTTATGATTTTTGCAAGATTGTTGACGAAAAGTATTTTCTGGAAATTAGTTGCTGTTGGACGTTTTTCATGGTACAAAAAGAGGCTTTAGACTTAACCCGGAGGAGCCGAGCTTTCCAAAATATATTACTACATACTAAGACGAAACCGTGGATATAAAGAACAAGTAAAACGGACAAGTAACGACAAAGATATACACGTTTGAATATCGGCTAAAACCCTTTTATATTTGACAGCTTTTATATAAATTTGGCGCAAAAACTACGAAGTGCATTTTTAAGCTAAACATGATATCAAGTACCGAGCTTTATAACTAATGTAGTATTAGTTATTACGAGTATGTTTTCATCATTTCAAGGATTACAACCCGAGTATTTCAACGTCAACATGAGAACTTACGTTATATATATATAAGTATATATATTATAACTAGCCATTTATATTTTCTAATAGCAATATTTTTCCAAATTCTTGGATTATATATTTTTGACAACACAAGTGTTTTTACAAAGACTAGAGTGGTATAGAAACATGAGCATGGACATTCATAAACATCATTTGGTGATCTTAACGAGATCATGCATCATTCATTATAGGTCGCGGCAGTTAACCGATCATTGTTGTTCACTTCATTTCATATCAGTATCATCACTTAAGGTGAGTCATAGCCCCTACTCTTTTAATTGTTTTATCAACTCTTTGGGGGAGATACATGCTACTACTTGCCTACTTGTACAGATTTACATAACATTTATACTTGGGAAACATTATACTTGATAACATTATACTTGATAACATTATACTTGATAACATTATACTTGATGTCATACATACGTGATTGTGTTATACTTAACTGTGTTATACTAAACTGTGATGGATACATACATACATACTTCCTATGGCCCCAGATTAAGTTGCTGGGCACAACCATGGAGACATATATACTTCTTATGGCCCCAGATTAAGTTGCTGGGCACAACCATGGAGGTATACATACTTAGGTGAGGTCTTCGGAGATGAAGTGTAGACTCACTACTAATTGCTAAACTGTTGTTATGAACTTATACATATCTTACTCATACTATACATTGTAGCAGTGGGTTGTGAACACACAGGTTACAAGTCTCTTATGACGGGACTTGCAACTGAGTGGATTTACGATGCCTTTGCTGTGTTAACATTCTTTATAAGCTTTTTCAACTGCATTAAGACAAACTCTATGAACTCACCAACCTTTGTGTTGACACTTTTAAGCATGTTTATCTCAGGTTAGAAAGGCGATAGCAGGTTTGTGGAGCTGAGAGTCTTAGGGCATGCTTTTGGAGACTTTCACTTTTATCATTTTACCATTCGATACACTTTAAAAACTTATGTATCATTCTACTTTGGGATCTTTGTTTTGTAAACTATGACTTTTATCTATTCGAATGGTAACTTTTCAAAAACGTCTCATTTAGAGTTCGTTTTCTATATCTTGTACTTTGTGCCCTGAAGTAGCATCCCTATGACACAGTCTTCCGCTGCGGTATTTTGGGGGTGTTACAGATTGGTACCAGAGCCTTGGTTATAGAGAACTAGGTTGTTTTAGAGTCTAGACTATAACTACATACATGTAGACTCTCCTCCCTATCGCCTTGCACTTTACATACACATACGCTTGCTGGTAATTTATTTTTAGACCCACGCTATTAGATACTTTGTAGAAACCGTTAGAAACTAGACTTCCCAGTGACTTTAAAACTTAAGGGAGAATCTTTTGTTCCTTTGTACTAAGCGTGACATTCCCTAGATGCCCATTTAAGCAACGTCTACCACTGAGATATGTGTGCCTGGTGATATGTATACTTGTGAAAGGAAACATTTATAATTGTGGTGGCCAACATAATTATAAGTGCTTCACGACACACGTGGACATATGACTATGCAGATGTAGATCGGTGTTGGCACAACATAGGAAACAACTGGTGGACGTGGAGGTAGAGGAGGTAGAGGAGCTGCTAATGACACTAGTAACCCAAGTAACGATGGTGGAAGAACTGGTGGACGTGGAGGTAGAGGAGGTGGTCACGGAGTTGAAAACAATGATAATAACGACGGTGGAAATACTGATTTTGAAACCATCGCTCGACAACTTGAAAACTTTCTCCCCACTATTGTCACTCAAGTTGGCGATCATATGAATAACTTGGCAAACCACGAAAGCGGAATTAACAACACCAATGGTATAGGCCAGAATGGTAATGGCAACAACATCATTAGGACTGGATGTACGTATAAGGAATTTACGTCATGCAAGCCAATTGATTTCAATGGTGTAGGAGGCGCGTTGGCGTATACTCGATGGGTTGAAAAGATGGAGTCGGTGATCGATATTAGTAACTGTGCAGCACATCAAATGGTGAAGTATTCCATGTGCTTACTATCAGGAAAGGCATTGACATGGTGGAATACGCAGATTCAAGCTAGGGGTAGAGCGGCAGCTGTAGGTATGACATGGGATGATTTTAAGGCATTACTGAAGGAGGAATACTGCCCGGACAACGAGATGCAAAAGCTGGAGGATGAACTCTATCATCTCTCTATGATAGGGGCTGGACATGCAGCCTACACAGATCGATTCCATGAATTAGCCAGACTAGTTCCACACCTAGTTACCCCTGAGTCCAAGAGGATCGAGAGGTACATATATGGTCTTGTCCCAGAAATTCGTGGGACTGTGAAAACAACTGAGCCTTCTACAATTCAGAGTGCAATATTGAGAGCAGGGACTCTGACAGATGAAATGGTTAGAAATGGAAGCTTGAGGAACAGTGATAAAAGGAAGGGAACAAGCGAGTCAAACAAGCAAGTGGGCACAATAGCTGACAACAAAAGGGCAAGGACCTTTGCGGCAACTAATCCTGGTCAGAAAGAGTATTTAGGCCCGCATCCTAAATGTACGAAATGTAACTTTCATCATCAAAAGATTTTGCCCTGCCGTGTGTGTGCTAATTGCAGACAGTCTGGTCATTATGCAAACCAGTGTAGAGAACCAGTGAACCAAAAGACATGCTATGAGTGTAACAGCCCGGATCACTTTCGGAACAACTGTCCTAAGTTGAAAAGGAATTTTAACCAAGGGGGCAATCGTCCAAACTTAGCAGCAGCAATTGAAGGGCCACGAGATGAGACCAATGAGATTCCACCCGCACTTGGTAGAGCTTACTTCCTAGGAAATCCTATCACCCAACATATCCACGATAGCACAACGGGTACATTCTCTTGAACAACTATCGTATTTTAGTAGCACTTAAGTCTTAATACAGGACCTATACACAACATTGACTAATCTGAGACCTAGCAGCATTAACCTTAGTCACCCTAACATTAGAAATTTGATTAGTGTAAGCAATTCCAAAGTCGAGCCAATCTTTCAAAAGATCTTTTTCAAGGATGTTGAATCCAGACCTTGATTTTTAGCTTGGTTCTAGTGACTGTTCTTGTTTGATTGGGTTGCGAAAATCAAGCTAAAAGTTAAAGTCATCACTCAAACCGATTTAGCTTAATCTCATAACTGTTCTTGTTTGATTGGGTTGTGGGCTTAAGTGAAAATCGGTTACCTAAATGATTAACCTAAAAGAGGTCTTTTGAGGACTATGCTCGGGATTGGGAAGGTTTGCCTCATCAAGTCTAACCACGAGAACATACCTAGTTGGATAGGAAACCCACATACATAAGCTTTGACACATTTTCTTAAACACACATTTAACTGATTAACATTAACTGAACTTCGGGACGAAGTTCTTTTTAGAGGGGAAGACTGTCACAACTCATCATTTCAGGTCATTTCAGGTCTTTTCGGGAACTTTGAAAAAAAAACACTATTCATAAATCACTATTCATCAAAACACTATTTATCGTTTTACTATTCATCGTTTTCGAGGTCATTTTGATATTCTGAGAAACATTTGGGAAAATTTACTATTCACAAAACACTATTCATTTCCGGAAAAGTTTTCATCATTCACTTGCATTACTCATTTCTTCGTAAATTTAGTTTACGGGTATTCAAATTCGCGTAACCGGATTGGTTTAGGTGCGAATTCATTTCATTAGTGTTGAGAACACTGCATACGGACTGGGGATAGTCTGCATATCATCATAATAGCATTGTCATATTATACCACTCTCAGGATTTTCAAATTTATACATTTGATACATTTAACGTTTTTACGTATAAGTAATTATAGTAAACGTTAACACCCGGTTTATACATGACGAATATATCTAAATATTCCCACGATGGTCCCGACATATTTTTATATCCATTTTAACATCATAAAACTTATAACATTCAGTTACCCAGTATTTTGGAAATTTATTTTATTAATAACGTACGCGTACGAATATAACGACGGTTTTCGTGAAAACTAAACAATAATCACCCGATCACTCAGTAAATGTATCCAACATACTTTTAACATATTTTCAACATTATTATAACTTTATTTCATCCCGGTTAACTTCGTGAACATTTATTTCTATTAAAACCGTTACCCGATTTTAACGAATAACACGTAATAACACTTAACGCTACACTAGGACTAATTAGTGATCAAAACCTATTTGGCTACTCCCTTTTCACACCAAAACCGGCCACATGAACACCCTTTAACCATGTGCTTTAAAATCTTAAGTATAATACTAATAAACCACTTATAACTTTACTAAATCAAAAACCTAAATCATAATCCATGCTTTTTAGAAAAGCTTCTCATCTTGCTTTTTCTCTCCTTGTTCTTCCCAAAACCCACGACCATAACCAAACCAACCCTTGATCCATTATTTTTGAAAAGTTAAAACACTAAACTTGTTCCTTTTACATGCCTAATCAAGAATCAATCAACAAAAACACAAGAACATCAAGCATAATCATCCTATAATCACCTCATTTTGTCAAGTAAGTTATCATTTTTATTTTTACATGAAACATCTTATATTTACTTGTATTACATGATTTCCATGCTAAAAACCATGTACAATGAGCTATACTACCCTTTATTTTGTCTAAAATGGAACATACAAACCCTAACTTTTTAGTTATGAATTCCCTTGCTCTAATAACTTGGTTAGGAGTCCATGGCACCCTAAGAAGGTGTATGGTAGGATTAGATTAGCTATGTGGTGATTACAAGAGGTTTGGTGATGGTAGAAATTAGTTTTTAACCTTGAAAACATGATTTGGAAACTATTTTAGACATGCTGTCCCATTTTGTTATTTTCTGGAAAATCAGTAAACACCAAGGAAACTTTGGCAAAATTTTTAGAAAATACTTTCAAAAACGAATCCGTAGGCGAAAGAACGGATTAAAAAGAGCTTATAACGAAGAAGTTATGATTTTTGCAAGATTGTTGACGAAAAGTATTTTCTGGAAATTAGTTGCTGTTGGACGTTTTTCATGGTACAAAAAGAGGCTTTAGACTTAACCCGGAGGAGCCGAGCTTTCCAAAATATATTACTACATACTAAGACGAAACCGTGGATATAAAGAACAAGTAAAACGGACAAGTAACGACAAAGATATACACGTTTGAATATCGGCTAAAACCCTTTTATATTTGACAGCTTTTATATAAATTTGGCGCAAAAACTACGAAGTGCATTTTTAAGCTAAACATGATATCAAGTACCGAGCTTTATAACTAATGTAGTATTAGTTATTACGAGTATGTTTTCATCATTTCAAGGATTACAACCCGAGTATTTCAACGTCAACATGAGAACTTACGTTATATATATATAAGTATATATATTATAACTAGCCATTTATATTTTCTAATAGCAATATTTTTCCAAATTCTTGGATTATATATTTTTGACAACACAAGTGTTTTTACAAAGACTAGAGTGGTATAGAAACATGAGCATGGACATTCATAAACATCATTTGGTGATCTTAACGAGATCATGCATCATTCATTATAGGTCGCGGCAGTTAACCGATCATTGTTGTTCACTTCATTTCATATCAGTATCATCACTTAAGGTGAGTCATAGCCCCTACTCTTTTAATTGTTTTATCAACTCTTTGGGGGAGATACATGCTACTACTTGCCTACTTGTACAGATTTACATAACATTTATACTTGGGAAACATTATACTTGATAACATTATACTTGATAACATTATACTTGATAACATTATACTTGATGTCATACATACGTGATTGTGTTATACTTAACTGTGTTATACTAAACTGTGATGGATACATACATACATACTTCCTATGGCCCCAGATTAAGTTGCTGGGCACAACCATGGAGACATATATACTTCTTATGGCCCCAGATTAAGTTGCTGGGCACAACCATGGAGGTATACATACTTAGGTGAGGTCTTCGGAGATGAAGTGTAGACTCACTACTAATTGCTAAACTGTTGTTATGAACTTATACATATCTTACTCATACTATACATTGTAGCAGTGGGTTGTGAACACACAGGTTACAAGTCTCTTATGACGGGACTTGCAACTGAGTGGATTTACGATGCCTTTGCTGTGTTAACATTCTTTATAAGCTTTTTCAACTGCATTAAGACAAACTCTATGAACTCACCAACCTTTGTGTTGACACTTTTAAGCATGTTTATCTCAGGTTAGAAAGGCGATAGCAGGTTTGTGGAGCTGAGAGTCTTAGGGCATGCTTTTGGAGACTTTCACTTTTATCATTTTACCATTCGATACACTTTAAAAACTTATGTATCATTCTACTTTGGGATCTTTGTTTTGTAAACTATGACTTTTATCTATTCGAATGGTAACTTTTCAAAAACGTCTCATTTAGAGTTCGTTTTCTATATCTTGTACTTTGTGCCCTGAAGTAGCATCCCTATGACACAGTCTTCCGCTGCGGTATTTTGGGGGTGTTACAATTCAGGTGCAAGACTTCTTAGAAACTTGAGATTAACATATTCTTGTGGAACCACATAGCCAACAAGCTTTAGATGACTAACAAGTTGATTTAGCCTGTTGTATGTGCCAATAATCTTCTCTCCACTTTCAGAAGTAAAATTCTCAAACTGATGCTTCAACATGTTTTTCCTGGATTTCTTAGTAGCATCATTCCCTCCAAACCTAAATTCCACAGCATCCATCAATGCTTTTCCTGATTCACAGTCATCAAAGTCCATTTGAAATTCATTAGGTATTCCCATTAAGAGAATATTATGAGCCTTGATTTCCATCTTCCTTGCTGTGTTAGCTTCTGCAGACTTAATTGGTATCTCCTTACAATCAGCACTCTTCTCTGGTACAGAGTCACCATTAACTATCACATTCCACGTGTTGAAATCAATCATGCGATTGTACTGCCTGATTCTTCTCTTCCATAGCTCATACTCAGAAGGATTTAGCATGGGCACCCTTGAAGCAGTCACCATATGTGTTTCATCACCCATCTTTAGCAATTGATTTGGAACAACAAACTTTTAAGAAACAAAATCTTCTTGATAATAACTTCTAGATCACACGCTCTGATACCACTTGTTGATCCCAGTTGAGCTTAAACGATCTTATATAGAAGTTAACTTGATTAAACACTTAAGCTTAAACGCGGAATATAAAAGCTTAACTTAAGAAGAATTATGATTCACTTTCAACACTTCAATATTATTAATACGAGCACTCGAAAATGCTAGGGTTTTACAACCTTGAAGTGTAAACAAAAACTAAAACAATACGTATGCAAACTAAGCCTAGGATCCTCCTTTTATAGACTAAGAAATCCTACTAGGTTTACAATACCTTTCTCTATAAGATAAGAATATTCTAGATGTATATAATATTTACACAATCTATTCTATAATTATCTAAACCGTATACATTCTTATCTCTTCAGCATTTATCCATAGCAGCACTTTGACATCAGCAGTAGAATCATTATCATTAGCAGCAGTTTCATCACAGCAGCAGTTTCACTTAGCAGCAGAACTCAAAACCCGACAAAGCATGGGTTTTTGGCTTTGTTTGTGAGATGGGTTATTTGTATGAGCATAAGATTTGGGTATTGGTTGATTTGGAACAACATCACTTGAGCTTTGACAAGAGTCAATTTTTCTCCTCCAAACGGGTTTTACGGAGATCTTAGAAACTCTTGAGAGTTTAGAACTTGGGTTGTTGGGGGATAACATGTTTGGTTGGATGATCATTAAGGATGAAGGAGATGTATTTATAGTGTAGGAAAGGTGTGGTTTAGGAAGGTAAATTTTGAGGGCATGGAAATGGTGGATGACTCGAGATTGGTAGTATAAAGGATGATTCGGTTTATCATTTCACATGGGTGGTTTGAGGATGTATTGAAGAAGGGTTATGAGGTTTGAGTGTAAGGTAGAAGGATATATGTGAGTGAGTGTGTTTTCCCTTCCCATTAAATTCGTGCTCATCCGGACATAGAGTTAAGCATGTAAAGGCATACAATCAAATCACATAGGAGCAAATAAACATCTAGAAACAACATATATGCGATATGCCATAAATCTAGGAATGACATAATCTAATGAGAAGCAAAGTTCATAAGAGTTAACTAGCGTTAGGTATATATAGGAAGAGCAATTTAATCAAGTTGGAGAATGAGTATGAGACTATTACTAGTGGTGCTCAATTCAGGCTAAACACGACCATTTTTACGGGTTACACACACCCAACTTCTCACATAGAAGCAATTCAACCGTTAGGTTAAATTGAATTTCTAGTCAATAGATTCTCCAGTAGTCATTCTCTTTTTAGAAGAAATTGAGTTCCTAAATTTACCTATCGAAGAGTACCCAATATGAAGTTTGCTTGATTCACTAATACTTGGCTTAATGTGACTCAAACATCATGTTTTTATGAAGGTAAATCTACATGATATATTTTACTCGCTATCCCAATAGAGATGTGTTGAATGTTTAGATAAGAGTAAACGCAAAGTTTTAATCTTTTGTTCATGATTTACCTGTTATTTGGTTTTGATGGCATATTACTTGATTTGATAAATGTGCTACACTTTAAGAGTGCTCCTTAGCATATCTTGTGAGATGAATCTCATTAAGATTATTTACCTTAAATGAGTTTGTGATTTTTAAATGATATCAAAACAAGATGTTAATATATTCTTAGACAAATATTGTTTTCTATGATTTTTGCCATTGTTATATATCATAATTTAACTAGTATTTGAAAAATAAATTTTACTTGTTTATGGATAGTGACAAGTTATTTTTCAATTCTTATATTATTTTAAAAAGTAAAGTGTAGTGCATTATCTTGTAACACAACCATTCATGCTACAAAGAAAATGAGATACATAGAATATATAGTGTGTATTATTCTTAAATATGTATTTTATCTTGAAGTGATGATTTTAAGTAGTGTGAGCAAAGTTTACATATGTTGTTAGTTTGCTCATGTTTGGTTTTTCGGATATGACACATTTATCCATTACATCGTAATGTAAATTGCTTGAATATTTCGGACGAAAAATCCAAGTCGTCAATCCTACTTCATTGTATATTTTATGTATGTGTTAAACATGTTATTCTAATATTTGGAACACAACTATTGGACAAGTAGATTCAATATGACATTATCAACACAAGTGTGAGTTATGATCCAATGCATATTCTTTTCATCTACAAAGGATGTAAATATTTTCATATCAATCTAGTGTGATTGAGTATGTAGATTCAAGACTATATCTTTTATTAAAATTTGATGTAATCTTGAAACTAAACAAATAACAATCCAATTTCTTGTCCACACTCAAAAACATGTCAATTAGATTTGATGAATATATCAACCATAATTTGAATAATGAATTGATATAATATCAAGATCTTTCTTGACCCTCACAAACACTCATTTAAAATAAATAGGCATTTTGATAGTGTGTTCCATTAATCCTAAGATTATTTATGAGTGAGGTTAGTGAATGATTGAAATTTGACTTATTACTTCATGATTGTTATATGTTTTGTTTATGTGAAAAAAAAGACTATTTGTTGTTACTTATAATGAAAACACTTATATTTAGAAAATACTTTCTCTTTTATATAACTACTAATTTTTTAAAATGATTCAATTTATCTTATTAAACAACTTAAGGTAAAACAAGCTAATTTGTAGAAAATATTTAAGTGTGTTGTGAAGAATAGATTAAGTTGTTTGAAATATTTAGGTGACTAGATTTAACTTATTTAAATGATGTTTGAGTAACATTAAGCCATCTATACCTATATGCAATGCAAGCATATTATAACAATCCTAACACAAGAAATCTAGCATAAGATCTAGTTAAGTATAAACCGGAAAGCTAACTATAAACTAATAGGGCACATATGCTTAGATATACAAATAGCTAAACTTCAAATAGCAACAATTATCTAATATATTCAATTAAGAAAATAAAATCACAAAGAAGTTCACATAACACATAAAACACTTGTCGTCGTTTTGTGTATTATATACACCAATGTTTACTTAGCTCGATTTTATTTGAAAATAAAATAGTTTTCTCCCCATTCTATAGTTTAATTAAGATCAATATTTTGAAAACAAAAATACTTAATTTTTCAAAAGTATATTAACTAGGAATGCCCGACTTGAAAGAAAAGGTAAAACAAAAGTTTTACGTTAAAACGAATCACAAATTTTTGACCACCGTATAGTATTTTGACTTTCTTACTTATTTAAGTTTTTAATGGTTACTTGTAAGTATTTTAAATGAAAGTAGACTCAATTACCTTTAAAACTCCGGGTGGCACGACTTCTACGGAGTTACGGTTAATTTTATATGATTTTTCAAAGTTTCTGAAAAACTGTCGAACAGACAGGCGGACCCCTTAAATTTAAGGGGCCGCCCAGCATTTAAGGGGGCCGCCCAAACAATTAAAGGGGCCGCCCATCTGATACTCAAAAATACATTTTTTGCAAAAAATTGTTTTCTGACTTTGTGGAAAGGTGTGTAACTTTCTGATTTTAATAACGAACATATAACACTTGTTTTAATCATAATCTTCTCCCGAGCTAGTATAATTAGTGTATATAATATCAAAACTAATACAAGTTAATCAACAAAACACTTTTCATATTTAATCCTCCTTAATGGGTAATTTGATACATGGATCGTACTCAATTTTTAAAACCATTTGTTTTGAAAATTAGAGCGACGTGGCTCTGGTACCAATTGTGGAAAACTAGAAGGGGGGGGGGGTTGAATAGTTTTCCCCTCTTTTTCATTTTATAAAATCTTTGTTTCAAAATGTTGATTCGAATTTATTCAATTGTTTGTTTGGAAAACCTTCAATTAGAGTTTAGTATAAAAACAACATATAATCAATATGATCAATTATATATGTAAGCTTTTGAAAAAAAAACTTAGTTTTATGAATGGAGCTTTGGTCGATCTTTATGTGAATACTTTTTCCTTTTAAAATCTTAAAACGGTTTGTATCAAATTATTTATCAAGTTTAACTTAATATGAGAAGTGTGAATAATAATAATCTATTTGACCATATCTTATAATTATACGCACAATCACAATATTAACTTCTATATACAACACAATCAATCATCACAACTGTATAAGCAACAACTAAGACATATAGGCAAGCATAGATGTAAAGCGATAAATGCAAGATTAAATGGAAAGAGATAAGAGAAAGGAAATGCAAACCGGACACGATGATTTATAGTGGTTCGGCTACAAGGACACCTTCCTTGCCCTACTTCACTCCCCGAGTCACCTACTCGAGAGTTTTCTTCACTACTCAACAAGCTCCCTTTTGGCGGAGAAAACCGTACACAACTTTTGCTTACGCCATTTAACGACACTAAGCTAAATGTCGAGTTCTAATAGTAGCTAGAACCAATCTCACAACACGACTTCGATCGCTACACAACTTCTACACGACTTCTTCACGGCTTCACGACTTCTTCACGGCTTCACGACTTCACGACTTCTTCACGGCTTCACAACTTCTTCTATACTCCACTACATATTCACACATCTATTTCTTCACAACTACATAACTTCTTCACACTACTACTTTTTCCCACTACTTCTTACTCACTCATAAACTCACTACTAAGTAAGATCATCTTGATCTACTTATTACATATACATAACTCACAACTTCACAGAAGCACTAACTAGATCCTAATACATCTTTGGCTTTATGATAGGGAAGATTCTTCTCTTGCACTTTGAGTGGTGAAGGATTGGATCACTTGAAACAAAGACTTATAATCTTATGATCAAAGGATTTAGAAGGATGTTTTGAAAGGATTGGGACTGAAAATTTTCCTGCAAAAGGTGAGGAAAATACCAGGTTTGAGGTGGTATTTATAGGAGAAAATTTCTGACAGATTCTGACAGAGGAGCATGGCCGGCCCCCTTAATTCATAGCCGGTCCCCTTAATTTTAAGGGGACCGCCTCTTATAATTAAGGGGGCCGCCCAGCTGTAACGGCCAGAAAATCTGTCTTTTAGTGGGGAAAGTTTATTTGGTGAAAAACTAACTGATTTTGGTTAAAAATTTGAATTCATATATTTAGTATGATTAAAACATTTTTCTTTATTACCAAAAATGTTTTTCAAAAATATATAATAAGTTTATTTAATTTTATAAACTTTGTATTATTTAAATAAACATCCCTTTGATCATAAAATGTATTAGACATTTGTTTGTACATACCTTAAGTGATTGTTGAGGCAAACTCGAGACGTTGAGATGTCGAGGCTTGTTGACGTAAGAATGCATAGATGAATTGTGATCACAAGTAACTTAAGCACTTTACGTTATATGTTGTAACTTACATCTTTGTCATCATCAAAACATGAAGAGAATGTTTAGATTAAATATCGTAATATTCATTCCAACATTTTCCTTTTCAAAATTTCCACAAGCTTACCAACAATGCCTATGAGTTTTTAAATCCACCTATCCCTGTTGAACATACACTCGCTATTCCACCCTCTAGCCCTGTACCTTTAGCCCCAGCAGACCCACTACCACACGATGCCCAACCTATATATCCTACACCACCAGTTCACATCAGCCAACCCATTCCTTCTCCATACGTTCCTCCACACCAGCCTATTAACCTTGACCAGCCTAATAACGCGTTGCCCAACAATGAGCAGCCCAATACCCCTTCGCAACCAAATACACCACAATCCGCAAATACACCACCCGTACAAGCAAATGTACCCGCTCCCACTGTCAATACTCATCCTATGGTCACACGTGCTATGTCACAACTCGTAATTTCAGGTCATTTTTCCCAACCTCAGCAAATCACTATTCATCAAAACACTATTCATCATTTTACTATTCATCATTTTTGAGGTCAGTTTGACATTCTGAGAAACATTTGAAAATTTTACTATTCACTAAACACTATTCATTTATGGAAAAATGAATCACTATTCACTTGCATTACTCATTTCATCGTAAATTTAGTTTACGGGTATTCAAATTCGCGTAACCGGTTTGGTTTAGGTGCGAATTCACTTCATTATCAGTAAGGACATTGCATACAGACTAGAGATGGTCTGCATATCATCAGTAGGTCATTTACATGTTATACCACTCTTAGGATTTTCAAATTTTTATATTTGATACATTTAACGTTTTTCTTATAATTATTTATAATAAACGTTAACACACGGTTAATATATATACGACGAATATATCTAAATATTCCCACAATGGTCCCGATATATTTCTATATCCCTTATAACATCTTAAAAGTCAAAAAATTCATTTACCCAGTAATTTGGAAATTTATTTTATTTATAACGTAAGTTTATAAATATTACGACGGTTTTCGTGAAAACTAAACAATAATCACCCGAACACTCAATACTTGTACCTAACATAATTTTAACATTTTTATAACTTTATTTAGACCTGAATAACTTCGTTAAAATTTATTTCTATCAAACCCGGTACCCGATTTTAACTAACAACACAAATATACCTTAAATCTTACACAACTTTTCCTAATTAAATCAAAACTACCCCAACCCTCCCCCCTCATCCACCTAGGCCGGCCCCTAAAGTCCTCACCAAGGCTAATTTTTACATTTTTCTTAACCTCATGCATTTAAGTATACATATTATACATTATAACTTGTTATACATATCTAGAAAAACCTCTAACACATTATCATACATAAATCTAAGAATCAAAAAGCTCTCATCTCATCTTTTCCATCTCAAACCCACGACCAAACTCAAAATCCATGATCAAGTGATTATTTTTCAAGAGTTAAAGCTACAAAGTTGTTCCATTTGTCATCCTAATCAAGAATCTTACAACAAAAACACAAGTAACACAAGGTTTCTCATCATCTAATCACCTATTATTTCAAAGTGAGTTATCAAATTTATTTTCATGTTCTCATCTAATTAACACTTGTATCTTATGGTTTTCATGCTTAATTTCATGCACAAGCTAGCTATACCACTATATTTTTGTAGACTTTTTGAACATACAAACCCTAGATTTTGATTTAGGTGTTCCTTTGTTAAATTAACATGGTTAGTAGTGATTAGGAACCCATGGCACCCTAAGAAGGTGTATGGTAAGATTAGATTAGCTTTGTGGTGTTTTGCAAGAGATTTGGTGACGTTAGAAACTAATTTTGAACATGAAAAATGGATTTAGAACATGTATATAAACCTACTGTCCCATTTTTGTAAATCCAGGAAAATCAGGAAATATAAAGTAAACTTTGGCAAATTTTTTAGAAAATACTTTCAAAAACGAAGCCGTAGGCGAAAGAACGGATTAAAAAGAGTTTATAACGAAGGAGTTATGAATTTTTCAATATTAACGACGAAAACTATTTTCCGGAAAAATACATGCTGATGGACGTTTTTCGTCGGGCAAAAAGAGACTTTAGACGTAACCTGGAGGAGCCAAGCTTTCCAAAATATATTACTACATACTAAGACGTAACCATGGATATAAAGAACAAGTAAAACGGACTTATAACGACAAAGATATTCACGTTTCAATATCGACAAAAACCCTTTATAATTGGCAGCTTTTATTAGAAATAATAATAATATTACTACTACGTAGTAACTCTAGATTTCTAGAAATATTAACCAAGTACCCAAAATTATAACTAATAAAGTATTAGTGAATACAAGTATATTTCTATTACTACAAGGCGTTATTTCAAGGATTTCAAATCGAGGATTTCAACACTAACACTTATATATATATATATATATATATATATATATATATATATATATATATATATATATATATATATATATATATATATATATATACATTTCAACTAGTTTTATTTTCTAGTTGCCATATTTTCCTAAGTTTTGGAAAATGCATTATTTTGATAACAAGTGTTTTTCAAGAGTAGAGTGGTATAGGAAACACGTGCATGAACATTCATAATATCATTTCATGATCTAAATTAGATCGTTCATAATTCATATTAGGTTGCGGCAGCTAACCGTTCATTGTTGTTTATTTCAGTTCATCACAGTATCATCAGTTTAAGGTGAGTCATAGCCCCTACTCTTTTATACTTGTTTTAACTCTTTGGGGGAGATACATGCTACTACTTGCTTACTTGTACAAATACTCTTAAACATTTATACTTGGAAACATTATACTTGATTGCATTATACTTGATTACATTTGTACTTGATAACACTTATACTTGATTACGTTATACTTAAACTTGTAAGTCTCTTTGGGATAACACATGCATTGGGTTTCGGAGATGAAGTAGAAGCAATGCTATTACCTTCCTTCTGAGCAACATAAAGTCTCCTTGGATAACACATGCATTTGGTTTCGGAGATGAAGTAGAACCAATGCCACTACCTTCCTTGTGAGCAGCATACTCAAGTGAGGTCTTCAGAGATGAAGTGTAGACTCACGACAAATTGCTTAACTGTTGTTATGAACTTATACATATCTTAATCATACTATATTTTAGCAGTGGGTTGTGAACACACAGGTTACAAGTCTCTTATGGCGGGACTTGCAACTGAGTGGATTTACGATGCCTTTGCTGTGTGAACATTCCTTATAGGCTTTTCAACTGTTTTAAGACAAACTCTATGAACTCACCAACCTTTGTGTTGACACTTTTAAGCATGTTTAATTCAGGTTTATAAGGCGATAGCAGGTGTGTGGAGCTGAGAGTCTTAGGGCATGCTTTTGGAGACTTTAACTTTTATCGTTTACCATTCGATACACTTTAAAAACTTATGTATTATTCTACTTTGGGATCTTTGTTTTGTAAACTATGACTTTTATCTATTCGAATGGTAACTTTTCAAAACGTCTCATTTAGAGGTCGTTTTCTATATCTTGTACTTTGTGCCCTGAAGTAGCATCCCAATGACACTATCGTTCCGCTGCGATATTTTGGGGGTGTTACAGATTGGTATCAGAGACTTGGTTATAGAGAACTAGGTTGTTTTTAGAGCCTAGACTATAACTACATACATTTAGACTCTCCTCCCTATCGCCTTGAACTTTTCATACACGTACACTTGCTGATAATTTTTTTAGACCTACGCTATTAGATATTTTGTGGTACCGATGGGGAAGTCCCAAAATCTAGGCAAGTCATCAGAAATATGGAGCTCGGTAATAACTGATCATTTAACTTAATCTTGTGACAGTTCTTGTTTGATGAGACATGAGACTAAGTTAAATGAAGGTTATTACTTAGCTGTAGAGATTTGATGATTTGCCCGAGGATGGGAGTTCTCTTGAAGATACTCTTTAGAAACCATTAGAAATTAGACTTCCCAATGACTTAGCACTTAAGGGAGAATCCTTTGTTCCTCGTACTGAATGTGACATTCCCTAGATACCCATTTAAGCAACGTCTACCACTGAGATATGTGTGCCTGGTGATATGTACACCTGTGAAAGGAAACATTTATAATTGTGGTGGCCAACATAATTATAAGTGCTTCACGACCTACGTGGACATATGACTATGCATATGTAGATCGGTGTTGGCAAAACTTAGGAAACAACTGGTGGCGCGGTATTATATATGAGGATGTTAAGTATAGACTTTGGTTAATCAACGGTTTTCCCTCATCTCTGACGTTCACTAAATGTCCTTCCTATCAGAAAATCATGGCACCAAGGAGAGTGACTCGTAGCTCTGGTCGAGGAGGCGCAACACCAAGGGGTGGAAGGACTGGTGGACGTGGAGGAAGAGGAGCTGCTCATGACACTAGTAACCCTAGTAACGATGGTGGAAGAACTGGTGGACGTGGAGGTAGAGGAGATGGTCGCGGCATTGAAAACAATAATAACAACGACGGTGGAAATCCTAATTTTGAAGCCATCATCGCTCGACAACTTCAAAGCTTTCTCCCCACTATTGTCACTCAAGTTGGCGATCATATGAATAACTTGGCAAATCACGAAAGCGGAATTAACACCACAAATGGTATAGGCCAGAATGGTAATGGCAACAACAACAATAGGACTGGATGTACGTATAAGGAATTTACGTCATGCAAGCCAATTGATTTCAATGGTGCAGGAGGCGCGTTAGTGTATACTCGATGGGTCGAAAAGATGGAGTCGGTGATTGACATTAGTAACTGTGCAGCACATCAAATGGTGAAGTACTCCGCATGCTTGCTGTCAGGAAAGGCATTGACATGGTGGAATACGCAGGTTCAAGCTAGGGGTAGAGAGGCAGCTGTAGGTATGACATGGGACGATTTTAAGGCATTACTGAAGGAGGAATACTTCCCGGACAACGAAATGCAGAAGTTGGAGGATGAACTTTATCATCACTCTATGATAGGGGCTGGACATGCAGCCTATACAGATCGATTCCATGAATTAGCCAGACTAGTTCCACATCTAGTTACCCCTGAGTCCAAGAGGATCGAGAGGTACATATATGGTCTTGTCCCAGAAATTCGTGGGACTGTGAAAACAACTGAGCCTTCTACAATTCAGAGTGCAATATTGAGAGCAGGGACTCTGACAGATGAGATGGTTAGAAATGGAACCTTGAGGAACAGTGATAAAAGGAAGGGAACAAGCGAGTCGAACAAGCAGATGGGCGCGATAGCTGACAACAAAAGGGCAAGGACCTTTGCGGCGACTAGTTCTGGTCAGAGAGAGTATTTAGGCCAGCATCCTAAATGTACGAAATGTAATTTTCATCACCAAAAGACTGTGCCCTGCCGTATGTGTACAAATTGCAGACAGTCTGGTCATTATATGAACCAGTGTAGAGAACCAGTGAATGTGGGCAATATGACGAACAATCAAAAGACATGCTATGAGTGTAACAACCCAGATCACTTTCGGAACACCTGTCCTAAGTTGAAAAGGAATCTTAACCAAGGAGGCAATCGTCCAAACTTAGCATTAGCAACAGAAGGGCCACGAGATGAGGCCATTGAGATTCCACCCGCACTTGGCAGGGCTTACTTCTTAGGAAATCCTATCACCCAACATGTCCGCGATAGCACAACGGGTACATTCTCTTGAACAACTATCTTATTTTCGTAGCACTTAAGTCTTAATATAGGACCTATACACAACATCGACTAATCTGAGACCTAGCATCATTAACCTTAGTCATATTAACAGTAGTGATTTGATTGGTGTAAGCTTTTCCAACGAGTTGGGAAAGTTTACATTGTCGAATCAGACCCCTAGACACATATGTGGAACGAACGAGCTGAACTTCGGGACGAAGTTCCTTTTAGGGTGGGAGACTGTCACAACTCGTAATTTCAGGTCATTTTTCCCAACCTCAACAAATCACTATTCATCAAAACACTATTCATCATTTTACTATTCATCATTTTTTAGGTCAGTTTGACATTCTGAGAAACATTTGAAAATTTTACTATTCACTGAACACTATTCATTTCCGGAAAAATGAAGCACTATTCACTTGCATTACTCATTTCATCGTAAATTTAGTTTACGGGTATTCAAATTCGCGTAACCGGATTGGTTTAGGTGCGAATTCACTTCATTATCAGTAAGGACATTGCATACGGACTAGAGATGGTCTGCATATCATCAGTAGGTCATTTACATGTTATACCACTTTTAGGATTTTCAAATTTTTATATTTGATACATTTAACGTTTATCTTATAATTATTTATAATAAACGTTAACACACGGTTAATATATATACGACGAATATATCTAAATATTCCCACAATGGTCCCGACATATATCTATATCCCTTATAACATCTTAAAAGTCATAAAATTCATTTACCCAGTAATTTGGAAATTTATTTTATTTATAACGTAAGTTTATAAATATTACGACGGTTTTCGTGAAAACTAAACAATAATCACCCGAAAACTCAGTACTTGTACCCAACATAATTTTAACATTTTTATAACTTTATTTAGACCTGAATAACTTCGTTAACATTTATTTCTATCAAACCCGGTACCCGATTTTAACTAACAACACAAATATACCTTAAATCTTACACAAGTTTTCCTAATTAAATCAAAACTACCCCAACCCCCCCCCCCCCCCTCATCCACCTAGGCCTGTCCCCTAAAGTCCTCACCAAGGATAATTTTTACATTTTTCTTAACCTCATGCATTTAAGTATACATATTATACATTATAACTTGTTATACATATCTAGAAAAACCTCTAACACATTATCATACATAAATCTAAGAATCAAAAAGCTCTCATCTCATCTTTTCCATCTCAAACCCACGACCAAACTCAAAATCCATGATCAAGTGATTATTTTTCAAGAGTTAAAGCTACAAAGTTGTTCCATTTGTCATCCTAATCAAGAATCTTACAACAAAAACACAAGTAACACAAGGTTTCTCATCATCTAATCACCTATTATTTCAAAGTGAGTTATCAAATTTATTTTCATGTTCTCATCTAATTAACACTTGTATCTTATAGTTTTTATGCTTAATTTCATGCACAAGCTAGCTATACCACTATATTTTTGTAGACTTTTTGAACATACAAACCCTAGATTTTGATTTAGGTGTTCCTTTGTTAAATTAACATGGTTAGTAGTGATTAGGAACCCATGGCACCCTAAGAAGGTGTATGGTAAGATTAGATTAGCTTTGTGGTGTTTTGCAAGAGATTTGGTGATGTTAGAAACTAATTTTGAACATGAAAAATGGATTTAGAACATGTATATAAACATACTGTCCAATTTTTGTAAATCCAGGAAAATCAGGAAATATAAAGTAAACTTTGGCAAAATTTTTAGAAAATGCTTTCAAAAACGAAGCCGTAGGCGAAAGAACGGATTAAAAAGAGTTTATAACGAAGGAGTTATGAATTTTTCAATATTAACGACGAAAACTATTTTCCGGAAAAATACATGCTGATGGACGTTTTCCGTCGGGCAAAAAGAGACTTTAGACATAACCCGGAGGAGCCAAGCTTTCCAAAATATATTACTACATACTAAGACATAACCATGGATATAAAGAACAAGTAAAACAGACTTATAACGACAAAGATATTCACGTTTCAATATCGACAAAAACCCTCTATAATTGGCAGCTTTTATTAGAAATAATAATAATATTACTACTACGTAGTAACTCTAGATTTCTAGAAATATTAACCAAGTACCCAAAATTATAACTAATAAAGTATTAGTGAATACAAGTATATTCTTATTACTACAAGGCGTTATTTCAAGGATTTCAACACTAACACTTATATATACGATATATATATATATATATATATATACATTTCAACTAGTTTTATTTTCTAGTTGCCATATTTTCCTAAGTTTTGGAAAATGCATTATTTTGATAACAACAAGTATTTTTCAAGAGTAGAGTGGTATAGAAAACATGTGCATGGACATTCATAATATCATTTCATGATCTAAATTAGATCGTTCATCATTCATATTAGGTTGCGGCAGCTAACCGTTCATTGTTGTTTATTTCACTTCATCACAGTATCATCAGTTTAAGGTGAGTCATAGCCCCTACTCTTTTATACTTGTTTTAACTCTTTGGGGGAGATACATGCTACTACTTGCTTACTTGTACAAATACTCTTAAACATTTATACTTGGAAACATTATACTTGATTGCATTATACTTGATTACATTTGTACTTGATAACACTTGTACTTGATTGCGTTATACTTAAACTTGTAAGTCTCTTTGGGATAACACATGCAGTGGGTTTCGGAGATGAAGTAGAACCAATGCTATTACCTTCCTTCTGAGCAACATAAAGTCTCCTTGGATAACACATGCATTGGGTTTCGGAGATGAAGTAGAACCAATGCCACTACCTTCCTTGTGAGCAGCATACTCAAGTGAGGTCTTCGGAGATGAAGTGTAGACTCACGACAAATTGCTTAACTGTTGTTATGAACTTATACATATCTTAATCATACTATATTTTAGCAGTGGGTTGTGAACTCACAGGTTACAAGTCTCTTATGGCGGGACTTGCAACTGAGTGGATTTACGATGCCTTTGCTGTGTGAACATTCCTTATAGGCTTTTCAACTGTTTTAAGACAAACTCTATGAACTCACCAACCTTTGTGTTGACACTTTTAAGCATGTTTATCTCAGGTTTATAAGGCGATAGCAGGTGTGTGGAGCTGAGAGTCTTAGGGCATGCTTTTGGAGACTTTAGCTTTTATCGTTTACCATTCGATACACTTTAAAAACTTATGTATTATTCTACTTTGGGATCTTTGTTTTGTAAACTATGACTTTTATCTATTCGAATGGTAACTTTTCAAAACGTCTCATTTAGAGGTCGTTTTCTATATCTTGTACTTTGTGCCCTGAAGTAGCATCCCAATGACACTATCGTTCCGCTGTGATATTTTGGGGGTGTTACATGCTAAAGCCGGCATATCTAAACCTCTTGAGCGTATGAATTGTCATGTCACAACCGTTTCTCCGCTTCCTCGGTATCATGTTCATTCTCTTCGTGTTCCTCAGTGGAAACAAGCTATGTTAGATGAATACAATGCTTTAATTACTAATGGTACGTGGGTACTTGTGCTCCGTCCAGCTAATGTGAATATTGTTCGTTCTATGTGGATTTTCAGGCATAAGTTTCGTGCAGATGGTACTTTCAGCAGGTATAAGGCGCGACTTGTTGCAAATGGTCGTAGTTAGCAGCAGGGGTTTGATTGTGATGAGACTTTTAGTCCCGTGGTCAAACCAGCTACTATTCGCACTGTACTTAGTCTAGCAGTGTCTCGTGATTGGCATATTCATCAAATTGACGTGAAGAATGCTTTTCTTCATGGTCACTTATCGGAGACAGTTTATATGCATCAGCCGTCTAGGTTTGTCGATCTTGCTCACCCAGATTATGTTTGTCATTTGCAGCGATCATTGTATGGGCTTAAGCAAGCCCCTAGAGCTTGGTTTCAGCGGTTTGCAGGATTTTTTACTCGCATTGGTTTTCAGTAGAGCAAAACTGATGCATCACTTTTTGTGTTTCATCGTGGATCTGACACGGCCTACTTATTACTGTATGTGGATGATATTATATTGACTGCTTCTTCTACTGCATTTCTACAGCGTGTTTCACTGCTCTTCATGGTGAGTTTGCAATGACGGATCTTGGCTCTATTAATTATTTTCTTGGTGTTTCTGCTACGCGCACATCATCTGGTATGTTTTTATCGCAGTCTAAGTTTGCTGAGGAAATTCTTGAGAGAGCTCATATGCAGAAATGTAATCCGTGCCGCACTCCTGTTGATACCGAGTCCAAGCTTGGACTTGATGGTACACCATTTGATGATCCCACTTTATATCGGAGTTTAGCCGGTGCCCTTCAGTATCTTACCTTTACGCGCCCGGATATTTCATACGCGGTTCAACTGGTCTGTCTGTATATGCATGACCTCGTGATACACATTTTCACGCTTTGAAGCGTATATTACGCTATCTTCGTGGTACTCTTGATCATGGTCTTCAGTTGCATGTTTCTTCTACTGCTCAGCTTATTGCTTACACAGATGCGGATTGGGCGGGTTGCCCGGTCACTCGCCGGTCTACTTCTGGTTACTGTGTTTTTCTTGGTGACAATTTGTTATCTTGGTCTGCTAAACAACAAGTGACGTTATCTCGGTCTAGTGCTGAGGCCGAATATCGAGGTGTTGCTAATGTGGTAGCTGAGACTGCTTGGATTCGAAATCTGCTACGTGAGCTTAACACCCCTTTGTCTACTGCTATTATTGTGTATTGTGATAATGTTAGTGCTGTGTACCTATCTCCTAATCCTGTTCAATATCAATGTACGAAACACATTGAGATCGACATTCATTTCGTCCGTGATTATGTTGCTTCAGGACAAGTTCGCGTGCTTCATGTTTCGTCTCATTTTCAGTATCCTGATATAATTACTAAAGATCTTCCTGCTGCATTGTTTCTTGATTTTAGGTCTAGTTTGAAAGTTCGAAGGCCTCCTGCTAAAATTGCGGGGGAGTATTAGCCGAATATTATTATTGCTGATGAGGCGAAAAATGAACCACTTTTAAGGGGTCATTTAAGCCCGAAATTGAATTTATCTTATCAAATATTGCCCTAAATCGTCCTTTTGTGATTTTAGGTACTTTGGGAGTAAATTCTGGAAAAGGAAGTATTTTGGACGTTTTTGGAGCATAAAAGTGAAGAAAACGGCAAAGACTTAATTTTCCATGCTGAGAACAGTACCTGACGGCATCAAGAAGGAAATTCTGACGGCGTCAGGAGTAAAATCCATGACGACCCAGAGAAAACCTGAAGGCGTCAAGAAAAGGGCATCAAGAGTTAAAATGGTGACGGCCTGAAGATGGATTACACGTGACGGCGTCAAAACCAGATCTAGGCAATCCGAGAATTTATTTGGCGGCGAGATGATGGCGTCAGAACTTTACTCTTGACGCCGTCACCTCATAAAATCTATATATACTTTTCTATTTTTCATTCATTAGAAGAGGAACAAGTGAGGAGAATTCTAGGGCCGAACCCTAATAACCCTAGCTCGTTTTTTACTGTATTTTCAAGGGTTTTCACCCCTTGAAACCTTTCATGTTAAATTAAGATAAGTCTCCTTTCAATTCATTCAATATGTCTACATGTTGTTTGAATATATCTTATGCTTGTCTTGATTTTAACATGCTAAGCTAGATCTTTTGTGTGTTTGCTTAGCTATAATGAAACCTAGATGTTGATTATGTGTTGATTACTTGTTTATGGTTGTAATGGATGAATGATTTCAATGTTAGGCTTAAGAAAACTGGCAGATCTCCATTGTGTAACATGCTTGAACGTCTTAGGAAACATGAACCGATGTGTACTAGGTTTTTATGGTTGTATTTAATGCATGAGCGAATTCTAATGATCCCATGTTAGGAGCTTCTTAGCCGGCTCGACATAGGAGTGAAGTAGGAGCTTATATAATTAGGGAAGTAAGTACGCCACCCCATGAATGGTATTAAGGAATATAACCCGTCATCCACGCAACTGTAACAAGTAATTAACCTGTAAAAGATATCTAGGGAGTAGTGAAATCTAAGTAAACACATTTCTCCCACATATTGCTCACACCATTAGTTTAATTTAGTTTATTTACATTTTTGTTATTTTATTTTGATTGCATCTTAGTTATTGGGTTAGTTGATTAACAACTAATTCCGCCCACTCTTCCAAAACCCGATATTTTACTTGCTTTCATAAAATATAAAAATACAAAAAGAATCATCCCTCACCTCTAGACTTAGTTTTTAGGCTTTCTAATCCTAGCGACACTATTCCTGAGTTGAACGATCAATCCCCCGGTACTTGTCACTATACTATACTACAACGATCAGGTACACTGCCTGGTGGGGGTTGTAAGCTTCTCGAGATCCCTCAAGAGGTAAAGCCTGGTGCGTTTCCCATGTATCAAGTTTTTGGCGCCGCTTCTGGGGAATAGTTATTGTCTAGGTTAGGATTTCTTTTAATTAAGTCTACTTGCTAGATTCCTTTCTAGTTAGATTTTAGTTTTTACTTTTTAGGTTCTCTTTAGTCTATCTTATTTCTTCGTGCCTTTGTTAGTAAACTTGATTCATTGACTATTCCGTTGACCATTATGGAAAACGCGAATCCACCCCTTTCCCCTGGTGAAGTGGCATTGTTGCGTGAACATATTGAGAATGAGATTAAGGAACTTAGAGAGCTTAATAGGTTAGTTAAAATTGAGCTCGATCATGCATTTAGTGACCTAGCAACCGCCTTGTATTCAAATAAGGACCTAGGAACTAATGATTTGGAGGATGTTGTTGAGGAACTTGAGGAAGGGGAGATAGATCTGAAACTTGATGACTATTTCAATCTATACCCCACAAAAGAGGAGATCGCATATTATAATTATCTTATTGATAACCCTCGACCCCCTTTCGCTAGAATTGACCCTAAGATAAAGAGAGGCGATCCTAAGAATGCTAAGATACCATGTATGATTGGGTATAAATACATTGACAATGCTTACATTGATTTTAAATCCCCAATCAACATTATGTCCTCAAGTGTCTATAATGATATAGTAAAAACAAGACTTGGACCTAGAAGAGATCCCAAATACCCTGGTGGAGTTTGTAACTTTGTCGGGAGAATTAAAGGTCTACATGTCTTTGTTGGGGACTTTACTTATATCACCGACTTTATGGTTGTTGAAGACCTAGCTAGTGTTATTGATTGTCGCTTGTCCCATGTTGTGTTCAGAAAACCGTTTGTTGAAGAGTCCAAATTAGATTATGATGAGGTAGAAGGGACAATCCGATTTGCTAGTAACACCGATAGGACTACATATAGGATGCCTAACAGAATGAAAGAATTTCGTTTTATGCCTCGATTTGACTTGGATACCATTGGTGCTTTTGAGGACATCAATGAAGAGGATAAAAAAAGGCATGGATTATGTATGGGATAAGAAGAGCCTTTTCTATAAAGATTGCTTGGCTCTAGGGCCAGAATATAAAGTTGATAAGGAATGTGCCGATAGGATTTTAGGAGCAATTGAGAAAAAGGTGATTGGTCTCTACAAAGAGCATTTACAATCGGATCCGGAATACAAAACAAATATAGGAGATGACCTAGGGAGTGAAACCAACAATGAGGTCACGTAGTAACCCATGACCTTGAGTCTAGCTACAAGACTCGTAAATAAAGAAAAACACTTCTTGGGAGGCAACCCATGTTTTGTGTGATTTTTATTTGTTTGATTGTTATTTGCTTCCGTATGCATGCTTTATTTTTATTGTTGGTAGATCATGTTTCAAAATAAAATTGTGAAAATGCTTTATTTTGTTGTTTAACTTCGTCTTAACTTCATATAAAGGTATTTTGCAAAAAGCTAAGTGTAAGGGGAAACCCCAAATTTGTTTCTAAGAACGAAATTGATCATGATTCTCCACAATAATAAATGAACATGTGTATTCATATTTGTTAGAGTCAAATGCTTGTATCGAGTCATAATGATGTTTTTTGCAGGATTTTCCAGGAAGTAGGACATAAGTTTTTCCAGAAATTTTCCGGAAACTTAACATAAAGATTTATGCAGATCACTTCTGACGGCGTCAAGAATTTACTCATGACGGCGTCATGTGTAAAATTCTGGAAATTTTGCTAATTTCGTTTCTCTAACGGAGTCTTTAAGTTTTTGTTAATTCTTCAGTTTTATAATCTCCAGGAAATCTGCAAACATCATTCCACAAGCATTATATCTTACTTTGTTTTCTAGGACTTATTAGTATATAGATTGCCGCCGATTTTACGCGAGGTTGCCTTGTTTGTTTTCTCAGGTTTAACAGGTTATGTATGACAAGAAGATGATTTATATTCTAGAAGGGAAGCTTTGATTGTTCATTTTCTTGGAGGAAGATCTAACCTGGCTACCATACTATCCATACCGAGCGAATCAGGGGAGTATTTGATTTCATTCTTTTACTTGTTTTACTTTTACATTCTTTACTTGAACATTGGGGACAATGTTCATCCTAAGTGTAAGGGGAGGGTAAATGATGATACCTTATAGGATACTATTGCACTTGAGTTTGTTTTGTTTGATGGTAGGTGTGTAATAAAACTAAGAGAAATACTTGTTAGTGTAATTTTAGCACCAAATTTAAAATTTTTTACAACATTTAGGAGTGAAACTTTAGCCTTAGCAAGCGTCTCATGGATAGGAGTAGTATAACTAGCACAAAACCGTACCATTCAGAAAAATTTTCCACCCAAATATGTGAGGTTCGCCTTTAGATTTGATAGGAAAATCATTTACTATTAGTGCTTATGAGTGTACCGGTAGCATTTAGATTCTAGAACTTGCATTAGTGATGCATCCCGAGACCGCTAGTGACACTACATTCGTGTGGTAGGATTTACTACATGATAAGAGGCATTAGGATCACCCTTGTGTTAAACCCGTATCATAATTACTTGACCATTTAAGTCATATTACTTGGCTAGCTAAGTCAATTAATTTTTCCCACACCTTAGTGTTGTACTCAATTTTAGTACACGAAACCCCTAGTACACCCCTCCGAGCCTATCTTTTCGTTTCTAACTTTAAGCATCTTACTTAAAGGAAGAATTTGTTACACCCCACTTAAATGTACAACCAAATCGCCTTGGCCTTCCGTGTATGCGCTTATCTTTAGTGCATTATTGTTATTTGTTTAAACCCTTAGTTAATTATCTAATTGATTACATGGTTGCTAAGTCGAGTCATATCCTTGTACCTATTGTTTTGGGACGATTGGGACTCGTGGGTAAAGTACTTATGTTATGGAGTAATGGAGAAGAACACCATTTTATTACCCCCATATGTGCGTTAATCTTAAAAGTGCTCCAAGTGTTTTGATTTTCTTAATTCGAGTCATTAGATTAGTTTATTGTAAAGTATGTAAAAATTCAAGTGTAAGGGGAATGTTCATTCCCTATGATGTATTATTTTGGATGGTAGGGTAAAAGTGTATGCACAAAAAAAAAAAAATAATAATAATAATAAAAAAAATAGAAAAAGAGAAAAGAGAAAAAACATACGGACTACCATCCCGTTTCATTTTATGTTTATTTTTAAGTTTTTGTTATTTTTCATTTATTAGCTTAAGTCGAGTCGAGTCTTGGCTTAGCAACGCCATATTGTACATGTAATTAACCAAGATTATTAACTCGCCACCAGTAAAGATTGCCTATATCCAACAAAACCGTGTATTTTATATCCCTATACCTAACGTTACAACCCTTTGAAAGACTTATTTGATAGTTTATCCTAGGTGCTTACGCCATGTGGTGGAGGTTTGATCCTTTCCCAAGCCTATGGTAATCTATTTTGCTATGACAGGTAGTGAGAGATGTTTCCTATTTCCATATTGTAATTTATACTTTGTTACACCCGAGAGATGTGAGTATCTAAACACTATTTGTGAGGTGCTAGTGTATGACCTCCGTGCTTGTCTTTGGTCTTTAGTGGAACGATTATTTGTTGTAATTACTTTTATATTAGTGTTAAATGACCTCTAACTTGTCTTTTGATTAGAATAAAAGCATATTTGCTTGAGGACAAGCAAATCTCAAGTGTAAGGGTATATGATGAGGCGAAAAATGAACCACTTTTAAGGGGTCATTTAAGCCCGGAATTGAATTTATCTTATAAAATATTGCCCTAAATCATTCCTTTTGTGATTTTAGGTACTTTGGGAGTGAATTCTGGAAAAGGAAGCATTTTGGACGTTTTTGGAGCATAAAAGTGAAGAAAACGGCAAAGACTTAATTTTCCATGCTGAGAACAGTACCTGACGGCGTCAAGAAGGAAATTCTGACGGCGTCAGGAGTAAAATCCATGACGACCCAGAGAAAACCTGAAGGCGTCAAGAAAAGGGCGTCAAGAGTTAAAATGGTGACGGCCTGAAGATGGATTACACGTGACGGCGTCAAAACCAGATCTAGGCAATCCGAGAATTTATTTGGCGGCGAGATGACGACGTCAGAACTTTACTCTTGACGCCGTCACCTCATAAAATCTATATATACTTTTCTATTTTTCATTCATTAGAAGAGGAACAAGTGAGGAGAATTCTAGGGCCGAACCCTAATAACCCTAGGTCATTTTTTACTGTATTTTCAAGGGTTTTCACCCCTTGAAACCTTTCATGTTCAATTAAGATAAGTCTCCTTTCAATTCATTCAATATGTCTATGTGTTGTTTGAATATATCTTATGCTTGTCTTGATTTTAACATGCTAGGCTAGATCTTTTGTGTGTTTGCTTAGATGTAATGAAACCTAGATGTTGATTATGTGTTGATTACTTGTTTATGGTTGTAATGGATGAATGATTTCAATGTTAGGCTTAAGAAAACTGGTAGATCTCCATTGTGTAACATGCTTGAACGTCTTAGGAAACATGAACCGATGTGTACTAGGTTTTTATGGTTGTATTTAATGCATGAGCGAATTCTAATGATCCCATGTTTGGAGCTTCTTAGCCGGCTCGACATAGGAGTGAAGTAGGAGCTTATAGAATTGGGGAAGTAAGTACGCCACCCCATGAATGGTATTAAGGAATATAACCCGTCATCCACGCAACTGTAACAAGTAATTAACCTGTAAAAGATATCTAGGGAGTAGTGAAATCTAAGTAAACACATTTCTCCCACATATTGCTCACACCATTAGTTTAATTTAGTTTATTTACATTTTTGTTATTTTATTTTGATTGCATCTTAGTTATTGGGTTAGTTGATTAACAACTAATTCCGCCCACTCTTCCAAAACCCGATATTTTACTTGCTTTCATAAAATATAAAAATACAAAAAGAATCATCCCTCACCTCTAGACTTAGTTTTTAGGCTTTCTAATCCTAGCGATACTATTCCTGAGTTGAACGATCAATCCCCCGGTACTTGTCACTATACTATACTACAACGATCAGGTACACTGCCTGGTGGGGGTTGTAAGCTTCTCGAGATCCCTCGAGAGGTAAAGCCAGGTGCGATTCCCACGTATCAATTGCATTATCATTAGCCTAGTTGTTATTAAGATTCTTGTACTTAGCCCAGCCCATTAAGGGTTTTGTGGCATACGCTTTGTATTGTTATTTATAGAGAGGAATGCTAATGAAATCATCATGGGAATTAACCTAATTTAATATATAACACGTCAGAAAAATATATAGGTTAAGGGGAAAAAAACTAATAACAACATACTAGGCACTCCCCATATAATGATCTTTCTAGTCTTAACTTCTAAGGACTTTTCTATGAATTTAGTTGCTGAATTCTGTCAACTAGCTATGCAAGGACTTCCATGTGCTACCGAATTCAATATATACTTTTCAGTAACTATTAAGAAATATAGCTTCACTTGCAGTAAGTTTTAAAATATATAGAAAAGGCTCAAAGTAGACCCAAAAAGAAAAAGAAATGATAGTATCATAAAAATAAATTTTGTAGAAATACAAGCCTCAAATACTTTACTGGATGTTGTAGACAGCTAAATAGCTAATGTGTTAGATGTGATTAAAAATGATACTAAAATAATAAAAATAAATTTTGAATGTTTGACCCATTCCATCTTTAGCTGCATTTCATATTCGATCCATTTGACTAGTTATAAACTAAACACAACATGAATCCACCCATTATAATATATAAATGGTTTGAAACTGCCACATGCAATGTGAAGAGTTCACGAGACTTAAAACACACCTTACTAATCGAAAAAATGGTTGTTTAATTTTCCTGCGTCACAAAGGCTATTTGAAGTTATTTTCCTGGAAAATACAGACCATATCAAACAAAACATGACTTCATATTGTACAAAGCACAAACCAGTATTGGCTATAAGTCTCAATTTTATCCACAACAATTTATTTAAAAGGACTATTTAGGCCTGAGCTCAATTCCCTCCACAATAAGACCTCCTTTTAAGAAATGATGCTCCTGAAACTTCATCTCAACTTCACCTTCATCTCCTCATCGTGGTAGAATTCACCCAACTCGATCTCCATCCAACCATCCTTTCTCATAGTAGGAGCTACATGTGCCCGTGCCTTATCATAGGCCCAAGCCCGTGGTTGTTTAAGATAAACATTAGAGCTCTCGTTTCTTATCCCACCAAAATCGACAGTTGTTTTTGCAGGCACATCAAGTCCCATTGAATCCCTAGTAATTCGAAACACAAGATACGCCACATAGGTACTCTTTGGTGATATCATCACACTTGGTATTATGCCGCAGATTTCAAGCCTAACTACCATTCTAAGTATTGCCACCTCAGCAAACCTAAAGCAATGGTAACATATGTAAATAATCTTTGCTTATATCATTTTTAGACAAAAATCTAATGGTTCGTTTAGTTGGTAAAAAATGCCTCACTTTTCCAGGAAAGTTTATAAAAGAAAATTGATAAAACAGAAAACTTGTTTAGTCACAACTTTTGAGAGAAATTTTCTGTAAAACAGAATATTCACTTTTGAAATTGTAAGTTGAATTTTGAGAAGAGCAATTCACACTTCTCTACATATTTCTTTTCGCATTTTTTGCATATCCCTTCCACTTTTCACTTTTCAAAAAGATATCATCTAAACACGTTTTCTAAATTTTTAGCATTTCTCTAGAGATAAAAACCCCTTCTTTTTTTTTTTTTTTTTTTTTTTTTTTTTCCAGAAAAATCAAAATCAAGAATTAATGAACATTTTTTCACAACTAAACACACCTGACATTCTAAAAAAGAGAAACAGAGAGAGACCATGATTCAGGCACGTGTCCCCTTTGCCAGTAACACCTGTCATCATGCCAGGCAATTGATAGGTCCTTTGCCCCCAATATATAGCATTTTTTGCCACTATCCTTATCTAGCTTGAAGCCCTGCTCATGATATAATTTAAGATCATATCATATATTAGCAGAATAGTTAGTTGCTTAACAGTTAGATATTAAAATTATTGTTCTTCAAGTCAATAAGCTGTTTGAAGCTAAGCATTTCAAAATGGGCCTCAAATAATACAAAGGGGCTTCTACCTATGGAATGTCGAACGAAAATGTTTTTTATTCCTGTGAAAGTTAAATGCTACAAAACTCATGACTATCGTTGCAGCTTGCAGTCATCATCATGCTTTTCTGTTGCAAACTGTTACCATAGGAGAAAATCAATCATCAAGAGAGTGCAGATGTGTATCCATAGGTGAAAATCAGTCTGGTAATCTTCTTATCAATGTATTAATTCATGAATAAACCATTTCATAAATCGATCAACCAAACATACTTAACTCCTTCAAACTTTAACCACATGATATTGTTTTGCTACATTCTCGAGTTGCTTTGTTGTTTTTAACGGTTTGTTGAATTCCTGATCACCAATAACCATTAGACCCAGGTGGAAAAAATTTCACACTTCATCCCTAATCTTAAGGTCATTAAATCGGAAAATTGATTGGAAGAACAAGAAAATCACAAAACGTGTATTTCAAGAACAAAATAAAAAAACTCATTCAAGGGCAGAGTCTTTTGCTCTAGTGATTCCCTGCAAAGACACCACTTGCAAATGGGCCCGATGAGGAATCAACAAACATTCCCTCAAAGAGGGGACCTGGGAAAGGCACTGCTAGAAGCAATGTGGGTCACAAGCCAGTGGCTTGATCGATTATAATAATTATATACCTTGAAATAACTAAGGGAGTGTTTGTTTTCTTCAAAAGATCAGTTTTATGGAACTTTATTCTGCAAACGAGAAGAATTAATGAAAAAAATACGTTTGTTTTTTCTAATTAACACTTCTTATTCCACGTAAGTCACCTAGATCTCACATCTTTTAGTTTTCCTACCAACAATCTTGTTTATGTTTTTATAGTTTCAAAACATGTATACTTTTCTTCAAATAATCAATCAAGCACATAAAGATCCGAAAACTGCTCCCAAACAACATCAGAATCTGCTGTTGTGTTAAAAGTTTTTGAAATGGCAGCAGCTCAAGAGGCGTCGCAAGGTGAAGTAAGTGATAGTATGTCTGATATGCAGCCATCTGGCAGGACCGAAATGTTGGCTGCTGTATCGTTGAATTCGTCCATTTGTGGGCGATGGGAAATGTCGGATGATTTGTTTCCCATTCTATTTGGTTTCAAGAATATCTCCCCCTATATATATTAGCAATACCTGCCAAGTCACTAATGCCACTTGGCCAAAAAGAATTCAAGATTAATGCCACGTTTAATCCATGTCATCAAAACACACTCCTGGCACACGCCTGGAACAATTATGTTCACCCCCAATTCAAAACAGTTTCCTAATTTATACTTGAAACCAGCTAAAATCTCTCACCAAATCTTGGCTACTTTTTCTCCATCAAATTCAAACCCTCACTATAATCTCTCACAAAATCAATTTAATTTTGTTAATTATTCAAAACAAAAATCCACATCTTATCAAATCACACGGTTTTGCCATAATTTTTGCCAAATATTTTGTGATAAAACTTAATCTGATTTGATTACCCTAATTATGGAAAACCTAAACAATCGAGCGGATCAAAAATCTTTAACCGAGCGGATCACAAATGTTGGAAAATTCCATGAAAACAAAAAAGAATCAATAGGCTAACCCATTCATGGAAAAGGCAATCGAACGAGTCTTTTTCAATATGGTCATGGCAATATTGACACAGGTACTTATTATAATGAATTAGGAAATTGTTACTTTTAGTTTAAAATTTAATTTTTATTGTGCCTTGATGATATTTTGTGATTGAAATTAGGATTTCAATTCAGAAACCAGATCATACTCCAAGCATTCTATTATGAGTTATTGATTATTTATTGTATCATTTTGAAATTAGATGTTTGATTTTTTATTATAACTTGTGGGTCCCCAGTTTTAATTTTTGAACTTAGGTTAGGTTAGTTAACTTAGTTGGTGTGTGTATTTATGGATGAAATGATACAAATTATATATAATATAAGTAATTAAACAATGCTTTTGAAATCTGATAAGCTTTTGGGTACTAAGGTGTGTTTGGCATTGTGTTTTTAAGATGATTGTTTGATTAGTGTGCTTTAAATTACTATAAAATCTGTTTATAGTGTTTGTATCCAATCAAATAGTCTATTTAGAAGTGGCTGCAACAAAAAAAGAAAGGATTGTGTAATGTAGTGAGCATGTGTTGCTTATGCTGCAAGAGTTGCAAAGATGGTAATAAGTAAGAGACTCAAACGAATCTGAGTACAATATACACAGAACACTTTCAATCTCAACACTATATATAAGGCGTATGAACGTTTGCACAACAAAACAACCTGATAAATAATTCTCATGTCAATAGCATGGATAACAACCTCATAAACAATTCTCATGTCAATAACATGGATGGAACTTCTAGATACTTTTTAGTGACATATTCCAATGTTTGTAACGAATTTTACATTTAATAAACTATGAAAGAGATGTTTACTATTACTCGGTCTCACCTTCCACTTTATATCTTTTAGTTAGTAGAAGTAAAGTGGGTAGCACGTAGTAGGAATCAAACATGAATGTGATGTTTAATGAAAAACTAATTCCTGGTGATTTGGTGCACTTTTAACCTCAAATTTTAGTTGCATTTAACTTTTCTTTTATGAGCCTTTTTTCAAACACAGATTCATACAAAGGAATCAACGATGAGGGAATGCCACAACATGGAAGACCGTTCATGAAGGGAAGTTAGTGATTCATTTCAACGTTGCATTTCCTTAAACAAATGTGTTGGCTCCTGAAAAACGCAAGATTCTCAAGACCATTTTACCCACTAGAGCAAGCTAAACCTTGCTCAAACCATGTATCACTTCATCAGTTGCTAGAAGCATTTGCACGGCAAGGTTTGCACTTATTTCTTTATGGTATAGATTTCGTACTTCTATGACAAAATTCAACACATCTCTACAGATTTCATACTTTCTGTTATGATATCTGATATTATAGAAAATTATTAGTAAAGGGTAGAGTTTAGTCTATAATCGTTATTTTAAAGGGCAAAACAGACAATCATGGTAATGGCCAATGGGTCAAAACAAGTACCTATTGTAAATGGATTGACACCAATTGGTTTAATGTGCAATTATTATGACTTGAATATGGGGTGTGCTTCAAGAACGTTTGGATATATATTTGACCATGTTTTAGTTTCTATGGGACAGTTAGAATTTTGTGTTTTCATTCCTTTTTTTTAGCCAGGAAGTTGCTATCGGCAAGACTAGGTTTTTACAGACGTTATTAAACCATTAGTAAATGTCAGTGTTATTGTGTTCCCTACAAGTAAAGAAGACATCCAAGAAATAAGTGCCTGACAAGAGGTTTGCTTATTTATGGATCAAGCTCCTATGGAGTAAGTTATTACACACATTTATTAGCATCATCTTATGGAGTTGTATCAACTAACACAAATTGGAATTATCTTCCATCTTACAGGTGATACAACAACAACAACAACAACAACAACAACAACAACAACAACAAAAACAACAACTAACCCAATCCCACTGGGTTACAGGTGATAATATGCAATAAATTTTTGTTTTTGTGATATGTCTGTTCGGTAGTGGTTCTGTTGGCTATGAAAATAAAGCATCAAGTTAGATCACAACCATTAATATATATAGTTGCATAGTGTCTGCCTTCTTGCAGTAATTTGTTCTATTAAGTTGTGCCTTCAATGACGAAATAGTGTTAATGTTTTATCAGGTAACTACGGACTATTTAGACCGTGTTGATTTATACCATTATCTATTTAAAACACAACAGATAACCAATAGTTATCGTTTCAGTGTTTTGGCAAATTCTGAAAACATTGTTTTTCTTCTTAAAAATAGAAGATAAGCATAATAAGTTTGAAATAAGAAACTTCTATCTGTTTTTCATTAACAACTTAGTTCATTCTATAATAAGCAGACACACACAACCAGTTATCTCCATTCTTTCACTCAATTTATTTTATTTTATTTTTATTATTTATTTATTATTATTTTTAGATATGCAATAAGTAGATAGTATAAAAAAATAATCCTTCGTAAATCACCCATGTAGTATGTATTTATATTAGTATGTAAATTAGGTGGTATCCATCACTAATCACTAATCATCTTAAAATGCTCCAAATTCATCATTGGATAAATGTTCATTCTTTTTTGGTGTGATGGGTATTCAGTGTAGGTCACTTTGTTGATTGCGTAGCTCTACCCAGGCATAGTCTTGTGTTACTTGAACCACCACATTACATCCAAAACACATATTTCCCACTTTGTTGATTCATTGCGTTTGATCTAGAGTTTAAACCAGATCACATATTTCCTACTTTGGATGTCATGTGGTGGTACATGTTATCTAATGATTCATTGGGTTTGGTCTCTAATATTAACCGTGTACTTGAAGGCTTAAGATATTAACTATGTGAAGGATTGTAAACATGGGAATCTAAAAGTTAACATAATAATATTAGTAGTTTGCCAGTTTGTATTATTTTAGAAACAAAATGTAGGGATAATATCATTTCATATGCAGGTATGTGACGGCTATATAATTAACGGGATTATATATATAAGCGTCCATTCAAAAACGTTTTTGAAAAACCACATATTATCAGATCTCTCGCATTATTTCAAATTGATTAGTTTTTGTTAAGTTCAGTAGACATTCAAACTCGAATTATTCAGATCTCTCTCACATAAAACTTAAGTTATATTTTTTTTCCTCATATTTACAGGGATAATTTGAAGTTCTTAAAGCATATCGGAAGGCAGATGGTAATATATCACTGTATCGTCCTGAAGAAAATGTTACAAGGATGATCACACGTGCACAACGTATGTTCATGCCTTCTCCTTCTGTATATCATAAGCAACTTTAGGTAACAGTAATCATTACTATGAGTTCCTTATAGATATGAGCAGTTGATTATATATTTACTTCACCACCTAGATACTTATAGATATGGGCAGGCTGGTAACTGGTCCTGGCAAGTTATTTAGATGCTGTCAAAACAGAACGTGTCGACACACAACCCATTTCGTCCATCTCTTAGAGTTTATGAACAGAATAAATGCTTTTAACATGGATCTAAATGTACAAGATAATCTAAGTTTTTTAATGAAAGCTATTTAGGAGGCTGTATCATGTATGTAATAAAGTCTTGAGTCAAGGGAACAAACAAGTGCATATAACAAAGATCATGGTATGTAATAAAGTCTTGAGTCAAGGGATCTAAATGTACAAGATAATCTAAGTTTTTGAATGAAAGCTATTTAGGAGGTTGTATCATGTATGTAATAAAGTATTGAGTCAAGGGAACAAACAAGTGTACCAAATGTATTTTATATTATATTTGAAGAAAGTTATTCATTACCTAATGATTCAATATGTGTTCAGGTTGTTCAATCCATGAAGAGATAATAAGATTTGGACATCAAGCAATACACAATAATTTGGTAGTAAATGAAACAACAAAAGACTGTGTTTATGATCTCTTTGCCTAGAGCGTTCGAGTTTTCTTTACACCTTAAGACAGCTAGAGGTGAATTACTTTAAACATTTGTGATTTAACCTGGAAAATACATTGGTAAGCTGCAATTATTTAACTATCATATTATGTTATTTGCTTAATGTAATTAATGATTAATAGACAAAATTTCATCAATACTTAGAATGGAGTACCACTGCATCGTCTGATAATGGTGACGTTTTCCAATGGAGTAAGTTACAAATCGAAAACATAGAACATTCCCGTCTTTATTTTTAGTGGTTACAAGTTCTTAATACTCATGCTAATCCAAATACATGTGTATGTAGTTTCCAAGTCATAGCCCATATAATATTATAGCTAATCTAAACAGCCCCCATATATCAGATATTTAAGGTATCCCGGATTATAGGCTAAACCAAAGAGCCCCATAGCCTAGATATTTAAGGCAAAACAATCTGTCTGTATATATTGTTACAAGTTTTTGATATTCAAGCTAATCAAGAGCCCCCATAGCCCAGATAATAAGCTAAACCAAACAGCCCCCATAGCCCAGATATTTAAGCTATCCCATATAATAGGCTAAACCAAACAGCCCCCATAGTCCATATATTTAATGCTAAATTATTGGAATAAATGCTTCCTTTATTAAACAACATTGAAAAAGTTGAAATGTTTGATCAATGCAGGTTAGAATAGAAATACAAAAAACGAAAAAGAAGCTATGGTTTGATCTTATGAGATATCCAACGGAAGAAGAGATAGCAAAGAAATCAGGAATTTCCCTTAAAAGATACCATGGATCCAGTCACATAGGAAGACTTTATCGACACGTTTGCAGACAATGATGGTGATGATAAACGGTAGCCTACTCTTCTCAGGCTTGCACTTGATGATGTGGCAATTTCAAATTTTCCTAATACCTGTAAAAGAATGTAAAAGAATACACCTTCTGTTGAGATTATAAAGCTTAAAGTGTAATGTATCTGTGCAGCTTGATTCATTAAAACTGATGGAGAACTTGGTGATCAGACAAAGATATGGACTCGACGGTCAAGGCAACAGAACATTGGGAGAAATCGCGGGCAACATGAGTATATCAAGGGAGATGGTTAGGAAGCATGAAGTTAAGGCTCTGATGAAGCTCAAACATCCAACTCGAGTCGAATATCTGCGATAAGGACGAGTGCAGTACCATATTGGTACCGTACCGGCACCATTTTTGGTATACCGAATTTTTTCCTGACTTAAATTCAAAGTCCCATTCCTGGAGTCGTATCTTAAACCGGTACCTGTATCGGTTCCAGTACAACTGTACTAAAACGGGTTGAGATCCGTCAACTTTTACTATGTATGTTACGTATTTTAGTTGCTAAAAAATTCTACGCCTTACTTGGACTACTAAAAAAGGGATCCTTTCAAAAACTTAAGAAGACCACACATATGCTAAAATATATACTACAAAGAAAAGTTTAAGTGACCTTTAACAATATTAACACACAAAGCTCTTGTGAGTGACTACTGATGTCCCTTCTCTTGCACCTTATGGCATTGAGCAATGTTCATGAACTCTTATCAAACTGCAAATGACATGCACAACAACCTCAAAATGTGCTCAATGGATTATATGGAAACAAGTCTTTTTGGTGTAAACTCTCAACTGATTTCTATAGCTGGAACAAACAATCATGCCCATCATAAAATGGTTGTTTACAATTTCGTTTATTGCTATCACTGTTTGTAATGAAAATGGAATCTCATCACTTGCAGATTTCAAACCAAGACAATTAAACCCAAAATCTTTATGAACGCCCAAATGAGTGAAAATCGTAATCTTTTAGAAGTCTTAAACGTCAAATGTAATGTAACTTTAGTATGTACATTGATATAACAACCGTTTACTTAGAAGCTGATAACATCTTTAACTACGTTAAACATCAACATACTACTCCTAAATTGAAAAATAAGAACAAGATTGAGATATAAGTACAAGAACATCATAATTGTTTAAACATTGTTTTCATGGGAGTAAGCATTGTTTTTGTTTACTTTGATTTTAAAACTCATGTTTATTTTCCTTTACACAAATAGCATACTTTAACAATTATTCCGTCAACTACGGATTATTTGTTATGAATTTCAGAATTTGTATATTCTGACTATTACATGTTATTTGGAATTTTTATATCGTTAAGCACGTTTTCGTTACGGTCATACTTCCAAGAAAACAATACTATCCGCAAAACAAGTTAATATAATAATAATAACAAATAATACAATGAAATAAGCCCACCAGTTAAGCAAAATAGAAATAGTTGTCAAATGAATCAATGTTTTTGTTAGTTTATTTTTTATATGCTCTCATTTTTCTTTTGGTTCCTTGACACTTGACAGTATGAACTTGCAATAAAATGCTTTCATTTGGATTAATTTGTTTATCACAAATAAAATATGTGTCACCATGAACATTATGTATTGTGCATTATTACATACTTATCATATTAACTACTTTTGATAATCAATTATAAATACTAAAAAAATATCACATGAAACTCGCCCGCCCATCGGGCGGGTCATGAAGCTAGTATATATATATATATATATATATATATGTATATATATACGTATATATATAAATATATATATAGTGTAAGGTTATTTTCAGAACCAAATAAATTGCGAGAACTGCGAGAACCAATCTCAGCCATTAAATATTTGATCAATGGATGAAATGATTTGTGGCATACATGTAATAATGATGAATATTTTGAATAATTCTATAAGGGTCGGAGGGGTACAAAGGGAATTTCAGTTTACTAAATCATATAAACCGTTCCATTTCCATTCCGGAATTTAGAATTCAAATTATGAACTCCTCATCCCTCTCAAGAAAACCTAATCGCCTACTCTCCAGCCGCCATCTATCATCTTAACCACCACGATCTACTCTTATCAAGAAAAGACTCCACAAAACAGCCGTCGCTCTCTAAACTTCATTTTTATATCCATATATATTAGATCGAAAGTTATCAAGAAATGACTCCACATAAAGGTTTGTTTTAAAAAAATTCTTTGATTGTCTTCAGGTTTATTATGGTTCTATAAATTATTTGAAATCGTTTTTCATTTTAGTTCATATCTAAGTCCGAGTTACTTTTGAGAATGGTTCAAAAATATGCAGTTACCTTCTAGACTTGCAAGAGATTCGCGTATCATCTGAACATTCAATTAGAAAAAAATGATCGGGAAGTCCGAATAGTTGTGGCGTTTTGAGGCAACATGTGGAGTAGTCGGTTCTCTTAGCGCATACCTTCTTTCTGGTAGGCATGTATTTGTTTTCTTATATTCGTAAATTTAAATGACAAGTCTTGTGATTGAAAATTGTTGTTGTTTGATGTACAAGGATGAGGTTGTGAGGATTTGTTGATTATATATTTTGGTTAGTAATATAGTAATCTGGTTGTTTTGTGCCGTCAAAACTGGTTGTTTTGTGCCGTCAAAACTGGTTGTTTGGTGGTTTTATGATGTCAAAATAGGGTGGCTTTGCTGCTGTTTTTTGCTGTCATGCATGCTTGGTTACTTTTTTTAAAGACAAATTAAATAGGGCAGTTAGGATGATGATGTTTCCGTCAAAAAATGGTTGTGTGGTTTGATTGCTTGTGTTGTTTCATCGCTAGTTATTATATTTGATTCTTTTGTGAAGAAGTTTTGATTTGCATGTGTTGTGTCATTCACTAATTATATTACCATAGTTTGTCTTTCATTTTAACTTAATTTTATTAACTAGGAGCCTAGGAGTTGGATTTGTAAGTATATACATGTGCACCGTATATGATCATACATTGTGCAGCCCTAGTTAAAGTTTTAAATTTTAATAATGTTACATAGTTCAAAATTTCGAAATAATAATATACTGTGTATCACAATTATTTATATGGTTGTGTTCACTAAAAATGACTCCAAAAGGCTTTCAACTTGTTTACGTTGTATGATACTGTATAACTTAAAATGTTATATTTTATCATAAAAATGAATTTTGCTAGGTGTTGGCGTGTTGCTTTCACATCTTGTTTAATGCGGTACTAGACGGTGCATATGTGTTTTGTGGGTGGTATAGATTCAATGAAAAAAGTGTGCATATATGTTATTGATAGTGCATATATGTTTTTACAGTTTGCGATGAATATGATACCTTCTGTACGTGCATATATGTTTTCACGGTTTCGGAGTTTAAACGTATTGAAAATGCATATATGTTTTTAGTTCATATAAATAAACATGTTCCTTTGCAAAAGCTTAGTGCCATCATTATTTTGATTATGGGTGTTTGGGGTTACCTGATCTTTTAACTTGACAAAGCCTTTTTAAGACATCCTTTCAAATAAATGAAGCTTTAAAAAAAAGTGAGAAGATTTTTAAAAAAAAAAATTGAAGGGTGCACATCTGTTTTATAGTTGGTATATGTGTGCATATGTGTTTTAAGTTTTATATATATAATCAATTGAATGATGCATATGTGTTTTAGAGTGTGTTTTATAGTTGGTATATGTGTGCATATGTGTTTAAGTTTTGTGCACATATGATTTTACAGTTGGTATCAATGACAAGTGTGTCCATAACTTTATTACAAGATCTCATCCATAATTTTTTCGTATTATTGTTGTGAATTAATATTGGTTGCAAATATCCAGGTTTATGCTCAAGACGAAGAATACAAATGCACTGAAAATGATAGAGACGAAGATGTACATGTGCATTGTACATGTGAATACTCCGAAAATTTTACATGCATGTGCATATATGCAAAAACAATCAAGATACCCAAGGATACGTGAATGCATACGTGCACACTAAGACTATGTTGCAAAAACATGGTGTTTACATATGTGCATCATCAATTAATTTTTTTCTTATATTAATTAAGCCTTTGTAATAAAGTAGAAATTTTAGCAAGTATTAAATTTTGTAAATCCATTAACTTGTGCAATTTTGAGTTATTATTTATATTGTTGATAAGTTTGTAGAGATGTTTAAGTTATAAGAGAGTTAGTTGCACGTGTGCTCAAACATTAAAAATTTGAAAGTATCCATATTTTGAAAATCATCTCAGTGACTATATTGAAAAATTAATTTATCTACTACAAGAAACACATATGCAGCTTACTAAACATATATGCTCGAAATTAATACTATTCTTAAAAAACTTTAGGATTAAAAAAGCGTTTTTTATTTAAAAAATTAAAAAAGAAAATAAAAAAGTAAATTTACCATTATACCCTTTTGAATTAACTAATAAAAATTAATATACAAAAAAATCTGATTGGTTGATTCTGGTTCTCGCAGTTCTCGCAATTTATTTGGTTCTGAAAAGAACCTCACCCTATATATATACATATATATATACATACATATATATATATATATATACATACATATATATATATATATATATATATATATATATATATATATATATATATATATATATATATATATATATATATATATAAAGATTCAGTCCTGTTATAAATGCGGAGGCTTCATACGTAAGTACCTTCATTTAATTTTCATGCATCAGTGTAAGTACATAGGTGTGGAATAAAGCGAATTTGGGAGTGCCTCAAGGAAAAATTAATTCGGAGTTCCACATTATGGCTCAGGAAGATGAATAAGAACCATGTTTAAGTTACCAAACTCACATCAATTGCAGGTATACAAACCATCATGGAGTTATACATGCTTCATAATTGTGGCACTTATTTCTCATTAATAATGGAATACAAATCATGGAGTCGAAAGCCTATAAATAAGGTGTGCCTACTCTTTCAATCACACCAATTCTTCTTCTCAATTCTCCTTCTCAGTAAAAGCATATACCATGTCAAAGGCAGTTGTGTAGTCTAAATCACAAGTGTTTCTTGACCAGCTCAATCTTAATGTAACAGGCCTCATTGTTGGTATGGTGTGTAGAAAATCGGACGTTAATGTTGTTAGTGGCCGTTATTTAAGCACTGATATCATCATATCTGATGCGAGGGTAAGCTGGAAGTTACCTTTCCCTCGAAGGTATGATTCTTCTATTGGTATGCTTGCTTTTTTAAACGTTTGTTTTTTGCCCAGGGTAATACAATGCATTGCATTGCAAAGGCAAAGACATCACGTAGCTTTGTAACCAAGTTGAAAGAGGGCAACATTTATACAATTCTTGATTTTGCTATAATACCCAACACAGAAGAATACCATATTATGAAAAAGAGTGCTTACATCATTGAGTTTCATGGTGGCACCACTGTCAGAAGATCTTTGTTCAATTCAGATGGTTTTGTAAGGCATCCTTTTAATTTCATAGATTTTGATGATATGCAAGTTACATATAACAAATATTTGATTGGTAATATTCAATGTCCACTAAATTTTCTCACATTTTATATAATAGTTATTTGTTTAAGTAAATATATACCTTCCAAATGTTGTTGGATACATCACAAATGTGGGCAGAATCATTCAGCTGAAATCAGGGTCAAGCATCTTAGATTTCTTCCTCGCTAACCAAAGGTAAGTGACATTGACTTTATAAGTTTACATGATTACAATGAATAGCAATAATGAATGGAATGCATTTTTTTGCCTCTCATTAAATAGAGGTCGATCAATTAGGGTCACTCTATGGGGGGAGTCTTCGTGATGTCTTGATAGATAAGAAGACCAAGAATGCTGGCCTCCATGTTGTGGTTCTGACTGCTGTAAATACAAAGATGTACAACAATAAGGACCCATAAATATGAACTTTTAAAAACTTTTTAAGGTATACAAGGGTTGATTCACTATTCTTTTTTACCTTGCAGATCAGCTTTATTTATCCAGTTGTTCATCTACAATGATAATAGATGATGATGAAATTCCCGCCTTGAAAAAGTTTAAATCTGAAGCAAGGTAATACACTATGATTTAATTACTCAAAACTCTTATGTGCCATTAAACATAAACATTCATCTTGGTGAGTTGATGACAGTGAAATAGAAGTCAAGAAGGAGATTGTGCCATTTATATCAGGTAACAATTCTGAAGCTAGGGAAAGCACATTGGAGAATTTGTTGATTTGGGCTCGCAACCGAAAAAATGAGGTACCAACTATTTATTTAAAATAACACACCCCTCAATTTTATTCCACTTCTAACCTGTGGAAATCTCTTTTTCCCTGCAGCCTGTGACATTCAATTGTAAAGTTACAATTGATGATATCATGACAAGAAAAGGGTGGAACTATCCGTCGTGTGGTAGTGATAAGTGCAAAAAGGGTATCACAAGGAAGGATGGCAAATTTTGGTGTGATTCATGCAATAAACCGACTGATTATCCTATGATGAAGTATAATACTATTTAAAACATATTTATTTTCATATATACTAATATACATTAATGTTAATAAGGATGTGGGAAAGAATGTTGAACATCCATGTAACACATTTAGTCAACAGGTATAGGCTCGAGTTGGTTGTTTCCGATTATACTGCTCAAACTGTGGTGGTCGTGTTTGATGAGCTTTCAAATAAGTTGGTGAAATGTTCTGCTGAGTCACTTTTAAAAGAAGATTATGAGGTATATTCGCAACATTTTAGCTGTTTTTAAATTGTATAGGACACTTATCATCATGTGCAGGGTGTGGAAGACCAACCAGCATTACCACAAGCTTTAACAAATATCATTGGCACCTCACACACTTTTGAGCTGAAATCACATACCTTCTATGAGCACGTGTAACACCCCCATTTTTCACTGATCGCAGCGGATAAAGTGTTTGGGGTATTACTTCATAGAATCACAGATACAATAATAGAAAACGACTCGAAAAGAGACGTTTTGGAAATTTATTATCATTCATAATTATCAGAGTTTTAATTATAAAAGATATACTTTTATTTTTGATGAGGTCCCAAAAATCTAAAAGTTAGGTTGTATTTGAATGATAACCATGAAAAGTCCTCCGAGTTCAGTACCTCCTTCTGCCATAGATCCATAGAAGTAATATACCTAGAATACATGCTTAAAAAGTCAACACTAGGTGTTGAGTGAGAATCATAGGTTTAGGGGTTTGTGAATACAAGTTCCCTAGGTTCAGTTGTTACACCCATCTGGGAAAATGTAGGTTTTTGTGATAATTGTGATGCATGCACAATTATCAGGAGCGTAGTATGTTGCACTAAGCTCATGAATCACACCTTAACGATCCGGGTCATGTGGGCTGTAGACCCAACATGAGGGGATATAAGGATAACTTGCCAAAGTTATATCTTGAGTGGATTCAAATATAGTACTTATTGGTACCACCTAGTGGGGTGTTAATACCAACGGGAGTTGTCAAACTCAAATAGATCTATCAACTATATTCGCGTTCGCGTGGGTAAAATATCCCAAACGATTAGATTCATGAATTTTGTTATGTAGTGATGGTTGTTAGTTTACTCGTGCAACAACCAAAGAAAAAGACTTGTATTCGGTTTTAAGTAAAGCATTTAGCATGTATCCCCCTCACAGGGTTTATAAAGCATTTAAAGTGAAAGCATTTTAAAAAGTATGAGGCTATGAACTCACGGTATTCAAAAAGATGTGAGGCTACGAAACTCACCTGAGTTTAGAGTAATCTAAGTGATGCAAATAGTGACTCAGAAACTAGACCGCCTTACTCACGTATCCTAGTGTGTTGTTGGTTTTGTATGTATTTCAAGCTTTAGTTATCATGTATTTGCATATGGGATAGTTAGGAGTAGAATTTCTAACTAGAACGAAGATAGCTTAAGAAAGCTTAAGGAAATAAGTGAAGGTTTAGAGATCGGAGGAGAAAGAATTCAGATCTCTATGGTGAAGAATGAGGATTCTCACCATCGGTAAGGGGAAAAGTTTTCAAAAGGTTAGGGTAAGGGAAATTTAAAACAGTTTAGAGATTCTATTTACCTAAGACATCGGGGTAGGTTTTCTAAGATCCTAAGGGTAAGGGTTAAGGGTAGGTTATAACAAGTACCCAACTTGTTATGTTTTATGGGTTATTCCTAATTTTCCTAAGGGTTTACTATTGGGTTAAGGGTGTCCTATGGTGAAAGGCATTCCTAAGTCTAGTTATCTAATCTATCCTAATTGTGGGGTACCAGGTAGTTTCTAAATCCTAACTTGTTTTATTTATTTCCTATTCTATTTGTCCTATAAGCACTAACTATTCTAAGGCATATCTCCTAGGGTTATTTATCTATTTAGGGTTTTCTAAAGTTTCCTAATTTCCTAATTCCATGAGTTAATGTTTTCTAAGTTTTCCTCATCATTATCTGTTATCTTTCTAAAGTGCAAATCCTTAAGCGGGCAAAGGCTATTTTATGGTGATGTTTCATTTGGTTTTTCTGTATTTTAGCTATTTTAAAATGATTTTCTTGTAAAGTCTTTCTTAAGCTACTATAGTCAGGTTGATTATCTAAGTTATTATTATTATGACCTTTTTCTATCTTCTCAAGGAGATCAAGAAAAATTTCATCTAAGTTATTTAAAATCTCGTCTAATTGGTTTTCCTCAACTTCTAGAGTTAACCTAGAGGGTTTTTCTCCAATTTCATCTTTCCAAGATGGAATGGGAGGGTTTATTAAGTAAGGGGTAGGGTTTAAGGTATAGGGTTGCCTAAGGTCATATCTAGGGGTATAGGTAGGGATATGGTGTTTAGGTATATATGGTTCTCTCAGAAGAAAGAAACCATGGGGTTCTGTTCTGGAGGTAGGAAAAAGTGGATGTATAATAGGGTTTAGGGGAGGTAGGGGTGATGTCTTAGCATAGAAATCTTTTATGTGTTTTAAATAAAGGTTATCTAAAGAAGGGGTATATCCTAAGGGTGAAGGTTTATCTAAACTATTCCTAGAGTCTTCTAAGTTATAGGGTTTAGGGGAATAATCTAGTACATTCGGAGAGGAAAGAACATTCTCCGGATGTAGACTAGATGAGATAGGGGTAGAGTAGTGGGGAGTAGACATAACTATATAATAAAGAAAATACTATAAATCATTTAGCAGTTAAGCAGGCAATTATTATACTTACTGATGAGGCAAAAAATGAACCACTTTTAAGGGGTCTTTTAAGCCCGGATTCGAATTTATTTGATCAAGTATTGCCCTAAATCGTTCCTTTTGTGATTTTAGGTACTTTTGGAGTGAATTATGGAAAAGGAAGCATTTTGGACGTTTTTAGAGCATAAAAGTGAAGAAAACGGCAAAGTCTTAATTTTCCTTGCTGGGAACAGTACTTGACGGCGTCAAGAGATTTTTCATGACGGCGTCAAGAGTAAAACAAGAGGTGGAAGTGGCTAAAGTCCATGACGGTCCAGAGTAGGATTACACTAAGGAGATGACGGCGTCACCATAGGGCGTCATGGTCCATTTACTAGTGACGGCCTTGAAGATTTTACACATGACGGCGTCACCACTGGATCTAGGCAATCCGATTTTATTATGGGCGGCGAGATGACGGTGTCAGAATTTCCTTCTTGACGCCGTCACCTCTGAAAATCTACATATAGTTTTAGAATTTTCATTCATAAGGGTAACATATTTTGGGAGAAACCCTAGCCCAAACTTTTCAGTATTTTCAAGGGTTTTTAACCCCTTGATTCCTTCATGTCAATTTGAGATAAGTACTCTTTCAATTCAATCAATATGTCTATGTGTTGTTTGAATATATCTTACACTTGTCTTTTAATTAACATGCTAGGCTAGGTTTTCTTATGTTTGCTTAGATCTAATGAAACCTAACTATTGATTATTGGTTGTTGGTGTGTTGTTAATTATTGGGATGAATGTTCCATCGATGTTTGGCTTAAGAAAACTGGCTAAACTCCTAATGGTAACCTGCTTGATCGTCTTAAGAAACATGTAACCAATGCGTACTAGGTTATTAAGGTAGTATTTAATGCATAAGCCACTGTTTATAATACCTATGATTGGGTGCTTTACGCATCGTTGTAGGAGGAGATAAGAGCTTATAGGATTGGGGAAGTACGTATGCCACCCCATGACTTGTTAGGAATACACCCGTCATCCATGCAATTAATACACACACTAATCAACCGGTAAAAGATAGTTAGGGAGCAAGGAAATCTAAGTAAACACGTTTGTCCCCATATAAGTTCACAACCTTTATTTTCATTTATTTTATTTTATTTTATTTTATTTTGATTGCATCTTTAGTTATTGGGTTAGTTGACTAGCAACTAATTCCGCCCACTCTTCCAAAACCTGAGATTTTACTTGCTTTCATAAAATATAAAATTCAAAAATAATCATCCTTCACCTCTAGATTTAATTTAGAAGGCTTTCTAATCCTAGCGACACTATTCCTAAGCTGAACGATCAATCCCCCGATACTTGTCACTATAATATACTACAACGATCAGGTACACTGCCTGGTGGGGGTTGTAAGCTTCTCGAGATCCCTCGAGAGGTAAAGCCTGGTGCGATTCCCATGTATCAAGTTTTTGGCGCCGCAGCCCGGGGAATAGTTATTGTCTAGGTTAGGATTTCTTTTAATTAGGTCTACTTGCTAGATTCCTTTCTAGTAAGATTTTATTTTTATTTTTAGGTTTTCTTTAGTCTATCTTATTTCTTTGTGCTTTTGTTCGTAACCTTTACCATCCGACATCATGGAAGGTGGTAACATCTTTGAACACATCAACCCACCACAACAAAACCACCCACAAAACCCACCAATAGCCAACCAACCTCTTAGGCCCCGAACCCTAGGAGAGTATTCCCGTCCTAGCCACCAAGGCTATCGAAACACTATTGAGCTCACCGGAGCCAATGTGTCCCCATTGCGATCCGACACCATCCGGTTGGTGCAAAGCGGATGTGCATTCCCTGGACTTCGTTCCGGAGATCTTAATCAACATATCAAGGACTTCCTTAAAATCATAGATTCTATAGACCTTGACGTTACAACTAGAGAGTCAACTCGATTACGCCTATTCCAATTCTCTCTATGGTTGGGTTTTAGGTTCTGCTGCTGAGTGAAACTGCTGCTATGATGAAACTGCTGCTAATGTAATTGATTCTGCTGCTGATGTCAAAGTGCTGCTATGGATAAATGTTGCTAACAGAATCTACTGCTGAAGAGATAAGAATGTATACGGTTTAGATAATTATAGAATAGATTGTGTAAATATTATATACATCTAGAATATTCTTATCTTGTAGAGAAAGGTATTGTAAACCTAGTAGGATTCCTTGGTCTATAAAAGGAGGATCCTAGGGTTAATTTACATATGTATTGTTTAGTTTTTTGTTTACACTTCAAGGTTGTAAAACCCTAGCATTGTCGAGTGCTCGTATTAATAATATTGAAGTGTTGAAAGTGAATCGTAATTCTTCTTAAGTTAAGCTTTTATATTCCGCGTTTAAGCTTAAGTGTTTAATCAAGTTAACTTCTATATAAGATCGTTTAAGCTCAACTGGGATCAACAAGTGGTATCAGAGCTTGTGATCTAGAAGTTATTATCAAGAAGATTTTGTTTCTTAAAAGTTTGCTGTTCTAAATCAATTGCTAAAGATGGGTGATGAAACACATATGGTGACTGCTTCAAGGGTGCCCATGCTAAATCCTGCTGAGTATGAGCTATGGAAGAGGAGAATCAGACAGTACATTCACATGATTGATTTCAACATGTGGAATGTGATAGTTAATGGTGACTCTGTACCAGAGAAAAGTGCTGATGGTAAGGAGATACCAATTAAGTCTGCAGAAGCAAACGCAGGAAGGAAGATGGAAATCAAAGCCTATAGTATTCTCTTAATGGGAATACCTAATGAATTCCAAATGGACTTTGATGACTGTGAATCAGGAAAAGAATTAATGGATGCAGTTGAATTTAGGTTTGGAGGGAATGATGCTACTAAGAAATCCAGGAAAAACATGCTGAAGCATCAATTTGAGAATTTTACTGCTGAAAGTGGAGAGAAGATAATTGGCACATACAACAGGCTAAATCAACTTGTTAGTCACTTAAAGCTTGTTGGCTATGTGGTTCCACAAGAAGATGTGAATCTCAAGTTTCTAAGAAGTCTTGCACCTGAATGGAGTATGCATACAGTTGTTTGGAGGAATAAGCCTGACTTTGAAACTATGAAGTTGGAGAGCCTCTACAACAATTTAAGGGTGTATGAATCAGAACTGACTACTTCATCTATTTCATCTTCTGGTACACAAAATCTTGCCTTTGTAACCTCTAAAGTAAAAGGGTCTCAAGAATCTCACTCTACTACTTATGGAGTATCTGCTGCTGATGGATCTGCTGCTAGTTCTAATGATAAGATTTCCACCAATGATATTTCTTTGTGTGCATTCTTGGCTGAGCTTACAACTACTATAAGGTCACATGTCATCAATCAAGATATAGATCATATTGATCCAGATGATCTTGAAGAAATTGATCTTAAATGGCAAATGGCCATGTTGACCTTGAGGGCAAGAAAGTTCTGGAAGAAGACAGGAAGAGAAGTCAAGTACAAGGCTAAAGAAAGTCCAGGATTTGACAAGTCAAAGATAGAGTGCTACAATTGCAACAGGAAGGGACATTTTGCCAGGGAGTGTAGAGCTCCAAAGAAGAATGCTGATGTTCCAAAGAAGATTGCTGAAGAATCAAAGACTGCACTTGCGTCTTGTGATGGATTGGGAGATTATGATTGGAGTGATCTGACTGATGAAGAACCAAATTTCTCTTTGGTAGCTGCTGCTCAACCCAAAGTGCATAACTTTGCACTTATGGCTTATGGTTCATCATCAGGCTCTGACTCTGAGGTATCCAATGATTCAGACTTATCTGTGTGTTCTTTTAAATCTTGTGCTGACACTATAGAAGAACTTAAGTCTAGGAATGAGAGTCTAATTAGAAAAGTTGAACACCTAAAACTTGATAACTTAGGTTACAAAGTAGGTATTCAAAATGTTGAAAGAAGATTAGAATATCTCAAAGAGTGTGAGAAAGAATATGTAGAACAAATTAACCAAAGAGACATAGAGATTTTTAAGAAAAACAGTGAAGTTGAAGTTCTTAAGAATAAATTAGAAGAAGCAGAAAAAGATAAAGAGGCAGCTCTTGCTGATAAAGATAAACATGTAGTAAGAGTTCAAAAACAATAGTATGCTTCTGATTTGGTTAATAAGTCTATAGAGAGTACCTTGATGAGAAAAGGTAGTGGAATTGGATATAATGAAGTGGCTCCTCCAGCCAAAAGTGCTTTTGCTCCACCAGGAAATGAACTATCCTTCATTAGTGAGCTTGACATTGAAAAACCTGTAGGTGAATGTAGCACAAGTGTCTTAGAAACGCCTAAGGTTGAGGTTAGAAAATTTCCTGAAGCTCCTATTATTGAAGAATGGTATTCTGATAGTGACAGTGATGAGGAACAGGTTAAACTAGAACAAAGTTTGAAAAAGGAAGAAATTCCTACAAAGTTTAAACCTAAAATGGATCAGGTTAAGTTTGTTAAACCTGTGTTAGGTAATAACATCTCTAGGAAATTGGTAGAGTACAATGAGATACCTAGAGAACAAATGGGAAGTTTTAATAATAAGCCTAGGGGTAACCAGAGAAACTTCAACAACCTAGTTTCACACAGATTAGGTAATTAGTTTCAATTACAAAAGAAGGCTTGTTATAAGTGTGGTAGCTTTGACCATTTGATTGTTAGATGTCCAGAACACCAAAAGACTGTTTGGAATCAATACACTAGGGTGAATCACAAATATGTTACAAAACAATCTCACCCTCATCCTAATAGGAATATGGTGCCAAGAGCTGTGTTATTGAGATCTAGTGCAACTAGATCTATTTATGCTGCTAAAACAAATGGTGTTTTTAAAACTACAACTGGTTCTTATGCTGGCTCTACTGCTAGTAAGCACTCTGCTGCTAGTATGCACTCTGCTGCTAGTAAGCAATCTACTGCTAGTTCAAAACTTTCTACTTCAGGGCCAAAAGTTTTAACAAATACAGTTGTTGGTAATCACTTTTATGCTGTAAAGGCCTCAGCTTGCTGGACTTGGAAACCAAAATCTAATGTTTCAAACTCTGTTTCCAAGAATAGTAGTGCATCAAGTGATTTAAAGAAATTTAATTATTTTGATGCACAAGGCAGATCCAAGTCAGTAATGGCTTGGGTCCCCAAGAGAAACTAATTTCTCTATTTTTCATGTGCAGGTTAATCTACTGGATGAGCTTAAGGATATGGTTATTGTTGACAGTGGATGCTCTGGACACATGACAGGAGATGAGTCTCAACTTGAAGACTTTGAGGCTTTTGATGGTGGTTATGTTGCTTTTCGTAATGATCCAAAAGGTGGAAAGATTGTTGGAAGAGGAACTCTAAGAATTGGAAATTTGGACTTTGAGAAGGTGTTTCTTGTGAAAGGACTTAAGTTTAACCTTTTTAGTGTCTCACAAATGTGTGACAAAAAGAACTTTGTTCTTTTTACAGACACTGAGTGTATGATCCTTTCTCCTGATTTTCAATTGCCAGATGACAAATCTGTGCTTTTGAAGGTCCCTAGAACTGAGAATATATACAGTGACCATATTAAGAACATTGTTCCTAAGAGGGCTTTGACTTGTCTAATTGCAAAGGCCACTGTTGATGTATCCAAATTATGGCATAGAAGATTGGGACATCTGAACTACAAGGCCATGAACAAATTGGTAAAAGGAAATCTTGTCTGAGGGATGCCTACAAAGACTTTTGAGAATTATGAAACTTGTGTTGCCTGTCAAAAGGGTAAACAACACAAAATTTCTTTCAAGTCCAAGACTGTGAACACAAATAATGAGCCATTACACTTGCTACACATGGACTTATTTGGGCCTGTATTTGTAAAAAGTTTGAACAAAAAGTCATATTGTCTTGTTGTCACAGATGACTTTAGCAGGTTTACTTGGGTATTCTTTCTAGCCACTAAAGATGAAACTCCAGAAATACTCAAGACATTCATTACAAGAGTTGAAAACCTGCACAATCACAAGGTGAAGATAATCAGATGTGACAATGGTACTAAGTTCAAGAATAGTGTGATGAATCAATTCTGTGTGGGGAAAGGAATTCTTAGACAGTACAGTGTAGCAAGAACTCCACAACAGAATGGTGTTGCAGAAAGAAGAAACAGGACACTTATTGAGGCTGCAAGAACTATGTTATCTGACTCAAAACTACCTATACCTTTTTGGGCTGAAGCTGTGAACACTGCATGTTTTGTGCAAAACAGAAGTAAGGTAGTCAAGCCTCATAATAAGACTCCATATGAGTTATTTCATGGAAAGAAGCCAATGATTGATTTTCTCAAACCATTTGGATGTCCTGTTACTATATTGAACACTAAGGATCAGCTAGGCAAATTTGATTAAAAAGCTGATAAAGGAAAATTGGTTGGTTACTCTGAGAATAGTAAAGCTTTCAGGGTATACAATAAGAGAACCAAACATGTAGAGGAGAATTTGCATATCAAGTTTTCTGAGAACACATCTAATCCTGAAGGGAAAGGACCAGAATGGCTTTTTAATGTTGATATGCTTACCAAAACAATGAATTATGTACCAGTTATTGCTAGTGTTGACACTAACAAACCACAAGAAGAGTTTGTTTTGGTTGAGAAATTGAAGGTTGGTCCTACTTTACTACCCTTTCAGAAAGATCAAAGTCCTGAAGAAGATGTTGTTACTCAAGAGAAACCTAAGGAAACTGAAGAAGGTATTGAAATACCTATTGAAGCAGAAAAAGAAACTAATGGGGTTCCCAAAGTGGTTGTTGATGTCTCTCCTACAAGGCCAGAAGACTTTGCTGCTGACTCAGAAGACTCTACTGCTAGACCAAAAGATGCAACTACTGCTCCAACAAATTCTGCTGCCAAGCCTACTAACTCTACTGCTACATCAATGTTTCCTAATTTGGACACTCAGGGTAGACCTATTGATGATTCAATCTATCCTGATGATCCAAATATGCCTCCTCTAGAGAACATTTATTATAATACAGATGATGATGCCCTTGATGGTAAGCTATTTGGAGCTGATGCAGACATTACTAATTTGGAACTCAATATTCTGGTTAGTCCCACTACTTCCACAAGAGTACACAAGGATCATCCCAAAGAACAAATTTTAAGTGATCCACAATCATCTATTCAAACTAGGCAGATGACAAAAGCACTGAAAGATCTTCAACATCAAAGTTTCTTTGCCAGATCTCTGCATCAAAGAAACAATCATAAAGATCTTCAAAATTGCCTATTTGCATGTTTTCTTTCTCAGATAGAACCCAAGAATACTTACAAAGCCCTACAAGAAGCAAGTTGGTTGGAAGCAATGCAAGATGAGCTTCTACAATTCAACCTGCAAGAAGTTTGGACTTTGGTTGAGTTGCCAAATGGAAAAAGAGTGATTGGCACTAAATGGGTTTTCAGATGCAAAAGAGATGAAAGAGGAATAGTCATAAGGAATAAGGCAAGGTTAGTAGCACAAGGATACACTCAACAAGAAGGCCTTGATTATGATGAAGTGTTTGCTCCAGAGGCAAGAATAGAAGCTATTAGATTATTCTTGGCTTATGCTTCATATAAAGATTTTGTGGTGTATCAGATGGATGTCAAGAGTGCTTTTCTGTATGGGACTATTACTGAAGATGTATATGTGTCTCAACCACCTGGTTTTGAAGACCCTGATCATCCTGATAAAGTTTACAAGGTGAATAGAGCAATGTATGGTTTACATCAAGCTCCTAGAGCTTGGTATGACACCTTGTCAACATACCTGTTAGAGTCTGGGTTTAGTATAGGAAAGATTGATAAAACTCTGTTCTCAAAAGACAAAAGGATGACATTTTGCTGGTTCAAATCTATGTTGATGACATCATCTTTGGGTCTACAAACAAAGCTGTTTGTGTTAGTTTTGAGAAGCTTATGAAGGACAAGTTTGCTATGAGTTCAATGGGAGAACTCACCTTCTTCTTAGGTCTGCAAGTTACACAGAAGGAAAATGGTATATTTATCAGTCAGGATAAGTATGTCAATGATATTTTGAAGAAGTTTGGATTTGAAGATGCTAAGCCTACCAAGACTACCATGGAAACCAATAAACCATTGCTGAAGGATGAATATGGAAAAGAAGTGAATATTCACTTGTACAGGTCTATGATTGGCTCATTGATGTATCTTACAACATCAAGGCCTGATATCATGTTTGCTGTATGTGCCTGTGCAAGATTTCAAGTGTGTCCCAAAGAATCACATCTCAATGCAGTGAAGAGAATTTTTAGATATCTGAGGCATCAACCAAACTTTGGCCTTTGGTATGCTAAGGATTCACCTTTTGATTTGGTCTCATATTCAGATAGTGACTATGCTGGAGCTTCTTTGGATAGAAAGTCTACAACAGGGGTTGTCAGTTTCTAGGAAGCAGATTGGTGTCATGGCAATGCAAGAAGCAAACAATGGTGGCTAATTATACAACAGAAGCTGAGTATGTGGCTGCTTCAAGTTGTTGTGGACAAGTTCTATGGATGCAGAATCAATTATTGGATTATGGGTACAATTTCATGAATACCAAAATTCATATTGATAACAACAGCACACTTTGCATAATTAAAAATCCTGTTTTTCATTCTAAAACAAAACATATTGAGATAAGACATCACTTTATAAGGGATTGCTATGAAAAGAAGTTGATTCAAATTGTTAAGGTTCATACTGATAACAATGTTGCTGATCTTCTCACTAAACATTTTGATGTGGGAAGGTTTCAATTTTTAATTGCAAACATTGGTATGATCAATCTTTGAAAAAGTTATCTCTCTTTGTTTTTTGTAAAGTATGTAAAGGTACTGTGCTGCTTGTTAATCTGCTGCTTGTTTAAATGCATATGTTTGTGTTGAATGTACTATGCTGCTGTTTATAACTCTACTGCTAGTACATATGCTTGTTTGCTATGTGGTGTTTGGACTAACATTTTGCAGGAATAAGTGTAAATGATGATTTGCAAACAAACAAGAAGTAATCATTTATCATTCATCATCAAAAGAGTACAAACAAACATCACTTCTGAAATTACAAAAGATTGCAACATAACAAGATGAAATTAAAAGACTACAAGCATCACTTCCTAGGGCTTGGAAGCCCAAGCACAATCTTTCTTTCCTTAGGAAGAGGAGGGTTTGTCTTCTTTGTCTTGGTGGATGTCTTGGGTCTTGGCCTTGAAGATTGTGGTCTTTCAGGAGTGGAAGGTGGTTCATTTGGAGGCTCATCCTCATCTGAAGAAGTGTAGATGAAAGGGGAAACAAGATGATGAACAGGGGATGGTGGCCTGATAGGGATCCAAGCAGGGTCTTTTGATGATTCTGAAGACGATGGAGACTTGGGGGACATCACCTCCTTACCCCTGGAAGTGCTTGGGGTTTGATTCAAATATAAGAGATCTTTGAAGACAGGAAGATCATGCTTCCTCTTTCTGGCTTGCTCCTTGGTTCTACAACCATTGTGAGGAGGACGAAAGGGAGGTACATAGGTTTCAAATGGTGTCTCATCCTCAGAAGAAAAATCGGATGAGATGTTGATGATTTCGGGTGAAGATTTCATGGTTCTTGATGATGATTTGATTTGATTTGGGTAATTGAATGTATTGATTGAAGAGATTGGCGTTTTTGATTGTAATTAGGGTTTGATTGTGGTGATTTAGGGAAAAGATTTAGTCCGTTTTTATAGGGATTACGGAGTATCAAGTGCATTTATTGTTATGGGTTCTTGACTTTTTAAGCAAGTTTGATTAGTCAACTATGCTGCTGGCTAAAGTTCACTCTGCTGCTAGTTGTTTCATTCTGCTGCTAGTTGTGGATGACATGGTTCTGCTGCTATGGTTGTAAGTGAGAGGGTGGTATGTGTAACCTCTTTCAATCAGTTTAAAACCTAATTGATCTTCATAATTGGTTTTTCCACGTTCCAAATTGAAGTTATCACAAATCCTAACACTCCATTATTCTCAAAGTCAATAATCCCCAATTCCCTAAACCCTAATTCATGGAGTGTGTACGCACCTGGGCAGAGCAACACAATAGTGTGGTCGTTTTGGATGAAGAGTTGGTTCCTGAAGGTTTCACAGATATGGTAAAATTTTTGAATGCTACTTCTCTTAGGTATGCACTCACTGTGAATCCTACTATATTTGTTTTCTACATCAAACCGTTTTGGCTTACTGCTAAAATCAAAACTATGAATGGGGAAAAATATGTCAGTGCTTTAGTAGATGGGCAAAAGGTTCGTGTAACTGAATCATTTATACGGGAAACTCTTCTCTTAAATGATGAAAGAGAGACCACTTGTCTTGCCAATTCTACTATTTTTGCTGGTTTAAAAGATTTGGGATATGAGGGGAAACATACAAATTTAAAATTTCAAAATGCTCTCCTCTGTCCTCAATACAAATTTTTGGTACACCTTCTCCTTGATTGTTTGAGTCCTAAAACTTCTGGGTGGCATGAGTTTAGTACTACTATTGCTTCTGCAATGGTATGCCCGAGCAAAGGTCAACCATTCAATTTTTCAAATATGATCTTGGAGGGGATGTTTAAAGGTGTTAAAGAGTTTGGTTCTTATTTGCTTTATCCAAGGTTTATCCAGCTCTTTATTGAAAATCAACTTACAAATTTCAGAGCCCATGCTGCTACTTATGATGCTCCAAAATTGGTTTCAAAAACTTTTACTTTCTTGATTAAGCATGGCAAAAGTTTTTCAGGCACACATACAAATCTTACACCTTCTATGGTACAACTTGTGCAAAATAATGAGGGTGAAGGATCAGGAAATCCCACTGACTCCCATCACACACCCAATTTTACTGCCTCTGCTACACAACCCAAAATACTCTATACCCGTAGGAAAACCAAAAAGAACACTGATCTACCTCAGGATAGTGTTAGTATGGCTGTACCAGATGAGGCTATCCTAGTTGATGGAGAGGACATGTTGGTAAGGGCTGTCAACTGCTTCTAGCTTAGCAGCAGAGCAGGATAGTGATAACATCATTAAGACCCAAACCAAGGAAACATCTAGAGAAAATGATTCTTCTGAATCAAATTCTCAGGATGGTAACCCTAGCCAAATGGAATATATAGGGGGCTCAGATGATCAAACTAGGTTTGATACTGAGTTTATGTCCCAAGATTTACCTCTCGGACCAGGTCACACAGGTCGAAGTGATGAGGACAGGATAGAGACAAATGAATTGACGGAAAATCTTGTACATGATGACAATGTCCATGATTCACCTCTCGGACCAGGTAACACAGGTCGAAGTGATGAGACTACTATGCAACTAATTAAGGAATTGACGGTTACTTGTACCAACTTGGAGGTGAAGTGTAATTCATTGGAAGACAAAGTTCTTAGTCTATCTTCTGTTGTTGCTGATCAGGTCAAGACCATCTCTAAATTGCAAAAACAGATTAAGAACTTCAAGAAATCAAGATCTTCAACCTCCTTAAAAAGATTGAAGCAAGTGGGCACTTCTCAAGTTGTTAGTTCTCCTGATCTCTCTACTCATTTGGAAGAGGATGCTTCCAAACAGGGGAGGAATGAAGAGACAATGGATTCAGGGGAGGCAAATTTAGAACAAGTTGATAGTGCTCAGGATATGAATACTGGAATGGTTTCAGGGGAGGTTCTAGAGATTGCTGATATGGATGTGGAAAGTCCTCAGGATGCTGAAAATTTTGTGATTGCTGACAAATCAGGAAATGAGGTTGTAATGGAAAAGGTGATTGCTACTCAAGAGAAGGTGGTGGAACAACTTAAGACTTTGGAGCCTGAGCAATTAGTGAAGACGACAGGGTTGATGGGTGAAGCTTTGATGAAGTTGGGTGACTTAGTGGAAAACAAAATTGTTGACTCTTCTGCTGCTCAAGAATCTACTGCTAAGGATCTTGCTGATCCTGCTGCTAGTGAATCTACTGATGCACAAGACTCTGCTGTTGGGTCTGGTGACAATGCTGCTGCTGAAGCAATGGTTTTGTTAAGTAAGAAGACTACAGAAGTTCCATATGAATCATCTTCAAAACATACACCACTACCTACTCCATCACTACCGCAACAACTAACAACAAAATTCACATCATCAGTACCAAGAAAACCTCAAAAAGGAATAGTTATTAGAGAACCTGCTGCTCAACAAAAGAAGATTATTTCTTCATCTTCTACTGATAAAGGCAAGGGAAAGCATGTTGAAAATCCAAGGATAATGTATAAAGAAATTGATTTCACTGATGTACCTTTTGAATCTTGGCCTAAGGAATTACAAATTGAACATGATTCAGCTGTTGCACTTAAAGAACAAGAGTTGATTGATATGGAAGAGCAACAGTTGCTTAATGAAGAAAAGGAAAAGGTTCAAAAAGAGTCTGAAGACTTAAAGAGGTATGATGAATGGGTTAATGAGAAGATAAGAATAGATGCTGATATTGAACTCAACAAGATGATCAAGATTGAAGAAAATGAAGTTCCAACTTTTGATGTGCAATCTTGGGTAAGAGAGTTCACTGCTAAGAAAAGAAAGGAAGATTCAGCTACTAGAAGAAAGAAAAAAGATACTTAGAGGTCCAACTGCATTACAACAAAGAAGAGAGCATGAAAGGTATCTAAAGAATATGGCTGGATGGAAATTGGTACAGTTGAAACCTAAGTCTGATAAAGAGGTTTTTGACTTGTATCAACAAGCTACGAGGAGAACAAATACTTTTTATCCTATGGGTTGTGCTGAGGATTTGGAACATATTGCTCAGATGAATAAAAGGTTGGTACCTGAAAAGTGGCTGAAGTAGAGTATATTCAAGAAGCAGATGTTGTTAAACAGCTTGATGTTAATGCAGCTAAGACTACTTTTTCTGTGCAAAGTGGTAAAAGAAAAGGTGTTGTTCATAAATCATTTTGCAAAGAAAAAGAGAAAGACAGGGGAAGGAAGCAGTTCTATGCCTAAAGGAGATGAGTTCAAACATGATTATGATCATATTCCTTCTGAGCATTTAAAGGAACAGTTGAAGGTTCTCACTATGGTTGGAAAGATGGAGGAACCTGAAGTATTTGATGCCAAACCAATTGGAATCAAATATCCTATCATCAAAGTAACTACAGGATATGATACAAAGATTGGAGCATTTCATGATGTTAAGAGATCTGATGGAAAAACTCACAGGTTTCTTAGATTTCAACAGATGTTATACTACTTTGATAGAGAGGATGTTGATGATTTGTGGAAGTTATATAAGGAAAAGTATGGAGCTAAGAAATTTGATGGTGCAAAATATGAAACAGAGAAAATGGATCATATTAAGACTATGCATGATAATGTTCTCTGGAGAGCTCTGAAACTTATGTATGAACCTTCCATGGATGATTCTGAATGGACAGAGATAGTAGAATATAAAGTAAAGCAATGGAGACTATTTCAAGACTCTGGAATTCATGTCTTGACTATTGGACCAATTATTTTGTATATGCTTGCTGAAAAGGATTACCCAGTGCTAAGATACTGGAATACTGTAAATCAGATGGTTAATGGTACTGGATCACTCAAATTGCAGAAAGATTATGATTCTGATGATCAGGCATTTAATATGCTGTCAAAGTATAAGAAGATACTTGGTCAACTGACTTCTCAATATTTGAAGTGTTTGGAAGCATCCTCCTAGTGATTAATTGAGCTTTAAAGAAACTTAATGATTTAGAAATAAATATTAAGTTTAGGGGAGGATTGTTGGGTTTTAGGTTCTGCTGCTGAGTGAAACTGCTGCTATGATGAAACTCCTGCTAATGTAATTGATTCTGCTGCTGATGTCAAAGTGCTGCTATGGATAAATGCAGCTAACAGAATCTACTGCTGAAGAGATAAAAATGTATACGGTTTAGGTAATTATAGAATAGATTGTGTAAATATTATATACATCTAGAATATTCTTATCTTGTAGAGAAAGGTATTGTAAACCTAGTAGGATTCCTTGGTCTATAAAAGGAGGATCCTAGGGTTAGTTTACATATGTATTGTTTAGTTTTTTGTTTACACTTCAAGGTTGTAAAACCCTAGCATTGTCGAGTGCTTGTATTAATAATATTGAAGTGTTGAAAGTGAATCGTAATTCTTCTTAAGTTAAGCTTTTATATTCCGTGTTTAAGCTTAAGTGTTTAATCAAGTTAACTTCTATATAAGATCGTTTAAGCTCAACTGGGATCAACACTCTACGTGATCAAGCTAGTCAATGGCTTGAGCGTTTACCCGCGGGATCCATCACCTCATGGGATGATCTCACCACTCGTTTCCTTGCTCAATCTTTCCCACCGGGGAGAACTACCAAGCTTAGAAATGACATTTTGATGTTCCAACAACGTCAAAGTGAAACTCTATATGAAGCATGGACTCGTTTCAAGGACTTACTCCAAAAAGTCCCTCATCATGGCATAGATCTTTGGCTCCAAGTACAAATCTTCTATGACCATATCGATCTCTCCACAAGGCGAACCATTGACCAATCGACCGGTGGCAAGCTACGTGATCTAAGTGAGGAAGAATCATGGGAACTCATAGAAGATCTTGCTCTCTATGACAACGAAAGTTGGAATGATCCCCGTGATTTGAACAAAACGGTCAAGGCAATATCTTTGCCTTCGAACAATTCTAGCACTCCCGACCGTAGGATCATGGAACTTGAGGACCAAGTCAAGTTTCTCATGAAATCTTGCGCAGCTCCTAAGCCTTCAAGCCAAGTGAACAAAATCACTTCTTCATGCAAATTATGTAGTGGTCCCCACGACACTCGTGATTGCGTGGAACTCCCCGGACAAGCTTTTGCGGACTACGCATCATCGCGTACCGACGAAGCAGGAGATAAGTGGTACACTTTCAAACCCGAGCCAAACCCGTACGGTGATTCATACAACCCTTCTTGGAAAAATCACCCAAATCTTAGGTGGAAACAAAACCAAAATAATTCTTTCAACCCACCTAATCGTTACCAACAAAACGGTCCACCCGCTAACCGTACTTTCAACAACAATCCTTCTAACAACCTTGGTAGTACCAATAATCTTGAAGGATTGATGTCCAAGTTCATGGCATCTCAAGAAGCTCGCATATCTAAGTTTGAAGCCGATTTCAAACAAAAGCAAAGCGAGATGACCACCAAAATTGACACCTTGTTGAAAGTTCTCAATGATCGAGAAATGGGAGCACTCCCAAGCGACACGGTCAAGAATCCGAAACTAAACGTTAATTCCATATCATCGGTTTCATCACCCACTTCTTGTCCGCAATATTACTCGGTTAAATCAATGAGCACGTGTTTCAAACAAAATCAAATCCTTCAAAAGTGCCAATCGAATGAAACACCCAATATCAAACCGGTCGATAATAAAGTTGAAACACTTCCTACACAAGACCTTGACGATGAATTCAAGGAACTCCACCTTGAACGCCCCGTCATTGATATCTTAGCCCGTGCTCCATATTATAGTGCCCTTCTTGAAAAATATGAGAAATTTAAATTGGGTAAGAATGAGACCGCCTTCATTCAAAACAAGTAGCCTAAGAAGCTTGATGATCCGGGTATATTCGTTTTGCCTTACAAGATACATGATAAGAGGCATTAGGATCACCCTTGTGTTAAACCCGTATCATAATTACTTGACCATTTAAGTCATATTACTTGGCTAGTTAAGTCAATTAATTTTTCCCACACCATTAGCGTTGTACTCATTTTTAGTACACGAAACCCCTAGTACACCCTTCGAGCCTATCTTTTCGTTTCTACCTTTAAGCATCTTACTTAAAAGAAGAATTTGTTACAACCCACTTAAATGTACAACCAAATTGCCTTAGCCTTCCGTGTATGCACTCATCTTTAGTGCATTATTGTTATTTGTTTAAACCCTTAGTTAATTATCTAATTGGTTACATGGTTGCTAAGTCGAGTCATATCCTTGTACATATTGTTTTGGGAAGATTGGGACTCATGGGTAAAGTACTTACGTTATGGAGTAATGGGGAAGAACATCATATATTACCCCCATATGTGCGTTAATCTTAAAAGTACTCCAAGTGTTTTGATTATCTTAATTCGAGTCATGAGAGTAGTTTATTGTAAAGTATTTAAAAATTCAAGTGTAAGGGGAATGTTCATTCCCTATGATGTATTATTTTGGATGGTAGGGTAAGAGTGTATGAAAAAAAAAAATCAAAAAAATTAAGAAAAAGAAAAAAGAAAAAAAAATAGAAAAAGAAAAGAGAAAAAAAAATATACGGACTACCATCCCGTTTCATTTTATGTTTGTTTATGTTTTTGTTATTTTTGATTTATTAGCTTAGGTCGAGTCTAGTCTTGGCTTAGCAACGCCATGTTGTACATGTAATTTACCAAGATGATTAACTCGCCACTAGTTAAGATTGCCTATATCCAACAAAACCGTGTATTCCCTATCCCTACACCTAACGTTATAACCCTTTGAAAGACCTCTTTGATAGTTTATCCTAGGTGCTTACGCCATGTGGTGGAGGTTTGATCCTTTCCCAAGCCTATGGTAATCTAATTTGTTATGACAGGTAGTGAGAGATGTTTTCCATTTCCATAATGTGATATATACTTTATTACACCCGAGAGATGTGAGTATCTAAACACTATTTGTGAGGTGCTAGTGTATGACCTCCGTTCTTATCTTTGGTCTTTAGTGGAATGATTATTTGTTGCAATTACTTTTATATTAGTGTTAAATGACCTCTAACTTGTATTTTGATTAGAATAAAAGCTCATTTGCTTGAGGACAAGCAAATCTCAAGTGTAAGGGTATTTGATGAGGCGAAAAATAAACCACTTTTAAGGGGTCTTTTAAGCCCGGATTCGAATTTCTTTGATCAAGTATTGCCCTAAATCGTTCCTTTTGTGATTTTAGGTACTTTTGGAGTGAATTCTGGAAAGGGAAGCATTTTGGACGTTTTTGGAGCATAAAAGTGAAGAAAACGGCAAAGTCTTAATTTTCCTTGCTGGGAACAGTACCTGACGGCGTCAAGAGATTTTTCATGACGGCATCAAGAGTAAAACAAGAGGTGGAAGTGGCTAAAGTCCATGACGGCCCAGAGTAGGATTACACTAAGGAGATGATGGCGTCACCATAGGCCGTCATGGTCCATTTACTAGTGACGACCTTGAAGATTTTACACATGACGGCGTCACCACTGGATCTAGGCAATCCGATTTTATTATGGGCGGCGAGATGACGGCGTCAGAATTTCCTTCTTGACGCCGTCACCTCTGAAAATCTATATATAGTTTTAGAATTTTCATTCATAAGGGTAACATATTTTGGGAGAAACCCTAGTCCGAACTTTTCAGTATTTTCAAGGGTTTTTAACCCCTTGATTCCTTCATGTCAATTTGAGATAAGTACTCTTTCAATTCAATCAATATGTCTATGTGTTGTTTGAATATATCTTACACTTGTCTTTTAATTAACATGCTAGGCTAGGTTTTCTTGTGTTTGCTTAGATCTAATGAAACCTAACTATTGATTATTTGTTGTTGGTGTGTTGTTAATTGTTGGGATGAATGTTCCATCGATGTTAGGCTTAAGAAAACTGGCTAAACTCCTAATGGTAACCTGCTTGAACGTTTTAAGAAACATGTAACCAATGCGTACTAGGTTATTAAGGTAGTATTTAATGCATAAGCCACTGTTTATAATCCCTATGATTGGGTGCTTTACGCATCGTTGTAGGAGGAGATAAGAGCTTATAGGATTGGGGAAGTACGTACACCACCCCATGACTTGTTAGGAATACACCCGTCATCTACGCAATTAATACACACACTAATCAACCGGTAAAAGATAGTTAGGGAGTAAGGAAATCTAAGTAAACACGTTTTTCCCCATATAAGTTCACAACCTTTATTTTCATTTCTTTTATTTTATTTTATTTTGATTGCATCTTTAGTTATTGGGTTAGTTGACTAGCAACTAATTCCGCCCACTCTTCCAAAACCCGAGATTTTACTTGCTTTCATAAAATATAAAATACAAAAATAATCATCCTTCACCTCTAGATTTAATTTAGAAGGCTTTCTAATCCTAGCGACACTATTCCTAAGCTGAACGATCAATCCCCCGGTACTTGTCACTATACTATACTACAACGATCAGGTACACTGCCTGGTGGGGGTTGTAAGCTTCTCGAGATCCCTCGAAAGGTAAAGCCTGGTGTGATTCCCACGTATCACTTACCTTAGCACATATGGTTATGGAGGATGGCAGAGGTACTGAGGACTTTCTCGGGTTTAGGAAAAATAGTTTTAGTTTAGGTTTTGACCTTGTTCTCTACAACTGAAGCTCTGATGCCAATCTGTAACACCCCCATTTTTCACTGATCGCAGCGGATAAAGTGTTTGGGGTATTACTTCATAGAATCACAGATACAGTAATAGAAAACGACTCGAAAAGAGACGTTTTGGAAATTTAGTTATCATTCATAATTATCAGAGTTTTAATTATAAAATATATACTTTTATTTTTTATGAGGTCCCAAAAATCTAAGAGTTAGGTTGTGTTTGAATGATAACCATGAAAAGTCCTCCGAGTTCAGTACCTCCTTCTGCCATAGATCCATAGAAATAATATACCTAGAATACATGCTTAAAACGTCAACACTAGGTGTTGAGTGAGAATCATAGGTTTAGGGGTTAGTGAATACAAGTTCCCTGGGTTCAGTTGTTACTCCCATCTGGAAAAATGTAGGTTTTTGTGATAATTGTGATGCATGCACAATTATCAGGAGCGTAGTATGTTGCACTAAGCTCATGAATCACACCTTAACGATCCGGGTCATGTGGGCTGCAGACCCAACATGAGGGGATAGAAGGATAACTTGCCAAAGTTATACCTTGAGTGGATTCAAATATAGTACTTATTAGTACCACCTAGTGGGGTGTTAATACCAACGGGAGTTGTCAAACTCCAATAGATCTATCAACTATATTCGCGTTCGCGTGGGTAAAATATCTCAAACGATTAGATTCATGAATTTTGTTATGTAGTGATGGCTGTTAGTTTACTCGTGCAACAACCAAAGAAAAAGACTTGTATTCGGTTTTAAGTAAAGCATTTAGCATGTTTCCCCCTCACAGGGTTTATAAAGCATTAAAAGTTAAAGCATTTTAAAAAGTATGAGGCTATGAACTCACGGTATTTAAAAAGATGTTAGGCTACGAAAGTCACCTGGGTTTAGAGTAATCTAAGTGATGCAAATAGTGACTCGGAAACTAGATCGCCTTACTCACGTATCCTAGTGTGTTGTTGGTTTTGTATGTATGTCAAGCTTTAGTTATCATGTTCATGTTTCTCAAGTTATTGTTTTTAGGTTTCTTAAGGTTTTATATATAACATAACACCGTTCAAGTCATTGTAATTCAGAAGTATATGACTCCTCACATGAAGCTCCCTACTATTGTATTATGTTATCAACATAATACCGTTTGGGCCATCATAATTCAGAAGTCAATACTCCTCACACAAAGCTCCCTATTATTGAGTTATGTTGTTATTAGGGTTTAGTTATAATCATATCACCGTTCGGGCCATCATATCTCAGAAGTATATGCAATAATCGTTCGAGGAGTTAGGGCACTTTAATTCGTAAACCCTACAAACTCGTCTAAACAAAATGTCCACATAGTACTCCTCGCATGAAGCTCTCTAGTATTGTATTATACTTCTAACTTTATTTAGGTTTTATACTTATATGCTATTTTCACTTTTTACCCTTATAGTATTTATATTTATGTTTTCTACCCTAAATTTATATTACTTATACTAATAACTATCTATACTTGACACAACTAGTCCCTAGACTTCTATATTTTAAGTAACTAACCTAAGACTCTTAAGTTTTCTATATTTTACCATTTTAGACCTTTAACTTTATACTATTTACGTTTTAGTCCTTTTTAGTTTATACTTATTTTAATATCTATCCTAGGGTTTTAATATTATGCAAAACTAGTCCTTACACTTATAACTTCTAGGAAATGTCAAAAAAAGGTCCCTAGACTTTATAATTTCAGGAATTTATGATATATACCCTTATGCATGTAAAGTTTTGCAAAACTAGCCCTAATATGAATGTAACTTATATTTTATCTAGTTAATAAGTTTTCTAGCCTATGTTTTACTTATTTTAACTTATCTAGGTTATTTATAACTAGTGTATGACTTATAGAAGTGACTTATAGCATGCATGCAAGTATATGACTCGATCTAGGGTTTTAAAACTTAAACTAGTAAATGAAATGGTTCAAGGCTCATTCAAGGGTTCCTAGGGTATCTAAGGCATCCTAAATCTATCCTAAGACTAAACTAAAGCTAAATAGACTAATATGTAAGAATTACTTGGCTAGGGGAGGGTTTACGTGGGTTTTAGGGTTTTCCAGGGCTCGCTCGACTTCAAAACACAAAACAACTCAACCAATGCCTAGCTACTCAACTCCAAGGTCTCCTGAGGGCTTATTACTACTGTTCTAATGTAAGGTGAAGAGAAGAAAGGGTTTGAAGAAGAATGGAGGGGAGGAGGGGGTATTTATACCCTCGCTAAGACGGTTTGGGGTGAAACGGGGTGTTTAGGTATCACGAAGGGGGAGGGGTGAGCAAGCAAGGCTATGGGGGTTTGTGGCAAGTCTAGTGGTGACAAGGAGAGGCTATGGCAGTAGCTAGGGGGTGGGGTAGGACGGTTGTGGTGGTGGTGAAGCCGAGAGAGGCGGTTTGGTGGAGTAGCTTACAAGGAGGTGATGCACCTACTAGCTTGGGTGCTTGGAGGTGCTTGTAAGCTGCTTAGGGTGTTTAGGGATGGTTTAGGGTGATTAGGGGTGGATTAGTGGTGGTTTAGTAGTGGATTAGTGGTGGTTTAGGGTGGATTAGTGGTGATTAGTGGTGGATTAGTCAAGTAGGTGATTCACCTACTTGTGTGGGTGCTTAGAGGTGTTAGGGTGTGTGCTTGGGTATGACTAAGGTGTTAGGGTGCTAGGTTGAGGTGTTTAAGGTGCTTATGTTTAGGTTTTACTTGTTTTAGTTAAGTTTAGACGTAGTTCTACTTATTAAGTGTTTAAGGTTTTACCTAAGGTTTAGTGCCTAAGTTAAGTTCCTAAGGGTATCTAGTAACTAATCCTAAGTCCTAAAGGGTTTATTCTAAGTGAGGGTAAATTATAGGAAAGGTTTGGGAAGGTTTGACCTAGTTTTGTAACCTAAATGACCTAAGTGTGTTTAGTGAGAGACTAGGGTTTATCCTATGGTTTAGTGACTAGAATAGTGTCCTATGAGTGTCTAATAACTATTCCTAAGTTCTAAGAGGCTTATACTAAGTGGTAGTGACTAATGGGGAAGTTTTGGGATGGTTTAGACCTAATTCTAGTTAACTATGACCTAATTATGGCTTTGAGTTTATGGGGTTTGTACCTAAGTTCTAAAGGGTTTATTCTATAGCCTAATGGTTCTAATATATCCTAATATTCCTAAGGAAACTCATACTTAAGCCTTGGACACATTTATACTAGTTAAACTAAGCATATAGGTTCAAATAAGCACATAATCCTACTTAAGTTTTAGTTAGTGTTTATCAGGGTTTTGTGTTATGTTTAGTGTTTTAGATTGGTGAATTACTTATTATGGTGTTGTTATGATTTTATGCTTGACATACCTGGGGTTTATAGGATGTGAGTGTTGAGTTATTTGGCTTGTGTAGATACGTGAGCAGGTCTAGTGAGTCATGCAAGTAATAATGTATATAAAAAGCAAAAATGTACCTGTGAAATACCTACTATAGGTATTTGTAATGGGAATGATAGTAATGGGTGTTTGTGGGTTGTTATAGCACGGTACTTATGAGAGTTTTACGTGTTGGCAAATTTGTGAGCCGCTACCATCTATTGAGACCGCAAGTACCAGCACTGTAATTGAGATTGCCGATGTTGAGAAGTCAGTGCCGAAAATATTAACTGAAGACCCAATATTGTGTACTCCATTAAAAATTTCGAAAGGCAAGAGAAAGGAAGGGTTAGTCACCAATATTTCCAGCAACATTAATATGCTTATTATAATATATTGTTTGACGTGGGCGTGCATACTTACCGTCTGTTACTATTTATTTACAGCTTTGGTGTTGAGGACTCAGATGCCGAAATAACCCATGCTGAAAGTGAGGTGCTAGAAGATAGTGATGATTGTGAACCTGCAACAAAGAAAAAAAAAAAGAAACGTTCATATTTTTAACTTGGATGTCTTTGCCCTTTCTTTGCAGAAACATTGTTGGCGACTCTGAATCTGGATAGGCAGTTAAAGAACGAAAGCTGTGAATCGTCCTCATTATGAAAAGTCAATATCTTTTTAGTTTTTGCTCAACAGTTGTATTTTAGGAAACTAAAACAATGAATGCAAAAATAGATAGGATGGTGTTCTTTTATCTTTTCTATATGAGAATATTTTGTTTCGATTACCCATCTTATGGAAATTTATAATGTGTATTTTATATGAACAAAATGGGCATATATTTTGTAAAACCTAAATCATCAAGCACTATTTCAGCCAGTTATTAATAATAGACTGAATTAAAGAATATTTGAGCTAATGAATTATCAGCCAATATTACATACTACTTAGCTTTTAACTTTCCATGTTTCAAATACTAAAGAGCCACTTACAAAATAAATGCTTAAAATAGCCTGAACTAAAGATTCCTTGGACAAAAAAAAAAAGGAAGACTATGAGTTTGGTAGTGTCCTTATCAGACCCAAAAGAAGGAAATGAACCTACACCATTGGAGACTATGTTTCCTACTAAATACTCAGATTATGAAGAGATGGAAATGTGCTAAGTAATCATAGTTCAAGATTGATCTTAGAATTTTACACTTTTAATAAAATGTTATAAAACTTATAAATGTTTAAGTTTTACATTTGATTCCAACCGATTATTCACTTTGTGTAAATATTTGGTTTGCCAATTATGGACTGTAATACAAGCTATTAATTTATTCACTATCAAATCCAAATGCAGTATGTAAAGTGGGTTAATTCTTATACAAATCTATCATAAGGGAATCAACTTTAAAGAAATTAACACAGTTTGTTGCACAACCATTAATCTAATCACACTCAATTTCACACGAATGTTTTCAAAGACTATGGAAAAAATCAAATAAAATAGCAACATGTCTATGTCCTGGACCATTTAATGCAAGCCAATTACTACAAATAGATAACCTGATTAGAAAACAATCTCAAGCTCTTCTAAAGTACTTTATCCTAAAATAATACCTATAATTTCATTCATAAACTTTAGTCACACATAAAAGGGCATTCTAAAAATTCATCAGCTAGACAGTTTCTTCATTTACTACTAGAATAAATGTTCAGAGTAAATAAGGATAAATCAAAAGGCAATATTTCTAATACATACTAACTACAGATCAATTAACACTCTTAACTTATCTTAATTTCATTCATAAACTTTAGTCACTCCTAAAAGGATAGCATTCTAAAAATTCATCAGCTAGATAGTTTCCTCATTTATTGCTAGAGTAAATGTTGGGAGTAAATAAGGATTAACCAAAAGGCAATATTTCTAACATATTAAATACAAATCATTTAACATTCTTAACTCATATTTGATGCCTTATATGCAATCAAATTGAATTGGAGGTTTCATAAAACAATGGATAAAGGTATAATCAAATTATCTAATTTTCTATGTATTTAAATGATATTAACAACTACTAATATGTTGATTTTTACTGTTCCAGGTGTACAGAACAATCGTGACCAGATACCATCATTCTCCAGTATACTAAACAATTCTATAAGTATTCATTCAGAAACTATTGTTGGTCAAGATGGGCAGCTCCAGTTTTATTGTGGTCTGAAACTAACACAACGTACCACTGCAGAATCAAGTAAATACACATTCTTATATTTGGATTGTAAATGAAAGTCAAACAAACACAATAACACTTAAATGTCTTACATCAGGTACATCAGCATGGTCAGAAAACACACTACCAAATTCTACACAAAATACATGGGGCTCTACTTCCAACTACTGCGCAAACAAAACTAATTTTGTTCCACAAACAATTAAAAGAAGCAATCTCAAAAAAATCTAAAGAGAGCCGCGATCACATCCGAAGGTAATTTTGTATCTTATTCAAATCTGTTAATACATTACTGATTATAATTTGATAAAATATTATGATAGCAAATCAGAGATCATGAACTAAAAAATAGTATATAAGGATCAAATTAGTCATGTGTCAATTTAATTATAAAAAATTATGCTTTCGTAGGTGTTGATGTCACTTACAAAAATTTAGGTCCTCCGTTGCATCAATGTCGTTGCTATGATGTAATAATGTTGTATGATGAGAGAAGTAATAAGGCTAAAAGAGCTACCAATCCATCATTCTCAATATGTTGTCAAGAAGGTAAAGTACTACTTCCCAAATAAAAGGAACCTCCATCACCCTTAAATACTCTATTGAATTACACCGACGCTGAAACATCAAAATTTAGAGACCAAATTAGAGTATATAATAGTATGTTCTACTTTACATCTTTTGGGGCAAGAATAGATCATTCCGTTAATAATGGCAGAGCGCCTTACACATTCAGGATAAGTGGTCAAAATTATCATCTACTTGGGTCTTTACTACCAGAAGTAGGCATTCAACCTAAGTATTGCCAACTTTACTTCTTTGGCACCGACAATGAAGTAAAGCATCGAATGACTGCTTTCATTAATAATGAGGAAAGTGAACTTGATGAAACAATAGTAGCAAGTCTCATTGTGATGCTGAATCAATCAAGCTCAGTTGCTAAGGCATTTAGAATGGCAAGAGATTGGTGCAATTCTCATAATTCAAACAACTTTTAACTCCGTCTATTAGGCCAAAGAACATCTTCAAGGTAGTACAACGTACTTACAGTTGCAAAAGTGGTAGCACTAATTACAAATGATTTTGGAGAAGGAATTTCTATTAGAGATGGCGTTATGAACAACAAAGATATGGGGAAACAAACAATTTCAAAATTGCATCCATCATATATGGAGCTTCAATATCTGTTGCTATTTCCATACGGGGAAGATGGGTTCCATGATAAAATTCCTTATCATGAGAATTCAGGAAAAAGGAAAACCACACGGGGTTTTGTCACTATGAAAGAGTATTACACTTACATGATACAACAACGGAATAATCAGGGAACTACTCTAATAAAAGGGGGCCGCTTATTTCAGCAATATATAGTAGATGCATACACGGCTGTTGAAGAACAAAGGCTTAAATGGAACAGGCATAATCAAGGTTTACTCCATGTAGATCTCTATCATAATGTATGCGATGCTGTGATAAGAGGAGATACCGATGCAACTTTAATTGGAAAAAGAATAGTGTTGCCATCGAGTTTTACAGGCAGTCCAAGATATATGATGCAAAATTACCAAGATGCAATGGCCCTATTTCGAGCATACGGGAATCCAGACCTCTTCATAACATTCACCTCAAACCCAAAATGGCCTGAAATAACTAAAATGTTGTCCCATGTACCTGGACAGAAGCCACACGATCATCCAGAGATTGGTACCCCGGGTTTTTAAACTAAAACTAACTGAAATGTTAGATGATCTTACGAAGAACCAGATTTTCGGTGAAACTGAAGAAGGTAACACACCTTAAAGACTGTTATGAATCGGCTTATTTAAGAATAAAAATACGAATACTAATGAAATGTTTCATGATGTGTGATTTCAGTTGTGTATGTCATTAAATTTCAAAAGCGTGGCCTTCTGCATGCTCATATTCTTTTATGGCTCAAAAAGGAAGCTAAGTGCAGGACTCCAAAGGAAATAGACGACATAATTTCAACTGAATTTCCATCTCCAATAGATGATCCGAATGGATACAAAGCTGTTACTGACTATATGTTGCATGGTCCTTGCGGTAAAAATGCAAAACATGCTGCTTGCAACATTGAAGGCAAATGTTTAAAATACTATCCCAAAGCATTTTATGAAGAAACAACACTAGATGGAGATGGATGGAGAAATAATGGAGTGAATGGAGTCAAAGGAAAAAACACTTACTCTAACAGAGATGTGGTTCCTCACAATCGATATCTACTACTTAAATATCAGGTACATATCAATGTTGAATGGTGCAACAGAACAAAGGCCATTAAGTACTTATTTAAATACTTAAATAAAGGACCAGATCAATCAAGTATTGTTATTCAGGAAAACATTACCAAACTTGATCAAGAAAGTCCTGAAAAAATTATTGTAGTTGATGAAATAAAAAATTACTTAAACTGCCGTTTTTAGCACCATGTGAGGCAGTATGGCATCTGTTTTCATTCGACATACATTACCCCTGCCCATCAGTCATGAAGCTTAATTATCGTTTACCTAATCAGAATTCCATCACGCTGGGTGACTCGAAAAGTTTACCCGCTCTTCTGGCAAAAGAAGGAATCAATATAACAATGTTTACTGAGTGGTTCAAGTTAAACAAGCGTGACACAGAAGCCAGGGAACTCACAGACGCTAAACTTCCCAAAAATATGTATGGAATGAACAAGCCAAAGTTTGGAAGCTAAGGAAGCAAAAAAAAAAGTCATTGGGAGGATTATATACTCAAACCCTGCTTTAGGATAGCGTTACTATCTTTGAATGCTTTTAAACATAGTAAGAGGAGCTACTTCGTTCGAGAAACTGATGACAGTTAACGATGTAGAATATAAGACATTTAAAGCTGCATGTTTTGCATATGGACTACTCAGTGATGACAAAGAGTGGACATACGCTATAACAGAAGCAAGATAATGGGCTTTAGCTCCACAGCTCCGTGACTTATTTATCACGATTTTGCTATTTTGTGACGTGAACCGGTGATGTGTAAGGAAAGCTTTAAATTTTAATACTAGTTTCACCGATTTTAATAAACCAAACACATGGGCAAAGTATAACCTTCGTTGGTAATATAAATTTTAGGTAAGACCAGGTCGTATCCACAGGGACTTAGTTCGTTCGAGTTTAAGTATAAATAAGTAGTAAACAAGACAATAAGTAACAAATAGCAAATATGATAATATGAAGGATTCGAATAATAAAACATATGATTGCTTGGATAGCTTAGATAATCTAGTGACAATGCTTATGATTTGATCTCAGTTTGATAATATAAGTAGCATACGATTTATAACTTTTCCATTCTCGTCAAAAGAGCAATTTCATAATCCGTTAGGTTCAATTCAAGATTTATACTTGTCTACCAAAAGATTTCTCTTGAGATAGTATCCGATATTAAGTCTAGATTATTATTAATTCTCCTAAGTGGATTTCTCCTTTCAAAGGCTAGGAACGCAGACAAGTTCCTAGAATTACGTTTAACATATTGGTTCTTTCGACCTATCTCGACATGTTATATTCATTCAGTTTCAATAGATATACATAATAAGACTTACATATAAAATAGTTCATAACATAAACTTGAAATTGATACAGATCAAAGCATAATCATAAATCACTTTATTATATTCAAATATCCAAGCAATCACAAGAGGTTTAGCCTCTCATGGCTAATGAGTTCAAGACAACAGAAATGACTAAATAGTAAACAAGAGACATACGAATCGGATTGATCAAATGGATTAATCTAGTGTCACAAATAACCAAGATTTCGACACCAACACGCATTCAACACCCCTTGCTCAACTCGTTCACGTCTGGCTAAGGCTCAGGATCACGTAGTACTTCTTATCTCTACTTCGCGAGAATTGGTTATTGAGTGGAGAGTTCAAATGCTTGCAAATGAGCTCTATTTATAGGCTTCTAAAATACAAAACCGGCGCACTTTTATTTAATATAACTTATTGACTTCCTTTGACCGAGAGGACAAGTCCGGCGCACTTAGCTGGAAAACCAGCGCACTTGCTAGGAATATAATGGACTTCTTATTTCGTTGCTTCGAATGATGAGATAGTTGTTCTTTTCAATGTTTCATGCTTCCGAACGTCTGAGAGTGAACCTGCATTCATTTCATGCTATTAAGTACCAAAAGTTTACACTAAATGATTATAAACATATAATATAATGCTCGAGAAATATATATAATTAGAGCGTTATCAAATACCTCCACACTTAGCTATTGCTTGCCCTCAAGCAATCAAGCGAGAAAATTCAATTTGTTTTTGATCATGGAGATATATTATCAAGATTTCATTATTTTGCTAAAAAGGCATTGACATAAAACTAAAGACACCTCACGAAGGATTAATTTAAATGGTTCACACAATTCACTCATGTAGGGTTAATATCACTCAATTGCACAAACACGACTAAATAGCTATCATAGGCTTGCACAAATCACAAAGACATCTCCGACAAGGCATAAGCACCAGACAATGATATCAATGTGGACTTTCCGGGTTGGCTTTAGGATTTAGGGTATGAATAAGGCATGGATAATTTTCTTTCGTTTTAAGTGGGTTCTCAAAATGATATACTAATAAGCTGCTTATCAGAGGATATTCTTAGATCTTCATCTCATTCTTTTTTTCTTTCAACACAAGGATTTTCCTTACTTTCGATTTAGCGTATACATATTTCCAACTTCTTTCTTTTTCTTTCATATTTCTAATAACTTTTCTTTCTTACTTTTCTTTTTCATTATGCAGCAATAATCAATGAAACTTCATTCTTTTTGAGCAAATATAATTAGTGTGATCAAAGAAAAGGCTAAGGCTCAACATGTTGTTCTAGGTGGCAATAGCACTAAAAATGAGCACTAGAAGGCTAATTCTGGAGGATACTAGTGACCAGTGTAGTCAACTAGATTATAACTTTCATAGGATGGCTATTTGGTGTAAATCCTAACTTTGCCTCAATATCATGTAAAATTGTCTATAAAGCATAAAAATGCAATCTCACTTTGGCATTCGTTATTGATGTATAAGTGCAAGTTCTAGAGCTAATTTCAAATCGTCTGCTCACTCATATATTTGGAGGAAAGTGTAGTAGAGATACACTTATAAAGGCTTATAATGATCTCATATTTGTGGTGAATGAAATTGTGTCTAGCTATAGTGTCAATCCAAGTGGATTTGCCTTAATAACTTGTAAAAAATATTAATTTTATAATTTTTATTAGTTGAAAGCAATGATTTTATCTTGTAATCGATTATATATATATATATATATGTATATATATATATATATATATATATATATATATATATATATATATATGTATATATATATGTATATATATACATATATATATATATATATATATATATATATATATATCTATATATATATATATACATATATATATATATATATATGTATATATATATATATATGTATATATATATATATATGTATATATATATATGTATATATATATATATATATATATATATATGTATATATATATACATATATATATATATATGTATATATATATACATATATATATATATATATATATATATGTATATATATATATATATATGTATATATATATACATATATATATATATATATATATATGTATATATATATACATATATATATATATATGTATATATATATACATATATATATATATATATATATATATATATATATATATATATATATATATATATATATGTATATATATATACATATATATATATATATATATGTATATATATACATATATATATATATGTATATATATATACATATATATATATATATATATATATGTATATATATATACATATATATATATATATATATGTATATATATACATATATATATATATGTATATATATATACATATATATATATATATATATATATATATATATATATATGTATATATATATATGTATATATATATGTATATATATATATATATATATATATATATATATATATATATATACATGGGATAATGATTTCTAAATGTATATAACTTGCCACGTTTTACTAAATTGTGTATGGAACTTTTAATTTTGCTAACTTGGAGTCTAAACTTACTAATCTTTATTAACTTGTGTACTAACAGGGTGTTTAAGGTTTTCCGTTAAATTTATTTACATAAATCGTCCATCTCGTTAGTACCAAATTGCAAAATAAGTCCTAAGGGGCAGTTAACATTATTTACATAAAACGTCCTTGTGGTTAGCCCCTAACTGCAGGCAGTTAGTCCTTATGGGTTTCCACGTGTCACCACATGAGTGGTGCCACGTGGCATCGGTGGTCGGATAACGGGTCAAATCGGGTCGGACTACGGGTTGGGTCAAATCAGGGTTCGGGTCGGGTGCCACGTGGACCACTGAGGTGGTGCCACATGGCAGTAAGCATATATACTCACTTTGCGTCTGGCTGGGAATCGAACCCAAGACCTCTCGTTTGATAGGGAAGGGTGCCACCGCTGTGCTCGAGCAGCCCTTCAATTTAATATACGCAAATTATATTGTTATTATATAACTGATCCAGTCCATATTTTTAGTATAAAAAGGTTCAGTTAACTTTTGGTCCGGGTCATTTAGGGAAGGGTCAAGAGTATATGAAAATACTGTCGGACTCGTTTTTTCGTGCTCTTTCCAATGGTGTGGTTGGGGAATTTTTTCGACTTCGTTTGAGCCTCGTAAAATGTGAAAATGTCGCTGAAACTTATACGAAAATCACCGTTTTTGTTTTTTTTTTCAAACCCTTTTACCTGCAAGACATAATAACACACTCCAAATATATTTCCGATATAATTTAGCATATTTCATGGTTATTAGTCCATTTTATCATCATTTTTATACTCGATAACATCATTTTTATACTCGATAACACGATAAAATGGACTAATAAACATAAAATATGCTAAATTATATTGCAAATATATTTGGAATGTGTTATTATGTATTGCAGGTACAAGGGTTTGAAAACAAAGCAAAAACGGTGATTTTCGGATAAGTTTCGATGATGTTTTTGCGTTTTACGAGGCTCAGAAGAAGTTGAAAAAATTCTCCGAGCACACCATTGGAAAGAGCACAAAAAAACGTGTCCGACAGTATTTTCATTTATTTTTGAACCGGTTCAAAACTCCGCTAATTTGACCTTTTTCCTTATATAAAACGGACTGTCAGCTATTGAATGTTATATATTGAAGTTTGTGTAATATTATTGAGGTGTTTGCTAGCTAATTTGGCAAACACACTCACCCCACACACAACAGACCCGGTTTCGAGCCTCAGCTGTGACAAAAGGGGTATATATACTCCATGCCACATGTCACCACGTGAGTGGTCCACGTGGCACCCGACCTGACCCGTTACCATTGACCGGCGTTGACTAGTCGTTGACCTGCTGCCATGTGGCATTACTCATTTAACGACCGTTAGGACTTATTTTGCAATTTGGTACTAACGAGAAGGACGATTTATGTAAATAAATTTAACGGATTAAACACCCTGTTAGTACACAAGTTAGCAAAGATTAGTAAGTTTAGACTCCAAGTTAGCAAAATTAAAAGTTCGATACACAACTTAGTAAAACGTGGCAAGTTATATACATTTAAAAATCATTATCCCTATATACATACATACATACATATATATATATATATATATATATATATATATATATATATATATATATATATATATATATATATATATATATATATATATATTTACAATTTGGGTCCCCCATACTCAAGTTGAACATTGCCCTCAATGTTTATAACTGGGAATAAATGAAAATAGGAAAAAATAATAAAACTACTAAAGAGACAGAAACTTCCCGGATGAGAAAGCATGAAGGGCTGAGCTATCCCAAATGCGGTCTCTTCTTCATCATAATAATCCTCAAATTTAAACAAACAAACACAAAAATTGGAAAATATTTTTGGGTTTTGTTGGGTTATATATATATTTTTTTATATTTTTATATTTTACCTCCACACTTAAGTTTGACAGTGTGGTGAAACAAAGAGAAAATAAAAACAAAATGGAACATAACGGGTTGCCTCCCGCCAAGCGCTAATTTTAGAGTCTATAGCTCGACTCATGTAATTAAGGTTGATTTAATTGTTTGAGAAGAAGGGGGTTGATTCTTCCCTTCTATCGTTGAAACTTTCTTCCTCATGGTATAATTTTAGTCTGTGACCATTGACTATAAAACTTTTATTGTCAAGTCCGTACAATTCAACATATCCGGCTGTAAATTGATGTTTAACAGTATAAGGTCCAAGTCAACGGCTCGTAAGTTTCGGTTGTTTGATTTTGAACTTAGATTGGAACAAAAGGACTTTATCTCCTTTCTTAAACTCTTTTCTTATTTTTAATTTTCTATCATGCCAAACCTTTGTTCTAGCTTTGTAAAGATGAGAGTTTTCATAAGCATGAAAGCGTAATTCGTCTAGTTCATGAAGTTGAAACATACGTTTCTCATCGGCGACAATTAAATCTAAATTACAGTTTTTAAGAGCCTAGTATGCGCGGTGTTCTATTTCAAAAGGTAGGTGACACGATTTACCGTATATTAGTTTATATGGAGTTGTTCCAGTTGGTGTTTTATAAGCATTTCTAAAAGCCCATAGAGTATCGTCAAGTTTCCTTGACCAAACAGCAGTGTTGTCTTTCACTATTTTTTCAAGTATTCTTTTAAGAGATCTATTAGTATTTTTGACTTGACCACTCGTTTGAGGGTGATAGGATGTAGAGAATCGATGATTGACTCCATATTTTTTCAAGGCTTTTTCCATCATTTTATTGCAAAAGTGAGTGCCTCTGTCGCTTATGAGAGCTTTCGGCATACCAAAATGACAAAAGAGTTTTTTGAGCAATGTTATAACAACTTTGTCATCATTTGTTTGAAAAGCTTGAGCTTCTGACCATTTTGAGACATAGTCAACAGCGACTAGGATGTATTCAAATTTTGATGATTTAGGAAATGGTCCCATAAAATCTATACCCCAAATGTAAAAAATTTCACATACTTGAATATAATTCATTGGCATTTCATCCCTTTTAGAAATGTGTCCAGTTTTCTGACATGCTTCGCATAAGTGAACTAGAGTATGCGCTTCTTTTAATATAGTTGGCCAATAAAATCCTGATTCAAATACCTTTTTAGCAGTAGTAGTAGCACCATAATGTCCACCGGTAGGTCCATGGTGACATTTATCAAGAATGGAACGAGTTTCGGGTCCAGATACACATCTACGAATTATTCCGTCGGGACATATTTTGAATAGGTAGGGTTCATCCTAGAAATATTTTTTTAAGTCTGAAAATAATTTATTTTTCTGTTGGTGAGTCATTCCCTTACATAACACATTCCCTGCCAGATAGTTTGCAAGGTCCGCGAACCATGGCGTGTCTGGAGAACTAATTGCATTAAGAGTTTCATCGGGAAAATTGTCATCTATTTCGATTTCTATTTCTTCGTCTTCTTTTTCTATATGAGACAAATGATCGGCAGCTACATTATAGCACCTTTCTTATCTTTTATTTCTATATCGAATTCTGGTAAAAATAGTATCCAATGAATAATACGTGGCTTGGCATCTTGTTTTTTAAATAGATATTTGAGAGCGGTATGATCTGTATATACCACTAGTTTGGATAGAACAAGGTACGCACATAATTTGTCAAATGCAAATACAACGGTCATGAGTTCTTTTTCAGTAACCATATAATTTTGTTGAGCAGCGTTTAACGTTTTACTAGCAAAGTAGATAGGATGGAAGTGTTTACCGTCTTTTTGTCCTAAAACGGCTCCGACTGCAAAATCGCTATCGTCACACATTAATTCAAATGGAAGATTCCAATTTGGACTTATTATGATTGGTGTGCATGTGAGTTTTTCTTTAAGAGTTTCGAAGGCTTTGTGACATTCGTCATCAAATTCAAATGTGATGTCTTTTTCGAGCAGTTTAGTTAACAGACGAGCAATTTTTGAAAAATCTTTAATGAATCGTCGATAGAATCCGGCATGTCCTAAAAAACTTCTAATGCCTTTCACATTAGTAGGAGGTGGTAATTTTGAAATCACGTCAATTTTTGCTTTGTCTACTTCAAGTCCGGCTCCTGACACTTTATGTCCTAGCACAATTCCTTCTTTGACCATGAAGTGGCACTTTTCCCAATTTAGAACAAGATTTGCATCTTCGCAACATTGAAGCATTTTGTCTAAATTATTTAGGCATTTATCAAAAGAATTTCCAAAGACAGAAAAATCATCCATTAAAACTTTCACGGATTCTTCAATCATATCATGAAAAATTGCTATCATGCACCTTTGAAAAGTAGCAGGTGCGTTACATAAACCAAAGGCATACGTCGATAAGCGTAAGTTCCGAAAGGACAAGTAACGTTATTATTTCTTGATCCATTGGATCTATTGGTATTTGGAAATAACCAGAAAATCCGTCCAAAAAACAGAAGTATTCATTTCCGGCTAATCGTTCTAACATTTGGTCCATGAATGGGAGAGGAAAATGATCTTTTGCGGTTGCTTCATTTAGTTTTTTATAGTCAATACATACTCTCCAACCAGTTACAGTTCTAGTTGGGACAAGTTCGTCATTCTCATTTGTTACTATTGTGATGCCTCCCTTTTTAGCTACACAATGAATAGGACTTACCCATGGGCTATCTGCAATTGGGTAGATAATTCTTGAGTCAAGAAGTTTAACTACTTCCTTTTTAACAACTTTTTTCATATTTGGATTGAGTCTCATTTGCTTTTGGACAACTGGTTTCTTATCATCCAACAACTGAATTTTGTGTTTACAGAAAGATGGACAGATTCCAGGTATATCACTTGTTTTCCAAGCAAAAGCTCTTTTGCATTTCTTTAGAACCGAGATCAGTCGTATTTTCTTTCTTTCTGAAAGTTTAGACGAGATTACAACTGGGAGTAATGATTCTTCATTTAAGAAAGCGTATTCTAAGTGTTCTGGTAAAGGTTTAAGAATGAGATCGGTAGGTGGTTCTTCAAGAGATATTCTAACTTTGTGTTCAGTATTGAATACTATTTTTTCGAATGTGGTTTCTTCTTCTTCATTATCAGAACTTTCATTATTATCCTCGATAGTTATAGCCATGAATTGATCATATTCAGCAAAGACTTCGTCTTCAAGGATTGTTCCGTTGACAGAATAGAGTAATTAATTAAATTCGTTTTAAAGTTCATCGAAATCTTCCTCAAGGATTTCATCGATAACATCAATTCTAAAGCATGTATCATCATTAGAGTAAGAGTGTTTCATAGCCTCATCAATTGAGAAAATCATTCTTTCTTTTCCAACTCCTAAATTGAGTTGTTTTTGTTTTACTCGGATCATTGCATTGGCTGTATGTAGAAAAGGCCTTCCTAAGATTAAAGAAACTTTACTATCTTCTTCCATTCCTAAGATAACAAAATCTACCGGAAAGGTAAATTTTCCAACTTCGACTAACATATTTTCTGCTATCCCAACAAGATATTGGAAAGATCGGTCTGCTAATCTCACACTCATTTTAGTGGGTTTAAGTGTTTTGGTAGATAATTTAGCATAGAGAGAATATGGCATCAGATTAATGTTAGCACCAAGATTAGCTAAAGCATTACACGAGAATGTTTTACTGAAAGAACAAGGAATTAGAAAACTTTCGGGTCTCCGAGTTTTGGTGGAAGTTTGTTTTGAACAATTGTTGAACATTCTTCATTTAGGAAGGTTGTGGAAATTTGTTCGAGTTTACTTTTGTTACTAACAAGTCATTTGAGAAATTTCCCATAGTTGGACATTCCGGATAAAATGTCAACAAGGGAAACATTAATTCGAACGGCTCAAATTATGTCAAGAAATTTTCCATATAGGGCTTCCATTTTTTTCTTTTCTTAAGCGTTGAGGATATGGAATTCTTGGTTTATAAGGTCTTAGGACAGGTGTTTCAGGTGTTTTGGTTTTCTTACGGGTTACATGCTCATCCTCTTCTTCATCGTCAGCGAAAACTTCAACAGCATGTTGAGTTTGACTGGGATCAATTGGTAGGTCATATGAAGTACCATTTCTTGTTGTAATAGCATTTACATGCTCATGTCGAGCTTGTGGTGGTTCATAAGGTTTACAATTCTTAGGATTTGGCTGAGTGTTACTAGGAAGAGATCCAGAAGCTCGGCCCGATTGCTTGTCAGCAAATATGTCAAATTTAGCATCCAAATTCTGAATTGAGGCTTGAGTATTTTTTGTTGAGGATTCAAGTTTATCTTTGAGATCCATGAATGTTTCTGTTACAAAAAGGTTTGTTGATTTTTGAGATTTAATAAAATCATCTAGTTGTGTTTGAACATCTGATCTTTCATTATTATTTGTTCGTTTGAAAACTTCTTGATTGTATTCGGCTTTTGTATTCGGTCTCCATCGTTCACGATCACGATCACGATCATGATCACGATAGTTCTCATAGTAACGAGTACGTCTAAATGTATTCATAAATTTGGCTTCTTCTTCACGTGACATAGGTGTGTCATCATCACTGCAATTTTCGGTTGGATGGTTTCCGCCACAATGATTACAAATTTCACATTGTTCTTTTATTTCTTTATATGGAGCATCCATTTTGATTGCCATGGCATCCATTCTTGCCATAATTTTGTCAGTATCAGAATTACTACTACCTTCATCGGCGAAAGCAATAATTTTACGAAGAGAGGTTCTTGGTTTTTGATCTTTAGCCCAATCGAGTTTAAGCAAGACTTTGTCTTCGATAAGTTGATAAGCTTGATTTGGTGTTTTGTCACAACTCGTAATTTCAGGTCCTTTTTCAAACGTCAAAATATCATTATTCATCTCAGAAAGTTACTATTCATCATTTACTATTCACCGATCACTATTCATCATTTTACAATTCATCATTTTCCAAGTAAGTTTGAGATTCTGAGAAGTGTTTCAAAATTTCACTATTTACAAAACACTATTCATTCCCGGAGGGAAATGACAATTCACATTCTTCATGCGTCTTCCCGTAAACCTAGTTTACGGGTAATCAAATTCGCGTAACCAGTTTGGTTTAGCTGCGAATTCATGCATCATCAGTAAGGACACGTCATATAGACTAGAGTAGTCTACATATCATCAGTAACATCATCAGCACATTAGATCAAGCACGGATACGCATTATTTCCATTTACGTATGCTTAATTTGTAATTAACATTACCACTCAGTTTTTACTACTAACATATACCTGATACTCCCGACTACGATCCTAATATATTTTCCTACTCATTATAATAATATAAAAATTATATTATTAATTTACCCGGTGTTTTCAAATCAACAGCTACATTTTACGTTAGGAGCTTATAACTCCGTCGGTTTGCGTTATTTCAACCCGATAATTATTTTAACACCCGATTCTCATCAGGAATGTGATTTTATGATTTTTACAACTTCGTCATATTTTATATCAACTCTTCACAATTTATTTTTAGTTAACTCGGTACCCGATAACACCCAATGTACACTTAAACCGAACTAATACTTACACTTCCTAGACAAGAACATTGATTAGTCGACACACTCCTTGTTTTTCTCCCATGTGCCATCCCCCCCTCCTAGTCCCCTAGTCCATGTGTTATTTAATTTACAAAGACCAAGACCTTAAAATATCTACACTTCATTTACCACATTTACTTTCCTAAAAATAAACTAGCAAACTTTCTCTCATCTCTTTCTCCTCTCTATGTGAATCGGCCAAGGGAAGAACACCAAGAAGAAACCATAAATTTTTGAAGTTCAAGTCATAATCAAGTCCTATTTGTATTCCTAGTTTGGGTTTTGAAGTAAAAATCCCTAGGTTACTTATATTCCAAAAACTCATCAAATCTTCAAGTAAGCTTCAAGTAAATTTTTATAATCTTTCATACCTCCTTTAATTATATTTTGATGTTTTAGTAACTAGATATGCAAATAAATATGTTATACATACCACTTGTTACACATTTTCTTCATAAACATAGATCTAAAGCTTTTACTTGTAATCTCATGAGATCCACCAAGATTGGTGATGTTTAGGACCCCATGACACCCTAAGAAGGTGTACGGTAGGATTGAGTACTTGTGGAGTTGATTGGAAGTAGTTTGGTTAAGTTTTGAACAAACTTTGAACTAGAAAAGTTGATTTTTCAACCTATATATAAGTTGCTGTCCATTTTTGTAAAATCTGGAAAGATCAGGGATTAATGGGTAATTTTGCACCAAAGATTCAGAAAATACTTTCAAAAACGAAGCTATGGGCGAAAGAACGGATAAAAACGAGCTTATAACGAAGGAGATATGATTTTTCAAAGTTTAATGACGAAAACTATTTCTAAAAATTCACGTGCTGTTGCACGAATTTCAACGGACAAAATGTGGCGTTAGAAGTAATCTATAGGAGCCGACCTACGGAAAATATGTTAGTATATATTAATACGAAGCCGTGGATATAAAGAACATAAGAAACGGACTTATAACGACCGAGATACAAGCTTTTAAAACTCGACGTACACTATATTTTTCCTTCAGCACAACACTTGGAAAATTTTTCATGTATTAATCATTTCGCCAAGTGACCATGTTCGGCACCACGTTCTCATTGATAAACCCATCTCTGGAAAATTTATATCATTGACAAAAAGTTAGTTCACCCAGCCTAGTTTTCAAAACATCCAACCGTTTGTCAAACGGATTAATAACGAATAACGTAGTCTTTCAAAATCAACCAAAAACTGCCCAGAAACTGCAGAAACAGCCCAAACACCCTACTTCACGGCTATTTTTATTTATAATCAAGACCCGTATGGACAAACTTCAATTCTAAGACTTTTTAGATAATGTTACAAACTTCCTAAAACCACTGAGTTTCTTTCCTAACTCTTAATATTCTCCATTTCGCTACTAGTTTTGCGAGGCCATTTGGTCATATTTTCAAAGTTATAAAAAAAATACTAAACTACGAAGAAAACACTATATTTACCAATAAAACACGAAACGAGGATCGTGGAGTACCGTTTCAACATACTTACATGAAAAGTGTTTATTAACTTAACGAGACGTCAAAAATATATTTTTGGACGATAAACGTTATTTTCAAATTTCACGAGTGGTATCGATAACATACGTAATTGCATGTGTAGCATCATTTCATTGCTTACATTAGAACCTATCATTCATATTAGGTTGCGGCTAGTGTTCGCGCCTTGTTGTCTTGATCATTTCACCATCATTGTACCATCATATCAGGTGAGTTTTCATAGCCCCGTTTTCAATTCAATATTTTGATTTCAAATCCCACGGGGGAGAATACATTGCATCATCATTTTTATACGGGCCTAAGTATCAAATCATATGTACATTGCTTAAGTTACCTAGCTTCCTTGTTAAAGTCCCCTATTTATTTATCATGGACCGTTAATTATGCGTAAGCAAGAGTGAGTGGATAGATCTATTGAGGGTGACGCCTCCATCCGTGGTAGTTATACCAACAGTCAAACGGATGCATTTCATTTCTGTCGTATTAGAGTGTTTGACAAGACACTCTGGAGGGGCATATACTTCATCAGTCTAGCTTCGGGGTCATGAGCTTAAGAGCCAATGTACAATTTTATTAATTATGTGACATTTTGTCATGCACTTTATACTTGAGGTTACCGCACAACATTTCATTTTATAAACCTATGGATCTCACCAACATTATTGTTGACCGTTTTAGCAATGTATTTTCAGGTAATTAAGGTAGCTCATGTGGCATGCATTTGGACCTACCTGGAGTCGCGGAGCCGACGCGTCTCACTTTACATATATTTTCTGCACTTATGAAACGTTTGATCTTGTTGAACTTATTTTACTTAAATTTGCAACACCATTTTGGGACCTATTTTTGTAAACTCTGAATGTTTTAATGATCAAACGATGTATTTTCAAAACGACACTTTAGGTCATTCAATATAACTGTAACTGTGATGCTATGGCAGTCACCCCCAGGTATTCCATTCCGCTGCTAAAACAGGAATTTTGGGGGTTGTGACAGATTGGCATCAGAGCTCAGGTTATAGCGAACTAGGTTGTATCTTGGACCCTAGACTATAACCACATCATCAAAGCATCTCATCATTTCATCATAAGTGCATATCCACTACACATGTTGTTTCATGTACACCCTATGTGAGTTATTTATACTTATACTCATATATAATTATATTGACCTAGTTCACAAGTGACATGTCTTCACCCAACCACCCTGTGATCATCTTAGCAGACTCGGGTATTCGAGGATGCATTTCATCCATTAATACACCTACACCACCACCAGTTGCACTTACACCAGCATTAGCGCCATTGATTTGTCAAGGGAACAGGGTTTTCCTATCATTCAACCCATACATAGAGTGCCGTTTGGTAGGGTATTCAGACTTAATCTTAATGGACCTATTAGGATGTTTATTGCAAGGAAGATGGTATATTTTCTTTCCCTCACGAGTAGGGTACTCACTACTCATGTACTACCACCACCATCAGCTACTTATAACACTATTCGTCGTCCCATAGTGCATACTTCAGTTTTACCTCTTAGATGTTGCGAGATAGCGTGGAAAGAGGGTAGTATTCCATTCAATATTATCACCATCATCTCCTAACTCACCAATAGGATTTCATCATCATCAATTTTACTCTCATTATCTAGAGCACCACCAGCACCATCACATCTCAAAGACCCTACACCCATATATCACTTGCCGCTTAAAAAGCACCCACTATTTTGACATACCATTATCATCTACCAAATATTACACCACCTTACAGGATTGAGGTTGGTGAGAGTTCACTAGCCTCTACTACTAGATAACCTACAACTCTTCATCGCCTGATGATGACCTCTAATTATTTGAGATTACACACGAGTGTTTGGACGATACACTCCGAATAATATCACAAGCCTCACAAACACAATAAGAACTGCAACAAATCACCCAAGGCTGGCATCTATCACAAGGACTCTATACTATCTAAGATATGATCGACTCATACCTCCATGACACCATGAACCAACAAGATGCTTTGAACGGTACTATACCACCACAATGGAACTCATCACAACTCTCCCTTCATTATCAAGTTTCATTACACCACATTCTAAGCCGATGATTACATCATTAGTCGCTCTAGAAACACTCCACCGACAAATATGGTCACATTAGTAGTTTTGACATATAATTACAACTTTGGGAAGATGCAAGTATGACAATAGGATTAATAAAGACGAAGATGTCTTTGCGATTAAATGGTCATGTTGACCAAGATAAAAATGACTGCCCTAGTTTTCGTGTTTCGGAGATAATAACAATTCAAGTAAGTCAAAGTCTAATTAAATTTTTGAACAAACAAAAAGATTTCTTGCAAACCTTACGAAGTACGACAAATTATTGATTCTCAATGGCTGGATTAAAAATCATTCTTGTTTAAGCAACAATCTTCCTTAATTCTCTTTTTCCAAAGGCATAGATGAGGTATTGTTTTTATCAAAATACAAAATATTTCGTAATCACATCTTTTACATACTCACTACAAACTTCAATTAAAGTCACTCCAAAATACATTTATAATCAAATTTTCACAATGTTTCACTCAAATAAATGTTGTTAACAAATTTTAGAAACCATATCTCCAAGAAGGAACACGCATAACTCATGAACGAATCTCGAAAGCAACCACTATACCTACTTACTATTTGACCTTAGAAGCGAAAGAAACACCTCTATCAGAGATTGCTAATACTGATACACCATGCCTTAACACCACTGCTTCAAATTACAACTTTTTTTCTCATTCCATATGATAAGACCCTCACGGTAGTATAAGTTCGTTGGATTAAAAGATCAAGGTACAATTACTCAACATAATTTATATTCTTTTTGGAGATCAATATAGCTTAGTCACATTGGGAGAAGACCTCATTTTCATGAAAGGATATCGAGAAGTTTCACCTGACCATAAGGCATTTAGCTCTCATTCATGGCAAATCAAACATCATTCTATGTGGTATCTAATTGACTCAGACCACCCGTACAACAATTTCCATTCCTTATACATCTTAGTCATGCCTAGAGGGATTAAGCAATTGAACCTGCGATCTTTACCTAGTATAAATTCTCGAATACTTCACATCATTGGCACCAATTTCTGCCCTATATCCTTTAACACATAGACTATCATCTTCAGTTGACTGTAGATGCCTTAACGACATGTTCATCCTTCACGCTCTCAATATCACTACCGTATTCTCAACCACTTCATAATCATATACCACTACCCTGTTATGAACTAAGTTATTTATATTCTTTAAATAGTGGATTAGTAGACTATTACCATTCCATAAGATTCACCCACGTATCCAATAAAACCATTCAATGAATTTTATTCCAAACTATTTTACTACCATATGGGGAAATTGTTTTACAGAATTTTTAAAATAAGCTATTTCATTGCCACCCTATAAATTGATTTTTCCGTCATTACAGCAAGTATTTACTATTATTGCGTGAAACTATTTTCATGTTACCATTGAAAGGAAATATCTAGGATACCATTTTTCATGACAATACGTTGAACACCATCTAAAACTTTTGAGAAAAGTAATGCTATTTTGACTAAATCAAGCATCGCATCATTAGTCCTCAACTATACATAGCCTGATCACCTATGTATAATTCAGGAAGGATTATGCCATGAAGAAAATAATTACCTTTTTAAAAGAATTGTTAATAACAATCTTCATTTAAAAGCTTTGTAAACAAATAAGCTCTTTCATAAACATCTCTTTTTGACAAACCCTCCCTGGATACTTACCCCACTTGTCACTCACGCAGCCATTAAGTTGGATTTTTCCATTGACTTCTCTAGGAAAGACTTTCCATATCATTTACAAGGAGGATTCCTTGATACAAGAAAAACAATGAAAGGATTACAGAACCACTAACCTGGACTAGAAGTATACAGTAAGACAATTCATAACTCAACAACAATCCTATGATACCACGAGACCATCTGAATCACCATCTCTGACCTAGTTGTCAAATTCTATCATTCAAAGGTACTAGCTAGACTGAGTTACAGGATCGAACACAATGTGAATGTACGCTAAGAAACACTATAGAAATAAACTAAGCCTCCTAACCGATACTGTAGAGCATTTCAATTAAACATGGCCTCATCCAAACGTAAACTTCCCTGCAATGAGTTTTCACCAAGGATAATTGAGTTGAATTAAGGATATCGATATAAGTTCCCCTAAAGCATTGTGTTCTCTAGAAATTCTAGATAATCTCACTTTCATACCGCGAAAGGGATCAGACCCGAACATATCCCCTCATCTACATGTGAAAACAGAACAAACATTCATCGACATAGTACCAATTGATACCTTCATTTTGCCAACATGATGACAATTTCAACGATATACCATTTCAGGACTTAAGTTAGTTTGAATACCTAGGCTTGTAGTTTTGCCTGATACCACCAATAGGCATTATCCAACATCAGGAACTAAACATTAGACATTTACGCATTTATGTGAACATTACCTATCCTACCATTTTATCCTCGTTAATGCATTCACTTTTAAACGAAGCTGATTTAAAAAAAATTGTGTTTATACAAATCCCATACCTCGTAGAAAATAATTTTCGAAGTACCTATTTGGTTAAGTACGATACTTTTTAGTCAATATTTAGCAAAACCATCATACAATGAGAAAATTATAAACATCAAACTTTGGTAAACAACCCTATTCACAACATGTTTGAAAACTGTTTCACATTAAATAACTACTGAATTTTGAATCATCAAGGAAAACATTACTTAGTAAAACGTTTGCTCAATTTTCTAAATTCGTTTACTCAGAAAAAGATTACGAACAAAACTCCAAATCGCGAGACAAATTTTGAAAACCAATCACCATACTACATCGCTTATGCATTTAGGGTTTTGTGATTTGACAACAAAGAACTTTGGAATATGTGATGAAGGAAATTAGTAGGGACATCATCAATCAATTTCAAACTTCAGTAATGGAGACCAGACACCATAGGCAAAGAAAGATACATGTCTTAGCATCCGTTAGAACAAAACACAAGGAATCAAAACTGTTACCCATATTCTATCTTCTTCAAATAACACAATTTTCGAAAGGCATAATGTTGTGAATTAGTCACAAGATTCATTGTACCCATTTCAATTATTCCTGATAAAGGTAATCGATTCACCTCAGACTTTTAGCAATTATTTTAAGATTTCCTTCGGAGCCCAATAAGATATAAACACTGCCTATCATCCTCCGACCAATGGTCAGAGCGAGAGAACAATTCAAACATAGGAAAGATATGCTCAGAGCATGAGTGATTGACTTTAGAAATGGTTGGACTAACCATTTTCCATAAATCAAATTCATTTGCAACCATAGTTATCACACAAGCATAGAGACTACACCATTTGAGGCACTATATGGTTGAAGTACCGACCATCTATTGACGGACCGAACTCAGAAAAAGCCCAACTCACTAGTCCAGTACACATTCATGATATAACCAAGAATTTCCTACAAATCAAGAATCAGTTACAAGTTCGATAAGTTGTAAACCCTTAGAATTTCAAATTGGTGGCAGGGTCATGTTGAAAGTTCCGCCTAGGAAAGGCATGATACCATTCAGAGAAATGCGGGAAGTTAAACCCTAGGTACACCGGACCATTCAATATATCAGACAGGGTAGGCCAATAACCTTCAGACTTGAGCCTTTGTCAGAAAATAGTAGGTTACACAAACATGTTTCACATTTTTTTTTTCAAATCTCAAGACATGTCTTTCAGATTAGTCACTCATGATTCCATTGGAAGGAATCCAACCCAATGACAAACTCAAACCTTGTAGGAGAACTAATAGAAATCATGGACCGTTAGCTACGAATTCATGCATCATCAGTAAGGGCACGTCATATAGACTAGAGTAGTCTACATATCATCAGTAACATCATCAGCACATTAGATCAAGCACGGATACGCATTATTTCCATTTACGTATGCTTAATTTGTAATTAACGTTACCACTCAGTTTTTACTTCTAACATATACCTGATACTCCCGACTACGATCCTAATATATTTTCCTACTCATTATAATAATATAAAAATTATATTATTAATTTACCCGGTGTTTTCAAAAAAACAGCTACATTTTACGTTAGGAGCTTATAACTCCGTCGATTTGCGTTATTTCAACCCGATAATTATTTTAACACCCAATTCTCATCAGGAATGTGATTTTATGATTTTTACAACTTCGTCATATTTTATATCAACTCTTCACAATTTATTTTTAGTTAACTCGGTACCCGATAACACCCAATGTACACTTAAACCTAACTAATACTTACACTTCCTAGACAAGAACATTGATTAGTCCACACACTCCTTGTTTTTCTCCCATGTGCCGGCCCCCCTCCTAGCCCCCTAGTCCATGTGTTATTTAATTTACAAAGACCAAGACCTTAAAATATCTACACTTCATTTACCACATTTACTTTCCTAAAAATAAACTAGCAAACTTGCTCTCATCTCTTTCTCCTCTCTATGTGAATCGGCCAAGGGAAGAACACCAAGAAGAAACCATAAATTTTCAAAGTTCAAGTCATAATCAAGTCCTATTTGTATTCCTAGTTTGGGTTTTGAAGTAAATATCCCTAGGTTACTTATTTTCTCCAAAAACTCATCAAATCTTCAAGTAAGCTTCAAGTAAAATTTTATAACCTTTCATACCTCCTTTAATTATATTTTGATGTTTTAGTAACGAGATATGCAAATAAATATGTTATACATACCACTTGTTACACATTTTCTTCATAAACATAGATCTAAAGCTTTTACTTGTAATCTCATGAGATCCACCAAGGTTGGTGATGTTTAGGACCACATGACACCCTAAGAAAGTGTATGGTAGGATTGAGTACTTGTGGAGTTGATTGTAAGTAGTTTGGTTAAGTTTTGAACAAGCTTTGAACTAGAAAAGTTGATTTTTCAACCTATATATAAGTTGCTGTCCATTTTTGTAAAATCTGGAAAGATCAGGGGTTAATGGGTAATTTTGCACCAAAGATTCAGAATGTTTTTTCAAAAACGAAGCTATGGGTGAAAGAACGGATAAAAACGAGCTTATAACATAGGAGATATGATTTTTCAAATTTTAACGACGAAAACTATTTTCTGAAAATTCACGTGCTGTTGCTCGAATTTCAACGGACAAAACGAGGCGTTAGAAGTAATCTATAGGAGCCGACCTACTGAAAATATGTTAGTATATATTAATACGAAGCCGTGGATATAAAGAACATAAGAAACGGTGATGACGTGTAGTCCGCACTCGGGTCACGAACCCGATCAATGGATATTAGTAATGCCTAAGCCCACCACGTGTGGGCTATCATGATAATAATTTGGGCCATCATAATAACAATTTGGGCTCACGATAGCCCAAACCCAAATATATTATTTATGGTCTATATAATGATCTTCTATTTATGGGATAAAGATCCATAGACCGGATAAGCGTGATACGCCGAAGAGTGAGGAGCACGAAATCTACAAGAATTCCGTGCATATGTAAAGAATATTACGATTCTCATTAAGGTACGATCTAAAAACCCTAACTCTTCAATATAACCCTAAAACCTATTACTTACTCTCACGCCGGAGGATAATCGTGGGAGACAATCCCACGATAAGCCTAACGGTTTTGTTTGCTTTCTTAGTACGCAGGTCTAAAGCATTAAGATCTAATTGATACGAGAACAGGAACCCAAACAAGGAACGCCCAACTTTTGTATCAACAAGTGGCGCCATCCGTTGGACCCTACACTAAGAACTAGAATGACGAAGCATAGAAACTCAAGCCAGCGGACTTCGCAGTTGGAAAAAACACATGGTGACCCCCAGAGGAGGAAACATTAAGATTCGACCTCTAAGCAGGCCTCTAGAACAATTAGTGCGCCCAGTCACCAAGAATCAGGCCCAAGTCTGATCCTCCCAACGGTAGAATTGCCAACAGGGACTACCCAGGCCACTACGGCGGCCCCTAGCGTGGAAGATCTACAGCGTACTCTCTTCACCACTCCCCACCAAACGACACCCATCGTAGACACTACGGTGCCTCCATGCGTGCCTAATCGAGACAGGGGACCTAATGTGGAAACAAATATCCTCGCGCTAGAGGAGGATGCACCTGAGTTAACGCTAGGTAATTTTGTGTCTCAAAATTACGAAACCTTATCTACCCTCATGCAAGAGGAGGCAAGAAGAAGGTCAAGTCAGAGCCTACAAGCACGGCTTGACTTCGGCCCAGAGTACGAAGCATCTCCATCGCGCTACCGGAAGGAGGGGCGCGAAAAGGATAGCCGCTGACTCCCAGTGTTCGCTAGAGTTGGAAGGAAAGCTGTAGATGGTGAAGCATCTGATTCGCAGTACTCGGAGGAGTATGAAGACAATGAAAGGCATACCAATGTCCACGCTAGACTTGGTAGCCGCAGGATTCATGATAGACTTGGACGACAACGCTCACCAAGTGAGAGCCCTTCAAGGTCTAGTAGTAGAAGAGTTCAAGATAGGATTGGGAGACATCACTCCCCAAGTGAAAGCCCTTCAAGCTCGGACTCCGAGGAAAAACGGCGTAAGCGCCGCAAAAGGGCCAACTCCTCAAGTGATTCGTCGGACAACGAGGACAAAGAAACAGGACACTGGAAGTCCAGGAGAAAACATCGCGATGAGGATGACGAAGATATATCCCTTCCTTGGCGCCGCCAAAAGGTCGATGCATTCACGCGGCTCATCAACGATTATTCAGAAGATAAGAGAAGGCGCATGCCCGCCAATGTTAAAACATATGATGGGACGGGTGATCCTGATGACCACCTAAAAATTTTCGAATCAACAGCTACTATCGAAAATTGGCCACAACCTGTGTGGTGCCACATGTTTAACTCCACATTGGTGGGGAATGCACGAACCTGGTTTAGTAAGCTGCCACGAAGAAGCATAGACGGGTTTGAAGAGTTGCGAAAGGCATTTCGTTTAAACTTTACCCAGAGAAAGAAGTGCGCCAAGAACCCTGTTGAACTTGCCAGAGTGAAACAGCGCCAAGGGGAATCCACAAGCGCTTATGTGGAGCGATATAAGGATGAATGCATACATGTCAAGGCATGCCTCGAAGTACTAAAAATCTCAGGGTTCATGAATGGGATCAATAACAAGGAACTTATCAGAAGATTAAACGATAAGGTTCCCCAAACCTTTGATGAACTGATGAAGTGCACCAGATCCTTTATCCAAGGGGAAGCAGCTGCTGCGGACATCAAAAAAGGTTACTCAAATTATAGGTCACAAGAACAACCCAGGAGACAATCCAATGACCAGAGTAGCAACCGCAGCAAGAACTACCGTAATCAAGGAAGTGTACGAGATAACGACAAATACACTTCACTCACGAAGATTCCAAGGGAGATATTTGCGACAGAAGGTGCAAACTTCCCGAAACCTCCACTAATGCGTACCCCAGAGGATCGGCGCGTAGGAAGTGGATACTGTGAATACCATGGACAAAAGGGCCACACCACCAACGAGTGTGTCCAGTTGCACCAACTAATTGACAAATTAATGAAAGAAGGCAAAATGGATCACCTCGTCAAGAACATCAAGGAGGGGAAAGATAAACAGAAGAATGGGGGCAAGAAAGAGACAACTAAAGATAAGGCTGACACCATGTACATGATACAATCATGGCAGCGAAAGACAAGGCAAAAGGTCAGCCAAAAGTTTTCCTATGGGAGCGAAATCTCTTTCCCCACTCTGACCGCGGACAACGCAGTAGTGGAACCGCTCACCATTGAGATACATACAGGGGGTCACGATATCCACCGCATGTATGTTGATAGGGGGAGCATCCGCAGACATCATGTACGAACATTGCTTTAAAAGGCTGCGACATGATATACGAAGTCAGCTAATTCCGGCCACGACGTCACTGATTGGCTTCACAGGAGAGAAGATATGGCCTATAGGGCAATTACGATTACTGGTGGCCGTTGGTAATGAGCAACACTCTACGGTGGCATGGATGAACTTTATGGTAATCAGGTCCCCTTCGCCATACAATGGCATTATTGGAAGACCAGGAATATCAGCTATGCGCGCGATACCGTTCACGGTACATGGGATGCTCAAATTCCCAGTAGAAGGAGGCATTGTCACCCTCTACAATACCACTGTGTCACCTAAAGAATGCAACACGGTGACGGGTGAGACCCCACACATTCCATAACAGCACACAACTAAAGTGTCAAACCTGAAGGTCGCAATTCACCCTGACTACCCGGATCAGGAGATCTCAATTGGGGGATCACTGTCTGACAAAGGCAGAGCGACCGTGTGCGCACTCTTGCAAAGGAATCTAGACATCTTTGCGTGGGAATTAAAGCACATGAGTGGCGTACCACGATCGATCACAGAGCACAAGCTGAAAATTCGACAAGGATACCCTCCAATAAGGCAGAAAAAGCGCGACCAAGTTCCTGAACACGCAAAAGCCATTCTAGAGGAAGTACACAAATTGGTAGATGCAGGCATCATGCAAGAGGTCTACTACCATGACTGGCTCTCTAATCCAGTAATGGTAAAAAAGAGCGATGGAAGCTGGAGGATGTGCGTGGATTTCACTGATCTCAACAAAGCATGTCCACAATACTGCTACCCGCTACCAAAGATCAACATGAAGTTAAATCCCAAGAAGTGCACTTTTGGCGCTACAGAAGGCATGTTTCTCGGATATTTGATAAAGCCTGATGGCATTAAACCCTGCCCAGAAAAAACAAAGGCTGTCGTCCAACTCCCTTCACCACGCACATTGAAAGAGGTCCAGTCCTTGAACGGAAAATTAGCTGGGCTGAATCGATTCTTGTCCAAATCAGCGGATAAGTCACTTCCTCTCTTTAAAACACTCACGAAGTGTACAAAAAAGGGAGACTTTTATTGGACTGTGGAAGCGGAAGAAGCTTTTCAACAGCTTAAGCAACATATAGCAGCGCTTCCCACACTAGTCGTACCCCGACCAGGGGAAGAATTGATCATGTACTTGTCTGCAACTCATGGAGCAGTCAGCGCGGTGCTATTGACAGGTAGGAACTCCGTACAAACACCAGTATACTTTGTAAGCAAGGCACTCAAGAAGACAAAGGGATAAGTTGGTCCTAGCTTTAGTATTTGCAGCTAAAAGACTGCGTAGATACTTTCAAGCACACCCAATAGCAGTAATCACGGACCAACCTATCAAGCAAGTTATCTCTAAACCCGACGCATCGGGACGGCTACAAAAATGGAGTGTGTTACTAAGTGAGCATAATATTTCTTATAGACCACGCACTACGATTAAGGGGCAGATACTAGCAGACTTCATCATTGAAAAACCAGACGCTGAGGCTCCATCACCCAGCAGTAAAATAGAACTACAAGAACCGTGGATCCTATTCACGGACGGATCTTCGTGCGTGGACAGGTCAGGCGCAGGCCTTATCCTCACCAGCCCAGAAGGAATGGAATTCACTTACGCACTGCGTTTTGAATTCACAGCCACGAACAATGAGGCAGAATATGAAGCCCTAATTTCTGGATTACGCATTGCAACTCAAATGGGTGTACGCAACCTAGAAGCAAATGTCGATTCCCGATTAGTAGCTGTAGGACCGTAGAACAACCTAAATCACTTATGAATCTTGCATAAACCTAGAGAGAGAAAGTAAGTAGAGAGAGAGAGAGAGTGGAAGGGATCTCCTAGTGTGTGTAAATGAATAACATTGATATTACTAAGAGAACCAACCTCAAAATGAGGTATTACAAGAGTATTTATACTTGAAGTCTAGGGCATCTCTTATCTTTGACCTTATTACATAACTAGCCCTTAGACTTTATAAAAACATGAATAATACACATAAACTTATCATAATGATATTCTAAAGCAACCTATAACTACACATTAATGACCGACACTTTTTATAAATAAAATATGATCCTAACAATCTCCCCCTAAGTGTTGGTCATTGAAGGTTGCGCGACGTCATCATCTTTGTCTTTATACTATAACATTCGTAGCTCTTGACGTCTTTATGAATCACTAGATGAGTCATAGTACATTGTTCATTGTTCCTTGTTCATTGTTGATGAAGTGATTCAATGATGTCATCTGCCTTTTGGTCACTTCTACGTGTGTGGTGGTTGTCTTCCATTCCAACATGCTCATACGTCTTAAGTCTTTGTGATACATGCATTTGTTGTTCCCGTTCTTTCACTTTGATCTTTGTCATTTTACTTTGTAGATTCTTCTTTTTGGCGAAGAATCTTTCTTTGACTGTTGCTATCCTTTGATCTTTGTGAGAACTTTCCTTTGACTTTGTGATGCATGTATGAGCATGTGGAATCTTTCGCCATGGAGATGATGTATATCTGCATGTAAACAGTTAGCAATAAATCAACTGGTACTTACAGATAAGGAATTAGAGATCGTCAACAGCATAGTGTGAAGACTCCTTCTAACCCTTACCAAGGCCGTTCCCATTTCGGATACTCCCGAGGGAGCTTACGAGACCTACGAAGTAGCTCAACGAATGGGTGAGTCACTGGGGATCACTCCACGACCGTAGACCGTTTGAAACCACCGCGAACACTAAGCGTAATCCATAAAGAATTACCGAAGTGACCTGCTGTCAGGGCTACTTGATGTTGACCCTGGAAGGAATTTCCATTCAATCATTGAGAATCACAAGAGTGAATCCTCTCATAAATGTTCTGGAAGATTGCTAAGATTTGCGTAGGACTCGAAAATTTACAGATGGTGTCCATTGATGTAGAACACCAGTTGTAGAAATACTAAGTGTTCCTAAGAGATCTTGTGATGAATCTCGGGGCTCTAGACTCGATAAGTACACATTATCCTATGTGGAGATTAGGGAGAGGTCTCCTGCTTCAATATCAACCATCTCTAAGAGACAGATCAATAGATTACACCGGTTCCCCGTGAGAATGAAACAAGCTCTTTTAAGAGAACTTGAGTGGTTAAGAAGGTTTAGTGCAGTGCGTCACTGGGTCCATGACGTCTTTATCTTCAACACCGATGTCACCTTAGCAACAACCAGTAGCATACGAATTGAACCCGGTGTCTGCCCTAAGGTTGAACATTTGGAGGGATATTTCTTTTCACCCTTTTTCATATCTTTTCTTTTTAATTCTTCAACCCCTTCTTTCTCCTTTCTCATTTTCTCCTTTTTTCAATCATACCTAAGGACTTCTAATTCTAATCTATTGGATTTGTCCTTGGGTAGATCCCTCCGGCTTTGGCGGATCATAGGACGGTTTTTTCCTAACCTTAGTCACCTTATAACACCATGACTATCCTATAATTGCCATGAAACCATTTATTGAAAATCTCTCAAAGTGTTTATGATAATAAAACACATTGTTGTTACCACTTTGAGAGTTTTGAAACTTTTGAAGGACTCCCCCTTCACATGTGCTCATTTAATTTTTAAGAAATTTGCACATGCGGGAAGAGTTTGCACTTTTTGAATTGATCCACTTTCAGTGAACATGACTGATTCGAGACACGCTTACATCACTAGTTAGACTAGCTTGAAATTATTACCCGTCCTGGTCAAGTCCAAAGAAAGTCTCTCGATACGGTACATTCTACTCAGACAAATCCTATTCGAGACACGCTTACATCACTAGTTAGACTAGCTTGAAATTATTACCCGTCCAGGACAAGTCTTTTCGATTACTGACATTTTAAGCTTCGTCAATTCATTGGTACTTTCTGAGTCGAGCTCTTTTGAGATTCAGTCACAATCTTTAAACATCTTTGATCACATTTTAATCATGTCTTCTCCCCCTCAAAAATAGCATATCGTGATATTTTTGATATCAACAGATTAAGAAAAAGCTTTTTGGAGAGAAAGACAGATTTCATTTTGCATGAATTCGGAACAATTTTGTTTTTGTACTCCCCCTTAATGATAGCACATTTTAAAATCAATTAAGGGTTTTGAGGGAGTTATCTTGAGCACTCATTTGAAAGATTTTGAAAAATCTTTTGATGAATCTTGAAAAAGTGCTCAAGATTTCTGTTTGGAAAAACGAGTTTTTGTTTGAAGTCTTTTTTGTTTGTTTAGACTCGAACTTTTTAAAAAAGATTTTGTCCGTGAAAATACGAGTCCTTGATTTGAAACAATCAGAAGTCATCATTATTGCCCGGGTTTCGTACTGAAGTATACGAAAGCCATTGTGAAGAAACTTTTGAGAGACGACATGTTTTAGAAAAACATTAAAAGAACTCCCGTTCAAACATCTGTACATGTCCGTATCATTGTTGAATGTCATTTCTAGAAACGTACAGAATATTGATTTATACGAGAGACATGTCGTGAGAAGAATATTTTTGGATTTTTTGATTTTATATTGTTTTTGTATTTTTTGAAGTTTTATATTTTTGTATTTTTTGAAGTTTTATATTTTTGTATTTTGTTTTTTCAAAAATATTTACAGCGAAGCGATTTTGAAAACATTTTTCAAGAAGATACGAGAAGACGTTCTAGCTCCTCAGGAGTTAGGCTTCGCATGCCAATTCGTCGAACTAAATAGTCAAACCGTTCTTTTGGAAGGGCTTTAGTAAATAGGTCGGCGAGTTGGTAATCAGTCTTAACGAAAAATAATTCAACAGTACCCTCTTCGACGTGTTCTTTGATGAAATGGTAGCGGACTTTGATATGCTTCGTCTTAGAGTGATGTACGGGATTGCACGAGATGGCTATGGCACTTTTTGAGTCACAATACATAGGTATTATGTCAAAAGTAAAGCCATAATCTGTGAGTTGTGTCCGCATCCAAAGAACTTGGGCACAACACGCAGATAGAGACACATACTCGGCTTCGGCAGTTGATAGCGCAGTACAATCCTGTTTCTTTGACGACCAGCTTACTAGCTTTTCACCCAAAAATTGTGCTCCATCTGATTTACTCTTTGCTGTAACTTGATCACCGGCATGGTCTGCATCTGAAAATGTTGTTAGATTAAACTCCGAATCCTTCGGATACCAAAGTCCCATGTTAATGGTGCTTCGTAGGTACCGAAAGATCCGTTTAACCTCTTTGAGGTGAAGTTCGATAGGCTTTGCCTGAAACCGTGCTAACAAACAAACAGCAAATTGAATATCGGGTCTACTAGCAGTTAGGTACATGAGAGAATCGATCATGCTCCAATATTTCTTCGGATCGATGGGTTTCCCAAACAAATCAGCACCTATTTTTGGTGAAGTGACCATTGGAGTACCAACAGAATCACAGTTTTCCATTCCATGTTTTTTCAAAATCTCTATAGTATATTTAGCTTGATTGATAAAAATACCACGAGGGGATTGATGTATTTGTAAAACAAGAAGGAATTTTAGTTCCCCCATCATGGACATTTCAAATTTGCTTTTCATGAGATTTTCAAAATGTTTTGAATGATTCGGATTAGTGGACCCAAAGATAATGTCGTCCACGTAAATCTGAACAATCAAAATGTCATCTTTGAATTTTTTGATAAACAAGGTGTCATCAATTGTTCCTTTGGTGAAATTGTTTATGAGCAAGAAAGATGAGAGTTCGTCATACCACGCTCTTGGAGCTTGTTTTAAACCATAAATGGCCTTTTTAAGCTTGTAGACGTAGTCTGGATGTTCTTTGTCAACGAATCCTTCTGGCTGACTCACATACACTTCTTCTTTCCGAGTTCCATTCAAGAAAGCTGTCTTAATGTCCATCTGATATACTGTGATGTTTTCGTGAGCTGCATAGGCTAAGAAAATCCGGACTACTTCAAGTCTATCCCTTCTTCTTGCGGATAACCTTTAGCCACGAGACAAGCTTTGTTGCGAATTACAGTCATTTCCTCATCCAATTTGTTTTTCCACAACCACTTGAGATCAAGAACACGTTTATCAAGTGGTCGTTCAACAAGTTCCCAACTATCATGTAACTGGTATTGAAGAAATTCCTCCTGCATTGCTTCAATCCATGGGTTTTCTGCCATTGCTTCCCGAATGTTCTTTTGTACTTTGAGGCTTATTGAACAAATGTAAATGCAAAATTCAAGATCGGTGGCAAGTTGTCTCCTCGTCTGAACTGGCTTTGAAGATTCACCAATAACATGTTCTAACGGATGGTCTTTTGTCCATTGAAACGTAGAAGGGTACCTTGGGTTTAACGAATGTGTGTTAGATGGTTCTTGTAACCTTGAAGAAGATTCAGCAGAATCTGTTGTAAATGGGTTTTCAAATACTTCTTCTTCTTCTAACACAACATCGTTTGAATTAGTTGTAGGTTCTTCTTGAAAATTTATAGTTTGATTTTGCTCATCAACTCTTGGTAGAACAGATTCAATAACTGGAGTTGCTTGAGTAGATGTTGATGATGTTGAGGTCGTTGGTGCTTCAGCTTCAACTGTTTTAGATGCATCTTGTGATGGTGGTGGTGGTTGATGGTTTTGAGCGGGTGCAGCGGAATGTATTTGAGATGCATTTGTCGAAGGTCCACCATAATATTCATCAAACATTAACTCAAAGAAATTTTCCAGTTCTTGTTCTAAAGGTTTTCCAGTGTTTGTTGACTGAGCTCCTTGAGGCACGAGTCCTGAACTGATGTGTCCAGAAGTCTGCATGTTTAGTGCGGGTCCTAATCTGGTTTGATTAGAAGCCATCGGATTAAGCGCGGGTTCTAGAGCGAGTCTCTCAGAAGCCATTTGTGAAATCTCGTCAAACTTCACATTCATCGTCTCCATAATCCTTTTTGTTCTTCTATTATACACCCTGAATGCCCTCGAGTTTTCTGAATATCCAATGAAGATTCCAATATCACCCTTAGCTTTCAATTTTCCTAGATCTTTTCTGTCGTTCGTCAGATAGCACAAAGCGCCAAACACGTGAAGGTAAGAGATGTCAGGTTTACGGTTGTTCACTAGCTCATATGGGGTTTTATTGAATCTTGGATGTACTAGGGATCGGTTTTGAGTGAATCAAGCAGTGGCAACAGCATCAGCCCATAAGAATTGTGGTGCACTAGAATAAATTAGCATTGTGCGAGCAGCTTCCACAAGAGTTCGGTTTCTTCTTTCAACTACCCCATTCTGCTGTGGAGTTCTAACAACTGATGTTTGGTGTGTGATTCCAACATCTTCAAAATAGGTTCTTAACTCCTGATATTTGAATTATGTGCCATTGTCTGTTCTTACAATCCTTACTGGAGCTTGAAGTAGAACTTGAATGCACTTCAGAAAGGTGATGATGATGCCTGGTGCTTCATCTTTTGATCTAAAAAACTTTACCCATGTATATCTTGAATAATCATCAACGATAACAAGAATATACTTTTTCCCATTAATGCTTTCAACTCTCATTGGGCCACATACGTCCATGTGCAACAAATGTAACCTTGCCTCCGAACTAGGTACGGTTTTAGGTTTATATGATGCTCTTTTGCTTTTTCCTTGTTCGCATGATGGACATAGATGATCCTTGGTGTATTTGAACTTAGGAAGTCCGGTGACAATGTTGTCTTTGGCTAACTTGTTGATGGTGTCGAAATTGAGATGGGATAACCGTCTATGCCACAGCCAGGACTTAGTATCGGATGCCCTTGTCATAAGACAAATTGGTGATGTAGAAGCCATTTGGTTGATGTCGATAGCATACAAGTTTGTACCACGATTACCAGTTAAGATATCATCACCAACCAAATTTCTAATAAAAACTGTGTTTCTCCTGAATGCAACTTCTAAATCTGCATCACAAAACTGCCCAACTAAAAACAAGTTGTGTCCCAACCCTTCGATGTAGTAAACTTGAGTGATAAAAAAATTCTTAAACTGAAGATCTCCATAACCCTGAATAGCTGCTACATGATCATTTCCAAAGTGTACAGTTCCCATGAATTTCCAGATGAAATTGATCAGCAGCTTTAAATTCCCGGTCATGTGCTTGGAGCAACCCGAGTCGACAATCCAAAGACATATTTCGATAACCTGCCAATAACAGAAGAATTTGTATTTGGAAACCGTTTTGAATTTGGTTCCATGGGGTTAGGGGTACATTCTAAATCACACTCATAGACAGTTTCTACTTGTTTAGCTTGAACTATTTCAAATTTGCCATCGTTGAGTATAAATTCTCTACCCGTTGGAATCCAAACACAATACTTAAGATAGTTCCTAGGCGTGCGACTATTAGTGGTGTTCCTAATTCTTTTAATTAGGTTTCCAACAAATCTAGATTTTGCACTAGGACCTTTCGAAACGCTCTTCTGTTCAGGCGTAACATACACATTCTTAGAAACACATTCATCATGAACATCATTAATTAAACATTTCTTGCATATTAAATAAACAATATTAGAACCAGTACTCTCGATATTACATTCAGATGAATCATGTTTCTTATTAAAAAGCGATAAATTCCTAGGGTGTTCATCTACTTCTTCAACTTTATGCTTGCTACTACTCGTAGATGCATACGAGACTCTATTGTTCCTTGTATTGCTCCTAGGCTTTAGTCTGCTACTCCTAGAGGTGCTTTCTAATCCTGTAGAAGGTAAGGCACACACGTTAGGATTTATATTGTTGTCCTTTTTAGCATCACTAGACTCTTTAGAATTATCCTTTTTGCACGCATTTGTCTTAGATGTAGAGGCAGACGCATTAGTGGGACTAATCCTAAAAAGGCCAGGTGCTATCACTTTTGGTGTATCGACAACCGCTTTTCCTTTATCAACAATCTTAACATTTTCATATTGCTTGGGCAAGGGTGTTGGAGTGACTGGTTTTGTCAAATTCTTTTTCTCATCGACTTTTGGAGCAAACCTTGAAATTGACATTTTTGGTTTGTTAACCGTGTTTGAAACATTTGGTTTCTCCGAAGTCGATGGTTTTGCAAACTTAGTTTCCTCACCTTTACCTTTTTGACTTTCAAGCTGAGCCCTCAAAAGATCATTTTGCTCTTTTATGTTCTTGAAGGCACGCTCATACGACATTTTGTCATACTTGCATTTTTCTTTTTTCGGATCAAGTTGTTTAAAACATGACACATTTTTTTTTCAAGCTTTATAAGAGCATTTTCATATTTGGAAACAATTTCGGAGGTCTCAGCTCTCAGTCTTTCATCGTCTTGAACCGAATATGTTTGTATGATGATGGACATTATATCAGTAGACAGAACTGCTTCGAAGAGAGAATCATTTAAGTTTTCCAAAACATTCATGTTTTCACGAGTATCATTAGCTTCGTTTACCAGGGATTTGTGGTCCTTGACAAAGCCGGCCATTTCTTTTAAGAAAGCTATGCTCAAAATGGATTACCCCCGCACTGATGTTATTCAGTGGGATAGTAATTTCGTTTTCAAACACCTTTTTCTGTTCGATATGAAAACTAGAATGCCAGTTGTTAATATTGATGGTAGTTTTAGATGCAACAATATTTTGAAGTTCTTGAATTCTCTTTTTAACGTCATCAAGAATGTCTCTAGCCTCACTTGTATTAAAAATGTTGTTAGAGGACATTTGTTCCATTTTTGAAAGAGATTTAGAAACAACTGTCTTTTTAGAAAAGAATTTCGCGAATGGTCGTTTTATGGAAAACATAGATGGTTCTGTTTGTGGAACAAAAGTAAGTCCCGAAAGTTTGTTCAATTTGTTGTAATCAATGGGTTTCAAATCCTTTTGTTTCATTTTAGTAATGCTCTCTTCGACAAGTTCCATCATTTCCACAGAATCCTGAACGACGGGAGGATCATGTTTGGTGTAAATCGCATTACCATTATACAAAACATTATGTTCTTGCTGAGCTTTCTTGAGATTACAAGGAGTTTTGTTGCCAAGAGCCATTTTATGTTTCGTATGGTAAATCGGATTAGTTTGATTTGAAATCATTTTCATTGTTTGACTTGACTGACCCGACTTAACCACAAATTCTTCTAAATGAGCAATCATGTGTTCTGACTCTACGATTTCTTCCAAAAGTTTGTCTTCTTTATTTGCAAAGTCCTTTTTCAACTCATCCCTTTCTTTTTCAAGATTGGTATAAGCTGTTACTTGTTTAGAAAGTTGGTTTTGTAACTCAGAAATTTCCGCGTTTAAGGATTTTATCTTCTTGAATGAATTAACATCCAGTGTATCAAACTTGATCTGCAAAAGTTTTTCCCATGAAATGGAATTTTGATAACCAGTTTCTAATTCTGACAATCTTTTGTTATGAAATTCATAAGCTTTAACGTTTTCCTTGTAACTCCCAAGCTCAGTGGTCAATTTAACATTCGCGGCCTTAACATCACGATTGACCTTTTTCACTTTCTCGATTTCAATACCACAGTTATTTAATAATGATTCAAATAAAGCACGTGTTTCCTCATCATCAGCATGCTGTGAAACGAAGCCTCCATTATGATTCACATCTGGAGTTGCTGAAGAAGTATTGCTACTACTTGGCGTGTCCCGATATTTATCATAATTAGATGCTAGCTTCTCATAATGCTGTTACTCATGAGGAGACATATCAAATATATCATTATTGTGACATGTGTTGAAGTTTGATACCTCAGAGCCTGCATTGATGTCATAAACCGGAGGTGTGTCAGAATCTGTGTCATACTTTGCCTCCTGAAGATTTGCCATAAAAATGCAGTTCGCATCGATATCCTCTCTGTCTTCCATGTCATCCATAAGAGCCATAAAATCATTTTCCTCTGCGTTCAACTGAAACCCTGCCTCATTCTTTTGTGCCAACAGCACTGCTTTCTGCAAGTACGCTAGATCTTTCTTGTTCGGCTTAGTAGGACAGTTCATTGCCATATGACCTACACCCTGACAGTTGAAACACTTTACCGGATTACCCTGATTCACATTTCCCAAATTCCCAACAACTGGGGCTGCAACATTCCTATTCTGATAACCCATTGCCTGATTACCAACATTCTGACCCCTCTGATTTCCAACAAACTGACCCATCTGATTCCCTGCATACTGACCATACTGATTCCCTACAAACTGACCTGCATTCTGATTCCCTGCATACTGACCTGCATTCTGCATATTCTGATATCCCTGCTGATTCCCATAAACTCCAACCATTTGGCCTTCATTGCCCATATTGAAACTCGGCTGAGCAAACTGCTTGTTGCGAGTGTTCGATGAGATCCTTTGGTTGTTGTTTGTTGGTTGGAATGCCTTTGACAGAAAAGAAAACACTTGGGACAATGCTGCAGAAGCCTCATCATTGTCAGTGAATTCCGGTTCTTGAAATTGTGGGTATTGCTGTTGTGGAATAACTTGTTGTTGTTGTGGGTAGAACTGTTGTTGGTAGACCGGTGTTGGTTGTAGAATGCATGATGGTTGCATGTAGTTGTGAGTGGAAGATGATGATGGTTGTTGAGTGTTCACTGGTAATGGTGTTGGTGTATTAGCAATTAATGCGAGAGGATCATGATTCTTTGCCAATCTTTCTTTCCTTACTTCATTAGCCTCAGCTTGGTTTTGCTTCAAAAAGTCATAGAGTTGATCATAATTCACTTTGTGTAAATCCTTTGTTTGATTGACAATTGTAACATAACGACCCCATTCTTCTGGAAGGTTATTGAGAAATTTGATGTTTGTTGCAATTGTTCGAGGTGTCAACTTGTTTCTGATTAACTCATTCATCAAAGTGCAAAACCTTGTGTAATATGATTCAATCTGTTCACCTTTAGTGGATGTAAAGTTCTCCCATTCAGTGAGAAGTTTATTCTCAACGTCTTGTTGTCCAATCTCTGTTCCATTACATATCCTTCTAACACGTTCCCATATAGCATAAGCAGTTTCACAGCTGTCGACCGCAGCAAAGATCTCCCGTGGTAATCCAAGTTGGATTAAATGCATTGCCATATCATCGGCTTTGATCTGCGTCTTGTCTGCATCTGTGTAATCTGCTTCTGTTTGTACACGCACGAATGGTTGAGTAGGAGGTGTTGTATTTGGATTACCTTCAATTTGAACTTGTCTTGGCTGAAATGGACCATTTTCTATGGATTTGATCATAAGGTTACCGTCAGTCTTTGTTTTGATGTAACGAAGCATGCGGCTTGTCCATGGAAGATATCCGCCTTTTTCAAGCATTGGAGGACGATTTTCGGCACCGGCAGCATGAATGTCTTGTTGATTTTCCATGATATGAATTCAAAGTGAAACATTGTTCTGAGGATCTTTTGAAAGATAACAAAGGTTGTTGTTGTAGATTAGATGTTTTGGTGAAGATGAAAGTTCGTTCTCGGTTGATCTTATTGATTTCGTAATTTCCCGCCAAATATTGAGTATGAAATTTTTCTTTCTCAAAATTTGAAAATCAATATAAAATGCAATTCTAAGATTACTATAAAAATTTGAGTTTTAAAAATTTTGACGCCAAATTTTACCCAAAAAAAATTGAATTTTGGCCTACAAATTTGAATTTCGGGCCAAAATTTTCAACCTTATACCAACATTTAAATCTCGCGTAAAAATTGAACGTTTAGTCTCCTGTAAAAAATAAATTTTTGTAACTCGGTAAGATTTGTTTCTTGGTCTAACTCAAGAGATTTAACTCGCAGGTTTTAAGTTTCTAACTCGGTATGTTTCACAAAACCCAAACTCGATAAACCTTGGATCCTAACTCGTTGGAAATTTTCTAACTCGCTGGATATTATCTAACTCGATGGAAATTTTCAAACTCGCAAGGTTTAACAATTTCTAACTCGCAGGAATGATAAGTTTCTAACTCGGTAAGTCTTAAAAAAATTTGGGCAGAGTTTCGTCTAAGTTTAGAGTACAAAAATCCTTACTCGATAAACGATAAGGAATGTTAGCTAACTTGCTAACTGGCTAACTCGCCAAATGAACCTAACTCGCTAACTTGAAGAATCCTAACTCGCTAGGATAAAAAACCTAACTCGCTAAGTTTAAGACTCTAACTCGCTAAGTTTTTAACCTAAACTCGGTATGTCTGAAATCCTAACTCGACAGAAACACCGAAACTCGATAATTAGACGATGAACAGTAACCTAGAATCACAAAAATCACTTTTATACCAAGTTTTTTCTACCAAATCAAACCTAAAACAACCTATAACTACACATTAATGACTGACACTTTTTATAAATAAAATATGATCCTAACAGTAGCCAATCATGTGTTGGGAGATTATGTGGCTAAAGAGGATAACATGGTCCAATACCTCGACAAGACCAAGTCCCTTATCCAGGGCTTTGACAGGTTCACCATTAAACAAGTTCCTAGAAGAGAAAACAGGAAAGCGGATGCATTAAGCAAAATTGCATCTACAAGCTTTGTGCACCTGTCAAAACAGGTATTGGTATAGACTTTGAAGAACAAATCCATCTCAAATATGGAGATATCCACGGTGACAGAGGAGCAGGATCCTACTTGGATGACTCCTATCGTCGAATTCATAGGTAAGGGTGTATTACCCCAGGAACAGAAAGACGCTTGACGGATACGGCGCACAGCGCAGAGGTATGAACTCCGAGATGGTATCCTATATCAACGTTCATTCCTACAGCTATGGCTTCGGTGCGTCGGACCTCTTCAGGCAGATTACGTACTCCGAGAGATCCACGCTGGTTCATGCAGTATGCACTCAGGACCACGATCCGTTGTAGCACGAGCCTTGCGGTCAGGATACTATTGGCCTACTATGCACCGCGATGCGTGGGACATGATAAAGAAATGCAGCGACTGCCAAGTCCACAGACCCATCCCGCGCCGACCACAGCAAGAGCTAACGCCTATCACTTCACCATGGCCATTCTACAAATGGGGTATTGATATTGCAGGCCCTTTCCCTGTTGCAGCAGGGGGACTAAAGTTTCTCAACGTGGCTATAGACTACTTCACCAAGTGGATTGAGGCAAAGGCAGTAGCAACTATCACAGGCAACCAGGTAAAACGCTTTGTGTGGGAAAACATTGTATGCCGTTTTGGACTACCTGGAGAAATTATCTCGGACAACGGAAAACAATTCTGTGATAACCCGTTTAAAGACTGGTGCACACAGCTAAATATTACACAACACTTCGCGTCAGTTAAGCGCCCATAAACTAATGGTTTGGTTGAGCACGTGAATCATAGTTTCGGTGAAGGAATTAAAGCGCGTCTTGACAAACATAAAGGAAGATGGGTGGAGGAATTGTCACATGTTTTATGGGCGCACCGCACGACAATCAAAGTCAGCACTGGAGATACACCATTCTCTCTTGTCTTTGGGACAGAAGCTGTCATACCAGCCGAAATTGGGATGCCAACTATTCGTACGGCGTGAGTCAATGTTACAACCAATGACGATGAGCGACGTATAGACTTGGACCTGTTAGAAGAAAGGCGCGAACGTGCAGCTATATGTGAGGCAAGGGCTAAGTCAAAGATGAAGAGGTACTATGATGCAAAAGTCAGAAACACTTCATTCAGGCCAGGAGACTTTGTATATCGTGCCAATGATGCAAGCCACGCAGAAGATACAGGAAAACTTGGACCAAAGTGGGAAGGACCCTATGAGGTCACAGAAGCACTAGGCAAAGGCGCATACAAGCTGCGTGATATGGATGGCCGTGAGCTACAACGCACATGAAATATTTGCAATCTCAAGAGATGCTATCTTTAGGAAAGGCTATGGCCCACGCACAGACACCTCCGCACTTTAGTAAGTGCCCAATAAATGTCCGTGTATTTACATTTTGTTTTACTTAGGGATTTGTCTTTTCTTTTCAAAAAACTTGCAAGAATTAATCAAACATCGCGGTTTCTAGCAAACTCCGCGACACATTTAACTTTATTTCTTACATTTTATTTATGTCTCAATATTGTTGATTTATCTCTTTGCCTACATGGCGTACATGCATTTATTAAGACCCACGATGGCATAAAGGATGAGTAAACCTAACAAATAACTCGTTGAGTAAGAGGGTTGCAAACCCATCAACATTGGATCACGTATCCTTGTTAAACACCTTATTCTCAAGACGTTGGAGTAAGTTCAATGCGCATCCCACGACGAATACGCAACAATGCACACAGTGCGCGTTTAACGAATTAGGAGTCAAGACTCTTGGTTCTTTAATATGGTATTTGCAATACGCTGCAAAACTAATCCATACACTTATGAATTTTTTATTCACATAAATATACTAAGTTATGGACTTAATATGCAACAATAAAGGATCATAGATTCTAAAATTTTTTCTAAGTACGTTTTGATCACATTTGACTCTTGGATGTCTTTTATACAAAGACAAATAATCTAAGTACAAACATGATGATACAAATAAGCATACAAAAAACCAACTTTATTATAAACTACGGGTTTATACAAGTAATAGATTCAACATACATATGTGCAACAAAAAAGGTGAATCTATAACAGTCTACATACTACGAGTGCGTCTATGCCCTGAACTACTAACTGAGGGTTCTGCACTTCCAGCCTCCTCAAGCCTTTTCAGTAGGCTACTATCTTCCTGCGACACTGTCGGCACGCTGACAGGAATCCTATCGGATCTAGGAAGGTGCGCTGCGCCAATACCACACAGTATTGCCTTCTCTTTTACACCCTTTTTCCTTGCGAGCCTTGTGGCATGGGCTTCCAAGGATGCCTTCAAGGATATTTCTTTCTCCAATGCGAAGGGATTCAACATGTTGCGAGGACGCACAAACACAGGCACCTGTAGTTGCGACTCATCAGGCTTCAAAAAATAGTCAGGCTCCGCCTCCGTGCCCTCCGATATGTGCCTCGCCAGTGTTAACCCCTGCATAATCACATTGATGGGGTAATCCTAGTCACGCTCCAGTTGAGCGATGCGAGGGAACTCGAAGAGCTTCATCTTCTCCATCGCATCAACAAGCTCCGTGTAGCCATCTCCATTGTAGCCTGGCACTTCTGCGAGAGGCACCGTCAACAACTTGCCATTGTGCAGCTCCTCCATTGCTTCAGCCTTGCCACGGGCTAAGGCACACTCCACAACCTTCCCAAAAGCCTCCACAACTTCTTTTTACACTAGCGTGCCCATTGCAGCCAAGCGAAGACCATGACTGATCAGCCACCTACGAATAAAACAACACACGCATTACAAGACAATAATTTCAAGGGAATTAAAAGTGAAAAGCTGGAAAAGAAATCAAAATGAATTAAGTACCTGCGCTCAGCAACAGCAGACACCAAGTGAGGGTACAACTCCTCATCATACTCGTTGCTAAGCTTGCGCAGCTTACCCTCCTGTGTCTCCAAAGCAGCCTCCACAGCCTTGCGAAAGTCATCCAACTGGGCGAAGTGCTTGCTCTTATTCTCCTGCAGGTACTTCAACCCCCACAAGAAGGTAGTCTTATACTGCTCAAAGGCAGCACACTCATGGCTCAAGTCAGCCAGTAGAGACAACCTTTCATCCGCAAGCCTCTTGGAGTGCGCCGTTGCTGACTCCAAGGCAGATTGAGCACTCACTAACTGCGTCCTCAGCAACGCAATCTCCTCATCCTTCTACGCGCTGCTGCTACCCTCACCAGCGTACTGCGCCTTGAGTTGAGCGACCAATGTGGCCTGGCGCACAGCAGCCACGCTCAACTCCTCTATCAATGCCTCAGCAGGCATCTCCTCATTAGCCTTGGAAGGCTCTTCCACCTGCGGGTGACTCACCTTCGGTGGAAACTGCTCCATATGCACTGCATCACCCCCTGCAGCTTCGTCACTACATACAAAAAGCAAGAAGTCAAGACATTATATCGATGATAATAATAATAATAAAAAAAAATGAAGAGAGAAGAAGAAACGTAACATTACTACTTACTTGGGAGAAGAAGTCTCAGCAGTATCCCATGCAGTCACAGATAGTGATGCATCCTCATCTGTGGATATATCCACAGTAACGATATGACGTCTGCGCTTGGATGTGCCCACGCCACAGTCGTCAGACGCCTTGCGCTTCACTCCCTGATGCGTCTCTTCAGAATCACTGTCAACCGTGAAGATACCAACATCCTCAGGGGAATCAGTGCGCGAAGCCTTAGGGGTTTGCACTTCCTGAGAAGGAACATTCTGCACGGGTGTCGCTTCCAACAGGGGATGGGCGACGTTAGCCGGTTCCTCCTACGCATACTCCATAGTACGCCTGGCTGTGGCTTCCAGAAAGGGTGCCTCACCTTCCCTCAACGGACGCACCCCTACAGTCACTTGTGTGGGCTTTGACAGCTTCACCACGCCAAACAAATCCATCCCTGCGCAATGAATAACAAACAAACAAGATGGAGTTACACATAATTGTAAATTAAAAGAATGCTTACACTACAGATGTGAAGAAAAGGAAGGACAAGCACCCACCCTGGCCATTCTCATCCAAGAACGTTGGCACCTCGTCCGCGCCTTGAAAGAAGTTGTGGCTAATCCCCATGTGCACCAAAAACTCTTCGGGCTAAGAGTTGATGGGGATGCGGTTGGTATTTATCGTCTCCGCATCATCTATGTTGTACGTCCCGGGGTCTGGGCGCTCATCCTTTGGTAGCATCCCCTGAGTATAGAACTCAAAGAGCCAGGGGAACACTTTATTACCCACCCAGAAAAATCTCTCCCTCCAATTTCTAAGGGCATCTACTTTCTCCGTATAAGATACCCACCCGTTTGACCACGTTGTGTGGTAAAACGCGCGGAAGAGATTGATGGTTGGGTTTATGGCAAGTAAATGACAGTTTACCTCAAAATTGGTTATCTTCGCCGCACCTATGCAGTGCAGCTGAGATATGTGCAGACCATAGAAATTGAGCACGTCGCTCAAGAATAGGGATATGGGCACGCGCTGATTCGCCAACTCGAAAAAGCGCGTGTATACCCCTATCTTACCCTCAGGGAAGTCTGTTATAGATGCGTCCGCCTACGGTACCACCGGATGTAATGCGAGGGGAATAAAATAGTCCGAGGTGAACTGACGGAGTTCATCCTCGTCCATCTCGGAGGCAAATTCATTTAATTGGCGAACCATTTTTGAAATATAATGTGGTCAAGATGCGCACGCGCTATTACCTTATCGAAGTAAAAATTTCTCGCCTTGTATTTTATGATTCTAACAATGGAGAAAATGGTGTTTTACTGTGATAATCACAGTGAAAATGGGGAACCCTTTATACAGGGTTACCCCTAAGCTCGGATGGATGCCATGTAGATCCCACTAACTTAATCGTGTGGCTAGAATACCAACAGGTACAACACTTTTTCACGATTTTCAAGGGATACGTGGGACTTTTTAAGCCTAGATACAACGTATATTTCTTTTGGCGGGAAATACTCGAAGCTTCCCCGCCACGCTTACCGCTACAGTTGTTAGTCTAGCATACGCAGCTACGCTCTGCGAATACTAGACTGGGGGACATGATGACGTATAGTCCGCACTCGGGTCACGAACCCGATCAATGGATATTACTAATGCCTAAGCCCACCACGTGTGGGCTATCATGATAATAATTTGGGCCATCATAATAACAATTTGGGCTCACGATAGCCCAAACCCAAATATATTATTTATGGTCTAGATAATGATCTTCTAATTATGGGATAAAGATCCATAGACCGGATAAGCGTGATACGCCGAAGAGTGAGGAGCACGAAATCTACAAAAATTCCGTGCCTATATAAAGAATATTACGATTCTCATTAAGGTACGATCTAAAAACCCTAACTCTTCAATATAACCCTAAAACCGATTACTTACTCTCACGCCGGAGGATAATTGTGGGAGACAATCCCACGATAAGCCTAACAATGTTGTTTGATTTTTTAGTGCGCAGGTCTCAAGCATTAAGATCTAATTGATACGAGAACAGGAACCCAAACAAGGAACGCCTAACTTTTGTATCAACAAACGGACTTATAACGACCGACATACAAGCTTTTAAAACTCGACGTACACTATATAAAACACCAAATGAGGACCGTGGAGTACCGTTTCAACATACTTACATGAAAAGTGTTTATTAACTTAACGAGACGTCAAAAATATATTTTTGGACGATAAATGTTATTTTCAAATTTCACGAGTGGTATCGATAACATACGTAATTGCATGTGTAGCATCATTTCATTGCTTACATTAGAACCTATCATTCATATTTGGTTGCGGCTAGTGTTCGCGCCTTGTTGTCCTGATCATTTCACCATCATTGTACCATCATATCAGGTGAGTTTTCATAGCCCCGTTTTCAATTCAATATTTTGACTTCAAATCCCACGAGGGAGAATACATTGCATCATCATTTTTATATGGGCCTAAGTATCAAATCATATGTACATTGCTTAAGTTACCTAGCTTCCTTGTTAAAGTCCCCTATTTATTTATCATAGACCGTTATTTATGCGTAAGCGAGAGTGAGTGGATAGATCTATTGAGGGTGACGCCTCCATCCGTGGTAGTTATACCAACAATCAAACGGATGCATTTCATTTCTGTCATATTAGAGTGTTTGGCAGGACACTCTGGAGGGGCATATACTTCATCGGTCTAGCTTCGGGGTCAAGAGCTTAAGAGCCAATGTACAATTTTATTAATTATGTGACATTTTGTCATGCACTTTATACTTGAGGTTACCGTACAACATTTCATTTTATAAACCTATGGATCTCACCAACATTATTGTTGATCGTTTTAGCAATGTATTTTCAGGTAATTAAGGTAGCTCATGTGGCATGCATTTGGACCTACCTGGAGTCACGGAGCCGACGCGTCTCACTTTAGATATATTTTCTGCACTTATGAAACGTTTGATCTTGTTGAACTTATTTTACTTAAATTTGCAACAACATTTTGGCACCTATTTTTGTAAACTCTGAATGTTTTAATGATCAAACGATGTATTTTCAAAACAACACTTTAGGTCGTTCAATATAACTGTAATTGTGATGTTATGGCAGTCACCCCCAGGTATTCCATTCCACTGCTAAAACATGTATTTTGGGGGTTGTGACATGTTTTATAAAGAAAGATACCACCGGCCGTAGCGTTTAAAGCTTCTTGAGTTATTTCATCAAGACCGTGGTAAAAGATTTTGATTATATTGCCTTTTGTTAAACCGTGCCCATTGATACGCGGGATTGCGCCCTCGCAACCGGTTTTACTCTCAAGGGATCTTGAGAAGCTTGCAATCCCCGCCAGGCAGTGTACCTGATCGTTGTAGTATAGTGACAAGTACCGGGGGATTAATCGTTCAACTCAGGAATAGTGTCGCTAGGATTAGAAAGCCTACTAAACTAGGTCTAGAGGTGAGGGATGATTCTTTTTGTATTTTTTATATTTTATGAAAGCAAGTAAAATCTCGGGTTTTGAAGGAGTGAGTGGAATTAGTTGCTAGTCAACTAACCTAATTAACTACAAATGCAATCAAAATAAAATAAAAGAAATGAAAATAAACTAATGTGCTAATGTGTTGGAAACAATAATGAGAAAAGTTGTGTTTACTTAGATTTCACTACTCCCTAGATATCTTTTACCGGTTGATTAGCTTGTTACAATTGCATGGATGACGGGTTATATTCCTTAATACTAGTCGTAGGGCCGTGTACAATATTCCCTAACTCTATAAGATCCTACTTCACTCATATGTCGAGCCGACTAAAAGCTCCTAACATGGGATCATTAGAATTCACTTATGCATTAAATACAACCAAAAATCGTAGTACACCGCCGATCATGTTTCTTAAGACATTCAAGCAAGTTACCAATGGAAGTCTGCCAGTTTTCTTAAGCCTAACATCGAATACAATCATCCGTAAAAATTATAAACAAACAATCAACCAATAATCAACATCTAGGTTTCACTACATCTAAGCAAACACAATAAAAACCTAGCCTAACATGTTAAAAGAAATACAAGCATAAGATAGAATCAAACAACACATAGACATATTGAATGATTATTGGAGAACTTATCTTTATTCAAACATGAAAGAAAGAAGGGTTTGGAACCCCTCCAATAAGTAGAAAATTCGACCTAGGGTTTATGTTTAGTATTCCACAACTTGTTCCACTCTTTACAATGAAAAATTGGAAAAATATATATAGACAGAGCATCCTGACGGCGTCATGTATTAACTTCTGATGCCGTCAACTCGCCGCCAAGTTAAAATTCGTATTGCCTAGATCCAGTCTTGATGCCTTCATTTGCATTTTGACCCTGACGACCTTGGTGACGCCGTCAGGTCATTAACACTGAAAATACTCTGGGCCGTCACGTTGTAATATCCACTTCCACCTCTTTTGTCACTCTTGATGCCGTCATGTGTTAGGCCTTGACGTCGTCAGGTACTGTTCCCAGCAAGGAATTTGAGACTTTGCCGTTTTCTTCACTTTTATGCTCCAAAAACGTCCAAAATGCTTCCTTTTCCAGATTTCTACTCAAAAGTACCTAAAATGACAAAATGAACGATATAGGGCAATAATTGATCAAATAATCATGAATTCGAGCTTAAATGACCCCTTAAAAGCGGTACACTTTTCGCCTCATCAAATGCCCTTACACTTGAGATATGCTTGTCCTCAAGCAAATGCGCTTTTATTCTAATCAAAATACAAGTTAGGGGTCATTTAACACTAATATAACAGTAATTACAACAAATAATCATTCCACTAAAAACCAAAACAAGCACGGAGGTTATACACTAGCACTTCACATATAGTGTTTAGATACTCACATCTCTTGGGTGTAATAACTATATCACAATAAGGAAATGGAAAACATCTCTCACTACCTGTCACAGCAAATAGATTACCATAGGCTTGGGAAAGGATCAAACCTCCACCACTTGGCGTAAGCACATAGGATAAACTATCAAAGAGGTCTTTTTAAAGGGTTATAACGTTTGGTGTAGGGATATGGAAAACACGGTTTTGTTGGATAAAGGCAATATTTACTGGTGACGAATTAATCATCTTGGTTAATTACATGTACAATAAACTATCAAAGAGGTCTTTTTAAAGGGTTATAACCTTTATGTAAGATGCTTAAAGTTAGAAACGAAAAGATAGGCTCAGAGGGTTGTACTAGGGGTATCGTGTACTAAAAATGAGTACAACGCTATGGTGTGGGAAAAATTAATTGACTTTATTAGTCAAGTAATATGACTTAAATGGTTAAGTAATTATGATACGGGTTTAACACAAGGGTGATCCTAATGCCTCTTATCATGTAGTAAATTCTACTACACAAATGTAGTCTCACTAGCGGTCTCGGGATGCATCACTAACGCAAGTTCTAGAATCTAAATGCTACCGGTACACTCATAAGCACTAATAATGAATGCTTTTCCTAACAAATCTAAAGGCAAACCTCACATATTTGGGTGGAAATTTTTTTTTAAGTGGTACGGTTTTGTGCTAGTCATACAACTCCTATCCATGAGACGCTTGTTAAGGCTAAAATTTCACTCCTAACTGTTGTAAAAAAATTTAAATTTGGCGCTAAAATTGCACTAACAAGTATTTCTCTTAGTTTTATTACACACCTACTATCAAACAAACAAACTTAAGTGCAATTGTATCCTATAAGGTATCATCATTTACCCTCCCCTTACATTTAGGATGAACATTGTCCCTAATGTTCAATTAAAGGATGTAAAAGTATAATAAGGTAAAAGAATGAAAACAAATACTCCCCTGATTCGTTCGGTGTGGATAGTGTGTCAACAAGGTTAGATCTTCCTCCAAGAAAATGAACGTTGAAAGCTTCCCTCCAGAAATATAAATCATCTTCTTGTCATATATAACTTGTTAAACCTGAGAAAACAATCAATGCAAACCTCGCGTAAAATCGGCAGCAATCTATATATACTAACAAATCCTAGAAAAAAATTTAAGATATAATGCTTGTGGAATGAATGTTTGCAGATTTCCTGGAGTTTATAAAACTAAAGAATCAACAAAAACTTTAAGAATCCGGTATAAACAAAACTCGCAAAATTTTTCAGAATTTTGGTACCTGACGTCTTCAGGTTGTAACTCCTGACGCCGTCAGAATGTTCCTGGAAAAATCTTATGTTAAGTTTCCAGAAAATCTAGAAAATCTTATGCCTTACTTCCTGGAAAATCCTGCAAAACATCATTATGACTCGATACAAGCATTTGACTCTAACAAATACTAATATACATGCTCATTAAATATTGTAGCGAATCATGTTCATTTTCGGTCTTAGAAACAAATTTGGATTTTCCTTACACTTAGCTTTTGCAAAATACCTTTATATGTAATTAAGACGAAGTTAAAAACAAAATAAAGCATTTTCACAATTTACTTTGAAACATGATCTACCAACAATAAAAATAAAGCATGCATACGGAAACAAATAAAAACACACAAAACATGGGTTGCCTCCCAAGAAGCGCTTTTCTTTATTTACGAGTCTTGGTGCTAGACTCAAGGTCACGGGCAATTATGTGACCTCATCATTGGTCTCATTCTCTAGGTCATCCTCAATCTTAGTTTTGTATTCTGGACCTAGTTGCAAACATTCCTTGTAGAAACCAAATATTCTACTCATGACATAGTCTACTCCTCTACGCCTATCTTCATCATTCCTATAGTAAACCGCTTGCTTGTGTTCCTTTTCAAGGTTTGATAGAAGACGGAATTGTTCAATCTTATAGGGCATTTGGTAAGCTATTTCATCATTCTCATCCTTGAATTTAACTATCCCTAGGGACGGGTCATAATTCATCTTAGAAGCCTCAACAAATGGCTTTCCGAACACTACTTGACTTAGGCAACCATCTATTACCGGACGAATATCCTCTACAATCACAAAGTCGGTAACATAAGTGAAGTTTACAAAGACATGTAATCCTTTCACTCTTCCTACAAAGTTGCTCATCCAAGCCGTGTTAGGCATCATCCTATATCCAAGTTGCTTCTTCATTACCCAATTATAATAGGTCCTAGTCATAATGTTAATGGATGACCTAAGATCGATGTAAGCCTTCCACACATGCATATGCCGAATGTTGCATGGTATGTTGATGTTAGAGGGATCACCCGCTTTGATGAGTGGTGAACCAAGGACGTATGGTGTCTCGGGGTCATCGATAGATCCTTATGGTATTCCCGTTCTTCCTCGGTGGGTAACTTATCAAAGTATTCTACTACATTTTCTACTTCCTCTAACTTTTCTTCCTTAATATCCTCAACTCCCTTAATCTCATCCTTAGGTCCAGTTTCTATTCTAGCTTCATCCTTGTCACTTTCTTCTATATTCTTATCTATTGGCTTAATGGTGACAACATTGACAAAGTGGACGTGTTTGGATGATGAGGGGTCCTTAATTTGGATTCCGCTACTAGTGTCCCTAGTGTCCTTTCTAGGTGTAGTTAGCACTTGGTTGTTGAGGGCTTTCAACAAGTTGTCAATTTTATTGGTAATCTCCGTTTGTTGTTGATTGAATTCGGTTTCAAACTTAGCTATGCGAGCTTCTTGAGATGCCATAAACTTGGACATCAATCCTTCAAGATTATTGGTACTACCATGGTTATTAGAAGGATTGTTGTTGAAAGTACGGTTAGAGGGTGGACCGTTTGGTTGGTAACGATTAGGTGGATTGGAAGAATTGTTTTGGGGCATGTTTTGGTTTTGTTTCCACCTAAGGTTCGGGTGATTTTTCCAAGAAGGATTGTAAGAATCACTGTAAGGGTTTGGCTCGGGTTTGAAAGTGTACCACTTGTCTCCCACTTCGTCGGTACACGAGGATGCGTAATTCACAAAAGCTTGTCCGGGGAGTTCCACGCAATCACGAGTTTCATGGGGACCACTACATAATTCGCATGAAGAAGTGATTTTGTTCACTTGGCTTGAAGGATTAGGAGCTTCGTAGGATTTCATGAGAAACTTGACTTGGTCCTCAAGTTCCATGATCCTACGGTTGGGAGTGCCAGAATCGTTCGAAGGAAAAGATATTTCCTTGATCGTTTTGTTCAAATCATGGGGATCATTCCAACTTTCGTTGTCATAGAGAGCAAGATCTTCTATGAGTTCCCATGATTCTTCCGCACTTAGATCACGTAGCTTGCCACCGGCCGATTGGTCAATGGTTCGCCTTGTGGAGAGATCGATATGGTCATAGAAGATTTGGACTTGGAGCCAAAGATCTATGCCATGATGAGGGACTTTTTGGAGTAAGTCCTTGAAACGAGTCCATGCTTCATAGAGAGTTTCACCTTGACGTTGTTGGAACATCAAGATGTCATTTCTAAGCTTAGTATTTCTCCCCGGTGGGAAAAATTGAGCAAGGAAACGAGAAGTAAGATCATCCCAAGAGGTGATGGATCCCGCGGGTAAACGTTCAAGCCATTGACTAGCTTGGTCACGTAGAGAAAATTGGAATAGACGTAATCGGGTCGACTCTCTAGTTGCAACATCAAGGTCTATGGAATTTATGATTTTTAGGAAATCCTTAAGATGTTGATTAGGATCATCGGAACGAAGTCCATGGAATGCACATCCGCTTTGCACCAACCGGATGGTGTCGGATCGCAAGGGGGACACATTGGCTCCTTGAGTGAGCTCAATGGTGTTTTGATAGCCTTGATGGCTAGGATGGGAATACTCTCCTAAAGTTCGGGGTCTAGGAGGTTGGTTTGCTAGTGGTGGGTTTTGTGGGTGGTTTTGTTGTGGTGGGTTGATGGGTTCAAAGATATTACCACCTTCCATGATGTCGGATGGCAAAGGTTACGAACAAAGAAACGAAGAAATAAGATAGACTAAAGAAAACCTAAAAAAAAAAAAAAATCTTACTAGAAAGGAATCTAGCAAGTAGACCTAATAAAAAGAAATTCTAACCTAGAATATAACTATTCCCCGGGCTGCGGCGCCAAAAACTTGATACGCGGGATTGCGCCCTCGCAACAGGTTTTACCTCTCAAGGGATCTTGAGAAGCTTGCAATCCCCGCTAGGCAGTGTACCTGATCGTTGTAGTATAGTATAGTGACAAGTACCGGGGGATTGATCGTTCAACTCAGGAATAGTGTCACTAGGATTAGAAAGCCTACTAAACTAGGTCTAGAGGTGAGGGATGATTCTTTTTGTATTTTTTATATTTTATGAAAGCAAGTAAAATCTCGGGTTTTGAAGGAGTGGGTGGAATTAGTTGCTAGTAAACTAACCCAATTAACTACAAATGCAATCAAAATAAAATAAAAGAAATGAAAATAAACTAATGTGCTAATGTGGTGGAAACAATAATGAGAAAGGTTATGTTTACTTAGATTTCACTACTCCCTAGATATCTTTTACCGGTTGATTAGCTTGTTACAATTGCATGGATGACGGGTTATATTCCTTAATACTAGTCGTAGGGCCGTGTAAAATATTCCCTAACTCTATAAGATCCTACTTCACTCCTATGTCGAGCCGACTAAAAAGCTCCTAACATGGGATCATTAGAATTCACTTATGCATTAAATACAACCAAAAATCGTAGTACACCTCCGATCATGTTTCTTAAGACGTTCAAGCAAGTTACCAATGGAAGTCTGCCAGTTTTCTTAAGCCTAACATCGAATACAATCATCCGTAACAATTATAAACAAACAATCAACCAATAATCAACATCTAGGTTTCACTACATCTAAGCAAACACAATAAAAACCTAGCCTAACATGTTAAAAGAAAGTCAAGCATAAGATAGAATCAAACAACACATAGACATATTGAATGATTATTGGAGAACTTATCTTTATTCAAACATGAAATAAAGAAGGGTTTGGAACCCCTCCAATAAGCAGAAAATTCGACCTAGGGTTTATGTTTAGTATTCCACAACTTTTTCCACTCTTTACAATGAAAAATTGGAAAAATATATATAGACAGAGCATCCTGACGGCGTCATGTATTAACTTCTGACGCCGTCAACTCGCCACCATGTTAAAATTCGTATTGCCTAGATCCAGTCTTGACGCCTTCATGTGTAAAACTACTTTGGGCCGTCACTTGCATTTTGATCCTGACGGCCTTGGTGACGCCGTCAGGTCCTTAACACTGAAAATACTTTGGGCCGTCACGTTGTAATATCCATTTCCACCTCTTTTGTCACTCTTGACGCCGTCATGTGTTAGGCCTTGACGTCATCAGGTACTGTTCCCAGCAAGGAATTTGATACTTTGCCGTTTTCTTCACTTTTATGCTCCAAAAATGTCCAAAACGCTTCCTTTTCCAGATTTCTCCTCAAAAGTACCTAAAATGACAAAAGGAACGATTTAGGGCAATAATTGATCAAATAATCATGAATTCGGGCTTAAATGACCCCTTAAAAGCGGTACACTTTTCGCCTCATCACCCATGACAGTTTCTTAGCAGTTCTTTCATTCGAAGCCATGCTTCGGTGAGATTTTCGCGTTCACGTTGTGAGAATCCTCGGATTTCTCTATGAAGTTTATCGAATAGAGCTGGTGGAAAAAATCTACTAACGAAAGCAGTACGAAGCTCGTCCCAGGATTCAATTATTCCTTCGTCGAGTTTGTCAAGCCAAGTTTTAGCTTCTCTCGTTAAAGATAAAGGGAACATCATGAGTCTTACCACTTCGGTTTCAGTAGCCCCGTATTTAAACATGTCACAAAAACTTTGAAATTCATGAATGTATTTATGAGGATCAGTTTTATTTCGACCATTGAATTGGTTGCCTTTGACAAGAGTCAAGTGATTTCCTTTTATGGCAAACTCATTTGCGGTTTCAGGAATGGTAATAGCTGGTCCAGGAGTAGGTGCAACGATACGATCGTTAGCCCACATAGGTTCATTATCAGCGTTATCCATTGGATCGTATAACTGAATTAATTTAATGAAAAATCTGAAGTTTGAGATATCGTCAATAGGTGTGTGATGAACACGAGGTTGTTCGAGTATTTCGTCTTTTTGAGAAAAAGGAACTTTTTTGTTTTTACGTTTTCTTTTGTTTAAAGTTCTTTCAGGTTCTGATAAAGGTGAAATAGGGTCAGCTTCAGATGAACGAGTGTGCATCCAAATTGGAGAGCGAAATTTAAATCGGTGTGACAAATTTCATTTTCTAAGTAAATGAGTGCGGCGTACACAGATAAGTGTGCGGCCTACTTGTGTGCTAGTGATAAGTTCGGCGTACTTGAGTGAAAGTACGGCGGTGTTATTTTTACCGAGAAGATTATTTTTACAGATAGTGATTTTGGTGATCAGAAGATGATTCTTTTTGGTTTTTATGATAAGATTGTGAATTTTAAAATAAAAAGTTACGGATTGGAATAAATGCGTCGTACTTGGTGACAAGTAAGGCGGTAATTGTGTGTTTTGTGTGTAAGTGCGGCGTACAAGTATGATTGTGCGATGTGCTTTCTGCAACAGAGAAAACAGAGGATCTGAATTTTGAAGAGAATTATGGTTTTTCTTGCTAATTTTACTCGGAAAATACTTAAGGAATAGATTTAAGTCCCCGGCAACGGCGCCAAAAACTTTGATGTGTAAGGAAAGCTTTAAATTTATAATACTAGTTTCACCGATTTTAATAAACCAAACACACGGGTAAAGTATAACCCTCGTTGGTAATATAAGTTTTAGGTAAGATCAGGTCGTATCCACAGGGACTTAGTTCGTTCTAGTTTAAGTATAAATAAGTAGTAAACAATACAATAAGTAACAAATAGCAAATATGATAATATGAAGGATTCGAATAATAAAATATTTGATTGCTTGGATAGCTTAGATAATCTAGTGACAATGCTTATGATTTGATCTCAGTTTGATAATATAAGTAGCATACGATTTATAACTTTGTCATTCTCGTCAAAAGAGCAATTTCATAATCCGTTAGGTTCAATTCAAGATTTATACTTGTCCACCAAAAGATTTCTCTTGAGATAGTATCCGATATCAAGTCTAGATTATTATTAATTCTCCTAAGTGGATTTCTCCTATCAACGGCTAGGAACGCATCCAAGTTCCTAGAATTGCGTTTAACATATTGGTTCTTTCGACCTATCCCGACATGTTATATTCAATCAGTTTCAATAGATAAATATAATAAGACTTAGATATAAAATAGTTCATAACATAAACTTGAAATTGATAAAGATCAAAGCATAATCATAAATCACTGTATTATATTCACATATCCAAGCAATCACAAGGGGTTTAGTCTCTCATGGCTAATGAGTTCAAGGCAACAGAAATGACTAAATAGTAAACTAGAGACATACAAATCGGATTGATCAAATGGATTACACAAGTGTCACAAGTAACCAAGATTTCGACACCAACACGCATTCAACACCCCTTGCTCTACTCATTCACGTCTGGCTAAGACTCATGATCACGTAGTACTTCTTATCTCTTCTTCGCGAGAATTGGTTATTGAGTGGAGAGTTCAAATGTTTGCAAATGAGCTCTATTTATAAGCTTCTGATGTCTAAAGTATGGCGTACTTTGATTATGAGTGCGGCGTACTTTGCCGTTTTCTTGGTGCCAAAGTTTCATAAATGTAGAGGAAGTACGGCGCACTTAAAATACAAAACCGACGCACTTTTATTTAATATTGTAACACCCCCTAAATTTGATTAACGACAGCAAAAGACTTTACGGGGTATTACGTAGTGGATCTTTGTCACAATTATAGGAAACGTTTTTGAAAACACATTTTATCATTCATTTAAAATATTTGAGTACAGAAATAGTTTTGGAAAGCCTAGTCATATCTTCATAGATATGTTTTATTTAGGTGAATGATAAAGAAAACGTTTATTTAAAAACCCGTGCCCAGGTTGATGCCCTTCTCCGTGCCTTGAATATCCATGCCTTAATTACCTGAGATAACATGCTAAAAGTCAACAAAAGTTGAGTGATGTCCATAGGTTTAAATTTAAAGGTTGAACACAAGTAAAGGTGTTAATTGTATCGATATCCAATTAACAAGTTTAAAATCAAGTTTGTTATTGCATTAAGCTCATGACACACAACAATTAGATAGGCATCAATGTGTGATGTAAACTAATATAAAGGGGTGCCCTCAGGATAGGTCTTTGCCAGTAACCTATGAGTTGTTAAATATTGTGCGCCTAGTCGCTCATCCTAGCTAAACTAAATGGGGATTGTCAGTCCCAAATAGATCTATTCCCAAATATTCACGTTCACTCGCAAGTGATTAAGGTTCATGATCGAGGGGCTTTTGGAAATAACTACATAAGCAATAAAAATATTAGGCATAGCATACTAAAAAGCTTGTATTCGAGTTTGTAGCATGTATCTCCCCACAAAAGAGTTTAAAGAGTTTAAAGAGTGGGCTATGAACTCACCTGGATTGCTCGGTAGTACTAGTATCGTAATTCAAACGATAGGTGGTAACGGCTTCAACACACAACCTAAGTAAAATATAGCAAGTTTTCAGAGTTTGATAGTCTAAGTTCAGTTTATCGCGAAAGTGGTTTATTATAGTGTATTCTTTGTTTGGTTGACTTGTAGCAAATAAACGTGCGTGTTTAAATGCCTAAAGTTAAAGAACAAAGTTATATTTCATAATATAACTCGTGAGTATGTTCTTGTTTAATGAAGTACAGAGATCGTTGAAAATGAACAAGGTCGGTGGTTGGTAAAACCAAATTCGGGTTTAAGCTTTGGTTAATCGTTTTAAATATATTTTTATCGTTGTAATGTATATATACACATATATAAAAAAAACGAAGTGTGACGATATACGTCGAAAGGTTACGAAGGTCGGTGTGATTAACAAACGATTGATAGGTGTCGAAAAGTGAATCGGTTTGAGAGAATGTGTTAATTGTTAAACGTTATATATTTATTATTATCGTTATTACGTTATATATATAAACTATATATATTTATTTAATTTACGAAAAGTGCTTGATCGAATCGGATTTATATAAAATACTTATGTATATAAAATATGAATTATAAAATTTATATTTTTATTAAAACCTTGAAGTTTTGTAAAATTTGCATTTTAACCCCCTAACGCCATAACTTTACACCGTTAGTCCAAAACGATATTTAATTTCATTTTTAAACCAAAACGCTTTTATATTTTCATTTTATACCCAAAATTTTCTAGATTTACAGTTTTCATCACAAATATTCCAAAATGACAGTTTTCCCTTAAACTTTGCATTTTGATAGTTTTAGTCCCTCAGGTTTAAAACTTTTGCAAAAATATTCCAATTTCACCAACTTCAAAACTTAATCTTTTTATTTTCTAAATTAGTTTAAAACAGCTTATTTGAGTTGTAAAAACAACTTATTTTCCAAAAGAGCTTATTTATCACTTAATGGGCCTTAAACGAGTCAAATCCAAGGCCCGTTAAGGTTTTTCAATCCAATGGGCTTAGGAAACTTTTGGGCTTAGAGTTAGGCTTATTTTTGGACTACATTTCTATTTAGAAATAGCTTATAGGACTAGCTTATTTGAAAAGCTTAATTTTGACATATTGGGCTTAAAGGCCCAAATCGTATATATTAAGTTTAAGAAAAACGAAACTAGCTTTGAGGTTTAACAAGGGATCATATGAGGTTATGGGGGTGAGTTTAAGGCCTAGCTTATTAGTTTGCCATGTGAACTAAGGGTTTACGCCATAAAAATGATATGTTTTGTGTATTTTTTAGAAAATACGAGACCAAAGCATGTCGACCATAACCAAGGCTAAAATATTTTTTCTGTCTTAAAAATATTCTAAGTATGGAAAGTGAAATCGTATAGGTCAAGTGACTTAGAAACGTGTCTAATAAGTACTTATACGTTGTTATTAGTGTGATATGTCTTACTAAACTTGGTTTATGATGTATTCAACTTATGGTTTAGCCACTAATACGTGTACGTTATATCTTAATATTAATGAGAAAATTGTTAAAGTAAGCGTGGTGTAATATAATAAAACGTGAAGGAGATATTTAAAGGGAGGAGTTTGGCTCACCTCACCAAGTATTGGTGGAGTAGAAACGAGGCGTGTAGACTATAAACGACCAAGGAAAGGCTATGGCCTGATCCAACGTACACCCAAGAGCTTGATTACTTGTCTTAACTTGGTTTGAGACTCATTAAGTCCTTTACCCAAGTAATACGTATACCCAAAGACTTATAGGGTTTGTTGTGAGGTGAAATGTGATTAAGGTGGTGTGCATGGATCATATACATGCATGTACGCATGTATATATATAGGAGAGGTTTTAAAAAAACGTAGGAAAGGTGTCCCTTGGTGACCAAGGTTAACATGGCACAAGGAATAGAGATCAAATAGTTTTGTGTTGATGAGAATTGTTCATGCATCGTCCTTGTGCACAAACGGGTAGGAAGAAAACAACAAATGTCCATGATTTGCGTTTTGGGTTGTAAAACGTGGTCAACAAGGTGTGTTGAGGATTCTCATGTTGCTACAATGTGAGAATAGTATAGTGGTTTGCATAGTTGTCCTTGTGGAGTCTTGCCGAGAAGAAAACAACAAGAAACATGGATTTTGAGTTGAGTTTATTTGTTACAATGGAGATCAATTACTTTTAAACTACACGTAATCAACAAGGAAGTCTCATGGCTGCCTTTTAAGTCAAAATGAGTAGGAGAGGGGGGTAAGGAAGTATTCGTCCTTGTGGAAAGGTTAACGAGAGGAAGAAAACAAGAAAACTATCATGATAGCTTGTCTTGGCTCGTTTGTGGGTTTTGTGGAAGTCAAAACTTAATAAAAACGTGTCTTAGGAAGTTTCGGAAACTTGGAGTTAAGTTTAGAGCAATACGGGACATTGTAATAACTTAAAATGAATTTTTGATTTTTGTGGACATGTAAAAATTGAGCTGAGCTTTGATTGATTTTCGAGGGTCAAAAGTAAACGATAGGGAAAATGATTTGGGACTCATGATTCTTAGTTAGGAGGAGTAACAAGTGGTGCAAGAATATATATATATATATATATATATATATATATATATATATATATATATATATATGTCGTTTAGAAAAATTGTGAGTAATCGAGGCAAAGCAAACGGGATTTGGGGACATAGGTTCGAAAATAATAAAAGGGTTTTGGGCTTGGTTTTTGTTTTGGGCTTGTGTCCGTGTGGACTGGGCCCATGAAGAAAGAAAAGAAAGAAATGAAAAGGGTCCGTTTGGTGTGTTTTGGTTGTAGCAGAACTGGGCCGAGGCCCAATGGGTGTAAAGGCCCAATTTGACTTGTCTAGAAAGTCGTGTCAAAATTGAAAGTAGTTACTGAGCATTCGTGGAAATTTTCGTGAGCTCAGGAATTTATTAGAACGTATTTGGTTAATTAACGGATTATATATATATATATATATATATATATATATATATATATATATATATATATATATATATATATATATTAAATTTTACGTTACTTAATAAACGTTAGTTATTAAAAATTAATTCGCGATACTTAGATTATCTAGGTTCGTGTGTAAGCATGTTCCAAAGTAAACGGTAATCACCAACGATGTCGTGATTATAAAAGTATATCTCGACTAACAAACAATTTTTATTTCTGTTATCGGTAAAAATGGTTTTTAATTATCGTAATGATTCGTAAATCGTAGGTTTGCATTTACTATTCAAGAGGGAAAATTACGGGAGGTTGCAGTACATACCCCTTACAGTGAATTCCGTCCCGGAATTCAAGCGAAAATGGTTGTCGGTGATGCCTAGGAGAATAGGTGTGGGTATTTATCGCAGATTTGGTCTTCGCGTTCCTAAGTGTACTCCGGTCCTCGCTTAGAGTCCCAGCGAACTTTGACAATGGGGATGCGATTGTGTTTCAGTTGTTTGACCTCTCTGTCCATGATCTCCACGGGTTCTTCCGTAAAGACAAGATTGTCGTCAAGCTGAATCTCTTTCCAAGGGATAACAAGAGATTCATTGGACAAACATTTCTTAAGGTTCGATACATGGAAGGTGTCGTGGACTCGGTTAAGTTCTTCCGGTAGTTCAAGTTTGTAAGCAACTGGTCCTATCCTCTCTAGGATCTTAAATGGACCAATATACCTAGGGTTTAGTTTTCCACGTTTCCCGAAACGTACCATTCATTTCCAAGGAGATACCTTTAACATGACCTTGTCTCCGATTTGGAATTCATGGGTTTTCGTCTTACGTCAGCATAACTCTTCTGCCTATCTCTGGTAGCTTGCAGACGTTGTTTGACCTTTACTATCTTTTCCGTTGTCTCATGAACAAGATCGGGCCCGGTAAATTGTATCTCTCCAACTTCGGCCCAACAGATAGGTGATCTGCACTTTCAACCGTAGAGTGCTTCGAAGGGTGCTGCCTTAATGTTGACATGGTAACTGTTGTTGTAGGAAAACTCGGCCAATGGTTGGTGTCTATCCCAACCTTTTCCGAAGTCAATTGCGCATGTTCGTAGCATGTCTTCTAGGGGTTGGATGGTTCTCTCACTTTGTCCATCGGTTTGAGGGTGATAGTCGTGCTCATATCTAATTTGGTTCCCAAGGCTTTTTGCAAAGTCTTCAAAAAATGAGAGGTGAAACGGCTATCTTGATATGAGTTGATTGAAATAGGCACTCCATGTCGTGACAATATTTCTTTGAGGTATAACTGCGCGAGCGTACTCATCTCGTCAGTTTCTTTGATCGGTAGGAAGTGAGCGGATTTAGTTATACGATCAACAATGACCCATATGGTGTCTAACCCGGTTGACGTTTTAGGTAGTTTGGTGATGAAGTCCATGGTAATACGTTCCCATTTCCATTCGGGTATCTCGGGTTGGGTTAGTAATCCTGACGGCTTTTGGTATTCTGCCTTTACTCGTGAGCAGGTCAAACATTTCCCGAGAAACTCAGCAATGTCGGCTTTCATGTTTGGCCACCAATAAAGTTTATTTAGGTCATGGTACATTTTGTCAGAACCTGGGTGGATGATGTATTCCGACTTGTGGGATTCATGCATGATGAGGTCTCTTATACCTCCATAGAGAGGAATCCAACTTCTCTCTTTGAAACAGAGCATTCCATCAGCTCGTTTCACAAAACCATTCTGATTTTCTGGCATGCCATAAATCTTTTCGTCAGGTCGGTTTGCTTCCTTAAAGGCTTCAGCTTGTGCGTTGAGTATTTGGGAAGGAAGGGGTGAAGAAATGGTTATTCCTAATGATCTAACCCTGAGAGGTTTAGGTCGTTCCTTCCGACTTAAAGCATCTACCACTACGTTGGCTTTTCCTGGGTGATAACAGATATCGCAGTCGTAATCGCTAAGTAATTGATGCGTGGAATTGCGCCCTCGCAAAAAGTTTTACCTCTCAAGGGATCTTGAGAAGCTTGTAATCACCACCAGGCAGTGTACATGTTTGTTGTAGTATAGTATAGTGACAAGTACTGGGGGATTGATCATTCAACTCTAGGAATAGTGTTCGCTAGGGTTAAAATTCTACTAAACTAGGTCTAGGGGTGAGGGATGATTCTTTTTGTAGTTTTATATTTTAAATGAAAGCAAGTAAAATCTCGGTTTTGGAAGGAGTGGGCGGAATTAGTTGCTAGTCAACTAACTCAATAAACTAAAGATGCAATCAAAATAAAATAAAATAAACTTAAACTAATTTGTGGTGTAAAGAATAATGAGAGAAAGTGTGTTTACTTTGATTTCATTACTCCCTAGATATCTTTTACCAGTTGATTAGCTTGTTACAATTGCGTGGATGACGTGTTATATTCCTTAATACTAGTCGTAGGGCCGTGTACGATCTTCCCTAACTCTATAGGCTTCAACCTCAATCCTATGTCGAGCCGACTAAAAGCTCCTAACATGGTATCCCTGGAAGTTACCTATGCATTAAATATAACCAAATAATCATAGTACACATCCGATCATGTTTCTTAAGACGTTCAAGCAAATTACCAATTAGAAATCTGCCAGTTTTCTTAAGCCTAACATCGAATTCATTCATCCGCAACAATTATAAGCAAACCATCAACCAATAATTAACATCTATGTTTCATTACATCTAAGCAAACACGAAGAAAACCTAGCCTAGCATGTTAAAGAGAAGACAAGCGTAAGATATAATCAAACAACACATAGACATATTGAATGATTTGGTAAAGTACTTATCTTCAATTGAACATGGAAGAAATAAAGGGTTGAAACCCTTAAAATAGCTGGAAAATTCATCTAGGGTTTTATTCCCTCAAAGTTGCACACAATGAATGAAAACTAGAAAACTATATATAGATTTTGTGATCTGACGGCGTCAAGAGCAAGGTGTGACGCCGTCAACTCGCCGCCAAATTAAACTCGTATTTCCTATATCCACTTCAGACGCCGTCACTCTCTATGGGTTCTGGGCCGTCACTCTTTATGATAACTCTTGATGGCCTTGGAATTTTTGTACGTGACGTCGTCAGACCTCCTTCACAAAACATTCTGGCGCGTCATGTGTAATTGATTTATCCACCCTTTTGTTAACTCGTGATGCCGTCACTAGTAGTATCTGACGCCGGCAAGTGCAATTTCCAGCATGATTTGAGACTTTGTCGTTTTCTGCACTTTTTCGCTCCAAAAACGTCCAAAATGCTTCCTTTTGTAAAATTCCTCTCAAAAGTACCTAAAATGACAAAAGGAACGATTTAGGGCAATATTTGATCAAATAATCTCGACTTTGGCCTTAAATGACCCCCCAAAAGCGGTACACTTTTCGCTTCATCAAATACCCTTACACTTGAGATTTGCTTGTCCTTAAGCAAATGCGCTTTTATTCTAATCAAAATACAAGTTAGGGGTCATTTAACACTAATATAAACGTAATTACAACAAATAATCGTTCCACTTCAACCAAAAACAAGCACGAAAATTATACACCAGCACCTCACAAATAGTGTTTAGATACTCACATCTCTCGGGTGTAATAAAGTACATATCACAATATGGAAATTAAAAACATCTCTCACTACCTGTCATAGCAAATAGATTACCATAGGCTTGGGAAAGGATCAAACCTCCACCACTTGGCGTAAGCATCTAGGATAAACTATCAAAGAGGTCTTTTAAAGGGTTATAACGTGAGGTGTAGGGATAGGATAAACACGGTTTTGTTGGACAAAGGCAATATTTACTGGTGGCGAGTTAATCATCTTGGTTAATTACATGTACAATGTGGCATTGCTAAGCCAAGACTCGACTCGACTCGACTTAGGCTAATCACAAACTAAAAAAACATAAAATGAAACAGGATGGTAGTCCGTATGTTTTTTTTTCTTTTTCTTTTTCTATTTTTTTTTCTTTTTCTTGGTTTTTTCAATTTTTTTTTTATTTTTATTTATTTAATTTTTTTTTTGCATACACTCTTACCCTACCATCCAAAATAATACATCATAGGGAATTTGCATTCCCCTTACACTTGAACTTTTACATACTTTACAAGTAACTATTCTAATGACTCGAATCAAGATAATCAAAACATTTGGAGTACTTTTTAAAATTAATGCACATATGGGGGTAATATATATGATGTTTTTCCATAACACTAGTTCTTTACCCATGAGTCCAATCGTCCCAAAAAAATATGTACAAGATATGACTCGACTTAGCAACCTTGTAATCAATTAGACAAATAACTAAGGGTTTAAACATGTAATAATAATGCACTAAAGATGAGTGCATACACGGAAGGCTAAGGTGATTTGGGTGTACATTTGGGGTGGATTGTTAACAAATTCTTCCTTTAAGTAAAATGCTTAAAGTTAGAAATGAAAAGGTAGGCTCGGAGGGGTGTACTAGGGGTATCGTGTACTAAAGATGAGTACAACGCAAAGGTGTGGGAAAAATTAATTGACTTTACTAGTCAAGGTAATTGACTTAAATGGTCAAGTAATTATGATACGGGTTCAACACAAGGGTGATCCTAATGCCTCTTATCATGTAGTAAATCCTAACTACACGAATGTAGTCTCACTAGCGGTCTCGGGATGCATCACTAACACAAGTTCTAGAATCTAAGTACTACCGGTACACTCATAAGCACTAATAATGAATGCTTTTCCTAACAAATCTAAAGGCGAACCTCACATATTTAGGTGGAAAATTTTTTGAGTGATACGGTTTTTGTGCTAGTTATACAACTCCTATCCATGAGATGCTCATTAAGGCTAAAGCTTCACTCCTAAATGTTGCAAAAAAATTTAAATTTGGAGCTAAAATTGCCTTAACAAGTATTTCTCTTAGTTTTATTACACACCCACTTTTAAACAAACAAACTCAAGCATAATTGCATTCTATAAAGTATCATCATTTACCCTCCCCTTACACTTAAACTGAACATTGTCCCCAATGTTCAATAAAAAGATGTAAAAGTAAATAAGGTAAAAGAATGAAAACAAATACTCCCCTGATTCATTCAGTGTGGATAAATCGTTAACATGGTTAAATCCTCCTCCAAGAAAAATGAACGTTGAAAGCTTCCCTTCCGAAATAATAAATCATCTTCTTCTCCAATATAACCTATTAAACCTGAGAAAACAATCATGGCTACCTGGTGTAAAATCGGCGGCAATCTATATATATAAGGATATAATGCTTGTGGAATGAATGTTTGCAGATTTCCTGGAATCTATAAAACTAAAAGAATTAACAAAAACTTCAAGACTCTGTTAGAAAAACAAAACTTGTAAAATTTCCAGATTTTTACACCTGACGCCGTCAGGTGTTAATCCTGACGTCGTCAGAATGATCTGACAGAAATCTCATGTTATGTTTTCAGAAAATTTCTAGAAAAACGTATGCCTTAATCCCTGGAATTTCCTGCAAAACATCATTATGACTCGATACAAGCATTTGACTCAAACAAATACTAATATACATGTTCATCTAATATTGTTGTGGTTCATGTTCAATTCCGTTCTTAAAAACAAATTTAGGTTTCCCTTACACTTATCTTTTGCGAAATACCTTTAATGAAGTTAAGATAAACAACAAGGTTAAGCATTTTCACAATTTAGTATGAAACATGATCCACAAACAATAAAAATAAAACATGCATACGGAAACAAATAAAATCAAACAAACAAACAAACAAAAAAACAAAACAAATAAAACATGGGTTGCCTCCCAAGAAGCGCTTTTCTTTATTTATGAGTCTTGTAGCTAGACTCAAAGTCATGAGCTATTACGTGACCTCATTATCGATTCCGGTTCCTAGGTCATCGTCGATCTTGGTTTTGTATTCCGGACCTAGTTGCAAGCATTCCTTGTAAAAACCAAATATTTTGTTCATGACATAGTCTATTCCTCTACGTCTATCCTCATCATTCCTATAGTAGACTGCTTGCTTGTGTTCCATTTCGATGTTTGATAAGAGACGAAATTGTTCAATCTTGTAAGGCATTTGGTAAGCTATCTCATCGTTCTCATCCTTAAACCTAACTATCCCTAGAGACGGGTCATAATTCATCTTAGAAGCTTCTACAAACGGATTTTCAAACACTACTTGACTTAGGCAACCATCTATTACCGGACGAATATCCCCCACAATCACAAAATCGGTAACATAAGTGAAGTTTCCTACAAAGACGTGCAATCCTTTCACTCTTCCCACAAAGTTACTCATCCAACTCGTGTTGGGCATCATCTTATATCCAAGTTGCTTCTTCATTACCCAATTGTAATGGGTCCTAGTCATAATGTTTATGGGAGATCTAAGATCGATGTAGGCTTTCCACACATGCATATGCCCAATGTTGCATGGTATGTTGATGTTAAAGGGATCACCCGCTTTTATGATTGGTAAACCAAGGACGTATGGTGTCTCGGGGTCATCGAATAGATCCTTATGGTATTCCCGTTCCTCCTTGGTGGGTAACCTATCAAAGTATTCCTCTACATTTTCTACTTCCTCAACTTCCTCTTCCTTTTTTTTCTACAACTTCCTTAATCTCATCTGTATCACTTTCTTCCTTATTATTATCGACTGGCTTAATAGTAACTACATTGACAAAGTGGACGTGTTTAGATGATGAGGGGTCCTTGATTTGGGTTCCGCTACTAGTGTCCCTAGTGTCCTTCTTTGGTGTAGCTAGCACTTGGTTGTTGAGAGCTTTCTACAACTTGTCGATTTTATTGGTCATCTCCGCTTGTTGTTGATTGAATTCGGATTCAAACTTAGCTATGCGGGCCTCTTGAGATGCCATAAATTTGGACATCAGTCCTTCAAGATTATTGGTACTACCATAGTTGTTGAAAGGATTGTTGTTGAAAGTACGGTTAGAGGGTGAACCGTTTCGTTGGAATCGATTAGGTGGAATGGAAGAATTGTTTTAGGGCATGCTTTGGTTTTGTTTCCACCTAAGGTTCGGGTGATTTTTCCAAGAGGGTTTGTATGAATCACCATAAGGGTTTTGCTCGGGTTTGAAAGTGTACCACTTGTCTCCTGCTCCGTCGGTACGCGAGGATGCGTAATCCGCGAAAGCTTGTTCGGGGAGTTCCATGCAATCACGAGTGTCGTGAGGACCACTACATAATTCGCATGAAGAAGTGATTTTGTTCACTTGGCTTGAAGGTTTAGGAGTTTTGTAGGATTTCATGAGAAACTTGACTTGGTCTTCAAGTTCCATGATCCTACGGTCGGGAGTGCTTGAATTGTTCGAAGGCAAAGATATTGCCTTGACCGTTTTGTTCAAATCACGGGGATCACTCCAACTTTCGTTGTCATAGAGAGCAAGATCTTCTATGAGTTCCCATGATTCTTCCGCACTTAGATCACGAAGCTTGCCACCGGCCGATTGGTCAATGTTTCGCATTGTGGAGAGATCGATATGTTCATAGAAAATTTGGACTTGGAGCCAATGATCTATGCCATGATGAGGGAATTTTTGGAGTAAATCCTTTAAACGAGTCCATGCTTCATAGAGAGTTTCACCTTGACGTTGTTGAAACATCAAGATATCATTTCTAAGCTTAGTAGTTCTCCTCAGTGGGAAAAATTGAGCAAGGAAACGAGTTGTGAGTTTATCCTAAGAGGTGATGGATCCCGCGGGTAAACGCTCAAGCTATTGATTAGCTTAGTCACGTAGAGAGAATTGGAAGAGACGCAATCGGGTCGTCTCTCGAGTTACAACATCAAGGTCTATGGAATCTACGATTTTGAGGAAATCCTTTAGATGTTGATTAGGGTCTTCGGAATGAAGTCCATGGAATGCACATCCGCGTTGCACCAACCAGATGGTGTCGGATCGCAAGGGAGACACATTGGCTCCTTGATTGAGCTCAATGGTGTTTCGATAGCCTTGGTGCCTAGGACGGGAGTACTATCCGAAGGTTCGGGGTCTAGGAGGTTGGTTTGGTAATTGTGGGTTTTGTGGGTGGTTTTGTTGTGGTGGGTTGATGGAATCAAAGAGATTACCACCTTCCATGATGGCGGATGGCAAAGGTTACGAACAAAGGAATGAAGAAAAAGATAGACTAAAGAAACCTAAAAAAATAAAATAAAAATCTTACTAGAAATGAATCTAGCAAGTATACCTAATAAACTGAAATTCTAACCTAGACAATAACTATTCCCCGACAACGGCGTCAAAAACTTGATGCGTGGAATTGCGCCCTCGCAAAAGGTTTTACCTCTCAAGGGATATTGAGAAGCTTGCAATCCCCACCAGGCAGTGTACCTGTTCGTTGTAGTATAGTATAGTGACAAGTACCGGGGGATTGATCGTTCAAGTCTAGGAATAGTGTTCGCTAAGGTTAAAATTCTACTATACTAGGTCTAGGGGTGACGGATGATTCTTTTTGTATTTTTATATTTTAAATGAAAGCAAGTAAAATCTTGGTTTTGGAAGGAGTGGGCGGAATTAGTTGCTAGTCAACTAACCCAATAAACTAAAGATGCAATAAAAATAAAATAAAATAAACTTAAACTAATTTGTGGTGTAAACAATAATGAGAGAAAGTGTGTTTACTTAGATTTCATTACTCCCTAGATATCTTTTACCGGTTGATTACCTTGTTACAATTGCATTAATGACGGGTTATATTGCTTAATACTAGTCGTAGGGCCGTGTACGATCTTCCCTAACTCTATAGGCTTCAACCTCAATCCTATGTCGAGCCGACTAAAAGCTCCTAACATGGTATCCCTGGAAGTTACCTATGCATTAAATATAACCAAATAATCATAGTACACATCCAATCATGTTTCTTAAGACGTTCAAGCAAGTTACCAATTGGAAGTCTGCCAGTTTTCTTAAGCCTAACATCGAATTCATTCATCCACAACAATTATAAGCAAACCATCAACCAATAATTAACATCTAGGTTTCGTTACATCTAAGCAAACACAAAGAAAACCTAGCCTAGTATGTTAAAGAAAAGACAAGCGTAAGATATAATCAAACAACACATAGTAATATTGAATGATTTGGTAAAGTACTTATCTTCAATTGAACATGGAAGAAACAAAGGGTTGAAACCCTTAAAATAGCTGGAAAATTCGTCTAGGGTTTTATTCCCTCAAAGTTGCACACAATGAATGAAAACTATAAAACTATATATAAAGCAAGGTGTGACGCCGTCAACTCGCCACCAAATTAAACTCATATTGCCTAGATCCACTTCTGACACTGTCACTCTCTATGGCTTCTGGGTCGTCACTCTTTATGATAACTCTTGATGGCATTGGAATTTTTATACATGACGCCGTCAGACCTCCTTCACAAAACATTCTGGCGCGTCATGTGTAATTGATTTATCCACCCTTTTGTTAACTCGTGACGCCCTCACAAGTAGTATGTGACGCCGTCAAGTGCATTTTCCAGCATGATTTGAGACTTTGTCATTTTCTGCACTTTTTCGCTCCAAAAATGTCCAAAATGCTTCCTTTTTGTAAAATTACTCTCAAAAGTACCTAAAATGACAAAAGGAACGATTTAGGGCAATATTTGATCAAATAATCTCGACTTTGGCCATAAATAACCCCCCAAAAGCGGTACACTTTTTGCTTCATCAGTAATTCTAACCATCTACGTTGTCTCATGTTTAGTTCCTTCTGGGCTAAGATGTGTTGGAGGCTTTTGTGGTCGGTGTATACGGTGCATTGTGTGCCATACAGGTAGTTTCTCCATAATTTAAGGGCGAATACTACGGCTCCTAATTCTAGGTCGTGGGTTGTATAATTTTCTTCGTGTTTCTTTAGTGGTAGTGAGGCATAAGCTATCATTTTGTTTCGCTGCATCAATACGGCTCCTAAACCATGATACGAAGCATCACAGTATACCATGAAGTCTTCACTTCCTTCGGGTAACGCCAAGATTGGTGCTTCACAAAGTTTTCGCTTCAGGAGACGGAAGGCTGAATCGTGCTTATCTTCCCAGACGAATTTCTTGTTCTTCTGAGTCAGTTCGGTCAAAGGCTTGGAGATTTTCGAAAATTCATCAATGAATCTCCTGTAGTAATTGGCAAGACCCAAGAATTGGCGAATCTCGGGCGGGTTGGTCGGAGATGCCCAATCTTTCATGGCTTCGATCTTGGCGGGGTCTACATGAATACCTTGACTATTGAAAATATGACCAAGAAATTGTACGGTGTGGATCTAGAAATCACATTTCGAGAATTTGGCATACAATCGCTCTTTCTTGAGTAATTCCAAGATGGTTCTCAGATGATCAGTATGTTCTTTCTCATCGCGCGAGTAGATTAGAATATCGTCGATGAACACAATTACGAACTTGTCCAAGTAAGGTTTGCATACTCGGTTCATGAGGTCCATAACACCGCAGATGCATTGGTTAAACCAAATGGCATTACTTGGAACTCGAAATGTCTGTAACGAGTTCTGAAGGCGGTTTTGGGAATTTCCTCTTCCCGGACTCTTAGTTGGTGGTAACCTGAACGTAGGTCGATCTTTGAGTTTACACTCGATCCTTGCAACTGATCAAACAAGTCGTCGATCCTGGGTAATGGATATCGATTCTTTACCGTGAGTTTGTTCAATTCCCGGTAATGGATACACATTCGAAACGATCCATCTTTCTTCTTAACGAATAAGACTGGAGCTCCCCAAGGTGATGAGCTTGGTCGGATAAAACCTTTATCTGCCAATTCTTTCAGTTGCTCAGATAGTTTCTTTAGTTCAGACAGCGCTAGTCTGTAGCGTGCTTTTTCAACTGGTGCCGCTCCAGGCACAAGTTCAATTTGGAATTCCACCTGTCGCTCAGGTGGAAGACCGCGCAAGTCTTCAGGGAATACTTTGGGAAATTCATTGACGACCGAAACGTCTTCAAGTCGTCTCTCTTTCGACTTGTCTTCCGTTACATGAACCATGAATGTTTGACATCCTTCGTTCATGTACTTAACTACTCGGATATACGAGATGATTCCATATCGAGTCTTATTCAGGTCGCCATGAATGATGAGAGTTTCGTCATGGAGAGGGATATGAATGGTTTTCTCGTCACAGAGAATCCTCGCATGATGCCTGGACAACCAATCCATACCAATGACGGCGTCGAAGCTACCGAGTGGGATAGGCATAAGGTCGATGGGAAAAGGTTTGTCTTACAAGATTACGGTGCAATCTCGCAGGACGACGTCGGTGTTTATTAGGTTTCCGTTGGCCATTTTGACTTCAAAGGTGGTGTTTAGCTTAGAGGGGGCTACGTTAAGTAAGGGGGCTAATCTAGTTGACACAAAACTCCTATCTGCTCTGGAATCGAATAAAATCCTAGCACTATGTTGGTTTATTAAGAACATACTCGTGACAACGTTGGGGTTTGACGGAGCATCTTCTTCTTTGATCACGTAAGCTCTCCCTCGAGCAACGTTCTGCTGGCCATTTCCTTTTGGGCAGCGGTTCATGAAATGTCCTATTTCTCTACAAGTGTAACAGGCTAGGGCTATAGGTTGAAGATTGCTTCCAGTGGCTGGACTCCTGCAATCCTTGGCTTGGTGTCATATTTTCTGGCATCTCATGCACTTGGTGGTGCATGGTCCATTGTGGTGTAGTTTACATCTATTACACTGAGGTTTCAGGCCTTGGTATTCTTTGCTATCCGTAGCAGTGTAAGCCTTGACAGCTTCTTGTTTTTGGTTTTTTCGGTTGTGGCGGTTGTTTTGGTGGTGGTGGTACGGGTTGCTATTTCGGTTGTTGTTAGTGTTGTTGTTGGAGTTGGGGTTGGAGTTAGAGTTGGAGTTGTGATGAGTAGTTGATTATATCTTTTTTATAGTATATGTTTTTAACCGAAGAAACACTCGTGAAAGTATGTTCCCCGGGTCGTTATGTCCCAACGAAGGTAAGACAGCGATTGAGTCGGCTTGAATCGCGTGATTGTGAAGTGAAAGGGAAAATATAATTGAGAATTTTTAAAGTTTTTATTCTAAAGGAAATGAAATAGCAATTAAAAAAAACAATAAAACAATAAGAGATTTAAAATAAGAAAGAAAAATAAGACGGGAAAATACTTTAAAAACAATATGTTTGCTAAGCGACGTGAATAAGTTCATCAAGTGTGGGTCAATGATTGACGACGAATTATTTTCCTTAAACAAGACTATTTTCAACTTATGGTTTAGCCACTAATACGTGTACGTTATATCTTAATATTAATGAGAAAATTGTTAAAGTAAGCGTGGTGTAATATAGTAAAACGTGAAGGAGATATTTAAAGGGAGGAGTTTGGCTCACCTCACCAAGTATTGGTGGAGTAGAAACGAGGCGTGTAGACTATAAACGACCAAGGAAAGGCTATGGCCTGATCCAACGTACATCCAAGAGCTTGATTACTTGTCTTAACTTGGTTTGAGACTCATTAAGTCCTTTACCCAAGTAATACGTATACCCAAAGACTTATAGGGTTTGTTGTGAGGTGAAATGTGATTAAGGTGGTGTGCATGGATCATATACATGCATGTACGCATGTATATATATAGGAGAGGTTTTAAAAAAAACGTAGGAAAGGTGTCCCTTGGTGACCAAGGTTAACATGGCACAAGGAATAGAGATCAAATAGTTTTGTGTTGATGAGAATTGTTCATGCATCGTCCTTGTGCACAAACGGGTAGGAAGAAAACAACAAATGTCCATGATTTGCGTTTTGGGTTGTAAAACGTGGTCAACAAGGTGTGTTGAGGATTCTCATGTTGCTACAATGTGAGAATAGTATAGTGGTTTGCATAGTTGTCCTTGTGGAGTCTTGCCGAGAAGAAAACAACAAGAAACATGGATTTTGAGTTGAGTTTATTTGTTACAATGGAGATCAATTACTTTTAAACTACACGTAATCAACAAGGAAGTCTCATGGCTGCCTTTTAAGTCAAAATGAGTAGGAGAGGGGGGTAAGGAAGTATTCGTCCTTGTGGAAAGGTTAACGAGAGGAAGAAAACAAGAAAACTATCATGATAGCTTGTCTTGGCTCGTTTGTGGGTTTTGTGGAAGTCAAAACTTAATAAAAACGTGTCTTAGGAAGTTTCGGAAACTTGGAGTTAAGTTTAGAGCAATACGGGACATTGTAATAACTTAAAATGAATTTTTGATTTTTGTGGACATGTAAAAATTGAGCTGAGCTTTGATTGATTTTCGAGGGTCAAAAGTAAACGATAGGGAAAATGATTTGGGACTCATGATTCTTAGTTAGGAGGAGTAACAAGTGGTGCAAGAATATATATATATATATATATATATATATATATATATATATATATATATATATATATATATATATATATATGTCGTTTAGAAAAATTGTGAGTAATCGAGGCAAAGCAAACGGGATTTGGGGACATAGGTTCGAAAATAATAAAAGGGTTTTGGGCTTGGTTTTTGTTTTGGGCTTGTGTCCGTGTGGACTGGGCCCATGAAGAAAGAAAAGAAAGAAATGAAAAGGGTCCGTTTGGTGTGTTTTGGTTGTAGCAGAACTGGGCCGAGGCCCAATGGGTGTAAAGGCCCAATTTGACTTGTCTAGAAAGTCGTGTCAAAATTGAAAGTAGTTACTGAGCATTCGTGGAAATTTTCGTGAGCTCAGGAATTTATTAGAACGTATTTGGTTAATTAACAGATTATATATATATATATATATATATATATATATATATATATATATATATATATATATATATATATATATATATATATATATATTAAATTTTACGTTACTTAATAAACGTTAGTTATTAAAAATTAATTCGCGATACTTAGATTATCTAGGTTCGTGTGTAAGCACGTTCCAAAGTAAACGGTAATCACCAACGATGTCGTGATTATAAAAGTATATCTCGACTAACAAACAATTTTTATTTCTGTTATCGGTAAAAATGGTTTTTAATTATCGTAATGATTCGTAAATCGTAGGTTTGCATTTACTATTCAAGAGGGAAAATTACGGGAGGTTACAGTACATACCCCTTACAGTGAATTCCGTCCCGGAATTCAAGCGAAAATGGTTGTCGGTGATGCCTAGGAGAATAGGTGTGGGTATTTATCGCAGATTTGGTCTTCGCGTTCCTAAGTGTACTCCGGTCCTCGCTTAGAGTCCCAGCGAACTTTGACAATGGGGATGCGATTGTGTTTCAGTTGTTTGACCTCTCTGTCCATGATCTCCACGGGTTCTTCCGTAAAGACAAGATTGTCGTCAAGCTGAATCTCTTTCCAAGGGATAACAAGAGATTCATTGGACAAACATTTCTTAAGGTTCGATACATGGAAGGTGTCGTGGACTCGGTTAAGTTCTTCCGGTAGTTCAAGTTTGTAAGCAACTGGTCCTATCCTCTCTAGGATCTTAAATGGACCAATATACCTAGGGTTTAGTTTTCCACGTTTCCCGAAACGTACCATTCATTTCCAAGGAGATACCTTTAACATGACCTTGTCTCCGATTTGGAATTCATGGGTTTTCGTCTTACGTCAGCATAACTCTTCTGCCTATCTCTGGTAGCTTGCAGACGTTGTTTGACCTTTACTATCTTTTCCGTTGTCTCATGAACAAGATCGGGCCCGGTAAGTTGTATCTCTCCAACTTCGGCCCAACAGATAGGTGATCTGCACTTTCAACCGTAGAGTGCTTCGAAGGGTGCTGCCTTAATGTTGACATGGTAACTGTTGTTGTAGGAAAACTCGGCCAATGGTTGGTGTCTATCCCAACCTTTTCCGAAGTCAATTGCGCATGTTCGTAGCATGTCTTCTAGGGGTTGGATGGTTCTCTCACTTTGTCCATCGGTTTGAGGGTGATAGTCGTGCTCATATCTAATTTGGTTCCCAAGGCTTTTTGCAAAGTCTTCAAAAAATGAGAGGTGAAACGGCTATCTTGATATGAGTTGATTGAAATAGGCACTCCATGTCGTGACAATATTTCTTTGAGGTATAACTGCGCGAGCGTACTCATCTCGTCAGTTTCTTTGATCGGTAGGAAGTGAGCGGATTTAGTTATACGATCAACAATGACCCATATGGTGTCTAACCCGGTTGACGTTTTAGGTAGTTTGGTGATGAAGTCCATGGTAATACGTTCCCATTTCCATTCGGGTATCTCGGGTTGGGTTAGTAATCCTGACGGCTTTTGGTATTCTGCCTTTACTCGTGAGCAGGTCAAACATTTCCCGAGAAACTCAGCAATGTCGGCTTTCATGTTTGGCCACTAATAAAGTTTATTTAGGTCATGGTACATTTTGTCAGAACCTGGGTGGATGATGTATTCCGACTTGTGGGATTCATGCATGATGAGGTCTCTTATACCTCCATAGAGAGGAATCCAACTTCTCTCTTTGAAACAGAGCATTCCATCAGCTCGTTTCACAAAACCATTCTGATTTTCTGGCATGCCATAAATCTTTTCGTCGGGTCGGTTTGCTTCCTTAAAGGCTTCAGCTTGTGCGTTGAGTATTTGGGAAGGAAGGGGTGAAGAAATGGTTATTCCTAATGATCTAACCCTGAGAGGTTTAGGTCGTTCCTTCCGACTTAAAGCATCTACCACTACGTTGGCTTTTCCTGGGTGATAACAGATATCGCAGTCGTAATCGCTAAGTAATTGATGCGTGGAATTGCGCCCTCGCAAAAAGTTTTACCTCTCAAGGGATCTTGAGAAGCTTGTAATCACCACCAGGCAGTGTACATGTTTGTTGTAGTATAGTATAGTGACAAGTAATGGGGGATTGATCATTCAACTCTAGGAATAGTGTTCGCTAGGGTTAAAATTCTACTAAACTAGGTCTAGGGGTGAGGGATGATTCTTTTTGTAGTTTTATATTTTAAATGAAAGCAAGTAAAATCTCGGTTTTGGAAGGAGTGGGCGGAATTAGTTGCTAGTCAACTAACTCAATAAACTAAAGATGCAATCAAAATAAAATAAAATAAACTTAAACTAATTTGTGGTGTAAAGAATAATGAGAGAAAGTGTGTTTACTTTGATTTCATTACTCCCTAGATATCTTTTACCAGTTGATTAGCTTGTTACAATTGCATGGATGACGTGTTATATTCCTTAATACTAGTCGTAGGGCCGTGTACGATCTTCCCTAACTCTATAGGCTTCAACCTCAATCCTATGTCGAGCCGACTAAAAGCTCCTAACATGGTATCCCTGGAAGTTACCTATGCATTAAATATAACCAAATAATCATAGTACACATCCGATCATGTTTCTTAAGACGTTCAAGCAAATTACCAATTAGAAATCTGCCAGTTTTCTTAAGCCTAACATCGAATTCATTCATCCGCAACAATTATAAGCAAACCATCAACCAATAATTAACATCTATGTTTCATTACATCTAAGCAAACACGAAGAAAACCTAGCCTAGCATGTTAAAGAGAAGACAAGCGTAAGATATAATCAAACAACACATAGACATATTGAATGATTTGGTAAAGTACTTATCTTCAATTGAACATGGAAGAAATAAAGGGTTGAAACCCTTAAAATAGCTGGAAAATTCATCTAGGGTTTTATTCCCTCAAAGTTGCACACAATGAATGAAAACTAGAAAACTATATATAGATTTTGTGATCTGACGGCGTCAAGAGCAAGGTGTGACGCCGTCAACTCGCCGCCAAATTAAACTCGTATTTCCTATATCCACTTCAGACGCCGTCACTCTCTATGGGTTCTGGGCCGTCACTCTTTATGATAACTCTTGATGGCCTTGGAATTTTTGTACGTGACGTCGTCAGACCTCCTTCACAAAACATTCTGGCGCGTCATGTGTAATTGATTTATCCACCCTTTTGTTAACTCGTGATGCCGTCACTAGTAGTATCTGACGCCGGCAAGTGCAATTTCCAGCATGATTTGAGACTTTGTCGTTTTCTGCACTTTTTCGCTCCAAAAACGTCCAAAATGCTTCCTTTTGTAAAATTCCTCTCAAAAGTACCTAAAATGACAAAAGGAACGATTTAGGGCAATATTTGATCAAATAATCTCGACTTTGGCCTTAAATGACCCCCCAAAAGCGGTACACTTTTCGCTTCATCAAATACCCTTACACTTGAGATTTGCTTGTCCTTAAGCAAATGCGCTTTTATTCTAATCAAAATACAAGTTAGGGGTCATTTAACACTAATATAAACGTAATTACAACAAATAATCGTTCCACTTCAACCAAAAACAAGCACGAAAATTATACACCAGCACCTCACAAATAGTGTTTAGATACTCACATCTCTCGGGTGTAATAAAGTACATATCACAATATGGAAATTAAAAACATCTCTCACTACCTGTCATAGCAAATAGATTACCATAGGCTTGGGAAAGGATCAAACCTCCACCACTTGGCGTAAGCATCTAGGATAAACTATCAAAGAGGTCTTTTAAAGGGTTATAACGTGAGGTGTAGGGATAGGATAAACACGGTTTTGTTGGACAAAGGCAATATTTACTGGTGGCGAGTTAATCATCTTGGTTAATTACATGTACAATGTGGCGTTGCTAAGCCAAGACTCGACTCGACTCGACTTAGGCTAATCACAAACTAAAAAAACATAAAATGAAACAGGATGGTAGTCCGTATGTTTTTTTTTCTTTTTCTTTTTCTATTTTTTTTTTCTTTTTCTTGGTTTTTTCAATTTTTTTTTTATTTTTATTTATTTAATTTTTTTTTTGCATACACTCTTACCCTACCATCCAAAATAATACATCATAGGGAATTTGCATTCCCCTTACACTTGAACTTTTACATACTTTACAAGTAACTATTCTAATGACTCGAATCAAGATAATCAAAACATTTGGAGTACTTTTTAAAATTAATGCACATATGGGGGTAATATATATGATGTTTTTCCATAACACTAGTTCTTTACCCATGAGTCCAATCGTCCCAAAAAAATATGTACAAGATATGACTCGACTTAGCAACCTTGTAATCAATTAGACAAATAACTAAGGGTTTAAACATGTAATAATAATGCACTAAAGATGAGTGCATACACGGAAGGCTAAGGTGATTTGGGTGTACATTTGGGGTGGATTGTTAACAAATTCTTCCTTTAAGTAAAATGCTTAAAGTTAGAAATGAAAAGGTAGGCTCGGAGGGGTGTACTAGGGGTATCGTGTACTAAAGATGAGTACAACGCAAAGGTGTGGGAAAAATTAATTGACTTTACTAGTCAAGGTAATTGACTTAAATGGTCAAGTAATTATGATACGGGTTCAACACAAGGGTGATCCTAATGCCTCTTATCATGTAGTAAATCCTAACTACACGAATGTAGTCTCACTAGCGGTCTCGGGATGCATCACTAACACAAGTTCTAGAATCTAAGTACTACCGGTACACTCATAAGCACTAATAATGAATGCTTTTCCTAACAAATCTAAAGGCGAACCTCACATATTTAGGTGGAAAATTTTTTGAGTGATACGGTTTTTGTGCTAGTTATACAACTCCTATCCATGAGATGCTCATTAAGGCTAAAGCTTCACTCCTAAATGTTGCAAAAAAATTTAAATTTGGAGCTAAAATTGCCTTAACAAGTATTTCTCTTAGTTTTATTACACACCCACTTTTAAACAAACAAACTCAAGCATAATTGCATTCTATAAAGTATCATCATTTACCCTCCCCTTACACTTAAACTGAACATTGTCCCCAATGTTCAATAAAAAGATGTAAAAGTAAATAAGGTAAAAGAATGAAAACAAATACTCCCCTGATTCATTCAGTGTGGATAAATCGTTAACATGGTTAAATCCTCCTCCAAGAAAAATGAACGTTGAAAGCTTCCCTTCCGAAATAATAAATCATCTTCTTCTCCAATATAACCTATTAAACCTGAGAAAACAATCATGGCTACCTGGTGTAAAATCGGCGGCAATCTATATATATAAGGATATAATGCTTGTGGAATGAATGTTTGCAGATTTCCTGGAATCTATAAAACTAAAAGAATTAACAAAAACTTCAAGACTCTGTTAGAAAAACAAAACTTGTAAAATTTCCAGATTTTTACACCTGACGCCGTCAGGTGTTAATCCTGACGTCGTCAGAATGATCTGACAGAAATCTCATGTTATGTTTTCAGAAAATTTCTAGAAAAACGTATGCCTTAATCCCTGGAATTTCCTGCAAAACATCATTATGACTCGATACAAGCATTTGACTCAAACAAATACTAATATACATGTTCATCTAATATTGTTGTGGTTCATGTTCAATTCCGTTCTTAAAAACAAATTTAGGTTTCCCTTACACTTATCTTTTGCGAAATACCTTTAATGAAGTTAAGATAAACAACAAGGTTAAGCATTTTCACAATTTAGTATGAAACATGATCCACAAACAATAAAAATAAAACATGCATACGGAAACAAATAAAATCAAACAAACAAACAAACAAAAAAACAAAACAAATAAAACATGGGTTGCCTCCCAAGAAGCGCTTTTCTTTATTTATGAGTCTTGTAGCTAGACTCAAAGTCATGAGCTATTACGTGACCTCATTATCGATTCCGGTTCCTAGGTCATCGTCGATCTTGGTTTTGTATTCCGGACCTAGTTGCAAGCATTCCTTGTAAAAACCAAATATTTTGTTCATGACATAGTCTATTCCTCTACGTCTATCCTCATCATTCTTATAGTAGACTGCTTGCTTGTGTTCCATTTCGATGTTTGATAAGAGACGAAATTGTTCAATCTTGTAAGGCATTTGGTAAGCTATCTCATCGTTCTCATCCTTAAACCTAACTATCCCTAGAGACGGGTCATAATTCATCTTAGAAGCTTCTACAAACGGATTTTCAAACACTACTTGACTTAGGCAACCATCTATTACCGGACGAATATCCCCCACAATCACAAAATCGGTAACATAAGTGAAGTTTCCTACAAAGACGTGCAATCCTTTCACTCTTCCCACAAAGTTACTCATCCAACTCGTGTTGGGCATCATCTTATATCCAAGTTGCTTCTTCATTACCCAATTGTAATGGGTCCTAGTCATAATGTTTATGGGAGATCTAAGATCGATGTAGGCTTTCCACACATGCATATGCCCAATGTTGCATGGTATGTTGATGTTAAAGGGATCACCCGCTTTTATGATTGGTAAACCAAGGACGTATGGTGTCTCGGGGTCATCGAATAGATCCTTATGGTATTCCCGTTCCTCCTTGGTGGGTAACCTATCAAAGTATTCCTCTACATTTTCTACTTCCTCAACTTCCTCTTCCTTTTTTTTCTACAACTTCCTTAATCTCATCTGTATCACTTTCTTCCTTATTATTATCGACTGGCTTAATAGTAACTACATTGACAAAGTGGACGTGTTTAGATGATGAGGGGTCCTTGATTTGGGTTCCGCTACTAGTGTCCCTAGTGTCCTTCTTTGGTGTAGCTAGCACTTGGTTGTTGAGAGCTTTCTACAACTTGTCGATTTTATTGGTCATCTCCGCTTGTTGTTGATTGAATTCGGATTCAAACTTAGCTATGCGGGCCTCTTGAGATGCCATAAATTTGGACATCAGTCCTTCAAGATTATTGGTACTACCATAGTTGTTGAAAGGATTGTTGTTGAAAGTACGGTTAGAGGGTGAACCGTTTCGTTGGAATCGATTAGGTGGAATGGAAGAATTGTTTTAGGGCATGCTTTGGTTTTGTTTCCACCTAAGGTTCGGGTGATTTTTCCAAGAGGGTTTGTATGAATCACCATAAGGGTTTTGCTCGGGTTTGAAAGTGTACCACTTGTCTCCTGCTCCGTCGGTACGCGAGGATGCGTAATCCGCGAAAGCTTGTTCGGGGAGTTCCATGCAATCACGAGTGTCGTGAGGACCACTACATAATTCGCATGAAGAAGTGATTTTGTTCACTTGGCTTGAAGGTTTAGGAGTTTTGTAGGATTTCATGAGAAACTTGACTTGGTCTTCAAGTTCCATGATCCTACGGTCGGGAGTGCTTGAATTGTTCGAAGGCAAAGATATTGCCTTGACCGTTTTGTTCAAATCACGGGGATCACTCCAACTTTCGTTGTCATAGAGAGCAAGATCTTCTATGAGTTCCCATGATTCTTCCGCACTTAGATCACGAAGCTTGCCACCGGCCGATTGGTCAATGTTTCGCATTGTGGAGAGATCGATATGTTCATAGAAAATTTGGACTTGGAGCCAATGATCTATGCCATGATGAGGGAATTTTTGGAGTAAATCCTTTAAACGAGTCCATGCTTCATAGAGAGTTTCACCTTGACGTTGTTGAAACATCAAGATATCATTTCTAAGCTTAGTAGTTCTCCTCAGTGGGAAAAATTGAGCAAGGAAACGAGTTGTGAGTTTATCCTAAGAGGTGATGGATCCCGCGGGTAAACGCTCAAGCTATTGATTAGCTTAGTCACGTAGAGAGAATTGGAAGAGACGCAATCGGGTCGTCTCTCGAGTTACAACATCAAGGTCTATGGAATCTACGATTTTGAGGAAATCCTTTAGATGTTGATTAGGGTCTTCGGAATGAAGTCCATGGAATGCACATCCGCGTTGCACCAACCAGATGGTGTCGGATCGCAAGGGAGACACATTGGCTCCTTGATTGAGCTCAATGGTGTTTCGATAGCCTTGGTGCCTAGGACGGGAGTACTATCCGAAGGTTCGGGGTCTAGGAGGTTGGTTTGGTAATTGTGGGTTTTGTGGGTGGTTTTGTTGTGGTGGGTTGATGGAATCAAAGAGATTACCACCTTCCATGATGGCGGATGGCAAAGGTTACGAACAAAGGAACGAAGAAAAAGATAGACTAAAGAAACCTAAAAAAATAAAATAAAAATCTTACTAGAAATGAATCTAGCAAGTATACCTAATAAACTGAAATTCTAACCTAGACAATAACTATTCCCCGACAACGGCGTCAAAAACTTGATGCGTGGAATTGCGCCCTCGCAAAAGGTTTTACCTCTCAAGGGATATTGAGAAGCTTGCAATCCCCACCAGGCAGTGTACCTGTTCGTTGTAGTATAGTATAGTGACAAGTACCGGGGGATTGATCGTTCAAGTCTAGGAATAGTGTTCGCTAAGGTTAAAATTCTACTATACTAGGTCTAGGGGTGACGGATGATTCTTTTTGTATTTTTATATTTTAAATGAAAGCAAGTAAAATCTTGGTTTTGGAAGGAGTGGGCGGAATTAGTTGCTAGTCAACTAACCCAATAAACTAAAGATGCAATAAAAATAAAATAAAATAAACTTAAACTAATTTGTGGTGTAAACAATAATGAGAGAAAGTGTGTTTACTTAGATTTCATTACTCCCTAGATATCTTTTACCGGTTGATTACCTTGTTACAATTGCATTAATGACGGGTTATATTGCTTAATACTAGTCGTAGGGCCGTGTACGATCTTCCCTAACTCTATAGGCTTCAACCTCAATCCTATGTCGAGCCGACTAAAAGCTCCTAACATGGTATCCCTGGAAGTTACCTATGCATTAAATATAACCAAATAATCATAGTACACATCCAATCATGTTTCTTAAGACGTTCAAGCAAGTTACCAATTGGAAGTCTGCCAGTTTTCTTAAGCCTAACATCGAATTCATTCATCCACAACAATTATAAGCAAACCATCAACCAATAATTAACATCTAGGTTTCGTTACATCTAAGCAAACACAAAGAAAACCTAGCCTAGTATGTTAAAGAAAAGACAAGCGTAAGATATAATCAAACAACACATAGTAATATTGAATGATTTGGTAAAGTACTTATCTTCAATTGAACATGGAAGAAACAAAGGGTTGAAACCCTTAAAATAGCTGGAAAATTCGTCTAGGGTTTTATTCCCTCAAAGTTGCACACAATGAATGAAAACTATAAAACTATATATAGAGCAAGGTGTGACGCCGTCAACTCGCCACCAAATTAAACTCATATTGCCTAGATCCACTTCTGACACTGTCACTCTCTATGGCTTCTGGGTCGTCACTCTTTATGATAACTCTTGATGGCATTGGAATTTTTATACATGACGCCGTCAGACCTCCTTCACAAAACATTCTGGCGCGTCATGTGTAATTGATTTATCCACCCTTTTGTTAACTCGTGACGCCCTCACAAGTAGTATGTGACGCCGTCAAGTGCATTTTCCAGCATGATTTGAGACTTTGTCGTTTTCTGCACTTTTTCGCTCCAAAAATGTCCAAAATGCTTCCTTTTTGTAAAATTACTCTCAAAAGTACCTAAAATGACAAAAGGAACGATTTAGGGCAATATTTGATCAAATAATCTCGACTTTGGCCATAAATAACCCCCCAAAAGCGGTACACTTTTCGCTTCATCAGTAATTCTAACCATCTACGTTGTCTCATGTTTAGTTCCTTCTGGGCTAAGATGTGTTGGAGGCTTTTGTGGTCGGTGTATACGGTGCATTGTGTGCCATACAGGTAGTTTCTCCATAATTTAAGGGCGAATACTACGGCTCCTAATTCTAGGTCGTGGGTTGTATAATTTTCTTCGTGTTTCTTTAGTGGTAGTGAGGCATAAGCTATCATTTTGTTTCGCTGCATCAATACGGCTCCTAAACCATGATACGAAGCATCACAGTATACCATGAAGTCTTCACTTCCTTCGGGTAACGCCAAGATTGGTGCTTCACAAAGTTTTCGCTTCAGGAGACGGAAGGCTGAATCGTGCTTATCTTCCCAGACGAATTTCTTGTTCTTCTGAGTCAGTTCGGTCAAAGGCTTGGAGATTTTCGAAAATTCATCAATGAATCTCCTGTAGTAATTGGCAAGACCCAAGAATTGGCGAATCTCGGGCGGGTTGGTCGGAGATGCCCAATCTTTCATGGCTTCGATCTTGGCGGGGTCTACATGAATACCTTGACTATTGAAAATATGACCAAGAAATTGTACGGTGTGGATCTAGAAATCACATTTCGAGAATTTGGCATACAATCGCTCTTTCTTGAGTAATTCCAAGATGGTTCTCAGATGATCAGTATGTTCTTTCTCATCGCGCGAGTAGATTAGAATATCGTCGATGAACACAATTACGAACTTGTCCAAGTAAGGTTTGCATACTCGGTTCATGAGGTCCATAACACCGCAGATGCATTGGTTAAACCAAATGGCATTACTTGGAACTCGAAATGTCTGTAACGAGTTCTGAAGGCGGTTTTGGGAATTTCCTCTTCCCGGACTCTTAGTTGGTGGTAACCTGAACGTAGGTCGATCTTTGAGTTTACACTCGATCCTTGCAACTGATCAAACAAGTCGTCGATCCTGGGTAATGGATATCGATTCTTTACCGTGAGTTTGTTCAATTCCCGGTAATGGATACACATTCGAAACGATCCATCTTTCTTCTTAACGAATAAGACTGGAGCTCCCCAAGGTGATGAGCTTGGTCGGATAAAACCTTTATCTGCCAATTCTTTCAGTTGCTCGGATAGTTTCTTTAGTTCAGACAGCGCTAGTCTGTAGCGTGCTTTTTCAACTGGTGCCGCTCCAGGCACAAGTTCAATTTGGAATTCCACCTGTCGCTCAGGTGAAAGACCGCGCAAGTCTTCAGGGAATACTTTGGGAAATTCATTGACGACCGAAACGTCTTCAAGTCGTCTCTCTTTCGACTTGTCTTCCGTTACATGAACCATGAATGTTTGACATCCTTCGTTCATGTACTTAACTACTCGGATATACGAGATGATTCCATATCGAGTCTTATTCAGGTCGCCGTGAATGATGAGAGTTTCGTCATGGAGAGGGATATGAATGGTTTTCTCGTCACAGAGAATCCTCGCATGATGCCTGGACAACCAATCCATACCAATGACGGCGTCGAAGCTACCGAGTGGGATAGGCATAAGGTCGATGGGAAAAGGTTTGTCTTACAAGATTACGGTGCAATCTCGCAGGACGACGTCGGTGTTTATTAGGTTTCCGTTGGCCATTTTGACTTCAAAGGTGGTGTTTAGCTTAGAGGGGGCTACGTTAAGTAAGGGGGCTAATCTAGTTGACACAAAACTCCTATCTGCTCTGGAATCGAATAAAATCCTAGCACTATGTTGGTTTATTAAGAACATACTCGTGACAACGTTGGGGTTTGACGGAGCATCTTCTTCTTTGATCACGTAAGCTCTCCCTCGAGCAACGTTCTGCTGGCCATTTCCTTTTGGGCAGCGGTTCATGAAATGTCCTATTTCTCCACAAGTGTAACAGGCTAGGGCTATAGGTTGAAGATTGCTTCCAGTGGCTGGACTCCTGCAATCCTTGGCTTGGTGTCATATTTTCTGGCATCTCATGCACTTGGTGGTGCATGGTCCATTGTGGTGTAGTTTACATCTATTACACTGAGGTTTCAGGCCTTGGTATTCTTTGCTATCCGTAGCAGTGTAAGCCTTGACAGCTTCTTGTTTTTGGTTTTTTCGGTTGTGGCGGTTGTTTTGGTGGTGGTGGTACGGGTTGCTATTTCGGTTGTTGTTAGTGTTGTTGTTGGAGTTGGGGTTGGAGTTAAAGTTGGAGTTGTGATGAGTAGTTGATTATATCTTTTTTATAGTATATGTTTTTAACCGAAGAAACACTCGTGAAAGTATGTTCCCCGGGTCGTTATGTCCCAACGAAGGTAAGACAGCGATTGAGTCGGCTTGAATCGCGTGATTGTGAAGTGAAAGGGAAAATATAATTGAGAATTTTTAAAGTTTTTATTCTAAAGGAAATGAAATAGCAATTAAAAAAAACAATAAAACAATAAGAGATTTAAAATAAGAAAGAAAAATAAGACGGGAAAATACTTTAAAAATAATATGTTTGCTAAGCGACGTGAATAAGTTCATCAAGTGTGGGTCAATGATTGACGACGAATTATTTTCCTTAAACAAGACTATTTTCTCACAACGTTGGTTTATTTTGAAAATAATCCTTTAAAAAGAAAATAATTACTAGATTTGTAATTTGATTATTCTCCGGCTTTTGCCCTTCAAATAATAAAATCACAAGTCTAAATAATCAATATGATTATTAATCACGATCCTCTTTTATGTCCACGCTTAACTCACAAACTCGTGCCACTAAGCAAACACTAATAAACTACTTGAAATTCATATTAATAAAATAAAGTTACTTGATAAAATAAAAAGACTCGATAAAAGAAACAAACTAGATAAGCCAAAATAAAATTCGACAGAGTTTCGCCTTAGCATAAAGCATAAGAGAACCTCACTCGATAAACGATGAGGCAATGATTATCGTACTCGATAATCTTGGCTAACTCGCCAAAAGATGTGAAACTTGGTAAAATCAATACTCGATAAAAAAGATAAAAAAAAAAAAAAAAAAAAAAAAAAAAAGTCAAACTCGGTAATCTGAAATTAAAACTCAAACTCAGAAGTTTTTTATAAATCCAAACTCGATAAACTTTAATTGCAATTTAGTCCCTACATCGAAAACGAAACTCGGTAATAATAAAAAGTCCAAACTCGGTAAAACAAGATTTCAAACTCAAAAGTTTTTTTTTTTTAAACTTAAACTCGAAACTTTTTATTTGCAAACTAGTCCCTAACCGAAAACAAAACTCGATAAATTTCATTTAGGTCCCTAGTTTAAAAACCAAACTCGACAACTAACAAAATTCCAAACTCAGTAACCATAAAAGAATCCAAACTCGGTATTAATTTGTTTCAGAAACTAGATTCCAAACTCGATAAAGTAAAAAAAACAAACTCGACAAAATTAAAAACCATAACAAAACACCATTTTGATCCAAAATAAAGCCTAAAAACTAATATTTTTCACCAAATTTATTACTAAACTAACTAGTTTAACAATAAACTTTAAATCCCACCAATAAAAACAAGATTTTAACAACTAAAAATTAAAGATTTTTAGAAAGATAAAGCTTTAGAGAGAGAAAGTAAAATAAAACACATACTTCATAAAAATAAAACTACACTACTCCTACTACTATGAGGACCAACCCTCAACAACCAACCTTTCAAAGTTGGTGTTTAAGGGGTATTTATATGCTAGGGGCTAGGGCTTCTCTAATCTTTGAGTTTGTTGCATAATTAGCCCCTAGACTTTTACAAAACATGAGAAAACTACTTAAAACATATTAAAACGCTAAAAATGCAACTAAATACTACACGTAACGATCTTGTAACTTGGAGGAGTTGAGTTGAATTTTCTTCCAAAGTTCTTCAAAGGACCAAAGTTGACAACTTGCTGAAACTTGGAGAGCCATTATTGTAAAGGTCTTCATACTTCAACTAAGAGTCTCTTTTGTTATTCTCTGAATCTCTAAGGATTACTTTTGTCATTTTGGGCTTTTCTTAGATAAATTTCTTCCTCGGCTTTGGCTTTTTACCTTTTTCCAATCTCGTGCTCGTTTTTGTTGGTTTTGGTTCTGTTTTCGTTCATTTTTCACATATCCGTACCTGCACATACACAAATACAAAAACATGCATTCTCTTGGCATTTTTGGTTAGTATTTGATGTATTTGCTCTGATTTAAGGTCTAAAAACCAAAAATCAAAAATACCCCTTAATTTTTAATAAACTTAATTATATGTGTTAATTCACATACCTTTTCATAGCCAAAAGTGGACCCCAAATAGACTAATTTTGCTAACAATATGCCAAAGAATGTGTATTTTTATGTTTGTGAACGTGCAGGTACGGATATATCATAAAGAGGCAAAAATCAAGCAAAAAACCGACAAAAACGAGCACGAGATTGGAAAAAGGTAAAAAGCCAAAGCCGAGGAAGAAATTTATCCAAGAAAAGCCCAAAATGACAAAAGTAATCCTTAGTGATTCAGAGAATAACAAAAGAGACTCTTAGTTGAAGTATGAAGACCGTTACAATAATGGCCCTCCAAATTTCAGCAAGTTGTCAACTTTGGTCCTTTGAAGAACTTTGGAAAAAAAGTCAACTCAACTCCTCCAAGTTACAAGATCGTTACGTGTAGTATTTAGTTGCATTTGTAGCATTTTAATATGTTTTAAGTAGTTTTTTCATGTTTTGTAAAGGTCTAGGGGCTAATCTTGCAACTATGTTAAAGATTAGAGAAGCCCTAGCCCCTAGCCTATAAATACCCCTTAAACACCAACTTTAAGAGGTTGGTTGTTGAGGGTTGGTCCTCATAGTAGTAGGAGTAGTGTAGTGTTATTTTTATGAAGTATGTGTTTTATTTTACTTTCTCTCTCTAGCTTTATCTTTCTAAAAATCTTTAATTTTTAGTTGTTAAAATCTTGTTTTTATTGGTGGGATTTAATGTTTATGGTTAAACTAGTTAGTCTAGTAATAAATTTGGTAGAAAAACATTAGTTTTAGGCTTTATTTTGGATCAAAAATAGTGTTTTGTTATGGTTTTTAATTTGGTCGAGTTAGATTTTTTTTTTTGTAGTTTACCGAGTTTGAGGTTTTAATAACTATCGAGTTTGAAATAAGTGATTATCGAGTTTGAGATTTTGAGCTAGGGACCTAATTGCAATTTTTCGAGTTTCATTTTCGGTTTCAGACTAGTTTGCAAATAAAAACTTTCGAGTTAGTTTTTTTTAGAAACAAACTTTCGAGTTTGGACTTTTTATACTTTCCGAGTTTGAGATTTTATAGTGTATATCGAGTTTGGACTTTTTAAACTTTTCGAGTTAGGATTTTTAAAATTAGCGAGTTACATTTTTTGAACTTTAGAGTTTGAAATTTTTTTACCGAGTTTGAGATTTTTTGAAAGTTACCGAGTTTGAAACTTTCTTTTTTTTTTAATTTTTTTTTTATCGAGTATTGATTTTACCAAGTTTCATTTCTTTTGGCGAGTTAGCCAAGATTATCGAGTTAGATAATCTATACCTCATCGTTTATCGAGTGAGGTTCTCTTATGCTTTATGCTTAGGCGAAACTCTGCCGAATTTTATTTTGGCTTATCTAGTTTGTTTGTTTTATCGAGTTTTTTTATTTTATCAAGTAACTTTATTTTATTAATATGAGTTTTGAGTAGTTTATTAGTGTTTGCTTGGTGGCACGAGTTTGTGAGTTAAGTGTGGACATTAAAGAGGATTATGATTAATAATTGTTATGATTATTTAGACTTGTGATTTTATTATTTGAAGGGCAAAAGCCGGAGAATAATCAAATTACAAATCTAGTAATTATTTTCTTTTTAAAGGATTATTTTCAAAATAAACCAACGTTGTGAGAAAATAATCTTGTCTAAGGAAAATAATTCGTCGTCAATCCTTTACCCACACTTGATGAACTTATTCACGTCGCTTAGCAAACATATTGTTTTTAAAGTCTTTTCCCGTCTTATTTTTCTTTCTTATTTTAAAACTCTTATTGTTTTGTTGTTTTTTTAATTGCTATTTCATTTCCTTTAGAATAAAACTCCAAAATATCTCTTTTAAGGGCAAATGACACAAAAAGGCATCAAAGTTAGGGTCCATATACAATCAAGGTATTCAACTTTTTTTCTTGCATATAAAGGTTCTCAACTTTTTTTTTTGCCGATTTGGGTTTTTTCTTAACTTCCGTTAACTCACTTCGTTAGTAAATTACATGTTTGGTCCTTGAGTTTGTAAACCCAGATCCGGTCACTACTCACACTCCCCCACCGCACACTTTCACATATATCCCACTTTTACATATATCCCACTCCACCATCATAACACAAATCACCACCTTAATAACCCACCGAACCTTCACACAAAACCCCTATTACAAACATTGTGTTGAGTAAGTATGCTAAAGATGCTCAGGTGGTTTCTGCTGAGTTTGTTAAGAGTAGTGTTGAAACTGAGGCTTGTCCTAATGATGGGTCTCCTGAGTTTGCGTTTGTGGGCCGGTCGAATGTGGGCAAGTCGTCGTTGGTTAATTCGATTGTGAAAAGGAAGAAATTGGCGCTTACGTCGAAGAAACCGGGTATGTGGGTTATGTGTTTGATGAAATGTCTCAGTGAGTTGATTAGGGGGCATCAATGTGGAATACTTTATAACTGGGGGTGTTTGGTTTAGCTTATATTCAACATTGATGATAAGCTAAAGGAGACACTTCCATATGCTTGTTTTTTAAACACTTTCTAGTTGGATACAGCCAATAGGAGGCTTATTTGAATTAAGCTAATAATCCCCTGGATGATGATAGGCTTATTAATTGTTTTTAAAACAAGCATAGTCTGTCTTTAAATAACAAATCCATTGATTGTTATTTGCCTAAATCGGTTACAAGTACGATGTCCAATTTGCTTGGTTTTAATAATGATTTATTCGTGCAAACATTACAATTGATTTGGGTTTTATGTTGCCTGAAAATCGCATGTTCTTCAACTCTAATGGGGAAGAGATGTTATCTCTAGCTTTTTTCACATTTATATAAGCCGCGGAAAGAGAGATATAAATCTCAGTGTATATATCTTTTGTAATATTACAAGACATGATTAAATTCCCTTTGTTGGTTGTTTTTTTTAGTTCCAGAAGTGAACTCATGTGGAATAGACGGACAATGTGAAGTGGCAGACTTTGAATATTCATGTGAAAGAGTAAACATAAACATTGTTCCCTGTTCGGTGTATATCAATCCATCAATAATGATAATCGACACTTCTTTATATAATGTGATAAATGATTCATTACCATCTTATCAAATAAGAATTCTCTAATGTTACTTTTTAATGTGAAAAATTGATTATGATTTTAACAGATATGCCTCAGCACCAAATGAACTTCGCAAAGATTGGAACAAGTTCACCAAAGACTATTTTCGAATATGCAAGTTGGCTGGGTCAGAACCAGGTACTTTACATCTTTAACATATCTCTAATATGCAAGTTGACATGGTGATTGTGGAGGTAGGTGGATGGTGGTAAAGGTGGCAGGAGGTGGTGGTGGGTGATGGTGGAGGTAGGTGGCTGGTGGTAATGGTGGACGCAGGAGGTGGTGGTGGGTGATGGTGGATGGTGCATGAAATTACTATACAAACTCAAGGACCAAACATGTAATTTACTAACGAAGTGAGTTAACGGAAGTTAGGAAAAAACCCAAATCCGCCAAAAAAAAAGTTGAGAACCTTTATATGCAAGAAAAAAAGTTAGATACCTTGATTGTATATGGACCCTAACGCGACTCAAGCCGACTCGATCGCCGTCTTACCTTCGTTGGGACATAACGACCCGGGGAACATACTTTCACGAGTGTTTCTTCGGTAAAAATAAACCTATACTACTAAAAAGAATTAAAACCAAATGGCGCCGTTGCCGGGGAAGGTTTGAAATGAGAGCGTTGTACTTGTATCGTTTGTTGGTGATTTGAAGACCCTTCTCCCGACAAGTTATCGTTTTTTGTAAATATTCTCAAAAAGAAAAAAAAAAAAAAAAAAAAAAAAAAAAAAAAAAAAAATTTAAAAACCGAAAAAAAAAAATAAAAATAAAAAAAAAAAAAAAAAAAAATAATAATAATAATAATAAAAAAAAAATTAAAAAAAAAAAAAAAAAAAAAGGTATAAAAAAGGTAAAGAGATTATAATTTTAAGTTTCTTTAAAAAAAAATCCAAAAATATTTTTTTTCTTTTTCATATTTGATTTTCACTTTTATTTTCATTTGTTTTTATAATATAAAAACCAAAAATAATCTTCTTATCCTCTTATCATTTAATTCTTCTTCTTTAAACCCTCTAAATCGATAATTCTTATGGATCCAATTTGTTTTAATTGTGGAGAACCGTTCTTCGGAGGGTTGTGTGTGTGGTGTACGTGCGACGAATGTGGAGTTAATATTCGTGATGGCGTTTGTTTGAATTGTAATTCTCACACGTGTGATCAAAATTCGTTCAACAAACCGTCAAATATTCCCGATTTTTATACACCACCACCACCTTCGTTTTATTGCTATAATTGTGGAAACCTGTCCGAAGAAGGAATGCCGTGTGGGCGATGTTTTTGTGATGTATGTGGATACACCGATTGTATGTGCTATGCCCCGAGTGCTCACACGTCTTTCGATTACAATCCGAGCTTTGATTGTTATCCTCAAAATGATTTTTATGAGCCAAATTCGTATTACAATGGTGATTCATTTCAAAATACATCGAATTTTGAAAATTGTGGGGGATCGTTTGAAAATTCTTATCATGAACCTAATTCTTGTTACGATTCTAATGGTTTTTACCAACCCCCACAAACTTCCAATTTTAATAATGATATTTTGGAAATCAAATCAATGATCGATAAATTTAAAGAGATGGTGACTAGTCGTATGACATCTACTCCCGAGCCTTATGAGAGATCGATGGAAGAACCACTTACCGAAGAAAGAAAATTCCAGTTTTGCAAGTGTTGTTTGTACGATGATTCCACGATTACGATCAATCTTAATCCTCAAAATGATTCTATCTCTCCTACCGTAGAACCCGAAGACTCTCTAACAATGGGGGACGGGCATCTTGACACTATTCCGGCAACATAATCGGACGAATTCAATAAGTCTAGTGTTGAGAACCTCGTCCCAATCCCAAGTGAGTCCGAGGAGATTTCTAACAATGATTCTGAACTTGTTGAAAGTAATCGTTTTGATGATCAAGTTGATACGAATGATATACCGTTTGATGATAATCGTGATGAGATATTCTCCGATTCTGATATTGATGATTCTATATCCTGTGGAGAAATCGATTATGTTGATGAAGAACCTCCTGAGCTTGAAAGCTTTGAAGATGATAATGCAGAAGATGATGAAACGGAAATTCGAGATGAAGCTCTACGTGAAACATTGTTGAATGTCAATCTTCTTATCTCTCGAATTGAAGCATTAAATGATTCTCTTACTTCTTCTCCTATCCCCGTTGTGGATAGTGATTCTTTACCCGAGCTTGAAATTTTTCGATTTGAAGAGACGAGTAGTGGCAATCCCACTATTCATGCTGATATCTCTCTTCCGGATTATGAGTGCTTTAATTTTGAGATCGACTCTATACCTATTTTCGATAATCCGTTACGTGACCCACTTTTAGAGGATGTCGATCTATTTCTTGCTGCGGATGACTCGATATCACCGGGTATTGAGAATGATGAGAATGATATTTCTTTCGATTCTTCTTCTTCTCGTCCACCTGCAAAACCACCCGACGAAGTTTTTAAATCCGGTCCGAATGAAGTTATTTTTAGAATGGTGGACGAGGTTTCAGAAATAGACTTTGCTATTATCATCCGGGTGTTTTACCCATTCTTTGCTTATCCCATCATTTCTTCACTTTTCCACTCCACCGGGAGTGAGGACACCATTTTTGATCCTGGCATCTCTATTGCCAAGTGGCCGTTCTATCTGCTCTCCTCAAGGACGAATTAATTCGGGGATCGAGTCAAGCTCATGTGACTCGGTGAACAAAAACAAGCGCTTCGTGGGTGGCAACCCATGCTTATCCTTTTCATCTTCTTAATTTTCTATTTTCTAACAACTAATGTGAGGAGGGGGTGCCTCTTCTACTCTTGTGTTCCGTGGTTGTTTGTGATGTTTGTTCAGGATTGTCCACGATTTATGATGACTCTCGTGCTCGTTATCTTCACTCGGAGTCTCATTCATCGGTGCTATTGGAAATCCTATATCCGTAAATCTTATCGACTAACGTTTTCTTTGGCATAATTAATAACCGGCCCTAGATTATTGTTAGGATTGCCTTAACCTAAAAAACATTGAGGACAATGTTTAATTCTAGTCGGGGGGAGGGTGAATCTTCGATTCGATTTGACCTTGCATTTTTCACATGTCGTATACTCTTGCAACTCCGTTTTTCCACCCAAAAAAAAAAAAAAAAAAAAAAACAAAATTTGAAAAAATTGAAAATTTCAAAATTTTTGAAGAAAAATCAATGAAAAAGTCATGAAAAAGCACAAAAAAAGTTGAAAAAGTTGTACAAAAATTTAATAAAGTTTGAATAAGTGTTTTGACACCTTGTTGACTTTCTTGCCAACGAGAGTAGGAATAAATATTTTGACTTGACCGGGCATGTTGAGCCCTAGCTTGTTCCCTTAACCAATGATGATCACATAAGCTTGTGCTAGTTTTGTACACCAGGACCTATAAAATGCGAATTATTTCTTAAGAATCTGCAAGTTCCCGTACTTGACTTTATACATGCGCAGCTTAAAAGCTTTCGCTAGTCTTTTACATCAGGAGCTAGAAAACGCGAATTCTTCTTTTAGAATTTGCAAGTTTCCGTATCTGACTTTATATATGCATGGCTGATTATCGGCTAAGTATTCGCGGGTTTCATTATTTGGAATCTTAAATTGCGAAGAGCGAGAAATGATAGAGTTTATTTAGAAGTTAGATGCTAAACGTGGAGTAATGGTTCTCTTTAGAGCTCATGAGAAGTACTTGTGGCTTTTTACTCCCATTAGATACGTCACCATATATAATAGATGTTCTAGGTTAATTAGTGGTATTTCGGTTTGAATAATATTTAGTTCTTTGTTTTCTTAAGAGAATCTTTGCTTTAGAAGTTGGGTACATATCAAGGAACATCAAAAATAAGAGCAAAAAAGTGAAAAAATCAAAAGTCAAAAGTTGATTATCTATGTGGTTTTGGAGCTACCCGATAAGCTTCCATTGATGTTATGAGAAAAAATCAAGAAAGAAAAAAAAATGAAAAAGTATCAAAAGTATGAAAAAAAGTGAAAAATGAAAAAAAGTGAAAGTTGTAAGTATTGTTGAATAAGAGCTTATGTATAAATAAGTTGTTGGCACGTGAGGTGCATGTGATTAGTGATTAGTAATCAGTCACATGAGGTGCACGTGATTGTACTCCGCAACTTATATCTTTGATATTGTATGTACCCCAAATTCCTTGATGTGGTCGAATTTCTATTGCAGTGGTTCTTAAGAGAAAATGAATAACTACTTATCGTTTAAACTTAGGTTTCACTATCGGACTTAAAAAAAAATAGTGAAACGAGAAAATATGAAGAAATTCATTTCTCAATAAAAATAAAATAATGAGATACAATAACCTAGGATATGGGAGTAAGGAGTTTCCACAAGTAACTTTTATGCGTAATGTTAGCATCTAATTTGTAGATAAGTTGTGATCTCGTTTGTACACTTAGTTTGGGAGCTCGTGAAAAATCAAGGATGACGATTTTTATCCGTATGGTCACTTCAAAAATAGAAGTGTTTCTACTCGTTGACCCTAATAATTATTTCAAAATAATGAAAGTTCAACAAACCGTCACAAGTATGAAGTATGAAAAATACAAAAATAGAAGTGAAAGTGGAATAATGGAATAAAGGAAAATTTTGGAAAACGGGGCGTTTACGGGAATAAATGATTTTATAATTTCTTTCGAACCTCCTTGATACTTTACAAAGTTAGTAGGAAGAGTTATGAAATTATTTATCCCAAAAGCGTGAATTGATCACATTGCGTGAGGACACAACAATACCTTAGTCGGGGGGATTTTGGTATGTGTTAATTAACATACCTTTTCATAGCCAAAAGTGGACCCAAATAGACTAATTTTGCTAACAATATGCCAAAGATTGTGTATGTTTATGTTTGTGAACGTGCAGGTATCGATATATCATAAAGAGGCAAAAATCAAGCAAAAAACCGACAAAAACGAGCACGAGATTGGAAAAAGGTAAAAAGCCGAAGCCGAGGAAGAAATTTATCCAAGAAAAGCCCAAAATGACAAAAGTAATCCTTAGAGATTCAGAGAATAACAAAAGAGACTCTTAGTTGAAGTATGAAGACCGTTACAATAATGGCCCTCCAAATTTCAGCAAGTTGTCAACTTTGGTCCTTTGAAGAACTTTGGAAGAAAAGTCAACTCAACTCTTCCAAGTTACAAGATCGTTACGTGTAGTATTTAGTTGCATTTGTAGCATTTTAATATGTTTTAAGTTGTTTTTTCATGTTTTGTAAAGGTCTAGGGGCTAATCTTGCAACTATGTCAAAGATTAGAGAAGCCCTAGCCCCTAGCCTATAAATACCCCTTAAACACCAACTTTGAGAGGTTGGTTGTTGAGGGTTGGTCCTCATAGTAGTAGGAGTAGTGTAGTGTTATTTTTATGAAGTATGTGTTTTATTTTACTTTCTCTCTCTAGCTTTATCTTTCTAAAAATCTTTAATTTTTAGTTGTTAAAATCTTGTTTTTATTGGTGGGATTTAATGTTTATGGTTTAACTAGTTAGTCTAGTAATAAATTTGATAGAAAAACATTAGTTTTAGGCTTTATTTTGGATCAAAAATAGTGTTTTGTTATGGTTTTTAATTTGGTCGAGTTAGATTTTTTTTTTTTTTTTTTTTTTTGTAGTTTACCGAGTTTGAGGTTTTAATAACTATCGAGTTTGAAATAAGTGATTATCGAGTTTGACTTTTAAAATGATTACCGAGTTTGAGATTTTGAGCTTGGGACCTAATTGCAATTATTCGAGTTTCGTTTTCGGTTTAGGACTAGTTTGCAAATAAAAACTTTTGAGTTAGTTTTTTTTAGAAACAAACTTTCGAGTTTGGACTTTTTATACTTTCCGAGTTTGAGATTTTATAGTGTATATCGAGTTTGGACTTTTTAAACTTTTCGAGTTAGGATTTTTAAAATTAGCGAGTTACATTTTTTGAACTTTCGAGTTTGAAATTTTTTTACCGAGTTTGAGATTTTTTGAAAGTTACCGTTTTTAATTTTTTTTTATCGAGTATTGATTTTACCAAGTTTCATTTCTTTTGGCGAGTTAGCCAAGATTATCGAGTTAGATAATCTATACCTCATCGTTTATCCAGTGAGGTTCTCTTATGCTTTATGTTTAGGCGAAACTCTGCCGAATTTTATTTTGGCTTATCTAGTTTGTTTGTTTTATCGAGTTTTTTTATTTTATCAAGTAACTTTATTTTATTAATATGAGTTTCGAGTAGTTTATTAGTGTTTGCTTGGTGGCACGAGTTTGTGAGTTAAGTGTGGACATTAAAGAGGATTATGATTAATAACTGTTATGATTATTTAGACTTGTGATTTTATTATTTGAAGGGCAAAAGCCGGAGAATAATCAAATTACAAATCTAGTAATTATTTTCTTTTTAAAGGATTATTTTCAAAATAAACCAACGTTGTGAGAAAATAATCTTGTCTAAGGAAAATAATTCTTCGTCAATCCTTTACCCACACTTGATGAACTTATTCACGTCGCTTAGCAAACATATTGTTTTTAAAGTCTTTTCCCGTCTTATTTTTCTTTCTTATTTTAAAACTCTTATTGTTTTATTGTTTTTTTAATTGCTATTTCATTTCCTTTAAAATAAAAACTCCAAAATATCTCTTTTAAAACCCATTTCACTTCACAATCACGCGACTCAAGCCGACTCGATCGCCGTCTTACCTTCGTTGGGACATAACGACCCGGGGAACATACTTTCACGAGTGTTTCTTCGGTAAAAATAAACCTATACTACTAAAAAGAATTAAAACCAAATGGACCCAAATACATATATTTGTTTTTATTAACATACAACGTCAGTAAAAAGAGGTTTTAAAATCATTTATCTCTTAAGCGTGAGGTGATGACATTGCGTGAGGGCACGGCAATACCTTAGTCTGGGGGATTTTGATGAGTGCTTAATCACACATCCTTTTTAGACCTAAATCAGACCAAAAATACCAAATACTAACCAAATATGCCAAGAGAATGTGTGTTTTTTGTATTTGTGTATGTGCAGGTACGGATATGTGAAAAATGAACAAAAACAAAGCAAAACCGATAAAAAACGAGCACGAGAATGGAAAAAGGTCAAAAGCCGGAGCCGGGGAAGCAAAATGATCAAAGAAAGCTCAAAAAGTCAATAGAAGTCCTCAAAGATTCAGAATGTTGCATATTTAGTCCCTGGGCAAAGTTTGAAGAGATTGGCAATTTTAGTCCCTGCACTTTCATAGAATTACAAAATTGGTCCCTTGAAGAAATATTCAAAGAAAAGTCCAATGAGATCCTCCATATTTCAGAGTTTGACAAGAAAAACCCTTGGAATAAATTTTGAAGATTAACAGATTTGGTCCCTGAAGTTTGCAAAGATTACATAATTAGTCCTTAACAAATAATATTACTACTCCTACAAAAGACTAAACCAGATCCACAATACATCTTTGCCAAGCCCAACCTTTAATAACCAGCCCACACCCACTTCCCATTTTACCCGACCCAACTCATAAAACCCGGTCAACCAAATTACCCAACGGTCAACGCCCAAGTAATAAAATCCCAAACCCATTTACCGCCCCCCAATTTCACACCACAAACCCAGGGATTTACTGTTCCCATGAACCCTAACCCCCCATCCCATAATTACCCCCTTTTAGTAATAATTACCCATGATTGGATGTTCTAGAACGAGTCAGGAAGGTGTCAGGAGTCAGAGAATGACATGTGGTCCAATGACAGAACACACGGAGGATCAGTCACATCAAATCAATTAATCCAAGGGACGATATTAATCAGAAGCATCTGGAAGCATGATCAAGGGCCACAAATGACTCAAAGAAACACAATCCTCACACGGATTGGTGACCTGGCAACTCTCTCTCTACAGCTATATATAGCCCTCCTCATATCATGTATCGAGTGTTAGATTGTAGGTTAGGAGTAGGGTAATTTAGTAATAGCTTAGTAGTCTTTAAGTTTTCAGCTTATTGTAATTTTCTCAGCTTTTATGATGTAATCACTTTCAGTTTTAATAAAACTTAAGTTTTTTGTTAAAATTTATTGTCATTTAATTTTCACTGCAAATCTCTTAATTTTGTTTCTAGTTTATATTTGTCTGTTTCCATAAGTTCTTTTAAGCTAATCAATAGCTTGTTGAAAGTTAGTCCTGTTTAGTTTCGTTCATAGTACTTGCTCAACAATAGTCAAAACTCAGCTTATTGAATAAGCTGAGCTTATTGAAGGGAATTGGATAGTTCAAAGAAGTTAAGGAAGTCTTTGGCCTGTCATAGAGATAGGCTAACTTAGTGAGAAATCCATGTTCAGCTGGGATTACAATTCAAGTAAGTTTTCCATTCATATTACTAGTTAGTTTATCATAGTTTGTAGCTTACTTATGCTTGATACTGCTTATTGAAGTTAGTATTGTGCTTATATTTAGCTTTTGCATTACATAGCCCATATTTGCATTCTCACTACCTAGTATAGCTTGTTTCCTGCTTTTGATATGCTTTTAGATGCTTTACCCTGCATTTTTTTTTAAGTTCCATACTGTCTATCCTAGTGTTCTAGATATTAGCTACTGAATTTCATTGTTCATTTAGCTTTAAACATAGTTCAGATTAGTATTTTAATTACTGGTTGGTTAGTTTTAGGTGTTAAACTAAAAGAGTTAGTGAAATCAGGATATTGAAGGGTGTTTGGAACAGGATGGTTCACTGAGATTTTGGTAGTTTCTTGTTGTTTCATTGGTCTAGATAGACTATATTAGGCATAAGTAGGATACAATGAGTCATAAAATTAGAGGTCATAGAACATAAAATCAAAGTTCATTTCTATCTTAATTTTTGAGCTCATTTACTATTATTTGCATATGTAATCTTGTGGTCTGGTAGAAATCAGTTGCATTTAGGGAAATTAAGTCACAATTCAGCTTAACAATACATTTAGGATAAGATTGGATCATTAGAAACTCAGTTTGGTCAAGTTAGGTTCGCATAAAAAAAGTCAACTAGTAGGTAAAAACTGGTTCACAGGCTGCTGATCTAGGGCCAATTTAGGATAGCAATTGGCTATAACTATTAGATCTTTTTGTTTTTTTTGGTAGCCACTAGTATAAGCTTGATTTTGCCCCCCCCCCCCCCCCCCCTTAGGTCTCACCAATTAGCTTATTAGATAGCTTATAAACTAGCCGCAAGTAAGGACTTTAGCCATTATTGCAAACTTCATAAGTACTCGAATTAGGTTACGGCCCGGGCTTATTTTTGTTTTTTGAGTTGAATTAGGTTTGTTTAGGTCTATTACACTAAACCTGAGCTTTTGGTGCATTCTAGTGCTTATTTGCTTATTTCAAGTGCTTATTAAAACTGCTTTTCATGCTTATCTGCTTATTCTGTGGGCTTATTTGGGTTTTTATTGTTTAGTTGTGCTTATTTAAGTTAGTTAAGCCTGTCCTAAGCTTTTGGTGGTCATTGGTGCATAAGTGCTTATTCTAATTGCTTATTGAAACTGCTTATTGTGTCCAAACTGCTTATTCGTGGGCTTATTTAAATTTTTTTATTTTTCCTAGTATTAGAATATTATTTTAGATTTTCCAGAATTTTTTTAGATTTTTCCAAGTTAGTTTAGTACTTTTCATAATTAAAATTAGTATTTTAAGCATTTTAAATTATTTTAAATTCAGAAAAAATAAATAAAAATCCAAAAAAAATCAGAAAAAACCAAGAAAAATCCAAAAATACTTTTAAAATTTATTTTCATTTATTTTAGAAATTTATTTTACATTTTTCCATTTATTTTGAATTTAATTTGAATTTTTAATTAGATTTAATAATTTTTCATTTGTTTTCATAATATAAAAACCAAAAATCATTTGCTTTTTATTCTTTTAAGTAGTATAGGTTTATTTTTACCGAAGAAACACTCGTGAAAGTATGTTCCTCGGGTCGTTATGTCCCAACGAAGGTAAGACGGCGATCGAGTCGGCTTGAGTCGCGTGATTGTGAAGTGAAATGGGTTTTAAAAGAGATATTTTGGAGTTTTTATTCTAAAGGAAATGAAATAGCAATTAAAAAAAACAATAAAATAATAAGAGTTTTAAAATAAGAAAGAAAAATAAGACGGGAAAAGACTTTAAAAACAATATGTTTGCTAAGCGACGTGAATAAGTTCATCAAGTGTGGGTAAAGGATTGACGACGAATTATTTTCCTTAGACAAGATTATTTTCTCACAACGTTGGTTTATTTTGAAAATAATCCTTTAAAAAGAAAATAATTACTAGATTTGTAATTTGATTATTCTCCGGCTTTTACCCTTCAAATAATAAAATCACAAGTCTAAATAATCATAACAATTATTAATCATAATCCTCTTTAATGTCCACACTTAACTCACAAACTCGTGCCACCAAGCAAACACTAATAAACTACTCGAAACTCATATTAATAAAATAAAGTTACTTGATAAAATAAAAAAACTCGATAAAACAAACAAACTAGATAAGCCAAAATAAAATTCGGCAGAGTTTCGCCTAAGCATAAAGCATAAGAGAACCTCACTCGATAAATGATGAGGTATAGATTATCTAACTCGATAATCTTGGCTAACTCGCCAAAAGAAATGAAACTTGGTAAAATCAATACTCGATAAAAAAAAATAAAAAAAATTTCAAACTCGGTAACTTTCAAAAAATCTCAAACTCGGTAAAAAAATTTCAAACTCGAAAGTTCAAAAAATGTAACTCGCTAATTTTAAAAATCCTAACTCGAAAAGTTTAAAAAGTCCAAACTCGATATACACTATAAAATCTCAAACTCGGAAAGTATAAAAAGTCCAAACTCGAAAGTTTGTTTCTAAAAAAAACTAACTCGAAAGTTTTTATTTGCAAACTAGTCCTAAACCGAAAACGAAACTCGAAAAATTGCAATTAGGTCCCTAGCTCAAAATCTCAAACTCGGTAATCATTTTAAAAGTCAAACTCGATAATCACTTATTTCAAACTCGATAGTTATTAAAACCTCAAACTCGGTAAACTACAAAAAAAAAAAATCTAACTCGACCAAATTAAAAACCATAACAAAACACTATTTTTGATCCAAAATAAAGCCTAAAACTAATGTTTTTCTACCAAATTTATTACTAGACTAACTAGTTTAACCATAAACATTAAATCCCACCAATAAAAACAAGATTTTAACAACTAAAAATTAAAGATTTTTAGAAAGATAAAGCTAGAGAGAGAAAGTAAAATAAAACACATACTTCATAAAAATAACACTACACTACTCCTACTACTATGAGGACCAACCCTCAACAACCAACCTTTCAAAGTTGGTGTTTAAGGGGTATTTATATGCTAGGGGATAGGGCTTCTCTAATCTTTGATTTTGTTGCATAATTAGCCCCTAGACTTTTACAAAACATGAGAAAACTACTTAAAATATATTAAAACGCTAAAAATGCAATTAAATACTACACGTAACGATCTTGTAACTTGGAGGAGTTGAGTTGACTTTTCTTCCAAAGTTCTTCAAAGGACCAAAGTTGACAACTTGCTGAAACTTGGAGAGCCATTATTGTAAAGGTCTTCATACTTCAACTAAGAGTCTCTTTTGTTATTCTCTTAATCTCTAAGGATTACTTTTGTCATTTTGGGCTTTTCTTGGATAAATTTCTTCCTCGGCTTCGGCTTTTTACCTTTTTCTAATCTCGTGCTCGTTTTTGTCGGTTTTGCTTTGTTTTTGTTCATTTTTCACATATTCGTACCTGCACATACACAAATACAAAAACATACATTCTCTTGGCATTTTTTGTTAGTATTTGGTGTATTTGGTCTGATTTAAGGTCTAAAAATGATGTGTGAATAAGCACTCATCAAAATCCCCCAGACTAAGGTATTGATGTGCCCTTACGCAATGTCATCACCTCACGCTTAAGAGATAAATAATTTCAAAACCTCTCTTTATTGACGTTGTAAAGTAGCAATGATGTTCAAAAGAGATATCAAAATCATTTATTCTAAAAAACGCCATGTTTTCCGATTTTCATGAATAACACTACAACTACTATTTTTGTATTTTTCATTTTTATGTATGTGACGGTTTGCTTTGACTTTCATTATCAATTCTTATCTGTTGATAATTTTCAGGGTCAACGAGTAGAAACACTTCTCATAGAGAAGAGACCATATGGATAAAAATCGTCATCCTTGATTTTTCACAAGCCCCCAAACTAAGCTTAAAATCGAGATCATTGTTTATTCAAAAGTTAGATGCTAACACTGCCCACAAAAGTTACTTGTGTATTACCTCTTGTTCCCAGGTCCTAAGTTTTGTATCTCAAGATTTTAATTTGTGAGAAATAAATTGCTTCATATTTTCTCGTTTAGATATTTGTTAGTCTGATAAGAGCACAAAATTTGAACACTAAGTAGTTTCCAAACTTTCCATCGAAAACCTCTGCATACAAAAATCGGGTCCACATGAAGGTCTCTGATTTAACACGATTTGTAGGAGCTCCCTTTTTATTTACGACCGAGACATACCATGATTGATACCCGAAACGGAAGCTTTTTATTAGGGAAACCCCCGGAGTCGAAGCTTGGCATTTTTGCATAACTATAATCACTTTAATAATATTTGGTCCTTAGTCCTTTATTTCAATTACAACAACGGTTTTGAGCCGCCAAGATGCAAGAGCTTTATTATGACTTTTGGATTTATATCCGCTGCTTTTTATAGCTTTGGATTCCTCTGCCTTTGGATTATTATTATTGATATTCATAATCATATGCCAAACTCCAAGTCCCACGGTCTTTAAAAAGATCACAACATCGGCTGCGAACCGGCAAGATGCAATAGTCTATTTCACCGTAACACTGCCAGTACCCCTATGTGTACCAAACCCTCATATGCAGAAATTTTGTTGGGAACGAGAAAAAACTAAGTATTGCCCAAATCGTATACACGTAATTAATCCTAGAGATCTATTTTTATTGGTGTGCAAGCTTGTGGGAACAAGGAGGCCACAAGTACCTCTCGTGGGTTTTTTAAATCCCAAGAAATGAGATCCGTGTATAGCACGAAACTTCTAAATAAACTCTATCATTCCTTGATCTCCGCAAATTTAAAATCCCAAGTAATGAGATTTGCGGATGCTTAGCCATAATCTTTTGATTATATTGGTTAAGGGAGACGAGCTAGGGCTCAACACGCCCGGTCAAGTCGAAACATTTATTTCTACTCTCGCCGGTAGGAAAATCAAAACAAGGTATCAAATCTTATTATTCATCATATAACATATATATTTTTTTTCATCATTTTTTTTTTTTTTTTTTTTTTTTTAATAAAGAGGTGACAAAATTTAAATTTTTGGTGGAAAACGGAGTTGCGTAAGTTAACAACTCAGATAAAGGTAACAGGTCAAATCGAATCAAAGATTCACCCCCCCAGACTAAAGTGAAACATTGTCCTCAATGTTTTAAGGGTAAAGGTAGTCTTACGTAAAATCTAAGGCCGTTTATTAAGTATGCCAAGAGATAAACGTTAGTCGATAAGATTTAGGATATGGTGAATTTCCAATAGAGCAGCGAAGGATGAGACTCGAGTGGAGAGAACGACAAACCACGAGCACGAGAGTCCTCAAACTTCGGGGAAATTCCTGAACATTCAAAAACAACCACGAAAACACGAGTTTGGAAAGGGTCGCCCCCCTCACGTCACGTTATTAAAGAAAATAGAAAATAAAGAAAATGAAATGGATAAGCATGGGGTGCCTCCCACGAAGCGCTTGCTTTTGTTTACCGAGTCACATGAGCTTGACTCGATCCCCGAATTAATTCGTCCTTGGGGAGAGCAGATGGAACGGATAACCGGCATAAAAGACAGAGATGCCAGGATCAAATACGGTATCCTCACTCCCGGTGGAGTGGAAAAGTGAAGAAATGATGGGATAATCAAAGATCAGATAAAACACCCAGATGGTAAAAGCAAAGTCGAGTTCAGAATCACGGGTGGGTTGGGTGGGTAAAATATTAAGCACAGGAACATCTTGTTCAGAAATCTCGTCCACCACTCCAAAAATTTCTTCATTCGTATCTGATTCAAAAACTATATCGGGTAGTTTCCCCGGTGGACGGGAAGTAGGTAAAATATCTCTTTGAAGGTTATTCTCGTCATTCTCAATACCCGGTGGTATCGAGTCATCCGCAGCAAGAAATAGATCGACATCCTCTAACAAAGGATCACGTGACGGATTATCGAAAATAGGTATAGAGTCGATCTCAAAGTGAAAGCACTCATAATCCGGAAGAGAGAAATCAGCATGAATAGTGGGATTGCCACTACTCGTCTCTTCAAATCGAAAAATTTCAAGCTCGGGTAAAAAATCATTATCCATAACGGGGATAGGAGAAGAAGTCGGAGGATCATTTAATGTCTCGATCTTAGAAATGAGAAGATAAACTTTGGATAATTTCTCACGAAGAGCTTCATCTTGGATTTCCGTTTCAACATCTTCATCATTCTCTTCTTCTAAGCTGACGAGCTCAGAAAGTACTTCTTCAATATATTCGATGTTTCTATAGAATCGTCATCGTCAGAATCGGAAAACATCTCAACACAATCATTTGAATTATCAATCGGAGATAACTCACATTCTTCAGCCGTATCAAAAACATATTTCTCAAAATCGGGTAAAGAATCCTTGAGCTCGGGCTCCATAGGATCTGACGGCTTATCTTCAACAAATTCACGATTACCGTTAGAAATTTCCCCGGACTCACTTGGGATTGGGACGAGGTTCTCAACACTAGACTTATTTAATTCGTCAGATTCCGTTGCCGGAATAGTGTTTAGATGCTCGTCCCCCATTTTTAGAGAATCCTCGGGTTCTACGGGGGAAAAGACGGGTGCTCTTTGAGGGAAAAAGTTGATCTCCTCATCATAAGAATCGTCGTGAATAAAAGTCTTTCGTAATTTAGCCTCTCTTTCCTCGACAAGTAATTCTTCCATGGACTTCTCATGAGGATCGGGAGTATATGTAATACGATTAGCCACGAACTCTCGTACCATCTCAATAAAGGATTTCATTTCATCAATAACTTCATTCGGAACTTGAACCATGTCGGGAGTTTGTGGGGGTTGGTTAAAACCATGAGAATCGTAACATGAATTCGGCTCATAATAATTTTCAAACGACCCCCCACAATTTTCAAAATTAGATAAACTTTGGAACGAATTATCATTGAAATATGATACTTGCTCATAAGAGTTTTGAAAAGAAAGATTGAAATCGCTTTGAGGATAATTATCAAAACTCGAATCACAAGCGTAAGACGTTTCAGCACTCGGGACGTAACATATACAATTGATGTATCCACATTGGTTACAAAAACATTGCCCACACGACAATCCTTCTTCGGAAGGGTTTCCACAATTATAACAATCAAACGAAGGTGGTGGTGGTGTTGGATAGTAATCGAGAATATTTGACGGAATGTTGAAAGATCTTTGATTATACGTAGGAGAATTACAATTCCAACAAACGCCATCGCGAATATCACTACCACATTGGTCGCACGTACACCACACACACAACCCTCCGAAGAACGGTTCTCCACAATTAACACAAAACGGATCCATAAGAATTATCGGTTTACAGGGTTAAAGAAGAAGAATCAAATGATAAGAGGATAAGAGGATTATTTTTAATTTTTGCGTATCATAAAAACAAATAAAAATAAAAGTAAAAATCAAATATGAAAAAGAAAAATATTTTTGGATTTTATATTTTAAAGAAACTTAAAATTACAATTTTTTTTGGTTTTTATATACTTTTAATAATTTTTTATTATTTTTATTTATTTATTTATTATTATTATTATTATTTTTTTAATAAACTTTTTTTTTTTTTTTTTTTTTTTTTTTTTTTTTTTTTTTTTTTAAGAATATTTACAAAAAACGATAACTTCTTGGGAGAAGGTCTTCAAATCACCAACAAACGATACAAGTGCGACGCTCTCGTTTCAAACCTTCCCCGGCAACGGCGCCATTTGGTTTTAATTCTTTTTAGTAGTATAGGTTTATTTTTACCGAAGAAACACTCATGAAAGTATGTTCCCCGGGTCGTTATGTCCCAACGAAGGTAAGACGGCGATCGAGTCGGCTTGAGTCGCGTGATTGTGAAGTGAAATGGGTTTTAAAAGAGATATTTTGGAGTTTTTATTCTAAAGGAAATGAAATAGCAATTAAAAAAAACAATAAAACAACAAGAGTTTTAAAATAAGAAAGAAAAATAAGACGGGAAAAGACTTTAAAAACAATATGTTTGCTAAGCGACGTGAATAAGTTCATCAAGTGTGGGTAAAGGATTGACGACGAATTATTTTCCTTAGACAAGATTATTTTCTCACAACGTTGGTTTATTTTGAAAATAATCCTTTAAAAAGAAAATAATTACTAGATTTGTAATTTGATTATTCTCCGGCTTTTGCCCTTCAAATAATAAAATCACAAGTCTAAATAATCATAACAATTATTAATCATAATCCTCTTTAATGTCCACACTTAACTCACAAACTCGTGCCACCAAGCAAACACTAATAAACTACTCGAAACTCATATTAATAAAATAAAATTACTTGATAAAATAAAAAAACTCGATAAAACAAACAAACTAGACAAGCCAAAATAAAATTCGGCAGAGTTTCGCCTAAGCATAAAGTATAAGAGAACCTCACTCGATAAACGATGAGGTATAGATTATCTAACTCGATAATCTTGGCTAACTCGCCAAAAGAAATGAAACTTGGTAAAATCAATACTCGATAAACAAAAAAAAAAAAAAAAAAAAAAAAAAAAAAAAAAAAAAAAAATTCAAACTCGGTAACTTTCAAAAAATCTCAAACTCGGTAAAAAAATTTCAAACTCGAAAGTTCAAAAAATGTAACTCGCTAATTTTAAAAATCCTAACTCGAAATGTTTAAAAAGTCCAAACTCGATATACACTATAAAATCTCAAACTCGGAAAGTATAAAAAGTCCAAACTCGAAAGTTTGTTTCTAAAAAAAACTAACTCGAAAGTTTTTATTTGCAAACTAGTCCTAAACCGAAAACGAAACTCGAAAAATTGCAATTAGGTCCCTAGCTCAAAATCTCAAACTCGGTAATCATTTTAAAAGTCAAACTCGATAATCACTTATTTCAAACTCGATAGTTATTAAAACCTCAAACTCGGTAAACTACAAAAAAAAAATCTAACTCGACCAAATTAAAAACCATAACAAAACACTATTTTTGATCCAAAATAAAGCCTAAAACTAATGTTTTTCTACCAAATTTATTACTAGACTAACTAGTTTAACCATAAACATTAAATCCCACCAATAAAAACAAGATTTTAACAACTAAAAATTAAAGATTTTTAGAAAGATAAAGTTAGAGAGAGAAAGTAAAATAAAACACATACTTTATAAAAATAACACTACACTACTCCTACTACTATGAGGACCAACCCTCAACAACCAACCTTTCAAAGTTGGTGTTTAAGGGGTATTTATATGCTAGGGGCTAGAGCTTCTCTAATCTTTGAGTTTGTTGCATAATTAGCCCCTAGACTTTTACAAAACATGAGAAAACTACTTAAAACATATTAAAACGCTAAAAATGCAACTAAATACTACACGTAACGATCTTGTAACTTGGAGGAGTTGAGTTGACTTTTCTTCAAAAGTTCTTCAAAGGACCAAAGTTGACAACTTGCTGAAACTTGGAGAGCCATTATTGTAAAGGTCTTCATACTTCAACTAAGAGTCTCTTTTGTTATTCTCTGAATCTCTAAGGATTACTTTTGTCATTTTGGGCTTTTCTTGGATTAATTTCTTTCTCGGCTTCGGCTTTTTACCTTTTTCCAATCTCGTGCTCGTTTTTGTCGGTTTTGCTTTGTTTTTGTTCATTTTTCACATATCCGTACCTGCACATACACAAATACAAAAACATACATTCTCTTGGCATTTTTGGTTAGTATTTGGTGTATTTGGTCTGATTTAAGGTCTAAAAATGATGTGTGAATAAGCACTCATCAGTAGTCCTCTTATCATCGAGTTTCCTTTTGAGTTCGTTGCTACACTTGACCTCTCGGTCAAGGAGTTTCTGTGCAAGTTCGATTGCAGCTTCTAGAGAGGTTGGGTTTGATGAGGTAACGTCACCCTCAATACTCTAAGGAAGTCCTTCAACGTACTTCTCCAGAGTCTTTTCGAGGTCGGGTACAACCGTAGGACATAATACCATAAGTTCTTGGAATCGGCGGTTATATGTTTTGAGGTCAACACCCTTGACTTTCAGCTTGTGGAATTCATCTTCCAATTTCCTCAGTTCAGAAGGGGGGCTATACTTCTTCAGTATTTTGGCCTTGAATTCCGCCCATGTGAGCTGGTAGGCTGCCGTTGTTCCCAAAGTCTGGACTGTGGCATTCCACCAGGATAACGCATCTTGCATGAGTGTTCCTGTGGCGAAGGTGACTTTCGTGTCGTCGGTACAACCACTTCTTTGAAAGACAGTTTCAATTCACTCAAACCACTGAGCCTGTTCGGTCACACCTTCAGTACCTTTGTAGAAAGTAGGCTGGCAACTCATGAAGTCTTTGTAAGTACACCGACGATGGGTGGCTGCCACACTCTTTCCAGTTGCCATGCTAGTACCGCTGTTGTTGGCATTTGCTGCTGCTTGTTCTGCCAAGACCGCATTCATGCCATCGGCGATCACCCTCCGAATATCTTCCGGAGTCATAATAGGTGTGGTGGTTGCGGTTTCGGGGGTAGCAGTTGCTCTTCTCATGCGTGCCATGTTTCTATAAACATGCAAGGAACATAGGTTTAGAGGTCTTATAACGCTAGAGTAGGATTATGCGAAGAGTGGGGAAATCGAATATAGTCAACATGTTAATTACAACAATCCGAGTCTATGGAGTATCCTAAGGGGATCTAAGCGGTTTTTATATATAACATCATGACATGTCTGGATCAATTCATAACGTACATGAGAAATATAAAAGATCTAATTATCCTGCATAAATCGGCAACTAATGAGACAGTATATAAGAGAAAATGCAATATGAACATTAGAAGCAACCATGGAAAAACATAAATCAATATTAATATATTACATCCACACAATAGAAGATTAATAACTTGTCTGATAGTTTATTACAATATATGGATACAAGATTCCTTATTAATACAACATTGGTAGTCTAAGAGAACTCTTAGCTATACTAATACATCTATGATCTATGGTCCTCCTGGTGTACCATCCAGACGTCGCTGAAGGCTCATAACCATATCCATCAAGATCTCTACCGTCTGATCTCGAGCTCTGTCTCTGGCTCGGGAATCCTTAATCATGAGTCGATAAATCAGGACCTGAGAGCTGAGCTGGTCGACTACAGAGACAAGTGCCTCTATCACTGTCTGCATCGAAGAAACATCATCGCGCAACACAATCATAGTCTCTCTGACGTCCTCAAGTTGAGTACCCATGTGGTCGAAAGCTATCTCCATAGCTAGCTGGCCTATGACAAGGTTCTCTAACTCGTCTCCAAGAATCTCGACCTGCTCTAGTGGCAAATCATTCAGGATACCAACGCTGTAGTCTAGTAGATCCTCATGTCGAGCTAGTCTGGCGGCGAGTAGGGGTACGGTGTGGTGAAGGGGTTCTCCGGTGATAGGAAGACTCCTCAAGACGGTGGTGGATGAGCTTTCTCATAGTTCGGATGTGCTAGGGGCTCCCTCCTGGAATCTCCAACGGCGGATAATTGGTAGTAGGAAAGACCATCAGCGTCGACTCTCCTGTGGGTCTTGCGATGAGCTGTTGCCTCTGCTGCAACCTGGGCGTAGGGATCTGAGGAAGAAGGAATCAAGTGGCATGCCTTGCCACGGGCCGGCAAAGGGTCGCTGTGAGTGGTTGGTGATGTAGGCGGGGTAGAAGATGGTAGTGGCACGGTAGTGGTCTGTCGATAGAAGATAGTAGGGGATGGAACAGAAGATGGTGGTGCAGGTGATGATGGCCTGGTATGCTCAGGGGCTGGGGGTGGTATAGCAGGATCTGCTGGTGCACATACCCTCTTTTGGGTAGTGATCTTACGGAAGGGCCTCCTTCGTGTCAGCGAAACAGGCGGCCAAAGGGTTCCGGTTCATAGGGTTGAAGTCGTCGAACTCGTCTTCGGCGGCGGATTGGACCAGGTGGTGAAGGTTGAGGATAGGAGGATGTGGGAGGAGAATTCTCTGAGTCGGATGCAGGTAACCACTATTGACGCTGCATGTGTCGATAAGTAGCAGGTGACATAGGCATCACTGCAGGAGCAAAGTCTGAAGTAGGAGACACAGGGTCTTCACTTTCTGAGTCAGACGATACTGTGATGGGGTGTGGAGCTGGAGACATAGTACTGTTACAATCCCGAATAGTAAATGTAAGTTAAAAATCATAAACATGTTAGCCTTGCTAAAACTCATATAATAGGCAACATTTAAATGTTAGGAATACGTAGGCACGGAGGGCATGAGATATTTATGTTTTTGAAAATGGTCCTTTTTGAAAAAAAAAGTAGTTATAGTTTAGTGTTTAAAATACACCTGGTTCGCTATAACCGTGGCTCTGATGCTAATCTGTAACACCCCCTAAATTCGATTAACGACAGCGGAAGACTTAACGGGGTATTATGTAGTGGATCTTTGTCACAATCATAGGAAACGTTTTTGAAAACACATTTTATCATTCATTTAAAATATTTAAGTACATAAATAGTTTTGGAAAGACCAGTCATATCTTCATAGATATGTTTTATTTAGGTAAATGATAAAGAAAACGTTTATTTAAAAACCCGTGCCCGGGTTGATGCCCTTCTCCGTGCCTTGAATATCCATGCCTTAATTACCTGATATAACATGCTAAAAGTCAACAAAAGTTGAGTGATGTACATAGGTTTAAGTTTAAAGGTTGAACACAAGTAAAGGTATTAATTGTATCGATAGCCAATTAACAAGTTTAAAATAAAGTTTTTCATTGCATTAAGCTCATGACACGCAAAGATTAGACAGCCATCAATGTGTGATGTAAACTAATATAAAGGGGTGCCCTTAGGATAGGTCTTTGCCAGTAACCTATGAGTTGTTAAATATTGTGCGCCTAGTCGCTCATCCGAGCTAAACTAAACGGGGATTGTCAGTCCCAAATAGATCTATTCCCAAATATTCACGTTCACTCGCAAGTGATTAAGGTTCATGATTGAGGAGCTTTTGGCAATAGCTACTTAAGCAATAGAAACATCAGGCATAGCATACTAAAAATCTTGTGTTCGAGTTTGTAGCATGTATCTCCCCACAAAAGAGTTTAAAAATTTTAAAGAGTGGGCTATGAATTCACCTGGATTGCTCGGTAGTACTAGTATCGTAATTCAAACGATAGGTGGAAACGGCTTCAACACACAACCTAAGTAAAATATGGAAAGTTTTCAGAGTTTGATAGTCTAAGTTCAGTTTATCGAGAAAGTTGTTTATTATAGTGTATTGTTTTTTTGGTTGACAGGTCTATGGTTGGTAAAACCAAATTCGGGTTTAAGCTTTGGTTAATCGTTTTAAATATATTCTTATCATAGTAATATATATATATATATATATATATATATATATATATATATATATATATATATATATATATATACTAGCCGAATACCCGCGCTTAGCGGCAGCGGTGTCTAGTTTCAAGAGTATTCTGGCAGCGAATGATTTTATTTTGAAAAATATATTTTTGCGCGAGTGTTTTCGACAAAATACTTTTTGAAGAATCGATTTTCTCATGGCATGGTTGCATTGCGGCAACAACGTTAAAAATTTTGAAGGATTCGATAGTGTTGATATGCGTGAGTGTTTTTCCTACATAGTTCGAGCTATTGATATGTGTGTCTCTTTCTCTCTTTTTTTAGGGTGTGTTTGGTATTTCACTATGGGAATAAGACAATGACTATGAAAGTGATTAATGGTGTTTGTTTAAGATGAAGGGGTCCACCACTATAGTAATGAATGAGAGAAATGTTCCATACTCCATATACTTCAAAAGGATAACGTATGAATTTTTCATACCGAGAGGCCCACCACTACTATCAAAATAATTACAGTTGTGATTGATGGCGGAATACCAAACGCACCCTTAATCTTTGTTTGTGATGTATAGATAAGAGTTGTTCATAAGTGCGTTTTAATTTTGTTTTTATAGAAAAACAATTATGGTTGAATGGATCATTGGTTTTTACTTTTTATCCAATGCAATAGTTATTCTTGATCGATTTATGCCTTAAAAATTGGTTGTAAAAGACAATTAAGGAGCAATTGGATGGTGAATTGTACATTGATATAATCACTTGTCCCATTAACGACAAAATACACTGTGTACCCACGTGTAACTTTCATTATGAAATTTTGATATTCCCGCAATAGTCAACAATGTATATTTTTTATTGTTATACATGTCATGTGATTTGGATATTTACTCCTTAAAATCAACCCCTTGGGCCTTGTCACTCGTAAATATTAGCTTGTTCAAATTTTTAATTCATGTTTTTTTATTCTTTAGGAAAGCATAAATATATTTGCAATAAAACAACTCACATTGTGGCTTTCATTTTTATGTATTAGTAAAACGGTTTGGTGAATTGTCGCATGAATGTATATGATTTGTATATTGTACAAAAAGATTAAGTTTTTTTACATGTGATATGCATACCTTTTATATATTAATAAAAAAAAGGTTGTATTGTTTCATAAAGGGATAAAATATTTTGACGCCCGAATTTCGTATGCTTTTTGATAACGGGCTAGGAAGGTAGCCATATTCACAAAATTTAAAGTCGATAAAAAAATCAATACCAAACTTCGTGGGCTGTCCGTAGAACAACATTTTGCATTTCCTAGTATGAACTATGAAGTATAAAAGAAACATATGTCATTATGCTTGATTCAAAATTGTGTTAGATACAACAAAAAGTAAACATGACTAAAGAAGCATTGTTTCAGTAAACTTTTCAAGTTTCCAAGTGAATTCATTAGTTTTTCAAGCAAGTATGCTTCTTGTTTATTTTTAATAAAAAAGTGAAACAAACTACATCTATTGTCTGGTATCTTTCAAGTTCTAAGTTTTTGTTTTTAGTGTTCAATGGACCTCTGGTTTTAATATGTTTAAAAAACAACAACTCACTTTAATTTGTCATGCATGTAAACTGGTTGTACTTTTTCTCATCTTTAATAGTTCCTCTAAAGATGTTATCCTTCACATAGTTGTACTTTTTGCTTATCTCAAGGACTTTCAAAGCATTGTAAAAAGTAAAATTGTGTGTCTCAAGGAGGTCACTGTCAAATGTCAATACATTGAGATGCTAAATCACTACGGAAAACATGCAATTTTTCATATCATACATTTTCTTATCCAAACATTTCATTAACTAAACTTAAAATTTTATAACTATGTTTCTTTTCTTTCTTTTTTTTTGAACACTATAACTATGTTTCTATACGTAAAAGTTTTTGAAAATTAAAATTTCGGAAGTTTAAAATAACTAAATTTCAAAACTTTTGAAAAGTTAAATTTGAATAATTCTAAATCTACAAATTAAAGTAAAAGTCAGATTTATAAAACAAATTAAAAGTCACATTGATAAACACTATAAATAAAATCAAATTTTTGAAAAAAAAAAAAAAAAAAAAAAAAAAAAAAAAAACTTTAAAAGAGTCGGATTTATTAGAAACGAATCTCCAAACTCGAATTTATAAAAAACCATTAAAAAATAATAAATAAAAAACAAATCAAATAAAATAAAACTAAATATATAATAAAAACGCAAAAAAATAATAAATAAAAAACAAATCAACAGACTTTGGCGAGTGCTCTTTATGGTAAACACGCACGGGATATGGAGGAGCGGTTCGATATGACCCCGCGTCAAAAGGCAGTTTTTGCTTGTCTCAAAGGGGCTCACGCCCAAGATTTTTTGACTGTTGTACCCATTGAAGGTCTTGGGCAACGGATGTCAGCAGTTGAATACAGAGCCATCCTCAAATACCGGCTCATGATTCCCCTTTTTCCGCCAGACGACTCATGCCCCATTCGTAAAAAAGCATGTTTGGATAGATTTGGCGAGCATGCCCTCCACTGTAAGGAATTGCCGGGGTTCAAGTATCGTCATGACTGGGTTAGAGATGTTTTATGGGATGTGCTTAGGCGTGCCGGAATCTCAGCCAAGAAAGAAGCCCCTGTTAACTTTCTGACTGATCCTCGAGAGGGAAGATCGTCCCTGCGTCCTGCGGATGTCCTTGTGTTTGGCTGGGCGGGGGGTAAGCATGCGTGTGTTGACCTCACTGGGGTGTCCCCACTAGCAGGGCTGAGAGATAGTGGATTTGTTCCGGGACAGGCGGTTTTGAAGGCGGAAGCTAGGAAGGTTGCTAAGCACGAGGTAGCATGTTTAGAGAATCAGCATGTGTTCATTCCGTTTGCCTTCGACACCTTTGGATCCCTAGCCCCTGAGGCAGTTCGCTTTTTGGAGCGGGTGCAAAAGGTGGTCCACAGTGACTCGCAAAGCCCGAGGAACCAAGGGTATGTTTTTAGTAGAATAGGCTTTGCGATTCAAAAAGGGATAGCGGCGCAGCTTGTTGCTCGCTTACCCATTATCCAGATGTAACTTGGTTTTTATATATAAAGTAAAATTTATATATAAAAAAAAATCATAATCAAGTTTATAGTAACACTCGAAAAAAGTCAGATTTATTAAAAAAATGAAATAAAAAAGAAAAGAAACAAAAAATGGTCTTATTCATATATAAAAAAATACTCAAAACCTCAATAATAATCTATAGCGGCGGCAACAGTGGATTCGGCCTCATCTGAAAAAAATAAAAATAAATAAATAAAAATGTTGAATTAACAAAGATCTAGAAAAATATATACATGAATCTCTAAGAAAAAACAATAAAAACATGAAATAATTATAAAAGATCCAAGAACCATGGTTCACGAAAAATCTGAAATAAAAAACGAAAATTTCACGCTAACATCTTGGTTTCCGAAACACAAATCCAAGTGAGGGTGGATCTGGTGGTTTTGATGGTGTTGACTTTGAAGGTGACGGGTGCGAGATGGCGCCAACACTGGTGAGGTGGTGGTGTCGGATTAAACTTGGAATGGTGGTTTAGATTGCAAATGCTTTTTAGATTATTTTTTGCTAGAGAGATGATGAAATTTGTATGTTCTTAGAGAGAGAGAGAGAGAGAGAGAGAAGGAAGTAGTGAGATAAATAAAGGGTAGTGTGTGTGTTTTGTGTTACTGTAAACTTGCTTTGGTTTGTGTTTGTAGACTTTATATATGAGGTAGGCTTGGGTATTGAATCTTAGTTATTAGGTTCGGAGGATGGCTCGGTTTTAGGCATTTGATATGCCTCTTTTATAAGGGAGTATATATATATATATATATATATATATATATATATATATATATATATATATATAAAACGAAGTGTGACGATATACGTCGAAAGGTTACGAAGGTCGGTGTGATTAACAAAAGGTTGATAGGTTTCGAAAAGTGAATCGGTTTGATAGAATGTGTTAACTGTTAAACGTTATATATTTATTATTATTGTTATTACGTTATATATATATATATATATATATATATATATATATATATATATATATATATATATATATATATATATATATATATATATATATATATAAACTATATATATTTATTTAATTTACGAAAAGTGTTTGATCGAATCGGATTTATATAAAATACTTATATATATAAAATATAAATTATAAAATTTATATTATTATTAAAACACTGAAGTTTTGTAAAATTTACATTTTAACCCCCTAACGGCATAACTTTACACCGTTAGTCCAAAACTATATTTAATTTCATTTTTAATCCAAAACGCTTTTATATTTACATTTTATACCCAAAATTTTCTAGATTTACAGTTTTCATCACAAATATGCCAAAATGGCAGTTTTCCCTTAAACTTTGCATTTTGACAGTTTTAGTCCCTCGGGTTTAAAACTTTTGCAAAAATAGTCCGAATTTCACCAACTTCAAAACTTAATATTTTTATTTTCTAAATAAGTTTAAAACAGCTTATTTGAGTTGTAAAAGCAGCTTATTTTCCAAAAGAGCTTATTTATCACTTAATGGGCCTTAAACGAGTCAAATCCAAGGCCCGTTAAGGTTTTTCAATCCAATGGGCTTAGGAGACTTTTGGGCTTAGCCTTAGGCTTATTTTTGGACTACATTTCTATTTAGAAACAGCTTATAGGACTAGCTTATTTGAAAAGCTTAATTTCGACATATTGGGCTTAAAGGCCCAAATCGTATATATTAAGTTTAAGAAAAACGCAACTAGCTTTGAGGTTTAACGAGGGATCGTATGAGGTTATGGGGGTGAGTTTAAGGCCTAGCTTATTAGTTTGCCATGTGAACTAAGGGTTTACGCCATAAAAATGATATCTTGTGTGTATTGTTTAGAAAATACGAGACCAAAGCATGTCGACCATAACCAAGGCTAAAATAGTTTTTGTGTCTTAAAAATATTCTAAGTATGGAAAGTGAAATCGTATAGGTCAAGTGACTTAGAAACGTGTCTAATAGAGTACTTATACGTTGTTATTAGTGTGATATGTCTTACTAAACTTGGTTTATGATGTATTAAACTTATGGTTTAGCTACTAATACGTGTACGTTATATCTTAATATTAACGAGAAAATAGTTAAAGTAAGCGTGGTGTAATAAAATAAAACGCGAAGGAGATATCAAAAGGGAGGAGTTTGGCTCACTTCACCAAGCATTGGTGGAGTAGAAACGAGGCGTGGAGGCTATGAACGACCAAGGTGATGAAGCGAAATGTGTATCGCTTTTGGGGGGTCATTTAAGGCCAAAGTCGAGATTATTTGATCAAATATTGCCCTAAATTGTTCCTTTTGTCATTTTAGGTACTTTTGAGAGGAATTTTACAAAAGAAAGCATTTTGGACGTTTTTTGGAGCGAAAAAGTGCAGAAAATGACAAAGTCTCAAATCATGCTGGAAATTGCACTTGACGGCGTCACGTACTACTAGTGACAGCGTCACGAGTTAACAAAAGGGTGGATAAATCAATTACACATGACGCGCCAGAATGTTTTGTGAAGGAGGTCTGACGGCGCAACGTACAAAAATTCCAAGGCCATCAAGAGTTATCATAAAGAGTGACGGCCCAGAACCCATAGAGAGTGACGGCGTCAAAAGTGGATCTAGGCAATACGAGTTTAATTTGGCGGCGAGTTGACGGCGTCACACCTTACTCTTGACGCCGTCAGATTACAAAATCTATATATAGTTTTCTAGTTTTCATTCATTGTGTGCAACTTTGAGGGAACAAAACCCTAGACGAATTTTCCAGCTATTTTAAGGGTTTCAACCCTTTGTTTCTTCCATGTTCATATGAAGATAAGTACTTTACCAAATCATTCAACATGTCTATGTGTTGTTTGATTATATCTTACGCTTGTCTTCTCTTTAACATGCTAGGCTAGGTTTTCTTCGTGTTTGCTTAGATGTAATGAAACCTAGATGTTAATTATTGGTTGATGGTTTGCTTATAATTGTTGTGGATGAATGAATTCGATCTTAGGATTAAGAAAACTGGCAGACTTCCAATTGGTAACTTTATTGAACGTCTTAAGAAACATGATCGGATGTGTACTATGATTATTTGGTTATATTTAATGCATAGGTAACTTCCAGGGATACCATGTTAGGAGCTTTTAGTCGGCTCGACATAGGATTGAGGTTGAAGCCTATAGAGTTACGGAAGATCGTACACGGCCCTACGACTAGTATTAAGGAATATAACCCGTCATCCATGCAATTGTAACAAGCTAATCAACCGGTAAAAGATATCTAGGGAGTAATGAAATCTAAGTAAACGCACTTTCTCTCATTAATGTTTACACCACAATTTAGTTTAAGTTTATTTTATTTTATTTTGATTGCATCTTTAGTTTATTGGGTTAGTTGATTAGCAACTAATTCCGCCCACTCCTTCCAAAACCGAGATTTTACTTGCTTTCATTTAAAATATAAAATTACAAAAAGAATCATCCCTCACCCTTAGACCTAGTTTAGTAGAATTTTAACCCTAGCGAACACTATTCATAGAGTTGAACGATCAATCCCCCAGTACTTGTCACTATACTATACTACAACGAACAGGTACACTGCCTGGTGGGGATTGCAAGCTTCTCAAGATCCCTTAAGTGGTAAAACCTTTTGCGAGGGCGCAATTCCACGCATCAAGTTTTTGGCGCCGCAGCCCGGGGAATAGTTATTGTCTAGGTTAAAATTTTTGTTTATTAGGCCTACTTGCTAGATTCCTTTCTAGTAAGATTTTTATTTTATTTTTATTGGTTTCTTTAGTCTATCTTTTTCTTCGTTCCTTTGTTCGTAACCTTTGCCATTCGCCATCTTGGAAGGTGGTAATCTCTGTGATCCCATCAACCCACCACAACAAAACCACCCACAAAACCCACCATTACCAAACCAACCTCCTAGACCCCGAACCTTAGGAGAGTACTCCCGTCCTAGCCACCAAGGCTATCGAAACACCATTGAGCTCACTCAAGGATCCAATATGTCTCCCTTGCGATCCGACACCATCCGGTTCGTGCAAAGCGGATGTGCATTCCATGGACTTCGTTCCGAAGACCTTAATCAACATCTCAAGGATTTCCTCAAAATCGTAGATTCCATAGACCTTGATGTTGTAACTCGAGAGACGACCCAATTGTGTCTCTTCCAATTCTCTCTACGTGACCAAGCTAGTCAATGGCTTGAGCGTTTACCCACGGGATCCATCACCTCTTGGGATGATCTCACAACTCATTTCCTTGCTCAATTTTTCCCACCGGGGAGAAATACTAAGCTTAGAAATGATATCTTGATGTTTCAACAACGTCAAGGTGAAACTCTCTATGAAGCATGGACTCGTTTCAAGGACTTACTCTAAAAATTCCCTCATCATGGCATAGATCTTTGGCTCCAAGTCTAAATTTTCTATGACCATATCGATCTCTCCACAAGGCGAACCATTGACCAATCGGCCGGTGGCAAGCTTCGTGATCTAAGTGCGGAAGAATCATGGGACCTCATAGAAGATCTTGCTCTCTATGACAACGAAAGTTGGAATGATCCCCGTGATTTGAACAAAACGGTCAAGGCAATATCTTTGCCTTCGAACAATTCAATCACTCCCGATCATAGGATCATGGAACTTGAAGACCAAGTCAAGTTTCTCATGAAATCCTACGAAGCTCCTAAACCTTCAAGCCAAGTGAACAAAATCACTTTTTCGTGCAAATTATGTTATGGTCCCCACGACACTCGTGATTGCATGGAACTCCCCGAACAAGCTTTCGCGGATTACCCATCCTCGCGTACCGACGGAGCGGGAGACAAGTGGTACACTTTAAAACCCGAGCAAAACCCTTACGTGATTCGTACAACCCCTCTTGGAAAAATCAACCGAACCTTAGGTGGAAACAAAACCAAAGCATGCCCCAAAACAATTCTTCCATTCCACCTAATCGATTCCAACCAAACGGTTCACCCTCTAACCGTACTTTCAACAACAATCCTTCCAACAACTATGGTAGTACCAATAATCTTGAAGGATTGATGTCCAAATTTGTGGCATCTCAAGAGGCCCGCATAGCTAAGTTTGAATCCGAATTCAATCAACAACATGCAGAGATGACCAATAAAATTGAAAACTTGTTGAAAGCTCTCAACAACGAAGTGCTAACTTCACCAAAGAAGGACACTAGGGACACTAGTAGCGGAACCCAAATCAAGCACCCCTAATCATCTAAACACGTCCACTTTGTCAATGTATTTACTATTAAGCCAGTCGATAATAATAAGGAAGAAAGTGATACGGATGAGATTAAGGAAGTTGTAGAGAAAAAGGAAGAGGAAGTTGAGGAAGTAGAAAATGTATAGGAATACTTTGATAGGTTACCCACCAAGGAGGAACGAGAATACCATAAGGATCTATTCGATGACCCCGAGACACCATACGTCCTTGGTTCACCAATCATAAAAGCGGGCGATCCCTCTAAGATCAATATACCATGCAACATTGGGCATATGCATGTGTGGAAAGCCTACATCGATCTTAGATCTCCTATAAACATTATGACTAGGACCCATTACAATTGGGTAATGAAGAAGCAACTTGGATATAGCATGATGCCCAACACGAGTTGGATGAGTAACTTTGTTGGAAGAGTGAAAGGATTGCACGTCTTTGTAAGAAACTTCACTTATGTTACCGATTTTGTGATTGTGGAGGATATTCATCCGGTAATAGATGGTTGCCTAAGTCAAGTAGTGTTCGAAAAGCCGTTTGTAGAAGCTTCTAAGATGAATTATGACCCGTCTCTAGGGATAGTTAGGTTTAAGGATGAGAACGATGAGATTGCTTACCAAATGCCTTACAAGATTGAACAATTTCGTCTCTTATCAAACATCGAAAAGGAACACAAGCAAGCAGTCTACTATAGGAATGATGAGGATAGACGTAGAGGAGTAGACTATGTCATGAACAAAATATTTGGTTTTTACAAGGAATGCTTGCAACTAGGTCCGGAATACAAAACCAAGATCGAGGATGACCTAGGAACCGGAACCGATAATGAGGTCACGTAATAGCTCATGAATTTGAGTCTAGCTACAAGACTCGTAAATAAAGAAAAGCGCTTCTTGGGAGGCAACCCATGTTTTATTTGTTTTGTTTTGTTTGTTTGTTTGATTTTTTATTTGTTTCCGTATGCTTTATTTTTATTGTTTGTGGATCATGTTTCATACTAAGTTGTGAAAATGCTTAACTTTGTTGTTTGTCTTAACTTCATAAAAGTTATTTCGCAAAAGATAAGTGTAAGGGAATCCTAAATTTGTTTTTAAGAACGGAATTGAACATGAACCACAACAATATTAAATGAACATGTATATTAGTATTTGTTTGAGTCAAATGCTTGGATCGAGTCCCCTGTCCCTTCTTCCTCTTCACCTTCTTGGTGGGATAGGGAACTGGTGAGATCTTGTTGTCACCCTGGATAGCAGTAAGCATATACGTGGTCAGGGCGACAAGTGTAACCTCAGCAGGGTCACGAGAGTAATTTTCCTTATGTAAGACATCAGGCTCAAAGCCTACGACATCAGGCTTAACATACTCAGACCCTAGCAAGTCTTGCAGGGCGCAGGAAATGAATCTAGGGTATGACATAAGTTTTTGCCTAGATTTCCCACCTAACTTTGCAATGAGGTCCCTGAAGATAATTTCTCCAAGGTTAATTTTTGTACCCTCTATGAGACAATACACTATCATTGCTTGAGTAGTGTTTAGTTGCTCAGTGGAGGATTTATTTCCCCCAAGGACCTGAATGACAAAGGTCACCAGGATCCTCCAGGGGACGGGGAACCAGGTTTTGATGATTGGAGCTTTGGATAGGAGGGCCCCTGGAGTCACCTCAGGGTGGTTTTTGTCATAGGGCCCTAGTTCTAGTAAAATTGCCTTCACATCCTCTTCAGTGGGTTGGGCAGCAAAGGTCTCAGCATAGTCAAGGCCAGTGGCTTTGACAAAGGTTTTATAGTTAAGAGTTAGGAACTTAGTTCCATTCTTTATTGAGAACCTTATGGTGGCCTCCTTTGGTGCATCAGGGTTTTCAACCACCGCTGTGCACCAGAATTCCCTCAAATAGTCATGATAGATGATAGAGGGGGTTTTTGTGAATTTGGTGGTGAGGAAACAATTTTGAAGAAACTTCACCACATCCCTGTATTCAGGGAACCCTTGAGGGTAGGCAAAGTTTCCCACCACATTGTTTTTGGTCAGGTCTACGCTCTCCATTTGGAAATCCACATTGGGAGCGTATTTGATGACTTTAGAAGAAGCCATTGTGATGAGAAATGGTCTAGTTTTGAGAAAAGGGTTTTAATCAAAGATGGAACACACACAGTTTTGAAAGCAAATTTGTTCTTGAATAAATTTTGCAAGAGTTTTGATAAGTTTTGAAAGTGTGTGTGTGTGTTTTTCTTTGTGGGGTTATTTATAGGGAATGAATAAGGGTTATGCTGTTGTGGATATCAAACGTTTTTGTTATTAATTCAAAATGGTGTTATAAAGCGTGTTTGATATCCGCATTAAATAGCACGATTCCAATTACCCCATTTTTCTCGCAACATGATTAGAGGAACAGTTGCGTGGCTCTGCAAAAGACACTTTTGCAGAGTGATGTCATCACACAAGTATTTGTGTGAGAGAGAGCATTTAATGCTCAGTGGTATTGGTGAGATAGGTGTAGGGGCCCAAGATGTGGATGCCAGTTGTGTAAACAACATATATTCCTATATTAAATAGGAATAAGTTATGTTGACATAAATAATGCCTTAAAAACATTATTAAGTTTTTATCAATATCTCTATGTTTTGATCATTACAAAATATAACCTCAAAGAACTAAAACTTATGACATAAACAAGTATTTGGTGATTAATATTTCTCTTTACATCCAAATCACTTAAGGTATGAATAAACAAAGTGTTTAGTGCAATGTATGATCAAAGGGGTATTTAATTAACTAATACAAAGTTTATTTAATTATATAATCTTATTATATATTTTTGAAAAACACTTTTGGTAATAAGGAAAAATGTTTTAATCATAATAAATATATGATTTCAAATATTTAACCAAAATCAGTTAGTTTTTCACCAAATAAACTTTCCCCACTAAAAAACAAAGTTTCTGGCCGTTACAGTTGGGCGGCCCCCTTAATTATAGGGGGCCGGCCATGCTTTAAGGGGACCGGCCACGCTCCTCTGTCAGAAACTTTTGCCTATAAATACCACCTTAAACCTGGATTTTTTCCCCACCTTTTGCACTTCAGAACTTTCTGTTCTAGATCTCCATTTCCAATCTATAAATCCTTTGATCATACATTCTTAAATCTTTGTTTCAAAGTGATCCATACATAATCCATTCAAGTGCAAGAGAAGAATACTTCTATCCCTCAAGACAAGAAGTATTACAACTAGTTGTGATCTCCACATCTAAGTTGTTTAAGCATCATCATTAATTATTATTTCATAGTGTGATTAGTTGTGAATATTTGTTAGAGAATAGTTGTGTAGATAGTAGAAGTTGATTAGTAGTGAAATAGGTTAGTTGTGAAGATTGGTGTGTAGAAGAAGGTGTGTAGAAGATTGGTGTGTAAAAGCTAGGTGTGAAGAAGATTGGTGTATAGATAGGTGAAGAAGATTGGTGTGTAGATAGGTGTGAAGAAGTTTGGCGTGTATATTGGTGTGAAGATTGGTGTGTAGATTGGTGTGTAGATTGGTGTGTAAATTGGTGTGTATATTGGTGTGTAAGGTTTTCTCCGCCATAAGGGAGCTTGTTGATATAGTGAAGAAAACTCTCGAGTTAGGTGCTCGGGGAGTGGAGTAGGGCAAGGAAGGTGCCTTGTAGCCGAACCACTATAAATCGCTTGTCTCTCGGTTTGATCTTTCCATCCTTTACTTATTTCATTACTTACATAATTATTGCTTCATAGTAGATATATACTTAGTATTGTTCATATTGTGTATAACTAGATTTCATATATCATCGAATCTATATTTTATAAATCAACGAAAACTTTTAAACAATTTGTTTTATAAAAATTAAAAAGACGTAAAACTATTCAACCCCCCCTTCTAGTTTTCCACAAGTTACCTACCTTGGATATTTACTAACTAAGTACTTAGAGCATTTAGTTAGGGTATTCAATGCTATATGATATTTTGAGCCCCCTGAATGAGTTATCATTCAGTGTGTTGATGATCAGTGATGGGGTGTATATCACTAAGACATGGTTTTATTCAGGGACCTAAGAGAATTTACATCAGGTTGGAGAAAATTTAATCAGTTGCCTGATTCAATGTCCAACATGCCCAACTCAGCTTTCAGTCTGGTGAAAGTGGGTTCATCCAGGGGTTTGGTAAAGATATCAGCTAGCTGATACTCAGTGGGGATGAAATGTAATTCAATTTCTCCATTCATGATGTGGTCCCTGATGAAATGGTACCTTATGTCAATGTGTTTGGTTCTTTGATGAAGCACTGGGTTATTGGAGATGACTATGGCACTGGTGTTATCACAAAAGATGGGTACCATCTTGTACTGAATGCCATAGTCACTCAGTTGGCTCTTCATCCAAAGTACATTTGCACAACACCCTGCAGCAACCACATATTCAGCTTCAGCTGAGGACATGGCCACTGACTGTTGTTTCTTTGTACTCCAACACACAAGTTTGCCCCCAAGAAATTGGCAGGATCCTGAAGTACTTTTTCTATCCATATTACAGCATGCATAATCTGAATCAGTGTATCCCTGAACATTTGGGGTAATACAAACCAAGGTTGGGTGTACCCTTCAGGTATCTAATGATTCTCTTTACAGCAGTAAGATGAAACTCTTTTGGTTCAGACTGATATCTAGCACAAAGGCAGACTGAGAATTGGATGTCAGGCCTTGAGGCAAGTAAGTACATCAGTGACCCTATCATTCCTTTGTAAAGGGTTTGATTCACTGATTTACCAGTGAGGTCAGGACCAAGGTTGTTTGGAGGAACCATAGGGGTTTTCACTGAAGAGCAATCAGAAAGCTCATACTTCTTCAGTAGGTTCCTAATGTATATTTCTTGACAAATGGATATGCCTTTGTCAGTCTGTTTGATTTGAAGTCCAAGAAAGTAAGTGAGTTCACCCATCATGCTCATTTCAAACTTTGTGGTCATCAGTTTTTCAAACTATTTGCAAAGTTTGTAACTTGTTGAGCCAAAGATGATGTCATCAACATACACTTAGACAAGGATGACATCACCTTTTGTTCTATAGATGAACAGGGTGTTGTCAATCTTTCCTCTGACAAACTTGTTTTGGATCAGGAAGGCTGAAAGTGTTTCATACCATGCCCTTGGTGCTTGCTTTAGTCCATAAAGGGCTTTGTTAAGCTTATAGACATGGTTAGGAAACTCACTGCTTTCAAAGCCAGGAGGTTGTTGCACATAGACATCTTCTTTAATTTTACCATTCAGGAATGCACTTTTTACATCCATTTGGTAAACTTTAAAGTTCATGTATGTTGCATAGGCTAGGAAGATCCTGATGGCTTCCATTCTAGCAACAGGTGCAAAGGTTTCCTCATAATCAATACCTTCCTGTTGGTTATATCCTTTTGCAACAAGTCTAGCCTTGTTTTTTATGACTGTTCCATTTTCATCAGTCTTGTTCTTGTAGACCCACTTCATTCCAATGACTAAAACACCATTGGGGCATTCAACAAGGGTCATGACATCATTCCTGTCAAATTGTTCCAGCTCTTCTCTCATGGCCTGAACCAAGCTCTCATAAGTTAAAGCTTCTTTAACATTTTTTGGCTCTATGTCAGAAAGAAAATCCACATAGAGACAAACATTGGCTGAGGCTGCTTTGAGTTTTGCAGCCATGCTTTTGTAAGCATACCTTCAGTGGGCTCACCAATGATGTTTACAAGATCAATTGTTTTGGATTTTGTCCAGCTATCCTGAGGTCTAGGATAGGAGTTAGAGCTTGTAGAAGCCTGGATTGTTAGAGTGGGTTCAGTCACTGGAACCTGAGGTAACTCAAGATTTTGGTCTTCAGTGACCTCAGTGTGAATGGCTTGGTTTGAGGGTTCCTGAACAATTGGTTCAGTAGAAGTGGTCTCATTGGAGACTTGTTGTGTTTCAATGACTTCACTGATGGTTGGTTGGGGTAGATTGTGAGGGATTATGTATTATGAGACATCAACATCAGCTTGGTATTGAGTTGAAGTATGATTCTCAGGGAGATACTCATCAGGAGGATACCTTGAAGAATCATCAATACCAATCTCTTCAACTGAGGAACTGGAGAACCTGATGGATTCAGTGCTCTCATCAACTGTTATATGATAAGTTTCCTTAGTTTGTTGTCTCCTTATGTTTAATACCCTGTAGGCTTTGGAAACCAGAGAATATCCCAAGAAGTATCCATCATCAGCTTTGGCATCAAATTTACCCACGTGATCCTTGTGATTATGAATAAACACAGGACACTCAAATACATGAAAGTAGCTGATGTCAGGGATCCTTCCTTTGAATATCTCATAGGGAGTCTTATTGTGTCTTTTCACAATGATGGACCTATTTTGAGTGTAGCAAGTTGTTCTGACTGCCTCAGTCCAGAAGTGTTTTGAGAGGACTGAGCCATTCAACATTGTCCTTGCTGCCTCAATGAGCATTCTATTTCTCCTTTCAGCTACTCCATTTTGTTCAGGAGTATATGGAGAAGTGAAGTTCTGAGAAATTCCTTTCTCGTCACAGAAACACTCAAGGTCATGGTTTTTGAATTCAGTGCCATTGTCAGTTCTAATTTGTTTAACTTTGACATCATTTTGATTTTCAATGTTCTTGACAAATGACATGATTGTTTCAGCTGTCTGACTCATTTTGGTCAGGAAGTAAACCCAAGTGTATATTGAGTATTCATCCACAATGACTAGAGTATACTTCTCATGATGAATGGACATGGGACTGATAGGTCCAAATAAGTCCATAAGGAGAAGATGCAGACAACTTTTGATAGAGAATGATTGTTTGGTTTTGAATGATGCCCTGTGGTGTTTTCCTTTTTCACAAGCTGAACATGGCTTGTCTTTGGTATACACCAGAGATGGAAGGCCAAGAACTTTGTTCTGTTTGGCCAGGTTGTTGATGTTTTTGAAATTGAGATGAGAGAGTCTCCTATGCCAAAGCCAGTTGATTGTCTCACTTGCCTTAGAGAAGAGGCAAGTCCCATTTTGAGTGAGGGATGACATGTCTAGTACATAAACATCATCCCTCCTGGGAGCACTCAACACAACTTCCTTGTTGGCATTGAAGATAGTCCCTCTCTTATCATCAAACTGAACTATGTATTTTGCATCACATAGTTGACTCACACTTATCAGATTGTACTTGAGACCATTGACATAAGCTATTCTTGTAAAAACTATACCATTGCAGTTTACTGAACCATAACCTTCAGTGGGAGCTGATGAATTATCGCCAAATACTACTTTAGGTCCTGGTTCTTCCACATATTTGTGCAGATAACTCTTCACACCAGTCATACTCCTTGAGCATCCACTGTCGAGGTGCCAAGCAGGATCCCTGATGTGTTTATACACAAATGGTAAACTAGGTTAGTTTTTCATGTTACCCCACCTCCTAGTGGGCTTAGTCCTTAGGGACTTTTTGAACTTAGCTAAAGAGTCATGATCTGAAGTAGAGTGAACTGAGCTTCCACATGTTTTACATTTTGTGGTAGTTGAAGACTCAGTTGACTTAGAAGAGCTTGTAGAAGTGTTTCTTCTGGCATGAATGATCTTGTCATGTCCCTTGTCATCATGTGTGGGGTCACCACAGATGTTGCAACAGTTGTTCATCATGCAATCATCAGGGAGATGATCATTGAAACCACAGTGAGGACATGGCAAGAAAGGCTTAGCCTTTTGTCTTTGTTTGGAAGATGAGGCATACTAATAGCCTTGTGTTTTGTAAAGACCATGTGCTTTTAGAGAAGCAGTGTGAGAGTTCTGATCAGAAGTCCTGTGGTTTTCTTGTTTGCATATCATGCAGAACAGGATTCGGAAGAAATTATCAGTGGAGTGGCCTGGATGATTGCAAAGTTTACATCTCACAGAAGGTTTGGATGAGGGTTTTGGTTTGGAGGAACTTGAGGAAGTTGCTGGTTTAGATTTTGAGTCAGAGTGTTTCTCAGTGGACTCAACCTTTTCACTTAACTTCCTGACATGTTCTGCTAACTGATCAAACTTTGAATTAGTGCTTTTAGGTTTTACCTCAGTGGTTACTGAAGGTGTGTGGTGTTCAGTAGGTACAGAGGTAGGTCTCTTCTGGATGGTTATACCTGTATTTGTTTTCTCCTTAGGAGAGTGAGGTTGATAAACTGGTGGTGCAAGGTCTGAACTAGGTGCTGCTCCCTGAAGTTGTTTCAGTGGAGGGAGTGGTGATTGTGAATCTGACTTAGACTCAGTGATGGAATCAGTATGACTGGGTTTATCAGTGACTCCTAGCAACTTCTTAATAGCCTGACTTTCAGGCTCTAGAATTCTTCCAGTGTTAAAGTTTGGCAGTTTACTGTCACGATTGACTCTTTCAATCCAATCACTGGGTTTAGGAGCAAGTTCTTTGCTAGAGAGTACGTTTGCTAACATAAAGGGTGTTGAATGGCTACTCTCCCCAGACATTTCAGTGAGTTGATCTTCACCCAGAGCAACCTTTTTGGGTGCTGCGTGTGAGACTCAGTGTGTCAAAAAGTTTGGGGTTCTTCTGAGTCCATTTCCAAATGACAGCCTTTTCTTTCTTAAGTTCTTCTTGAAGAGCTTGATTTTGTTTTAAAAGTTCAGAATTTTGAATTTGAAGTGTGACACTTTCAAGTTTAGCTTGTTTTAAAGAAAGAAGTTCATCTCTACATTGATTTAATTCAAAATTCAGTTTGTTAAATTTTGTAAACAAGTTTAGTCTCTGCTCTTCAACATACTTAAGATCAACATTAATATAGTCTAAGTAAGATTTCCAATCAACATCATCATCCATAGAAAGTAAGATGTTTACCTTTCTCATTGTGATGTTCACCCATTCTCCTGGCATGACCTTTTCCTACAACAAGCTTGTTGTCTTCTGAGAGAGCCATCAGGGCACTGATATGAACTTCTTCATCATCAGAAGACACTTCAACCTCATCCCAGTCATATGTTTCAGCAACTAGCCCCTTGTTTTTTAGCCTGAGCTTGTTTAGGAGCCTGAGGTGGCTAAGTGACTGATGAATCAGACTCAAGAAGAGCAAGTTTAGCCTTGGCCTTTTTATATTTGGCTTCAAAATCTTTTTGAGGAATTTTTTCAATTTTGTTTTGAAAAAACTGATTTGATTGAAGCAACTTTGGTTGAAACTTGCTAGTTCCTGAAGAGAAATTGTTTCCAGAAAATTTGTATGATGGTTCTGAGGTTGTTTTTGAAAAACAATCTTTTGCAAAATGACCCTTTTTGCCACATTTAAAACATTCAGAATTGTCATTTGCCTTTGAGTTAGAATTTTTTTTGTTTCTTTTAATGAACCTTATTGAGTTTGCAAAGAGTGCCCTTTCATGAAATTCAATTTGTAAATCATTCAGGTACTTGATATAATGTTTTCGTAGTATATAATTATTTTCCAAAGAAATGCTCGTGAAAGTATTTCCCGGGTCATTCTCCCAACGAAGGTAAAATGGAGTCGTGAATAATCGAATCGCGAAATCGTGTCGTGAAAAGTGGTAAAATGAAAAATATGATTTTGGAATTCAAATAATGATAAGAAATAATGAAATAAGAAGAATGTACAATCTATATATGTACAAGTGTTAAAAACGTAAAAACGGGAATTCAATCGCGAAATTTAAAACGTAACGTACAAAATAAAACGCGACTTTTATTCTAAAATTGATCCTACAAATATGAAACAAGTATCTAAAAATCTTAAACTACTAAAAAGAATTTCCAGAAAAAGAAAAATATTTTTTTGACTTTTTATTTATTTTCTATTATTTATTTTCTATTTATAGAATTAAAAAGTAATTAAAAATAAAAGAAAATGTAAAAATAAATGGGAAAATTATAAAATCTAATCTGAAAAATCTAAAATATTGTAAAAGAATTTCCTAAAATATTTTTGTATTTTTAAAAGCTTTTTCTGAATTTTTATTGATTTTTGATTATTAAAAATGATTTAAAAATGATTATAAACTAAGAGAAATTAAGAAAAATATCAAATCAACTCAGAAAAATATGAAACATTTACAGAAAATCTAAAATATTATGGAAAGCTTGCAGAAAAAATTTTGAAAAGAAAAAGATAAGCGGAAGTGCTTATTAGAGCTAAAACAGCTTATGGCAAATGCTTATTTATAAGCACTTGCCACAAAACTTAACCAAACTGATCACACAGATGAAATATACTATAATAAGCTCAGAGTAACTCAATTATGAAAAGAGATAGCACAGAGGTAACAAATGCAAGCAATAAGCAGTTTAGCTTAACTAAAAATAGCAAACCAATGACAGAATAAGCTAAGAAGCTAGGAACTGATTGAAATTACTAAATCACAACTAAAGTAACTCAGTTATGACAATAAAGCACAAATTCAAACTCAATTAAGCTCTAGCAGGCCAATTGCTTAAAACAGAAACCAAGCTCAAACCCCTAATAAGCAGTCCTCAAAAAGCTGTCCTAATAAGCTCAAACTAAGAATATTATGGGGGCAAATGCTTCACTACTCTACTGAGATTATATAACTACTAATTCCCTATTCAAATTCAAATCTTAACTATTCTAAAAATACTCAATATCAGCAGCTAAAGTAGACTAGAATCCTGGAATCAGTTGACTTTATAAGAAATATGCCAGTTTGACTTAAGCTACTTTCTAATGATCAAACCTGATTAAGTAAGTAATATTAAATTACAACTATTCTCTATTAAGCTAACTATGGTTATAATGCAACTACAACATTCAACTATATTAACTGAATTGCATATTCACTATCAGTTATGCTAAATTGGAATTTTACTTTGACTTTTTATTGAACTACTATACTATACTTATATTACAAAACTCAATTATCAACCTATATGAACTAGTATGAGCTATAAACTGAATGATCAAACAACAACACCATACAACTTCTGTCAAATCCAAACACCCCTTTAACTATCAAATAACACTACGCCTACTTATTCTAAACCTCTAACCACTACAACAATGAACAACTACAGTCACAATTCACTTAAATCAATTACCAAAGCACAGATTAACCACTATAATCAACTCTAATGCAGAATCATAGAAATCTCAGATTTAAAAGATCTACAACTAATATATGAACCAAACAGATTAACTAAAGTTAAAACAGCTCAACTAGAAAATAATAACAACTACAACAGTTACTATATCTACTATCACAATCAACTGAAACCAATAAGCATACAGAAAACAGATCAATGCAAAAGTTTAAACAGAAATGAAATGAAACTTACAAATGAATAACCCTCAGCATGAACAGACGGCTTCACTGAGCTAGCCTATCTTTAGATAGGCTCAACCTTTCCAATTCTGCTATGGCTTGCCACTTTCAATAAGCGGATAAATATAGTATATCACCTTACTTCTTTCGTCTATGAGGAAGAAATAAAATGGAAGAACCCACGGATATGTGCAAAACTTAAATTCTTGTTAGCCGGAAAATGGCTCATGGTAAAGACAAGATATATGTAGGATCGTTGTAGCTCGAGGTTGTTTAGACCTCATATCATCTAGGAACAATAACATTGAATAATATGCAGCGGATTAATAAATAAGAACGTCAATGTTATCAACAAGGTTTTCTCCAAATCAGCCTCAATTATATTAATAACTGATAAGGCGAAAAATGAACCACTTTTAGGGGGTCATTTAAGCCCGGAATTGAATTTATTTGATCAAATATTGCCCTAAATCGTTCCTTTTGTGATTTTAGGTACTTGGAGAGTGAATTCTGGAAAAGAAGCTATTTTGGACGTTTTTGGAGCATAAAAGTGAAGAAAACGGCAAAGTCTCAATTTTCCATGCTGGGAACAGTAGGTGACGGCGTCAAGAGTAATTCCCTGACGGCGTCAAGCACTAAAAAGAATTAAAATCCGAGAGTTCATGACGGCGTCAAGCTAGGCCGTCACGTGTACCTGAAGGCGTCATGTAGGCCGTCACGTGTTAACTTGTCAAAACTTGCGCGCGGAGTAGCTGACACCGTTTTGGCCATAACTTTTGCATACGAACTCGGATTTGAGCGATTCAAAAAAGAAAACGATCGGGACGAAAAGATCTACAATTTGGTGAAAAAAGCTTCTTGACGGCGTCAAGAGTAACGAGCTGACGCCATCAAGATGGGCCGACAGAAAACATGCCTATAAATATAACATCATAACTTCACTTTTTGTAAGCCCTAAACCCTAAGGTCGATTCCTGGGTTTAGGTGGGTGTTTTTCCAGCAACTTAGAGGGTTTCAATCACTCCATAAACATCATGTATTGGTTTGACGATTCTATCTTAATTATGTTTTCCATTATCATTGTTGTTTGCTCTTCTTTGATGATGATTTGCTAATTCACCTTGTGTCTACTTATGATTATGTGAAACTTGTATATAATTGATTAGATCTCATTGATTTCTTGTTGATGTTGTGTCTATCTCCATTAACGAGGGGCTTGTTGATGTGTGTGTCTATCTCCATCAATTAAGGCGTGACAACTTCAATAGATCTAGTTGGTTTAGTTTATAATTCTTGTTTCCTATTGATTCTTGTTTTGAATGAATTGATTAATATGTTAGGCTTAAGAAAACTGGCAGATCTCCAAATGGTAACATGCTTGAACGTCTTAGGAAACATGAACCTATTGCACTAAGGTCTTTATTGGTTGTATTTAATGCATGAGCCACTGTTTATAATCCCTATGGTTGTGTTGGGCATGGTATAGGAGGAGATAAGAGCTCATAGAATTGGGGAGTTATGTGCGATACCCCATGAATGGTATTAAGGAATACAACCCGTCAATTAAAACAAGGTTACAATTCAATAGGTAGGATTGGATAGCTAGCAAGGAGTAACATATCATGGGTAGACATGCTTCACTTATCTTGTAGAACCCTAGTTTACTTTTCTTGTTAATTAGTTTAATTAGTAGCTTTTGGGTTAGTTGATTAGCAACTAATTCCGCCCACTCTCCCAATACTCGAGATTTTTACTTGCTTTTCATAAAATATAAAAACATAAAAAGAATCATCCTTCACCTTTAGACCTAGTTAGATTAATTTCAATCCTAGCGACACTATTCCTAGCTGAACGATCAATCCCCCGGTACTTGTCACTATACTATACTACAACGATCAGGTACACTGCTTGGTGGGGGTTGTAAGCTTCTCAAGATCCCTTGAGAGGTAAAGCCTGGTGCAATTGCTACGCATCAAGTTTTTGGCGCCGTTGCCGGGGAATAGTTATTGTTTAGGTTGAATTTGATTTTTATTAGGTCTACTCATTAGATTCCTTTTTAGTGAGATTTTTTTTCTTTTTATTAGCTTTCTTGTAGTCTATCTTGTTCTTTGTGCCATTTGTTTGTAAAACCATTTTCATTTGTCACTATGGCGGATGAAATTCTAATTAGATCACTGACAATAGATGAACAATTATATTTCAAAAAGAGATTTATTTCTTATCATTCTTATGAATTTTTGCGTGATCTTTGTGATATCCAAATGAAGTTGGGGGTAAGGTTAGATGGGTTTAATGAATTCTATGCATGTGATAAATCTGTTAGACGATCATTAACTGGATCAATTCCTTTTAGTCGGACTCTGTGGATGAATTTTCAGGAAAGCTTCCTAAACATGACCCATAAGTGGAAAGAATTGGTGGATTCGTATGAGCAAAGAGACCTAGTTTCTAAGAACATGGACTTAGAATCAAACCAAGATTATGAGACGGTTAGTTCTGAACCACCTACTTGCATGAGTGGGATGGATTTCACTGAAACATACGACACACATGAGGTTAGAGTTGAGCCACCTAGTTGTATGTCATGGTTAGGCACTACCATAATACAAGATAAACACATAGGTAATATGGATGTGATGGAAGAGATAGTAGAAAACCCAAGCCCACTAAGTACCCCACAAGTCCTACCATCATTTGAGGTATACACACCGCCCGTGACTTACCCGGAAGAAGTAGAAGAGACTATAGGAACCCCAATAGAAGTAGAACCTTTGGACCAGGCACTACTTGAGGATATTGGTTTGAACACTTGTAGTGATAACCTTACTCCTAGTTCTAGGGAATTTCCTAATGTTGATGAACCGGAACCTCAACCTTTACAAAACTTTCAATCCTTAGATATATATCTAGGAGACAAAAGAGGAACCGACCCACCCATCAACCAATATTATCCGGGTAGTTTTAGGATGAAGGAAGCCATTCACTCACCCCCTTCACCTCACGTGGCATATTTCCACCCTAAGGGTGTGTATCGCTACTTCCACCCGCACTTAATTCAAAGTGTAGGGAAAACCTCCCCTATTTCAATTAAATAAGGGTAGAGTCAGGCTCGTGACTCGAACAAAAACAAGCGCTTATTGGGAGGCAACCCAAGCTTTATTTGTTTGTTTGTTTGTGTGTTTTTATTTGTTTGTTTGATTTTATTTGTTTCCGTGTGCATGTTTTATTTTTGTTGTTTGTGGGTCATGTTTGAAAGTAAATTGTGAAAATGCTTTATTTTGTTTTTAACTTCGTCTTAATTACGTATAAAGGTATTTTGCAAAAGAAAAGTGTAAGGGAGATCCAAATTTGTTTATAAGAACGAAATTGAGCATGAACCACAACAATATTAAATGGACATGTGTATTAGTATTTGTTAGAGTCAAATGCTTGTATCGAGTCATAATGATGTTTTGCAGGATTTTCCAGGAAGTAGGACAAAGTTTTTCCAGAAATTTTCCGGAAACTTAACATAAGGATTTCTGCAGATCACTTCTGACGGCGTCACGAGTTTACTCTTGACGGCGTCACGTGTAAAATTCTGGAAATTTTGCTAAATTTGTTTCCCTAACGGAGTCTTAAAGTTTTTGTTGATTCTTTAGTTTTATAAACTCCAGGAAATCTGCAAACATTCATTCCACAAACATTATATCTTTAATTGTTTTGTTTTTGTTCCTAAGTCTGGAATTACATCTAGTTGTGAGTTTCCTTTGTTCGGTTTGATGCTTTGGGTTTTTGTGTTTGTTTTCTCAGGTTTAACAGGTTATATTGGACAAGAAGATGATTTATATTTTTGGATGGGAAGCTTTGATTGTTCATTTTCTTGGAGGAAGATTTAACCTTGTTACCTCACTAATCCATACCGAACGAATCAGGGGAGTATTTGATTTCACTCTTTTACCTGTTTTACTTTTACATTCTTTACTTGAACATTGGGGACAATGTTCATCCTAAGTGTAAGGGGAGGGTAAATGATGATACCATATAGGATACACTTTCACTTGAGTTTGTTTTGTTTGATGGTAGGTGTGTAATAAAACTATGAGAAATACTTGTTAGTGTAATTTTAGCGCCAAATTTAAATTTTTTTACAACATTTAGGAGTGAAACTTTAGCCATAGCAAGCGTCTCATTGATAGGAGTTGTATAACTAGCACATAACCGTATATTCAGAAAAAAATTCCACCCAAATACGTGAGGTTCGCCTTTAGTTTTGATAGGAAAAGCATTTACTATTAGTGCTTATGAGTGTACCGGTAGCATTTAGATTCTAGAACTTGCGTTAGTGATGCATCCCGAGACCGCTAGTGAGACTACATTCGTGTGGTAGGATTTAATACATGATAAGAGGCATTAGGATCACCCTTGTGTTAAACCCGTATCATAATTTCTTGACCATTTAAGTCATATTACTTGGCTAGTTAAGTCAATTAATTTTTCCCACACCCTTAGCGTTGTACTCATTTTTAGTACACGAAACCCCTAGTATACCCCTCCGAGCCTATCTTTTCGTTTCTAACTTTAAGCATCTTACTTAAAGGAAGAATTTGTTACACCCCACTTAAATGTACACCCAAATCGCCTTAGCCTTCCGTGTATGCACTCATCTTTAGTGCATTATTGTTATTTGTTTAAACCCTAAGTTAACTTTCTAATTGATTACATGGTTGCTAAGTCGAGTCATATCCTTGTACATATTGTTTTGGGACGATTGGGACTCATGGGTAAGTACTTATTTTATGGAATAATGGGGAAGAACATCATTTTATTACCCCCATATGTACGTTAATCTTAAAAAGTGCTCCAAGTGTTTTGGTTTTCTTAATTCGAGTCATTAGATTAATTTATTGTAAAGTATGTAAAGATTCAAGTGTAAGGGGAATGTTCATTCCCTATGATGTATTATTTTGGATGGTAGGGTAAAAGTGTATGCAAAAAAAAAAAAAAAAAAAAAAAATCGAAAAATCAAGAAAAGAAAAGAAAAAAAAAATAGAAAAAGAAAAAGAGAAAAAAACATACGGACTACCATCCCTTTTTATTCTATGTTTATTTTATGTTTTTGTTATTTTTCTTTTATTAGCTTAAGTCGAGTCTAGTCTTGGCTTAGCAACGCCATATTGTACATGTAATTAACCAAGATTGTTAGCTCGCCACCAGTAATAACTTCCTTTATCCAACAAAACCGTGTAATTCATATCCCTATACCTAACGTTACAACCCTTTAAAAGACCTCTTTGATAGTTTATCCTAGGTGCTTACGCCATGTGGTGGAGGTTTGATCCTTTCCCAAGCCTATGGTAATCTATTTTGTTATGACAGGTAGTGAGTGATATCTTCCGTTTCCATATTGTAATTTATACTTTATTACACCCGAGAGATGTGAGTATCTAAACACTATTTGTGAGGTGCTAGTGTATGACCTCCGTGCTTGTCTTTGGTCTTTAGTGGAACGATTATTTGTTGTAATTACTTTTATATTAGTGTTAAATGACCTCTAACTTGTCTTTTGATTAGAATAAAAGCATATTTGCTTGAGGACAAGCAAATCTCAAGTGTAAGGGTATATGATAAGGCGAAAAATGAACCACTTTTAGGGGGTCATTTAAGCCCGGAATTGAATTTATTTTATCAAATATTGCCCTAAATCGTTCCTTTTGTGATTTTAGGTACTTGGAGAGTGAATTCTGGAAAAGAAGCTATTTTGGACGTTTTTGGAGCATAAAAGTGAAGAAAACGGCAAAGTCTCAATTTTTCATGCTGGGAACAGTAGGTGACGGCGTTATGAGTAATTCCCTGACGGCGTCAAGCACTAAAAAGAATTAAAATCCGAGAGTTCATGATGGCGTCAAGCTAGGCCGTCACGTGTACCTGAAGGCGTCACGTAGGCCGTCACGTGTTAACTTGTCAAAACTTGCGCGCGGAGTAGCTGACACCGTTTTGGCCATAACTTTTGCATACGAACTCGGATTTGAGCGATTCAAAAAAGAAAACGATCGGGACGAAAAGATCTACAATTTGGTGAAAAAAGCTTCTTGACGGCATCAAGAGTAACGAGCTGACGCCATCAAGATGGGCCGACAGAAAACATGCCTATAAATATAACATCATAACTTCACTTTTTGTAAGCCCTAAACCCTAAGGTCGATTCCTGGGTTTAGGTGGGTGTTTTTCCAGCAACTTAGAGGGTTTCAATCACTCCATAAACATCATGTATTGGTTTGATGATTCTATCTTAATTATGTTTTCCATTATCATTGTTGTTTGCTCTTCTTTGATGATGATTTGCTAATTCACCTTGTGTCTACTTATGATTATGTGAAACTTGTATATAATTGATTAGATCTCATTGATTTCTTGTTGATGTTGTGTCTATCTCCATTAACGAGGGGCTTGTTGATGTGTGTGTCTATCTCCATCAATTAAGGCGTGACAACTTCAATAGATCTAGTTGGTTTAGTTTATAATTCTTGTTTCCTATTGATTCTTGTTTTGAATGAATGAATTAATATGTTAGGCTTAAGAAAACTGGCAGATCTCCAAATGGTAACATGCTTGAACGTCTTAGGAAACATGAACCTATTGCACTAAGGTCTTTATTGGTTGCATTTAATGCATGAGCCACTGTTTATAATCCCTATGGTTGTGTTGGGCATGGTATAGGAGGAGATAAGAGCTCATAGAATTGGGGAGTTATGTGCGATAACCCATGAATGGTATTAAGGAATACAACCCGTCAATTAAAACAAGGTTACAATTCAATAGGTAGGATTGGATAGCTAGCAAGGAGTAACATATCATGGGTAGACATGCTTCACTTATCTTGTAGAACCCTAGTTTACTTTTCTTGTTAATTAGTTTAATTAGTAGCTTTTGGGTTAGTTGATTAGCAACTAATTCCGCCCACTCTCCCAATACCCGAGATTTTTACTTGCTTTTCATAAAATATAAAAACATAAAAAGAATCATCCTTCACCTTTAGACCTAGTTAGATTAATTTCAATCCTAGCGACACTATTCCTAGCTGAACGATCAATCCCCCGGTACTTGTCACTATACTATACTACAACGATCAGGTACACTGCCTGGTGGGGGTTGTAAGCTTCTCAAGATCCCTTGAGAGGTAAAGCCTGGTGCAATTCCCACGCATCAATAACGTGTTATCTAAACTATAACAAGGATCAATGAATTGATCTTGAAGCTAACGAACCCTAGGCATCCATTAGAAGACTTGATGCCTAGACACACACACATCTTTTTATATTTTACATTATGGAAGACTTAATGAAAACCTATTCCCTGTATTCTGTTTATATAACATAGAATTCGGGTTACAAGAATACTACGAAGGACTAAACTATAAATCTTCTTTTGCAAGCAAGTCCTTCTCCATCTTTTGTAGAATTCCTTCTTGTCGTATTAAGTCCCTATTGTTTCATTCTTTCTTGTTTTGTGTCATCAAATCTAATAGACCCAACAATCTTCCCCTATTTGATGATGACAAAACAAACACAGTCTTGTACGAACTTCCCTAGACGAAGTAGAGAAATTGAGATAATTAAATCTCACCATAAATGAAACAATTATGTCTTCCCCTTAAGCCATGCCATGCCACTCCAACATCTCTTCCCCTTTTTGTTATCAACAAATAGGGATCGTATGAAATATGATCTTCACCACTACGAACCAATATCACAAACTTCCAATCCAAGCCTTCCAATGTTTCGAATTGCCCTCCATGAAGAACAACAAGATGCTTACTAAAAATGAATCCAAAACAGTAGAAAACTCCAACTAGTAGTAGTAATAGTGATCAACAATAGTAAAAATCAAACACTTCCCCTTGAGTGGTGCATGAACATCAAATGAATAAACACATCATAAGATACTTCCCCTGAAACCAATGTGTTTATCATCTCTTGAATCTTCAATTCTGTAGGCTCTATGTAATGATCACGTGTGAAGAAAACCAAATATAACGAACTTGATGAAGAAGTAGAATTTCCCAAACTTGTGTCTTATGTCTTGTACTAACCACGTGACTCCAAACGTATACTTAAACCAATGTATAAGGATATCACAATCCCTTGACAATAATCACTGAGCACAATAACGTAACTCCTTCAAGTGTTTTGTCAATTCTTCGTCACATCTTGAATGCATAAACAAGTTACCTCCTGCTAAAAGGTATAATAAAACACAAACTTGTGAAACTCGACTACAACATCAAATAAATGATAATCAACCTTCTTCGTAATCAATTCTTCAAATAAAACGAGCCTTAATTCTTTTATAAACCAAACCAATCTCTTTGTGTGTGTGAACCAATAACCTTCATGTGTGTGTATAACCAATATGTCACAATCTCAAAACCAATCAAACATACGTACTTCCCCTCACTGCTCACAAATTATCAAAACGCAGCAGTAGATTAAATTTTGCATAGCAGCAGTTTGCACTATGAAACAAGCAGCAGAGTAATATCCGACAGCAGTAGAGTGTAATACACAGCAGTAGTGTCGAGCAACAGAGTAAATATGACAGCAGTAGAGTGAACTTTGTAGCAGCAGAGTGAAAATACTCTTATAAGTAGCAGTACATGAGCAGTAGTAATATACAATGATTTTCAATCCCACTCACTTTATATCACACTAAAATAATCAGCAGCTTTTTCGTACCATCTCCTCGAAACATAAACTGATATGAGATACAATATTCATTCCACGAAACAAGGTCAGTATCAGATTTGTTATTTAATAATCCATCCCCACGTGATGCTCAAAAAGAATTCGCACCGACCCACTTACAATATTAGTACGAGGATATGACCACAAGCAGAAAACGTCAAAACCAATTAATCCCAATACACTAAGTAGTACAAGGTATCTTTTTGTGGACAAATTAACTAAAACATTCATGCACTAAACGACAGATAGATCGTTGATCCCATTGAATATTTATGACCGACCAATGACACAAAAGCAGCAGCATAGATCACCAACGCATTAAATGGTACGAGGTTTGTTATTGTATAAAAACCATATGCGACAAACCTCACCTAATGACTGACGTTGAAGACTATCGAATCACAATTTTTAAACATATAATAGACCCATGTGAATGAATTTATTACGAGGATATGCAATCAGATATAGAATTGAAGGGTAATTACCATGCACTATCCACTTGTTGATCCAAATCTGCTTCTGTCGACGTTTTGCGAATCTGCTTTTCTACTGCGACAGTAAACCTTGATGAAACCCTAGATATCACGAGCAACCCTCTCTGATACCACCTGTAGGATCGTTGTAGCTCGAGGTTGTTTAGACCTCATATCATCTAGGAACAATAACATTGAATAATATGCAGCGGATTAATAAATAAGAACGTCAATGTTATGAACAAGGTTTTCTCCAAATTAGCCTCAATTATATTAATAACGTGTTATCTAAACTATAACAAGGATCAATGAATTGATCTTGAAGCTAACGAACCCTAGGCATCCATTAGAAGACTTGATACCTAGATACACACACACCTTTTTATATTTTACATTATGGAAGACTTAATGAAAACCTATTCCCTGTATTCTGTTTATATAACACAGAATTAGGGTTACAAGAATACTACGAAGGACTAAACTATAAATCTTCTTTTGCAAGCAAGTCCTTCTCCATCTTTTGTAGAATTCCTTCTTGTCGTATTAAGTCCCTATTGTTTCATTCTTTCTTGTTTTGTGTCATCAAATCTAATAGACCCAACAATATACTTTGACCAGACGTGCTCGGAATCTTTTTGTCGATTCAGGGGAAGTTCTCGTTCCTTCACCTTCTTTGACAACATGAAAAACCAAAAGCTCTGCCCTCCTTCTCTATCTATCCAAGGGATGGAAGGGAAGAGTCCTTTGGTGTCCCCCCCAGTCAAGAATTGGGGCCTCGCAATCACTATTTTCTCTAATGCCTTTCTTCGTTCATGGTTCGATATTCTGGTGTCCTATGCGTAGAGGAACCACACCAATCCATCCCGAACTTGGTGGTTAAACTCTACTGCGGTGACGATATTGTAGGGGAGGTCCTGCGGAAAAATAGCTCGACGCCAGGATGATAAAAAACTTCACACCTCCCGTTCTTCATACTTTTTCAATATGAAAAAAAAATGCAAAAAAAGGTCGTCTTATTCAAAACCCCAATTATGACATCCCTTCTCTCCCACTTCACACCTCGGAACGCGCCGTTCTTATAGAGATAAAGGCGCTTTGACATCTTCTTAACCCGAAATGGTTGGGGAGAGCAAAGGTTCCTTTTTTGAGGGTACTCCCGGGAACAGATCCAGTGGAGACGGAGTGGGGCCTGTAGCTCAGAGGATTAGAGCACGTGGCTACGAACCACGGTGTCGGGGGTTCGAATCCCTCACCAGTCAACTCAGTTGACTTTGTTTGACCAAATATGAACAAGAGTAGTTAAAATCCAACTATTCAATTTCAGAAGCTTAAAAATTATTTAGAAACAATTAAAAACTACAATTAAGCTTGAATTGAAGCTGATTTTCACAAAACTATTTTTTATTTCTTTTATTTTCTGATTTGAAATAAAACTTTTGAATAAGATAAACATCAAACTGAGAAAGTAAAAGAGATTCTAATTGAATTAACTTGATAAAACAGTAATAGTAAAACAACAATAAGCAGTAAATGATGAGGCGAAAAATGAACCACTTTTAAGGGGTCTTTTAAGCCCGGATTCGAATTTATTTGATCAAATATTGCCCTAAATCGTTCCTTTTGTGATTCTAGGTACTTTGGGAGTGAATTCTGGAAAAGAAGGCATTTTGGACGTTTTTGGAGCATAAAAGTGAAGAAAACGGCAAAGTCTTAATTTTTCTTGCTGGGAACAGTAGATGACGGCGTCAAGAGCAAAATGGGTGACGGCCCAGGAGAAACGTGACGGCGTCAGAAGTAGGGCGTCAAGAGTTATTTTGGTGACGGCCTGAAATGATATTACACATGACGGCGTCAGATCCAGATCTAGGCAATCCGAGAACTTTATTGGCGGCGAGATGACGGCGTCAGATTTTTCTTCTTGACGCCGTCACCTCGTAAAATCTATATATACTTTTCTATTTTTCATTCATTAAAGAGAGGCAAGTGAGAAGAATTCTAGGGCCGAACCCTAATAACCCTAGGTCATTTTTTACTGTATTTTCAAGGGTTTTCACCCCTTGAAACGTTTCATGTTCAATTGAGATAAGTCTCCTTTCAATTCATTCAATATGTCTATGTGTTGTTTGAATATATCTTATGCTTGTCTTGATTTCAACATGCTAGGCTAGTTCTTTTGTGTGTTTGCTTAGATATAATGAAACCTAGATGTTAATTATATGTTGATTACTTGTTTATGGTTGTAATGGATGAATGATTTCAATGTTAGGCTTAAGAAAACTGGTAGATCTCCATTGTGTAACATGCTTGAACGTATTAGGAAACATGAACCGATGTGTACTATGTTTTTATGGTTGTATTTAATGCATGAACCGATGGGGAAGTAAGTACGCCACCCCATGAATGGTATTAAGGAATATAACCCGTCATCCACGCAACTGTAACAAGTAATTAACCTGTAAAAGATATCTAGGGAGTAGTGAAATCTAAGTAAACACAATTCTCCAACATATTACTCACACCAATAGTTTAATTTAGTTTATTTACATTTCTGTTATTTTATTTTGATTGCATCTTAGTTATTGGGTTAGTTGCTTAACAACTAATTCCGCCCACTCTTCCAAAACCCGAGATTTTACTTGCTTTCATAAAATATAAAAAATACAAAAAGAATCATCTCTCACCTCTAGAATTTCTTTTTAGGTTTTCTAATCCTAGCGACACTATTCCTGAGTTGAACGATCAATCCCCCGGTACTTGTCACTATACTATACTACAACGATCAGGTACACTGCCTGGTGGGGGTTGTAAGCTTCTCGAGATCCCTCGAGAGGTAAAGCCTGGTGCAATTCCCACGCATCAAGTTTTTTGCGCCGTTGCCGGGGAAATAGTTATTGTCTAGGTTAGGATTTCTTTTAATTAAGTCTACTTGCTAGATTCCTTTCTAGTAAGATTTTATTTTTATATTTTTAGGTTATCTTTAGTCTATCTTATTTCTTCGTGTCTTTGTTCGTAATCCTAACCATCCGACATCATGGAAGGTGGTAACATCTTTGAACACATCAACCCACCACAACAAAACCACCCACAAAACCCACCACAAGTGAACCAACCTCTTAGGCCCCGAACCCTAGGAGAGTATTCCCAACCTAGCCACCAAGGCTATCAAAACACTATTGAGCTCACCGGAGCCAATGTGTTACCCTTGCGATCCGACACCATCTGGTTGGTGCAAAGCGGTTGTGCATTCCATGGACTTCGTTCCGAAGATCCAAATCAACATCCCAAGGATTTCCTTAAAATCGTAGATTCTATAGACCTTGATGTTACAACTAGAGAGTCAACCCGATTACGCCTATTCCAATTCTCTCTATGTGATCAAGCTAGTCAATGGCTTGAATGTTTACCCGTGGGATCCATCATCTCATAGGATGATCTCACCACTCGTTTCCTTGCTTAATTTTTCCCACCGGGGAGAACTACCAAGCATAGAAATGACATTTTGATGTTCCAACAACGTCAAGGTGAAACTCTGTATGAAGCATGGACTCGTTTCAAGGACTTACTCCATAAAGTCCCTCATCATGGCATAGATCTTTGGCTCCAAGTCTAAATCTTCTATGACCATATCGATCTCTCCACAAGGCGAACCATTGACCAATCGGCCGGTGGCAAGCTACATGATCTAAGCGCGGAAGAATCATGAGAACTCATAGAAGATCTTGCTCTCTATGACAACGAAAGTTGGAATGATCCCCGTGATTTGAACAAAACGGTCAAGGCAATATCTTTGCCTTCAAACAAATCTAGCACTCCCGACCGTAGGATCATGGAACTTGAGGACCAAGTCAAGTTTCTCATGAAATCTTACGAAGCTCCTAAGCCTTCAAGCCAAGTTGATAAAATCACTTCTTCATGCGAATTATGTAGTGGTCCCCATGACACTCGTGATTGTGTGGAACTCCCCGGAACAGCTTTTGCGGACTACGCATCTTCGCGTACTGACGAAGCGGGAGATAAGTGGTACACTTTCAAGCCCGAGCCAAACCCTTACGGTGATTCTTACAACCCCTCTTGGAAAAATCACCCGAACCTTAGGTGGAAACAAAACCAAAACAATTCTTCCAACCCACCTAATCGTTACCAACCGAACGTTCCACCTTCTAACCGTACTTTCAACAACAATCCTTCTAACAACTTCGGTAGTACCAACAATCTTGAAGGATTGATGTCTAAGTTTATGGCATCTCAAGAAGCTCGGATAGCTAAGTTTGAAACGGACTTCAATCAACAACAAACGGAGATGACCAATAAGATTAACAACTTGTTGAAAGCCCTCAACAACGAAGTGTTAACTACACCTAGGAAGGATACTAGGGACACCAATAGTGGAATCCAAACTAAGGACCCCTCGTCATCCAAACATGTCCACTTTGTCAATGTTGTCACCATTAAATCAAAAGATAAGGATAGAAAAGAAAGTGACAAGGATGAAGTTGGAGTAGAAACCAAGACTAGGAATGAAGTTATGAAAGTTGAGGTTAATAATGGAAAAGAGTTAGAGGAGGTAGAAAACGTAGAAAAGTACTTTGATAAGTTGCCCACCGAGGAAGAACGGGAATATCACAAGGATTTGTTTGATGATCCCGAGACACCATATATCCTTGGTTCACCCCTTATTAAAGTAGGAGGTCCCTCTAACATCAACATACCATGTAACATTGGGCATATGCATGTTTGGAAGGCTTATATTGATCCTAGGTCCCCTATAAACATCATGACTAGGACTTATTATAATTGGGTAATAAAAAAGCAACTTAGTTTTAGGATGATGCCCAACAAGAATTTGATAAGTAATTTTGTTGGAAGAGTGAAAGGATTGCATGTGATTGTTGGAAACTTCACTTATGAGACCGACTTTGTGATAGTAGAGGATATTCGCCCGGTAATAGATGACTGCCTAAGTCAAGTGGTGTTCGGAAAACCATTCATTGAGACCTCTAAGAAGAGTTATGATCCGACGTTAGGGATAGTTAGGTTCAAGAAGGAGAATGATGAGATTGCTTATCAAATGCCCTACAAGATCGAACAATACCGCCTTTTATCAAACATAGAAAAGGAACACAAACAAGCGGTTTACTATAGGAATGATGAGGATAGACGTAGAGGAGTTGAATATGTTATGAGTAAGATACTTGGTTTCTACAAAGAATGCTTGCAACTAGGTCCGGAATACAAAACCAATATAGGAGATAACATAGGGAGTGAAACCAACGATGAGGTCACATAGTAACCCATGACCTTGAGTCTAGCTACAAGATTCATAAATAAAGAAAAGTGCTTCTTGGGAGGCAACCCATGTTTTGTGTGATTTTCATTTGTTTGATTGTTATTTGTTTCCGTATGCATGCTTTATTTTTATTGTTGGTAGATCATGTTTCAAATTAAATGGTGAAAATACTTTATTTTGTTGTTTGGATTAATCTTAACTTCATCCAATGGTATTTCTCAAAAGATAAGTGTAAGGGGAAACCCCAAATTTGTTTATTAAGAAATAAACTCGATCATGATTCTCCACAATAATAAATAAACATGTATATTCGTATTTGTTAGAGTCAAATGCTTGTATCGAGTCATAATGATGTTTTGCAGGATTTTCCAGGAAGTAGGACAAGGTTTTTCCAGAAATTTTCCGGAAACTTAACATTAGAATTTCTGCAGGTCACTTCTGACGCCGTCATGAATTTCTTCCTGACGGCGTCACGTGTAAAAATCTGGAAATTTTGCTAAATTTGTTTCTCTAACGGAGTCTTTAAGTTTTTGTTAATTCTTCAGTTTTATAATCTCCAGGAAATCTGCAAACATCATTCCACAAGCATTATATCTTACCTTGTTTTCTAGGATTTGTTAGCGTATATAGATTGCCGCCGATTTTATACGAGGTTGCCTTGTTTGTTTTCTCAGGTTTAACAGGTTATGTATGACAAGAAGATGATTTATATTCTGGAAAGGAAGCTTTGATTGTTCATTTTCTTGGAGGAAGATATAACCTAGCTACCATACTATCCATACTGAGCGAATCAGGGGAGTATTTGATTTCATTCTTTTACCTGTTTTACTTTTACATTCTTTACTTTAACATTGGGGACAATGTTCATCCTAAGTGTAAGGGGAGGGTAAATGATGATACCTTATAGGATACACTTTCACTTGAGTTTGTTTTGTTTGATGGTAGGTGCGTAATAAAACTAAGAGAAATACTTGTTAGTGTAATTTTAGCGCCAAATTTAAATTTTTTTACAACATTTAGGAGTGAAACTTTAGCCTTAACAAGCGTCTCATGGATAGGAGATTGTATGACTAGCATGAAACCGTACTATTCAGAAAATTTTTCCACCCAAATATGTGAGGTTCGCCTTTAGATTTGATAGGAAAAGCATTTACTATTAGTGCTTATGAGTGTACCGGCAGCATTTAGATTCTAGAACTTGCGTTAGTGATGCATCCCGAGACCGCTAGTGAGACTACATTCGTGTGGTAGGATTTACTACATGATAAGAGGCATTAGGATCACCCTTGTGTTAAACCCGTACTATAATTACTTGACCAATTAAGTCATATTACTTGGCTAGTAAAGTCAATTAATTTTTCCCACACCTTAGCGTTGTACTCATTTTTAGTACACGAAACCCCTAGTACACCCCTCCGAGCCTATCTTTTCGTTTGTAACTTTAAGCATCTTACTTAAAGAAAGAATTTGTTACACCCCACTTAAATGTACAACCAAATCGCCTTAGCCTTCCGTGTATGCACTCATCTTTAAGTGCATTATTGTTATTTGTTTAAACCCTTAGTTAATTATCTAATTGATTACATGGTTGCTAAGTCGAGTCATATCCTTGTACATATTATTTTGGGACGATTGGGACTCATTGGTAAAGTACTATTGTTATGGAGTAATGGGGAAGAACATTATATTATTACCCCCATACGTACGTTAATCTTAAAAGTGCTCCCAAGTGTTTTGATTTTCTTAATTCGAGTCATTAGATTAGTTAATTGTAAAGTATGTAAAAATTCAAGTGTAAGGGGAATTTTCATTCCCTATGATGTATTATTTTGGATGGTAGGGTAAGAGTGTATGCAAAAAAAAAAAAAAAAAAAAAAAGAAAAAAAAAAGAAAAAAAAATCAAAAAAATCAAGAAAAAGAAAAAAAAAATAAATAGAAAAAGAAAAAGAGAAAAAAAAAACATACGGACTACCATCCCGTTTCATTCTATGTTTATTTTATGTTTTTGTTATTTTTGATTTATTAGCTTAAGTCGAGTCTAGTCTTGGCTTAGCAACGCCACATTGTACATGTAATTAACCAAGATTGTTAACTCGCCACCAGTAAAGATTGCCTATATCCAACAAAACCTTGTATTTCATATCCCTATACCTAACGTTACAACCCTTTAAAAGACCTCTTTGATAGTTTATCCTAGGTGCTTACGCCATGTGGTGGAGGTTTGATCCTTTCCCAAGCCTATGGTAATCTATTTTGCTACGACAGGTAGTGAGAGATGTTTTTCATTTCCATATTGTGATATTACTTTATTACACCCGAGAGATGTGAGTATCTAAACACTATTTGTGAGGTGCTAGTATATGACCTCCGTGCTTGTCTTTGGTCTTTAGTGGAACGATTATTTTTTGTAATTACTTTTATATTAGTGTTGAATGACCTCTAACTTGTATTTTGATTAGAATAAAAGCTCATTTGCTTGAGGACAAGCAAATCTCAATGGTAAGGGTATATGATGAGGCGAAAAATGAACCACTTTTAAAGGGTCTTTTAAGGGGTCTTTTGTGATTTTAGGTACTTTGGGAGTGAATTCTGGAAAAGAAGGCATTTTGGACGTTTTTGGAGCATAAAAGTGAAGAAAACGACAAAGTCTTAATTTTCCTTGCTGGGAACAGTAGATGACGGCGTCAAGAAGAACTTCCTTGACGGCGTCAAGAGCAAAATGGGTGACGGACCAGGAGAAACGTGACGGCGTCAGAAGTAGGGCGTCAAGAGTTATTTTGGTGACGGCCTGAAATGATATTACACATGACGGCGTCAGATCCAGATCTAGGCAATCCGAGAACTTTATTGGCGGCGAGATGACGGCGTCAGATTTTTCTTCTTGACGCCGTCACCTCGTAAAATCTATATATACTTTTCTATTTTTCATTCATTAAAGAGAGGCAAGTGAGGAGAATTCTAGGGCCGAACCCTAATAACCCTAGGTCGTTTTTACTGTATTTTCAAGGGTTTTCACCCCTTGAAACCTTTCATGTTCAATTGAGATAAGTCTCCTTTCAATTCATTCAATATGTCTATGTGTTGTTTGAATATATCTTATGCTTGTCTTGATTTCAACATGCTAGGCTAGATCTTTTATGTGTTTTCTTAGATATAATGAAACCTAGATGTTAATTATATGTTGATTACTTGTTTATGGTTGTAATGGATGAATGATTTCAATGTTAGGCTTAAGAAAACTGGCAGATCTCCATTGTGTAACATGCTTGAACGTCTTGGGAAACATGAACCGATGTGTACTAGGTTTTTATGGTTGTATTTAATGCATGAGCAAATTCTAATGATCCCATGTTAGGAGCTTCTTAGCCGGCTCGACATAGGAGTGAAGTAGGAGCTTATAGGATTGGGGAAGTAAGTACGCCACCCCATGAATGGTATTAAGGAATATAACCCATCATCCACGCAACTGTAACAAGTAATTAACCTGTAAAAGATATCTAGGGAGTAGTGAAATCTAAGTAAACACAATTCTCCAACATATTACTCACACCAATAGTTTAATTTAGTTTATTTACATTTCTGTTATTTTATTTTGATTGCATCTTAGTTATTGGGTTAGTTGCTTAACAACTAATTCCGCCCACTCTTCCAAAACCCGAGATTTTACTTGCTTTCATAAAATATAAAAAATACAAAAAGAATCATCTCTCACCTCTAGACTTACTTTTTAGGTTTTCTAATCCTAGCGACACTATTCCTGAGTTGAACGATCAATCCCCCGGTACTTTTCACTATACTATACTACAACGATCAGGTACACTGCCTGGTGGGGGTTGTAAGCTTCTCGAGATCCCTCGAGAGGTAAAGCCTGGTGCAATTCCCACGCATCAGTAAACTAATAAGAACTAATTGATTCAAAATGTAAACTAAATTTCATTAAAAGAAAAGAATTACAACTAAATTTTAAGCAAATACAATTAAGAAAAGAAATTGGCAGAGCTTCGCTATTCGAAACTCCACACCTAAAACAAGCTGCACTACACACTATATATAGGTGAGGTAAGGAGGTGAGCTCACGGATTGCCAGCTTGGCAATCCGTGTGAGTTGTGTATGTTGATAGCCTCTGAGCACCCTTGGATTGCTTCCAATCATATCCCATCAAATATCAACCCTTGGATTAGCCCTGATGACGCGTTTAGACCAACCATATACTGCCACGTACACCAATCGTGTGCTTCTTTGATACCTGACACCTTCTGACATCACCAAATCTTCTAGAAGAGTACTTGATTTGACCACCTTGCCCTTAATTGCGGTAATTATTTGAATTGGGGGTTAGGGTTCTTAAGGGAATAGTAACTTCTGGGTATAGGGTGAAAAGGGGGGCGGGAGTGGTAAATGTTATTTTATTCGTTTTGACTTGTTCTGTTGACCGAGTAATATTAGAAAGGTGAATGGGTCGGGTTTTTGGGTAAAGAGAGTGGACAGGATAAAGGTATTGGATTGGGCTTATGTATGGGATTGGTTTGTTATTACTTGGATCAGGTTGTATATTAATGGACTTAAACTTGAATAAGGACCAATCATGTAAATTCTGCATATGTAAGGACTGAAACTGCCATATTTCCATAGTAGGATCCAAGGGTTTGACTTGACAAGTAAGGATTTTCCAAGATTGATTTTGACTTATTGACCATATTTTCTTCCCCGGCTTCGGCTTTTGCTACTCTTTCCAAATCCCGTGCTCGTGTTTGTCTGTTTTCCATGATTTTTTTTCATTTCTTTCATATCCGTACCTGCACATTCAAAAACACAAAAACAACGTATTTTTGGCATAATTGGTTAGTTTTTGGTTTTATTGGTCCGGTTTTTGGTCAAATAAAAGTGAGTGAATAAGCACTCACCAAAATCCCCCCGACTAAGGTATTGTCGTGTCCTCACGCAATGTGACAAATCACGATTTTGGGATAAAGAATTTCATAACTCTTTCTACTAACTTTGTAAAGTAGCAAGGAGGTTCAAAATAAATTATAAAATCATTTATTCCCGCAAACGCTCCGTTTTTCAAAATTTTCCTTTATTCCTTTATTTCTATTTTTGTACTTTTTCTTACTTCATACTTGTGACGGTTTGTTGAACTTTCATTATTTTTGCAATAATTATTAGGGTCAACGAGTAGAAACACTCCTATTTAAGAAGTGACCATACGGATAAAAATCGTCATCCTTGATTTTTCACAAGCTCCCAAACTAAGCGTACAAACGAGATCACATCTTATCTACAAATTAGATGCTAACACTACTAATAAAAGTTACTTGTGGAAACTCCTTACTCCCATGTCCTAAGTTTTGTATCTCAATATTTTATTTTTGTTGAGAAATGAATTGCTTCATATTTTCTCGTTTCACTAAATTTTAGTCCGATAGTGACACCTAAGTTTAAACGATAAGTAGTTATTCATTTTCTCTTAAGAACCACTGCAATAGAAATTCGGTCCACATCAAGGAATTTTGGTACATAGAACATCATAGATATAAGTTGCGGAGTACTACACGTGCACCTCATGTGATTAATTACTAATCAAACACATGCACCTCACGCGCCAACAACTTATTTATATTCAAGCTCTTATTCATCATAACTTTCAACTTTCAGTTTTTTCATTTTTCACTTTTTCAGTTTTTTCATACTTTTTTTCTTTCTTTCTTGACTTTTTTCATAACATCAATGGAAGCTTATCGGGTAGCTCCAAAACCACATAGATAATCAACTTTTGACTTTTGATTTTTTCACTTTTTGCTCTTATTTTTTATGTTCCTTGATATGTACCCAACTTTTAAAGCAAAAATTCTCTTAAGAAAACAAAGAACTAAATATTATCCAAACCGAAATACCACTAATTAACCTAGAACATCTATTATATATGGTGACGTATCTGATGGGAGTAAAAAGCCACAAGTACTTCTCATGAGCTCTAAAGAGAACCACTACTCCACGTTTAGCATCTAACTTCTAAATAAACTCTATCATTTCTCGCTCTTCGCAATTTATGATTCCAAGTAATGAAACCAGCGAATACTTAGCTGATAATCAGCCACGCATATATAAAGTCAGTTACGGGAACTTTGCAAATTCTAGAAGAAGAATTCGCGTTTTCAAGCTCCTGATGTAAAAGACTAGCGAAAGCTTTTAAGCTGCGCATGTATAAAGTCAAGTACGGGAACTTGCAGATTCTTAAGAAAGAATTCGCATTTTATAGCTCCTGGTGTACAAGACTAGCACAAGCTTATATGATTATCATTGGTTAAGGAAACAAGCTAGGGCTCAACACGCCTGGTCAAGTCAAAATATTTATTCCTACTCTCGCCAGCAAGAAAGTCAACAAGGTGTCAAAACACTTATTCAAACTTTATTATATTTTTGTACAAGTTTTCAATTTTTCTCATTTTTTTGTGCTTTTCCATAACTTTTTCATTCATTTTTCTTCAAAATTTTTGAAATTTTCTATTTTTTATTTTTGGTGGAAAAACGGAGTTGCAAGAATACACGTCATGTGAAAAATGCAAGGTCAAATCGAATCGAAGATTCACCCTCCCCCAGACTAGAATTGAACATTGTCCTCAATGTTTTGTGGGTTAAGGCAATCCTAACAAAATTCTTGGGCCGCTTATTAATTAAGCCAAAGAAAACGTTAGTCGATAAGATTTGCGGATATAGGATTTCCAATAGCACCGATGAAAGAGACTCGAGAGGAGAGAAGATAACGAGCACGAGAGTCATCATCAATCGGGGACAATCCTGAACAAACATCACAAACAACCACGGAACACAAGAGTAGAAGAGGCACCCCCTCCTCACGTTATTCGTTAGAAAATAGAAAATAAGAAGATGAAATTGGATAAGCATGGGTTGCCAGCCACGAAGTGCTTGTTTTTGTTCACCGAGTCACATGAGGTTGACTCGATCCCTGAATTAATTCGTCCTTGGGGAGAGCAGATGAAACAGCCACTTGGCACAAAAGATAGAGATGCCAGGGTCAAATACGGTGTCCTCACTCCCGGTGGAGTGGAAAGAAGAAATGATGGTATAAGTATAAAATGGTTGAAACACCCGGATGGTAAAAGCAAATTCAAATTCTGAATCAAGGGTGGGTTGGGTGGGCAAAATATTAATCACCGGAACATCTTGTTCAAAAATATCATCCACCATTCCAAAAATAACATCATTCGTTTCTGATTCAAAAACTATATCGGGTGGTTTTGCAGGTGGACGAGAAGATGGTAAATCGGAAAGAATATCATTCTCGTCATTCTCAATACCCGATGGTATTGAGTCATCCGCAGCAAGAAATAGATCGACATCCTCTAAAAGAGGGTCATGTGATGGATTATCGGAAATAGGTTCAGAATCGATCACAAAATAAAAACGCTCATAATCCGGAAGAGAGATATCAGCATGAATAGTGGGACTGCCACTACTCGTCTCTTCAAATAGAAAAATTTCAAGCTTGGGCAAAGAATCACTATCCACAACGGGGATAGGAGAAGAAGTCGGAGGATCATTCAATGCCTCAATACGAGAGATAAGAAGATTGACATTCAACAATGTTTCACGAAGAGCTTCATCTTGTATTTCCGTATCAACATCTTCTTCATTCTCTTCCTCTAAACTTACGAGCTCAGGAGGTTCTTCATCAATATATTCAATTTCTCCACAAGATATAGAATTGTCATCGTCAGAATCGGAGAACTCACTTGGGATTGGAACGAGGTTCTCAACACTTGACTTATTGAATTCGTCAGATTCCGTTGCCGGAATAGTGTTTAGAAGCTCGTCCCCCATTGTTAGAGAGTTCTCGGGTTCAACGGAAGGAGAGATAGATTCAATTTGAGGGTTAAGAACGATTGTAATCGTGGAATCATCATCGTCGTACATACAACACTCACAGAATTGAGTTTTTCTTTCTTCAGCAAGAAGTTCTTCCATCAATTTTTCATGAGGCTCGAAAGTAGATGTAATACGATTAGCCACCATTTCTTTCAACTTCTCGATAATGGATTTAATTTCAAAAATTTCATTAGTAATATCGGAAGTTTGTGGGGGTTGGTTAAAACCATGAGAATCGTAACATGAATTCGGATAATAAAAATTTTCAGACGATCCCCCACAATGTTCAAAACTTGATGTATTTTGAAATGAATCACCATTGTAATACGGGTCTTGCTCATAAAAGTTTTGAGGATAAAAATCAAAGTTCGGATCGTAAGCGTAAGACGTGCCAGCACTCGGGGCATAGCACATACAATCGGTGTATCCACATACATCACAAAAACATTGCCCACATGGCACTCCTTCTTCGGAAGGGTTTCCACAATTATAGCAATAAAGCGAAGGTGGCGGTGGTGTTTGATAGTAATCGGGAACGTTTGATGGATTGTTGAACGATCTTTGATCATACGCGGGAGAATTACAATTCCAACAAACTCCATCATGAATATTATCACCACGTTGGTCGCACGTACACCACACACACAACCCTCCGAAGAACGGTTCTCCACAATTATCACAAATTGGATCCATAAGAATTAAACGTAAGAGGGTTTGAGAAGAAGAATCAAATTTTAGAGGATAAGAAGATTATTTTTGGTTTTTTATTTTTTCAATTTTTATATTTTTAAAGAAAATATTTACAAGATAAAGGAAGGCTTATCAAACCACGATTTTTCAAAACGAAAATTCAAAAGCTCACTTCGACCTTCCCCGGCAGCGGCGCCATTTTGATATAATGTTTTTGTAGTATATAATTATTTTCCGAAGAAATGCTCGTGAAAGTATTTCCCGGGTCGTTCTCCCAACGAAGGTAAAATGGAGTCGTGAATAATCGAATCGCGAAATCGTGTCGTGAAAAGTGATAAAATGAAAAATATGATTTTGGAATTCAAATAATGATAAGAAATAATGAAATAAGAAGAATGTACAATCTATATATGTACAAGTGTTAAAAACGTAAAAACGGGAATTCAATCGCGAAATTTAAAACGTAACGTACAAAATAAAACGCGACTTTTATTCTAAAATTGATCTTACAAATATGAAACAAGTTTCTAAAAATCTTAAACTACTAAAAAGAATTTCCAGAAAAAGAAAAATATTTTTTTGACTTTTTATTTATTTTCTATTATTTATTTTCTATTTATTGAATTAAAAAGTAATTAAAAATAAAGGAAAATGTAAAAATAAATGGGAAAATTATAAAATCTAAAATATTATAAAATAATTTCCTAAAATAATTTTGTATTTTTAAAAGCTTTTTCTGAATTTTTATTGATTTTTTATTATTAAAAATGATTTAAAAATGATTATAAACTAAGAGAAATTAAGAAAAATATCAAATCAACTCAGAAAAATATGAAACATTTACAGAAAATCTAAAATATTATGGAAAGCTTGCAGAAAAAATTTTGAAAAGAAAAAGATAAGCGGAAGTGCTTATTAGAGCTAAAACAGCTTATGGCAAATGCTTATTTATAAGCACTTGCCACAAAACTTAACCAAACTGATCACACAGATGAAATATACTATAATAAGCTCAGAGTAACTCAATTATGAAAAGAGATAGCATAGAGGTAACAAATGCAAGCAATAAGCAGTTTAGCTTTAACTAAAAATAGCAAACCAATAACAGAATAAGCTAAGAAGCTAGGAACTGATTGAAATTACTAAATCACAACTAAAGTAACTCAGTTATGACAATAAAGCACAAATTCAAACTCAATTAAGCTCTAGCAGGCCAATTGCTTAAAACAGAAACCAAGCTCAAACCCCTAATAAGCAGTCCTAAAAAAGCTGTCCTAATAAGCTCAAACTAAGAGTATTATGGGGGCAAATGGTTCACTACTCTACTGAGATTATATAACTACTAATTCCGTATTCAAATTCAAATCTTAACTATTCTAAAAATACTCAATATTAGCAGCTAAAGTAGACTAGAATCCTGGAATCAGTTGACTTTATAAGAAATTTGCCAGTTTGACTGAAGCTACTTTCTAATGATCAAACCTGATTAAGTAAGTAATATTAAGCTACAACTATTCTCTATTAAGCTAACTATGGTTATAATGCAACTACAACATTCAACTATATTAACTGAATTGCATATTCACTATCAGTTATGCTAAATTGGAATTTTACTTTGACTTTTTATTGAACTACTATACTATACTTATATTACAAAACTCAATTATCAACCTATATGAACTAGTATGAGCTAAAAACTCAATGATCAAACAACAACACCATACAACTTCTGTCAAATCCAAACACCCCTTTAACTATCAAATAACACTACGCCTACTTATTCTAAACCTCTAACCACTACAACAATGAACAACTACAGTCACAATTCACTTAAATCAATTACCAAAGCACAGATTAACCACTATAATCAACTCTAATGCAGAATCACAGAAATCTCAGATTTAAAAGATCTACAACTAATATATGAACCAAACAGATTAACTAAAGTTAAAACAGCTCAACTAGAAAATAATAACAACTACAATAGTTACTATATCTACTATCACAATCAACTGAAACCAATAAGCATACAGAAAAACAGATCAATGCAAAAGTTTAAACAGAAATGAAATGAAACTTACAAATGAATAACCCTCAGCATGAACAGAGGGCTTCACTGAGCTAGCCTATCTTTAGATAGGCTCAACCTTTCCAATTCTGCTATGGCTTGCCACTTTATCACCTCAGATCATCCACCAGTCAACTCAGTTGACTTTGTTTGACCAAATATGAACAAGAGTAGTTAAAATCCAATTACTGACTATTCAATTTCAAAAGCTTAAAAATTATTTAGAAACAATTAAAAACTACAATTCAGCTTGAATTGAAGCTGATTTTCACAAAACTATTTTTTATTTCTTTTATTTTCTGATTTGAAATAAAACTTTTGATTAAGATAAACATCAAACTGACAATGTAAAAGAGATTCTAATTGAATTAACTTGATAAAACAGTAATAGTAAAACAACAATAAGCAGTAAACTAATAAGAACTAATTTGATTCAAAATGTAAACTAAATTTCATTAAAAGAAAAGAATTACAACTGAATTTTAAGCAAATACAATTAAGAAAAGAAATTGGCAGAGCTTCGCTATTCGAAACTCCACACCTAAAACAAGCTACACTACACACTATATATAGGTGAGGTAAGGAGGTGAGCTCACGGATTGCCAGCTTGGCAATCCGTGTGAGTTGTGTTTGTTGATAGCCTCTGAGAACCCTTGGATTGCTTCCAATCATATCCCATCAAATATCAACCCTTGGATTAGCCCTGATAACGCGTTTAGACCAACCATATACTGCCACGTACACCAATCGTGTGCTTCTTTGATACCTGACACCTTCTGACATCACCAAATCTTCTAGAAGAGTACTTGATTTAACCACCTTGCCCTTAATTGCGGTAATTATTTGAATTGGGGGTTAGGGTTCTTAAGGGAATAGTAACTTCTGGGTATAGGGTGAAAAGGGGGGCGGGAGTGGTAAATGTTATTTTATTCGTTTTGACTTGTTCTGTTGACCGAGTAATATTAAAAAGGTGAATGGGTCGGGTTTTTGGGTAAAGAGAGTGGACAGGGTAAAGGTATTGGATTGGGCTTATGTATGGGATTGGTTTGTTATTACTTGGATCAGGTTGTATATTAATGGACTTAAACTTGAATAAGGACCAATCATGTAAATTCTGCATCTATAAGGTCTGAAACTTCCATATTTCCATAGTAGGATCCAAGGGTTTGACTTGACAAGTAAGGATTTTCCAAGATTGATTTTGACTTATTGACCATAATTTCTTCCCCGGCTTCGGCTTTTGCTACTCTTTCCAAATCCCGTGCTCGTGTTTGTCTGTTTTCCATGATTTTTGTCCATTTCTTTCATATCCGTACCTGCACATTCAAAAACACAAAAACAACGTATTTTTGGCATAATTGGTTAGTTTTTGGTTTTATTTGTCCGGTTTTTAGTCAAATAAAAGTGAGTGAATAAGCACTCACCAGTACTCCTCACAGGTTCTATCATCAACCTCATCATCAAATCCATCTTGAAAATCCTGCACAACACCATTTGAATAGAAAGCAGTGGATATGGGTGAGGAGGTCAGAGTCTTGTTGGTCTCCTGAGCTTTACCAGGGTATCTCCTGGTAATAAGATTGTTTTCCTAGACAAACTTCCAGTAAATTTCAGGGAGCTCAAGATTCTCGATATGGTTTGCATTTCTCAATCCCTGAGAGAAGTTTAACCATTTCTCAGGGAGGCTGTTGACAAAGCCAACATTGATCTCATGCTTTGACAGGGTGACACCATCATTGGTCAGCTCATTCAGGAGGGTCTTATACCTGGTATAGGTCTCTGAGAGACTTTCAGAATCTTTGGCCCTGAAAGTATTGTACTCTAGTTTCAGGTCCATGATCCTGTTTTCCTTGGTATCTGAGGGACCCGTCATAGCTGTGAACGTCCATGTCTGCTTAGCAATAGGATAATTGATGACTGATTCCATTATATCATCAGGAAGACAAGATATAATGATGCTTTTCAGGTGTTGGTCCTGATTGACCACCCTCCTCTCATCAGGTGTCCACTGAGCTTCAGGTTTGACTAAACCTTGACCAGTTGTTGGGACATATGGACCATCATTAATCAACTTAATGTAATATGGTTCCATCCCAGTTAAGTAGCAAAGCATTCGCTTTTTCCACTTATTGAATTTTCCAACCTCAAGTCGAGGGGCAGTAGCTGAATAACTTCCACCCTTTTTATCGACAAGTTGGGGAACATCTGAGTCAGCCATGGTGGGATCTTGATTTTAAAAACCTTTGAGCACTCTTGTGTTTTGAAAACAATTTAGAGAAGTTTTACAAATCAAAGGCTCTGATACCACTTGTTGGTCCCGTTTACTAAGTTAATAGTTAACTAAAGAGTTAACCTAACCAAGTTCCATGACTTTTGACAAAGATATAAAGATTAACAACAAAGATAAACGTAAAGAAAAGAGACATAATATTTTCAACGTTTAATTCTTATTAGAAGTTAATCAAAAGAATTATACCCAAGTGTGTGCGGAATAACACTTGGGATTGAAATGACAAGTATGGTATGGACTCCTCACTAAACTCAAACAAAGTTGAGTGACAACTAAAAGGTCACACTGAGCTATCTCAGGGACTGCGTTGTTCTTTGGAGGAGTAAAAGTGGTCTGTGAATGCTTAGCATTAAATGCACAAATTTGTCACTTTTACTCCTCACTTATGCTACCTATTTATACATAAGTAAATTACAACGTTACTGATAAAGACAAAAAGATAACCTAACTAGTAGCGACAAAATACTTACATATTTTGTCTCTGTTACAATAGACTATATTGGGTAAAAGACAATGTGCCTTTCTGATGCACAGTGATGACACCATCCTGATGTTATGCCATTCAGGGAAAGTTTGACTTTAGGTTGATAAGGACACCTGTTGATACGTTCAAACTTTCCCGCCTTGTCCCGCCCATAATTCAGTCTTCAGGTCTTCAGTCTTCAGTCTTTAATAGTTGTTGAGGAGTCTTGGGGTTCAGTGAGTTATTGTCATCCTCACTGAACCCATCACCTTCTTCTTGGCTTAGATGACACTCACTGAGTTCCGCCTCACTGAATGGTGAACCTTTCTTCATAGACTCGTTCTAAGCATCCTGAAGATGACTCACTGAGATACTGTTCACTCAGTGACTTGTTTGTGTTTACGGATCTTAAACACTTAGGTTATTTTATGTTCAAATCCTGGTTAGAAGAAGATTGGGGAATTCAGTGACCCAACAATCTTTAATAAACATCTTTTAATATCTATGATTAATGATATTTGTTGTAAAAAATCTAATATCTCTAAAAATATGCAAAAACCTCACATTTTGGAAAATAGTTTTTCAAATGACTATCCCACTTTTCAATAACACTATCAATATCCACAGTTTTGTTTTGATCAAAACCAAAGATTGGGAAAATTTTCTTTACCTTTCATTAACACATTTTGATGTAAAACCCAATCTATTTTATTTAAATAACTCTCACATCTATATGAAAACCTACTTTCAAACATTGTTGAATAATGCTAAAAACATCTCTTTAAATCATGCATGGTGATCTCATATTTGTCATCTATATTTATATAAATGACGCTTATAAGTGAACTAAATCAAATCAAGAGGACCATGGTTTGTCTATTAAGACTTTGTTTGTAGCAAGTCTAGAAATCCATGCTATCATAACTACTCACTTATTGCACATTGATACACATTAGGATTAATCCTCCTAGTTATGTAGTTATGAAATACTTGATGTTGCTTATTGTTTCCTAGCACTTATATTTTACTTGCTTGATGAGTATGTTTGCATGCTAGATGAAATTGCTTGTTTACTTAATCTCTTTGGTTAACATGCTTTGGCTAAATAATTGCCTACATAATTAGTATATGCTTAATTGCCTCAAAGAGTTGGACTTGTTTGAAACCAAAAACACAATCTTTCTACAACTCACTACCAAAAACCCTTTTCTGGAAATCTGGGAATCACCAGATGGGCGGCCCCCTTAAATCATAAGGCGACCCCCTTAATTATTAAGGGGACCAGACTCCAATTAAGGGGACCGACCATCTGATGGTCGAAGGTGCTGTTTCTTTTTTCTACTTTTTAGCCCATTTCATCCTACACTTCCGAAAATTCACAAACCTATTTTATCCTAAACCTTCTATCAAAGTTTATCCATCCTTAATCCCACCTATCCTACACGATAAACACTCTCATTCCTCATCATCTCCATTCATCTCTTCATCAAACCAAAACCACCAAGAAACCCGTTTGTAGAAGAAAGCCTAACTTCCATTAAAAGCCCATCAAACCAAATGATGTTTTCAAACATCGAACACCAAAATCCTCCTATGTCTTCAACATTACATACCTAACACCTCACTCTTCTTCTCACCAACATTACATATCAACAACCTTTACTCACCCATATCCTTCTACCTTACACTCAAACCTCATAACCATTCCCTACACTCTACAAAGTGTGTCATCACCACTAAAACTTAACCCATGAAGGTCAAACCATATTTCATGATACATAAACCTCATGTTTACTCAAATGAACCCTTTCACAAACCTCATCAGAATAACCAAACATCCATCCATGCTCCCAAAAATACACCTTCATCTCACCCACATAAGTCATATGAAGAGCATGCTCAATCTCAAAACAACAATCCCAATCTTATTCCCAACACCTCACATTTTGTTCAACCTTCCAATCCACCATCCAAAACATCCTCCACTCATGAAACATCCTCTTTTTCCACAACTTCATTCTCATCCATTCATGATTAACCAAACTCACAAATATCTCTACCACCAAGAGTATCACACCACCACCTCCTACCAACACAAATGCTATCCCTATGCTGCATATCCAATTATCCATCCCTAATAACAACCACACTCCACCATCATCACCTTCCTCCGAACACTTGAAGTTCATCGAAGAACTCAAGGAAGCCCATGAGCTTTGTGCTCTTCTTGCCTTACACCTTGCTCAATGCAACTTGGAACAACTTTCCTCTAGCTCTCCTTCATCACCCCACAACTTGAAACAAGTTGCAAAACATGTCAACAATTTTCCTTGTTGCATCTTTCTCCAAATACAAACCATTTCATTGAATGAACACTTCAATTGGATTGAGTATCTTCTCACTAGATCTCATCTAAAACCCTCGCTTGAACAACATCCAAATTCTCAATCAACATCTTCCGCTCCTAACTCTACACCTCTAAACTCTCCATCACCAAACTCTCCAACACTCATGCACCCAAACATATACCTCCATTAATCCAACAATCTTACTCTAACTTAACCATTTTCATTCCAAACACTCAATCATCAACCATCTAAGCATAATATATGCTTATGATTTTCGCTTTCAAATAAGAATCAACCAACCTTTTGCTACAAGCAAGTCCGATGGCTCTCTTTGGAAAATTAGGATCTTTAACATAATCACTTTGAATTATTGTTATGTATCCTTAATATTTGTTTGCTATGCTTGTTATTTGTATATTGCATATTTTTCTATGTATGCTTGTGCTTCTAATATTTTTGCAGCCAAGATTCCCATTGCTCAATTCCTTGGTGCCCTCGAACGAGGGGGAGCACACATCAAGGGGGAGCTTTCATCCCGTCTAACTTCATTTATGAAGCTAGTCGGCATAACCTTTTTGTTTCTACAAAAAGGGGGAGAAGTGAATTTAAACTCACTAAATACATGTCTAAAAATTAATTTTTAGACTTGGTAAGTTTAGGTTTTGTAATCATCAAAACGGGGGAGATTGTTGATATAAATAATGCCTAAAAATGTTATTAACGTATATCGATATCTCTATGTTTTGATAATCAAAAAACGTAAACTCATTGAACTAAAAATTATGACGTAAACAAGTATTTAGTCGTAAATATTCACTTTAACATCCAAATCACTTAAGGTATGAATAAACAAAATGTCTAATGCATTCAATGATCAAAGGAATTTTTATTTTTACAAACCTTACATTTTTTATAAAATGGGAAAAACATTTTTAAACTTATACAAAATGTTTTTTATTTACAAGAAATGTTTTACTCAAAATAAATATTTTGAATTCAAATTTCTACCCAAAAAACGGCTAGATTCTTCAGATTAAACCTTCCCCACAAAAGGACCAAAAATTCTGAAGAATTTTTTTTTAATAGGCGGCCCCCTTAATTATTAAGAGGACCGGTTAGTAATTAAGGGGACCGGCACCCTAATTAAGGGGACCGGCCACGCTCCCAAACAGTATTTTTTCCCTATAAATACTGGCTCAAATCTGGCATTTTTCCTCACCTTTTGCACCTCAAACTTTTTGATCTAAATCCTCTCTTCTATTCTTTCTAATCCTTTTATCATATAATCATAAGCTTTTGTTTCCAACTTCTACCATTTAAGTGCAAGAGAAGAATACTTCTATCCATCAAGACAAGAAGTATTACAACTTAGTGTGATCCCTTCATCTAAGTTGTTTCTACATCACCATTTGTATATTATTCATTAATTTGTGTGTAAGTTGTGAATATTAATTAGATAGTTGTAGATATAAGGAGTTAGGCTAGTAAGGTGTGTAAGTAAAGAAGTTGTGAAGAAGATAGTGGTGTGAATAAGTAGTGTTGGTGTGAAGAAGATAATGGTGTGCTTAGGTGTGAACAATTTGTGAATTAGTTGTGAAGAAGTTGGGTCTTGAAGAAATAGAAGTCGTGAAGTAGTGAAGAGATTGAAGTCGTGAAGAAGAAGTTGTGAAGAAGGTGTGTAGTGATTAGTGGTGTGAGATTGGTTCTAGCTAGGATTAGAACTCGACATTTAGCTTAGTGTCGTTAATTGGTGTAAGCGAAAGTTGTATAAGGTTTTCTTCGCCATAAGGGAGCTTGTTGACATAGTGAAGAAAACTCTCGAGCTAGGTGCTCGGGGAGTTGAGTAGGGCAAGGAAGGTGTCCTTGTAGCCGAACCAATATAAATCCCTCGTGTCTCGGTTAGATCTTTCCATCTCACACTTCCTTATTATTTACTTACATTATTATTACTCTAGTACTTAGTTATATAATTGCTTATATTGTGCAAGACTTGAATTCACATAATATCGAATCAAAAGTTTTTAAAAGTAAACAAAGTTCTAAAAACAAAGGTTTTCATAATAAATTAAAAAGACGTAAAACTATTCAACCCCCCCCCCCCTTCTAGTTTTCCACAATGTTTTTCCTACCTTCTAGACGCTAGATAAGTAGGTAGGGAACAGGTATGGTAGCCCAGAAGACTCAACTAAACACAGAGGTTATCAATGCACAAATACAAGTCACCAAAAAAACATCATATAAACTTTAATCGATGGGAAATCATTTTTAAGGGGAGCATTATGGTGGCCACAAGCCCATCAATCCTGATGGATTAAAGCTTACTAATACAATAAAACAAAACTACTTAATGAATTATACACATGTAGGACCTTCTTACGGCTCTAACATCCCTGTTTGGGGCGTGTCTTGTAATGCTTCTTCGATTGGATTCGTCTCTTTAGGGTGTTGTTGCACACAAAATTCGTATCGGTCTTGGGTATTTATAGCTTCTGTCTGAGGGATCGATGCGGCGCATCTTGATGATAGATGCGGTGCATCTACTTAACTTCACGTGGGGTCCAAGATTATTATATTCTGGAATATCCGTACACCGCCTTCAAATGCGGCGTAACTTGTTTCTCTATGCGGTGCATGTCCTTTATCATCTTGGATAGTTTCTGGTGAAGTCTTTAGCTGATACGCCGCATGTTGTAAATGAGATGGGGCGTATTTGGAGTAGAGCAAGTGGGTTATCCTTCATTGACCAAAGTTTCATATGCGGCGCTTGTTGTAATTAGATGCAGCGCATTCTTCAAAGTCAGGCAATGGTCTTCGAATTCATCTAAGTATGATGTTGCGGCGTATCTGTTGAGAATGATACGGCGCATCTCCTGGATTTTAGTAGACTTTTCCAATCTTGATCATTTAGCTCCATAATTCTTCCAAAATCATCAACTTTTACCAATTGCTTGTTTTTACATGAGAATTACTAAAGTAAACAATTAAGTATCGATTCTTGTGAGGAATATGAATATTCAGTTAAAGACTCGGTCACCCCAAGTATTGCTCAGCATTACGTAGCTCGTAGAATTATCCTTATTATAGTTAGTACGTAGTTTATTAGTAGTTAAATATGTAAATAGTATTCGTAGAGTGGGTCGGGTCTTTACCCACTGTCAGCTCACTCTACAGCTCGTTTCATGGAGCACCAAGTATTGTAGTATATATACCCTCTCCCACCTAAGGGAGAGGGTTGGACCTTCATTTGAAATACAATATTTCACTAGTTTCTCTCACTAGAAAAGGCTCCCATCTCTTTCTCTCTCTCTAACATCTCTCTAGAATTCCTCCACTAATTCGATCCATTATACACAAAACCATACGTGTTTAAGATTATGAGTATCCTACAATTGGTATCAAGAGCCATGGTTTCATCCTAGGATTGTTGGTGCTCGAATTTATAGATTGGTTTTTGTGTTTCTTGTTTGGTTCGAATGGTAGGAGTAGTAAAATCACTAGTTTGATCTCATCTTGTGATTTCGTGCACGTTATTGATGTACTTTCATGTGTAAAGGTGTTCTAGGGTCTTAGTTTTTCACTTGGATAGGTTGAAACACTCACGGAATTGGTTTTGGAAAGGATTCGTGACTTAGTTCTTCATAGCGAGTTGATGTTTTCTTCCTAGCGAGTTGGTAATCTTTGGTAGCGAGTTGGTGTTTTTCTGACTAGTGAGTTGTCTTTTACTATATTGGGAAAAACAGACAAATCGCTAAGACAGCAACACTTTTGTCTCATTATCTAGCGAGTTGAACTTTTAAGATTTCAGCGAGTTGATCAATAGCGAGTTGCTGTTAGCGAGTTGCTCATTTAAGATTCCAGCGAGTTGATCAATTGACATTTTAGTGAGTTGTGAGTTCAGCGATTTGCCAACCTAGCGAGTTGATTAATATAGTGAGTTGCAGTTCTAGTGAGTTGGTGAATTCAGCGAGTTGGTCAGTTAGCGAGTTGGTCGTTTAGTGAGTTGGTGTTTAGCGAGTTGGTGTTCAACGAGTTGACCAAAGTTGACTTTTTACGTCAAAACTTCAAACGGTCATAACTTTTGAACCGTAACTCCATTTTCAGCGAAATACCTGTCAAAACGACCGGAACAGGCTGAATATTGTGAGGTTTCACCACGAAGTCGTGAAACGAATTTTCCGAGGCCCAAATCACCTCCGGAGTGAAGTTATTGAGGTTTTAAGTTTTCATACCATAATTTCACCGTAACAACTTGCATCAACTGAACCAAATCACACTGCTAGGTGATCAAGTTGTTGTGTGTTGATAATACGCTGCAAGTTGAATAGTTCTGTGATTCGAGAATTGTTGCGATTTGAGTTGTTGCAACTTGTCCAATTACAATCTGATGTTGCAAGTTGATTCCTGCAATTTGACTAATTGTGATTTGACTTGGTGTGATTTGACTCGTTGTGACTTGACTTAGATAACTTACTGTACCTTGCAAGGTTTATCATCTCATACTCAATCACTTAATTACTCAGCATCATTTCACGGTTTCTTTTGTTGATTTTATAAAATCCCGCGAAAGATTCGATTTCTCGGTTTAAATCACAAGAGTTGTAAAATCCCGTGCACGTCTACGTCATGTTGAATTCTTCAAATTCAGTCATACCTGAGAAACTAAAATCTGCAGCAACGGAATCGTCGTGCTCGAATTCTCAAGAGAATGAACTTCATCAGCCAATTAAATTGCCCGATAATGCAAAGGATTGTTGCATTGAATGTTTTCGATCACTCCATTCACATCTCAAGGTTCTCTTTGCAAAACCTGGATACTTGGGAGGTTTCAATCGTGCATTCGCAACACTCTTTGGTCAAAATGTTGAGACCTTCACAGTCAAAATGACTCTACACTTAGATCAACTTCAACAACAACTTGAAAAGGGTGAATTTTCTGAAGATAGATCTATGGCTGCATTATGTGTGATCAACAACCAACTCCAAGCGTTCACTGATTCACGATTCACTGAGGAGTATGATCATGAGAGTCAAATGACGAAAACGAGCTTTGCTACTTACACGGGAATCGAAGTTGAGGTGTTCAGAGACACACTACTCGAGCTCATGGGTAATGTGAAGGGGTACATTATGGAAAGAGCACAGCACGAACCCAAGTATGAAGACAAGGTGATGGCATGTAAGGTGCAATCAAGTGATGGTAGTGTGGATTCGGGTAAAGCATCGAATGTTGGATCAGTTGTCACCGAAGGCAGAAGATCAGTGACTGATAAGCTTGACTCTACCAACAGCTCAATGACTCTTGTTTCACATGATGTGGATGCATATATCAGACCAGTAAAAGAACAGGTATCATGTGCTAAGGTAATCGAACTATGTGACATGGTTGATGAACAAAAGATTCCTAACAAAGTACAATCGACAAACGATGTCGATTCAGATGTTGTTGACATGGGAAATAGCAATGTTGACCCATGTGAACAACATATGAAACACAACGAAGTGTCTGTTGTACAATGTAGTGCATCTTCTGTTTTAAATGATGATTGTGTGTTGCATGAGAACACTGCCTATAACCCTGATGACTCCTTGACCACTAGATTTAATATCCTTAAGGATCAGGTGGCAATGTACGAACAACGTGCTAGATTTGAACTCACTGGACGTGAGCATAACATGGAATGGAAAATGCGTGCATACATATCTGAAAATAATCTTAAGCGAGAAACATTGAAAAAGGAGTTACAATCTTTGCAAAAACAACTGGATCAAACTGTTAAACAAAAACAAGAGATTCAAAAAGGCTTAAACACACTCAAACATGATTTCAATGAGAAGGAAACAAAACTCCTAAATGATGTCTCTAGTCTTAAAATGCTAAAAAATAAACTTGAGGATAAGTTATACACGCAAGGCCAAACCATTCAAACTGCTCAAATGATGCATAAACATAGGAAGTTGAGTGATGATCATAGTGAGAAGGATTCTACTAAGCCAAAAAACAATTTCCTTAGAAATGGTATAGGTGCACAACCGGCATTATTTGATGCAAACATTATGCTTGAGCCTAATCATGCCCCTCCTAATGCTACATCCGATGATGAGGGCAATGAGATAGAAGATAGAACCAGAGAAAAACTAGCTGAGAAATTAAAGGATCCCCTGTGCATAGCTAATAAAATCTTGTACAATTATGATTACACTGAAGATAATAAATTAGCTGTCTTTGTCCCACAAAAGAAATTTACTCCAGAGCAAGTCTTCTGGAACATAGACATAGAAAAGATGAAAGCAGAAAGAATAGTGGGAAAAACACGTACAGTTTTTAGGATAGCTGACCCAACGATATATAACATTAACACACCAATGCATCTTGTTCCTTTCACCCTCCCCACGCAAAATAATACTCTAATTGGATTATATGTTCTCTGTCAATTGTTCACTGATTTTGAGAAAACATGTAAAAAGAGAATCACACCTACGGGGATTACTGAAGGGGAAAGGGGTTTTGAACAAACAAAACGGTGCTACCTAACTGAGGTCATGCCATTTTTCAACCTTCTCAAAGAACATTTTGAGGGTCTTCAAAAAACCCTTAACCAAGATGTTACTAAAATGAAAGAAGTTTTCAATGCTGTGGAAAATGAGGGTAAACAATTGGCAATTGATCTTAAATGCAGTGAAATTGAGAGGAAAAATATTTTCATCATGAATGAGAATTTGATTGCTAAATGTATTGCACAGGATGTATTTTATACTGCTACTGATTCTGCATTATCTGCATGCCAATTTCATGAGATGTCTATTGCTTTGAACGTGTTCCAGAATCGTGTTGTTGAGCTTGAGGGGGAGAATATAAAATTGCGTGAGAAAATTCTAAATGATGACCATGATAACATGGTCAGGCATTTGTCAAAACTAGAGGTTGATAATCTTAATTTGCAATTAAAGAGTCAACATTTAGAAGAAATAATTAAAATCTCAAATTACAAGACATCCTCGGATGCTCCTGAATTTGATGCATATTTTGAATTAGCCAAACGTGATGAAAAGATTCAAGCTCACACTAACACGATTCGGAACCTGAGGGTCCAAATTGCCCATTTGAAGTCTAACAAGAGTGATGTGATTGGCACCCAAAAACCACAGTCTACAGATTCTCAGAATTTTCATAATCAAGATACCATCAATAAATTGCAACATGAAAATGATTGGTTTCGTGCTGAAAATTCAAAAGTTAAACAACATTACAAAGAGTTATATGATTCAATTAAGATCACACGTGATATAAACAATGAAAAGATAACTTCTTTGCTTAAAGAGATTGAGAATCTAAAGACTCAGGTGAAAGGGAAAATGCCAATCATCAATTGTGATAATGTTGTTCAAAAGATTTTTGCTTGTAAGATGTATGCTTGTGATGTTGTGTATATTCCTCTTCCCCTTAGGAATAATAAGTTAGTTCATAGTGACTATCTTAAACATCTTAAGGAGTGCCTTGATTTGCTTCGTGAAACCATTGAAGAGGATAGGATAGCAAAACCACTTGATGATGCTATTGTTGGTGCCTGCTTTCTCACTAATAGATCTCAGGAACTCTTAGAATATGCTATTGGTACATGTCCTAAGATTGATAGCAAGCAAGTTAGGTCATCTGCATCTTCCTCTAGGTCAACAAACAAGCATGTTACCTTTGTGGTACCCTTAGAAACTTCAGATCCTAACACATCAAAACATGTTCAGCAACCGGAAGTGAAAAAGACTAAAATTCCCATTAGTCCGTCTACAGGAGTAAATAGTGACACTAAAGCTAGAGAGTCTAAAACAAGGAGAAATAGAAGGAATTATAGGACTTCACCTGCTAAAAGTGTTCCTAAAAAGAAAGTAGACGACCACATGAGGAACTTTAAGTCCGACTTGAGCAAAATGAGTCATAACTCAAAACCAAATTCACTTTGCAAAACATGTAATGAATGCATGATTTCGAGTAATCATGATAAATGTGTTGAGAAATTTCTGAAGTCGTTTAACAAAACCCCAGTTAAGAAAGTTTGGAGAGCTAAACAAATTAAGCAAATTTGGAAAGCAATAGGAAAATTGTTTGCCAATGTTGGTTATCAATGGAAGCCCACTGGAAGGAAATTCACTTTAGGAGAACAATGCCCTTTAACTAGGATAACTAACTCTAAAGTAGTGCCTATTAAGGAATGGAAGCCAACTGGTAGAACTTTCCCTTTGGAGACCCAATGTCCTTTAACTAGGCCCATTGCATCTACTAGTGTAATTTCCACCATTGAAACGAATGCACCTAAGGTCTCAGTGGCTCCAGAACTTGTTTGCACTAATCAACTGGAACCCAACTCAAATTGGGGATCCGACACTCCAAATTTTCTGCTCTCGTCTGTTTCTAAATGCAGGTCGTACTTTTCGTCCTTTGATATTTGGACTCAGGCTGCTCTAAACATATGATTGGGGATCGCTCAGGGCTCAAGAATTTCGTGAATAAGTTTATCGGGACAGTTAATTTCGGGAACTACCATTTTGGGGTAATCATGGGTTATGGAGATTATGTTTTTGGTGACAGCTAATTTCCTGGGTATACTACGTGGAAGGACTTGGGTATAATCTGTTCTCTGTCAATATCTCGATTCCAATCTTGAAGATTGCCTTCAGAAATTACACATGCTTCGTCAGAGAATTGGATGGTGTTGATCTTCTTAAAGGTTTCCATGGTACCAATTTATACACCATCTCTATTGAAGTCATGATGCGGTCCTCACCTATTTGGTTGTTGACTAATGCTTCAATGAACAAATCATGGCTATGGCACCGATGTTTAAGTCACTTGAACTTTGGTACCATCGATGCTCTCGCTCGCAGGTATTTGGTGCGAGGTCTACCCTGATTTAAGTTTGAAAAATATCATCTTGGATCGGTTTGTCAATTGAGCAAAAGCACGAAGCATACACACAAACCCAAAACTGTCAATACCATCATGGAAGTTCTTCACACCCTTTACATGGATCTATGCAGACCAATGAAAATGGAAAGTATAAATGGCAAGAAGTATGTTCTTGTAATAGTCATCGACTATTCTCAGTTTACATGGGTGAAGTTTTTGAGAACCAAGGACGTGACTCCAGAGGTTATCATCAAACTCATTAAACAACTGCTAGTAAGGGATACCGAATCTCAGTTTACATGGATTCCTCGTTGGTTATGCTCCAGATTGTAAGGGATACCGAATCTACAACAAAAGTACTTGATAAATCCTGGAAACCATTCACGTCACATTCGTTGAGCTGACTGAGCAAATGGCTCCTGTACACCTCAGTGCAGGACCCGCGTCTAAACTTTTGTCTCCTGAACCAATCAGTTCAGGTCTTGTACAGAATCCCACTCCTGCAGTACCTTATGTACCAAATACAAATGAGATTTTGAAAATCTTGTTTGACCCAATGATTGATGAATACTTTGAGACACCTACTGATGATACACAGACACCACCTGCTACCGCTGCTCTGGTTCTGTACAACTCAAATGGTCCATCAGTGTCTACTTGAATTGATCAAGATGCTCCATCTGCAAGTTATTCACCATCATCGTCAAATCTTCAATCTCCTTCAGTACATCAAGGCACTACAGTCGACAATTCTTTTGAAGTAAATTCATTTGCTCCTCTTGAAGATGCTCCGTTCTAAAACATGTTTACTCTTGAATCCTTTGCTGAGATATCATCTTCAAGGGATACAAACATGGCGTGTTCAGGTTCCTACCCTCAACCATATCAAAATCTCATAAAACGGACCAATGATTATCCAATTGACAACATTATTGGGAATCCTTCTCGATCGGTGTTCACACGAAGGAAACTTACCACCCATGCCTTGTGGTGCTAATATAATTCCATACTATCCAAAGTCGAACCCAAAGATTTCAAGACTGCTATCTCTAAAGACTGTTGGGTTAATGTGATGCAAGATGAAGCTCGCAATTTCGATTGACTTGAAGTATGGGAATTGGTACTACCTCCAGACTGTGCAATGATTATAGCTCTAAGTGGATCGTCAAAGTCAAACTTGATGAGCAGGATTTCGTTCGAAAAACAAGGTAAGGCTTGTTTCTAAGGGATATCGTCTACAGGAAGGCATTGATTTAGAGGAATCTTTCGCTCTGGTTGTTCGTATTGAAGCTATCAGAATGTTTCTCGCCAATGCTGCAAGTCAGAACATGACGGTCTATCAAATGGATATGAAAATTGCATTTCTAAATGGCGAGCTGAACAAAGTTCTTTATTTCAGTCAACCGGAAAGATTTGTATATTTTTGATCGTCCTACCCATGTCTTTCGTCTGAAAAGGGCTCTCTTAGGCCTAAAACAGACCTAGGGCATGGTACGATACACTGTCAAAGTTTCTCCTGGGAAACGGATTCTCCAAAGGTGTGGTGGAATAAGATGAGAATGGGGTAGTGGAACTTTACTTCATGAGGACAGAATTTCAACTGGCTGACTTCTGTACAAAGGCGCTTCCACAAGAAAGATTTCTATTCATTCTTCCGCGACTTGGAATGAAGAGTCTTACGCCAGAATCTCTCATATGTCTTCAGGAAGAGAATGAGGAGCAAAAGGATTTACTTCATATATCCTTTGTACATAGTATTAAAACAAAAAGAAAATAGAAAAATATAAAACCTACAAAAAACCATAAAAATCATAAAATCATAAAATCCAAAAATATTTTTCTCACGACATGTCTCTTGTGTAGTCAATATTATGTACGTTTCTAGAAATGTCATTCAATAATGACACGGAAACATACATATGCTTGAGCAAGAGTTTTTTTCTTTTTAATAATGTCTTTCTAAAACATGTCGTTTCTAAAATATTCTTACAATATGGCTTACAGTCATTTCAGGCTGTAACCCGGACTTCAAAATGATGGTTTGCTATTACTTTAGATAGCAACCCGGTCTTATTTCTGGGGAAAGTTCGTCGCCAAAAAGATGACTGTTCCTAACAAAGGCATGAATTACTTTATATTCGTGCCTTTCCGATCTGATGTACGCTTCAGTGCATCATTTCTTGTAAAAGAAGAGAAGTCTTCTTGACATCACAAATACTTTTCCTTCAATGATTCTTCGAGAAAGTATTTGCTCCAAACTTGGTGGTACCATGATTTTTGAAATTCAATCAGACTTGAAATTTTTCATTAAATTTGCCACTCAATTGATGACAAACAAGTTTAAATTTTTCGTTAAAGTTTTAAATTAAGAACGAGTCATCAATTGAGGGAGAGAGTGATTTCAAATTTCTATATCATCAAAACAAGATCTTTGTACATAAAAAGCAGTGAATGTAATGTGATTGTTATGTGTCAGTATATGAATTTTTCATGAGTTTCTCGTTAAACTCTAAATCATTTATAAACTCATCATTTCTGACACATAACAAGCTCCCTCAAGGATTGAGGGGGAGCAAACGTATCATCTCATAATCAATCATTCTTAAATCTGACCACATGTTTCTCCCAAAATCTTTGAACTTATTTAAATCACTTGGGATCACAAATCTCAAATGGTTTGAAATTTTTGATCGGGGGAGAAAATGTGATTTAAATATGAAATCTGATTAAAATGTGATGTTTTAGACATAATTGTAAGCTCTCCCATATGTGATAAACTCTTTTGTATATCAATGCACCTATTGAGGGGGAGCAAATGATTTGTGATAAAAGGATCCTATCATCTCATGTGAGCGAGGCTCAGACTTAACCAATGAATTGACGAAACATATACTGTCATGAATCAAAAGGTCTAGTCCTGGACGGGTAATAACTTCAAGCTGGTCTAACCAGTGATGTAAGCGTGTCTCGAAGAGGAATTGTCCAAGTAGAGTATACTGTTTCGAGAAACCCTTCGTGGACTTGATCAGGCCGGGTAATAACTTCAAGCTAGTCCAACTAGTGATGTAAGCGTGTCTCGAACGCCTGATCATGTTCAGTGAAGGTGGATCAATTCAAAAGTGCAACTCTTCCCGACATGTGCAAATCTATAATTAAAACATTCGAGCACATGTTAAGGGGAGCATTTGAAAATGGTAAAACTCTCAATGTGTTAACAAAATGTGTTTCTTAATCATAAACACGTTGAGTGAATTTTCAATAAATTGGTTTACGACAACATAGGCTAGTCATGAAGTTATAAGGTGGCTAAGGTTAGGAAAACCGTCCTATGATCCGCCAGAGCCGGAGGGATCTACCCATGGACAATACCAAATAGATAGTATTAGAAAGTCCGTAGGTATGATTATGAAAAAAGGAGAAATGTGAGAATGGAGAAAGAAGGGGTTGAAGAATTAAAAAGAAATGAAATGAGAAAGGGTGAAAATAAATAGCCCTCCTATTATTCAACCTTAGGGCAGTAACCGGGTTCAATTCATAATCTACTGATGGTTGCTAAGGCGACATCGGTATTGAAGACAAGACGTCATGGACCCAGTGACGCACTGCACTAAACCTTCTAGCCACTCAAGTTCTCTTAAAAGAACTTGTTTCATTCTCACGGGGAACCGGTGTAATCTATCAACTTATCTCTTAGAGATGGTTGATATTGAAGCAGGAGACCACTCCCTAATCTCCGCATAGGTAAACCAAATGCACTTATTCAGTCTAGAGCCTCGAGATGCATCAAAAGATCTCTTAGGAACACGTGCTACTTGTGCACTGGTTGTTCATTATCAAGGACTCCAGTTGCACATTTGAGAGTCCTACTTAGATCTTAGCAATCTACCAGAACATTCATGAGAAATTACTAATGTGACTTTCAATGATTGAATAGAAATTCCTGCCAGGGTCAACTTCAAACAGCTCTGAAAGCAGGTCACTTCGGTAATTCCTTGAGAATTACGCTTAGTGGTCACGGCGGTTACCAATGGTCTACAGTCGTGGAGAGATCTCCAGCGACTCACCCATTCGTTGATTTACTAAGGTAGATCGTGTTACTCCTATTATGAGTTACCGATTGGGAATGGTCTTGGTGAGGATTAGAAGGAGTCTTCACACTAAGCTGTTGACGATCTCTATTTCGAAACCTGTAAGTACCGGTCGATTTATTGCTAACTGTTTGCTTACAGGAATTTCTAATGATTGCTGCTGATTGCTGAAATGATGCCGATCCGTCACCCCATGTTCACACTTCGACATCAGTATTTAAGAGGTCATGATCTCTGAATGGGCTACAACTATGCTTCCACAACTCTGATGCAGAAGATCATGATCCTGAAAAGTGTGAGCATGCCAACACAAAGATGTTCAAATCACATGGAGACATTACTACTCAAAGATGACTTGCAGATACTCATTTGGATGATGAACTCGAAGTAATGCCAAAGATCATCCAACTCATTGAACAAGTCATCTAGAGTCTGCTGCTGAATGTACAAAGACATGTTTGAAGAATCAAAGTCTACGAGCTACAAGATTTCAAGGATGCAATAATTCAGTACTTATCGTCTGGGGTGACCTCCCTTAGGGGGAGATTGTTAGGAATACGAATATTCAGTTAAAGACTCGGTCACCCCAAGTATTGCTCAGCATTACGTAGCTCGTAGAATTATCCTTATTATAGTTAGTACGTAGTTTATTAGTAGTTAAATATGTAAATAGTGTTCGTAGAGTGGGTCGGGTCTTTACCCACTGTCAGCTCACTCTACAGCTCATTTCATGGAGCACCAAGTATTGTAGTATATATACCCTCTCCCACCCAAGGGAGAGGGTTGGACCTTCATTTGGAATACAATATTTCACTAGTTTCTCTCACTAGAAAAGGCTCCCATCTCTTTCTCTCTCTCTAACATCTCTCTAGAATTCCTCCACTAATTTGATCCATTATACACAAAACCATACGTGTTTAAGATTATGAGTATCCTACAATTCTCATACAAAACAATATAAAACAAGTCAATTAAATAGGATAAATGATGCCAATAATATGTACTTATTTGATCTCATCAGTGTGCCATTAGAGGACGTCATGATGGGCACCACACTTGGTCTTCATGTTGGTGATTATGAACCAACAACTTCATTCTTCATATGTGAACGAAGTGGCCTCTTCGATACTAATTCTTTTAAAGCTCAACATACGGTGCTATACAAGGTTGCACCAAATATAAACTATTTACATACTGAATTTCACATTATTTTTTTGCATAAAAATACAAGAAATAAAATACACCCCCCCCCCACTTGAGATGAAACATACGTGAAATAATATGGGGGTCTCTCATGGTCTTCAAAGATGGGTCTTCAACGTAGGCGTGATTTCTGCATCTCTTAACTTGAACCTTAAACTAGAGCAAGTGACAACTTCCCAATCACAAATCAAGACTACACGGTAGGCTAAGGTGTATAGGTGTATCGAAACAATTTTATAATATGGGTAAGAAACGAAAGGATAGGCTCAAAAGGGTGTAACTAGGGGTATCTAGCACAAAAGATGAGTGCAACAAAAGGGTTTAACACGGGGATGGAAAAGTCAATGTGATTAATCGACAAACACACACATATAGTCTATTTGGGTGATAATCCTAAAATATTGCCTTCTCAAAAAGTTTCTTCCAAATGTACTAAGAAAACTCAATACACTACTCGTCTATGGTCTCGAAATAATGTAAAGGCCAAGTTCTAAAGTCTACAAACTACCGGCACACTCATATTTTGGTTGATTCGGGTAAATCAGGGGAAACTGAAAAGGTTAAACCTCACCATGGGAATAAAGATTAATGTGCTCGGCTAAGGTCTATTCTAGTTAGTTTCAGAAAAACATGTCAAAATTATTAAGAATGGCATAATTTTTCGAAATAAACTAGAAAAATGGGCCAAATAATAGTTCAAGTTACATTCTACTCCCGTCCCCCCACTTGAAATGTACAAAGTCCCATTTGTACAAAAATAAGCAATGAGAATAAAGGAGATAAGTAGAATTGGAACGAGAACTTCCCTGAAGCTTGCTCTTGAAAATGGTAGAAGGATCATGTTTGAGAAAACGTTCCTTCGCTTCGCCTAAAGAGCAATATTCGTATCCCTGAAATCACAAAACAACCACAAGCATAAAACCTAAAAATGAAAAAGAAAAAGAAAATAGAAATCCTAACTAACTTTCGTAGGAATCACGGTTGTATTTAGCATTTGCAACAAGCCTTTTAAACCACTTGGTGTCTCAAGTGGACGAGTGAAGTCTCGTGAGGGTTTACAGTGAACACACCCACAAAGTTCATTTAGAAACTAATACAAGGTTTATACATGTTTGTACTAAAAAATCTTTTAAATTTAGGTGGTACAAAAGATAACTATGGCGTAGCGGTATAATGAGCTACGCCGTAGATAGAAAAATCTTACAAACTGACACCTGGAGGGTGCTACGGCATAGCTATTCTGCGGGCAACGCCGTAGACTTTTCCTGTGGAAAATTTCTGGAGTAGAAACTCTGTTGTTGGCTTAATTCGCTGATCCCCTTCTCTTTTACCTGCAAAAATCATCAGAACAAAACATGCAAAACCAAACTACGCTAATAAAATGAAAACGGAGGATAATTCGGGTTGTCTCCCGAAAGAGCGCTTTTGTTTATTATCGAGTCTTTAAGTTAGACTCACTGTCGTGGTTAGTCAGCAGGTCGCACACCAAGTCGGGTGTGCATTTCTTCCCTTATCAAATTTTTGAATTTTTCGCCATTCATTCGTCCAACCGGTAGCTGCTTATCGAATTTCTTATCAATGCATATGAAACTTCCTACTCCATCCATTGTATATTTATGAACCTTAATGGTTTCAACCTTTAATTATTTCTAGTGGATCGTATCTGCTTCCTTCCAACTGACAGCCGTGTACTTCCATAACTTCTAATTCTACTTCATGCCAAAACTTTTGCCCTTTCTTGAAGGTTTTTTCACATTTCTCCCATATATCCTTGAGCATGTACCCTTTTACTCCTATCTTGAGTCCATATTCATCTAGAAGTTGTAATACCTCTCTTTCGAATTCTAACTTAAACTTCTGAAAACTTCTTTCGAAAGGATCATCATACTCCTCCTGTGCATCGGATTCTTCCGAATAGCTATCCATCATCCATTCCACAAATACCTTGAGTTTGGTTTTTTGTTAATATTTGAGGTACCGAACCTTCTTTTAAGCCATTCATCAAATGAATAATCACGTCCTTTAGGTACCTTTCCGAATTAATACAGTTTATTTTGAACTATTGATCGGCTTCTTCCAGAGAAAGATTTTTAGAGCAATCCCCTGTCTCTGCTGAGCATACCTTTTCATTACGAACCTTGTCGGATGGATTGCTTCGGCATTCTTCCGATGAAAAGCTCAAGCGATAGTAGTCGTAATCCTGTTGGAATCCTTTTATTATATTTTCATTAATTATGGTATTTCCAACCGGACCTTGTACCAATCTTGGACAAATTTCCGAATTCAATGTCGCATCGTTCAATCCCATGAAAGCAAGTCCATTCCAAATGGACTCGTTGGTCTCCGTCTAGTTCCCCGTTGTCTCCCCCGTCACATTTGCAGCGGAAAGGATTATAGGACGGCCAAGCTTGTTCTAATCCTTCATTAACCATTATTATTGGATTGCAATAATGGTTTTTTAGATGGGGTTTCTTTCATCCATGACTCTGCTTATTATTCGATGATGTCTTTGCTGTTCCTGCTTAGAATACTCAACACTCATTTTTTTAAAGGGTTAACACTCATTTTTTTAAAGGGTTAAAATTACAGTCTTCACAGGATTTTGAATCACATAAAACGGGGTTAGTGTAAATATCTAAATTCTTGGGTGAACACACCTTATTAGCTTCATTAATCATACAGACTTCCTCTAGAGATGTACTAACAGATTTCAAGGACCTGTTATGATTAAATGTAATTCTCTCTTTACCATTCTCTAGAGTTATTTCTTTCTCAAGAACCTTAATATTGGCATGGGAAGTAGCCAAAAACGGTCTTCCTAAAATTAGGTTATTATTTTGCTCATCTATCATGTTTATGATTAATAAGTCACCTGGAAATATGAACTTATTAATTCTCAATAAAACATTATCAACTATTCCCTTGGGCGTTGCTCTAGACATGTCTGTCATTTCGATCATAGAAGTTGTTTTCTTAAGGTTAATAAGATTCAATTTTTTAAATAATGAAAATGACATCATATTAACACTAGCCCCTAAATCAGCTAAATCAAACATATTAAGATTACCAATAGTGCATGGGAGTAGAAACTTCCCTGGGTTTGGCTCTTTTTTCGGTAGTTGGCAAGGCATACTTTCAAATATCCTGCTTCCATCGTTCTCTAGCAAATAACTGATTCCACAAAATTTGTTGGAGCTAGTTTCGTCCTTGTCCTCTTGAGTAGAAAGCACCTTGCATTCTTCTAAAATTGCTTTGGGTCTCTTTGTTTTGACATCTGATAAGTGTAGATTTAGAGGTTAAGTATTCCAAAGAAATACTGGTGAAAGTATTTCCCCGGGTCGTGTTCCGTACGAAGGATTGAATGGAATCGTGGATTTCGATTCGTGATTCATGAAGTGAAAAGTGAAAATAAGTGAGATTTTGGGTAATTATAACTATGAGAAGTAAATTTATACTAGAAATCAACAAATAAAGCATAAAAAGCAATTACGTAATGTAAAATTAAGCTAAAACGCGATCTAATCTAAAAAACGCGTAAGCTAATTAAAATCTATATACGTGCGCAAAATAAAAAGTGAAATTAAAGCTAGACTAATCCTACGGGCATAAAAATGATTTTCCTACGTTCTAAACGATAAAAGAAAATTTCTAGAAGAAGAAAAATGATTTTTTGACTTTTTATTTAATTAATATGATTTAAAAACTAAAAATAAGAAAATAAATGTTTAAAATTAGCAAACGAAGTCAAATAAATCTCAAATTTTTATGGTAAATACTTAGAACTAATTTTAATTTAATAAAAATGGAAATTTTGAAAAAGCTAAAACTGAAAAGCTAGTTAAATCTAAAACAGATATAAGCTTGTAAGGGGAATATAAAAGAAAAAAAAAAACTATAAATGAATTAATAGTGAAAGGTTTAACAAGAAAGTCCTAAGGGTGTAGTGTGAAGAGGTGCAGTGAATGATCAGACCAGGGTTCGAACCATGGTCTTGCCATTTTTCTTTTTATTTTATTTTTCAATTTTTATTTAACAAAGTAATTAAACACATAAAAAAAACATTTTTTATAACTAAACCTTCTTGTGAAAAGCTGTAATTAAGCAGATAAATACACAGCTAAGAAACAGTTTATAAAAAAAAAACTAAAACTAAGGCATTATTGAATCTAGATAACTATTTAAAAGCTACTTCAAGTTTAATTAAAGGAAAAACTAAATAAGCACTAAGGACCTTATATAAGCAGTTTACTAAGCTTAACAAGCATAAATATACAACTAAGGGCTGCTGAGAAAAATGTACTAAGTGAGGAGCTAAAGAACCTAAAACAAGCTGCTAAGAGATAAACTACTTCTAAACTAAGCTTACCCAGTTCACAAATAGCTACCAAGGAAACGGCAAACCAAATTTGGGACAAAAAGGAGCTTAAATGAGCTTCATATAGCTGCTGGTGTGGGGCTCAAATAAGTCCAAGCAGGCTTAAACAAGCCATTTATAAACAGAAAATAAGTTGGTTGTTAAGCTCTAAAATGAGATCCATAAAGAGATGATACTACAAGCTATTTCTAAACCAAATCTAAAGCAAATTAAACAAGTGTCCATAAAAGAAAACTATTATGAGCAGCTATAGTGGTACAGGTCTAATTCAATCCTAAAGGGTCTAAAAGAAACTAAGTAACAAGCTGTTGGGAATTATACTAATAGTTACCACGGCTAGTGAAGATGTTACAACTGCTGAAGATTGTACTTGCAGTGGAAACTCATTACCACTGCAAGAACATATGTTACCACTGCTTATTAGATAACTGTTAGAGAAACGCGCTTAGATAAATATAGAATAGATCTTGTGTATATCTTATTCTATTAGCATTATACTTATCTTGTAGAAGAGGACTCCTTGTTGTATAAAAGGAGATCCTAGGTTAAAGTTATTTATATGTTTTTCTAGAGCTTCAAGTTGTAAACCTAGTGATATCAAAGATCACTCGTATTATTATCTTTAATAATATTGGAGCTATTCGTTTGTTACATACATTGTTCTCACATACATACAACTGTTTCATTCACAATCAATCTTCTAAGTATCATTAAGTAGATTCCGCATACTTAGTGGTATCACACAAAGTATCATATTAACACAAGTTCAAGGTGTTCACGATCCAACAAGTGGTATCAGAGCAAGGCTTTGATATTTTGATTTAGAAGACCCTAAAAGTTCACTCAGAAGATACAATGGAAACAGAAACAAGTCAATCAAACATTGTTGCAAAGCTTCCAAAGCTCAAGTTGAATGACTTTGAGATGTGGAGGCTTATGATAGAACAATTCTTTATGGTTCAAGACTACACATTATGGGAGATCATTACGTGTGGAAATTCCTTCAAACCTAGTTCAACTGTAGAGCAGGTTGGTGACAAAACAGTAACAAAAGTTAACACTGGTCCTGTCACTAATGATGAAAGAAGTCAACTGAAGAATGATCTGAAGGCTAGAGGTTTGCTGTTGATGGCTATACCCAGAGAACAAGTTTTAGCTTTCAGCAAATACAAGACAGCAAAGACTCTTTTTGATGAGATCTGTGAAGTGTTTGGTGGTAATGATTCCACCAAGAAGACTCAAAAGACTTTGCTGAAGCAGACTTATGAAAACTTTAGTTCAACAAGTAATGAATCTCTTGATAGCATCTTCACAAGGCTACAAAAGATTGTTACTCAACTCACTGCTTTTGGACTTGAGGTGGAAAAGGAAGACCTAAATCTAAAATTTCTAAGAAGCCTACCCTCTGAGTTTGAAACCAATGTTGCAGTATGGGAAGATAAGCCAGATCTGGAGACCATGAAGCTTAATAACTTGTACAATAACTTCAAAGTTATTGAACAAAGATTAAAGAAAGCTGGCAAATTAAGTACAAGTTCTGCAAGTGTAGCACTCATATCATCAACCATTAATGATAGTTCATATGAAGAAAGTGATAGTGATGATGACAGTGATAACATGATTGTTTCCACTGGTAATGGAAGTGTTTCCACTGGGAGCTCAAAGAAACAGGTTGCAGGACTTAGTGATGCTACTTTTTATGCTTTTATATCAAGTCAAGTGGGTGGTTCAATTCTCAATCATGAGGATTTGGATCAAATTGATGAAGATGATATGGAGGAGATGGACATTAAATGGAAGGTGGCATTACTAAGCTTAAGAACAAAGAAGTTTTGGAAGAAGACTGGGAGAAAGATTAACATAAGTGGCAATGAGACTGTAGGTTTTGACAAAAAGAAGGTGGAGTGCTATAATTGTCATAAGATGGGGCACTTTGCAAGAGAATGTAGGAAACCAAGGAAATATGATAACAGGTCAACTTGGTACAAGAAGGACAAGAACAAAGAACCTACAACTGAAGAGCCAAAGGTGCTATTGGCTATTGATGGAGTGAGCTTTGATTGGAGCTTTATGACTCAGGATGAAGGAGATGATTCAGAATCTGCAATGCTTGCTACTGAGCATGCACTCATGGCTTTTTCTGACACTGAGGTACATATTGATAATGCTTGTTCTAAAACGTGTAAGGCCTTAAAAGAGTTATAGAACTTAAAAACACAATATGATTCACAGATGCTAGAGTTACACCATACTAATTATAACTTAGCAAATCATAAAAGAGGTCTTGGTGTTTTAGAAACTTAGTTAGAGCATTATAGGGCAAATGAATCTAAGTTCAGTGATGACATTGTTGTTTTAAAAAGAGATTTAGATTTTCAGGTTGCTGTGAATAAAGCTCTTAGGGAAGAAATTGAAAAAGTTAAGAAGGCTAGTGAGAATATTATGATAACTAATCAAACACTAGATCATCAATCCAAGAGTATTAACAAAATTTGGGAAGCCCAAGTTGTGAACAAATCCAAGTCAGGAGTTGGATAAAAACAGTTCCACCACCTCTAAGAGGTGTTCCAGCACCTCCTGGCATTGACTTAGCTTACACAGGTTTAGAAGAATTCCAGGAACCAACAATGACATATGGACCAAAATTTGTTAAAGAAGCTATTTTAGAAAAGGTTCAGGTTGAAGTTGAGACTTTTGATAGTGCTAGTGACTCATCTCTTAAAGATGAATGTTTAAATGTTGAGTCCAAGTCTAGTGTTCCTGAGAAAGCTAAAGTGGAGTTTAGAAAGAGTATTCCTGATGTAGTCAAAGAGAAGCCTAGGACACAGTCTAATTTCACTAGGCCTACTACTAGGTATGCAGAGATGTACAGGGATAGGTCATCATCTCCTAGAGGGAACATGAGAAGTTGGAATCATGTTAAAACTAGGCAGTTTGGTAGTGATTTTGTGTTCAACAATAAGGCCTGTCATATATGTGGTAGCTTTGATCACCTTTCCTATACTTGTAACTACCACATGGGAAGAAGCGAGGTATTTGGGAATACAAGGGTGAATGGACATAATGCTAATAACTTAACTCACCAAAATCCACTAAGCAAAATGGTTCCCAGGTCTATTTTGCTTACCACTGGCATTAAACCTATTTCCACTACTAGACCAGCAGTTGCCACTGCCAGTAGTAAAAACAGATTTTATCCTAAGTCCCCTGTCACTACTTTTGTTAAATCAACACAAACAGGGAAAAAGACTCATTTTGAAAAGAATGTTCACAAGAATCACATGTGGAGACCCAAAGTTACTAATCCAGCAGTTTCCACTGCTAGGCCTGCAGTTACCACTGCAAGACCAAATGTTTCCACTGGTGTCTATGTGAACAAGAAAAGGGTAAACATGGGAAATGCTGTTAAGGCCTCAGCTCGTTGGGAATGGAAACCAAAAGGAACAACAACCTCAAACACTCCCAATGGTGTATCAATGACCTTTGATAGATACAATTATATTGATACGCGAGGCAGATCCAAGTCATTTGTGGCTTGGGTCCCCAAAAGTATCTAATTCCTTTATTTTATGTGCAGGGACATTCAAAGACAAAAGAGGATCAAGGTTATTCAGACAGTGGATGTTCCAGGCACATGACTGGCAACAAGGCCTATCTCTCAAATTTCAAATCATTTGATGGGCAAGTTGTCAGCTTTGGAGGAGGTATTGGTGGCAAGGTTTCTGGCAAAGGAACTATCAAGGCTAGAAACTTGGATTTTAAGAATGTATACTATGTACCAGAACTCAAGTACAACCTCTTCAGTGTGTCACAGATGTGTGACAAGAAAAATAGAGTTCTATTCTCAGAAGATGAATGCTATATCTTATCTAAGGACTATAAGCTACCTGAAGAAAAAGATATTTTGCTTAAAATCCCTAGAAAAGGTAATCTATATAGCATTGACATGAAGAAGATAGTGGCTAAAGATGATGTTACTTGCTTACTTGCAAAGGCCACTTTGGATGAATCTATGCTTTGGCACAGAAGACTTGGTCATGTTAACTTCAAGACCATCAACAAGATTGTAAAAGATGGTCTAGTTGTAGGTTTACCTGAGAAGAGATTTGAAAATGATCAAACATGTGTTGCTTGTCTTAAAGGTAAACAACACAGAGCTTCTTGCAAGACCAAGGCAGTGAATTCTATTGATCATCCACTCTACATGCTGCATATGGACTTGTTTGGTCCTACTTCTGTTAGCAGCATCAATTTGAAAAAGTATTGTCTTGTTGTGACTGATGATTTTAGCAGATTTACATGGGTTTTCTTCTTAAATACCAAGGATGAAACTACAGGCATTCTCAAGACTTTCATCACTGAAGTTGAAAATCAAGCTGAAAAGAAGATAAAGATCATCAGATGTGACAATGGGAAAGAGTTCAAGAATAGATTAATGGATGACTTCTGCAAAGACAAAGGTATTAAAAGAGAATTTAGTGTTGCTAGAACACCTCAGCAAAATGGTGTTGCTGAAAGAAGAAATAGAACACTAATTGAGGCTGCTAGAACAATGATAGCTGATTCAAAGCTTTCAGTGACTTTTTGGGCTGAAGCAGTTAACACTGCTTGCTACATTCAAAACAGGGTTTTAGTGGTCAAGTCAAAGAACAAGACACCTTATGAGCTTTTCAGAGGAAGACCCCCACTCTTGGATTTCTTGAAGCCATTTGGATGTCATGTCACAATTCTCAATACCATTGATCATTTGGGAAAGTTTGAAGAAAAGGAAGATGAAGGTTTCTTTGTTGGTTATTCCATGGTTAGTAAGGCTTTTAGAGTCTACAACTTAAGAACAAGGAAGATAGAAGAGAATTTGCATGTTCAGTTTCTTGAAAATAAAGCTAACATAGCAGGTTCAGGACCTGAATGGCTATTTGATCTTGAGACTTTATCAAATGCAATGAATTATGTTCCTATTACCTCAGATTCTAGTGATGCTGATCTTGAGGATTCAGAAGAGTTTTGGTTGATGATGATGAATGTGTTTTGAGACCTCTATTTATATGCAAAGTCAAGGCCAATGGATAATTAATGAAGTATCTTTACTTCTATCTGTTTTGGTAGTTTGGAGGAGTTATTGTGGAAGATATCGGGTTGACTTTGAAGCAATTAATGTATAAATAGTAACTTGGTTAAAAAGTTACTTGGGTTAGCCAATATTGGTTAAGTTTGGTCCTCATTCTTTTACACAGCCAAACCCAATATTATTTAAGGTGATTGGAGTTATAAGATGTGTAACTTAAGACACATAACAAATGGTTATTGATTCACCATGTCTAATCAACATAAGAATCAGCTAGTCCTGAGCAAACGGCTACAGGTAAAGACTTATCAAATCCGTTGATAGCTGATAGTTTGCTAAAAACTATGATAAGAGCAGCTAATTTTACATGTTTTACTTACCACTGATCTTTGAAAATTTTGTTGATTTTTACCACTGCAAGTTCACCATTTCCACTGAAAGTGTAAATTTTACCACTGGTGAACTAGCCGTTACAACTGTGTGTCAGTAATCTATTTTTTACTAGCCGTTGAAAATATAACTGTCTTTCCTTATTAATAGGGTAAAATTTTAGGGAATTATCTACTTACCAAACTAAATTTATTCTTTTCTAAAGATAAATCTTTCTATAGATAATTTCTCTATACGCGTATTTTCCAAAACCTATTAGTATAAATTGATTCTTATACGGCTTGCTTTTCATCTTGATTACTAACACTTCAATCTTACAAATCACAATATTATGGTGACTCTCAAGTTTGCAGATGAACACAACCAAGTGGCTTACCTACAAAAGTGAAACGACAAGAGTGGACCCGTTTTTCATCAGATTGTGGATTTTCTAAACACAACTCATATTAGGTATGCCTTAACTATGAATCCCACAATCTTTGTTTCTCAAATCAAACAGTTTTGGAACTCTGTGGAGTCCATAACACTTGAACAGGGGGACATTCATGAATCTGTGGAAGCTCTTAGAGCCACAGTGGATGGGGTAACTATTGATGTTACTGAGTCATCTTTGAGGAGAGTTCTCCAATTAGATTATCTCAATGGTATCATCACATTACCTAATTCAGACATATTCAAATATATTGCTTTGATGGGGTATGATACATCTGACCAAAAAGTAACATTTAAGAAAGGATGTTTTTGTCCCCATTGGAGATTTTTGATACACACTCTGTTGCATTGCCTAAGTCCTAAGAAAACTTCTTATGAACAATTTGGATCAACCATGGCTTACCCTTTAGTTTGCTTGGTTTCTGATAGGACTTTCAATTTTTCAAGGTTTATATTTAATAACATGAAAGGCAATGTAAAGAGTTCATACAAATTTTTGATGTATCCAAGGTTTGTGCAAGCAGTGTTAAATGAATTTCAACTGCAATCTCATAATAGGATTTATGAAACTCCATGTCTTAAGCCAAAAGTATTTCAAAACATGTGTAAGGCTTCAGAACTTTGGAATGGAGTGATTCATCCTCTTTTACCAAACATGCTTGCAAAGATTTCACAGGTACAGGGTGAAGATGCAACAATCCCAGTTGTATCCCATCACACACCCACTATTTCTGTTCCACAAATTCAACATACCCCTGCTGTAACTCACACATATGAAAGGAGGCAAAAAAACAGTCAACTCCTTCCATGACAACATTGCATGTTGCTGAACCCTCTGGTTTAGGAACAAGCAGTGGTGGTTCAAGGCTTATTCCTAGTCCAACTAGAGAAGAACCTGAATCAATGCCCTATGATTCACCTCTCCCAACAGGTAACACAGTTGGAAGTGTTGAGGGCAGTGTGAAACTAACTGAATTGATGGAACTATGTACCAAATTAGTCAAGCAGGTTCAAACTCTGGAGAAAGATCTGGCACAGACCAAAGAACAACATGCCACAGAGTTGAATCTATTGAAGGCTGAGATTCAAAAGTTGCAGAATGAAGTTGAGAATCTCAAGAAGAAAAGACATGTTCAAGTTGTGGTTTCTTCTCCATCATCACCTCATGATGCCCTTTCTGCAGGTTCTAGTTATGGCTTAGGAATTTCTTCCAAACAGGGGAGGAAAACTGATGCAGAGATTAAGGGGAGGAGTACAAATTTTAGATATGTTTGCTGAGCTTACTGATTCTGCAAATGCTCAAGCAAAAGATGATGTAGCTGAAATTGAGGGGAGGAAATTGGATTTTGAAGATATGGATGTTGATACTGGCTCTCACTTATCAATTTCCACTGAAGCAGAACATGCTACTACTGATCCAGTAATTGCCACTGCAAGTGAACAAGTTACCACTGATGATCAACTTGTTACCACTGCAGCGGAAGAAGCTGCCAGAATAAGGTCAGTCAAAGGTAAAGAAATTGTGACTGGTTCAGAACAAGATCATACAAGAAAGATTTCTAAGAAAGATCAAGCTCAGATTGATTTTGATGCAAGATTGGCAGAACAATTTGAAGCTGCAGATATTGAAAATAAGAGAAAGTTAGAAGAAGATGAAGTTGCTGGTTTTATGGAAGCTAAGAGGTTAGATAAGCTTGAAGCAGTGATGGGACAACCACTGTCATTTGTTCCACCAATAATCATGCATGAGAAACCTCCTTTATTCTCTTATGTGCCTACAGAAGAAGAGATTGATTACCTGATTAATAATGATCAAATAATCAGGAAGAAGGCCATTGAACTTATTGCAAATACAACCCTAACTGAAGAACAGAGGTCTGCACAATTAAAAGACTTTATTCAAATGAAGAATCAGCAGGCTCTTGATGAAATCATAGGGGATGTTAGAAAAAGTCAAAAGAAGCCTAGAAAGCTTACAAAGGCACAGATTATTGCAGAGATGAAGACTTTTTGTTGTCATGTTGGTAACATGAAGATAGCTCAATTCAAAGGAATGTCACATGATCAGATTGAAGGTATTTACTATAGAATCAAAAGACAAGATAGTAAATTCATTCCAATGGATCAAGAAACTCTTGTTATGAAGACAAAAAGGTCTGGAGTGAGTCTTGAATCAAAAGATGCAAAGAAGTTGAAGACTCAGGAATCATCTAAAGCAAAAGAGGGTGCTAGCAAATTGACAGAAGAACAAGTGACCAATATTTTGTTTATTGAGACTAATGTGATTAACATTGAACCTTTACAAACAAAACATCCAGTTATTGATTGGGAACTCTATTCTGATAATTTTGGAGTTGCTTGGAAGATTATCAGAACTGGAGGTATCACAAGCATTTGCAGAGATTTTGAAGACATTGTTAGATCTTGTGATAGAGAAGATTTGGATACTTTGTGGAGGATTATTCATGAACAGTCTTTGAAAGATGAACTTATTGATGTCAAAGCTAAAGAGTTATGGGTTCACTTCAGAAGACTATATGAACCTGACCCAAGTGATAGATATTGGAGATTTGAAGCTCATTACACAAGAACCTTATGGAAATTTTATAACTCAAGTTCTATACATCATGTATCTACTCAAGATGGAGTTGATGTATTTATGCTGGCTGAGAAAGAATATCCATTGAGAGCTGAAGTATTGGATGTGATGAGGACTGTGAAACTCAGATGTTGGGAAAGAACTGAAGTCATAGATGATTTACTTCAAAGGATTTATGATCAAAGTATGAGAGCTGATAAAGAGTTAAGAAGAAGAAGATAAGTGTTTGGAAGAATTCCCATATCCACAGATTTATTGAATACTTGAAGAAACTTATTGATTTATGTATTAATCATAAGTTAGGGGAGGATTGTTGGGAATTATACTAACAGTTACCACGGCTAGTGAAGATGTTACAACTGCTGAAGATTGTACTTGCAGTGGAAACTCATTACCACTGCAAGAACATATGTTACCACTGCTTATTAGATAACTGTTAGAGAAACGCGCTTAGATAAATATAGAATAGATCTTGTGTATATCTTATTCTATTAGCATTATACTTATCTTGTAGAAGAGGACTCCTTGTTGTATAAAAGGAGATCCTAGGTTAAAGTTATTTATATGTTTTTCTAGAGCTTCAAGTTGTAAACCTAGTGATATCAAAGATCACTCGTATTATTATCTTTAATAATATTGGAGCTATTCGTTTGTTACATACATTGTTCTCACATACATACAACTGTTTCATTCACAATCAATCTTCTAAGTATCATTAAGTAGATTCTGCATACTTAGTGGTATCACTCAAAGTATCATATTAACACAAGTTCAAGGTGTTCACGATCCAACACAAGCTTATAGTCTAAAAGCTACAGCTTCTAAACCGAACACTACCCTTAATAACCCAACAAAGAACAAGAAAAACCAAAAATTAAACAATGAGCAGCTTATTGGAGCTTATATCTTAAGCTGATGTGGAGGCTGTTTTGGACAGTTATAGGAGGTGCAGGGGTGCAAATAAGGTTATGAAAATGGGTGAGTTTGTGAATTTGACCAAATGGAACCTCGATACCTGATACTACACTAATTTTAAATACTAAAATGATTATGTTAAACTAACCAAATTAATCTAAAACTAATTTATTCTATAAAACCTAAGTTGAGCTGTTATGAATTTTTGTGATTCTGCCAACTAATGCAAAGGGCAAAATGGGTCAAAGAATGTAACTAATGACTAGGACAGCTAAGATACTAGAATATGAGTAAAAAGATTACTAAAGCTAAGCTAATTTAACCCAAAGTGAAACAAATCCAAGCTAGATAATTCTAACTGATGCAATCTAACAAGGCTTATACTAAGCTGCTAGGGAAACTTATGAAATGGTAAAAGGAAAATAACCGAATGAAACTATCCTATGATCTAACTATCTAAAAGGCAGTATATAAATTAACTATTTGACACTAAAGTAAAGCTAAATCTAATTACCCCATAAGATTTTATTAAAATAGTTCTATGTTTCAATTTTTTTTGGAAAAGCAATACTAAAGCAATAATTCTACATAAAACTGCAGAAATTGAGTTTAAAACAGCAACTGAGATTGAAATGGAGCTATTCAAAACTTGGATTCAGGACAAAACGGATTTTACCTTGAAAATTATACTTAACCCAACACTCCTTAATGAACGACTATTTTATGATTCAAACTAAAATATGCCAAACTAAGCTATGAAACTACTTCCTATAAAATGAATAAGCTACTTGTACTCTAAGAAAGCTAAAGTGACACTACAACAAAAGTGGCTTTTTAGGACCCCCATAAGCGTCATAAAATGGTACTTTTTAGGACCTTTCATTTAATAGGACCAAGGATGAAAGCGTTTCATGTAAGGCGGTTGTAATAGGTCCAAAGCGTCCTAATATCTGAAATACCCTTATGAAACCAATTTTATGGTCGTATTATATGTCTATGAACAACCCAAATAGCGTCCTAATAAAACCATATTAGGACACTTTTACATTTTTTTGACATGTGATTACCTACTTTTAATCTTTTGAGACACATAAAAACGTCCTTAAAAGTATTGTTATGACGCTTATGATGTAACATCATAGCAATTTTAGCAACCAAGAAAAGGGTCCTAATAACTCAAATAGGATTATGATACCAATTTTATGGTCGCATAATAGGTCTATAAACAACCCAAATAACGTCCTAATAAAAACATATTAGGACACTTTTACAATGTTCTCACATTTGTTAACCTACTTTTAATCTTTTGATACACATACAAGCGTCCTTGGAGGTTAATTCTTAGGACGGTTATCATATACCATTATAGTTACTTTAACACCAAGAAAAGGGTCCTAATATCCCAAATACGATTATGAAACCAAATTTATGGTCGCATAATATGTCTATGAACAACCAAATAACGTCCTAATAACAACATATTAGGACACTTTTACAATGTTGTAAAACGTGGTTACCTAATTTTAATCTTTTGATACACATACAAGCGTACTTAAAAGATAATTGTTAGGACGCTTATCATATAACATTATAGCTACTTTAGCACCAAGAAAAAGGTTCTAATATCTCAAAGAAGATTATGAAACCTATTTTTTGGTCGTATAAAATGTCTATTAACAACCTAAATAACGTCCTAATAACAACATATTAGGACACTTTTACAATGTTAAGTTAATTGTTAGGACGGTTAATAAGTTTAATAGGACAATTTCAAAGTCCTGACAAGTCATATGATAGGACGCTATTTTCACCATGCACACTCTATTATTACGATATGAATAAAACATCAACTAATTATTAAATGAATAAAATGAAATTGTATTTCAAATAAGCAATTGTCATAACAAAAGCACTAAACATAAATAAGGTAGACAGTATCCAACATAAAGTGTTGTAACATTAAACAATAAATTAAAGCAACAAGAAGCTTAGTCCGTGGTCATCATGCATCCTCTCTCAATCCTCACGGACCACCTACAAATAAACACCCATGTATAAGCGTTAAGCTCCATGTTAGTAAAATTATTGGTATCACAAGATTAACAAAGACATACCGAGATAAAGGGACAAGGCCATGCTATGGTTGCACCAACACAGTCTTCAATTGTGGCAAATAACCCATATGGTCTCACCAACATTTCATCTCTTTTTGTTGGTACTTGAACGTTTACCTCACACCATCCTCGTCCAATCTCTGTACTACCAACTATATCATTTGGGTTCAAGCTCCTCACCCATCCTTTTGCTACAGTCTCGGTTGAGTTTAGAATGCTTTTAAGGAAAACTTCATCCCCGACCTAGATTTCAGTTTTCAGCAAACATTTATCAATTTATAGTCAGACACATGTATTAGGTTAAACAGATGTAATACTGCATGTATGGAGGCTGGTGTATACAAAGGAGGTCAAAAATTGATCAGTGTAATACTGCAGGTATGGAGGCTGGTGTATACTAAATAAGCTACAATAAGCTGTAACTACATGAGTTGTACCTAGGTTAAGCTAAAAACTACCAGATAAGCTAAAGGAATAAGTTGTAGACAACAATAAGCACTTGGCCAAATATCACAGGCCAAACAAGCCAAAACCAAGAACCTTGCAGCTCTTGTGGGTCCTACTAGGGTTGACAGGGATCCAAAGTGAGACTTGATATGAAAAGGTGACTTATTGAGGTTTCTAAAAAGCTAGGACTAAAGGTTTGGGTCCCACAGATAAGCACTTGAGGAGGGCTTAAACTTGGGTGGTCAACACTGATCACTTAGTGTATGGGTGGAATTGGACAAACAAAAAGCTAACTGCAGCCCTATCTAATAAGCTCAAAAGTTTGAAATAAGCCCTGAACCTTATAGATGAGCTTATTGGCTTTCCAAAAAACCAATAAGCTCACTGGGGGGCCCACTAATGAAGAAGCTAAGGCACATGGAAAGTTGGGGTTTTGAGCTGATGCCCTGGTGCAGGGCAATGTTTAGCCCTGCAGGCCACTTTGAACTATCACCTAAGCCAGAGAAAAAATCATAAAAATAAGCTAACTGTGGGATTCAAAAGCTTAGACGGGGAATTTTAGCATGTAAAAAGCTCAAGACTTGAATCTCAACAAAAAATTCACAAAAATTCTCCCAAGATCTGAGTTTCTGACTAACATACCATTTTGACTTTTTGATTTTGAACTTAAACTTTGACTTTAATGAAACTTGTTTGATCCCTATGCACTAATTATGATTATTTATGCTATGATAACACTAATTTAAGATACATGAACAAGATTTAGACCAAGTGGGTGAGATTTGATCCTCACAGGTCCCAACAGTGGACTGTGAGAGTGAAGGTAATTTGATTTTGACTTTCTCTAGTTCAAACCTTGGTTTTATAGTTTTACTAGTTCAAACCTTGGTTTTAAGGATGGAAAAGCAACGATTTATAATAGAAACATACCCGTAAGTGTAGAGGTTCATTGGTTACAACAGGAGAATGTTGTGATGTAAGAGGTGGAACAATGGAACTATCCGTCGACCCATTCTTCTCTGATAACTGGGCTCGTAACTGTTCATTTTCACTAGTAAGTTCTCCACATCTAGACTTCAATTCGTTGTTTTCTCTATGACATGCTGAACGACTTGGTATTTGATACGTGGGAATCGCACCAGGCTTTACCTCTCGAGGGATCTCGAGAAGCTTACAACCCCCACCAGGCAGTGTACCTGATCGTTGTAGTATAGTATAGTGACAAGTACCGGGGGATTGATCGTTCAGCTTAGGAATAGTGTCGCTAGGATTAGAAAGCCTTCTAAATTAAATCTAGAGGTGATGGATGATTATTTTTGTATTTTATATTTTATGAAAGCAAGTAAAATCTCGGGTTTTGGAAGAGTGGGCGGAATTAGTTGCTAATCAACTAACCCAATAACTAAAGATGCAATCAAAATAAAATAAAATAAAAGAAATAAAAGTAAAAGTTGTGAACTTATATGGGGACAAACGTGTTTACTTATATTTCCTTACTCCCTAACTATCTTTTACCGGTTAATTAGTGTGTGTATTAATTGCGTGGATGACGGGTGTATTCCTAACAAGTCATGGGGTGGCGTACGTACTTCCCCAATCTTATAAGCTCTTATCTCCTCCTACAATGATGCGTAAAGCACCCAATCATAGGGATTATAAACAGTGGCTTATGCATTAAATACTACCTTAATAACCTAGTACGCATTGGTTACATGTTTCTTAAGACGTTCAAGCAGGTTACCATTAGGAGTTTAGCCAATTTTCTTAAGCCTAACATCGATGGAAGATTCATCCCAAAAATTAACAACACACCAACAACCAATAATCAATAGTTAGGTTTCATTAGATCTAAGCAAACACAAGAAAACCTAGCCTAGCATGTTAATTAAAAGACAAGTGTAAGATATATTCAAACAACACATAGACATATTGATTGAATTGAAAGAGTACTTATCTCAAATTGACATGAAGGAATCAAGGGGTTAAAAACCCTTGAAAATACTGAAAAGTTCGGACTAGGGTTTTTCCCAAAATATGTTACACATAATGAATGAAAATTCTAAAACTATACATAGATTTTCTGAGGTGACGGCTTCAAGAAGGAAATTCTGACGTCGTCATCTCGCCGCCCATAATAAAATCAGATTTCCTAGATCCAGTTGTGACGCCGTCATGTGTAAAATCTTCAAGGCCGTCACTAGTAAATGGACCATGACAGCCTAAGGTGACGCTGTCATGTCCTTAGCGTAATCCTGTATTGGACCGTCATGGACTTTAGCCACTTCCACCTCTTGTACTGCTCTTGACGCCGTCATGAAGAAACAAGTGACACCGTCAGGTACTGTTCCCAGAAAGGAAAATTAAGACTTTGCTGTTTTCTTCACTTTTATGCTCCAAAAACGTCCAAAATGCTTCATTTTCTAGAATTCACTCCAAAAGTACCTAAAATCACAAAAGGAACAATTTAGGGTAATATTTGATCAAATAAATTCGAATCCGGGCTTAAAAGACCCCTTAAAAGTGGTTCATTTTTTGCCTCATCAAATACCCTTACACTTGAGATTTGCTTGTTGATGAGGCAAAAAATGAACCACTTTTAAGGGGTCATTTAAGCCGGAATTGGAATTTATTTTATCAAATATTGCCCTAAATCGTTCCTTTTGTGGTTTTAGGTACTTTTGGAGTGAATTCTGGAAAAAGGAAGCATTTTGGACGTTTTTGGAGCATAAAAGTGAAGAAAACGGCAAAGACTTAATTTTCCTTGCTGGGAACAGTAGATGACGGCGTCAAGAAGAAATTCTATGACGGCGTCAAGAACAAAATGGATGACGGTCCAGAGAAAACGTGACGGCGTCAGAAGTAGGCCGTCAAGAGTTATTTTTGGTGACGGCCTAGAATGGAATTACACATGACGGCGTCAAATCCAGATCTAGGCAGTCCAAGAACTTTATTGGCGGCGAGATGACGGCGTCAGATTTTTCCTCTTGACGCCGTCACCTCACAAAATCTATATATACTTTTCTATTTTTCATTCATAAGAGAGGAACTTGTGAGGAGAATTCTAGGGCCGAACCCTAATAACCCTAGGTCATTTGTAACAGTATTTTCAAGGGTTTTCACCCCTTGAAACCTTTCATGTTCAATTGAGATAAGTCTCCTTTCAATTCATTCAATATGTCTATGTGTTGTTTGAATATCTTATGCTAGTCTTGATTTTAACATGCTAGGCTAGATCTTTTGTGTGTTTGCTTAGATGTAATGAAACCTAGATGTTGATTGTAGGTTGATTGCTTGTTTATAGTTGTAATGGATGAATGATTTCAATGTTAGGCTTAAGAAAACTGGCAGATCTCCATTATGTAACATGCTTGAACATCTTAAGAAACATGAACCGATGTGTACTAGGTTTTTATGGTTGTATTTAATGCATGAGCGAATTCTAATGATCCCATGTTAGGAGCTTCTTAGCCGGCTCGACATAGGAGTGAAGTAGGAGCTTATAGAATTAGGGAAGTAAGTACGCCACCCCATGAATGATATTAAGGAATATAACCCATCATCCACGCAACTGTAACAAGTAATTAACCTGTAAAAGATATCTAGGGAGTAGTGAAATCTAAGTAAACACAATTCTCCCACATATTGCTCACACCACTAGTTTAATTTAGTTAATTTACATTTTTGTTATTTTATTTTGATTGCATCTTAGTTATTGGGTTAGTTGACTAGCAACTAATTCCGCCCACTCCTCCGAAACCCGAGATTTTACTTGCTTTCATAAAACATAAAAAAATACAAAAAGAATCATCCCTCACCTCTAGACCTAGTTTTTAGGCTTTCTAATCCTAGCGACACTATTCCTGAGTTGAACGATCAATCCCCCGGTACTTGTCACTATACTATACTACAACGATCAGGTACACTGCCTGGTGGGGGTTGTAAGCTTCTCGAGATCCCCTGAGAGGTAAAGCCTGGTGCAATTCCCACGCATCACTTGTCCTCAAGCAAATGAGCTTTTATTCTAATCAAAATACAAGTTAGAGGTCATTTAACACTAATATAAAAGTAATTACAACAAATAATCGTTCCACTAAAGACCAAAGACAAGCACGGAGGTCATACACTAGCACCTCACAAATAGTGTTTAGATACTCACATCTCTCGGGTGTAATAAAGTATATATCACATTATGGAAATGGAAAACATCTCTCACTACCTGTCATAGCAAAATAGATTACCATAGGCTTGGGAAAGGATCAAACCTCCACCACATGGCGTAAGCACCTAGGATAAACTATCAAAGAGGTCTTTCAAAGGGTTATAACGTTAGGTGTACGGATATGGAATACACGGTTTTGTTGGATATAGGCAATCTTAACTGGTGGCGAGTTAATCATCTTGGTTAATTACATGTACAATATGGCGTTGCTAAGCCAAGACTCAACTCGACTTATGCTAATAAATGAAAGATAACAAAAACATAAAATAAACATAGAATGAAACGGGATGGTAGTCCGTATGTTTTTCTTTTTTCTTTTTTATATTTTTTTTTTCTTTTTCTTCTTTTTCCGATTTTTTTTATTTTTTATTTTTTATTTTTTATTTTTTTTTTGCATACACTTTTACCCTACCATCTAAAATAATATATCATAGGAAACGAACATTCCCCTTACACCTGAATTTTTACATACTTTACAATAAACTATTCTAATGACTCGAATTAAGATATTCAAAACACTTGGAGTAATTTTTAGATTAACGCACATATGGGGGTAATAAAAGATGTTCTTCCCCATTACTCCATAACACAAGTACTTTATCCATGAGTCCCAATCGTCCCAAAACAATATGTACAAGGATATGACTCGACTTAGCAACCATGTAACCAATTAGATAATTAACTAAGGGTTTAAACAAATAACAATAATGCACTAAAGATGAGTGCATACACGGAAGGCTAAGGCGATTTGGGTGTACATTTAAGTGGGTTGTAACAAATTCTTCCTTTAAGTAAGATGCTTAAAGTTAGAAACGAAAAGATAGGCTCGGAGGGGTGTACTAGGGGTTTCGTGTACTAAAAATGAGTATAACGCTAAGGTGTGGGAAAAATTAGTTGACTTAACTAGCCAAGTAATATGACTTAAATGGTCAAGTAATTATGATACGGGTTTAAACACAAGGGTGATCCTAATGCCTCTTATCATGTAGTAAATCCTACTACACGAATGTAGTCTCACTAGCGGTCTCGGGATGCATCACTAACGCAAGTTCTAGAATCTAAATGCTACCGTTACACTCATAAGCACTAATAGTAAATGCTTTTCCTATCAAATCTAAAGGCGAACCTCACATATTTAGGTGGAAAATTTTTCTGAATAGTACGGTTTCGTGCTAGTTATACAACTCCTATCCATGAGACGCTTGCTATGGCTAAAGTTTCATTCCTAAATGTTGTAAAAAAAATTAAATTTGGCGCTAAAATTACACTAACAAGTATTTCTCATAGTTTTATTACACACCTACCATCAAACAAACAAACTCAAGTGCAATAGTATCCTATATGGTATCATCATTTACCCTCCCCTTACACTTAGGATGAACATTGTCCCCAATGTTCAATTAAAGATGTAAAAGTAAAATAAATAAAAGAATGAAAACAAATACTCCCCTGATTCGTTTCGTGTGGATAGTGAGGTAACAAGTTCAAATCTTCCTCCAAGAAAATGAACATTCAAAGCTTCCCTTCCAGAAATATAAATCATCTTCTTGTCAAACGTAACCTGTTAAACCTGAGAAAACAAACAAGGCAACCTCGCGTAAAATCGGTGGCAATCTAAATATACTAATAAGTCCTAGAAAGAAAATTAAGATATAATTCTTGTGGAATGAATGTTTGCAGATTCCCCGGAGTTTATAAAACTAAAGAATTAACAAAAACTTTAAGACTCCATTAGAGAAACAAATTTAGCAAAATTTCCAGAATTTTACACATGACGCCGTCAAGAGAAAATTCTTGATGCCGTCAGAAGTGATCTGCAGAAATCTTTATGTTAAGTTTCCGAAACATTTCTGGAAAAAACTTATGTCCTACTTCCTGGAAAATCCTGCAAAACATTATTATGACTCGATACAAGCATTTGACTCTAACAAATACGAATACACATGTTCATTTATTATTGTGGAGATTCATGATCAATTTTGTTCTTAGAAACAAATTTGGGGTTTCCCCTTACACTTATCTTTTGAAAAATACCTTTGTATGAAGTTAAGATGAAGTTAAACAACAAAATAAAGTATCTTCATAGTTTTAGTTTGAAACATGATCTACCAGCAATAAAAATAAAGCATGCATACAGAAATAAATAACAATCAAACAAATAAAAATCACACAAAACATGGGTTGCCTCCCAAGAAGCGCTTTTCTTTATTTTACGAGTCTTGTAGCTAGACTCAATGTCATGGGTTACTACGTGATCTCATCATCGGCCTCATTCACTAGGTCATCTCCAATCTTAGTTTTGTATTCCGGACCTAGTTGCAAGCATTCCTTATAGAAACCAAGTATTCTATTCATGACATAATCAACTCCTCTATGTCTATCCTCGTCATTCCTATAGTAAACCGCTTGTTTGTGTTCCTTTTCTAGGTTTGATAGGAGGCGGTATTGTTCAATTTTATAAGGCATTTGGTAGGCAATCTCATCATTCTCTTCCTTGAATCTAACTATCCCTAAGGTCGGATCATAACTCATCTTAGAGGCCTCAACAAATGGTTTTCCAAACACTACTTGACTAAGGCAAGAATCTATCACCAGACGAATATCCTCTACTATCACGAAATCGATAACATAGGTAAAGTTTCCTATGAATACATGCAATCCTTTCACTCGTCCTACGAAATTACTTATTAAATTCTTGCTGAGCATCATCCTATAACCTAGTTGCTTCTTCATTACCCAATTATAATAGGTCCTAGTCATGATGTTTATAGGAGACCTAAGATCGATATAAGCTTTCCATACATGCATATGCCCAATATTGCATGGTATGTTGATGTTAGAGGGATCACCTACTTTAATAAGGGGTGAACCAAAGATATATGGTGTCTCGGGATCATCGAACAAATCCTTGTGATATTCCCGTTCTTCCTTGGTGGGCAACTTATCAAAGTACTCTTCTACGTTTTCTACTTCCTCTAAATTTTCTCCAATACTAACCTCAACCTCCTCAATCGCATTTATAGTCTCGGTTTCTACTCTAACTTCATCATTGTCACTCTCTTCTATATCCTTATCTTTTGGTTTAAGGGTGACAACATTGACAAAGTGGACATGCTTGGATGAGGAAGGGTCCTTAACTTGGTTTTCGCTACTAGTGTCCCTAGTATCCCTCCTAGGTGTATTAAACACTTGGTTGTTGAGGGTTTTCAACAAGTTGTCAATCTTATTGGTCATCTCCGTTTGTTGTTGATTGAATTCGGTTTCAAACTTAGCTATGCGAGCTTCTTGAGATGCCATGAACTTGGACATCAATCCTTCAAGATTATTGGTACTACCAAGGTTGTTAGGAGGATTGTTGGTGAAAGTACGGTTAGCGGGTGGACCGTTTGGTTGGTAACGATTAGGTGGGTTGAAAGAATTATTTTGGTTTTGTTTTCACCTAAGATTTGGGTGATTTTTCCAAGAAGGGTTGTATGAATCACCGTACGGGTTTGGCTCGGGTTTGAAAGTGTACCACTTATCTCCCGCTTCGTCGGTAAGCAATGATGCGTAGTCCGCAAAAGCTTGTCCGGGGAGTTCCACGCAATCACGAGTGTCGTGGGGACCACTACATAATTCGCATGAAGAAGTGATTTTGTTCACTTGGCTTGAAGGCTTAGAAGCTTCGCAAGATTTCATGAGAAACTTGACTTGGTCCTCAAGTTCCTTGATCCTACGGTCGGGAGTGCTAGAATTGTTCGAAGGCAAAGATATTGCCTTGACCGTTTTGTTCAAATCACGGGGATCATTCCAACTTTCGTTGTCATAGAGAGCAAGATCTTCTATGAGTTCCCATGATTCTTCCGCACTTAAATCACGTAGCTTGCCACCGGCCGATTGGTCAATGGTTCGCCTTGTGGAGAGATCGATATGGTCATAGAAGATTTGGACTTGGAGCCAAAGATCTATGCCATGATGAGGGACTTTTTGGAGTAAGTCCTTGAAACGAGTCCATGCTTCATATAGAGTTTCAGTTTGACGTTGTTGGAATATCAAAATGTCATTTCTAAGCTTGGTAGTTCCCCCCGGTAGGAAAAATTGAGCAAGGAAATGAGTGGTGAGATCATCCCATGAGGTGAAGGATCCCGCGGGTAAACGCTCAAGCCATTGACTAGCTTGATTACGTAGAGAGAATTGGAATAGGCATAATCGGGTTGACTCTCTAGTTGTAACATCAAGGTCTATAGAATCTACGACTTTAAGGAAGTCCTTGAGATGTTGATTAGGATCTTCGGAACGAAGTCCATGGAATGCACATCCGCTTTGCACCAACCGGATGGTGTCGGATCGCAATGGGGACACATTGGCTCCGGTGAGCTCAATAGTGTTTCGATAGCCTTGGTGGCTAGGACGGGAATACTCTCCTAGGGTTCGGGGCCTAAGAGGTTGGTTTGCTATTGGTGGGTTTTGTGGGTGGTTTTGTTGTGGTGGGTTGATGTGTTCAAAGATGTTACCACCTTCCATGATGTCGGATGGTAAAAGTTACGAACAAAAGCACGAAGAAATAAGATAGACTAAAGAAAACCTAAAAATAAAAATAAAATATTACTAGAAAGGAATCTAGCAGGTAGACCTAATTAAAAGAAATCATAACTTAGACAATAACTATTCCCCGGCAACGGCGCCAAAAACTTGATACGTGGGAATCGCACCAGGCTTTACCTCTCGAGGGATCTCGAGAAGCTTACAACCCCCACCAGGCAGTGTACCTGATCGTTGTAGTATAGTATAGTGACAAGTACCGGGGGATTGATCGTTCAGCTTAGGAATAGTGTCGCTAGGATTAGAAAGCCTTCTAAATTAAATCTAGAGGTGATGGATGATTATTTTTGTATTTTATATTTTCTGAAAGCAAGTAAAATCTCGGGTTTTGGAAGAGTGGGCGGAATTAGTTGCTAGTCAACTAACCCAATAACTAAAGATGCAATCAAAATAAAATAAAATAAAAGAAATAAAAGTAAAAGTTGTGAACTTGTATGGGGACAAACGTGTTTACTTAGATTTCCTTACTCCCTAACTATCTTTTACGGTTAATTAGTGTGTGTATTAATTGCGTGGATGACGGGTGTATTCCTAACAAGTCATGGGGTGGCGTACGTACTTCCCCAATCCTATAAGCTCTTATCTCCTCCTACAACGATGTGTATAGCACCCAATCATAGGGATTATAAACAGTGGCTTATGCATTAAATACTACCTTAATAACCTAGTACGCATTGGTTACATGTTTCTTAAGACGTTCAAGCAGGTTACCATTAGGAGTTTAGCCAGTTTTCTTAAGCCTAACATCAATGGAACATTCATCCCAACAATTAACAACACACCAACAACCAATAATCAATAGTTAGGTTTCATTAGATCTAAGCAAACACAAGAAAACCTAGCCTAGCATGTTAATTAAAAGACAAGTGTAAGATATATTCAAACAACACATAGACATATTGATTGAATTGAAAGAGTACTTATCTCAAATTGACATGAAGGAATCAAGGGGTTAAAAACCCTTGAAAATACTGAAAAGTTCGGACTAGGGTTTCTCCCAAAATATGTCACACATAATTAATGAAAATTCTAAAACTATATATAGATTTTATGAGGTGACGGCGTCAAGAAGGAAATTCTGACGCCGTCATCTCGCCGCCCATAATAAAATCGGATTGCCTAGATCCAGTTGTGACGCCGTCATGTGTAAAATCTTCAAGGCCGTCACTAGTAAATGGACCATGACGGCCTAAGGTGACGCCGACATGTCCTTAGTGTAATCTTGTACTGGACCGTCATGGACTTTAGCCACTTCCACCTCTTGTATTGCTCTTGACGCCGTCATGAAGAAACAAGTGACGCCGCCAGGTACTGTTCCCAGCAAGGAAAATTAAGACTTTGCCGTTTTCTTCACTTTTATGCTCCAAAAACGTCCAAAATGCTTCCTTTTCCAGAATTCACTCCAAAAGTACCTGAAATCACAAAAGGAACGATTTAGGGTAATATTTGATCAAATAAATTCGAATCCGAGCTTAAAAGACCCCTTAAAAGTGGTTCATTTTTCGCCTCATCAGTATTAGACCCCAAACATCAGAAGCATGAACACCTAGACCATACATGCCTGCATCACCATTTCGATCTTTACCCATAACTGTAGAAAAAATATCATCTGGTCCAGGTTTATCAATCGAACCCTCGGACAGATTATCACTAAGTCGTTTCATTTCATCCTGCATTTTATATCAACATGAACAACATATAGGAAAGGCATGTATTACGAAAAAAAGCATATTGTGTTTAACTTCTGCTATTAATACACTTTTCCAAACATAAAAGCATATTACTTACAATCGCATTTGCAGTGTCATCATTTTTGGTATTTCCATCTTTGGAGAAGCATGCACTAAAAAGATCCAATCGACTTGGATCATGTCCCAAAGATGTATGTATGAATAAAAAGAAAATGAATATTAACAGTGGATATCGACAGGATACATTAACAATCCCACTGTCTCCATACAGTTACCTTTAACTCTTCCCTTTTGCAAGCATAACTTTTTTTACCAGTTCTTTGGATCATCTTCTTTTTTGCCCGATTCGCCTTGTTTTTTTCACTTAAACTCTGCAGCAGGAAAGTAAAATATCATAATGGGAAATTAAGTATTTCACACCTTAGTGTTTTCTTTATTCCAATACTTCACAAGCTTCATCCATTGTTTTTTTTACATTTGCTTTGGCCTAGAGCTTATTTGTTGCTTAACTGACAAAGACGGATCATGGTAGTGTTCCTTAACTCTTGCCCTCCAGTTCTTCACCTTCCGCCCAAATGATTGCAATATCCATTTTTCTCCAGCTTCCGGAATATCAAATTTTGTCTAAAAAAATGTAATAGCTCACATTAGAAAACAAATACTTTATTCATTAACATACAAATTTAACATTGTGTACCTTTAAGAGTTCAAGCAAAGCTTTTTTTTTTGCGGCGTCAACTTTATTCCATGGTTTATAAATAGGACAATACTTTCCACTCCTTGAAAGGGTTCCCGTGAAATGAGTCAGATGACTACTTTTGTCGTTAATAGGTTGTCCGTGTTCATTAACTAAAATAGGAATTCTATCCCCTTTTTCTTGGGCCCAAACTTTTGCCATACGTGTTGGTCCTCTCTTTCTTTTGCTTACAATCCGAACTACAAAAAGTGAACATGATTTACAATAGATACGTATACATTTAAAATACTAAATAAATTGAAATGGAGGCAATATCTTAGCGTTGTATTTTGTCTTGTTTTAATTTCACTTTATTATATATTCTTCTTATATGACACAATATATGATATATGATTTTTAAAACGATGCAATCAAGTAGATCAGGTTAACCTGTTTCATTTCGAGCTTGTGTAACTTCATGGTTTTCTTCATTTTCAGGTTGCTGAGCTTGAATCTCTTCTCTGACTAGATCATCGCCGTCATTTGCTAAATCGTTTTCATTCTCCAAATCATCCTCATTCTCCAAATCATCCATGTCTTTATCTACATCATCTTCTGAAGTAGCTTGTTCTTCAATATCTTCATTCATATGTATGTCTTCGATATCATCATTTTCAGCATCATAAGGGTCTTCATTGTTATCTATAGTAAAAAAAAAAAAAAAAGTAAGCATCAAAAACAGTTAACTGAATATACACTTAATAGTAATTTAATATCATATATATAATATTTGAAATTTATGTATAGTTACCATCAGATCTCAAGTCACGCTCCCCGTGGTCATCATCGTTGTCAATTGCAACTAAGTTTCTCTCAGTTGCAGTTAATCTCCTCTCTTGACAGAATTTGGTTGATCATTTCTCGTTTGGCCTTGGCCGGACTCATGTACCCTACTATGTATTGCCCTCCCTGTATCAATCTGTTGTCCCTTTTGCGATTGAGATTCTGAAGATGTTAGCCCACGGGAGACATTAGGAGCACTCATTCGTTTTTGTGCTAAATTTTTATATCTAGTCATGGACATTGGAGCAATGTATTTTCGATGCTGTTTCATGCAACTAGAATTGTTAGAAAACAAACATAAAGAAATTATATTAGCCAAATTTATTATTAGTACTAATTCCTCCCGAACCATACGTCTTTTATTTCTTCGTCACACAAGCTAACCACTTGTGAATGGCCAACCGTAATAAATGATAAAAGGGCGACAGCCCGTGAGAAGAATACAATATTACCAAGGGTTTTAACATCCTTGGATCGTTTATGTCCTGATGAGGCGTGACGTTCTGAATACAATGACTTGTAATCTGTTGAAATGATATAGTATAGGAAAAACAGGAATCTGATTGACTAACACAGAATGTGAATAGTAATAGCACTGTCACAGCTAGTTCAATTAAGAAACGTACAATCAGAAACCTTAAAATGATAAAATATTTACAAACGTACGTTTAGGTTTAAAATAAACGTAACGAATAAAACAAAACATTCCCAAGAAGGGAATTTGCATACCTGAACGGCTTAAATGCAAATTAAAAAAATAAAATAAATAACTTATAATTACACTTTATTATAAATAATATTTACAAGTGTTATATTAATTATTATTAATAAAAACTATTTATTTACTATTTATTAATTTACATAAATATTAGGGAAATATAAAACAAACCTAAATAAATAAAACAAAAACTTAGAAAAGTTAAAAGAAATATAAAAGAAATTTAGAAACTAAAAATATATTTATTATACAAGTATTCTATTTACTATTAATTATTTACTATTTATTTAATTATTAATACTATTATTATATTATTATATATACTAAATTATCAAACTAAAATCTAAAACTTTTTACATAATTCTAATATACTATTAAGAAGCTAAGAAAAATATAAAAAATATATTTTATATACAAAAATAAGCAAACTTAATTAAAAACTATTATATATTAATTAAACTAATTAAACTAAATTAATTTTTATACATACTAAACTAATTTATAAAATTATAAAACTTTTTATAAACTACTTATCCATCATAGGACTCCATAAAAAATATAAAAAGTTTATAAAAATTATAAATAAGCTGTTTTATAAATTGCTTACTAATTATTATTTAAAAGAAATAAAAACTATATTAATTATTAAAAATACTATATGAACAGTAAAAAATATGAAAAAATTACAGAAAGTATAAAATGGTATGAAGATGCTAGAAAAAATAAGTTTGGGCCAACAGCTTATTCCAATAAGCTGGAATAAGCTGCACAGTCCAAATAAGCCAAAAGGGTCAAGAGTGGGTTAAGTACTAGATTTGGTAGAGTCTTTCTGAAAAAAGACCCTAGGGCGACTGGCATACAGGTACTTACTATCACTCTCATAAGGGGGAGGTCTCAGGTTCGACCCTGCCTCACCCTTTTTTGCTTTTTATTTTATTTTTTGAAATTTTCTTTTACAAAACTACTTACTAACTTATAATATACAACTTTAACAAAACCAACTTTTCCAAAACATGGAAATAAGCTCTGTGGAAGCTTATTTCCACAACAGATGGCTTTTTAAGCTCAAGCTTCTAAATAGAAGCTATCACTTGTGGTTAAAGCTTTGTTTTGGCTTTCATGTATTCTGGACTATATATATATATATTAATATTAAACATCTATGAAGAAGATGGAACTGTACAAGCAAAGGAATAAGCTGCTTGCAAGCTTATGAGACCAAACTGTGAGATTATGGCACTCACAGTTGGCTCACAAGCTTGGAATAAGCTTGAAAAAGCTTAATAAAGGAAAAACAAGTGAAAGGAACATTTGTACAAGTCTATGAACAAGTATAAACAAGTTTGGTGCACTGGGATTAAGCAAATAAGCTCACATAAGCAAATAAGCACATCCCAGCACACTCATATCCAAACACCCCTGCATACTTTTGTTTGGGCATTTAAAGCTCACAAAATAAGATCCAATGACCAAATAAGCTTCTGAGACAGCAAGGAGGGTTGGTTGGCTTTTCAAAAAGTCCAAGCTCACACTGTGGGAACCACAGATGAGCTTATTAGGGGCTTATGAAAAATCTCCCATTTGACTGAGTGTATGGTGAACCAGTACACACAATAAAATGGGAAAAACCAAAAAGCTCATTGCAGCCCTATTGAATGAGCTGCAATGTGGGATTTAAGAATTGGGACTTAAAAATTGGTTGATTAGCTTCTGAAAGAAACAAACCACACAACCTAAGTCCAAGAGAATAGCTTTTGGCAAGCTTATGAAGTTGGGCTGAGTATGCTGAATGACCAACATACTCAGTGAAGTGTGGATAGGTTCAAGCCCATTGCAGCCCTATGAAATAAGCTGCAATGTGGAAATTAAGTCCTGGATCATGAAGTTGGGTAGATTAGCTTCACATGAAGCTAATTTACCTAAGCTCATGATCAATGAAGAGCTTATAGGAGCTGATGGAAATAGTGCATGTTTCCTGATTTCTCAGGAAACTTTGAGAATGGGCAACATCAAACTCCTATGAAAACCTATCAAATAAGCTCAATAAGCTACACAAGCAATGAGACTATGAGTTGGGTGGATTAGCTTTGTAGGAAGCCAATCCAAACCAACTCAAGCTTACTGAGGGCTTAAATTGAACTTATGAAAACAACTCCACCCACACAGTTTGCTTACTGTGTGGGGAGTTTAGTGGAACAAAAAGTTTGGGTTTATTAAGCTAAACTACAAGCTAATAACTGAAAATACAAACACTGAAACTAAAAATAGGCCACATGGGCCTAACAAAACACCCAAGTATACAAGCTTTGGTCAATTCCATAAGCTTGTGCAAGCTTATGGAATTGACAGCAAGACCTGGATACAGGGCAAAAACTAGTGACAAAAAGCTAAAAATTAAGCTATTAAACAGGCAACATAAAATTCAACAAAAATACAATTAGGAAGATAAGCAACACATGATTAAATACTAAAAAGATCTAAGACAGAAATTAAGAAACAAAGGCACAGGAAAATAATATTTTTATTCAAAAACCTGAAAATCTAAAATTTGACTTTTTCACAAGAACACTAAAGTTTGACTTTTATGAATTTATAATCTAATCTAAAGACTGTATATGTTATATTAAGCAACAAGGACAAGAAATAAACAAAGATCAACAACATTTGAACACAATATGCAGGATTCTAGGTTCTACCAATCTCACAATGCTCATGCTTAGGAAATCAAGGTGTCAAGTTGACTTTCTTACAAGCTACACCACTTGATTAAGGTTCCTATGAGTCTTATAGGTCATGTATGCAGTAAATCAAACAAGAACAACTACAATCACAACCTTTAACTCAGGTTTACCCATAGATCCAAACAACCCTTAAATGGAATAAAATTGAGATTTTCATATCATTTAGCTGTGTAAACCAATACCTTCCAATCCAGGGGTCTAAAGTGTCAAATCAGACCCTTTTAAACTTCAACCAGTAGTCACTCAAGTCTAGGTCTAGGGTTATCAGAAATTTGCTCATTGACAGTCAAGATAATATTTTCAAATCAACAATTAATTCCAAAACATAACAACTAAATATTAAGCTAGAAAAACATTAATTAACAACAAACAAACAGAAAAACAAGATAATCAAAACAGATTAAAGATAGAACAGTAAAATTTGTAGAAGTGGAAATATAAGCTTACAAGTGATCAAGAATGGAAACATGGACCCAAAGAACCAATCCATAACCTAATACCTCCCTTGAGGCACTAAACCAGAAATCTTCCATCATCCAACATGCTCCAAGCTTGCATCACCATGAACACACACTTTTTAATTTATTTTCTATTTTCTCTATTTTTAACTATTTTCTGAATTTAAAAGATCAAAGCTGTTTAATTAATCCTAAAAGCTTGCATAGCTTGGCATAGCTATGTAGTGTTCATAAAGACCAGAAACAACCATGATAAACAGGAAATTAAAAGACTTGAAAATTTAAATGGAAATTTGAGCTAAAACATGAAATTAAAAGAAGAATTGAATTAAACTGAAACTAAAGAGTTCATTACACTATTTTAAGATAAAATACAATATTAGAAAGATTAAAAGACATTTTAACTAAGAAAGCAATAAAAACTACAACTACATGACCAAGGCTTAAGGCCAAGGTGTCTTCTCCACTCTTTCTTCTTATCTTTTATAAGCCCTGGAGCATCCTCTGACTTTCCCACCATGTTTTTGAGCCATTGGATGGCCATCTTTCATCTCAGCCGTTCAAACTCTTTTTGGCGCCTAATTGGTAAAAGGCAGTTGGTGGGGTTTGGTGTGGTAATAAATGAGGAGAGGAGGGGGGTTGAATGTAGGTGAGAAGAGTTATTGATAGTTGGTGAGTTGGTGGAAAAGTGGGAGGAGGGGGGAGACAAAACACCATGGATTAGGGGGAGGTTAGGGAAGGTGAATAGTAATCGGGGGTGAGGGGTTGACTCTGGTCAAAGCGAGGGAGTTATATTTTTGGGAGTGGGCCGGGTTAAGTGGTGATGGGCTGTGGTGTTTGTTTTGGATCAGGTTTGTGGTTTTGGTAATAAAAAGGGTCCAAATGGTTTATTAGTGTTGTAACAAGGACCAATAATGTAATTTCACCAAAGTCGAGGGGTGAAAATGTAATTTCCCAAAAGTTATCAAAAAATGTTCCAAATTGTAATTTATGAATAATACAAGGGTATTTTGGGATAAAATTCCATTTTTAAATACCCAGGGACTAATTTTGCCAATTTTGTAACTTGAGGGGTAAAAGTTGCCATTTTGTGTAAACTTTCATCCAGGGATTGTTTGTGAATAAGTTTGACTTCCCAGGGATTGTTTGTGAATAAGTCGCTAGCAAACTTTTTATAAAACTTGATGGATTTGAAAAACTCTTTACCAAAAGCCATCACTTCTGTAGTAGCCAGGTGTAAGAACTGTGGCACACCTGATAACCGCGTGATTTTGAGCAAATCACCAGCTTCCAACGGATTTGATTTGTCTTTACCAAGAGTCGTTTGCTCCTGGACTAGCCAACTCTTGATGGACTAAGTCAACATCTTGGTGAGCTGATTACCAATTATGGATTTTCCACTGCCTTTACCACAAGCCATAATCTTGCGGGCTAGCCAACTCATTCACTTTATGGGATATGGGGAGTTGAGGAACCATACAATTTTGGGCAAATTGCAAGCCGCCAACGGATTTGAGTTATCTTTACCCAGAGCCGTTTGCTCCGGGATTAGCCAATCCCTTTGTCGGTGAGACCTGGCGGACTGATTACCACAAAAATTTTGAAATAAAGTGAAAAAATTTTGAAAATTTTGGCCAAAAACGGGGGATTAGAAGATATATTTTGATAAAATTCGCTAGAATTCCCCCCCCCCCCCCCCCCCCACACTTAGAAATGAATATTGTCCTCAATATTCAAAGTCCCGGATATTATGCCGACTCTTTGAACGGAAAAAGCTAATATTCGAATCTAACTGTGGAAATACCATTTTTCACTTTATTTCTATATATATACAAACATTTTTTTTTAACTTATATACATATATACATTTTCTCAAACAGCGTGGGGTTGGCCATTCCCCCACACTAGGGTGGTAGAAAGTAGAAAGAAATCAGAGATACGGGTGAAAACCCGTATTGTGCTATTGTTTTTGTTTACCGAGTCGCTAGCTTGACTCGACCCTGAATTAATGGGTTCATGGGGAAGCTGAGTGGGATTGCCACTCAGGGATTGGGTGAGAAATTGGAGTGGGATTGCCACTCACAGAATTATGAATATTCATCACTAAGATGAGTCTAAGAATCTTAGAAAGAAACTCAGAAAAGGTGAGAAGAATCTTTTTGATTTTTGATTTTATAAAAAAGAAATGGAAAATGTTTTTGTATTTTTTTTAAGTTTATATATATATATATATATATATATATATACAAAGAAAAGGAAAATCCTAACAACCGCCCCTCGAAAGGGAATCTGGGTCTGACAGAGCTCAGTAACTGGAATCCTACAACCGAACGATCAAACGTTCTCAATAGAGGAGTTAACAAACTGCGCGTTTCCGCCCCTTAAAAGGGAATCTAGGTTTGTAACGTCTACCAAATTGTTTTCAAACAGCCAACAACCAAATGTTGTAACTGAGGGACTAATCAAACTGGGCAAGTTGTGTGCAAAGGAAAAAATGTTTTTGTGTTTTATATTGTTTATGAAATGAAATATGATATAGTATAAGTAATCACTACCTCCCAGGCTTGTGTCAAGTTTACCACGCTAGCTAATCACTTGTGAATGATTAACTGTAATAAATATGTCCTGACAGCCCGGAAGTTGAATGATAAAGTATACATAATATACATACAAGGATAGATATTTCAACAAAATACAAAATACAAGTCATAGTAGGCAGCACACCTCCCTGGCAACGGCGCCAAAAATTAATTCCTCCCGAACCATACGTCTTTTATTTCTCCGTCACACAAGCTAACCACTTGTGAATGGCCAACCGTAATAGATGATAAAAGGGCGACAGCCCGGGAGAAGAATACAATATTACCAAGGGTTTTAACATCCTTGGATCGTTTATGTCCTGATGAGGCGTGACGTTCTGAATACAATGACTTGTAATCTGTTGAAATGATATAGTATAGGAAAAACAGAAATCTGATTGACTAACACAGGATGTGAATAGTAATAGCTCTGTCACAGCAAGTTCAATTAAGAAACGTACAATCAGAAACCTTAAAATGATAAAATATTTACAAACGTACGTTTAGGTTTAAAATAAACGTAACGAATAAAACAAAACATTCCCAAGAAGGGAATTTGCATACCTGAACGGCTTAAATGCAAATTAAAAGAAAATAAAATAAATAACTTATAATTACAGTTTATTATAAATAATATTTACAAGTGTTATATTAATTATTATTAATAAAAACTATTTATTTACTATTTATTAATTTACATAAATATTAGGGAAATATAAAACAAACCTAAATAAATAAAACAAAAACTTAGAAAAGTTAAAAGAAATATAAAAGAAATTTAGAAACTAAAAATATATTTATTATACAAGTATTCTATTTACTATTAATTATTTACTATTTATTTAATTATTAATACTATTATTATATTATTATATATACTAAATTATCAAACTAAAATCTAAAACTTTTTACATAATTCTAATATACTATTAAGAAGCTAAGAAAAATATAAAAATATATTTTATATACAAAAATAAGCAAACTTAATTAAAAACTATTATATATTAATTAAACTAATTAAACTAAATTAATTATTATACATACTAAACTAATTTATAAAATTATAAAACTTTTTATAAAACTACTTATCCATCATAGGACTCCATAAAAAATCAAACCAAGAGTTGATGAGCAAAATCAAACCACATCATTTCAAGAAGAACCAACACAAAATTGAAACGATGTTGCGGTAGAAAAAGAAGTATTTGAAAACCTGTTTGTAATAGACTCTACTGAATCTTCTTCAAGGTTACAAGAACCATCTAACACACATAGGTTAAACCCAAGGTACCCTTCTACACTTCAGTGGACTAAAGACCATCCAATAGAACAAGTTATTAGTGAACCTTCAAGGCCAGTTCAGACGAGGAGACAACTTGCCACAGATCTCGATATGTGTATCTACATTTTCTCAATTAGCCTCAAAGAACCAAAGAACATTCAGGAAGCAATGGCAGAAAATGCTTGGATTGAAGCGATGCAGGATGAAATTCTTCAATACCAGTTACGTGATTGTTGGGAACTTGTTGAACGACCATTTGACAAACTTGTCATTGATCTCAAATGGTTGTGGAAGAACAAAAGGAATGAGGAAATTACTGTAATTCGCGACAAAGCTCGTCTCGTGGCTGAAGAATATGCACAAGAAGAAGGGATAGATTTCGAAGAATCATTCGCACCTGTAGCTAGACTTGAAGCAGTCCAGATTTTCTTAGCCTATGCAGCTCACAAAAACACCACAGTCTATCAGATGGACATTAAGATAGCCTTCTTGAATGGAACTCTGAAAGAAGAAGTGTATGTGAGTCAGCCAGAGGGATTCATCGACAAAGGTCATCCTGACTACGTCTACAAGCTTAAGAAAGCCATTTATGGTTTAAAACAAGCTCCA